>OW386550.1:23243573-24561700 GCA_936435175.1 Glyphotaelius pellucidus | reverse complement strand
AAACCTAAAAACATACCTGACTATTGAATTTTTTAACTTTGGGAATTTGACATTATTTTTAAATATAAATAATTCATTATGTAATGAATTATTTATATGTAAGGGTTTGTTGTTTTTTGATTTTATTAAATTACTCTTATTTTCGTTTTGTTACCCATTAAAACTATCATTCCTTTGCATTGTGTGGTTCGAATGGGTATTTTATTTGACAAAACGTTAGGTTTTTTGATTTACCTCTGAAGAAGGCACAGAGTCTGTTTTACATGTAAAATAATTCTGAATACCCTGTACCTATCACAAACACCAATAAACGGAAGGTTTCCATAAAAGGCTTTACAACTACAGAGCATGATTATCTCTAATCGATCAATTATTTTTTCGTTTTATTGAATCCATTTTTCAAACGATTCATTTATTCAATTTAACTGCCTTTTCTTAGCGTCCGGACAGTGATTTACTAAATTAGTATTTGAACAAGTTACAACACCTGTCCAGTTGTCAAGGTGAATCCAATAATCAAAAATAAGGTTTAGCATTCTGGCTGTGCGTGTTTCAATTAGATTCCACAATGGTTGCTTTGTGAAATGTATTTTTCGTTCAAGGAAGTTCAGGCCTACGTCAAAGATTTCATAAATTATCCACTGTTTTTGTTATGTTATTTTATTTTTTTAATTGTTTAATTTATAACATTTTTAAAGCATTAAACATAATATTGGGCAAAACAAAATGTTGAAATACATATTTTAATCATTTTATATGCCAATTACGAGTGCTAGCTTTTGAGCTTGGCGTAGGGGTTATTTCATAATTATTTCATTATAATAACATAATTTTACATAGAGTGTACAATAAATATAAACATAAGTACGAGGATGTTGTAACGTTATTTTTTAATATGGCATGAAATGAAATTATAACATTTTGATTTGTGATGTTATGGTTGTCAAATTTTTTTTAAAGATTAATTTGACCTTATTCTTGAATGATACGAAATCTGTTATTTTTTTACTTTTTCGGAAAGACTATTAAAATATTTTATGCCTTTGTAAATATAATTATTGTGCATTGGTTGTCTTGAAAATAGAGGAATTGATGTTAAATTTATGCCTAATGATGAGTTAAGCTTAAACTTTTTGATTACATTTTCTTTGAGTATTTGTAAAATTGAATTTTTTTTTATAGAGGTCTTCAATTTTTGGTACTTCGAAAATTTTGAACAATGATGCTGAAGGGAATGTTGGTAGTTTTTTCAAAATTACTTTAGTAATTAGTTTTTTCCATGCTGAATTAATGATTGGACTATTGCGAAATAGTTTAACAGGCATTATTGCAATAGAGCCTTCTCAAATGATTTGGCAATATTAATTCAAAGCTCAACTTCAGCCAACCGGAGTGCAGAATGAAACGTTTTATTACTAAACGGTTTGAATGTAGAATTTGGATTATATAATTTGATAAACACAAAATAATGAATTGAACATATGTATTGCCACAGAACTTGAACTTGTTTCACAGAACTAGAAGCCAGGCTTGCCCTTACAGTCGTAGCTTGTGATTCGAGGGTACTTGTAGATCATATGACGAAATGTACCTTCTTATACCATATTTTTGACGGTCCCCCCTTTCTTAAGGTAGGGCTCTCGACGTGCAACCCGGATATCGCGGGCTTAAGCCCTGGCTTTTAATTAATTAAATTATAATATTTCACAACTTATTCATTAAAAATAATAAGCAGTACATTTGTGGCACGTTCCAGAGTGGACGATTCTCTTAGTATCTCCTTGGTGTAAGTCAACAATTCAGACTTAAAACGTTGCTTAAAATGACTTTAGCCTTGTTTCGTGACCAGGTCTGAATAGCCAGGCACTCCCCCACTTTTCTCTTCCCTAAATCTTTCTCCTCCACACTACTTTCATCCTTACAACATATCCCAATTGGGTATGCCATAGTCTCACTGCTTCCAGATGGTTGGGAGCAGTTGGGACATAACGAGCAACTACTGTACTTTAAAAACAAATCATTTTAATTTTTGCTCATTCCAACGGCAGTTACCTCTACACATAACAAACTGAAACACGCAATGTTCACGCAAGCTTTATACGATTACGATTCATTATAGTCCGCATTCTGCTCTGTTAAATATGAGAATGGATTTTTATACCAGTTTTACGCGGCTCTTTCTATTTGTAAATCAAACCGCACCAAATAAACAAAGATAGTTGATTGTCAAAGCAACAGGAATAAGTGCATATCTTCAGCTTTCAAAAATAATATCGCGTGACGTGATAAAGAACTATAAGCTCGTGTCAGGAGCTCATTTCATCTCAGTATCTCGCTTTATCGGCGATTGAAGATATTAATCATCGGACTATCTCCCGATATCACCAGTAGCGATACCCGAGAGACAGGGGAGCGGTGGAGCAGGCAGATGACATGGAAAATGCATTCGGCCCCATATCGACGGATGCTTAATCCGTAAGCTTTAAATGATTCGAAGACGAGATGCGAGTGATATAAGGGAGATTGTGGAATTGGGCCTGGTTTTTTTGTGATTGGGAGTTAAATCATTGATAACAGATGGATTGTGTGTAGATAAGGTAGCTTGTGTATCAATTATGTATATTTTTATTGACACCTTTTGGTATTGCTACCTAATATGGATAGCACAGATATATAAATGTACTAGCTTTTCCTCGCGGCTTCGCTCGCATGGTTTTACGGGAAATTACTGTAGCTGTTAAACTTATCAATTATCCCCCCTCCTCCCCACCCTAACCCCCTCCCGCATTCCATACATTCATTCCCTTACATTCAGTTTTCAAACATCTCGCCTGCCACCTAAATTTCATAAAGCTATAGCTCAAAGAAAAAAAGAATTATCCAATTTTGTTCATTCGTTCGGAATTTATGCGCTTACAAACATTTCGGATGTTTATTTTTAATGAAATATTTGGAAGTTTGTTAATATTATAAAAACTTACACTATTTATTATTCAGTCTTTATAATCGTTACGAATTATATTTTTAATGTAGGAACTCTTATCTGACATTTATTGCAAAACAGAAGTTTGTCAAAAAAAAAACAAAACATATTCTAATATTTGAATTTTCTGGAGCAGTAGCTGACCAGGGGGCTGAGTACCTACCAGCTTAGAGCCCACAAATATATCAACATCGTTTCCATGGAAACGATTTTTCTCTGACGTTAGCAAAAACTTGCTTTTGTTAGCGACAGAAAACGTATAACAAATATAATATATTAATATTTATAATTTCATAACGCCGGAGCTTGCCATCATTTACAGACTATAGTCTTCGCATTTAATTTAGCTTTCTATTGGTGAATGAATTTTTAAAGTCTTTTTATTGGTTAATGCGTGAAAGCGTCATAAACAAACTCGAGCAGTTTCGCATTTATAATATTAGTATGGATGGATATATAACCATAAGTTTGGCCATAAGTTGTTTTTAATTGTTTGTCTAGTTTGTAGGTTTTCCAGATTTTAGAAATGTATTGTAAGTTTGTACAGCGCCCTTGAGGTGATTTTTCACAAAAACGGCGCTATATAAATCATCCAAATATTATTATTATAACCATATATAATTAATACTGAAAGGTTAAAAAAATTTAAAAAAGGTTTTGAAACACTAAGGATGGGTTGTTTCAAAAAATTTGATGAATTCATCAAATATTTGAAGTTAATTTTTACGTTCTGTGTAAGTTCTATTCAAGTTCTGTGATTATTTCAGTTTCATGCAGCAACTAATGATGTAATAATAGAACTTGAATAGAACCTCCACAGAACGTCAAAATTAACTTCAAATATTTGATGAATTCATCAAATATTTGAAGTTAATTTTCAGGTTCTGTGTAAGTTCTTTTCGAGTTCTGTTTTTTTATCATCATAGGCCAGCTGCTTCACAAAACTGAAATCATCACAGAACTTGAATAGAGCTTACACAGAACGTGAAAATTAACGTCAAATATTTGACGAATTCGTCAAATATTTTGAAACAACCCATCCCTAGACTTTAAATTCTTCCGATCATCGGAACAGTTAAAGGCTCATTAATATCCCAAAGTCTATCAACTTTAGAAGATAGAAGAAATACATGCGATCAAAAATATTTATTTTAAATCATCAACAACGTTGTTGACAATAAGTATCTTCTCAAAAACATTAATTTTCACTGTCCAATGCGAAATACAAGATCAAACCAACTATTCCACATCCCACACTCAAAAAAAAATTACACACAACATTCATTTCTCAGAAGGACGTGCACAAAATATAATAATATTTTTGCAGACGCTGATATTTTCCGTTTGTCCTCAGGTCAATTTACTAAACGCATAATATAAAAAATTAACACAAATTGTTAATTACCGACACTTTCCCTGCTGTGTGTTATTTTTTCAATCTAATGATCATAATGATGATGTTTTTATTTTTTTATCATGTTTATGCTTGAAAATTATCTTATAATGTGAAAATGTATTGCTTACATATAGGTTATAGTTTAATTTCATCTATCCAACGTAATTTAATTTGTGTTGTTCTTTGTTAAAGGAAATACAGATACCGGCAAATTACAGCCGAGTGTAAAAACAAAAACGACGTTCTAAGTGATACAAGTCACCGGTGCACACATTAGGCGCGTTTTTGTCGTGTTTCCTGGCTATATACTGGTGCCGAAGACATCAATGATGCTAGTTCCGGAGCACCTTTCATTTAAATACCGGTTGAACAAGAACACTAGTCTACCCGATGCATTCACTCACTAAAGTTTTCTATCCATTTATTTAGATAGGAGAATTTAAAAAACTGACTTTGTAATACATTCTAACATTTCATAACAAATACCGGAGTAGCAACAGGGTCGATATCGGGGCCTACATGTTATATAATGCAAGTAAACAGTCTACCAAACGTAATAAAACGTTGTAAATGCTACATGTTTGCAGACGATACTTGCATTATATGTGCTGACAAAGATCCACTAAAAATTGAGGAAATTTTACAAACAGACCTAAATAACATCATTAAATGGTCCCACGACAATGGCATTATTATTAACGCAAAAAAAACAAATATATGCTTATACACATAAAATAATGGCGCGGAAGGTGGAAAGGGAACGCGGGAGGGGAAGGACATGCAGAGAGAAACAATTTTTTTCTTTGAATATGGCATTGCAGCCCTTGCCAGGAACCAGCTTTTTTTACAGTTGATACTGCACAAGAGTCCCAACTGCTCCCGCCTGGAGCCAGTGAGAGTATGGCATCCCCAAACGGGGTATGTTGTGAGGCTGAAGGTAGTGGGTAGGGGAAGGAGGTGGAAAAGAAGAAGGTCGGGAAGTACCTGGCTATTCAGTTCTGGTTACCAAACACGGCTAAAGCCATTTCAAGCAACTTTTCAATTCTGAATGGTGGTTTTACACCAGGGCGATACTGAGAGCATCTTCCACTCTGGAACGTGCCGCAAGCATTCTAATTATTATTTTTAATTAATTAATTGTATAACATGAAATAACACAAATCAATCAAATGAAATTTATTTGCGCGCGCCGGGTTCGAACCCGTGACCTCTGGATTTTGGGTTAAGAGTCTTATCCCTGGACTAAGGAGGCCGCCTTGTTTTATTATAAATATTGCGACCTAAGGTCAGATTGCTAAAAAAAGTACAAAATTCGAACGGATGGCCATTTCGGATATAGCCACATCTCCAACGGATTTAGCGTTCGCAAACGAATTCCACACAATTAATTATCGTAATAATAAAGAGCCGATAAGATCGGTCATCATGGACTTAGTGGTTTTATTCCCGTCGCTTATCAGGCGGCCGAGATCATGCGGGATGAGATCGGTTCATTTATCTGCCGGACCAGTAGCCACAGCCTCCTGCTGGCCACTGTCCGGTGACCGCTGACCGCGCGCCGGTTATCTGATGATCGTCAGGTGCGAGCAGCCCTTTAAACTTTGAGAGTTTCGGGTTTTCATGTCGTATTTAGAGGGCGGACATGCAATGGCTACCTTTAGTGTGATCATTAATTAGAGGATGAACTTTGAACTTCATTAAAGAATATGATTTATTATTGAAAAAGAAGATAATACTAATAAATATAAACAAATATATAAAAAAGACTAAGGACGGGTTGTTTCAAAAAATTTGATGAATTCATCAAATATTTTATGTTAATTTTCACGTTCTGTGTAAGTTCTATTCAAATTCTGTGATTATTTCAGTTTTGTGAAGCAGCTGTTCTATCACGATATAATAACAGAACTTGAATAGAACCTACACAGAACGTGAAAATCAACTTCAAATATTTGATGAATCCATCAAATTTTTTGAAACAACCCATCCTAAGACACATTGGCGTGAAGTATCAATTACTTATCCTTGAAATATGAATAAATTTATGTGCAAACTTTTAGATGAGATTGGCTGACGACCCAAAAAGCATGGTAAAACCGGAGATATTTCATGTAGACCAATTTTTATAATTGGATGCTGAATAAACACGAATGGTTCCTATTATCATCCTAATATAAATCCAAGACTTAACCCTTGATTTACCCGGTAACTTCATACATACACAATTAACCCGGTGGAGTCCCCGGGACTTCCGGAAATAAAATCGTAAATTAAGCATGAAATTAACACTTTTTTAAATGAAATGCTTTTTATATTTATTTATTATATATTATTACATATATATATTTATTTATTATATATTATTATATATACATATGTTTTTATTATATATTATTATACATATATATTTGGTTTTACAATGGCACAGATATTTGAAAATGTTTGATCAATTTCACCAGAAAAACGGTAAAATTGAACTTTCTTTTGGTGAAAAGGCACACCCACAAACGTTTAAAACCGTTGTGTTTCTACGGTGGTAAGAACACACCAATTTACGAAAATGGAGAAATAAACATGCAATGCTATTCCCCCGAAATCGAAGTCAGTTTATTTTCAACACCAAATCCACAAGGCTTATGATAATTTAATAATCTGAGCAATAAAGCGTCCAATGCCACAGTCAGTCCTTGAAAATGATTTACTCGCAAGTGTTATATCCCTTCAATAATAATAATTGGAAAGGAAGGTTCTGCTCTGCAGGCAGTAGAACCAGCAGAGGCAACACAGCCTCCTAAGGGCCGCGGGCCGGAAGGAGATTCCGACCAATTAAGCAATATACATGACAAGCCTCTGATAATGGATGGGTCTCTTCAGATTGCTTGTGATATCTCCCCGGCGGAATCAATTCGCGTGCGACACGTTAAGATAAAGAGACAGGTCGAGGGTGACGTCCATTATTCACATTCACGGATTCTATCAGAATATCGCTTTCATTTAGGCACTGGCTGGTACCTCCAAAATTAACAATTGAGGACAGAAGATAAGGAAAGTTTGTTATTAAATGTTTATCTTAGATCGAAAAGACATGCAATTTGGGAGGCGGGAACGGGTACCGCCGCCCCGGAACCTTTATTGGATAACCAACACCTCTGCCATAGGTCACCCCAAGTGGCTCGCTACATTTGGTGATTTAGCAGGGGCGCCCGGGTTCATGGGGTAAGGTTTGTCTAGGTCTTGGAGGCGGATGATCAGGACACACTAAACCTCAGATTCCTACCCACCCCTTAAACCCTTTTCCTTCCCAGAACTCTCTTCTCCTTTCCTTAAAAACAAATTCTCCACACAGTATCCCCCAAGATGACATAGGCCCTGAGGGAAATTATTTTCCTCAAGGCCTCCTGTGTGGAGCTCACGTAAAAAAAAAAATATATATATATATGCTGTGAAAACACACCAGAAAAATATCACGCAAAAAAAAATTGTACATGAGATTTTGTTATTTTGATGGCCTCCATGCGAGGGGTAAGACTCTCGTTAGAAGTTCTAATTCTGGCATGCACAAGTAAATTTTTTTTTGATTTGTTTGCGTTTTTCACAATTTAATAATATAAAGTAATATTTGCGGCACATTCCAGAGTGGAAGATACTATCGGCATCCCCCTTGAGGAAGACCACCATTCAGAATTGAAACGATGCTTGAAATGGCTTTAGCCATGTTCGGTTACCAGACTTGAATAACCAGAGTATTCCTTCATTCCCACCTCCTTCCTTCCCCACTATCTTCAGCCTAACAAAGTATCATAATAGAGGCATCATATAGCTGGGATTCATGTACATTCATTCTTGGAAAATAACGAAGAAAAATGAGAGATTTTTAATGAAATAATATGTTTAACCCTTAATTTACCCGGTAGGTCCCTGGGACTCCATTGAAAACTTTCAGCGCTCATAAAACTGTTAGTTTTTGGAATTACAAATTCTGCGTTCCAGTACCTTCACGAGTACCTTCGGTGAGTGGACGTCGATGTGCGAGGCTCCGATTGGTAAGAAATCAAGCTAGTGGAGTCCGTGGGACTCCACCAGGGTATTCATGATATAGTTTTAGCCTATTTACGGTATCGAACAAAAAAAGCAAAAAAAAATAATTTTGTAATTTTTTTTTGCTTTTTATAAGAATTGATTACGTTTTTGTTATATTTCTTTAAAAATTTGAAATGTTGAGAGTAGAAGTTAGGTCTCATAATGTTGTTACAAAAAGTACCATATTCTAGAAGTTCCTAAATAAAAAGCTGTGATTCTATAATTTTAAATAAAAATCTGTGCCATTGTAAAACCAAATATATATATATAATAATATATAATAAAAACATATGTATATATAATAATATATAATAAATAAATATATATATATGTAATAATATATAATAAATAAATATAAAAAGCATTTCATTTAAAAAAGTGTTAATTTCATGCTTAATTTACGATTTTATTTCCGGGAGTCCCGGGGACTCCACCGGGTTAATTGTGTATGTATGAAGTTACCGGGTAAATCAAGGGTTAAGTCTTGGATTTATATTAGGATGATAATAGGAACCATTCGTGTTTATTCAGCATCCAATTATAAAAATTGGTCTCCATGAAATATCTCCGGTTTTACCATGCTTTTTGGGTCGTCAGCCAATCTCATCTAAAAGTTTGCACATAAATTTATTCATATTTCAAGGATAAGTAATTGATACTTCACGCCAATGTGTCTTAGGATGGGTTGTTTCAAAAAATTTGATGGATTCATCAAATATTTGAAGTTGATTTTCACGTTCTGTGTAGGTTCTATTCAAGTTCTGTTATTATATCGTGATAGAACAGCTGCTTCACAAAACTGAAATAATCACAGAATTTGAATAGAACTTACACAGAACGTGAAAATTAACATCAAATATTTGATGAATTCATCAAATTTTTTGAAACAACCCGTCCTTAATCTTTTTTATATATTTGTTTATATTTGTTAGTATTATCTTCTTTTTCAATAATAAATCATATTCTTTAATGAAGTTCAAAGTTCATCCTCTAATTAATGATCACACTAAAGGTAGCCATTGCATGTCCGCCCTCTAAATACGACATGAAAACCCGAAACTCTCAAAGTTTAAAGGGCTGCTCGCACCTGACAATCATTAGATAACCGGCGCGCGGTCAGCGGTCACCGGACAGTGGCCAGCAGGAGGCTGTGGCTACTGGTCCGGCAGATAAATGAACCGATCTCATCCCGCATGATCTCGGCCGCCTGATAAGCGACGGGAATAAAACCACTAAGTCCATGATGACCGATCTTATCGGCTCTTTATTATTACGATAATTAATTGCGTGGAATTCGTTTGCGAACGCTAAATCCGTTGGAGATGTGGCTGTATCCGAAATGGCCATCCGTTCGAATTTCGTACTTTTTTTAACAATCTGACCTTAGGTCGTAATATTTATGATAAAAGAAGCTGGTTCTCGGCATGCGTTGCAATGCCATATTCAAAGAAATAAATTGTTTCTCCCTGCATGTCCTTCCCCTCTCCCGCTTCCCCGACCCGCCAACCCCCCTCCCACGTTCCATATATTCAGTCCCAGTACATTCAGTTTTCGAACAGCTAGCGTGCCGTCTATTACAAATTTTCATTTCTCATATATTTCAAATGTTCATTTTCGTTTATTATAAGAACAATCAATCAAATTTGGTACCTAACACAGGTACATATTTAAAATATCTATTATTCTTGATTGGATTCAAAATATTAGGCGAGTACTACAAATTAATTCACTAATTTAAAGAGTTTCGAAAATTGAATTTCAATCAGTTTTGCAAAATGTCATTATCAAATTTTGACATTTTTGAGAGTTTCGCAAGAGTTTTTGTAATGATTAAAAAAATTTTCAGATGTATTGTTATGTGGTTGTAATAACCCAAGAACTTTCGCGGGACTTAAAGAAGGTATTTTGAAAATTTCAATCATTTCCTATGATTAATATAGCAAATACATAGAAAACTCGTAACTCATATACGTACCTATATAAACCCAAGCAAGCATATTTAGATTTTTATTAGGTTTTTATTATGTTACATTTCGAAGTACAGTTTGAATCAATCAGTTTGTTTTATTGGACATTTTCGTTTAGGAATGTACATATTGTACATTTACCTTCGAATGTAAAATTACCAGTTATAAAATTAAAGAGTGTTAAGAACTAGGTAAGTTTGTAGCTTTTCAAATGTTAAACTAAAACCAAGTATTATATTTTCCCGCATTTTTTACGATATTTTTTTTTACATTAGCTCCACACAGGAGGCCCGTGAGGAAAAAAATCCCCCAAAGATTGGTGTGTGGAGGGTCTTTTGGAAAGGGAGGAGAAGAAGTTCTGGGAAGGAAGAAGTTATGAAGTGTCCAAGAGTGACGGATATACGAATCCATCCCTCCCACTGTGGTGCAAGGCGATGGGTCGAAAGAATCCGGCTGAGGTCTGGGTAAAGTCTCCCTCAACCAGTCTCTCCCGATCCGGCCTGCCTCGCAGTAGGTGGCTAAACACATATGCCACCGACCGAGACAAACCCCACCCCATGATCGCGGACACCCTTGCTAGGTCACTAAATGTTGGGGTGACCAAGGGCAGGGGTATTGATTAACCAATAAATGGTTAATCAATAATTATATACCCGGGGTGGCAGTACCGTTTCCATTACATTAAATTGAGAACTTTCTTGGTTTACACGTCCGAAGAAATGCGGTTGCTTGGAGAAGGAAATTTCGTGAAATCAATGTTGAAGAGCTACGTCATTATTTTCCAATGATCCTTGGATAGAAAGCAGATAAGATGACAATCTGGTGGAAGAAAATAAGGAGAATAGGGGGATGTGGAATAACCTTTTAAACGTTTTTAAAATAATTTTAATCCGTTTAGAAGTAACAGAGAAATTCGCCGCTTCGCTTCCACGAAAAATCAAAGTTCGTTTTCGAAAAGAGTTCACGAAGACACAGTGTCTCAGAAAGATAGGCAACTACGTATGTGCATGAATAATTTCCTAAGCATGCCTTTACCCAAATAATCTTTTTGTGGTTTTGACCAAAAATTTTGTTTTGTTTTCGTATTCTACAAATAATTGAAATTAATGGTCAAACCACATTGGGATTGCTGACCAAGACAAACATAATTAATCACATCTTTAGGTATATTGAAATGATTCATTAAATTCCCTCTAGAAATCTAACTTCGGTTCTTTTTGATTGCAAGAGAATGCATGGTTGTCCGGTTGTCTTTACTATCGCCTTTCATCCATTTATTTGTTAATTACAGTGTTTTCACTATTATTCCGCCAATATCACAAAAATAAAACTTAATATAAAGAGCTTTTGTAATAAGGGCCAAGTCATTACATGGTTAATCTGCCTTTAGAGGGGCGATAGAATCTTAGTATTTATATGAGGTTAGCAACAGATTTAAATTCAGCAAGATTTAATTTGGATAAATGCTCCTCCAACTAATCCTAATTGATAACATCCTGGAATCTCAAAACCGTTTGATAAGATCATTTGAATCTTTTGGCAGATCCCAATAAAGCTGACCTGCTGTACTGGAGAAATAAGCAGATGAGATTTTGTTATGTCACCTGCTTTTTGCATTCATCTTCTCCATTAGCAAAGATTGCTTGATACAAATTAAGGCTATTAACAAAAGATACGATCTCCAAAGTCATTGAAGTAACGTCTTTTAGTGAAATCTCTTATCTGAAACTATCCTTACTAGAAATAATAAGAAGAAAACTTTTAAATCGTATTCAAATTGTGAGGATCAGCTAATTCAAACAAACTTATAAACTGTAGTTGCTGCACTAGTTGGGTTCGAATGTATGACTACTATAATGATAAGGCAGATCTATTAAGTCGTTCAGGGCCAGCCTGCATGACAGAACTTGTCCTGAAGATAGCCAACCTCCAATGTCGTAAGAAAAACTTGAATATAATATTATCAATTAGCGTTATTTACGTGTTGTTAAACGCATTACTGAACTTTCAAATGGGAGGTTGCGAGTAAAAAATTCTGGACGCAACTACAATATTGTATTATGCTTTCTAACTAGATTTCTTCAATTCTATATTGTTTTTTTTTTTTAATTTCTTGCACAGGTTCTTTATACTTTGCCGCATTTTTATGTAAATATCATGCAATATCCACGTTTAATTTATTTTCGTCCTGTCTCTGTAGTACACTGTAGTAAGTGTCACAAGGAATCCAAATAAATACTGATGATCACTTTTCACAGATGTATTTGTGCTTTTCATGGTAGATCTTAGTTCCATCAACAGATCAATCTGATGCCAGTCTGGGTGTCTTTAAACGCAGTTTAGAATTTGATTCCCCACGACTGCTAACCTTGTACAAGTCACAAGTGCATCCCACGGTTGAATTTGGCAGCCACCTTTGGTCTGGAGCCCCAAAATACCTGAAAAAAACCCTCGACTTTGTGCAGAAACGGGCGGTCCGTTTGATAGATTCTCCTAACATCTCCTAATCTTTAGAGCGTCGGCATCGGGTAGGCGTCGGGTAGGAATGCTATCCTTGTTCTACCGGTATTTCAATGGAATATGCTCCGAGGAACTAGCGTAATTGATCCATTCGGCACCGGTGGATATTCGGGAAGCACACTAAACGCGTGCCCAACGTATGTAAACGGTTGACAATTATTGTCACAAGTGAACGGGTCGCTTCTTCGACTCGTTCTTATGTTCAACAGCTCGGCTGTGGAACGATTTGCCGGCATCTGTGTGTCCTCCTTCCTACAACATGGGTCTCTTCAAGACCAATGTTCATTCCTTCCTATCCTCAAAAAGACCTCCCACACAGCATCCCAGATGACATAGGCCCTGAGGGAAATTCCCCAGGGCCTCCTGTGTGGAGTTAACGTAAAAAAACAAAAATCCCCTCTGTCGCAAGGAATGTAATAAAATAAGAATTTATTGGTTTTCCCATGAACTTCGGAAACCTATCAAATAGTTTATTTGCTTCTTCATATAGCTTCATCGGAAAAAGCTCTGTAATTGCTTGACCACCGGAGAAAATTATTAACTGAAAGAAAATTACTTGAATACTTAAAGTTGCACCGTTAGTTTTATGAAATATTGATTGAAAGTTATAGTGCCTGTGACCCATCAATGGGATTTCTTCTGATGAATTTCCTTCGCAAGTAAGAAGTTTATTTAATCTTGAGTCTGTAGATTCTTCACGGGGGTTCTGTGTTTTCCGGCATAAAATTTTATTAAGCATAAATCAAACAATTTTATGTAATTTACCGTAGAGCCGTTCATTATTTAAGCAAGATTTTGCTTCGTTGGGCAGTAATTTAAGTATATTTTCTTATGTTGACGTGATTTATTAACGTTCATAAAAACGCAACATCTCAAGTTAATTAAGAATCCTCCTAGGATCTAGGAAGAGTCAAGCTAAAAATGTCAATGTCGTAATAATTTAAGTTAAATCAATGTGTAGATCTATAGAAAAATGAGTTTTGTTTGGAGTTGGTCTTGCAAAGAGGGAAATCAAAAGTAAGCGACTGTCTGCCGTTGCGATTTGGAACATGGAGTATTAGGCGTTGGAGATGATCAGGACTATCGATTAATCTGTGTGTAATTTTAAATAACATTACCGACTCAGCCTTTTTCTTCTGAAAATTAACGTCTGTATATTGAAGAACTTTTCTTTCTTCCTTACTTACATGAGATCGAAAAGAGCGGAAAGCTGTTTTGAACGCTTTCAATTCTATTTTTGGGTACTGCATAGCCTGGGTTCCACATTTGAGATGCGTGTTCAAGGATACTACAAACGTATGAAAAAACAGTGTTTTGTAAGAAATAAGATATTTGAATTGTTTACAGGAAAAGATCATGAAACCAAGCATAGAATATGCGTTAGTGACTATGTGGTCGATATGTTTATTGGAATTAAGTTAATTTTGTTAAGCTTAAAGGATGTCGGAAAAAAAATGGGGAAAAATAAGGATGTACCTGAACAAAAACTGAGCATTAAGCCAAAATGCCGTACAGTTTTCTTCAGAACTATTATTTGGCAAGTAATTCTTGTAAAAACATCTTTACAGGAAGACACGGAATATTAGTTCATCGAGGAAAAACTGTTTTAAAGTTCTTATGAGATCAAAAATGAATTTTCATTTTATTTCCATATTCAAAATAAAACTTTTTTTGAAAAAAATAGTTTTTGGTTTAGTCAATAAAGCATAAAAATGCCAATTCCTTGCAAAAGCTGTGCTTATTTTAAATTTTTGATATATTGTTTGGGTTGCCACAGTAATGTTGAAATAGAGTTTTCGACCTCGGCGAGCCCTCGCGGCCGTCGTTGCCCTGTAAATAATCTAAATATTTTCGTCTGCTGGAAAAGAGAAGTAAATTTTTTGCAAGATGAAGTGTATAGGTGTGATAAATTTCAAGTTACAAGTTTTTATAAAACAGCGATAATAAAAAATGCGAAGAAATTATCAAGAAATGTTTTGTTTTCGTATTTGCCATACATTTGCCACAAAATAAATATCTGTAGAAAAATCACTATTATATATGTTTACCATAAAGTATGCACAATAGGTGTCATACAGGTATGACGATTCCGGAGATAAAACTTTATAAAGAAGAGCGATTTTTTTTTTAATTACCAAAGCATGTGAATCGGGTTAAATATCTCCTAAGCTATGAGGTGTACGTACAAAATCATGCAAATCATATTTATGCAAGTTCATTAAATTGTCCGTAATTTGAGTACGAGATGAATTTTTTATGTCAAAAAGTTCCCGAGATATGTAGAATGGGTGTAGTGAGCAGATTGCATCCTAGAGATATTTTACCTTTTTCACAGGTTTTGATTATTTTGTCGCATTTAAAAAAAAAAAATCGCATTTTTTAAAAAGTTATATCTCGGAAATTTTCATACCTATAAACGTGTGCTCAAATTGTAGCAAATTTACTCCACTTACAAAATATTTGAATGATTTTTTATATTATTTATTATTTAAAATAACCTAAATTTTGCTGTTTTTGCAGGTAACGCCGGGCGCGGGAGATCGCCGAATTTTAAAACTTGGTTTGAAAATCACTATAGCAACCCAAACTATATACCAAAAATTGAAAACGACACAAACTTTTGCAAGGAATTTTGCTAAATTGACTGAACTATAAGCTTATATTTTTAGGTAAATTGACTGAACTATAAGCTTATATTTTTTGACGGCCTCCGTAGCCCCGAGGTAAGACTCTCGACTCACAATCCGAAGGTCGCGGGTTCGAACCCGGCGTGCGCAAATAAATTTTATTTGATTAATTTGTGTTATTTCACAATTTATTCATTAAAAATAATATATAATATATTTGCGGCACGTTCCAGAGTGGAAGATACTATCAGTATCGCCCTGGTGTAAGACCACCATTCAGAATTGAAACGTTGCTTGAAATGGCTTTAGCCGTGTTTAGTGACCAGATCTGAATAGCCAGGTACTTCCCCACCTTCCTCTTCCCTATCTCCTTCCCCTCCCCACTACCTTCAGCCTCACAACATACCCCAATTGGGGATGCCATAGTCTCATTGGCTCCAGACGGGAGCAGTTGGGACTCTTGTGCGGTATTTCATATAAAAAAAAGGTCCAAACTAAAAACCTACCTTTTTGGGCTCTCATTCATACCCTTAAATTAAATATCTCTTTAAGAATATTATACTTGTTTTGCCTTTGATATGTCTTAATCACGCTTTTTTATTCGATTAACATCATTCGAATCCTTACACATCAATCTGTCGCTTACCATGGACGAATCACATCATAAAAATTTTCTTTTTCTTTCCAAAATAAGTTCATTAGAACATATTATATATTAGTATTAAAATATATCTATCAGGATTAAATAACACGCGTTCACAATTATGCCCTCTGCGTGCGAACTCTACCTAAATTTCTCTAAGTAAACAATAAACAGTGTTAATCTCAAGTGACCTCTCAGATAAGTAAGGTCCTGTATATTCTCTGCCTGTACAGAATATAAATAAAACAATATATTTACATTTTTACACAGCGTCGCGTTCATTGGTCAAATCATTATACATATAGTTTCGTATCAGTAATCGATGAACCAGTAAATGCAATTTGTAGTTGGAAGTAAGATTGTAGAAATATATTTTGAGTTTGCACAACGTCCTTGAGGTGTTTTTCTCAAAAAACAGCGCCTTACAAATCATCCGAATATCATTTTTATTATAAGGTTAACATACATGTGTTTACTATTTTATTAAATGATTTTTTTTCATCTTACATAGTTGAAAAAAATTCACCTAATAAAATGATTTTTACTGTTTCCTAAGGTCTGTACGTTTTCAAATTAATTCGTTGAACGCTCTCTCCATCGCTCCAATATAAAAACTGATCATTAAAAAAAAAACAATTCAATCATCCTTAATAGTCTGTCATCATACAAAAGATGCATAAAACACAATTTGTCTGCTATTACTACGACGTAATCATAATATAATCATTAATCATGGTCCTACCAGTACGCACTCGCTATTATTAACTTTGTAAACAGATGTATGTATACGCAACGGTATGAGCGTTCCTAATATCTATGGATTAGAAACATATCATAACCAGTGATACCTTTTATATTTGGTAAATTTTTATTATCTTCAATTTTTGGCTCCTAAGAGCATTTCTTATTCTTTACTTCTAACACTTTTTTTAATATTTATAACTTTACACTTTTTATTATTTTTAAGATATCTATCTTATAGTCTATACATTCTACTTTTGACTGTATTATTTCCTTTTTGACTTTCTATCTCAATCTGTAACTTTTCATTATACTTTATAATTTTATGCTTTTACTTTATACTTTCATTTATCCATCTTACTTTTTACTTACTGCTTACTACCTCAACTCCTTTTTTTACCTTTTGTTTTTATATTTAACTTCAATTTATGTTGTTACTTTCGTTTTGTTATTGTTTTATAATACATATATAATATAATTTATGTTAATGGCACATGTTGTGCCGTATGTTTTTGAAATAAATAAATAAATAAATGAATAATTGAAAAAGTAAAAAAATCATCTGGTATTTACATAGTTGATTGCACCAATTTGTTGTCTATGCATTAGTTGGACCATCCCATATTATTAATAATTATTATAAACAAACACGCATTTACAGAGCCATCAATAAAATTAATTTGTTTATAAGACGATGGCTAGTCCTGCCACTCATTCGCTGAAAGCATCTTTAAGTAGAGGAACTACAATTTATTTCACTATTAACTTTCAATATAAGGAAGGCTTCGCCTAACAAGGCTGTAATTTGACGTGTAAAGAATTATTTGTCTGCTATCAATCGTAAAACGTTTCTGAATAATTTTAATATGGCTAACAATTAATTATACAACAATGCTGTCCGGACCGACCTGAACGAACATAAAATGGAGATTTATCTCGATTTTTTATACTGGACTATCCACTGAATGGGTATCAAAACATAGGTTCATCATTCTGAAGGCTCTGGTAAAAGGATGCAAGTCACTTCGAACTTTTTTATAAACTTACTTTACAGGCAAATCACGGGGAAAACTTAAATATTAGGGGTCAAAAATGTATCACACAGCATCCCCAAAGATGACATAGGCCCTGAGGGAAATTATTTTTCTCAGGGCCTTCTCCTGTGTGGAGCTCATGTAAAAAAAATGAATTCTTTAAGTCCAGATTCATAAAAAGTACAGAGTAGCGTTGGCTAAAGGAGAAAAAAGCGCAACACGGCGTAATACCTCAAAATTGTTAAGTACAGCTATAGTCTAATCTTTATTGGTTGATTCATTATTGTCTTCAATAATTGTATACTACGATTTCAGGTTTTACTCATTAAGTTATTCCAAAAAAAATAATTATCCTAAGCTTGTAGAAAATTAAATAGTTGTCGCAAATAAATATAAAAATGGATATATTTATCCAAGACACCATCTAGATTGCATTTAGTTCGGGAAGAGTCTTACATAAAGATAGCAGCCGATAAAAATATGCGTTTTTTTACAATAACTCCACACAGGAGGCCCTGAGGAAAATAATTTCCCTCAGGGCCGATGTCATTTTTGGGGATGCTGTGTGGAAGGTCTTTTTAGGAAAGTGTAATGTTCTTTTATTGTGGCCTTACTAGCCCACAAATAATGAGATGTAAACGTAAGTTCTTTCTTGTTTATTTGTAATGAACAATGGATTCGATAGTACTGTTTTATTGTCTATAACGTAGCGAGTGATTACTAAGGCTACTAAAATGGTTCTGCCCGCGCCAACGGCTGCCTCGGCCCAGAGCGCACCGCGGCCGCTTCGACAAACTTCGTCGGAACCCGAACGTTTCCGAACGATCCCATACATGGATAATTACATATACTACGGAAAAGAAGGAGACGAAAAGGGTATAAGGGTTGGATAGGAATCTGAGAGTCAGTGTGTCCAGGAGTGACGGACATGTAAATCCATCCCTCACACTGAGGTGCAAGGCGATATTCCGAGAGAGTACGGCGGGAGAAGTCAAAGGGACTCCCTCAGCCAAACTCTCTCGATATGGCCTGCCATGCGGCTAGTAGACAGACGCATCCGTCGGCAAACCTCACCCCATGAACTAAACGTAGCGAACCACTTGGGGTGACCTACGGCGGAGGTGTTGGTTATCCAATAAATGGTTTCCGAGGCGGCTGTACCCATACTAATTGTATGTGTGACCGAATATTTTTCCGTTCGAAATTTTCGTTTGAGAGTTGCTTGTATTGTCTTCAATGACTAAATATTACCATTTGAAGTTTTATTAGTTAAGTTTCAAAAATAAATAAGATTTGGTCCATTGCACCAAGACATCGCTAGGTGGCCCCGTTCTCATCCTCCATCACCTTTCTGTGCTTGTTCTTTTTCCCCGCGGTTCCGTCCATACACCATCTACCTATCTACCTACCTGGTCTACCTGTCCTACCTATCCTTATTTTATTATTAGCTTCGCACACGTACACATGCACGCTTATTCAGACACTTATGCACGTGTGTGGACGGCCAGCGTGCCCGTGCGCAGTGACAGTCGGACAGGGGTTGAAAACAATCATTACCATTACTTTTTGTTTGCGTGTATTTTAAAATCTTTAAGAATAGAAATCAAAAAGTGTTTGAGGATTAGTGAGATGTCTATGTATTGCTATATTAAGCATAGGAAATTTTTGAAACTTCCAAAATACCTTCTTTAAGCCCCCGCGAAGGTTTTTGGATTATTTCAATCACATGACAATACATATGAAAAGTTTTTCAATCAATTGTTAAAAATTTGAGAACGACACTTTGCAAAACAGTGATTCTCAAATCAGAATTCAATTTTCAAAACTCTTTAAGCCAATGCGTTAATTAGAAGTACTTACATAATAATTTGAATCGAATCAAGAATTATAGATATCTTAAATGTTAGGTACCAAATTTGATTGATTGTTCTTATATTATTTGATTGTTCTTATGTAATATACAAAAATTTATTTTTGTAATGTAAAAATAAATGAAAATCTTAATAGAAAATTGTTAAAAATAGCGCGCGAGATGTTTGAAAACTGAATGTGCTGTGACTGAATATATGGAACGCGGAAGGGGGGGTTGGTAGGACGGAAGAGTAGGAGAGGTGATAGGGGTGGCGGGGAAGGTGGAAGGGGAAAGTGGGAGGGGAAGGGGACAAGGGAGGAACATACAAGGAGATTTTTTTTTTTTTAATATGGCATTTCAAAGCGTGCCGAGAACCAGCTAGTGCGTAATATGATAATACTAGCTTTTACCCCCCGCTTCGCTCGCGTGGTATTAGGGGGAAACTACTGTAGCGCTTGCACTCATCAATTGTCCACCCCGCCGCCCCCATACATTCAGTTTTCAAACAGCTCGCGTGCCACCTAAATTTCATAACGCCAGAGCTTACCAGTATTAAAAAAAGAATTTTCCAATTTGGTGCAGTCGTTCGGAAGTTATGTACGTACAAACATTTCGAAGATTTATACACAGATAGAGATATTAACTACGATTTCCCGCAAATATATCAACATCGTTTCCACGACAACGACTTGTTTTCTGACGATAGCAATAACTCGCTTTTGTTGTATAATAAATATAATTTATTAATATTTATTATTTCATAACGCCAAAAGTTACCATAATATACAGCCTATATTACTCGCATATAATGTAGCTTTCTATTGGTGAAAAAAAATTAAAAATCGGTTTATTGGTTTATGCGTGAAAGTGTAACAAATAAAAACAAATATACGCAGTTTCGCATTTATATATTATTATTATTATTTATAATATTAGTATAGATGTGTAAAAAAAACAGTGTTGCTTATTTTTATTTTCCGCCGTGCAGTAACTTACAACAAACTTTACACAAGTTCCTATATATAGCAACTTATTATTTATTATCTCTGTGTACGCGAAATGGTTTGTCTCCACTGTCCCATCGTTTTACTCGTGTGTTGAATATACAGAAGACTCATAGAGTAATTTCGAAATGACCATACTGTTAGTTCTCAGGACGAACTCCCACACGTGTTATTAAAAATGCAAGTATCCCGATTATGAAACATTTTTTGCAATATTTTTTTAGTTCACGTTGTAGGCGAACTTGGAACACTTGAAATGGTACCAAAATTAATTAAAAAGCTATTATTTTTAATGAACTTTACATGTACCTAGTACCTACCTAACCAACAGGTTAATAATGTGAAATATGTTATTCCGACATAGAAGTGACAGCTTATAAAATAATAATAAATGGATAATAACAACCTACTACGGTTCCGTTTTTTTGTGAAAAACCCCTAATGCAATAACCCCTCAGGCTTTTTTTTTTTAGAATCTCAAATATTTCCGCTTTGCACTAAAATTCAAATAAACAGAAAAATTTTGTACATATCCGAAAACTAAACACTGTTTTTGAAAGGTAAAAAACGTTTTTAAATTTTATTATTCGAAATAAACATATTATTTTTGAAATATAAAATTTTTGAAAGCAAACTAAAAAAGGTATGTTTTTAGGTTTTCACGGCCAAAAAGTATTTTTGTTATTGTTTTGGGGTATTATGCCGTGTTTCGCTACCTCCTTCTTTAGCCAACGTTTCGGACAGCGTTACAGTGTCCATCATCAGGGCAGATGATGCTCATCAACAATACAACACCCCAAAAACAATAACAAACTAAAAAATGGCTCACATTACGTCACCTTACGTTACGTTAACTCAAATTACTGATAACAAAAAATAAATAAAAACACATGTATATTTTATTTGACAAATGTATTATAAACGTTACCGTCCTCTCACTTTTTGTCGTATCATGTAAAAATAATTATTAAACAATTCCCAAAGTTTCACAGTTATTTTTCTAATCGCAGTTGGAAACTTTGCCTTTATAAAGGTGTACATTTTAAATATTTTGTGGTTAATTTTTAGTTTGAATATAAACATATAAAGCGTGGTGTTTTCTCTTTCTAACACACCGTTTTGATCATATTTCTAACTATGTAAGTAACAGAGACACAGCGCTTACTATGAGACCTACGTGAGTTGTTCCCAAAAGCGAACAAATTAGCCTGAAGGGTTAGAGAGGCTTTGGGTGAGAAGAATTACATACATCAATACTTTCGACATAATTCTATCATTCTGAACAAATATATTTATTTAATTTTTTTTTCAAAGAAAGGCAAACATTTCCGGGTTATGAATAGCCAGATAATATTTGAAAATCTCCTACTACCATCACAGTAAGAGGAAAATGTTGCTTGAGTCGTGATGGAAGACTTAGCCAGACGAAGAATTGAACAAACGACACCTGGGTTGGACCCAAGCGCGATGCCAACTCGGCCACTGATCGGTCTATCTATATACTTTAATTGTAATTACCTTTTTTTATTAACAATTAAACCTGTTTAACTACTTATGTAGTTTTTCAGCAGGTACATAATGACAACATTTTATGCAATTACATGGTACATTTTCAAAACGGTGTATATGTATAAAATTGAAGATAAAATAACAATTCGGTAAATTGTTTAAATTACAGAATGGTATAGGTATATGTAAATAGAAGAAAAAGTCTTAAACAATAAAAAATGAATTTAGAATGAACAAATGAATATAATCAACATGATTCAGAATGAAAAGTTTAATTTACATAACGTTTTACAAAATTATAATGATTTTCTATTTCCTTCGAAAGTGCATTCCGATTAGGAATTAATATTAACTTATTTTACACATTTTCTGTTATCATGGATTCACTTTCTTTTTTTTCAAGGTTTTTCGAGAATACCTTATTTCAAAATTAACTGTTTTAAAACAAAATCCTTCAGAAACAATAAATTACAACCCCCTTATGAAAGAATTAAAATTTTAAATACACTTAGAAGACTTTATGAATTTTATTTTTAAAATTGTTAATGATATTATAGAGAGCCCTGATTTAATAAGCCTAATTACCTTCCATATACTAACAATAACTACTGGGACTAAAAATAAGATAATTTGTAGAACAATATCAGGACTGAGTTAGATACTCCATTGTACCTACATTTCATGCAGCTGGCAATACTTTCTATAATGTGTTAGATATGTTCGAAATATAGATATAAGAAGGCTATAATAAATAATTTCAATAATAATAATCAATGTGAGCATAATAGCATTCTCCTGTTCCATTAAATTATTATTTATTTATTTTATCAGGTTCTCCATAAAACAGTTATACACCAGAAGAAAAAAAGGGTATGGGGGCAGTTTCACTATCTTGTGACGTATGACAGAAGATAGTTATTGAATTCTCTGTAGGTGACATTGAAGATGTTGATGCTCAATACAGATTCATTTAGCAGTTGAATTGCTCTGTTTAATGGCGCATTTTGATAGGAAGAAGTTCTCGCTTTTGGAGCATATAAAAGTGCGTGAGATCTCCCACGAGTGTACGCGTTGGGTACATATAAGTTAGTCTCCTTCAACATGGGCGGATTCAGTATAATTCCGGAGATTAGCTTAAAAAGGTGCTTACCCAAAAATATTTTTCGACGGGCTTCTTATGTATTAAGATCGAGCATTCCTGATAAAAACAACGATGGATACAGGATTGGGTTGTATGAATATTCCCTCATATACAGGTATCGCATAAATCTTTTTTGAACTCTTTCTATTTCCAGGATATGGTTTTGTTCAGAGAGAGCCCAAATAATGGAGCTATATTCCAAAATGCTGCGGACAAGTGCTTCATATGTTCTCCGTATTGCAATTCCATTAGTAAATGATCTCGAATTACGAAGAACAAATCCAAGCATTTTGTTAGCGCGTTTATGTATATCACATGATTGTAAAAGCGTCTAAAGGCGTATTATCATATAAATAAATAAATAATATTCTTTAACCTAATAATATAATGAATGCTTCAAGAAATTTAAAAATAATAATTTTCAGTTTTTAATTCAGTTGTTAATTTTCAAACCATCTTCTTCGGGACCCCTCTATTACCGGAGGTTGGTATGGACTAAGGCAATCTTCACCCTGAAGAGTGTAGAAAAAAACAAATTTGCACAACTGCACTCGTTTCTGTCACGCAAGCTTCGAAGTCATTAGATGCGGTGACTTCCTTTAACCCGTCTACCATCAATCTTTAGTTTTAATCAGTTGGGTAAACTTGCATCCAGTGCTCCATACGAAGCTTGTAAATATTGATGCTTTTAAAATATGTTTTCCAACTCGCACAGAAAACAAGTAACAAGTGTCACCATAATTGTCGTTTATTACTGATTTCTATGTTTAATTTATTTTATGTAACCTCCATCGATCAAAAATCGATGGTCACTGGTCACTGGTCGCCTCGCACGGAACGTTGCAGGTACGATCATTCAGCATTGACCAAGGACATGGATTGTAAATGATCTGTGTACCTATTAACCAAGTAACCAAGCTCTAAGATCAAAACGCAAAGTTGAAAGCTCGTAGCTCAATGCTGGAAATTTGAAAGCTAAACGTTCTAAATTCACAGGTTTAAGTTCAAAACTCCAAGCTCAAATCCAAAAGCTTATAGGCTTTAAAGTCAACCACGAAGTAAAAGTTCTTAACTCAAAACTCAAACAACAAAAGTCAATGCTCAAAGCTCGAAGCACGAAGCTTAAAACTCATAAGCTCAAAGCACGAAATACAAAGCTCGAAACTCTAAGTAAGAAGCTCCTATAGACACATGAACGAAGTGAAAAGCTCTTAGCTGAGAACTCAAAACTTAAAGCACAAAACTCAACGCTCAAAGCTCGAAGAATGAAGCTCAAAACTCATAAAGCTCAAAGCACGAAGTACAAAGCTCGAAACTCTAAGTTCGAAGCCCAGACCTCGAAACTCAAAGCTAATAGCGCCAATAATCTCACACAGCACTTGGCTGCACTAATCTTGCATTAAAATACAGTGCAAATTACGAATATGTACAAATCTGAAAATACATCATTACTATATATTATGTGTGTAAATAGACTTCGACCAAGTCTAATTTTCAATCACCTTCATTGCTTTCTTCCTTTTGCCTATCCACATGGAAGAAGATATCCCTTAATCGTATTTGTTTCTTGATGACTGCTTGTATTTATATAATTATTATGTTTTCAATAGCACCATGCAGAAAACACAAAATAAATAAATAACTATCTTCAATGGAAATATTCTGTAACATGCGGTGTTAATGGGCAAATAGTACTAACGATCATTATTGAATTAGGTATTCACAATGTTTCCTTAATCCATACTAAAGTGCATCGCGCCTCAATCATCTCCGTAGACAACAATTTCCTAGTATCATGCGAGAATTCAATTTTCTACATTTATAGTCCCGCGGAATAGGGACATCGCCTCGAGAGGAGAACTTGAGAAGAAACAGCACAAGGATGCATGATCCTGTAATAAGTTTTATTTTTTTATATGAATACCTCACAAGAGTTCCAGCTGCTCTCCTCTACAGTAAGAGAGACTATGGCACCCCCAATTGGGGTATGTTATGAGGCTTAAAGTAGTGGGAAAGGGAACGAAATGGGAAGAGGAAGATGGGGAAGTACCTAGCTATTCAGATCTGGTCACCAAACACAGCTAAAGCCATTAAAAGCAACATTTTAATTCTGAATGGTGGTCTTACACCAGGGCGATACTGAGAGTATCTTACTTTGGAACGTGTCACAAATATACTACATGTTATTTTTAATGAATTAATTGTGAAATAACACAAATTGATCATATAAAATCTATAAAATATGTATATAACATATCATATAAAATCTGAGACGCTATTCACGTTACAAACCAATTCTTAGAATGATTGTTTCCAATAAAAAGAGTAGTTGCCTATAATATGGAAAAAGAACTAGTTGGAGATAATATTAATGATTCTAAATATTTGAAATATGAGATTGACAAATATGACGGTTTGACAGAAGGTGGCAATGGCGAAATTGGAAAACGCGCACTTCCCGGTTAGACGAGAGGTCTGGGTTCGAGTCCCAGTTGCGACCATTGTTTTTTTTCTGTTTTTCTGTTTTTCTGTGTCTTGTTTTCTTTCATATTTTCATTTAGATTATAAGTGTTATCTTCTTCTTCAATGATATATAAAATCTATTTGCGCATCGGGATTCGATCAGTAAAGAGCCTTACCCCTCTACTACGGAGGCCGTCTACAATTCATTTCAAAGGCTAGTTGTAAAGCTGAGAAAGTCTGAAAGCTTTGCGTAATAAATAACTAAAAAAAATCCCTTGAAAACGCTACGTAACCTATTTATAATAAGGTTTGTTGACTAACGAGTTTTTTACACAAAGTTCGGATAACGTTACTGAAATACCTAATGTATTTTTTATAATTTTCCCTTCTTGGTAGATACTTTGTATGTATATTTATATAGATAGATAATTTTATTGCGAGTTTGATGAGTTTAATGTATATTAAAATGATAATAATTGATTGACTTAACTTATTTGCCAAAACTACTGCATTCTAACTTTTCAGTATACTTTAAATCGAGGAGTAGATTGGTTTCAAAACACGTTGATATTTGTTATTAAATAAGGGTTTAAATAAAGCTATTTTTTATAATTTAATGTCTACGTCATAAAAATATTTACTCCCAGAGAAAAAAAAATCATTGTCATCATCTTTGTCATTTTTGGGGAAGCTGTAAAGAAAGGCTGAAGTAAACCTGAGTTTTGGAGAGATTAGGGTGAATTCATATAACGCATCGGATATCGATCTTTTTGTGTATCAGATTGGCAGCGTTTAAAATGCGGTTTCATTGCTGCTTTAAAATGCGACCTTCCCCTTCCAGAGGTCCCGTTTTTTTTAAATATAGGCACCAAGTTGTATTTAATTACATGCTTTAGACTTACTTAAATTCATTTAGGCTAGATGATTTATACGATACCCATACTAAATGTATCCCATTTCGTATCCGATTGGTTTTTCGGTTCGCTAATCCTGGCCTTGCTAAACCCAGAAATAATTCACCTATAAAAAAATATGAGACAACCCCACCACCGACGAATCTCCAACTTCTCGATACTTATTACACCGGCATATCGCGTGCATAGAGATGTCGATTGTCAACATGATTGACTGCCAACTGGATGGCTATATTCTGCATTATACCACCCCGCAATCTGCAGTCCCCAGTCCACAGTCCACAAGCCAGTCTATATCGACAAAGCCCCAGGCGCTGCTAATAAACCAAAAGAAAGGTCCTCGCAGCTCGCAACACGTTTTATGAATGTTCTCATTACTGCGTTTATAGTCGGGGCACAATCACATTTGCATTTGCTGCTCTGATTCTAGAAAATTCTGTAAAAGGATTCCTGATACAAGGGTTACGGTCAGTGGCTCAATGCTGCCTGAGCGGTATGGGCAACAGCGTGAAGGTGTCCAAAAAGCAAGTGTCCGATATTGCCACAATGTCCCAAGACGCGAGGAGATCTCGTCTTATCTCTATCGGCATCGGATCCCAAATATGTCAAACAAAAGGAAGTTACATCAAATGTGTCAACGATCCTGCCTTTCTATTTGACAGACTGCAGTGGTCCACTGTGAAAAACCACTGTCCATTCGAAAATTGCAATTGTTGCAGTGCTCCAAGAAGTACTGCACAACTTCCAAATAATATAAAATTTCCTATTCAGAGAATACCAACTTGTGTTTTTGTTTTTGATTTGATAATAATATGTATTTTGATTTTGTTTTATATTTGAATTAATTATATATTATATTTGAATTTTAATATTAATATTATTTGATTTAATTTCAATTTTCATTTAATTATTTTTATAAGGGCCTTTAATTTAATTGTATTTATATTATTTTAATTTTTTCTGTGTATTATATTAGAGGCACGGCTGAAAACTAGCTACATTCCAGGAGAAATCCTCAATGTAAAGCTGAGCAGTGATCTTTTTGTCAATAAAATCAATGATAAATATACAAAATGTGCAAATTGTAAAAATCTATTGATGAATAAATGTTTTTTATTATTATTATGTAAGGTCCTCTAAATGCAAAATAATATTTAAGGATAAGCTGAAAAAGAATACACTGACAATCTTAACCGATTATGAATAACGATATCAGTTCGGCCAAGATGATCCGAAACATTTTAACAAGATGTATGCTTTGTAAAATTAAAGAAAATTAGTATGAAAATAGTGAACATTGAATTTACAAGCTTTGTGTGGAAAAGGAAGAAGAATCAGAACCTTTGAAACTTTTTTCACTTTTTAGGCCATCCGCTCATGGAGATGAGAAAAATATCGATTTTGTTCAGGAGGTGGATTGCGCTTGCGTCGCTAACTGTTTTTTTTCAGTTTCTCCGTGAGCAGATGGCCTAGAATTAGGCTTTATTTTCCAATAACTTTTAATTCAATTTAACCATGTATAAGACTGGAAAACTTTTCGAACATTCCCTTAATTTTGAATTTTTTAAACATTGATGCATTCACTACGATTATTTTTTTTGTTTAATCGGTAGAATCCTTAATAATGTATAGATACATAAGGTTCACATTAAATCAAATGCCAATTTCTGTTTGACCTACATTACACGGTATTTTTTGGTGCAGTCATGCAGTTTTTATCATGCAGTCATGATAAAAACGCCTGAAAATAATAAAATACCTTCAAACAGCGAACTTCGAAAAAGTTATAGAACGTGTAAGAACAACCCTTTTAATGTGTTTTAGTGGAGCCCAAATTAAAATCTAGCCCCGGGGTTGAGGAGTTTATCGTTACGTTGCTGGTTATGATTTTATTATAGATGCTTGTTTAGTAAGGGAACCGGCCAGCCTTGCGGTGTCCTACAAATATGATGTAATTGCAAATATAAATCATTGTATGCGATAACGCGTGGACATCTTTGTAACTGCTTGCTACATTGGACAGTTTTAGCCATAGTGAAAAATTGTTATTTGCCATGTTATTTCTACTACCACTGGAGTAACTTCTATTTTGCCTTTATTGCTAAATTTATCTGGATAATCATTTTACTTAAAACATCCTACATGCATAAAATGGTTCGATGCCAACTTAGAACCAAGTTAACTCAACAACTCTCTGAAAAGTCATTAAAAGCTATGAAAAAAAAATAATTTAAAATAGCCTTTACCCCTTACCGAACGTAACCTATTTAACCAATTTTAATAGTTTTTATCATCACTCTTTATGACTTTTCTGGTGGTTCTGAGGTGGTTCTGAGTTGGTTTCATTTTGAGTTGGCCGGTCACCATGAAAAATATACCAAATTTTAGATTAAGTATGGGTAATGGGGTGGGTCACGACTGTATGGGGATTTTTTTTTCCTGTTTTGATTTGTCTGATAGTGATGAGAGGGTGTTAAATAGAGATATAAAACCACGTAATTTTTTTAATAATATTTGGATATCATCTTCTTCCTCCGGATTGACTTTGAAATTTCACATAATATAGAAAAACTCACCCGTGTTAATTCTTAAAAAAATGTTAGATAAACCATTAAAAATGAGCTGTTTTTAATAAAACACGAAATAAAGGGAATATTTTGATATATTTATTAAAAAATATATTTGAATATAATTCAAATTATCTCAAGGCAGTGTATTCAAATATCAGCAAAATCCTTCTTACTCTCAAATTTCGACATAATTTTGCGAGACTATTTTGTAAATGATTTCGTCAAAATATACTATATTTGCTATGGAGGATTACAAAAAATATGGTTTGGTAAAAAAAAAAAAATTTTTTTTAAATATTGAAAAAATATATTAACTCAATTTTCAAAACTTTGAAGTGAATTCGGAGAAAGAAGATCGTATCAGAAATTTAAAAAAATTTAAACACGTCGTTTTGAACCCATTTGGCACCCTTTTATCGCTCTTAGAATTTAAAAATAACATTTTTTGTTAAATGGGTAATGATAGGTAGAGAATGTTATGCACCACGAAGAGCATAATACGTAGGTCGCATCACGGCAATATATAGATCTGTGCTCGACGCGCGGCGGAGACTTGATAATGAAGTTGTTGTCAACTGGTGAAGAACATCACCGATCATCTTGGTGCATCAGAGAGAAGCTCGACATTGTGGTTGGTGGAGACGATGCGGCAGATCCTCCAGGCCAATAGTTGACTCTGTGGTGGTTAAGATAAACGGTGGAGAATCCCCAACCAATAAAATTGATGATCTGTTCAAGAGCTTTCAAAGGCTTTACGGCGTTTGGAAATATTAGATCAATTTCAGCAGAAATAAGAAAGACTTGTCTTTACACGGACACGCCTACAACACACATAATATCATATATGCATTATCATCAATCATACTAATTTCGGTTGTGGGTCTATCTGTGAGTGATTATAACTCTGGTTCAATGAATTTAAGATTCATTTTTAAATTCTTAATATATTTGTCGCTTTTAGTATTCTTACGGTGACGGCACGGCAGCTGCACAAATATACAATAAACGTGCATTCCTTATCACAATAATGCTGCAGCTCTTTCTTAAACACTCAATAATAGTGAGACAAATAATGTACATACCTAGTACATATGTCGACTTACCACAAAGGAGAAATACAATCATTATCATATGTCTCCCTCATTTGTATTAAAGAAACGGGATGCCAACAGCCATTTTGTCAAGAATTCAGAAAAGCGATGTATTAACTACTTACCAATAATATAATATGTTTAAAGAAAATCATTTCAATATCAATTGGAAGCAAAGATATTGAAAAATAGAGATGTGCTTTCGGCAGTTTTATTGGGTGGGACTGTGTTTCGCCGATATTGTTAACCAATAGCACACCTTCAAACAATCAACTAAATGAACGAATTCTTTCCAAATTCAAACTACATTGATAACCAATACTACTGCACACCTTCTAACAATCAACTAAATGAACGAATTCTTTCCAAATTCAAACTACATTGATAACCAATACTACTGCACACCTTCTAACAATCAACTAAATGAACGAATTCTTTCCAAATTCAAACTACATTGATAACCAATACTACTGCACACCTTCTAACAATCAACTAAATGAACGAATTCTTTCCAAATTCAAACTACATTGATAACCAATACTACTGCACACCTTCTAACAATCAACTAAATGAACGAATTCTTTCCAAATTCAAACTACATTGATAACCAATACTACTGCACACCTTCTAACAATCAACTAAATGAACGAATTCTTTCCAAATTCAAACTACATTGATAACCAATACTACTGCACACCTTCTAACAATCAACTAAATGAACGAATTCTTTCCAAATTCAAACTACATTGATAACCAATACTACTGCACACCTTCTAACAATCAACTAAATGAACGAATTCTTTCCAAATTCAAACTACATTGATAACCAATACTACTGCACACCTTCTAACAATCAACTAAATGAACGAATTCTTTCCAAATTCAAACTACATTGATAACCAATACTACTGCACACCTTCTAACAATCAACTAAATGAACGAATTCTTTCCAAATTCAAACTACATTGATAACCAATACTACTGCACACCTTCTAACAATCAACTAAATGAACGAATTCTTTCCAAATTCAAACTACATTGATAACCAATACTACTGCACACCTTCTAACAATCAACTAAATGAACGAATTCTTTCCAAATTCAAACTACATTGATAACCAATACTACTGCACACCTTCTAACAATCAACTAAATGAACGAATTCTTTCCAAATTCAAACTACATTGATAACCAATACTACTGCACACCTTCTAACAATCAACTAAATGAACGAATTTTTTCCAAATTCAAACTACATTGATAACCAATACTACTGCACACCTTCTAACAATCAACTAAATGAACGAATTCTTTCCAAATTCAAACTACATTGATAACCAATACTACTGCACACCTTCTAACAATCAACTAAATGAACGAATTTTTTCCAAATTCAAACTACATTGATAACCAATACTACTGCACACCTTCTAACAATCAACTAAATGAACGAATTCTTTCCAAATTCAAACTACATTGATAACCAATACTACTGCACACCTTCTAACAATCAACTAAATGAACGAATTCTTTCCAAATTCAAACTACATTGATAACCAATACTACTGCACACCTTCTAACAATCAACTAAATGAACGAATTTTTTCCAAATTCAAACTACATTGATAACCAATACTACTGCACACCTTCTAACAATCAACTAAATGAACGAATTTTTTCCAAATTCAAACTACATTGATAACCAATACTACTGCACACCTTCTAACAATCAACTAAATGAACGAATTTTTTCCAAATTCAAACTACATTGATAACCAATACTACTGCACACCTTCTAACAATCAACTAAATGAACGAATTCTTTCCCTATTCAAACTACATTGTTAACCAATAAATGCTACTACACACCTTAAAAAATCAGCTAAATGAGCGAATTCTTCCCGTATTCAAACTACTCCCATTAGACGGTAGTACGCCGACGGTCGGGCGGCCATTATAGCATTTTTTTTTTTTTTTACATTAACTCCACACAGGAGGCCCTGAGGAAAAAATAATTTCCCTCAGGGCCTATGTCATCTTTGAGGATGCTGTGTGGAGGGTGTTTTTGAGGAGAGGAAGGAGTGAACATGGGTCTTGAAGAGACACATATTGTAGGAAGGAGGAAACACAGAGGCCGGCAAATCGTTCCACAGCCGAGCTGTTGAACTCAAGAACGAGTCGTAGAAACGACCCGTTCTCATGTGACTAATGTCAATCGTGTACAAATGTTGAGCGCGCGTTTGGCGTGTTTTCCGACTATGCACCGGTGCCGAGGGGATCAATGACGCTAGTTCCTCGGAGCATCTTCCATTGTAATACCGGTAGAACAAGGACAGCATTCCCACCTGGCGCCTGTGCTCTAAAGATTGCAATCCGTTAGTTAAATTAGGAGAATCTATCAAACGGACCGCCCGTTTCTGCACAGAGTCAAGGGTTTTTTTCAGGTATTTTGGGGCTCCAGACCAGAGATGGCTGCCAAATTCAACCGTGGGGCGCACTTGCGATTTGTACAGGGCTAGCAGTTGTGTACTATTAAAGTATCTGCGTGCCCTGTACAGTATGCCCAGTTTCTGTCTCAGCATAACTCTTGTATTTCAATATCTTTCATTGGAACTGACAGACACAAATTGACATCTTACTTAATAACTTGTTTTTATTTAAAAGTTACTGCGATTACTTAGAAGATGGTAAACATTTTGTCGTGAATATTTTTTCTTGATCATTCTTCAGCAATAGTCCTTGGTTCGATGTGTTCTTTGCATAAACTTCAAGCTTCAGAAATCCTACAATTATCCAGTTATTTTTCACGGGTCACCCCTACTATAGGTACTAGATAGTTTGATTCATTTATTGGAACTTAATCCGTCTGGAATTTTTTATTTTTACTAGATTAATTTTTTTTCAACAATGGTTGTTTCCTAAATATATTTGGGTTCAAGTTCCTCTGCATTCTGGCGGGGCTACGCAGCCATTCATTTTGGTACAATTCGTGGAAAAAGCTTCAACAAAGAACAAGAATTGTAAAATAAAAACGTACTCCAACTGTTCATGAATGACGCCCAGCACCTCGCCGTACGACGCATTCTTATCGCTTCCCAAAACTTCGCAAGTTGAATGATCTACAATTACAAAAATGTCCCGACTCACAAAACAATCATAGTTTTCTTCCAGTGGCGGAGGTAAAATTCTCGATTCCAGTGAAAAATCTAAACCTTTCGAAGTAATGTCTACATTTTTCTTCTGAAGTTCATGATATGTTCATTTTGGTAATTTTAACCTAATAAGATGCACGCCTTGTCTTAGACTATGATAGGTCAAAAAATGGTCTTGGATTGAATTGAAAGTTTCAATTCTGGAAAATAAATCAAAAAATGTTTATGGTTTTTTCAGTGTTCAAATTTTGTAGTTCGTTTGGTGATTGGTTTATTTTTGAGCATGAATTGAATAGTTTTGTCAATATCGCTGTTTTATTATCTTAAAAGGCTAATTTTTGAATTGTCATGGATTAAGACTAGGGCTTGGATAATTTATCATAAAGATCGATTATTTTTAGTACTGAATCAAGTGAATTTTTGGCAACGAGCTTTTGCTGGTGTTGACGGTTAGCAAACATTGTAATAACACGCAAGGCGTAAAGGTGTTATCTAGTGCTACTTTTTCGGTTAAGGCCTCCGTAATGTTCCTAGCGGTCAATCCATTTAGGGAACCCTATATCGTAGGCTTATAGGTCACATTCCCATATAGCGCGAAGAATGTATTAACTTTTTAATTTCTTTTTTACGGGTTCCGAGGTGTATTATAGTGTAGGGTGTAGGAAGGAATAAAGATTGTATGGTGTGGATAATTGTGGCGCATGGTAGTGAGGTAGTTGCTGCACAGGTGTATTTTTGTAATAAAATCTTCTGTAAGACTGCTTCCTACTGTTTGACTGATAAATTGTTGTAAATATCTTCATAGTCTCGAGATCGCCCCTTGCTGTAATAACCAGGCACAATATTTGTTGAACTCCCCTGAACTTCTTTCGTTGATATGTTTTCATGTACCGAGTAGATCAGTTCGTCACAAATTACCTTATCATTGTAATAATACAGGATCTAATGCTGTATTGTAATCCCTAATAAATCGCCTGCATATGCTTGGTAATAAATATGTTGTTGATGATGTGATAAATATTGAAAGATTATCAACATACAAACATTATTTAATTTAAGCTGTTTGTCAGCGCTTCTCAGTTGGATTAAAATCAAATATTCTTCGAATGTTTATATTCTTCATCAATGCTTACTTCTTGTTTAAATTTATTATTGTTTTGGATTTGGATTTCTAAATTTATTTGTGTTACGTACTTAACTTAGTTATTTTTTTTAGTTCAAAATATCTTGGAGGTATACTTGTATATGAGGTTCTCTTTTTCTACTTTATGCTGTCACTTCAATATATACTTCTTAATTTTTTGGCATATGAATATTTTTTCTTAACTATGCATATTTTCTATCCATTTAAAATTATTGTAATTCCTTTGTAAAAGCCGTTAATCGGCGTTAATTCATAATAAATAAATAAATCATTGATTTGCCATAAGTGTCAGGAGTCCGTCTTTCAACATGAGAACCTTTGGATTAGCTCTTTTTATTTCTCTATTCTGGGAATGTCCAGGCATTGGGCCTTGTTCTTGGTTGGCCTGATATAATAATAATAATAATAAGTTATTTATTTCAGCCGAACAGAGCGGTGGGTGCAATACTCTGTCAGCCATATAAAAGATATGTATATGATAATATGACCTGCTCTAGTTGTGCATATGTATATAATAATATGACCTGCTCTAGTTGCGTCTACAAATGACAGGATCAGGACTTGTTGCAAAAGTTGGTCAATCTTTCCTCGGGTTCTGCTTTCGTTGAATCGTAGCGGAATCAGTCGATGTTAAAGCGCTTTCTGTATCTTTTGAACTGGACTGTTAAAATCGTAGGGCTTATCATCGAACCAGACATTGCTCCGCCACTGTTTCCAAAGTTTTAAATTATTATTCCTCAGGTGTTTTGCGCGTCTTGAAATACCTCACCAAGTTCAGTCACACGTTTCGTCTAATCTCAAAAAGAAAGATGACACCTGGATTACTCCCACCTTGGTAGACAGAAAAAACATTCATACCTAATGCTACAAAGGTATTACCTACAACCTATCACCACCTTACAGAATTTCGGACTTGAATCACGAACAATTGATAAACAATGGAATTTAGACCACGTTTGACGATAATTAATTTGAGTTATTGTTTTATGTGTCTAATATATTTTTTTAATCCGGTAAATCTTTAAGTTGTTACCATTTTTTGGCATATTTATAAAACTTATTTTGTACAAAATGTTGTTTTATTTATTTGTTTATTTAATATCAACGGTATAAATATACCATAAGCACACATGTCACAAAATCAAAGAAAACATATTAGAAACAGTAAATAAAGATTATAACAGATAATTGTGGCGTTTGAAAGAGAAATGACACCAGAGATGCGATAACATACAAAAATCTATAGTACAAATAAAACTAATATTGATTGAAAAGATTTGATAGTGTAGCCCTCTTGTACCCACCTTCCATGCAGTTAAATAGATCTGCCACATCAGCATTATCATCTACGAGTATTAGTAACTTCATGTAATCTAGGTACAAGTGAGTGTTTCGTATACTCAGTCCGGTTATTGTAGCATTTAAACAGGATTTTAGAACGAGTGGCTCTCGTGGGTATATGAAATTCAATGAGCATAGTTAAATCAGGACTGTCTATTTTACCATTTACAATTTTGAACATAAATATTAAGTCGGATATAATTCTTCGATAATTTAAAACATCAGATCTGATGATATAATATTAACCAGAAGTGTGATTTCGTATTTTATAAAGTTAAAGTTAAATAAATGAATATTTGGTGACCGAACAATTTAGAATTCTGCAACTTTAACACCACTTTTGAAAAGTCATTAAAAGTGATGAAAAAAATGGTTAAATAGGTAAGGTGATGGACTATTTTTTATAATCTTTAATGACTTTTGAAAAAAGTGTTAAATTTGCATGAATCTGAGTTGTCATGGGAAAGCGAATTTGTTTGTCATTCGAGATGGGTAGAAAAAGACTAAAGCTAACTTTTTTTTTAAATCTGCTGGTATCGTGGATGAAAAAAGCCCTTAAAAGCTAACTTTTTTAAAATCTGCTGGCATCATAGATAGAAAAAGTCCATAAAAGCAAACTTTTTTAAAGTCTACAGGACGAAGAATTATTGATGAACCCTACTTCCCCCCATATACGTATTTAGTAGTACCTCACGACGCTTCCCAATATTGGAAATTCGAGATATCCCACTAATTCTGGAAAATTACTACAGTTGTGGGGTCGATCTACCTACAAGTTAGTTTAATTATATTAGGCGGAGTTCAGTATTCAACATCGATTGTACAGTGGCTTGCATCTCTCTTAGAAGATTAATTTGGTGTTTTTTTTATGTATTTGGTAACGAATAAAGGAAATCAAATTAGACGTTCAAATTCTTCTACTAGCCTTTCCTAAGAAAAAATATGTTTTGCAAGCCAAAATAAAAAAAAAATGTTAAAACATTTCAAAACGATAGCCATGATTATATATATGAAAAACCCTTACAAGTATTGTAGAAAATGATAAAATTGATTTATCCCAGCCTTTGCTGAAAATGTTAAAATTACTAAAAATTGACAAAATATGTTAAAATTTAAAAATTTGTCGATTTTACAGCTTTACAGTAACGATTCCATGACAGTTGATCCGCAGACAATTGGCCTCCCGGTAATCTCTTATAGAATATGCAGTCGGTTTAGGAAAATACGGTATACCTAATTACACATATAATAAGGTATAAGTAAGTGACAAAATATTACTAAGTACGGTCTCGAAGGGATGTACAGAGAGGATGTACCACCGAATAACAAAGTATAAAACACATTTTAATTCAAATATATTACGAAAAATGTACTGTCTCTATAGTGTGTATACTTGCGCATACAATACAAAAAATCGACACTGTTTATAAATTCATTAGATATTCATACCAACTTATTATTAAGGGTGTTTTTGAAGTCGAAATTGGTAAATAATATTTAAAAAATCAATATTGTCGGCTGATCAATTGTCGGGTCACCATAGTATACAAGCGATGTTACAGTATACAAGCAATGTAGTTAGGAAACGGTATGTCATAAACCAACATTGAAAAAATATAAATCAAATGTGGAGGCTGTAGTAGAGCAAAAAATTAAAATCCACTGTAATTAGTGTCGAGAGTATATCTTTGACTCTTCTGACAGCCATTGGGTAGTAGATTCCTGAATGTACGAACTCGTACAGACCCTTTGAAAACAGAAATAAATAAATGTAACCCAAGTGCTTAGCATTAATTTGTGCAAATTAAAAACCCTGTCGGCTAACAAGGAGACGAAGAAATAAATATTTGCCATTACCGCTGTTAATCTCAGCACTTGTGTGAAGGACAAAGATTATATGTTGATATCTTATTGAGACATTTAAACCGCTTTTGAAATAAGTCATTACGTCCTTCATTATACTTACTCAGGTACTTTCAGCCTCACCGCTTTGGCCACTAGCCACTAGCCACCGCAGCGGCGGGCCTTTGACGAAGCGAATAATATGGCATTACTACCGCTTCTGGCTTTTGCGAACTAAGCGAGCTCATTTGTAGCCAAGACAGTGGATAAATGGTCTCAGGATAAAACAGATTGCGTTTTTATCATTGCGCTCCTTGCCTCTTGTATCGGGTGTTATAGAGGGCAAATGAGGATTGATTCTCTTCCCGTAATGATTGCATTTACCCCCATCTTACGGACTTGTCTCCACTTTGAATAATGTGAATTTACGACCGCTTTATGCTGGAGTTTATTGCATGATCTGTATCTCCTTTGTATAAAGTTTAAGCTGGGACCAACAATTTGTATTTGTAGGCTGTAATCAGCGGTTTGGGTGAATTAAATCGTAATTACAAATTCCGCTCTGTCAGTTGGAGACACTTAAATCTTGCAATTCAGTTGCGACTACCAGGTTGCTTTATTGTTCACGTTTCTAAAATACTTGAATAGTTTCATTCTTCGCATAGCAGAAATATTATAGTTGTACTGAATGGTGGTACTGGTGGAATGAAATATAACCCCCTAATCTCATAAAACAATTATTGTTTTAATAAATTCTTCAAGTAAAACATTTTCTCGCACATTATCAACCAATAGGAGCTTTAAAAAGTGAGATCATAATTAAAGGGGCCAATGAGCGCAGTTTAAGGCATCGTAGGACTGTAATGCATTATTTCCGTTTCATCCAAATTTCAAATCAGAACGGGGCTAAAGAAGTTTTGCTTCAAAAACTACATCCACTTAACAATGTATCTATATTATAAACGATACATATATATTTACATACATTTTTTTAAGTATATTTTATTTTGTTATAAAAATTATATATATTTTTTATTTATTTATCTATAAAACGTATGTTTACATTGGGTTTTTCGATTCCTGTCTCACTGGGATATACCTGTGTCGAGACAGGCTTAGAGATACATAAATGAATATCGTACTTACAAGAATATTAATTTGAATGCAATAAAAATAGCAAGGTGATTGGAAGTGTGGGTAAATCCTTCAAAGAGAGTTATCATATAAATGTAGGAAGAGATGAAGTTAAGTAGTAAATCCTGTAAAATCTATGTGTGGAGTTAAATTTGACATGATTCTATTTAATATTAGAACACAGGCATATTATGCCTATGTTCTAATGTTATACGGTTATACGATTTGATTAAAAAGATAATTTTAGTATATTGAGCTTTTTACAAATATTATTGCACTACTCATATTATGTATTGGAAAAACTAATATTATATAATATTTGTTTAATTTTTTAACAATTATATGACAACCCAGAAACATCGTTACATATTTCATAGGTTTTAGCTTCTTCAGATATAATTTTTTTGCTTTATGGATATAATAAAATCAAAGGAATTATCATCACCTGCAAATAGTTAATCACGCTATTTATCGTCTTACGCCTTTCCCTCCCGACATAAAATACGCGTCTCACTCTAAACTATAATAAAAAAGGTAGCACGCGATATCAAGAGCAAGTTCTCTTCGCTGGCAACAATAAAAATAAAAAGCTCCTCTTAGCGGCTAGTTACTGTGTAGCGTGCTCCCGTCAGTCTGGCCGCCTGTTAGTCAGTCACTCTGAAAGCTCATCTCCGTGATTCCCGTCACTATCAATCTCATTCATAACAAGAGATGCATTTGCAAGTCACCCTCGGTTGGGAAAAGCCGAATCAATTAGTTCTGACTAATAAGCCGCTTGTTAAATTGATTACTTTTGACAATCAATGTCAGGGATTTCGGGTTTGGCTCTGCGACCAGATTTTGATAATGTTTTAGGTTGTGACATTCCAGAAAATCATTTCTGAAAATGTTAAATCTCCACCAAATAATTTTGTTTGGCGATAACAAATTTGTATTTGTATCCACTAATGAATTTTCCCTGACACCAAATATTTTTGCACCCTTATAAAATAGGTTGAATATCGAAAAACTGTAAACAAAAACAACATTAAAAATACCTTAAATAATGCACGATATCCAAGGCACAGCAATTAGCTCCTTTGATCTGGCAGTTGCGAGCTTAAATGGCAAATAAAAATATTTTGTTAAATTAAATGAAGACAATAGTAGCAAAACACAATCGAAAATCTGAAAAAGGAAATATCTGAAAAAGGAAAAATCAGAAAAAGATACGGTCACGTCTGGGACTCGAATCCGGAACCTTCGCCTTGCCGGGGCGCTGCTCTACGAACTGAGCTAATGTGTCCCTATCCGATTCGGTCGTATTTGACTGTGTCACACTTCGACTAAGAACTACCAACATTTTCTTCATTTTCTAACCGCATATTTTTATTGGTTGCTATCTTTGTGTGATTGCAAGATTCAAACCCGAACTAAATGCTATCTAGATGGTATCTGGATAAATTTTTATTAATTTTATTTTTAATATGCGACATTTCTTGACTTTTCTGCAAGTCTAGAATGAATATAAATTTTTGTTTTTAAGTTTATGCGTAAAACCTCAATAATATATTTTAATATTTAATTAAATGAAGATAATATTAGCGAAACTCAATCGCCCCGGGAAAGCGAAGGCAATTTTGAAAGGCGAATTCGCGAAGGCAAATGGGTCGAGTCCCAGATGAGATCGTATCTTTTTCTAATTTTTCTGTTTTAAGATTTTCGATTGAGTTAAGCTAATATTATCTTAATTGAATTAAATATTACAAGCTGAGGTTTTGCTCATTAAGTGAAATATAAAAATAAATAAATATATTTTGTGTAATTTTTAACTAAGTACGTAAACCTTTTCTAGTTCCACATTATTCCATTTATAAGGGGCCGTCCATAAATTACGTCACACGAATTTCATGATTTTTTGACTCCCCTCCCCCCGTCCCTGTCACACATCGTCACATTTGTGAGACCCCCTTTTCTCTAGTGTGACGTCACATATTTTGCAATTTTACATCTAAAATCCCACACCCCTTGCCACACTTCTCTACTCCCCCTCCCCCCCCCCCTTAAGGCGTTATGTAATTTATAGATGGCCCCTAGAGACAAATATAAGGATTAGAAGTATTGCTTGAAATTGTTAATTATGTTTAGTGATTAGACACCTGAATAGCCACGACCTACCAGACTTACTTTTACTTCTCCCTACCAATGGGGTAGTTCCATCAACAAAAATATTTAAAAAATACTTAAATATTCTGAAATACTTTTAGCCCCATAGAAACGTGGATTAGTGTATTTTTCACAAAAAATACACGAATTACTGCTATGAAAATAATATTTAAAAAAATATATGGAGTAATTTAGAAAAAAATCAATTCTCGAAACCTTATTTGACGATACGAGATGTCTTAATTTGTATGGCTACTGTTGTTTTACATACTTTCCTATTTTCGCCAGCTTAAAATGTATTCTTTTATACATACATATATTGTTTTATAAGCACCCTTGAGGTGATTTTTCACAGGCGCTCTACAAATTGTCCAATTATTATTATTATTATTATACACATCAGAGAATCCTTAACCATTAATTTCAACTGTCAGCCATAATAAAGACCTGGCTACTAGCTCTGCTATTGTTTTGTATTTATATTTCCAAAGCCAAGGTAAGCAAATGAGTTGCAATTACCCGCTAATTATTACCTTTTCCAAAGATTTGGCGTTAATCTTTGGCTTGGTCGCTCCAGCCCGCGGCATTAAGCAATGGCACCGCGCAATGTGCAATGTGCACCGCCCCGCGCGTGCGCACCAACACATGAATTACTGCGGCACCGCGCACACGCTCCGAGCATAAATTACAATCCGAGGGGCATTCGAAAAGGCTGTAATGACCACGGGCTATGCCGGGCACCCCGTACTACTTATTATATTCTGTAAAACCAGTATAAGCATTGTTTTTTTTTAATATGATGGTGTGTTGATGCTGAGTTATTACTTGCTAACTCGATAAATGATTGACTTGTTAAATTTATTTTTATCGCTTAATTATGGTGACTGAAAAAGAACGTCAAAAACATTTTTACATATCTGTTGAAATTTTATTTCTACAGTTCGAAGAGGATTTCGTATGTATAACTAAAACTATATAAGCACTCGAAACAGAAAAGAAAATAACACAGGTAGGTAAGATATCAAGATTCATAATAATGTAATTATAAAAGAGCAATTTTAACCCCCATTTATAAAACAGACTGTCGTAAAGATCCACAAAATTACCGCCCGATTTCCTTTCTATCAAATATATCAAAGATGTATGAAAAAATTGTAAAAGAAACAAATTTGGACGTTCTTAGAAGAAAATAAAATAATTAATAATAACCAATTCGGATTAAAAAAAATACAAATAAAAAAATTAAAATATATATCAAGACCAAAAGCATATCTTATAATGTTTGATTCCGATCTAAAAATAGGGTGTCTTCCTAGAAATTCCACTCAGAAATATAACTGTGAATATTGTATGAAGATAGAACTCAACGATTGAGAGTTTTGCTGCTTTAGGGAAAAAATTTCTTTGAGAGCGATCGAACAATAAATAACATGTTACGGCGCCAAATAATAAATGTTTGTCAGTGAGGAAAAAAAAAATAAGATGTACCTCACCGGGTTATAAATCTAAAAAATGAAGTGAAATATTGAATTTTTTGAATCCTCTGTTTGACGGTAAAGGGTTTTGCACCACAATAAAACTTGCGAAAGTATAAAGAGGGAAATAAAACTTTATTTATATAAAATAATGAATTCGTGAATAATAAATTCGAAAGTATAGTCTGTCAATTAAGAATAGAAAATACTTAAAATGGAACTATAAAATTTGTAGGCTGGCAACACCAATTTAACTGTCCAATGTTGTTTTAAAGCGCAATGACACTGTAAATTACCTAAAACATTTTTTGTTCTTCAAGAAATAAAATCAAAATTGAAGAAGCACTGCTGAAGGTACCTACTTAACGACAAAAATTTAATTAAATGGTGTTTTACATAGTGATTTGCTTTCATTTAATTTAACATAAATTTGAATTTAACAGTAGGTAGAAAGGAAGAATTACTAATGATGAGTTTAATTACTCTACTTTTTGATCTGAATGAGTTAAATATATTTAGATCTAAAATAGAGACATGATCTAAGGCCCAGGCAACGCTAGGTACTTAAGCTAGTATTAAATAAATTTGAGCAATAACTAAACTGCTGTGCTCTACATTTTATTACAATATCATTATTCTTTATTATGTTAACAAAAAATTGCAAAGTTATAAAATATGTATATGGGTATCTATATTGCAATGAAAAAACATATGTTTCGCTTTTTATGCCTTTTTAATTTTTTACAAAAATGTGGGTTCCACAGCTTTACATTTCCACCATGAGTTATATTTTTAGTGTTGCCATTTGAACAAAAGTGGCGCCCTCCTATGTTTTCTGCTCTTATTTGACAACTGTGTGTATCCTTTTTTTTCATTATAATTTAATTAAATTTTTTTCATTTAACAGCACCATAAATTTTTCGTCAATACTAAAGCTGTTCGATTCAAAATAATTCCTCAATTTAATTTATAATTATTGACAAGTGATAGGGAGACTCGCAAACGTGACTCTTCATAATTATTTATGAAAAGCATTTCGAGAGATAAGTATTTTACATCCTCTTTGCTAGTGTGAACACATTATCGCAGAGAACTAAGGTAAGTGAAAGGACTGTAAACAGCCTCATTCAGAACTTGGCATTCATTATAATATAGGTACAACTGTTCCTGCACTTTGACTTCGTTGCGGCATTATTAGAAAATCCTGATTCGCATAAATAGGTTGTAGAAAATGGTAGTAATCTCACAGGCTCAGTCATGGTTATGTGGTATCATGTAAAAAAATAATAATACCGTTCTACAGATTCAGCAGAAATTTCCCTCCAAATAAATCGTCTTCTTGAATATTGTACGATCCAAAATATCTATCAGTGCCATGAACTTACCTAAAATAGTGTACACTGATCTTTCACGATTTATGTCAACCCGTACGCTAAATAAATTGTGTTGGTTTGATGCAAAAGTGCCCATTAATTGGATACACTCGAAACAATTTCAGCCTACCTCTACGCGAAAGCTCATATTTCAGAAGTACCTACCTAACAATTCCTGGCTTAATGAAGTGGCACTACCGAACATAAACACTTAACAAACCAATCATCACATTATCAACTTGCCTGAGCAGAATTCATTAACTTGTGAAATCCATAAATCAATGTGTTGCAAGAGAGTTGAGATTATCGATGTAGTTATATTCTGCCCATAAATTTGTCATAAACAATACCATCCGGACATTTCCTATTACCTACTCTCTGGAAACTCTGTCATCCTGGTGTCCTGACTTTTGCTCTTTTCTTTGGTTTACATTATAATAGCGGATGTAACATCGTATTACCTTAAGGCTCCGTGGTAAGCGTTCAAAAAATAGAAGATGGTTTGAAAAGTAGATATGTAACTATAATATAAACAACTATAATATAATAATACAACATAGAGTAAATTAAAAATCTAAAAGAAAAAAAGAAATAGAATGTGATTACACATTAGGTAGGTAACTAATTAAAACAAAAAATGAAAATAAAATTTGTCACATAAATAACAAATGTATAAAATTTAAATGAAATTAAACAGAATAAAAAAAAATAAATGCTTATCTTGCATTTAAAGACATGCGGTGATTTTTAAACCCATTTATACCCATAACATGTTAAATAATATGTCAAAATTGTTTTTAACAATTTTCGGAGGATATTTTGCGATTTTTTTTCTATCGAGGGGATTTCGTGTAATTACCGTTTCGGCTCAGTAAACATATAGATATTATCTTCACATTTATTTTAAGAAATATGATAAATTAAACAAAAAGATATATTTAGTAAACATATATTTAAGAAACTTAAAAATTTTAAGTAATTAAGAGATATATGTGATAAATTGGTAGAAAATCGGAATGCGGGGCTTAAGGTTCTGCGGCTCTGTCTTTAAGATCAAACTACGAGCAGATGAAAGTTGCGTTAAGTGAATAAATCTTTAAATAAACCGTTTTAAGGTGAATGCTCATTGGTTTAGAATTCAAACGATATTATAATAGGTAGAATGTTCCAATTTTTGTTATATTTTTAAATTATTTTTTTAAAACTTAAGGCAGTATTCAAGTCTAGAAAAAAAAATTTCTTCATATTTCCAAAGTTTAAATATTCAAAAATATCTCCTAAAAAGATTTTTCGAAATTCGGATTATTTTAAAAGTTATAACCATTTTAATGTCGCGGTGTAGACGGAATCTAACCAAAATCTAAATAGAACAAAATTTTAAACCCATTTTTCTCCAAACCACTTTTTTCGAGGTGGTTGACACGATATCTCAAGTTTTACTAAACCAATTTACTTGAAAATTGGTGTGAGCCTTCTCTATACATTCTTCTATGGCGGGAACTAGAACTATAACAAAATTTCAATTTTTACTATTTTTAAAAAATTTGGAAAATTTTGAAAAAATTTTGTCAAAAATACTGGTAAAAAAATGTCTTTTTATTTCAGACAACCGCCATTTTGCGAAAAATAAAATATGACTTCTCCTAGGATTTTGCTAAAGCAGCATTTGTTTGGATTAAAAATTATTTTGGTTTTTTTTTTCCGGATTACTAAGACGGTTGCAATCGTGTCAACCAGAGACCCCCCACTTCAACACCCTGTTACTTTTAATTTTTTTCGTTTGATTTTTTTTTAATGTTTAATATATATTTGGTAAAATAATGACTACAAAAATATTATTGTTTTTTTTTAAATTGCACCTGAAAAACACCTACAATTCATGCTTCTAGACTAGAATACCCCGTTTAGGCCGGCCGGGATTGACTCGTTACGATCCTTAGGGTTTGTGTTATTTCAAATCGTGTTCATTTAAATAATAAATAGTACATTTGCGGCACGTTGTAGGATGGTAGACACTTTTAGTATCTCTGGTGAAAGATCACCGTTCAGAAACGAAATTTTTGTTGCTTGCAATAGGCTCTACAAATTTTATCACCATATTAGAAAAATAACATTAAAACAAATTCAAGAAAAGACAAAAGAAATAGTAGATATTGGAGTATATTCCTGTGTCCAATTTTTGTTTTAGTGAAAATAAGTCACGGCGCGCCAATTACAAATAATACATTATTATATAAATACGATGGTAGGAATGTAGGTGTCAACCAGTCCATTAAAATTGTCATCTTAATCTGATGTCGAAAATTTCCTCAGCACAGAAGGGGCGATAATAATTCAAATATGTTACATATTTTAAGTGTGCAATAAAATGCGCGCTGTCATTGCGTATAAACGAGAACAAATTAGCGTTAATTTCATATTTCACTATATTAAGTAGGTATGAGTACACCCCGTCTCGCTCATTTATTTATGATACTTGGCTAACATTTATATATAAAAATTTATTATTATTTATATATAATATTTTGTTTACATTTACGTATAATAGTTTGTTATCATTCACAAATATTAAATTGTTATCATTTATACATAATATTTTGTTTGCACGGCGTTTCAGCGTCCTTAAACATTCTGCTTTATATTATCAAATCACCGTCTATTTATTTCCATACACACCTAATTGCAACAACGTTAGGTATGGATTTAATAATATATTATTGGTAAACGGTTCGCTGTTCCACACTCAACTAATATTTAATTATGTTTGATTTAACTTGTGATATTGGTAACCATTCAGATATATTCTGTAACATGAATACCATTGATGATCTGAATCAAATAAAAAATTATAATTGGGGCTCTTACAGCCTAAAAATTATACATCAAAACATAAGAAGTATATCTAAACTTGACGATTTCTTAATTTTTCTTGATCAATTTAATTACGCATTCGATGTCATAATTTTGTCGGAATGCTGGATAAATAAAGAATACACCTCCAAAGTAATTCACAATTACTCAGAACATCACACAAACATAAATTTAAATAAATCCAGTGGAATCGTAGTTTATATCAGAGACGGACTACATGCACAAGTTGACGAAATTTCACTATCACAAGCTAACTGTATGAAAATTGTATTGAACAATAATTTGTGTATTTTTGCAATCTACAGATCACCTTCTTTCCAAAATATTGACACTTTTTTGAATTCTCTACAAACATTCATCAACAGTTCAAAACAATTTGAACGACAAATAATTTTAGGTGATTTAAATATAAACACGATTCCTGAGTACCACCGTCAATGCGAAGATTATTTATGTATGCTTACGGAAAATGGGTTCATGCAGACAATTCACAGTCCTACTCGAGAACAGGGTACAAGTAAATCTTGTCTAGACCACATCAACGTTAAAAAAATCAAACATATCGACTCATTTGTTATCCACACCACAATTTCTGACCACTACACCACAGCTCTTTGCCTTAAAAATAAGCCTCCCACCACTGCCAAAACTAAATACATACCTCGAATAAACTACATCAACTTACTTCAGGACTTAAGTTCAGAAAAATGGGGAAACGTTTTAGACCAAAGGGATACTGATTCAGCAATGACGGAATTCATCTCAAAGTTACATGATTATATATCTAAACACACGAGTAACAAACTCATATCTAATAAGCAATTAAAACTCACGCCATGGATCACTCCTGGTCTAGTCAAGTCAATTCACAAAAGGAACCAACTCCACAAAAAGGCAAAAAGGAGCCCAGATAATATAATATTACAAACTCGCTATAAAAAGTATAGGAACTTGTGCAAAAATTTAATCGTATCAACTAAAGAAACCTATTTTAAAAAAATTATTTACGAAAATAATTACACGCCTAAACTGCTATGGGAAGCATTCCGTAATATAACTAAAACTAAAACTAATAAAACTTCCGAAATCAAATCACTGTACATTGATAACACTATTACGTCAGATCCAAAAAAGATGGCAAATTTTGCAAATAACTACTTCACGTCGGTGGGAAACACACTGGCAAAAAAATCTTAGATAAAAACAACACAACTGAAGAGGATCTCGCGAAGCAAACTGGCTGTTATTTCCGTCACAAAATAGATAACATTCGAACTACGTCACACGAAGTGATGAAAATAATTGACGAGCTTAAGTCATCCAATGCATGTGGTCCTGATAAGGTCTCATCAAATCTATTAAAAAATATTAAATCCGTCATAGCATCACCGATATCGTTCATATGCAATCTAAGCTTTAACTCTGGAAATTTCCCTAATAATTTAAAACAATCAAATGTTATTCTACTGCACAAAAATGGGGATAAATCTCAGATTAACAACTACCGACCGGTTTCTTTGATCAATTCTGTATCTAAAATTATTGAGAAAATTGTTAAGAATCGGCTCAGTCTATATCTAGAAAACAATAACATCCTTTCCAATAGACAATACGGTTTCCGTCTAGGTTTAGGGACTGAAAATGCCATTGCTAATTTAACAAAAATTATCTCTAATAACATCGATAGAGGTACAAAATGCATTGCTCTCTTCCTGGATCTAGCCAAAGCGTTCGACACTATCTCTCACAAAATTCTGTTAAATAAACTACAGCGTATTGGTATACAAGGTCAGCTCTTCAAATGGTTGTGTAGCTATTTAGAAAACAGGAGCCAAAGAGTACTTATCAACGACACTATAAGCGTTCCAGCTAATATTAAATTCGGTGTACCCCAAGGAAGTACTCTAGGACCACTCTTATTCAACATATATATAAATGAACTATGCAACAGTTCCTTTGCCGACCACATTATTACCTTTGCCGACGATACAGTTTTACTATATGAAGACAAAAGCTGGAATATTGTTCATAATAAAGCAGAAGTAGGTTTAAACAAGGTCAAACAATGGCTAGACAATAATCTCCTCACCCTCAACTTAGATAAAACCAAATACATCCGTTTCAGTGCAACACAAGCAGGAAAACCAAAAGAAACACACAACATCATTATACACCACTGTAATGACCTAACCACTTGTAAATGCAATAACTTAGAATGTGTCGATAGCATAAAATATCTAGGAATCATAATAGATAAATCTCTGAGATGGGAGGAACACATAGACTATACCACAACTAAGATCAGAAAACTTACTCATCTTTTCATGTCTGTTAGAAATATTCTTTGCGTAAAAGATCTGAAACAAATGTACCATGCCATGTGTAATTCCTTGCTAGAATATGCATCCTTAGGATGGGGCGGCTGTTCGAAAACAATACTTGATCCCTTAGCAAAAGCACAAAAATCACTTCTAAGGGTCATCCTTAAGAAACCTTTCAGGTATCCCAGTGATCTATTATTTGAAGAGATACGAGTTCTTGACGTACGGCAACTTTACATAAGAAAAACTATTCTACATACACAAAAACATCGACACCACTATTCATCCATTGATCATCTCCACAACACCCGTCATGCAAGGAGGAATCCAGTAGTTCCACCAAATACCAACACATCACATGCCCAAAGACAATATTCTTACTTAGGGCCAAAATTGTTCAACCTCGTACCCGATGCATGGAAATTAAAAAGTGCAAGCACTCTGCGCAAATGGGTTAGCAATTGGCTTCTGGACATGGGGAGAGTCGAGAGCGAACATATGCTCACACAAACTCACTTACCTAATAATAGGTACTATCAGGTTTACGTTAATCCATAAGAATTTTGTAAGTACTTATCTTATTAGCTGGTATAATATAGATTGTATAATATTATCTGTATTTTTTTAATATTGTTTTCTTCAATCAAAAAGTTACTAGGTTACAAAAATAGGTATAAAAAATATTTTAAAAAGTTGTACTAATGATAAAAATAAATTATGAGTAAAATAATATGTACTATCAAAAATTGTAACACAGAGGCTATTTTTGTACATTAGAGGAATCAGAAAGTTACTTTTATTAATTTCTAAAAATGATATTATTATTTTTTTTTATGCCCCTGATAACTTGATATCCGTTTTTGTTAATATTTAATTTAAACTTACAAATATTTTGCTCTCTTTGTTGATTCTTGTATAATAATGACTATCCATTTCAAAAATTTAAGTTTTCAATATTGCCTTTTCAAACTTGCCTATAAAACAAATGTAATTAAACTGGGATATTCTCTATATTAATTAAATAGTCAAAATTACATTGGGAATGCATATGTCTGGTTTTTAAATATGTAAATTACATTACTTGGGAAATATTATATATTCTGGTTTATATATAATTTATAAATATTATATACCATATATTCTGGTTTTTAAATATGTAAATTACATTACTTGGGAAATATTATATATTCTGGTTTATATATTATTTATGAATATTATATATCATATATTCTGGTTTTTAAATATGTAAATTTACATTACTTGGGAAATATTATATATTCTGGTTTATATATTATTTGTAAATATTATATACCATATATTCTGGTTTTTAAATATGTAAATTACATTACTTGGGAAATATTATATATTCCGGTTTATATATTATTTGTAAATATTATATACCATATATTCTGGTTTTTAAATATGTAAATTACATTACTTGGGAAATATTATATATTCTGGTTTGTATATTATTTATAAATATTATATACCATATATTCTGGTTTTAAAATATGTAAATTACATTACTTGGGAAACATAAAAAAAAAAAAAAAAAAAATTTTAAAATTGCAGTACTTTATATCATTTCAATTGTTATAAATACATTGGGATTTCACTGTCATATATAAGTTTATAAATTTGTAATTTCTAAATACTTAGTAAATTTTTAAACATTTTAGTTAAAAACTATATTTTTTTAAATACTATATTTTCAAATATAAAACTGTAAATGTTCTCCGAAATGACCTGGAAAGAGTCTTAACCTTGCGATTTCTCATAAGAAACCATTCACTTTCCTGAATGCAATTATTAATTTTCTCCAAATCAAACTTAGAATAATCGCAACTTTGCGACTCTTTCAAGGACATAAAGAATCTATTCCTACGCTCAGGATGCAATTTTTAATGTTCTCAATAGTTATTTGGACAGTTAAGAATATTATGATCTAAAAATGCAATTTGCCTATCCTGAAACGGGAATCCTTCCCAGTTGGATAGACAAAGGACCATTTTGTATTGTTTCATTTTGAAATATGTATGTTTATAAATAAATAAATATAAATACGATGGTAGGAATGTAGGTGTCAACCAGTCCATTAAAATTGTCATCTTAATCTGATGTCGAAAATTTCCTCAGCACAGAAGGGGCGATAATAATTCAAATATGTTACATATTTTAAGTGTGCAATAAAATGCGCGCTGTCATTGCGTATAAACGAGAACAAATTATTTGTGCCCAGAACTGCGGACATGCGACCAGAGAAGGGCAAGAAGAAGGTGAAGGAAAGAAGTAGTTCGGTGTTTGGGAGTAATTTATGATTATTATATTTGCGGTCATCCCAATTACTACCGCGCAGGGCAGTGTGAAGCGGCCTAACAAGCTTGAGCATGATGTGCGCAAATGCACAACTTATGGACTTGATGGTGATGCGCAAGAACGCAGTTTTATACAAAAATACATATAAAAAGACATATATTCAGTTCTCCTATCTTACATGCATAAATGTGGTGTCCCACAGGGATCGGTTCTGCATCCAACTTTATTTTTTTGCATAATAATTAATAACTACCTTGTGTACAAATAGAAACATTATTATATGACTGAAAGTACAATTATTAATTGCGTTTTTAACAAAGATAGAGAAAAACGTATACGGCTTTGAAGTAGCAAATTGATTTGTTACGAACAAAAATGTCGATTTTAATGTTTCAAAGATCCAATTGTTGAATGCTGTGTTGTGTTGTCTATCCAATATTTAATATCATTTAGTACTTAAGATTTCACATTTCATCATTTTTCTTGACTTCGATGTGTAGACTCTTTTTACCCATAACTTTAACGTCTATGTCACCTTTCTGCTAAATATGTGTATGCATTTTTCTCTATGTTCTCATTTCTTTGTGGTCCTTCTCTTTTTTTTTATAAAAATCTCAATTTCATTTCTCGCAACTCATTCTACAAATCACAGCCTAAGTGCTAAGATTAGAATCAAATCTCTGTAAAATTACTATTTATCTGAAGAAATTCACATTTTACAACAGTATCCAGTATAACATAAATGTTTTTACTACAAAGGATAACACCTCAAACTATCACATAACCTCTGTACGAATTCCTTAGTTTGGTAAACGAAGGCAGTCAACAAAGCAGCTCACCTTACAACTGACAACAGACTGCCTGGAGACCAGACCCTCGGACCGTCCACCAATTGTGTCTAAATAACTATCAAAACTATTATTTATACTCGTCCATCAAAATAAATCATCACAAAAAGACAATGACATTATTGGTGTAACGTACGTATTACGTGACCAAACTCAGACGACCGGTACACTTTTTTTGCCAGTTTTGAATTTCGTTCGAATAAATAAATATATTTTGTCAAACAAAAGTAATCAAAAAAATAATTAAGATTTAGTCATGGCTTATTAAATGTACGAGATATAGAAGCAACATTATGTTTGGCAACACACAGTTTCAAATTACTCAATAATCTAAAGGCTTTGTATAACATGTAAAAGTTTTTCGTAATTTTAATTTTTTCGCTTACGATGGTCTTTGCATTCATCCTGTTTTTCTTACCTGTGTTTAAAGCAACATTTTAAAGTTATTGGTTATTTTAATTTCACGGTCAAAAGGATTTCTTATGATTGAATGGGACTGTTGGAACAGGTCCTCCGTCACTGCAATTATTTCAGCAATAATTCATACTAATTCAATAGATTGCAATAAATGCATTTATTTTCTTGCAAGGAAGTACATCTTGTTGCGTGCTTGCAGCACGTGATTATTTAATTTGAATGAATAAATCAATGTATTTTTTCCTCTCCTGTATAAATATCCTTAAATAGCATAATAAATACGTTAAAAATAATTTTTACCAACCTTCAAAAAAATCTAACTCTTTCCTAACCTGAAGATTTACCATAATTTTTCACATTTTAAAATTTGAGAAAATCGTCATATTAATTAGTCTAATGTAATATAATTTTTTTTTTACTTATTTTATTTACATTATATTACATCATATTCACAAAATTATATATAAAATTTAAAAAAGATTTTGGAATTCTCAAAATCTTTTCTAAAAAGTTTTCGTAAACTGACAATCCGTTGATTTCAAAATAAAATCACTTGCATTCAGAAGGTTTTATGACAACTGGTCCCCCTACAATTTGCCCGCCATCAATTGGCCCGCCGACAGTTGATCTCCCGGACAGTTGATTCGCCGGACAGTTGACTCCTCGGACAGTTCTTCCCTCTGCCAATTGATCTCTTGGACAGTTGATTCCCTAAAAGATTATTTAGAGTATGCAAAGAAAATATCCGGCCGTAAAACTAAAGTCTATATAACTGTTAACTACTAACTACTCGTTGGGGAACTCGGCATTATTGTTAGTACATATTTTGTGTAAGTAAATCGACTTTGGTTATACGGCCGCATATCCTCTCTGTATACTTACTTTGCACATGAGTACGCCAGATATAATCCTTTAGTGGATCAACTTTCTGAGGGAACAACTGTCTGACGGATCAACTGTCTGATGGATCAACTGTCTGAGGGATCAACTGTCTGAGGGATCATTAATCCCTCAGACAGTTGATCCTTCAGACAGTTGATCCTTATGACAGTTGATCCCTCAGACAGGTGATCCCACATACAGTTGATCCCTCAGACAGTTGATCCATCAGACAGTTGATCCCTCAGACAGTTGATACCTCATACAGTGATCCCTTAGACAGTCGACTGTCTGAGTTTTTCAGCTGTATGAGGGATCAAATGTCTGAGGGATCAACTGTCCGAGGGATCAACTGTATGAGGGATCAATTGTCTGAGTGATCAACTATCCGGGGATCAACTGTCTGAGGGACCAACTGTCCAAGGGATCAACTGTTCGCGGGATCAACTGTCAGGGGGCCAATTATCGGCGGATCAACTATCGGGTCGGTATTCAGAAACATTGTCGCATTATTGTAACGTCATTGGACGCATTATTATTTTTTCTCTTTAATAACCTGACAGTATTTGAATATCACTTGTTACTGAATTTAATGGTTGATGTAGGTACTTGTGCAATAATAGGGGAACTGGCCAGTCAAGGAATTAAACCCAGGTCGCAAGGTTCGTAGAAAATGCGTTTAACAAGGTTAGCTGATACGGCCCTTTTTCGAAAAAAAAACTCGTCGGGTCGCTTTTGAAATTTCGAACTCTATCCCACTCTACAATCTCAATGAGCTACTCTGTTAAACGTATTTTCTACGAACCTTAAGTGAAAACGACAAAAAAATTTGAAATCCGTTTTGTCAATAAGTAGATACCTAACCATAAAGTTATTGGTAGGTACTTTTTATTAATTCAATTTTGAATGAATCTTATTTTTCAAATTTCATTCTAAACATAAATCGAACATTGTGAAAATTTTCTCTACAACAGTGTCAACTATCTTATGTACTCTTGGGCAAAAAGCCACAATTTGAAGTGACCACAAATACAAAACTAGAAAATTTCCGCGCTGCAATACTATTAAACGATAAAGCTCAATATTTTTAATAAATTTTAGTTTCGAGGTGTTTTTTTACTGAAAATGGCTTGCTGTGGACCTTGCGGACCTTGCGGACCTTGTGGACCCTGTGGACCATGCGGACCTTGTTGCCCCCCTTCTTGCTGCCCCATTCCCTGCTTACCCTGTTGCCCCAACCCTCCGAAGCCCTGCCCCCCTTGCAGGCCCCCGGCTTGTGTCACCATCTTCAGCTGCTATACGAAGGTATAACCTTCATAATGGATTGATGGCCCGAATGATCAACTTTAAGATTTAGTCGAAAAATATTTTCCACAAGGATTCAAGAATTGTGTAATTTTACGATAAAATTGAAAAATTTCTAAAGTTTTTGTAAATATATATTGCAATTTGTATAAACATTGTTATTATTTATGTGTTACTCGCTTCTCGGTTAATACGGAATATTTCTTATTCAAACAGTTAGATTTAGCGCGAGTATTTATGTAAATATGTGAAACATATGCATATTGCATTTTAATTTTGTTTAAATTAATTCAATTACGCGGTATGTGAACTTCGCTACGCCATTTTTATATTTATCATATTTTTATTACATTTTATAGACAATCAATGCTGCCAATCACAAAAATTATTATTGCATATAAAACAATAATTTATTCATGTTATAAAGTGAATGCACTATTGACAAGTTTGAATTTGTATTTACTCGTATAACAGAAGAACATGGAAAGAAAAGTGTTAGAATAACTACACATACCCGTTAGACAAACCCTGCTTGCCATACAAACATTCAAAACTTCGGATGTATATCTTTGATGGATGAAACGCAACTTTCGCAACTTGAACCTCAAGCCAGTAGTTCTGGGAATAATTCAAAGTAGAGAATTTATTTTATATGTTTTGCACTTCTACAAATGTCATATTGATTGTCTATTCATTAAAAAAGGAATATTCCTTAATATCCGTGTATCGAACTTCGACAAGGAACATTCCGTATTATCCGTGAGGCGGGCTTATACATTTTAAATCAATGAAATAAAATGAAATTTTAATGGTTGTCATATTCAAAATCTTATTTGCTAAATTAAATGCACAATAAATTGAAAGAATGACAATTTGAAGGGCTGTTTTAATTTCATTGTGTGTACTATTGTGCGAAAAAATATATGGCGGGGTGGTAAGGTCCTTGCCTCACCCAGAGGACGTGAGTTCAAATTTCTGGACTCAAAAGTTAAAAAAATTAACAAACAAAAAATAAGTTAATAAAAAACGAACTAATACTACAAAAGATATCTTTGAAAACTACCCTTCGTTCCGTGGTAGACGATGTTCTTTTAATCCCAGAGAACACCATTCCGAATGTAAGCATTGCGCGTTGCTTTAAACCAGTGATTCCCAAAGTGGTCCAGGTGGATCTCCTGATCCAGTCGCGCACAAACAGCATTAAGGAGTAAACGTCGTTAATTTCGCAAAATTTTGGCTTTGACGTAATATTTTGTGGGTTTATTTTGTGCTTTTGTATATTATATTTACCGAAACACATTCTTTGAACAATAAACGACGCATTAAAACAACATTACTTGCGTTTATTTGATAAATTTAAAAGTTTTTCGATCTTTTTCACGACCTTCGACGCTCGTAGTTTGACAGCTCAAATCCCACGAAAAATTAAGTTTGATGTCATAGACAAATTAAATAAAAATTATTCCGAGTGGCTAGGTGTAATTAAAATATCTCATACGCCAAGAACAAGAATGCCCCAAGCGATTCTGACTTTTTCCTTCATACGTTTTCTTTATACATAAGGGTTAAAATCGCTTTTCAAAATAATAAATTTTGGCGTGTGCGCCGGCGCACACCCGGCCATATACAGGTTCATAATACGTTCTTCGTGTTATTGGATAGGCGTAGTGTGAGCCATGTGACAAAGGTGTGACTTTGTCTTTGTAGGAGGAAACAGATCTCTATTTTGAGAAAAGGATTTAAAGGATCTTTTGTGTAGTCTCTGTCTAAATAACATTCATTGGAGCGAGGCTGGCAGTCTAAATTTTTTTTTTTTTTTATGTTAACTCCACACAGGAGGCCCTGAGGGAAATAATTTCCCTCAGGGCCTATGTCATCTTTGAAGATGCTGTGTGGAGGGTGCTGTTGAGGAGAGGAAGGAGTGAACATGGGTCTTGAAGAGACCCATATTGTAGGAGGGAGGAAACACAGAAGCCGGCAAATCGTTCCACAGCCGGGCTGTTGAACTCAAGAACGAGTCGTAGAAACGACCCGTTCTCATGTGACTAATGTCAACCGTGTACAAATGTTGAGCGCGTGTTTGGCGTGTTTCCCGACTATGCACCGGTGCCGAGGGGATCAGTGACGCTAGTTCCTCGGAGCATCTTCCATTGTAATACCGGTAGAACAAGGACAGCATTCCCACCTGACGCCTGTGCTCTAAAGATTGCAGTCCATTTGTTAAGTTAGGAGAATCTATCAAACGGACCGCCCGTTTCTGCACAGAGTCGAGGGTTTTTTTCAGGTATTTTGGGACTCCAGACCAGAGGTGGCTGCCAAATTCAACCGTGGGGCGCACTTGCGATTTGTACAGGGTTAGCAGTTGTGTACTATTAAAGTATCTGCGGGCCCTGTACAGTACGCTCAGTTTCTGAGAGGCTAACTTAACTCTGGCCTCGATGGAGCCCCCGTACCTGAGCTGGTCACTTAGAGTTACACCAAGCATATCAATGGAAGGCCTGTTCGGGAGATTGCTTCCGTTGAAGGAGACTAGATTATCATTCCGATCCCTTTTAGACGTAATCAGACATGATTGGGTCTTTGAAACATTAAATTCGACGAGGTTATTCTTACCCCAAGAGAAAACACTCTCGAGGTAACCGTCCATTCTTTGTTTCAAAGCCCTCCGAGCCATTGGGATTTGTGAGCCCTTTGGAGGCTTGTCAAACAAAAAGCTATCATGGACTGTACTGTCATCCGCGTAACAATGAATCGGTGCACATGTCAAGAGGTCATTGATGTGCAACAGAAACAAAGTCGGAGACAGAACCGATCCCTGTGGGACGCCAGCATTTATCGAATGCGAGGAAGAGGTGAAACCATCAGCAACCGCCTGAATCGACCTCTCCCTCAAAAAGTCGGCAATCCACGTACACAAGGAAGCGGGAAGTCCGTAAGAAGGCAGTTTGTTGACAAGCCCTCGGTGCCAAACCCGGTCAAAGGCCTTGGAAATATCCAGTGCAACGGTTTGGGTCTCACCAAAGCGTTCCAGGCACCGCCCCCAAACATGTGTCACATACGCGAGAAGATCACCGCACGAGCGGTTCCGCCGGAATCCGTATTGACGGTCGTTAATAATTTTGTTCTTCTCGAGGTATGTGAGTAGTTTGTCGTTGACCACACGTTCCATCACTTTTGACAGAACAGATGTGATCGCTATGGGGCGGTAGTTGGCCGGATTAGAGCGGTCACCTTTCTTTGGAATAGGGTGAATGATCGCTTTTTTCCAACCAGAGGGCACAGACCCAGACTTCAGGGACATTTTGAAAAGCTTCGTCAAAATTGGAGCTATTTCTGCAGCGCACCTCTTCAATACCAGGGCAGGTATTCCGTCAGGCCCACTAGCTTTATTAACATCAAGCCCTCGTAAGACTTGGAGTACATCCCGATGCCGAATCCTCAGCTTTTTCATACGAAAACCGCAGTGAGGAACCGACGGCGGGATAGCACCTTGGTCATCGAGGGTCGAGTTTTCCGCGAACATTTTGCCTAATAAGTTAGCCTTTTCGGCGGCGGTATTTGCTAGAGAGCCGTCAGGTCTGGTAAGAGGTGGCAGACTGGGTTTGCAGAAATTGCGACCTATAGAGCCCGCAAGCGACCAGAACGCTCTGCTACCATGCGGGCAGGCAGCCAGCTTTCTGCTGACCTGCAGGTCGTGCTCGAATTTCGACCTATTGATGATTCTCTTACTTTCCTTTGCAATTTGGTTGTATAATATTCTGTTTTCGGACGTTCGAGATGTGTTGTAGGCTCGGTAAGCCGCGTTTTTTCGTCGCACTGCTTCAGAGCATTGTCGACTGAACCACGGCTTTGAGCCCACACCAGTTTCCTTAATAGTGGATTGGATGAAGCCATCCATCGCGGACGTGATGACTTCACCAATTTCCTGGGCACATCTTGAGGGATCCGAAGTCCGAAAACAGACAGCTGACCACGGGAAAGCATTAAAATGTGCCCGCAGACCGAACCAATCTGCAGACCTATAGTGCCACACTTTTCTTTTCAGCCTCTCGTTTGGCGGTCTGAAGGTTACGGGGATTGATGACGTCACCAGGCAGTGGTCCGACGATCCTAAAGGCGCTGTGACGTCAATCTTGTAACCGTGTGGCACAGTGGTTAAAAACAGGTCTAACAGATTAGAGCGGTGAGACTGGACATCAGGAACCCGTGTAGGCTCCTGAACCATTTGCTCCAGTCCGTGGCAAAGGGCAAAGGACTCCGCTTGTCGTCCAGCCGAGTCTGTTGATCCCGAGAACTTCAACCAAGGTTCGTTATGAACATTGAAGTCCCCCAGGACCACAAACTCTGCCGTAGGGAAGCGGGGCAAGAGGTCATCAATAGTGTTGCTTAAATGTTTGAAGAGCTCGGACGTGTCTGATTCGCTAAGGTTAGGTGAGCGGTATAAACACGCATAAAACCTTACCGTACTGGCAAGATTGACGCGCACCCACATTACGTCGAATCTGGAGATTTCCAGATTCAACAGACGCACACAGTTGACGTCAGCTCGACTGTAGAGACACACACCTCCCTTGGGTCTAAATTTGCCTACGAGGATGAAGCCCGGGCAGTCCAGATAGGAGGCGTCTGGAGGCTCGGCTATCTGCGTTTCGGAGAGGAAGAGAAGGTTAGGACGTTGGGAGAGAAGATGGTGGTGGACAGAGTTTAAGTTTTTGTGCAGGCCGCGAATGTTGGTGAAATTCACCAACAGTTTTGGCCTGCACCGGGGACTCCTGCTTCTCGCCGTTGTTGAAAAGTTATTTTTGAAAGTTTGTAAGTTCATTTTTATTTTTGTTTTTATTTTGTGTGTGTGGAGTGGAAGGTCGGGAAGGAAAGGGTATGAGGGGTGGGTAGGATGCTGGGGATCAGAATTTCCAGGAATGATGGACGTATGAATCCAACCCACCCACTGCGGTGCAAGGCGATGGGCAGGGAGAGTCCGGCTGGAGAGGTCGCCCAATGCGCCCCAAACGCTGCTGCTGGGTCCCCTCCGGTCACGAACCGGCACAACAGCAGCGGCGGAGTTTTTTCACTCGTTGATGGGGCAGCCCACCCTCAGTCGTGAGCCTGAGGGTCGGGCCCCTGTACTACCGAGCGGCCCGGACAACGGTAACCGGTTGTAAAGGGTCTCCCTCAACTAGCATCTCCCAATCCGGCCCGCCACGCAGAAGGTGGACCGACGCACCCGCCATCAAGACCCAACCAAACATCACCCCATGAACCCGGGCACCCCTGCTAAGTCACCAAACGTAGCGAACCACTTGGGGTGACCTGTGGCAGAGGTCATCCATTTGGTCTTTAAATTTTTTTATCTGTTCTAATATGGTTCCAATCAAAGATATTGAAATACAAGAGATATGCTATGATGGCCGCTCGACTGACGGCGGACTACGGTCTAATGGTCCTAGTTTGAATACGGAATTTAGTGGATTTTTTTTAAGGTGGGCAGTAGTATTGGTTAATAATATATTTTGAATACGGAAAGAATTCTTACATTTAGTTGATTTTTCCTCTTTTATTTAAATATCTTTGGCTCCAATGGTAATGCTTTGAAATCTTTTATGTGTTCATGTAATTGTCAGTTTTTTACTTAAAAATGTTAAAATTTTAAATCATATCTTTTATCCGATTGATTGAGAAAATTCATAACAAGGTCACTTTTTATAGTCAGTCTAGTTCTTTATAAATTTATATAATTTTGTTTAATAAATGTTTTAATATTATCATTTTACATTAACGCCGTACGTGCGGCTCCAAGAAAAATGATATTCCACATGGCCTATGTTTTCTTTGGGAATGTTTTGTGAAGAGTTTTTTAGAAGAAGGAAGAAAGGGAAGTTATGGTATGAAGGGAGTGTTCAGAAGTGTTAAACGTATGCATCCATCCGTCCCACTCTGGGCAAAGCAATGGTTTGAGAGAGTCCGGCTGGAGGGGTCAATGGGTCTCCCTGGATCGGCATGTAGATCTGGACATGAGCCCGGGCACCTCCTCCAAGTCACCAAAGGTAGCGAACCACTATTGCAGACGTATTGGTTATCCAACGAATGAAAGGAGCGGCGGTATCCATTCTCGCCTCCCAAATTAATGCTACCCTTATAAATAAAAATCTACCCTTAAATATAAATCTACCATTAAATTAAATTAAATGCTGGGATTTATAATTCGTATAGCAAAACTCTTCCACAACACAAGCACTCTATATTCCCTTTACACCTCAAATATTCGCCCGCACTTGGAACACTGTAGGTACATCGATCTGGACTCCTTTTTACCAAGCCCATATTGAAAGAATAAAAAATAAAATTTAAACACATAAATTATAAACCAAACTTACACTTTTTTGTTATTATTTTTGGGGTGTTATGCCGTGTTTCGCTACCTCCTTCTTTAGCCAACGTTTCGGACACTGTAACGCTGTCCGAAACGTTGGCTAAAGAAGGAGGTAGCGAAACACGGCATAACACCCCAAAAATAATAACAAAAATACTTTTTGGCCGTGAAAACCTAAAAACATACCAAACATACACTTCTCAAATTGTACCGAATCCATTAAATTTCACTATTTCAAATCCCTCCAATTACGACGTCTAATTTTTGATCAAATCCCACTGTTTAAAATTCTAAATAATGGCCTGGACTCACCAACTTAATAAACTTTCATATCCCGCACAAGAGTCCCAACTGCTCCCGTCTGGAGCCAGTGAGACTATGGCATCCCCAATTGGGGTATGTTGTGAGGCTGAAGGTAGTGAGGAGGGGAAGGAGATAGGGAAGAGGAAGGTGGGGAAGTACCTGGCTATTCAGATCTGGTCACTAAACACGGCTAAAGCCATTTCAAGCAACGTTTCAATTCTGAATGGTGGTCTTACACCAGGGCGATACTGATAGTATCTACCACTCTGGAACGTGCCGCAAATATACTATATATTATTTTAAATGAATAAATTGTGAAATAACACAAATTAATCAAATAAAATTTATTTGCGCACGCCGGGTTCGAACCCGCAACCTTCGGATTGTGAGTCGAGAGTCTTACCTCGGGACCACGGAGGCCGTGATATTTTAATGAGAGTATGGAATGTAACGGGAGCATCTCCTATCTTTTTCCTTTATTCCTCTTCCTTTACCCAAAATTAATTTTAAGATATTAAAACTTCATTTCTAATGAACTTTGGCACAAGAAACTTCCGTGGCTTGACTTCAATTCACTCGTATATATATCACTGTATATTTTATAAACTTCCGTGGCTTGACTTCAATTCACTCGTATATATATCACTGTATATTTTATAAACTTCCGTGGCTTGACTTCAATTCACTCGTATATATATCACTGTATATTTTATAAACGCTACTTGTTTATTACAAATAAATAAATAAATAATTGTGAGAATTGAATGACATAAAGTACCTACTGTTACATTTCTTATAACTACAGGTAATATCAGGTTATTTATCAACATACTAACAACCTTGCGGGTACATTTAGCCATTTTCATAACCATGTTACTCATGTGTGGCAAAACATTTACAGAAATCCATGAATACTAATAATTGAAGCAATTTTAAGACGTTTTCACTGATTGTAGAAATATGCAAATTTGTGCATAATAATTTGAATACCTACCTGCTTCTCCAGCGTTACAGATGCCTCGAAGGACGGCCAGCAGGGAGTGGCTATAAAAATATCCTCATGAATATAAATTGTAACAGTAAATACTGGACTAAGTGGCATAATAAATTCAGTCAATTATTTGCGTGTTAAACCTAATGGTGGAGTAAGCTTTGAGGATGTGTTGCGTTGGTTAGTTGGAACTTTTCATTCTATCTCAGCAACCAGAAACCTAAAACGAAACCATGAAAAACCTATTATATAACCCCTTGCACTCAAACCTAAAACCACATTCAAACTTCGCGTACGCCTATACCCTTGGGTCCTTTATGTTGTTATTGGTCTTCTGTGATTCTTTTTCTTTCGTATGGTGGGGAATCAGAGGGGAACATCTAGCCAGTCTAGGGCCTCGGGCGTTGCCCTGTGGACCTCATCAACCCCGCTGGGAAATGAATGGAGCGGGCATTCGTTGACCACACGATCGGTTGTCTACACCTCGCCGCGTTCACACATTGCCGACTCTTTAAGGCCCCATTCCTGTGATTGTAACTCTGCTTCAACGGCCTTCGTGGACGAGGGATGATGTTCTCGACTAGCAATCGCGGGTTTGAATACAGCAAGTAAATTTTATTTGATTGATTTGTATTATTTCACAATGTATTCATTTAAAATGATGTTTAGTATATTTGCGGCACGTTCCAGAGTGGAAGATACTCTCGCTTTGGTGACCACCACTCAGAAATGAAACGTTGCTTGAAATGTTTTCAGCCATGTTTGGTTACTAGATCTGAAGAGGCAACCCACCAAACCCGCCTCCCTTTTCCTCATCTCCTTCCCCTCTACATTACCTACAGCATTACAACGGTGACTATACAACTCAGAATGAAACGAACTCAGAAACACCTTAGAAATGTCATTAAGAGTGATAAAAAAAATATATAAAAAATGTTTAAATAGGTTACGTTAGGTTAGGGTTATGGGTTATTTAAAAAAAAATCATAACCTTTAATAAGTTTTCAAAGAGGTGTTGAGTTGACTTTATTCCCAGTTGGCATGGAACCATTACAACAAACTCCAAATGGAGGTGCCATAGTCTGTTGTGCGGTATTTACATTAAAAATGATCTCGGAGTTGTATTTAAGTCACACTTTTTTTTAATTTTAAAGGATTTTTTCAAAAACAAGCGATACAGTAAGGGGATAAAGCAATAAAGTAGGTAATTAGGTAAGTAGGTAAACCTTTAATATAAGATATTTTATAAGATTTTTTTAAATTCTGTATTATTTAAAAAGTGTATTTCAATTGATTAAATTTCTTAGAAACGATTGAAGATCTGAAGACAAGAGAAAGATGGGAAGGGTGTGGTGAAAACATATTATTATTTTACATCTTACATGATCTATAATAAGCAACTCTCAAACTAAAAGCAGTTTCACCAAAATACTGATTTCTGCTATAGGTGCTTAGCAATTGACTGTACTACCGACACGACTGCGAGGTACATATTACACCTACTCATTTATTAACGATCGATAAATATCATCCTTTTACATTTTAATACACCAAAGAAGCTAAATCTCCCCCAAATGGTTCTCTCCGAGGTACACTCAGTTCGTGTCGACTAATTATTAAACTATATCACAAAAAAAATCGATAAATTTACAATATCGGATCGACAAGCTTTCGACAAGATTCGACGACTTTTTATCGATATACCAAGCACGGTTTCACTGACAGGGAATAAAGAAAAAATCGATACACGCTGGCAACACTGCAGGTGTTTTCTATGAATTGACTTTCCTAAACGTCAAACGCCAAACAATGTAAAAACACTAACAAATTGGCAATGTTGAATTGAAATACTAACCTAAACATGCATTGGCAGTCTAATTGTTAATTAGGTCTTTAGTAGTATTTGAATAACTTTCGTTTCTCCAAGTTCGAACGAAATCAATTGATCGCGTCTTATATTAATTAATTAAGACTTATCGCATTCACTTCGACTTCTTTCAATTCTAAGAGTTTCGTTAGTTTACCTCCATTCATTAATTATCCAGTTATTTCACATAACGAACGACATTATTTAAATAGTTGCGTAAATTGACAGCTTATCTATCCAACCGTGATAACGAAATTAGTCGATCATTGGTCGGAATATTTCTTATCAATTGGTTTGGCTTGCAAATAGCCCCAGTTAACTATAAATTACGAATTTAGCTAATATCATATTTCCGTAAGGTTTTATCCATCAACTGTGCTAGACTTTCTGGATTTCGTTTCAATGAACAAAGTCAATGCTATAAAACGATCCAATATTACAAAATTGTTTTGTATTGCATACATGCGAATGCGACTAGCCCAGAAAACACTAAACCTTGCCGACGAAACACAAAGAGCCCAAACAGCATCAGGGTTAGATCCCGTGGAGAACATTTGTGGAGACCAAATACACACCAAGATGACGTCCATTAAAAGATAATATTTATTTATTTATACAACACATGTTACATAATTGTGACATTTACATAGAGTAGATATATTAAATCACCCTACTACGCGGCTGCCTGTTTCATGGTGACCAATGGATCATATTTACTTTGTATGAAATATGAAGTCAGGTGTAAACATATGGATTTTGTATAAATGATGCTAAAAATTGAAAAAATTATAATAAAAAGTAAAAAGTAGAAAATAGAGAGGAGAAAAGAAGTAAATTAGCATTAGATTATAAAAATTGTAAATAACTTTTTTTCTTTCATATATACATACACATATACATATACACATCTATACATATATATACACATACATACACACATACATACATACACTTATATAACCACCTATATAACCATCCTCACACATATAAACAATATATTCACCTTTCTCTGAGTACGAGAAGCAGGCTACTAACATTATCACATTCACTAATCAAAAAGTCCCCAAGCGCATTCCTGAAACTGTCGTATTTGGCTATTGACTTTATTTCTATTGTTAAATTATTGAAGATTTTAGAAGCAAGAAAGTTAAACTGTGTCTGTGCCAATATGACTATCATCCAAGAAGGAGAACGGTAATTTTGATAACAAAATGAAATTTGATGCTTAGTAGAACTATGTCCGATTTACTGATTGTAAAGTTTGGTTGCCATTGCAAAGATGGCCACACCTGTGCATAACGTCTATCTCATAACCCATTTGAAGAATACGATCCTCTTCAGTTCTTTCATATTATAATATATTTTTCAGGTTAGGCAGGTAGCTTTGTATAACCATTTCGCTTCCGTTCTGAACGGTTCCATTTGAAGTTTATGTTTCAATTTATTCGTACATAAACGACCCCGTGCCAAATCGCTGAAATATATAAAAACACGATGTTAACTAAAATGTTAACAATTTAGGAGGATACTTTTATTTCTGCTTTAAATGCATTGAATCGGGTATACTTCTGCATTTTATGATGCCATTTTGTATGTCTCTCTTTGGGGGAAAACTAAATCTAATTAAGGAGGCTATGTTTTATTTTTTTGTTGTCTTTATTGGGATGTAAATTAGATCAAGTTAAATCGAATACAGAACGGAAAATGTTTTGAAAGGTTCAAAATTTTTTATTGACAAAGTTTTTAATTTGTTTGTTACTTCTCTGGTATATCTTGGTGACCCATCACATTGATATAATTAACTTACTAACTAACCATCACGCTGTTTCGCTGGGTGAGCAGAAAGGCTAGACTGTTATACATCACTGTTTTGTCATATCTTGCTGGTTTTATTCACATTCATAACCTACATCGTCTCATACGTACTCATGATTCACCTGAGCACACCACATCGTCCTCAGACGACCACCGTTTCTCGTACCATTCACTTTCAGATCATAGGAAATAATCTCTTTAATCTTTAATATTATTTGAGAATATTATTTATACTTTCTTTCAAATATCTATTTAATCAATTTTAGTTTAGATTTCTGTTATGGTTAATACATTATATTATTGTTTTATAAATATTGTTCTTATTTTTGTGTCTACATTTACTATTCTTATTATGTTCTTATTATTGTGGAATGGATGAAATTTAGATCCGTAACAAGAATCTGTGAGAATTCAATTTTCAACACGAAATACTCATAATAATTTAAATCGAAACAAGTATTATAGATATTTTAGACAAGTACCTATGTTAGGTTCCAAATTTGATTGATTTTTCTTATAATATTTGATTGTTCTTATATTATACAAAAATTAATATTTGTAGTATATGAAAAATGAAAATTTGAATAAAAAAAATTGTAATTGGTGTTTTAAAATGCAAAGGAGTTAGAAAAGAAGTAAAATAATAGAATTTCAAGATCGCATTGGCCAATCAGGTCTAGTTTTTTTTTTTAATATAATTTACTGTTTTATTCATATCATTAATAATAATAATATTTGGATGATTTATAAAGCGCCCTTTTTTGTCAAAAATCACCTCAAGGGCGCTGTACAAACTAACAATATATTTCTAAAATTTAGAAAAACTACAAACTAGGCAAACAAGCATTCTGTATGTTCATGATTTTTTATTAGATTTATAAATTGCATTCAGATTTCATAATTTTAACACTTCCCGCAATTCGTTATACATTTCCATACAATAAAATTAATACCAGCTAGCAGGTTGTTTATACTATCATTGTACCTGAATCAATTTAATTTTATTCAATTTTCTTTCAGGTTTCGAGTAGTATCGCATTACAAGATTATATTCGTGTCGGGTACAAGTTACTTAACGTGTTTAAAATGATATTTCTAACACGAAGCGTATATTTATCGCATTCCATTTAATAACATATTTACTTACATGTTGCATTAGATTCCTGCTTATCAAAGCGAGCTCATTTGCTGTAATTTTTCAGATTTATAGTTAGGATGTTTGAGATCAAAACATGTTAGACTAAATTAATAAAATAATTAATGGACTATAAATAATACGAATATATTAAATACCAACACCATTGGCGTGTTTCGTATACATAATAATAGACACCTTTATTCACGAAACTACATGTCGTAGGTATGTTTGATAGAATATAATAACTTAAAGATCGAATATTGATTATCTCTTCATTAAAAAGCATAATTTCGATTTCCGTGGTCAAATAAAACTCTCTGACCTCTTGGAAATTAAGCAGGTTTTCACGAATGAGTGTGATATTTAATTTTTTTTTGTGAATATACAAACAATTAGTCTAAGTTAAATTTTTTATTTACTATTGCTTTGTTGCCTAGATTACTTACATTAATAAAAGGTTATGTTATGCTCCGTCATAAATCTTGGAACGTCCGCGTGGTTTGTGATTTTAGAGGCAGCTTTGGCAACTATATGTGGGTAAATGGAAAAAAAAAATTAACTGTACTACATTTATTTTAAAAAATTTTTGAAAAATAAAATAAAAAATAAAACATTGTAAATAATGCATTTTTGGGGCACTTAGTAATTTTAATATATTAACTACAAAATTTTGTTCCGACATAAATAATTTGTATTTTAAATTTACACTCATAAGTTTTATAATTTTTTTTTTTAATATTTCATCATATTATTGTTGTGATAAAAATAGGAAATTTATTTTTTTAATGTTTTTCATTTGGTCGCAAATAATTGCCTTATTATCTTGCCTCTAAGTTCATAAAACATTAAAAAATTTAAAGGACTATATCTTATAATTAAAAGCAAAATAAATAAAGTAGCTAACATTCGTACTAGATATTTGAAATACCTTTAAATAACAAAAATAATTTTTCGATCTCAAATCAAGTATTTTGATCTCAAATCCAAAATTAAGATTTGTATGAAATGGGCAGCGCTGCGTTTTTCATGCAAAGCTTGAATTTGGATTTGAGACCAAAATACCTGGACCGAAGAGAAAAAATATTTTTTTTAATCAAAAGGCATAGAAAATTTCTAATATGGATATCTGTTAGTTTATTTATTTGTGTGGAAATTATGAAATATAGGCCATTAAAGAAATTGATTTTTCGCGATTTAAACATTTATTTGTGAGATAATGATACTTATTTAAAACACGATCTTACTCTCCCCACTATATAAATATAATGAAAATATATATATATATATTCCATTAAAAACGCATTTTAAAATTATTAAATTTATATAACAAACGACGATTTACGCTGGCTCACATATTAAAAGAATTGACGCAAAAAACGTCATTAATGTATTATTTTTTATTTCATTAAATTTACACAGTAGGGTAAGATTATTTTTTTTTTAAATTACCGTTCTCACAAAAAATTGACAAAGTAGCCTAAAAATTTGAATTTAAGTATTGTTTATTGGCCAAATTTTTTAATTTAAAACACAAACAAATGATGTAGCACTTAACCGTAGATATTTGATATACATTTCAATTTTAAAAATATTTTATTTGGTCAAGTATTTTGACCTCAAATCCGAATTAAGGTCATGTATGAAAAAATTCGCCCAACTGTTCCTCTTAACATTATGTAGCAGAATCGGCTTTCTGATGCACCAACAACTCTTTTACTGAAAATTTCCCAGCATCCATGAAAAGTAGTAAACCTGATTGTGTGATTAATTTCCAACTGTGAGCTCTGGTATCATGAAAATTACAAAATTATTGAGCATTTGAAGCTCAATAATTTTTTTTCTGATAGCAACAACAATTCCGTTATGAGTTATGGGGTATTAACATATCAAATTATCCAATGTTGTAAATGATAGAGTAGAAAATAATATGTGTTGAAATATGGGCTACTCGTATCATTTAAAGATTTGTTTAGTAATTAAATTAATTTATAGGCTATTAATTTTCTTAATGTATCGAGACTAGGTACGTGACGAGCTAAATGAAAACATGCAACGAATTAATGACTTTAAATCCGACATATATTTCGTAATGTCGAGTATTTAGTAGCTTAAGTTAGTTCATCGTTAGTTCCAATGTTTGATCCGACCAATTAATTGAATATTTTATGACACGAAAACAAGTGTATTTGGTCGTTAAAATAAAAATGGAGTTGCCTCCGAGGAAAACAACTTAAACACAAATGCAAAGCTGTCAATTTCTGGATCAGCAATATAAAATCGAATCCCTTATTCTCTCGTTGGACGATAAATTCCTCCGGATCGTTTCTTTCGGACATTCCGGAACACAACGCCCTTTGGAATGCGAGCCCAAAGTTCTTGGCGAATTAACAGTATTTATTATTGTACTTAAAGCTCAATAAATATGTCAGGCGACCACTGAAAGCTCGTGACACAATGAAATATAAGAGATGCTTTTTTAATGAAATGCATTGGAACATTGGGATTTGATTATATAAAGGACATGCGAAAAGACTTCTTGGAAAACAGCGAGTAAACGACACGAATAGATAAATTTGCAATCTATAGAAATTAAATTATTTACAAAATTTTCTTTATTTGTTCGAAACTTTGTGCTAGATTAGTTAAGGTATCGAATTTAGCTTCGTCTTTTTTTCTATACGGTTAAGGTTTCGATTTTAGCTTCGTCCTTTTTTCTTGATCATTATTTGATTGTTATTGTTCTCTAGATCATTAGGGGCCATCCATAAATTACGTCACACGAATTTCATTTTTTTTTTTACTCCTCCCCCGTCCCTGTCACATGCTGTCACATTTGTGAGACCCCCTCCCCCCTAGCGTGACATCACACGTTTTGCAATGTTTATTAAAAGTGATAGATAATAAATAGCTGCTAAAATTGTTTATTAAAAGTGATAGATAATAAAGTCTCTCGCCGCGTTCATATTTACCACAACGGAGGAGGCGAGATGGGATGTTTTTATGATTCCAGAACTCATTATTGTATACAGTAGGATCGCGGGCATGCGCACATCAAATTCCCAAAGTTTCATCGTAATCGGATGAATGGTTTAGCAACGCATAGTATACATACATTTATACATAGACAGAAGCAAACACATTGTCATTTATATATATATATATAATATAACTTTTAATTAGTACCTATATGAAGTCGATGCTCTCTTATTAAAATAGCTCGATTTATATAGAACGGATCCGAGGTAGCCGTTCCGAACCTTTTTTTAGGCCTGCCTCTTTAACTCCTGTCACACTTCGTTTGACGCGTTCTCTGAACATCTTCATATCATCTCACAGCATCTTCCTGGCATCTCTACTCAGCCGTGTTCAGAAGAATATTAACCCTGTCATTACTAGGGGCTTCCAATACATGTCAACATATTTCTATAATAATCTTATCGTATTCACTTCCTGGTAAAGTTTCCAGGGTTTTATTGCTCGCTGGCAAAGCCATCACTTGCTTTGCAAGGTTTAGTGTATGTGAACGTAATGTAACTTAACTTATGAGTGTCTACGGCAAGTAGTCTAAGTGAAAAGATATATATATTAATGCACAGTTTTCGAAAACTCACTTTTTTTTCGTCATTTAGGCAAAAGACGACCTTGCCGCCCCTTAAGTTTTACCCGTTTCGAGGTTCAGTTTCGCTCGAAACACAGGGCTTTTTTTTTCAGTGCAGGCCTCCCACGCCAAAATGACCTCTCCGCTCTTCGAGTTTGACCGACCTCAGAGACCACTATCGCAAGACAGGAAACTCACACGAAATTCTTATTTTAGAAACGCCAAAAGTCAACGGAAAAAACTGATACAAAATCAGCGGCGATAACTGGAACCTCCGGCTGAATCTCTCATCGACGAAGAAATCGGCCTGGTTATATTTCCCGCCGACAGGTTCGCATTTGCAAAAAAGATAAGAAATCTTAATCACTATTTCCTTTACCTGAAACGAATTTGCTAGAAATTTATTCTTTTATTTTAATGGCGATGCTGCTAAAAAATGACACTTTATAGGTACGACACGCGGTACGAGATATCGTCGAAAAGTCGCATTCTGGCGAAGATGTCTTTCGATAAATATGAAGAATAGAAGTTAAGGAAACTTTTAAAATCGACAAATGTGTCGGTCACCATTCAAAATGTTACACGATAGCGCGCGGAAAAATGATATTTTCTGACGTTTCGCAAAATCGCACTTTGCTCGAGGGTGCATGATTTAGCTGGCCAGTAGAATACCTGATTTTCTTACATATAAATTCAGGTTGGGTAAATTTTCTCACACCTGGGCACACTGGATTCTGAAATTTTACAAATGGCGGAAGGCAACACTCTCCGCCAACTAAAGATTTCAATCCAGAGACATCTAGCGGCGCGGAATACAAGTACGGATCGTTCACACAAAACAAAATCAAATGTCTGTCGAACACGCCTGTAGTTCTATTTCAATCCGTTCAAATCGGCAGGTTCGTCTGTATCGAAAGAAATTTGCTCAATTCACGAAAAAAGATCTCCGTATCGAGTGTTGCTAGGCGCTCGGTTTTGGAATGCCTATTTTGAGAAGGTAGGTACCTGCACATAACAATTCGGAATCATCAAATAAGAATTGCATATGTTTTTTTTTTGGAAATTTGTAATGAAATTATTTGAAGTTGAAAGGATAATTTCTTTTGTAATAATTTTTTGGGCTGTTATGCCGTGTTGCGCTACCTTCGTCTTTAGCCTAGATATTTAAGGGATTTATTTTTTTTAAATATTAAAGTTACATAACGCTTATTTTTGTATTTTGCTTCTTTATGATAATTATTCAACGTTAGAGGCGGGCATTGGCACTGCCGCTCAGGGAGCCATTCGTTGGATGAGCAACACCTCATAAAAATAGGTACACAATAATTTTGATAATTATATTTTTATAGGACCGTTTTTGTAAAAAATGACAAAAAGGGTGACGTACAATATTGAAAATCTACCAGGAGCTCATAATACGCAGGAGTAAAATATTACAGAGGGTACATTTATTTACTGGGCTACTCAGACCTCACTTTTCAAGTATTAGTTGAGATTGTTTTGGAAAAGTTTCACTTCTACCGCGTGTAAACTGCACTCGAATTTTTTTTGACAACGTACTCGGACACTATATATTCTGAACATTTCTAATAAAATGAGTAAATTTAAATAAAGATTGTCCATTTTTTTTTTGCGAAATGGTGTAGGTACCTTTTGAATACTGTACGGGAACTAATCGTTCGTACATTTTACATTTAATTTCAATGTGAAAACCGCACAAGAGTCCCAATTACTGCCGTCCGGAGTCAGTGCGACTACGGCGTCCCCAGTTGGGTTTAGTTTTAGTTTCTGAAAAATTCTGAATAATAAATTTTTATAGCGCCGTTTTTTGAAAAACTACGGTAAGCTGCACTCGAATTTTTTTTTGACAACGTCCTACTCGGATACTATTTATTCTGAACATTTTTAATGAAATGAGTAAATTTAAATAAAGATCGTCCAATTTTTTTTTGCCAAATGTTGTAGGTACCTTTTGAATATTGTACGGGTTCATACATTTTAAATTAAATTTCAATGTGAATACCGCACAAGTGTCTCAACTACTGCCGTCTGGAGTCAGTGAGACTACGGCATCCCCAGTTGGGTTTAGTTTAAGTCTCTAAAATTTCTGAATAATACATTTTTATAGCGCCGTTTTTAGAAAAATTACTTTCAGTTATAAGTTCAAAAATTTCCGAGATCCAACAATTTTTTTTTTCCAAAATTAAAAAATTTCCAGAATCCAATAATTTTTTTTCCAAAATTAAAAAATTTCCAGAAACCAAAAAATTTTTTTTTCACAATTAAAAAATTTCAAGAAACAGAAAATTTTTTTTTTCAAAATTCAAAAATTTCCGGAAACCAAAAAATTTTTTTTTCATAATTAAAAAATTTCCAGAATCCGAAAATTTTTTTTTCCAAATTTAAAAAATTTCCAAAAACCAAAAATTTTTTTTTCAAAATTCAAAAATTTCCAGAAACCAAAAAATTTTTTTTTCAAAATTAAAAAATTTCCAGAATCCAAATTTTTTTTTTCCAAAATTAAAAAATTTTCAGAATCCAAAAAAGTTTTTTTTTTCCAAAATTAAAAAATTTCCAAAACTCAAAAATTTTTTTTTTGAAAATTCAAAGATTTACAAAATCCAAATTTTTTTTAATTTAAAATTCAAAAATTTCCAAAATCCAAAATTTTTTTTTTTTAAATTACACCCTACAGTACCCGAGATGGATATCAAATTACGCGTCTCGACCTACACAATCCAAAGGGCTGACTGAAAAAATTGAACGATAAAATCCGAGGACCCTTTTAGGCTCTATTGGTTTTTCTAATTTAAATTAAATGAAAAACTGAACGCCCTGAGTCGGGCGGCTGGATTGGTTCAGTACTGAATTGAGCGGTAAGCTCCTGGGCCGTTTTAAAAGTGTCGACGACCAATGTGGCACTGTGGGAAGAGTCTTTAAGACAGTAAACTATACGTTTCGGGTAACAAATTACGCGTATCGATCTGCACAGCCCAAATGGCGCAGTGAAAATTTGAGCAGGAAGCTACTTGGCCTGCTTTTGCGAGAAAAGGCCCGTACCGAACGCCTTGAACCGGGTGACCGAAGCGGCCAGAGAGCAGGCGTACGCAATTGGGCTGTCAACTATCTGTGCCCTTTGTAGACGGACACTCCTCGCTTTATCCACATTCAAATGACGTTTTTTTCTCTACATATTTTATTTAACACACACTCTTCGCTTCATCCGCGTTCACACGTCAAATCGCGTAGTGTTTAACCCCTTGGTTGCCTCTGCAACAGGCAAAGCTAGTATATCATTAATATCTGCTTATAGGCTCTGGAATATTCTTGTGCAGTTTTACAACATCGTAAGTGTCTCAAAGAGATCACAATTTATTTATGGACTGGAAGTATTTTATTAACCTGGTAAGCATGCTTGCAAATTATAAGTAGTATATGCTTAGTGTAAAATTCGATCTACTTAATTATACATACATAAAAAAAACAATAACAAAATAAATTTAAAAACAATCAGAGTTTTCAATTCACACGCGATAAAAGACTAAAGTAGAGAAGAGTGGTGAAACTACATAGCACTTTTTTTAATAATATGAAGGATTTTTTTTAAAAAGATTTTTGTCGTCAAATTCCAGAGCACCTTTTTCTGTACATTGGGTTATCTTATTAGTATTTGTGTTTTCTTCTTCGGAATCGCTAGATGTCGCTTTCTTTTGTGTTTTCTTTGCTTGTTCATTTTGTAGTGGTTTGAAGATTGGATATTGATTTTACAAAAATTAAATATTTTTTTGGTTTTGTAGAATTGGATTCTTGGTCCACTAAATGTCTGCAGAGGTTCATCAGGCGCTTTAGGAGACTTGCCTGGGAATGTGGATTTATCGTATAATATTGGAAGCGAGTACCCATAAATTAAGTAAATATTTTATTGCTATCTCATTCTCTCGCAGGCTAAATCCTATGGACGTATGTGTTTGTCTCTTTTTAGTGTTGCTATTTTTCATTTAATTGACCTCCAAATCACAAAGAAGTTTTCACTTCGAAAATAAAGATATATAACTCCTGCTTCTTGTTAAGACAACACGCTTATTTTACATCGGAACGAAGTTGAAACAATATGAATTGTGAATACGAGAAGCAATTTCAGACACCTAAAAATTACGATTCTTTTGGCTTGCCAATCGTTAGCAATTTTGTCTTAGATAGAATTAATATTCTTAGATGAAAAAATTGCATTAATCTTAAAATTCTCCAGATGAAATTAAAAATAGTTCACGAGTGGAGTTCTGATCGCAGTATGTTAGTTAACAGAATGTTTTTTTTACAAAACGTCGTTCAGCCAATTTTAAATCTATATACATATAAAAATCTAAATATTCTTGTTTGGTGATGTACATATGAAATGTCTATGCCTTGCTAAACCATTCATCCGATTGCGATGAAACTTTGGGGATTTTATGTGCGCATGCCCGCGATGGTATCTATATACAATGGTGACCTCTGGTGTCATGAAATTATGCGTTGCTAACCATTCATCCGATTGCGATGAAACTTTGGTGAGTTTGTTGAACTGTTGCGAGCATGCCCGCGAAGGTTTCTATATGTACTGGTGAGCTCTGGCATTATGAAATTTGTATAAAAAATTGCAATAGGGGCACGCGAGCTCTTTGAACACTAAATGTACCGGGACCGAATGTACGGAAAGCGTGAGGAGGGAGGGGAACTCGGGAGGGGGGTTAGCGTGATAAAGAAAGCGGGGAGGGGCGCAGGGAGAGGGATGGCGGAGTAGGAACGCGTGAGGGAAAGGATACACAATTTCATTATTAAGTGGCAAAGCAACGCATGCCGGGAACTAGTTAGTGCCGTATAAATAGGCAGGCGAGTAATAATTTTTCTTTTTAATTCGGTTTAATTAGGTAGACGAAGATACGACCTGCTTGCCGTATTTCATGTTTTGTAAGATCAAGAAATTTTAGCGAGAAAATAATGCGTACTTACACTCCTACAAACTCGTTCGAAATTAGCAATTATTATTATCTTATACAAGTGTACATAAAGGGGTGAATGAATATAAACACAAGCTACTTGATTTTTCTATTTTTTTTTGTGACCATTCTCGTCTCAAACGTCACGGCACCATCCCAAAAAAGGGGTTTCAGATAACTGAAGTGTAGAAAACGGGGAAAAATGAATATTATGCCATCAGATCAAATCGATGGTATATTAACCATCAGGCCCAGCATCTCCAGGGTTAAGCAGAGATGGCGTGCGCAGTGCTTTGACGGGCTGCCCTAGCCGCGTGCGGGGTCCCCGTTTATAACATCGACTCCCGAAACACAATATCAATAACGTGGTTAACATTTTTTGGATTTATTTTCATCAACGTGTCGCCATCGCGTGATGTCGGGGCATATTAAAATGCGCCGGACATTTTTACCGAGAATACATTTCAGAGGCAGGACATTGATAATGCTGAATTTCAAAGGGCAAGATGTTAATTTTTATGCTCGGTAGCTTTATCCTAAGGGCTCTGGTTTTGCATTCTTCAATTTGATTTCATGTAATGGCGTATGTATGATTTTTTAAATTTATTTTCTTTCAATTTTTTATAAGAAAAACTCTCTATTTATAACTTTTGAAGGTTATTCCCATCAACGTAATATATCATTGAAGAAGAAGATAACACTTATAATCTAAATGAAAATATGAAAGAAAACAGGACACAGAAAAATAGAAAAAGACAATGGTCGCAACTGGGACTCGCACCCAGACCTCTCGTCTAACCGGGACATGCGCCTTATCCAATTTCGCTAACGCCACCTTCTGTCAAACCGTCATATTTGTTGCGACCATTGTCTTTTTCTATTTTTCTGTGTCTTGTTTTCTTTCATATTTTCATTTAGATTATAAGTATTACCTTCTTCTTCAATGTTATTTTCTTTCATTGGCGTGATTTTTTCACGACAGTTTCATGTGTTTTTTTATGGAGATTTTTTTTTTTTTATATTAACTCCACACAGGAGGCCCTGAGGAAAATAATTTCCCTCTGGGCCTATGTCATGTGGGATGCTGTGTGGAGGGTCTTTTTGAGGAGAGGAAGGAATGAACATTGGTCTTGAAGAGACCCATGTTGTAGGAGGTAGGAAACACAGAAGCCGGAAAATCGTTCCATAGCCGAGCTGTTGAACTCAAGAACGAGTCGAAAAAACGACCCGTTCTCATGTGACACATGCCAATCGTGTACATATGTTGGGCGCGCGTTTGGCGTGTCTCCCGACTATGCACCGGTGCCGAAGGGACTATTGACGCTAGTTCTGCAGAGCATCTTCCATTGAAATACCGGTAGAACATGGATAGCATTCCGACCCGACGCCTGTGCTCTAAAGACTGCAATCCGTTCGTTAAGGTGGGAGAATCTATCAAACGGACCGCCCGTTTCTGCACAGAGTCGAGGGTATTTTTCAAGTATTTTGGAGCTCCAGACCAGAGGTGGCTGCCAAATTCAACCGTGGGGCGCACTTGCGATTTGAATTTCTACAGACAATTTGAAGCATTAATTATAGAACTAGTAGTTAAAAACCCGCTCCGCAGGTTTTTGCTGCCAGGCCCTGCGGGAGGCTTTGGTTCGGCTTCGCCTAGCTTAAGTGTGAGTGGCCATTTTATAAAATCGATATGAGCCTATTCCAAAAATAGCCGATTCCTCGGATTCAGTGACAGCCAGTAACCGCATCAGGCAATGATGTCATACATAATATATAGATGCGTGGTATTATTATTCACAACTGCTAATTACAATGATAATCATATTATCATCAATCTCTCCATGTCCGGAAAGATTCACGAAGTTACAAATCCAAAAGTGCTTATACCTGCCAGCGGCAGGTCCTCGTGCGATCTGTTAATGTAAGTGGCGCCATCCTTTATTGGCTTTGTTGGCTAGTTGCTTAAAATCTTATAAGTAGCTCTTTAACAAATTTCAAGTACGGAGATGGTGAATATAAAGAAGAATGATAAATACGCATTATTTATCATTTCCAAAAATTGCAATACGTACTTCTTATGGAAGCGAAAATTTCTTTAGCACCATTGTGATTTGAAACTCGATGAAACGCAAAATAGCGACACTAAAAAGAGACAACTCTATACAATTTATAGATAGAATTTTGCCTGCGAGAGAATGATATAGATAATCAGTCTCTTGTGCGGTACTTCGTAGTTTTCCCACTCTTGTGTATTCCAGTTGTCTGAAGGTTTCATTTCTATCGCGTGTGAATTGCATTTTCTTTTTTTATTATCTAACTGACACAAAGTGATTTTTTCTTTTAAAAGTGCGTCTTTGCCGTCGCAATTAACAACATGGCGGTCCTTGAAAAATTACATTTCGCGTTTTTAAAGTTAACAAAATAAACATTAAAATTCATTATTTTCAATTCTGGTAACTTATTTAATTACTACTAATTATTATTTACAATTTTTTATAGTGTATAATATGCGTCTCCCTATTTTGTAAATATTCACCTAATTTTTTTTAAGGCATTCCAATATTATTACTGAAAATCTAACAAACACACTCTGAATGGAGCTCGGTCTGCAAAATCACCCGTCGCCTTGTCACTGTCCATCGTTTTTTTCAGTGATATGTGACAGAGCGCACAGCTGACCGCCGTTGACGACTGACCGCTGACAGCTGAAGAATGCGGCGGTGACTCGAAGTGTCACACCGTCACCTACCGACTGCTAGTCGACTTTGGCTGCAGACGGAACGTCTCAATTCTCATGCCGGCTGATTGATCCGTCGCGACACCTATCGTGACGCTGGAATTCAGTGATTTTTAATGTAAAGTTACTGATCAGAATGATTGATTTATTTATTTTAAATTGGTCATTCGTATGTTTAAATATTGTAATTATTATCAACTGCCTACCTACTATGTATTTTAAAATACTTTGGACTCGTGACTCGCCAAACTGACGACTCCGGCAAACTCATAGTCACTGACAAAATGGCAAGCAGCAGAAGCAGATGTAGGTCACTCAGAGCTCGTTCACACACAGCTATAAAATATAAAAGATCATCGCAATTTGGAGCCAAATTACGCTCTGTAAACAATCCCTTCAGACCGTTCACACCTAAGCGGTTTGAGCGCAGATGAAACATAGACAATACACATCTTACGACGGAACCGCTCCAGAGGCGGTATGCTAAAAGTTAAGCGCTCCCTCTCCGACGAAAACACGAGAGGGGGTCATCGTAATTACAGAGCTGCCTAGACCGGTATAAGCTCGTTCACACACAGCTATAAAACCGCAAGCAGATATCTGATGAACCGCGAGCGCTTATCTTTTGTACCTTCACACGACGCTATCAAATATTTCTTCCTACCGTAGGAGAGGGCGTCAGATGAATTAGGAAGCGGCAACGGAATGCACATTTTTTGTACTGAAATCGGTCAACTTGACATCTGTCATCCATCGGTCTAGGCAGTTCCGTAATTACATTAACCCCCTCTCCTGTTTTAGTCGGAGCGCTTAACTTTCCTGTCCTGTTTTCGTCGGAGAAGGGGGCGCTTAACTTCTCGTAAAACGCCTCTTGAGCGGTTCCGTCGTAAGATGTGTATTGTCTATGGTTGATCTGCGCTTAAACCGCTTAGGTGTATGGAGAGCGTTATTTGGCGTGCGATGATCTTTTATATTTTATAGCTGTGTGTGAACAGGCTTTCAATGAGCCTTGCCTTCTTTAGAAGTTTGGAGTGGGGTCACGATCTTCAACAATGAGGAAATAATTTAAGAAGAAAAAGTGTTTGTAGAAGTTACAGAAGGGTAGAATTTCAATGAATTTACACATTCAAAGAATGGTGAAAAGTTCTAGAATATTCTTTTGAAAATTCCCGCCGGACCTTATCGTAATATTAAAAAAAAATCTATGGTGAAAACAATCCCAGCATCTTCAGGCACAAAAATAATTAATTACATGAAGACAATAAAAAGACAAAAATCAGAAAATGATATGAGCACATCAGGGACTCGAATTTCCGGAAATCAAATATAACAACTGAGCTGATGTGATAGTCCCTATCCGATTCGGTCATTTTTAACTGTTTCATACTTCGACTAAGAACTACCAACATTATTTTCATTTTCTTAAGGCATATTTAATTGGCTGCTATCTTTATGTATGATTGTAGGGTTCAAACCTGAACTTAATGTTATCTGAAAATGTTTTGTTCCATTTTTATAATATGCGACCTCTATTGACTTTTCTGCAAATCTAGGATGAATTTTTATTTTTAACTTTTTGAGTAAAACTTCAAATTGTAGGTAATATTCAATACAGTTAAAAATGACCGAAACGGATAGGGACACAATAGCTCAGTTGGTAAAATTGCGGCCCGGAAAACCGAAGGTCCTGGGTTTGAGTCCCAGATGTGTCCATAACTTTTTCTCATTTTTCTGTTTCCAGATTTTCGATTGAGTTTTGCTAATATTGTCTACATTTAATTAAATATTATAATTTGAGATTTAAAAACAAAAATAAAACTTCATCCTAGACTTGCAAATACGTCAATAGATGTAGCATTTCATAAAAACGGATAAAAATTTATCCAGACACTATTTAGATAGCATTTAGTTCGGTTTTGAATTTTGCAATCATACATACAGATAAATAGAAAATCTGATTGCGCGATAGTTATCTAAGTACCCACCCAAAGCAGAAAAAACTTACGAACAGTGAGCTCAAGCATCATAAAATTTGCACAAATTGTTCACACAAAGATATCGAAATAATTAAGAAGCTCACTTGATGAGTCTTGTAGAGATTTTGTGACCTCAAATCCTAAGAATAAAATTAGAACAATCATTTTTTAACGAATCTCAAAATAGCGTGTTACGAATGTATAACTTACGACAAGTAATCTCAGCTTCCGAAAAATTAATGAATTAAAATGAAGTAAAACTTTGATAAATAAATTTAATTTTTTATTAATCTATATCTAAGAGTTTATTGATTGTGCCGCTAATGAAGAATGACCATATTTCACTTATCACAGGTCCAAGAAATAATAATTATTGGTATTGTAACTCCGAAAAAACATATATGTTCGTTTCAATTGCCCGAAGGATAAACGTGAGTGTATTTTTAATTGCAACTGTGACATTTTTATAGTTGTATTATGGAGAGTTGGAACTTATTTATTGAGAAAATTCATTTAATCGAGCTTGATTGGATCAATTTAACGAATTAACTCCTTGAGAGCATTAAAATAAGTGTTTTTGTACACACTTGACCAAGAATTGATTTATTGTTTTGTAATGAAGTGGAAGGTAGATAATATTTATACGAACAAATCAAATTTCTTAATAATTCGGTAAAAAAATCACATGCATTTCCTTATGTTAGTATTAATTTATTACCGGACGCGTTTAAATTGATTTTTTTAATTGCAAATTGATTAAGACATAAATCTTACTACTATTTTGTGGGTAGAAGTAAACACAAGTATACTTACTTCTCGTATTAAATTTATAATAATTGTTAATTATACAGTTTTTTTATGACAATTATTCCGGAACCGATTCTAGGATTATCATATTAAGTAGTTTTTTAATAAATTTATAACTACGCGTATTTGGAGATTAGCAAAGAATGCATGGTTGATGTAAGCGTAATGAGTAACATTGAGAAAGGGAAGCTCAGATGGTTTGGGCACGTAGAGCGAATTTGGGAAGAAAGGAGAATATCTGAAGCAAATGTGAGTTGTAAACGAAGTCGGGGACGCCCGAAAAAACATGACATGATCAAGTGAATCAGATACTTAAGTCGGGTCATGTCAAGATATATAATGACGCGATGTTTGAATGTGAAAGAGGCAACGAGTGTGTGCCAAAAACGAGTTGCTTGGCTGCCTGTCCTCTCTGTCAACTCCTGCGAGGAAACGGCGTAATAAATAGTTAGTTCCAATTTGGGAATGGGTACAGCCGTCCTGGAATCCATTTATTGGATAACCAATATCTCTGCCATAGGTCATTCCAAGTGGTTCGCTACTTTTGGTGACTTAACAGGGGTGCTTGGGTTTATGGGGTGAGGTTTATCTAGGTCTTGGACACACTGAACCCCAGAATACTACGCACCCCTCTTACGTTTTCCTTCGTAAAACATCCTCTCTGTCCTTTCCTTAAAAATATCCTCCACACAGCATCCCCAAAGATGACATAGGACCTGAGGGAAATTATTTTCTTCTGGGCAGGTGGAATTAAAATAAAAAAATGTGGAATTAATATTAAAAATCTATGTGGAATTAATATAAAAAATTAAAAATTCAAAGATTCAACCCGTTTTTTCAAACTTCAGAAAAGTAACTTTCATGAGTTAATTGTTTACAGTGTTCAATTTTAACTTCATAAAAATAAAATATAAGTTGTTAGGGTTCTGCATTAGACACATAAGTAAGACAATATTTTCTATTTAAAGTTCATAAAAAGTTATCTACGTTTTAATTCGGTAGTAAACATGAAATCAGCTTAAAACGCCTTTAAGTATGCTTAGATATCCCTTGCAATTAAACTGTTTAAAGTGTCAAATTGATAATTTCATTTCAAAGTTGATGTTTCTAATACTTCTTATTATCTATGTTGTTATACTTACAGATATTAATTTTACTACCTCCTTAAGTCGTTATAAATACCTTTCGTTCGTAACAGATTCAGACATTTAATGATTACCATAAAAAAAGGTTAAGTATATTGCGGTTATAAAAAACTAATATTATAATAGCTCTCTGAATACCATTAAATTGATTTTTATACACTTCATAAAACAATAAAATCTATTAAATATAAATCTTTCTATATTTACGGACTTGAATTCGTTCGCATTCGAATTAATGGTGGCAAAGGATATAAATAATAGGAATATGCAGTTAATCTCTTCGTAGAGGATTAAGGCTAATCACTCAAATAAACTAGGTACATAGGTTGTTTCATAAATCTACATCAAAAATCAAGTTTTTCTTATGGTAATTCCAGAGAGATGGCGTATGTGACGTCATTGTTCTAGTACGTTTTCGTACAAGACTTGAAAGGAAATTTTTTTGACGAAAATATTCCAATGTCTGTCATTGAGTAGAAAATATTAAAAATGGAAATACAAAATTTGTAAGCTGGCAATTTAACTGTCAAAGATTATTTTAAAGTGCAATGATACTGAATGTATAGAACACTGTAAATCACATTTAAATTTGTTTTTTGTTGTTCTTAAATAGCCGGCGAATTCACTAACTGCTAGTAAACTTGTTCAGCGTAAAATCTACTAGTTAGCTAGTTAATGATTAAACTGAGCGAGTTTACTAGCAGATAGAGATTCGCCGGCTAGTAGCTTGTAAACTCGCTCAATGTAATCAAGGCTTAAAGAAAAAATTAAAATCGAAGAAGCACTGTTGTTAAGGTACCTACATAATGAGATAAATTTGATTAAATAGTGTTTTACAAAGTGATTTCCTTGAATTTAATGGCAGGTAGAAAGTAAGAATCATTAATTGTGAGTTTAGTTACACTATAAGTTTAGTTACACTATTACAAATAAGTTATATATATTCAGATCTAAAATTAGAGACATGATCCAAAGCCCGGGCAACGCTAGGTACTTAAGCTAGTATTAAATAAATGTGAGTAATTTCTTAGCTGTGCTTTACATTTTATTAAAATATCGTTATTCTTCATTATGTTAATACAAAATTGAAAAGGTATAATAATAATATACCTACATGCAATTCTAATTTTGAATCAGTGGGTTTGTGCCTTTTTATTTTTTTTATAAAAATGTAGGCTACACAGCTTTACATTTTCACCATGAATTATATTTTTAGTATTGCCATTTGAACAACAGTGGCGCCCTCCTACGGTTTCTGCTCTTATTTGACAAACTGTATTTGTATAATGCGTTAATCTTGTGGGTACTTACCGAATGCACGGCTAATTGCATTTAGTCTATTTTAGATGTAAAACAATTCAAAATAAGAATTATTCCCTCTCTATTTATCGGTGTTCAACTGTAATTTTTCCTGTCACTGAAAAATTGGTACTCTGTGAAGAGGGATTCAAGACACAACATTCTTCTTTCATAAAACAATTGCTTGATGAAATGCGCCACCTGATGGATGAATAATCTGCTTATCCATATTACATGCATAGAAAAGGCCTTTACTACTACAGGAAGGCATCTCCTTCAGATTATTGCATGTATTCATTAAACGTTTAGGCAATTCTTGACCATAATTTTTGAGGTGAGAACGCCGCGTACATAACTGATTATTTTTTATATTTCTTAGGGTATAAAGCCCGCCTTTGTTGGGGCTATTTATACACTCCAATAATTCGCCCGACTTTAAACGCTTTTCATGAGATATTTTTTTTTCTTTTGAACAAGGTCCCAAACCGCATTTTGTAATTTAATTATTCAAAGCACTCTTTCTCGTTCTGCTGTGAACAAAATTCACGTTGTCCTAGAAATCCCAGACACAAAAAGCTGTCAACATTTCAAGACCATAGAAATAACCGTTCAAGAGATTTTTTTACTTAAAAATAATAATACTATCTTATCTGTGCAAATTCATTACCCTTTTTTTAAACATAACCTATTGTTATTATAATTTGCCTAAGTAGGTACATTTTACAAAGCTTCAAAGCTATTTTTTATACTTTGTAACCTTGTGTTTTATTTGTCCAAAAAATTGCTTTTTAGAAGTGATTTCAAGATAACAACAATTTTCAATGTACGTAATAATAACACTTGGATCATTTGCATAACACCGTTTCACAGTACATGTGTAAATGAATAAAAAAAATTGAATTACGTGATGTAAATCCTCACCGTCTATGAAAAAATATGGTCACGTTATTACTCTGAAGTCAGACCATTTCACGTGGGTTGACTTGTTTTTACGTTTCATAATGACGTTACGAACGTGGAGCTTTGTTTTATTATTACAAAACATTTATAAAGAAAGAGTTGAATAATGAAAAAATGTATTTAAAAAATGTTTTTTAAAATAGAACATATTTTTAAATAGATATAACCAGTTCGAATTTGCATAAGCAATTTCAAAAGCATTACGGAAAAGGTCCATTGTACTCGTAACTCATAATTGTACTTTTTTTATTGCTGTTAAAAAATTCGATTTAACGTGAGTTATGACTACACTTTATTGTTTATATTAAATGTCCGAGATTACTGAGAAATACGTGTTTATAAATGAATAACTGAAAGAGGTTTTCAGATAACTTGGATACGTACAGTGGTTGAATGGACGAAGTCAGGGGCATCCCAAAAAGACATGGTGTGATAATTTTAATCAGATCGAAAGAAAAGAATGAACCGCTGCCAGAATTTGGGAGGTGGGTATGGGTACCGCCGCCCCGAAAATCATTAATTTGATAACAAACAACTCTGCCGTAGGTCACTCCAAACGACCTGGCTCCCTACGTTTGGGGCCCGGGTGCATGGGGTGAGGTTTGTACGGGTTTTAGCGGCGAATGCATCTGTCCACCAATTGCGTGGCAGGCTGGGAGACCGGGAGAGACTGGTTGAGGGAGACCCTACCCAGACTCTTCAGCCGAACTTTTTCGACCCATCGTATTGCATTGCATTGGGTGGGGTGAATTCATACGTCCGTCATTCCTGGACACGTTAATAAGCAAGTAAAATTTTTGCTTACTTCCGCTGAAATTGATCAAATATTATTTGTAAAAGCGGAAATTATTTTTTGAGCGCATAAGTAATTTCATTGATCTATCTGGAGCCTAAAATTTGAAAGGTCTTATTATTAGACATAAATTTAGTCTAATAATAAGACCAAAATTTGTGTCAAAAGTTTTTATTAACGAAAAATTGAAACACTTGACAACATATCAAAATTCAGTTTTCTTACTTACAAATCTGTACTTTAAAAGATAAACCACCTTAGTTCATAGCCATTCCTATGGACTAAGGTGGATGTGTACAGATTTGTATATGCGATCATAAAATAGACCATTTAAAAGAATCTTCGTAGAAGATATTTAATGTGGACGCAAAATCCTACGCGAGTATACACATAAAAAAAAACCCAGAGAATATTTCCGTTTGTAATGTTTATGATTTTTTAATAATTTCTTTATCAACCCTAAAAATATGGGATGATTATTTAAATACACGTGAATTCGTTGGCTATCTTGCAGTTTATTCGGTTTATCTGTCTCCTTATCGTATTAAAATTCTATGGAAAAGTTTTGGTTTGTCGCTCGAGTAGATAACTGTTGGGACAGAATGTTTTATTAGTTTTCCAAGTCCTCTCTTAGGATATTTTCCTTAGTCATTGGGAACGATGATTATTGTATTTTATTTTAAGAGTAATATTGTGTAGTTAGTTACTTGTATTTTTATTATAAACTGTTAATGATATAAACTGAGTCTGCTCTCAATACAGGAGTTTCTATTGAGACACGCAAAGCACATCACCAGTTGTAAGAGAACTAATAAAGATAAATAATAAAACATTGGCGACATCGGCATTCTTACAAACCACACTTCTAGAAATTATCTGTTGTTGTAGGAGACACGTGGGCTACCATAGTTGTTCGTTTCTCCCTCGTTGGCCGAATTGTCAATTTTTTAGTTCCTATTTTGGCATTCTGCATTACAGTTTAACTTTTAAAGAGATTAACGGGTAATAGCTATTATTGTACCGATGAGCAAATTCTTATTGCACGTAGATTTCGAAGTGATAAATTCAAGCACATTAGTCATGGATGCATTTATGGTTTTATTCTGATTTCTGCGCAGATTTGCAAGCCAGTCTGGGCAGAGCTATTACCACTGTTATTGCAACATTCCACGCATTAGTGTCACTAATAAATGACAGAGAAGTAAGGAGTTCTGGTTCCTGCTCTGATAATTGCTATATAATATGGTCAGAAGTAATTTCTTCATTCGATTTCAACCGAAAATAAAAAGGATTTATATGTCGATGGATTTACAACACAACATTGAATTAACACGTTTGCTATTTGAATTACAACCTGAATAACTGAATATGGTTTCTGTATTCAGATTTTGTCACTAAACTATTCAATCATGATCTTGACTCTGATTGGTGGTGGCTCACGAGAAATAAAATATTGATTAAATGAAGACAATAAAAGCGAATCTCAGTCGAAAATCTGGAAACAGAAAAATCAGAAAAAGATATTGGCACCTCTGGGTAGAAATGACAAGAAAAATGAAGATAGTGTGGGTGGTTCTAAGTCAAAGTATGATACAGTTAAAAATGACCGAATTGGATATCGACACCTTGGCGCAGTGAATCGTCAAAAACACTGGTAAAAAAATGTATTTTTATTTCCGACATCCGCCATTTTGCGAAAAAAAAATTATGACTTCTTCGAGGTTCATGCCGTAGCAGCGTTTGTTTGGATTCAAAATTAATTTGGTTTTTTTTTCGGATTACTAGAAGGGTTGCAATCGTGTCAACCAGGGCGCGCCATATTTTTGAGACCGCCCACTTCAACACTCTGTAACTTGAAATTTTTAAAATTTTTTCGTTTGATTTTTTTTTCATGTATTCTTTAATGTTTAATAAATATTTGGTAAAATAATGGCTACAGAAAAAAGTAATTTTTTTTATTGCACCTGATAAAACACTTACTAATTCATGCTTCTAGACTAGAATACCCCTTAATTAAATATTATAATTTGAGGTTTTACTTATAAAGTTAAAATAAAAAATTAAATATTGATAGGAGGTAGCTTTCACTGTGAACCTTCAAAGTTTTCAAAGAGTTCCAAGCACATTGAAGAACGATCAAAGGCACTGTGTCACCATTGCGTAGATTGACGACCAGCCACCGACACGTCGGGACGTGCGTCTGGCACTACTTTCACAGACGGCTCAATCTAATTGGCTTGAAAATGTTAACCAATATCATCCCCTTTGCTTTTTCTATCACATTTTTTTTGATTGTGGGTGCCATGGTCGTGCTGGCTCCGGACTTTGAAGCAATTTTCAGTGTTCACATGCAAAAATAAATCTACGCTGTATGTACGTATATGTTTTTTGTTAATTAACCTCAGAAAAATAATCTTTTGAGATGCTGAGAGAGTTCTGGGAAGAAAAAGAGTATGAGGGGTAGGTAGAAATCTGGGGGTCAGTGTGCCCAGAAATGACGAAAGTATGAATCCATCCCTCCCGCAGCGGTGCAAGACGATGAGTCTAGAGAAACCAAGTGGAGAGGGCAAAGGGTCTCCTCAAACCGGTCTCTCCCAATCCACTCCGCCACGCAGCTAATGGGCAGATGCATACGCCTCCAAGGCCTGGACGCATCACACCCGATGAACCTGGGCACATCTGCTAGTCATCAAAAGTAGCGAACAACTTGGAGTGACCTATGGTAGAGGTGTTGGTTATCCAACTAATTGTTCCCGTGGCGGCGGTACCATAACCGCCTCCCAAATTGAAACATTTGGAAAACTCTTTCGTTAGTCCCGCTTTTGACCGCCTGCAAATAAAAGTTCAATATTGCAACCGAGACGGTGACCATGGAACCAAACGGTTCCATGCCAACTTGAGAACAAAGTCAACTCAACACCTTTTTGAAAAATCATTAAAAGCTATGAAAAAAATAATTTTAAAATAGCCCGCAACCCTAACCTAACGTAACCTATTAAATTTTTTTTTACTCTTAATGACTTTTCTGAGGTGGTTCTGAATTGGTTTTATTCTGAGTTGTCCGGTCACCCAGCCAAACATTTAAATTGAATTAATTAAGATTAAAAAATATTCTCATTTAATTTTATTAAGAAAGTCAACAAGAAATAAAACCACAAACATAAAAAAAAACATGTCCCAAAACACCTTTTCCATTAGCGTGGATATAAAAATAGGATATTAATTACCTTAATTTACTGCTCGTGTCAACAGACAATTAAATAAAGTTTAATGCGTGTGTCTATTCAGGTATATTTAAAGAACTTTTATAGCGACAAAAAAGTGACGAAAACCATAATTAATACCTTGTCAATCAACGTCTACAATCTGAACTCCATTCTCACTTCTAGCCTTAACTGTTGCTCGTAAAAGTATCAAATGAAAGGTTTATTCAATGATTGAAGAATTTTATACAGAGAACAGTTGCATCGGTTCCTCTAATTAGAAGTTTATTTTATCGTGGTGCTTTTAAGATGAACGACCGTTTTACTAATTATTGTTAAAGAAAGCAATGTTTTAGTAGAGAAAGCTCACTACCATATTTAAAGCGGTGACCGGCCAACTCAGAATGAAACCAACTCAGAAGCACCTCAGAAAAGTCATAAAGAGTGATGATAAAAATATATTAAACAATTGGTTAAATAGGTTAAGTTAGATTAGGGTTAATGGCTATTTTAAAATTATTTTTTTCTTGGCTTTTAATGGCTTTTAATGAAGAGAATTTGAGTTGACTTGATTCTGAGTTGGCATGGAACCATTTAAAGCATCGATTCTTTGGATCAATTCTTCTCACAACGAAGGTTGGCTATCAAAGGAAGATTTTCAAAAAAAGGTTTTTTTGACGGTCTCCGTGGTTGAATGGTTACGTTACTCCGGATCGCTTGTTTAAATCCCAGCAAGTTCATTTTGTTTTATTAATTTGTGGTATTTAACATGTATTAATTTAAAATAAAATATACTCTCGGTTCCCGAGTGGTAGATATTTTCCCTGTTTAAGGACCACCATTCAAAATCGAAACGTTGCTTGAAATGGTTTTAGACACGTTTGGTGACTAGATAGTCAGATACTTCCCTACCTTCCTCTTTTTTATGTGAATACCTCACAAGAGTCCCGACTGTTCCCGTGACTGACTATAGCATCTCCATGTGGGGTATGTTGTGGGGCTGAAGGTAGTGGGGAGAGGAAGGAGATAAGGAAGAGGAAGTTTGGGAAGTACCTGGCTGTTCAAATCTTATCACCAAAAACGGCCAAAGCCATTTCAAGCAGTTTCAATTCTGAATGTTGGTCTTACACCAGGGCGATACTGAGAGTATTTTCCACTCTGGATCGTGCTGCAAATATGCCACTTTATTTTAATTGAATATTGCTCCATATTCTCCAGTATATCCGGATTAGTAGTCGAGAGCCTTGCCCCTTGACGCGACTTTCAGCCTCACAATTGGAGATGCCATAATCTCACTGGCTCCAGGCGGTTGGGAGCAGTTAGGACTCTTTTCCGGCACTCACATAAAAAAATAAGAAAATAAAATGAGATAAGTATCTAATTAATAATTCCTTTAGATGCTTAATATCAATTCTACTCTTTTTGATTTGAGGTTTTGAAAATTTTTAAATCTGATGCCATAACTTCGAATGATTCATTCTGGTTGAGGCCGTTAAAAACGTCACTTACTGTAGAGTAAAGGTACAAGTGGCAAGTGGCAATGCACAAGTGGCAAGAGGCAAGAGCGGTGTGTGGTTAAGATAAACTAACAATAAATAACACGAGGTATTTTCAGAGAGAGATGCGGGCGATATAAATAATCATGTCATCGTAAGATTTCTATGAGCAGAATTCAACAATCAGCAGATGGTTTTATTTGGCTCGAAGTTTAAAAAAAGACTAAGATACTTAACCGAGTAACTTATTTTATTAAATATTTATTAATTAAATTATTATAAAAAAGATGTATGCCCAAAGTTACCTTTAAACCACGTCGTTATCTGATAGTACCATTATGATAATTCATGTACAGTTTCGAATTGTTCTAAGCGAAAGTGTCGCCCTCAGTGATTTTCAAAAAGAGCCGTAAAATTTTCATATCTCACTGGTCCATTTCAAATTCATTAAACACATTCTTGCCAAACACATCGATGCCAAACCACTAACTCCGAGATTAAATGCCGATGCCAAACCACTAAGACCGAAGTGGCTTGGTGCAGATATGTTCGAGAGGTAAAGTCCCTGGGCCCTTTTTTAAAGACACGGCTTAAGTGGCTCCGTGATAGTTTTGTTTAAAATGAGCGGTATCAGTACCTGGGAGGTTTTGGATTGTTGAGATTTTAACTATGACGATAACCGGCACGTGAATGCCGCTGTAGAGCGCATATTTTTTATTGGCTGCTTAAGAAAAATGAAGTTAATTTGGGTGGTTCTTAGTCGAAGTATGGTACAGTTAAAGGTGACCGAATTGGATATCGACACCTTAGCTCAGTGGACAAGAGCACCCGCCCGGAAAGTAGGGAGGTCCTGGGTTCGAGTCCCAGAGGTGTAAATATCTTTTTCTGATTTTTCTGTTTCCAGATTTTCGATTGAGTTTTGCTCATAATGTCTTCATTTAATTAAATTTTACAATTTGAGGTTTTACTCATAAAATTTAAAATGAAAAATAAAAAAAAAATTAAAATAATTTGTTGTCTTTACAGGATGTCTGTATTATTTTAGTCCCATTTTTTGTTAGGTTAGGTTAGGTAAAGTTAGGTGTTAGTAGATATTTTGTTGGGGGATGTTTTGTCCATGGGTTATTTTTTTCGAGGATATTTTGTCGCAGGATGAAAACGCGCGGAATCTTTAGCGTGTGCATATTTGTTTCTTAGATTCAGCATCTTAGGAATCTGAATACACTCAATATTGGCTCATTCGTTTGTTCCTTTTGCACACAGAAATTTTCAATGACATTCTGTACCCAAATGTTCCTATTTGATCGTAAATACCTCAAGTAATATATTTTATAATAATTCTAACTGTAGAAATATAAATTCAACGCATTTCCACTTGTTTCAAAATTCCCGGTTATTCTTCCGTGTTTGCATTATGTAGGTATTGTGATAAATGTAACGTTAGGACTAAGTAATGTTTTAAGTTGCAAGCGTTAAGTATGGCAAGTGTTCTCCTAATCTAAGGCAGCCGTGATGCTTGGGAGTCGGTAGTTGACCCGAGTGTTGCCGTTAGGATGAATTCTGCCATCTGTCGTGGTAAAGTTGTCCTTGTTAATCGACTTTGAATCGACTATAAAGTATTTAGTATCCACTTCGACGTGTAACATTCTGAATCGGCAAAATCAAGCACCCCTAACGCGGATGGTGATAAAGTTGCTTTTTTGACGTATGCAAAAAAAACGTCACCAAAATGCATGTTTAATTTAAAATTGTGAAGTTCAGGCACATTTTATCAAATATAACATTTTTTCTGATTGTAATCTAAATAACCGTACCTGAAAAGGAAGAGCTAAGAAATTTTGCAAGAAATATTATTTACATTATTTTATTTTTAGATTTATAATTGGACCAATGAGTTCCCGGCATGCGTTACAACACCACTTAATAAAGAAATTGTTTCTCCCTGCGTGTCCTTTCATATTTATCCATTTCCCTTCTTTTTCTTCCTTCTCGCTTTCCCACTCCGCTTTCTCCACCTTCCCTCTCCCCACTCCCCTCGCTTCCCCCTTCCCGCGAACCCCCCTCCCTAGTTCCCCTCCCTCTTCTCGGGTGCCACTCACTCCTCCCGCATTCCATGCTTTCATTCCCGGTACATTGAGTTTTCAAACAGCTCGCCTGTCACTTATTGCAATTTTTTTATACAAATTTCATAATGCCAGAGCTCATCAGTATATATAGAAACCTTCGCGTACGTGCTCACAAAACTCACCAAAGTTTCGTCGCAATCGGATGAACGGTTTAGTAACCTCATTTTCATGACATGATTCCATATATAAACCATTGCGGGCTTACTCATATCAAATCTCAAATCCCCAAAGTTTCATCATAATCGGATGAAAGGTTAGCAATGCATAATTTCATGGTGCCATTATTGTTTATAGAAACCATCGCTGGCTTGCGCACATCAGATCCTCAAAGTTTCATCGCAATCGGATGAATAGTTTAGCAACGCTTAACAACTCACATATATAGACAGTAGCAAACATATTTTAATTTTTATATATAAAATAGGCCTCAGCACGGGTAAGCCACCCAGTGAGGCCAACATTTCTAGATTGTACTATGAAATGTAAAATATTTAATCAAAATTTAAAAATTTATAGATTATCAAAAAAAGTAACATTATTTTTTTTTAGATTTTTAATTGGATTATCAATAAAAAAGTTATCGATTATAGCAAAGGCCAAGAAACGTTCTACTCGCAGTATTACATTATATTAAAGACTCTGTTTCCAATGTTTAAAAACTCTCGTAACTCTCTCGTAAGTAAAAACGGTAAGCCCTGGAAATTTGTGCAGTTTTTTCTGTTTGAATTTTTCTACTATTTTTGCTCACAAAAACATTTCCATCGTGAGTTATGGCTTTGGAATAATTGTGTTTCCTTTGAAAAATTAGAACAAAAATATAGGCTTATTACTATAACTGTCAACCAAGATACATTTTCAACAAATGAGTAAGACCATTTAAGGTCTAAAAAAGTATTAAATTTCGAACCAAACACCTATTAATAATATTACTAATTTTAATTGGAATTTAAACAGCCATTGTTGTCAATGCTAAGTCATATTCTATATACTTATAGCAGTTTTATCACCATTCCACAATATTGTACAAATTGTCATAAATATTTAGTTCCTCGTCTTCAAACAGTGACTGTCAGTGTTTAGTAATAAGGAAGAGCGAATTTGACGTTTTCTCCCCAGAAACTAAGTATATGACATCTTGTTTTTTTTTTCACCGTGTCCCGCTTGGCAACTTTCCACCGGAATGCGATCTCAGTGGCTCATTTAGAGACTGCTGTGATTTAAATTATTTGTGGGAAACGGAATTCATAGACAACATTAACGATATTTATGGACGTCCACAACTCTAGTTTTTGATTGCTTGCGACAGTGTCGCGGAATCAAAGATGTTTCGAATTAGATATGGAATTCATTATAAACAGTTATATTTATTATGAAAAGCTAATCTTGAAATTAGTTCGGTTATATTAAAACTTGTCTTAACCGCCTTCAATCCGAAATTGACGTGTTATGTTATTTTGTGAATTACGAAAAACACTATCCGATGGTATCAATCAATGGGCTGAATTGTTAGATATAAGAAAAATTTACTGTATACAATGTTTAAAATATATATTTACACGAAATATTATTTTTACAAAAAATGAAAAGCGTTTTAGTAATAGGTTAAATAATGTATTTGAAGTTTCACTGTGTAAAACGAGGATACGCAAAGACATGCATATTTTATTACACCAAAAATATAAAATGCTTTCTATAAGGCTACAGAAATTGATTGTAAAAATGTATCCACCTACAGCAAGTATAAAAATGCATTAAAGTCTTGGATAAATACTATCGCCACAAACAGTTACTTGCTGTAACATCTGACCTGCTGTAACTTAACAAATTTTTATTAATCTTAATGAACATGTCTTTTGAATATGTATTTCAGTAAACACTGAATCTATTTTTTATGTATTTAATTTTAATTTTTTTAATCTTCTACAAAGATGGTGGATGTTTATGAGTAAATTTCTGTCTTAAAAACACTCAAGTATACCCACGAACTGGCGATGCCTATGTGCGATTTTTTGGTTAATCTGCTAATCTATTTGTATTATTCTCTACTTTTTTAAAAACTGTTTATATAAAAAGTTTGTATTACAAAATTTTACCGATTGTACCAAAAAAATTGTTAATAAATAAAAATAAAAAAATAAATTAATAAAAAATAAGTTTAAAAATGTGTTATCTGTATGATAAATGTGAATTGCTGCAAAACTTTTTTTAACGTGGTAAAACATGGTAAAAAAGTACATGGTAAAATTTAATTAAACATAGTAAAACAAGGTAGAGTATCGTCAAAAATTGTAGAATACGTTAAAATGTGGTAAAACATGATAAAACACGCTTAATCTTGTAAAACATGGATAAAATATATACCAACATGACAAAACTCGGTAAAACTTAACATGATACAGCAAGGTAAAACAAGGTAGAGTATGATCAAACATAGTAGAACAAGCTAAAACCTTGTGGAACACCTTAAAATAAGGTGTACTAGGTATACTTTAACTCTTGATGAGGTGAACATTGTTCATGAAACATGTAGAGTGAGTATCAAATAAAGTGATGTGAACAACGTTCTCTTTTAATAAAATAAATAATTAATCATTAAATAATTTGTCTTTTAATAAAATAAAAATATGCCATTACAAATTGAAAACCTTACAGAAGAAGTTTTCTTAAAAAAATCAAAATAAAGTTGATTTTTTTTTTATTATACGGTAAAACACGCAGGAAATCAAATTTAATTAGTTTCCTATTAACTACGTTATTTGAGTTTACTACTCAAGGATGAAATTTATTTACTATTTATTTATGAGTGGTATTATTAATTTCGATGGTTCGCTACGTTTGATAACTTGACAGGGGTGCCCAGGCTTATGGAGTGAGATTTGTTTAGGTCTTGGCGCGAATGCGTTTGCCCACCGACATCCCCTCGCCTGGCATCGCAGCAGAGGGGATGGATCCATATGTCCGTCACTCCTCGATACACTGACCGCCAGATTCCTATCCACCTCTTTCCATCGCAGAATTTCCTCTCCTTCCTTTCTCTAGAGTGCGAGAAACCCTCCACACACCATACCCAAAGATAAAATAGGCCCTAGGGATTTTTTCCTGTGTGGAGCTAAGGTTAAAAAAAACCATTCTTTAAGCGAATGCTTACAACACATTCCTGTCGGGAGTTTTTTAAGTTGTGAATACCGCACAAGAGTACCAATTGCTCCCATCTGAGTTATGTTGTGAGGCTGAAAGTAGCGGTAGAGTAGAAGAAGATGGGAAAGAGGGAGACGGGGAAGAATCGGGCTATCCAAATCTGATCACCAAACATGGCTAAAGCAATTTCAAGCAATGTTTGAATTCTGAATGGCGGCCTTGCACCAGGGCGGTACTGAGAGCATCTCCAACTCTGGAACGTGCAGCAAATTTACTATTTTTAATTTATAAATTGTGAAATAACACAAATATTAAAAAAAATTACTTCGGTAGTCGAGAGTCTTACCCCTCAACCACGAGGGCCATCAAATTGTATCGTATTTTATTAACATTACATTAACTCGAAGGACAAAGTCTCAGTTATATTTCGCGATAATAAAAATAATCTAAGCCATTATGTCAGTCCGGTGTTAATTTTCATGTAACGTTCTGAAATTGTTGCCATAAATGTCACTTGATTTGTTCTTTTTAATGCCATCGTAAAGTGTGCCGTCTTTATGGCAAATTATCAAACGGTGGATGAAGTCACATCCAGGACGTACATGGTTAAGAGCAAATACTTGAGGCAACACTTAGGAATACCGGCTAATCAAATAAATAATATCTGGTCTAGTTACAATGGACAAACTGAATAGGCAACCAAGATATCCACTAAAGTCACGTAGTACAAACGAAACATGGCAAAGAGCAAATTTTTGTAACAAATCTGAAAAAATGTAAGCAACATTCAATTTACCTAAAATAAACAAAATATATTTTAAAAAATCAATACTACAAACTTTCAAAGAAATTCAGCTAAATAATTTACTTTTCAATATATCAGCAAAACATCGAAATAATATTAATATCCCAAAATTTAATACCTAGGTATAACTTATTTCAACAACCTCCCGTTAGGTATGATTTTAGGTTTTCACGGCCAAAAGTATTTTATTATTTATTTTTGGGGTGTTATGCCGTGTTGCGCTACTTCCTTCTTTAGCCAACATTTCGGACAGCGTTACAGTGTCCATCATCAGGGCTTCGGCTCGTAGAGGAGTGGAGCTGGCAGCACGGTATCGCATCTACATACATGAGTACTACATACTTTCACCAATATCATTTACTCATCTGCCCTGATGATGGACACTGTAACGCTGTCCGAAACGTTGGCTAAAGAAGGAGGTAGCGGCATAACACCCCAAAAATAAATACCAAAAAACCTCCCGTTAGATCTAAAAATTATCGAAAATAATCACGAATTCCAGCTTATCTATTATTATTAAATCTTGAAATCTGTTATTGACAAATCTTGAGGTTTTCTTATTTACCTTTTTGTTATCATTTGTAATATTTTATTATTTACTTACTTACATGGTTTCATAAGCCATAAATATCAATCAATTGCACCTTTATCAAATTATTAATTATCGCAAAACATGAAATATGTGAATAATAAAGGTAGCCAAATAAGAACACAATTAACAACAATCTTCTCGTATTTATTGTTATAAATATAATAACTAACTCACATTGACTTAAATTTCTATTTAAATCTTGGTGCCCTAGCAATAATAATATATTAATGATTAAATTAAAATCGATGGTCTCTTCATGTTCACAATAAAAACAAAATTTAATACTTATGTATACAAAGATTACCTTAGTACTTACCTTTTTATCCTCTCTCTTTTGTATTAATATTATCTTGTACTTTTTGTACCATAATTTGTACTATTTTTTTACTTTTTTAATATCACACTATACACTTGTTGAACTCATCTGTATAACTTTTCAAGATATTACAACTCATGTATTTTTTATTTATTTTCTTCTATGTGTAGGTACTATTTATCGCTGCGTTAATTTGCTGAATTCTTGAAAAACTTGCTTTCGAACAATTTATTCATGATCAAGTTAATAATAAAATCAACATAGTAAATACCTACACGTTCCTCAATAACTACTTTTAAGTATCTTAAGCACTCTTCTGTTTTACCATTATTACACTATGTAAACTTTTTAACTCCTTTGTACAATTTTAATGATAACGAAACCTCATACCTATGTACACATTAAACCTGTTTGTATCCTTTAAGTACAGTTTATAATGTTATATACTTCATGCTTACAATTATACTCCTGAATAACATGTGTAACTTTAATAATGTGATTCTGTAAAAGCCTTCAAGGCGTGTATGAATAAATAAAATAAATAACAAAAAAATAAATATAATTGAGCATGAATTCCCTCACCAAATACAAGAGCCTTGACTCTTTATGGTGTGGAAAGACTATTTTTATATTCCTTTATAACACTGTAAGACGTAAACAAATGTATACTTATTGTAAAAAACAGACAAATATTAAATTAATAATAATAATAGAAATATTTTTTTGTTTAATAACTCCACGCGATACGCTATGGCTGAGGTTTCGCACAGAAAAGGGATAAAAGAAACACAATTTTTTTTTGCAGGACCCTAGCATGCGGTAGAAAGCCAAAACTTTTAACGTTACTTCAGGATCCTAACCGATATTTCAAATAGATTTATTGTGTGCTAGATTCATCCACCATGTTTGTTACATACTTTAGATTCAAAATTCTTACTTCTATAAAAGCATTAAACTTGAGGGAAGCATATAATCATTAAATTTTTCGCAAAACCCTCACATCGGGGTAGATAGCCAAAAGCTTTTAATGTCACTCCAGTTTTGCTACAGATATTTTAATGTCTTACAATTTAAATTAAATACTGCAACGGCGATAAATTACGTCGCAAATTGAATGCAAACGGACGTTTACTGCTGGCCGTCACTGAAACAGGTTGCTATGGATTAATACTTATTTATTGAAAGCAAACAAAAGTGCAAAGCTTAAGGCGAAGGCGAGTTGATCGGATTCGGACGCGGGCAAAACGCGGCGGAAAATGTCGCAGATCGCATGTCAGCAGCGCGTTCGTCATCGCGTCATCGGCACCGACCGTACCGCAACCGGACTGCTACCCGCAACCGCAGACGTGGGGCAGAGACGCCACTGGAATATCAGAATAAGCAATGGGGTATCGATAACCACGGAGGTTATAACTAATAACTAGTGATTGATTTAAACATATAATTGAAAGTCAGGTCATTTTTTTTATTTATTTATTTATACATTACAATACAATACATTACAAAATGATGCTTTGTATGTCCAGTTGGGAAGGTTTCCAGTTACAAGACAGCCAAATTGCACATTTATTTCATAATATTCTTAACAATGGAATGGTTTCGCTCAAAATAACACACGATTATATCAAAAAAACTTTTGAGAACATTAATAATTGCATTCGGAACGAAGGAATGGTTTCTTTATGTCCTTGAAAAAAATGCAAGGATGTGTCTTTCAAGGTCAATTTGGAGAACATTAATAATTGCATTCAGAACGAAGGAATGGTTTCTTTATGTCCTTGAAAGAATTGCAAGGATATGATTCTTTCAAGGTCATTTTGGAGAACATTAATAATTGCATTCAGAACAAAGGAATGGTTTCTTTCTGGGAATGGTTTGGGAAATGTTATAAAATATGGCCGTGTGGTCCAAATGATGACATGTTGTATATATTTTTTATATTAAGTAAAAGAGGCTTTTGCACGAACTTAAACGTGAGTGATTTCTGGATCAATGAACTCGGATTTGTTTTTAATTTGAGTATCTTTTTCCAAATTGGAACTGATTGTGTCAAGAATTCATACAAGCGACAAAGTTCCTACCTGATGTTACCTGTAAACCAATATTTTAACAGAAAATTATTTTATTTGACATTATTAATATTGGAACTAATAATGTCTTACGAATTCAGACACAATTTGATAATATCAATCTAATAATGAAAAAATATTCATGAAAAATGCGCTTGTTAAAGATTTGCAACTGTAAATATTTTTTCTTAATCATTCTGTAGCAATTGTCCTTGTTCTGACGTCTTCTTTACGTAAACTTTGATACGGGCCTCCGTTAGTAAAATATTTTTTTCAACTTCAAGAGAAAAATGCTTTTACTATTTCTCTTTTGAGAACCCGCTGAATTGAATGATTGGTTGAATCAAGATATTGCGTTGCTATCAAATAGCTGTGCGTGTTATTAAAAATTTCCGATGGTAATGACTCTGACCAATTTTTTTTTCTTTCTATCTACTCCTATTTTCATTTTGATTTCTACCGACATATAACACACTTCTCTTGAAAACTTTTTAAATTTTTTTTTCATTTATTTACATATTTTAAAGATAACCTCTATTCACATGTCGAGTCCAAAAAGTAATTGTGTGAATTTACCCCGATAGGAAAAAACTGCAAATATGCTCCAATATTTATTTAAAACCCACCTGGTTATTATGTGCTGTATGTACGAAGACAATCACAATGTTTCTTTAAAAAGATGTCAAGTCATGGTTTATAGCATTTACATTTATTTTTTTACATATCTTTTAATAAAGAAATTTATATATAGAGATGGTCCGATGCTCTGTAGGAAACCCGCCTGCACAGCGCGGGTATAAACTGTGCGCCCTAAAGTTTAAGTTTAGACTTACGGAATTCAATTATTAGGTAGGTATATTGAAATATCTTATATATTTGTAGTTGTAAGTTAAATTATCTAATACTACTATCTATTCTAATGTTTCCTTAAAACTTTAAATGTATTTACAAATTTTTTCTTGGATATTTTATTATGAATGTTTGAATTGTTGGAACCTGCAGACAAGCTGCTATATGACAGCTTTGTGGGTATACAAATTCTTGTACAAAATGTTTTTCTGTAATTTAATAAATAAATAAAAAAATTTTAAAAAAATCTGTATTAGATATAAATTTCATTGATAACAGAGTTATATGTTAATGTTTAATTGATTACATGTATAATATATGAAACATATCATCTTCCTAACTTTGTATCTACACTCTACACATATATTTTTTTAAAATTTTCTTTCATAAAAAAAACTATGGGTGTGTGTATGAGAAGAAGGTGATATTTAATTAGTTTTTAAGAATATATTTTATTACTGTTCTTTAAATTTAGAATAAATGTTTAATTTTTTTTTTTTTTCAGTTTATTAGTTATTTTTCATTTTTTTATTTAATCTTTTCAATATATTTAATGAAATTCGTTACTAGGTATTTGTAATTCTGTTGACCAAAAATTTTTTTTTTTTTATATCGGAATCGGTTACATGCATTGATTGCCGGAGATTTGCTATGTTTCTGAATGGAACAGCTTTTCTGAATGAAGCGTATACTTTGTGACGTGACATTTTAATTCAAGGTTACGCCTATTAATTAAAATCTTTTTTATTACTTGCGCTCTTCACCACCTTCAGTAATCTTCTTCTTCTTTTTGAACGCTTATTACGGAACCTCAATATTTGACTTTTCTAAAGAATGTTTTTAGCTAACTTTCTTCCTACAATATACAATTTTAGAAATAACATATTAAAAATTTTTTCATTAAAAGTATTATCTTGAAATGTAAATTAAAAAAAATAAATATATAATTTGCATGGTCCATTTCTCTTCTCAGTGCGAGTGCCGCCTTACAAAAAAGAGTCGGGTTCTATCCACGCGAGCTTTGCTCGTTTATTTGCTAATGACACGTTGAATTATTTTCATAAGTAATTCGTTCAGAGGGGTCTCTCGTGCCGGCCACTAGTACAGATGTACAAACGTAGTAAGTACACCTGTACACAGTTAAATATATACCAACTACATCAGCAATGCATTAAAGTACACCCGGACCTCCATACAAAGTTGCTTAGTACGGATTTTACTGACGTGATCTTAACTCAAGACTGCTTATTTTACTGAATATATATTCATTTCGATATAATCGATTGATAGTCCAAGGTCCCGTCTTGTGTCAAATTTATTATAGGTAAGTTTGTTGACTTCTCGTGTTAAATTTATTATGGCCAGGTTTATTTTAAATTGGCCGAGATTCAAAAGTTTCCAGTAAACTTTAACGGCTGTCGTTAACACGCCATCACGATATTTGAGGTTAATTCTTGAAATGATGAAGTGCCAATGTGACAGGTTGAGGTACCTACTTAAAAGGGTAATTATTTTTATCAGATTAAATTATTTATCATGTTAATAATTATTTCTGAGATCTCATATTTTCACTGCAGAAGTGTGCAGATCAAATGACACAAGCTTCTAATTAAATTACTCCTGTGGATACTTTTAAAATTAAGTAATTTAAAGTCGACTGGTTTGTCAATTTTTCAAAAATTGCAAAGAAGTTATTCGCAACAAAGAATTCATCACTCTGAAGTGAAATATATTATCTTGTAATAATAATTTGGAAAAATATTAATTAAAATGTAAATAGATGCATAATCTGTGATTGTCGCATCTGTTCCATGACAATTGGTCCGGCGACAATTGATCCTGCGACGGTTGATCCTTCCGACGATTGATCCGGCTGATAGTTGGTCCGGCCGACAATTGATCCTTCCGATAGTTGATCCTTTAGAAGATTTCTTCTTCAAGTAAGTATGCAAAGAAGATATACAGCCGTACAACCAAAGTTGATATACTTACGAGTATATCTGAAGGTATCTTGAGTGAAAATCCGCTCTAAAAATATTTTTACTAACAATAATTTCGACTCTCCGAAGAAGCATGCGGCAATGACAAAATACGACATACGTATACGTCATACGTGCAGTCGACTTGACAAAAAATCGCTTAAGATTCCTGCTTCCTGCTTAATATAACTTTTTAATCTGATTCTAACACAAGAGTCCCAACTGCTCCCAACCGTCTCGAGCCAGTGACATCCCCAATTTTGATATGGTGTGATGCTGAAGGTAGTGGGGAGGGGAAAGAGATGTGGAAAATGTACCTGGTTATTCAGATCTAGTCACCAAACACGACTAAAGCCATTTCAAGTAATAAGACTAAACCTACATTCACTGTACACCAGCGTAAAATTCAAAAAAATCATATGATATATCATTGCGACTGTACGTTTGAAATTTAAGAATCTGGCTAAGAATGCAATTCTGACGCCGCTCCTTACGCAAAACTATTTTCGTACTCTTTTCGTTCTATTTTCGTAGAGTTTCTATAAAAATGTACTTTTGTAAAAAACGGAATTCAAGCAATGCCAAAAGATGGCACCACTTACTTTAACAGCTTGCGTGATTAGCATCGCCTGACTGGCGTAAGTGCTACGAATTTGTAATTTCGTGTATCTCTAGGATATGGAGAGATTGACAAAGATATGATTATTACTGTAACTGGCAGTTGTGAATAATAATACCACGCGGCTATATATTACATATGACATCATTGCCTGTCGCGGTTACTTTGTCCCAGTGACTAACTGTCACCGGGATAAAGTAACTGCTGACCATAGTGAATCCGAGGAATCGGCTATTTTAGGAACCAGTTTCTATCGGATTTATAAAATGGTCACCATCACTCAAACTGGGTAAAGCGAACCAAAAAGCCGCCCGCAGGGCCTAGCAGCAAAAACCTGCGGAGCGGGTTATTATTATTTGATCTCCCGCACTATTAACATTTAATAAAAGGCCTTACTAATAAATTTGTCTGCATCCTGAAAGAATTCAAGTAAAACAACTCCGAAGAAAATTTTAGTATGAGAGACTGATATGAAACATGATATTGACGGCTTTTGCATGAATTTGCGACTATGAAACGAGAACAGTTGCATATCTTCTGAAATTATTTGTCAAATTAAAGATGGGCGCTGGGAAATTCTTTTATGTGAACTGCAACTGAACTTATCTCAACTGCTCCCAACTGCTCCCAAATGCTCTCAACTGCTCCCAATTGCTCTCAACTGCTTGTTTCCCAACTTCTTGTTTTCTGTCATCTTTCCATGCCCTTATATATGTTTTACTAACACCATTGTATCAAGTTTATTGTGTGAGCACTTGCATACTGCTTACTAACACTGTATGCAGAGACATTGGAGGTCTAGATTCGTTCAAAAATATGTGTAAAGAAAAAATTAGAGTCTTTGCGAGAGCCTGGAGGGAGTAACCATCTGTTACTTATACCAGGGCGGGTAAGTGGTGGATAACCTCCAATGCTCCCAACTGCTCCCAACCTCTCCCAACTGCTCCCAAATGCTCCCGACTGCTCCCAACTGCTCCCGACTGTTCGGAATCAGAGGAACCATGACATCAATTAGGATATGTTATGAAGCTTAAAAGAGAGTGGGGAGGGGAAGGAGACCTGAAAGAGGACGGTTGGAAAACACTTAGCTATTCAGTTTTAAGATCTGGTCTCCAAATACGACTTAATCCATTTCAAGCAAGGTTTCAGTGCTGAATGGTGGTCTTTTACCAAGGCGGTACGGAGACATTTTGTTGAATTTTGTTAGGTTTAGTTAACCTTACATCAAAATGCCTCTGTAATAACATAATAAAATTAATTAAAACCTTTATACCTAGATTCATAAAAAAGGCTTTCTATTCGGGTACGACGCTCACGTTTAATGACGATTTATGCACCCTGTTCGCATTATAAATCAATTCAAAAAAGATCTATTTATTTACAATTAACGCGACTTCATAATGCAATTAAACCCCCCATTCAACAATGTCCATAAAAGTCTGTTGAGAATGTCGACGGCGCTACGCGGGGTTTTTGTCAGTAAAATGTTGCATCGTTAGGTGTAGAATTAGTTGCATCACGTCATAAAGTGGCACGGACTAGCGTGGTAATAAAATGTGTGTTCGGATCCTTAATAGATCATTACCCGTCGCATTTTTGGAGCATCAGTAGGGTTGCCATACACCAATCAATATTGGACACTTTTTAAAGGAAATTATTATTCAGACCTGCCTTACCGAATACTAATCTAAAAGGAGTGATATTCGAATTCAATCAGTCTCACAGAATAAAATTAATAGATTTAAATGGAACAAATCGATCAAAAGTAATGTAAACAGAGAAAGTTTTTTTTATGACTTCAAAAGGGGATCGAAATAAGGAATTCGAGATTATATATATCCGACTAACTCGGGCTTTCCCCCATAGAATCGGACTGTCCACACCGCTTGGCAAATATAAGAAATGCCTAGAATATTTCAAAATATACATCGTGTCCAAAATTATTTTAAATTACTATTCAAAATTTTAAAAAAAACATGTAGAATCTCCCCTCTTGGTCGCATTTAAAATCAAAATCAATCACTAAGAAACCCCGAAACTTTCCATAATCCTTTCCAAAGAAGAAACTCAACCTTCTCCTATTCTTTTGTGCGAATGCGTATACTATATACGAGTACCATCCGCTGTTATAGCAAGACTAATGAACCTGCCTCTCTGCGGTTAGTAATGGAAGAAGAAAGATTCTAGTAGGCACATCGTTTTTATTAGACTTGATTTTTGTAAATAATAACTGGAAATAATTTCACCCTGGGAATGTGAGCATTGCTTTTAAGACTAACCAGCATCGAATCGAATAGTATTATGCGTCTGCGTGGTTGAATTTCAGAACGCAGCTTCGAGTGCATGTCTGACGACACGCCCGGAAAAATAGAAAACCCGACAAATGCGGGAGCCCAACTGTCTACCATCGGCTATTTCCGTAACTGTTCGTGCATTTGACATGACGACGATAGTCGCCACTCTTCTAAGGCACTATTTAACGGCCATCTGTTGACACATCTCAGAACTACATATAACTATCTAAGCTAATGACATCTGTTATAGGATACATGTAAAATCCTGTATACTACAAAAATCTAAAACTTAGCACTGAAAGCTTTTGATTATTTTGCTTGAGAAAAAGTTTATCTTATCAATATAACAAATATGTGCCAACCCTTTCTAATATCATATCATCTCCGCAAAGTGGCATTCGTGATGTGTTTACTGCGGTAGGAATGTTTATTCCATCAATTTCATTTGTCACTTTTGTGACATTTGACATCTCCAGAAACGTTGATCCTATTCTAGAAGTTTATCGTCTCATCCTCATACTAATATAATAAATTAATGGACCGAAAACGACCAAAATTAATTCGTTTTACTCTTATGCAGTCATTGGACTGCGTAGAAATAAAACGAATTAATTAATTAAGCAGATGAGTCTAATTGATTGCAGTTAGACTCCTCTTCTGCGAATCAAATGGTTTCAACGAGGAATATGGAGAAAGGTGATTATTTCATTATTATTGAGTAAAATTAGGCGAACTCAGTGTTTCACTATTCATCACTACATATTGCTAAAGCTATTTCAAGCAAACTGTTAATTAATTTTTTTATTTCCTTTTTTTTACTTTTATGACTAAAACCTCAAATTGTTATATTAAATTAAATGAAGACACACTCAATCAAAAATCTGGAAACAGAAAAATTAAAAAAAGATATTGGCACCTCTGGGACTCGAACCCAGGACCTCTCTCTTTCCGGGCGAGTGCTCTGACCACTGAGCTAAGGTGTCGATATCCGATTCGGTCACTTTTGACTGTACCATACTTCGACTAAGAACCACCCAAATTGTTTTCATTTTCTTAACGCATATTTTTGTTGGCTGCCATCATTCAATATGCGACATCTATTGACTTTTCTGCAAGTCTAGGATGAATATTATTATTTTTATTTTTTATTTAACTTTTTTGAGTAAAACCTCAAATTATAATATTTAATTAAATTCGGGTTTAGGAATTTAGTTCGGGTTTGAATCTTGCAATTATACATAAAGATGGCAGCCAATAAAAATATATGTTAAGAAAATTTAGATAATATTGGTGGTTCTTAGTCGAAGTATGGTACAGGTGACCGAATTGGATATCGACACCCAAGCTCAGTGGTCAGAGCACTCGCCCGGAAAGAGAGAGGTCTTGGGTTCGAGTCCCAGAGGTACCAATATCTTTTTCTGATTTTTCTGTTTCCAGATTTTCGATTGAGTTTCGCTCATAGTGTCACGATTTAATTAAATTAATTAATTTAATTATTGCCTTTCACCAAGAATATGTTGAGAGTATATTATACTCACAGAACGAAGCACAGGAACAACAATCTTGTAAATACATTTATTACAATCTAGTAATTGAATCGCTGATTATTAAGAGATACTTAAGTCCATAAAAGCACATTCCGAGATAATCAACGAAAACTGTATATTTTCTATCATAAAATCAAAAAAATATATCTTTTCAACCACGACCACGTGGGCCATCAAAAAATCACTGAATCTATTTATGACAAGCAACAACGTGGGTAATTACTTAAACTGCTTTCAACGAATGGATATTTTATTTTATTTATTATTCTCATAATCCTTACGTTGGCTAAAGCTCATAACTACTTAAGACCTACAATTGAAAACAAAAAAAATCAACCTTACATGACAAAGCGCCAAGATAACCTAGGACTCTAGACGCTTGCAACTATCCGGGTAAGTAATAACTCCTTGTATAGGCGCTCGTACCTTGTGAACCCGCTAAAGTTTTCATTTAGTTTTACATTTATTTAGCTGTCAACAGCGCATGGTTTATTGAATATGTGAACTGACCAACGCACGGCATAATGCGATAATTGGCAGTGTCAGGAGGAGCCGCATAATATTTACAGTCACCCTGTAGTCGGACTCGACTCGGTAACTGATTGTGACAACAGCCTGCATACTAAATTTATACCCAATAACACATTTCAGATCATAATCGTCACTGTAGTTTTTGCATATTTTTGTATTTATTTCTGATACATATTCTGCGTTTATAACTCATGTTTGTATCTTTCCGAGAATTTTGTACGTATCTTATTTATCAAGATTTTCTTTTTATAATATGTTTTCATGTAAATATGAATATTTCATTTCTTTAAACTTCGTAAATACACTTCGTGGCGTCATTATTGATTTGATGAAAACGAATAACTTTGTAAACACCACTATATAATTAACGTTATCGACATATTTCAAAACCAATGTTTTCTTCGCCAGGATAAGAGATTAATATAAAAATAACAAAAGAATAAAAAGTATAGACAAATAAGAACATAGACAAAATATTAAAAAGGTGCGGTGATTAATAACTTAAAAATATCGTAAAAAGCAATTACATAAAATTAATCATAAAAATTATTTTAGGATGTGTAAAAATTGCATTTGCATAATAAACTTTTTAAGCAAACAATAAAAAACACTTTAACTGCGGTGCAAGACAATGGGTTGAAAGAGTCCGACTGGAGAGGTCAAAAGGCCTCCCTCAAACAATCCTCTCGCCACGCAGTAGGTGGGTAAACTCATCCGCCGCCAAGGCCTAGACAAAACTAACACTAAACACAATAAGTGGTTCCCTGGTTTTGATTTGGTTATTATTAATCTACCTAGTGTTATCTTCTTAGGTCATTTTATATTAAATTTTAATATTTTATTTTTCTTATCTTTGGTTTAATTTTTATTCAAATCCTCTTATTTTTATTTCTTAATATTTTTAGCATCATTATATGATGAAAAAAAATCGTAGAAAGAGCATTCCATGAAAAATTTTAAGTGGATTATTAACATTTACTCTCCATAACATTAAATCATTTTGTCAAAATACAAATATAAATAATGATTACTTCATAAATGTTCCAAAACAATATGTTATACTAAGGGCATACTTTTCTTTTATTTACATTATATATCTAGTAACATTTTTATTCTTACGTAATTCTTATTTACTTGCCGGCATCTGTATTTCTTTCCTCTTACAGGATCTGTTCCAGACCGAGATTTACTACTTTCTTTCCCCAAAAAGAATCCCCCCACAAAAATAAAAATAACAACTTCACTTTTCACTTTCAAATTCAGAATTCAATTGCTCTAATGGCGGGTGTTTCCAAAATTCTGCGAAAATGTGGGTTATTAGAACCCGCAAGCATCGTACTTAAAATTGCACACAACTTTATACATACTACCTACTACACACGAAACCTTGAGAGAAGATAAAACTAGTTGTGATTTGTGATAAGAGAGGTGGAAGGACGAAAAGGATAAAGGTAGGACTCCTGATGTAAGACCTAAACGGTCCAGGTTTAGACTTGCCTCCGGGTATGGAGAGAACAAGGTAAAGAAGGGACTGTCGAGAAGAGTGCGTGATGGTCGCAATCCTGAGACAGAGTTATCAGACAGCGAAATGAAGATGATTTCTCAATGATTAATGTGTATTTTGGTTTTAATTTAGGTTCGATCTGTTGAGTAGGTACTTAAAATGTAGTTTTACCTAACAAGAAGCTTAAACTCTTATACATAGAAAGAAATTGTTTTAAATTATATTTTCTTGAACGATTAGAAACCAATAAACGGACGAATCATTTTAATATAACATCAATTAAAAAAGTATGGAAAATATTTATTCTCCACTTCTCAGCATATTAACAAAACCTAAACAATACAACAAAAACAAACAATACAATTCAATAAGTCATTAAGTCTTTATTAAACAATTAATAACAAAATTAATGTGGGGAAATCAGATTTCAAAGTACCCCTTTTAATAAAGAATCTATTGTCACAATTATTTTCTGAGAATGTCGGTTTAAACGGAAATAAATCGTTTTAAGCACCATAGAAATCGAAATTAGGTGGGGGTCAATAGAATCGTATAACTTAGTGGTCACAAAGTGGCCTAACCACAGTTTGAAAATGGCCTTGTATGCCGAAAAACCTGTCACAATAATAAAAAAAGAGAATGATTGCAGAACTTAATAATAACGTTATCAAATTTGAAACACGTTTTTTTTTTTTTTTAACGAATTAAACACAAAACAATTATAAATACCTTCAGATTCACGCTATAATTACATTGAAATTAGCTAAAACGTTTTTTCTTAGCTAAAGGACGATTATGAGGAAATGCAATCCATCTTTGTTGTAATAGAATGGAAGATCATTTCAGTATCGTTGAGATCAATATTCAGAAATTAAATGTTGCTTGAAATGGCATTAGCCATATTTGGTGACCAGATATGAATAGCCAAGTACTTCTCTTCCTTTCACTTCTCCGTCCCTTTCACCTCCTGACTACCTACAGCCACACAACGTACCCCAATTGGGGATTCCTAATATATCAATGGCTTCAGACGATTAGGAGCAGTTGCGACTATCATGCTGCATTAACATTTCAAAAAGTCTATCGATATATTGTACAGTAAATACCACACAAAATTACAAGTCTCAACTGTCCCGACCCAGTGGGACTTTGGTACCCACAAGTTTGGAGTATGTTACGAGGCTCATGAAAATGTAGGGGAAAGAGGCTAGAAGAGGTCATTTGTGAAGACGATTATTCAGATATTGTCACCAAACACAGAGAAACTCGTTTCAAAATAAGTTCCAAATCGAATGGTTTTGTTCATTTTTATAAATTTTCAATTTATTTATATAGAAATAAACAGTACATTGGTTATAGTGATGGAAAAATTTACAGATATTAAGTAATATTTCATGGTGTGTACCCATGATATGTTTCTTTGTAATGTCTTATATGTGGTATATATATTTAGTAATTACCAGGTTATAATTCTTGAATAATTTTTATAGCGCTATTTTCGTGAGAAAATCACATTAAGGGCGCTTAAATGAAGTATGTAGTGTGTAGGTGTGTGTATGTTTGAGTATATTTGTAGCTGTGAGAAGTGGTGATCTGTGAAGGGATATTTTTGCGAATTGAACAATTTATATTATTGACAAGATGCTCTTTTTAAATTTGGGCAGTGAAACGGATAAAATGTCGATGTTGGAGTTAAGGCAAATATTATTGAACGTATGAAGAACACGGTTAATTGGCGAATTAGTTGCTGCATTCGTTTTGTAATAATTAAGCGTATGGAATACTGTTATATGACGTGGACGTCTTAAGGGTATGTTAAAATTAATTGGGGCAAGAAGTTCAGTACAGTCGATTTATTATTTAAAATTCTGTGTGTAATGTTATATCAGCTATTGTTCACCTTTTTTGCTAAGTTTGAAATGTGCAGTCAAAGTTATTGTTGAATTTGAAGGTAAGATATTTTTAAATTTAGGACTGCGGGTTCCAAATTGACGAGGCATATTCTGGTGTACTTCTGATTAATGCAAAATATAACTTTACCATTGTACGCGGGTTACTGAATACTTATACGAAGAACCCAACCAAGCATCAGGACGATAAAGATTTTATTTACTACCGAGGAGACAAGATCTGTCACAAAGATTTTTCAGATTTTCGTGAATAAAGTAATAAAAATAATTTACATTATCGTTGATATCATCAATTTGAGAAGCGGGTTTGGGTACCGCCACCCCGGGAACCATTTATTGGAATACCATCACCACTGCCATAACCCACAGCAGTTGTCTTACTGGTTTTATCTATTCTTATGTTTGGTGACTTAGCAGGGTGCCCGTGTTCATGGATTGATGTTTGCTCGGATCTCGGTGGGGGATTAACGCAGGCCCGATCGGGCGAGACTGGTAGAGGGAGACCTTTTGACCTCTCCAAAAGGACTCTTGGAACATCGCCTTACAACGCGAGGGATGGATTCTTACGTCCGTCACTCCTGGAGACACTGATCTCCAGATTCCTACCCACCACTCATATTTTTTTCCTTCCAGAATTTCATCTCCTTCCTTACGTCAAAAGACTCTTCACATTCCAAAATATGGCGTAGGTCCTGAGATTTTTGTGTGGAGCCATTTTTTGTGTGGGCTCATTTTCTGTGTGGAGCCAATCTATTAAATATATATCCAATACATTGTGCAATTAATTTAAATTTATAAATGGTGTGACATTAATTACTTGGCAGAAAGTGACATTTCTAACTGTGCTTCATGGTTTAGTGAGTTTCACGGTTAGGATACACCTTATTATGATTATGTCTAATATAACCAATTAAACTAAGCTGTGATATTATAAAAACCGAAGATCAACGACCACACCAGTGACAGTGATGTAACATTAACCAGGTTCACTTGTCACCTTGTGTGTACCTGTGTCCAACCTACAGCCCGTAAAGAAAATTTATTAAAAATGGTCAGCGCTGCTTTAAAAAAATATGCTTTGGATAATTGGAAGCTTTCCTACCGTGTTCATTGAGTAGAGTTTTTGATATTCTGGCAGAGTTGAGAAGAATTGAAATAAAATTGTTAAATACTTTGTAAGCGATAACTAAAAAAAAATTGGGTTTTTTTTATCATGAACGCATATTAAACCGAAAAATTGTGGCTATAATTATCTATGACAGTTTCCATTGAATAACTTTATTTCTTTCTTTAAAAAAAAAAATAATAAAAACCATTGAATAAGAAGATAACAATAATAATCTAAACGAAAGTATGAAAGAGAACAAGACACAGAAAAATAGAAAAACACAGTGGTTGCAACTGGGACTCGAACCCAGACCTCTCGTCTAACCGGGACGTGCGCGTTAAAAAATTTCGCTTTTACACCTTCTGTCAAACCGTCATATTGTCATTGTCATTGTCTTTTTCTATTTTTCTGCATTTTGTTCTGTTTCATATTTCCGTTTAGATTATTATTGTTATCTTCTTCTTCAATGATATATTACATTGATGGGAATAACCTTCAAAAGTTATAAAAAGAGAGTTTTTCTCAAAACAATATTAAAAAAACCATTTTTGCGCTTTAAATTGTGACCTCAAGACTCCGTTTGCTAAGCGATTTTTATGCCTATTTTCTATATTTGTGGCAATGTAAGACTCAATATGGGTACATACATTTTTGGCTTGTGGCTTTCTCTTAAATTGTTAAATTGTTATCTTAAATGGCAACATGGCTAAAAAACAAGTTGTAAGTTTAAAAAGACACTACTCACGTGTTCCAAATTAATATTATATGAAATTTATATATTTACTAGAGAGTTCCGGGCATGTGTTGCAATGTTAGAAATAACGTGTTTGCATTTTATTTGTGTTTATTAAAGTGCTTTTGGATACACAATGTTTTTAGAAGGTTTTCCGACACGTTGGCAGCGCACATACCTGCTATCCGAGGGAGAAGCACGGATTTCCCGAACTTACCCCCTTCTATCCCCTATCTCTGTCTCTTTTGCAATCCGTCCCTTAGCCTTTCCCTCCGTCACTCCTCCCCTCCTTATCATTTCCCATGGGTCCTTTTCCCGCCTCCGTTCTCCCGAACATTCCTCCTTCACGTGAATCACCCCAAACCCCCCTCTTCCACGTTCCCTCTCCTCTCACCCCTCCCGTATTCCCCTTTCATCTCCCTGCCTTCGTTCCCCTCTCAGACTCGCCTTCCACACCCACTTTCCTTTGATTTTGAAGAAAAGGTCATCGGAGGCCAAAATTTCACTTACATTATGTACTCCAAATAATTTCAGGAATCACTGATTAATGTAAGTCAAGTACGTTCCTTAACAACCTGTATAAGAGCAAGTTTCATTCCTCAACGTGCAATCTCAAGGCTTGTAGCTACCTACATAAAATATTGTGAGTAACAACTACATGAAACGGAGCATGGAGTTGGGTAATTCCCGAAAGCAGATGATTTTACGTTATTTTCTAAGAAATTTTGAAATTCGACCTAATTAATATTTCTGAACATTATTACGCGAGAAAAAAATTCTAGGTTCGAAATGTATACAGGAAGCAAAGTTACAATTCATTTGATTTTTAATCAAAATAAACAGTATGTGAAAGAAACTTGCACTTTTAGATAAAAAAAAATTTTAAAAATATATTTAGAAAAATTGAGTTGTGCCTTTTTTCCTGTCCAAATCAAACCGTCAGATTCAGAAACCAATCATAACTTCACATTAAAATCAATTGTCATTTATTCTTAAATCGGTGTTAATCGGTATTGCCGCAGTAATGAAAATTTAAGTTCTGTTTTATTAAATTTGTACACTTTCTTGATGGTCTGTAGCTCAGTTCCCGAGTTTCTACATCCGCGGTACAACGCGAACACGTTAATCCAGAAGAATGTTGTATTTCTGACTTTGTGATAAATTGCATGACAGGACTTAACCCTTTTATTTTCTATGAATGCTTAGCAACTTTGCACAAGCGTTAGCAGTTATAGAATAAGTACCTAAGTAGTTAGTAGCTGGAAGGAACCAAAGCGCACTCCAGTTCAAAGCAACAGGCCGGAAACCTTGGAATAGACTTCCACGAGAAATAAAATTGATAAACGACTCAATAGATTTCAGAGCTGAATCATGTCATCTATTCATGCTAATTCGTAAATGTATACAAGGGTGTCATGTGATATTTTTTTTAATTTTTTTAATTTTTTTTTTAATTTAATATTTGTATGTTTTTACAATAAGTATACATTTTTTTTACATGTTAAACAGAGTTGTAAAATGAACATAACAATAGCATTTCCTCATCATAAAAAGACAAGGCTCTTGTGTTTGGTGAGGGAATTCAAGCTCAAGTATATGTAAAATTTAGTAGAAAATAATAATATTGCATCTAATAACAAAAGATATGTAAGAAAACTAAGGGATATAACAATAAATACATTTCAAGATTTAAATGAAATATTAACGGTAGAAATGGACTCTTACAGTTGTTTCAGGTGATTTTTCAATTTAATTTGGAATTTATGTATATTTTCGATAATTTTTAGTTCTAATGGGAGGTTGTTGAAATAATTTATACCTAGATACAGATAGGTATTTTGGATGTGCTTGGTATTAAATTTAGGGATTTTGATATTGTTTTGAAATCTTGCTGATATATTGAATTGTAATTTTTTTAGCTGTATTTCTTTAAAAGTGTGACGAATTGCATATTTTTTTATATATTTTGTCTGTTGTAGATACTTTGAATATTGAAAAGATTCTTTCACTAGAGAATGAAGATGGTTTTTTCAAGATAACCTTAATTATCAATCTTTGAACTATTTTCAGAGGATTTAAAATAACATCATAAGTTCCTCCCCACCCTATAATACCGTAATATTAATCAATAAATTAGCGACAATTGGGTTTATGGTGATTTATTAAATTGGTTTGTTGGTTATTTGTCCGAAAGAGTCTCGGTTTGAAAATAATGGCACAATTCATACGAATTTATAGCGACATTTGGAGTGCCGCAAGGCTCCCGTCCAGGTCCCTTTTTGTTTATTATACTTAGAAATTTAATTGTTGATGTATTAACTACAATGTACCTACTATTTTGACAGAAAATTATTTTGATTTGCCATTTTTAAAATTTGAACTGATTTGTCAGGAACTTAGTTTGTCCGTGTTTTTCCCGAGTTCGGGCTGGTCTAATAGTATTTGAACGATTTTAGTTTATGATATTTGTGGACCTACTTACCGTACTTATTTGCTTCCGTTAATTACATGAAGATATGTTTATACAGAAAAATAGCTTTTTTTGCTATGTATTGTATTTATTTTTACTGAAGCAGCCTTGAATAACTAGCGTTAATCGTGGCATCGTTAGCGCTACACCATTTAAAAAATGTCCGTCTCCTTGATTTACTAAGCTTGCTTCGTTCTAGTTCAAAAACCACCTGTCTTTTAAGAAACAACGTGTGAAAAGGCATTGTAAATAATAAGCGTACGATTCCCAATGACATCTCCACATATAAATTAAAACCTTCTGGCATTCGTCAATATTTCATTTTAGATACGCTTGACAAAGTGCCATAAAAATCCCAATCCGTTATTTCCTTCCCATAAAATTGGTTCAGAACACGGCTTAAATAATTAACGATATGAAAGCTCACCGATAATATACCATTGAAAGACTTGGATATATTATATCTCTTTAATGGACAGAGCTTACATCATTTTCTGAGATGAACAACTGTGAATAACTATTGTCGTTAAACTGTATTACCATCCTAAGGAAATGTTTCGTGTTAGACGTGGAACCATGTTCTTAAATCAGTTTTTCCTTACGGCGAAAGCCAAGAAATATTGTGCAGTTAACAAAATACCCAGCTTAATTTGTAAAGCAACAAAATATTCATTCAATTCCCAACCGCCTGGAGACAGTGAGATTGTGGCATCCCCAATTGGGGTATGTCGTTAGGCTGAAAAGGTAATGGGGAGAGGTAGGATATGAGAGGAGAAAGATGGAAAAGTTACCTGGCTAGCCAGATCTGGTCGCCAAAGACGGCTAAAGCCATTTTAAGCAACTTTCCATTTGCGATTAGTGCAATTTCGCCATGCTGTTACTGCGAATTTTCCGTTTTGGAACGTGCCACTATTATACGACATTACCTATTATTGTTAATGAACTTGTTATAAAACAACATAAAATAAAACCCGTTTAATTATACGGTACCGTACTTGTCCCGGCTCACATAGGTATCATAGAACTCATTGTATCTCCCTTACATAGTGAGAAAAATTATCTAAACAGTATTGGAAAGAAAAAACAACACGCTTTATATTATGATCGCAAAATTTAACCACAAAATAATTAAAATGATACCAAATTTTCTGACCGCAATTTGAAAAAAAAAACTTTTGTGAAACGACCAAAAAGTGAGGTGACAATAACGTATATTATTTATTTTCACATGTAGCAAACACATTGTGGGAATACATTATAATAAACACGATGGTATAACTTTGTTTAATTCCACTTTTTATTTTCTTATCCAACTAGTTTCGGTTCAACCTGAACCTTCTTCAGGGAAGAATAAAAATATACTAAACAAAATACAGATATTCAGAAATTACATGTTAATTAGAAGAGGGAGAAAGAACATCAACTTAAGGTTCAGGTTGAACCGAAACTAGTTGGATAAGAAAATAAAAAGTGGAATTAAACAAAGTTATACCATCGTGTTTATTATATTATTTATTTTAATAAAATATGTATTTTTTGTTTGTTTGTTTTTTTCAAAGAAAAAACGAAGGGTAAGCCATTTTTAAAACTTTTTAAGGTTTGTATTAATTAATTTTATATTTAAAAAATTACATGGTTATTTCTTATAATAAAATTTTCGGATACATACATCAATTGCCGAAGTCATTTTAGAAAAATATCTCTAACTTATTGTCATGTTATTTTTAACCCTGGTGAAATTACTTCATATAAGACGAAGCTTAGATAATGCTAATCACTATTTTCGAATAATCTTTACTATAAATCCGTTTTCATTATGAAACATTTATGTGAAGTACTAAAAAATGATTTTTTTGTTTGAAATTTATGAACTCGTACCAGGAATAACTTGAAAAAATTCGATTTTACATAAATTATTTTTTTGGCTTGTGTATTCCACTTAAGGACTTACACAATTGTCAGCACCGCACTACTTGAATGAACTAATAATGATAATATATGTGGATAATTTGAAGAGCGCCATTTTTGTGAAAAATCACCTCAAGGGCGCTGTAAAATTTATTATGAGTTCTTAGGCTCTATCTAATTTTATTATTTACAAACAGATACAGAAAACACACGTAACTGGCAGATCACTTCTGACAAACTCATTTTTATTAGAAAGTTTGTGCTTGGAGAAGATACGACTTTGCACGCAGAGGACACTATATTTAAAATACTGAACATTACATGAGCTTCTACCCTCCATTATTGTTGATTTTACATTTATATTAACAATATAATAAGATGTTTAATCCGGTATGCGGGGAGATTAATGCAGTCCCATACATTCCATAAAGACATCATTACAAAAGCAGGTGAATATGATTATACATGAAAAACAAGAAACAAACAAGAAAATAATAGTTATAGAACAGAGAAAACAAAAAAAATAATAATAAGCTTTTAGGGTACTGTGACTACATTATGAGCTAGTAAGCAAATATTGGTGGCAAAGGTAATGTTCATATATATTTTGATAGGCTGGAGAAATCAGTAGTCTTTAGCGCTAGAGATTTTTTTAATGATATGACTTTAAAAAATCTTCAAGTTCTTATTTGCCTACATTTTTACACAATTTACACGTTTAAAATGTCACGGGCTGTGAAGGTGAAGGTGAATGATTTTTGAAAGGATCATAAGGTGATCTCGTGATGAGATCACTTTATGATCCTGACCTCACGTTTCATTGTGTGAAGAAGTTCATTCTAACTTTAAGTGAATTCTTCTATTTATTCTTCATAATATCGACAGAATGGGACCTCCATTAGGGATGTAGTGAGTGAAGATGGTGAAGGGTAGGGGAAGGTTGCTTAGTTCTTGGTTACTAAACTTGGTTCTTTAGATCTGATCACTAAACATAGGTAAAGAGATTTTATGGATCGTATTTCACCAAGGTTATCTGAGCTATCTGGTGGGAGCATCTTTCACTTAATAAAATTGCGCAATTGTATAATAAAACATGGTGATTTCGGTTTGTCTGTGCGTGGTTGTTTTTTCCGTGAAATTTGTCACCGTGAAATTTGTCACCGTGAAATCTTGTTAAATGAAGTTAATTTTGCTTTGAATTTAGGTGAAAATTTAAAAGTTGGAATCAGTTGTGAAGAATTCACATAAGCGGTTAAGTAGGTAGGTATATACCTCAAATATAATATTTTTACAGAAAAATTTAATTAATTGGAATTTACAAAACGCGGTGATTTCGGTTCAGTAATTAACGTAATTTTAAAAATTCGTATTAATTTTTTTCTATAGTATGGCACCTTAGGAAAATTAAAAAAAAATTGTTTTTGAGATAGTGACGTTTCTTTGGAGAATTGTGTGATTGCTTATTTTAGATACAGAAAAAAAACATAAAATATGTGTATTTTTATTTTTAACAGTAAAACCTCAAATTGTAAAATTTTATTAAATAAAGACGATATTAGCAAAACTCAATCGAAAATTTGAAACAGAAATTGCAATCACACATAAACAAAGCAGCCAATAAAATATGCAATTTTTTACGAGAAAAACTCTCTTTTTATAACTTTTGAAGGTTATTCCCATCAACGTAATATATCATTGAAGAAGAAGATAACACTTTTAAATCTAAATGAAAATATGAAAGAAAACAAGACACAGAAAAACAGAAAAAGACAATGGTCGCAACTGGGACTCGAACCCAGACCTCTCGTCTTACCGGGACGGCGCGTTTTCCAATTTCGCTATTGCCACCTTCTGTCAAACCGTCATATTTGTCAATCTCATATTTCAAATATTTAGAATCATTAATATTATCTTCAACTAGTTCTTTTTCCATATTATAGGCAACTACTCTTTTTATTGGAAACAATCATTCAAAGAATTGGTTTGTAACCTGAATAGCATCTCGGATAAATGTATCCGAATTTATTCATATGGAACTATTGACTTTATGAAAGTCTAAATGAATATTCAATTTTTTACGAGAAAAACTCTCTTTTTATAACTTTTGAAGGTTATTCCCATCAACGGTAAGACGAGAGGTCTGGGTTCGAGTCCCAGTTGCGACCATTGTCTTTTTCTGTTTTTCTGTGTCTTGTTTTCTTTCATATTTTCATTTAGATTTACAAGTGTTATCTTCTTCTTCAATGAAATAAAATATGCGTTTAGAAAATGAAAAATAATGTTGATAGTTCTTAGTCGAAGTATGATACAGTTAAAAATGACAGAATCGGATAGGGACACGTTAGCTCAGGGGTCAGAGCTGTGGCCCGGAAAGTCTAAGGTCCTGGGTTTGAGTCCCAGATGTGAGTGACCGTATTTTTTTCTGATTTTTCTGTAGCAGATTTTCGATTGAGTTTCGCTAATGTTGTCTTCATTTAATCAAATAAAATATTTGCTTGATAATAAAGCAGGGAGGCATTTACTTACAAGTACCTACTTATCTTTTAGCAGATGAAATAATGGCAAAAAATGAGAAGCCCAATTTTCACTATTCACAGAACTAATTTACACATAATCGTTTGCTGCAAAAAATGTTTTGAGAATGAAAACGACTATATTCTTATATTTTTACGAGTCGAAACACCTTTGGTCATAAATACGCATAATTTCAGATTTGAATATTTCTTTTAGTATCTTTATTATCCAACCAATGATATCATTGTCCTTCTTTACATGCATAATCAATGAAAATATCTTTCAAGTTCTGGACGAACGCAAATTTGTGAAAATAATATAATTTAATGTGTCCGTAAGAAAGCACACTTCCATGTTTTCAGCGATTGATGACGCCGTATATTTTAATGGTATCTTTTGGAAACGAGATTGAAATACTAGATTATCTACAGTTTTACTTGAATCTGTGTGGCATTCACGTTTATATTATTCCAAGTTCTGAGTCACCTCCGTGAAAATAATGACACACACATAAATAGATCACTATCTACTATGGAAGTTATTTAGTAGATATAATGTGTAAACCAGCAGTAATAAAGTAACCAAGCTGTAAAGAATCCCCGATGTCTATGTATAATAATATGTTTACGTCAATATTTTTTTGGGATTTTAAAATATAAAATTTTAAACACGCTTTTAAAATGTACGAACTACAAGCCAATATCTATCAGAACCAAAAAAATCTCTATTGTAAACAACTTTATTAACTCTTCGAAGATATTCAAATTTGACGTGGTGTCACACAAGGTTGTATAATGTGACCACTTTTATTTATCCGTTTACATAAAATTAACAAAGTCATTAACATTAGATTGCAAAGGCCGCAATGAATATCACTGAAGTACAAATAATAGTGAAATAGGTACAAAGTGAGTAATGTATATAGGATTCTGGAAGCTTCTAAAAGTTCCGTAAAGATGTCATGTTTAAGAAGCTAAACGTCACAAAATGTGGGAAGACTTCGGTGGCTGGGTTATGTGGAGAGAACGACCGAGCATCAAGCACCGAAGTCCCTGCTGAACTCAAGACCGATAGGGCGAAGGAGCCTAGGAAGGCCAAGATTAATATGAAGTGACAACGTCCTTGAAGACGTATCTATCTTGTAGTTTCTAAACTGGAGAGAGCTGGCACAAAACCGAAATGAGTGGAAGAAGCCTCTTGAGGAGGCCAAGACCCACCAGGGGTTGTAGAGCCAAGAGTGATGATGATGAAAGATGATTTGATTAATCCATAATTAACCGATATAAATCCTACTTGTAGTTGGGTTAACTGCACCACATATGAGATATGTGTTATTAATTAATATAAAGACATTTAACCCGTCATACTAATTTGTTCGCTTTTCGGAACAACTCAGAAAGGTCTCATAGAAGTCGTTGGTGTTTTCCTTACTTTCATTGTGATAAATATGATGTAAACGGTGTTAGAAAGAAAAAAACGCCACGCTTTATACATAAATTTAAAAATTAACCGCAAAAGAAATAAAATGAACACCTTTATGAAACCAAAGTTTCGAATCGTAATTTATATGAAATCTTAGGAATTTTTTATTAATTATTTTTACATAGAACGACCAAAAAGTGAGGTGACAGTAACGTTTACAAAACATTTATCTAATAAAATATGCACATAATTTTTAGAAAAACGGTGAGCCATTTTTAAACCTTTTTTTATGTTTACATGCAAAAATTTTAAATTTTAAAATTATTTGTTTATTTCGAATTACAAAATTTTCAATTCATTTGGATCTTATTTTAAAGAGGAAATATTTTGACCCTTTGGTAGGCCCGAGGGGGGGTTAAATGAAAAAGAAAATGTTATGAAACAGTGACAAAAAAATGAAATTCTGAATAAATGTTTCCCTCGCAAAAGATAAACTGTCTGGAACTAAGTCTGAAAAAGAAAGTCTGAAACAGTATGTATTTATGAATCGTTCTTACAGCAGATAGACTTTTATAGTTGAGAAATCCTCATGAACGAAAGTCTTGACTAAAGATAATAAAAACATTAATCCTATAAATAACCAGCTCGATAATAAAGTTATATAAGATCGCTAAGTATGGTATTAAGTATGCATTGTTAAACCCATAAACACTGAGACGTCCTTGTGTCGAATGGAAAAGGCGATAGGAAGGTTCTACTCAGTATTGGTCTTCCATTAGTCATTTCGATTTGAAAGAGGATTGTAAAACGCCATTGGCTGTAAATCGTCAAATCATTGAATAAGATAAAAAGCCATCGAAACACCTCACGTGTGGTCTTAAAGAATATATTATAAGACCTTATCGTAACATATGTGAACGAGCATCTCGTAATAGTGTTTTATTGTACAAGACTCTTGAGTGAGATCAATTTGGAATCATTAAATATAGAAATTACAGGTCGATACTTAGTTGGTTTGCTATACGTCCGGGTTATTGAAAGCTCTCAGGGTTGGGACGATGTCACAGATATCAAGCGATACCTCTCTCCTTCTCAAGTTGGTTCCTCATTCTTGAGGATCGTGACCCTACACCAATTTCCATGGTGGACAAGGCTCCTCTACTCCTCGCGGTTTTGTGCTGCGTGGAGAGCCAACGACATCCTAGTACCAGACGCCAGTGATACTGGGAGCAGACATGTTTTTCGAATTCAATTTTTCGAAATCAATTGTTCGAAATCAATTGTTCGAATTTCAGTTTTTCGAAAGACTAATTTTTCGAACCGCAATTGGCCGAAAGACATATTTTTCGAATTTGTTAATCAACTTTTAAAATATATATTTCACTTGTTTATGACCAACGAGATACTGTCATACGATCAGTTATAGGTTAGGTTAGGTTAAGTTAGGTTGTACGTACTGTATACATACGTATACATACTTATACGTGTTGTATACATACGTATACATACTTATATCAATTCGAAAAACCAGTGTTTCGGTTAATTTATTAATGTTCGAAAAATATGTTTTCGAAAAATTGAAGTTCGAAAAATTGCATTTCGAACAATTGAAGTTCGAAAAATGCATTTCAAACAATTGAATTCGAAAAATTGCAATTTAGTCAATTTATCTAGACCCCGTGATACTTGGTCACTCCAGCGCATTGGTGACTGCTTCTTCTGCCTTCCACTTTGCCAGTGACTATGAATCTCCTGTGGAATAACTCAGTTTGGCGAGCAATGTATTCAAGGTATCTTAAAAATACCTCTTTAGAAACATAAAAATCTGTCTATTTTGTCAATTCTTTTAACGTTTCTGAGGGCAAGAATGGGGTTTATGAGTGGATGATTATTGTAATCGATAAAAAAAGTGCTTGCTCTTTTTAAGGAATAGCATATAACCTAATAAAACTCTGGAAAAAATTACCGCTAAGCATTTGGACAAACTTTCTATTAAATCGTTCTTCTTAATATGAAAAAATTATTGTCAGGACAGCAAAACAATTCAAAGGTTAGTTCTGATATAATGGAATGTCAACTTTTTCAGACGACCGGCGTGGTCTAGCGGTAAGGCTCGGATCGAACCCCGCAAATAAATTTTATTTGATTACTTTGTGTTATTTCACATTTAATTCATTTAAAATAATGTATAGTATATTTGCGGCACGTTCCAGAGTGGAAGATACTCTCAGTATCGCCCTGGTGTAAGACCACCATTCAGAATTTAAACGTTGCTTGAAATGGCTTTGTTTTGTGACCAGATCTGAATAGCTATGTACTTCCTCACCTTCTCTTCCCCATCTCCGTCCCCTCCCCACTACCTTCAGTCTCACAACATACCCCAATTGGGGATGCCGCAGTCTCACTGGTTCCAGGCGGGAGCAGTTGGGACTCTATAAAAATAAAAATACAAAGGTCACAACGTTGTTCCAGTCACGATCGTTATGAATGTAATGTAAAAAGAAATTGTTTCATTATTAAATTGTTATATTTTTATTTTGTAATTTTGTCATGCTGTTATGTTGTTATTTTGTTTATTTGTTGTGCTGTTATGTTTTTACGTTGTGTATTGTTATTTTGTTATAATAAAAATAATAAATGTTTATTCCGGTATTTGGGAAGGATAGTGCAGTTCCACATATTCCATTATATTGTTAAATTGTGATATTGTTACATTGTTATATTGTTATATAGTTATATTGTTTTAATGTTATTTAGTTATATTGTAGTATTTTTATATTGTCATATTGCCATAATGTCATATTGTTTTATTATTATATTGTTATTTTGATATATTGTAATATATTGTTAATTATTAAATTGTTTTATTTTTATAATGTTATATCGTTATAATTAAATAAGTTTCAAAATTAAAAGTTGGTATTATTTAATCGATATTGCAGCATTGCATCTTTTTATACTTTAATGACTGACAAAGATTTTTTTCTGCTTAATGCTCTTTTACAATTGTTGCACTTTCTTCTGCCAGCTTTTGTCAATTTAACACCCTCTGTGTTTGTCATCCACAGGGTCGTCCTGATGGTAAACACTACTGCTCTATCTAAATATTGGCATAAAACAACCGAATAATGTACCTAAGTCATTATTTCAAGTCTGTGCTTTGTAAAGAAGGCCACAGATGTCATTTCATACAACTTTTTGTATTTTTCACAGTCGTCCTGCATGTGTCCCTTTATTTGTTATCACCCTGGTACGATAAGTTGTATTTCCGAACTGCGCCGATAAAGTTAGGCCCAAATAATGAATACAACTTTATTATGTCGGTAATGTCAGCGTGCGTTGAAAGGTTTTATGCGAACTGGAAGGTTTTGCAACGATATCCCTGCTGTTCAAACTTTGGCCCGGCTAAAAATAAAAATAATAAAAATTAAAACATGCAACTCACAAAAATTTTAAAAAATAATCATTATTTTTACCTACTTCTGCAGGGGACAATAATGCCAAGAAATTATGTGCTTTGAAATAGATATTTATGACTGGAAGATAATAAACATAAGATAATAAAAATAACTAGCAGTTAAAAATCCGCTCCGGAAAGATGCATTATTTATATATATATTGGTTTTTGGCAAGTTACAGAGAGAAATTTACCCCTTTGTCTTGCAAACTGTAGTAATGTCACCTGATGGATTATTTTTTTTTTACCCGATGTGCGGGCTACCTTGGGTATTATGCATTATTTCTATAAATTCGTAATACATATACCTAGGGGGGCATTTTCCATATGCGAGCTGCTGACGGAAGTAGTGACATCTGGTGACAGATTCTTGAATTAAAAGGCATTTTTAGGCGTGGCCTCAGATATGCTATCGAAGTGGGGTTCTGAAATTCAACCACGCAGATCGAAAGCTATTAATACTGGTTGATTGATTGATGGGCGGCTTTTCGAAGGTACAAAACTCAATAAAATTAATAATCAAGTGTTTTAGTTTTGTATGTGTCAGAATTTATTCAAAATCTACCTACCAAAACGGGCGCCGAATCTTTTTCTTTACGCTTTAAATTATATATGATGAATTTTAGTGAAAATGTTAAGCGGTCTTGGAAGTTACTGCATAAATTGTTTCAAGTTGTTCTAGTCTAGAAAAAAAAAAAAAAACTTTTTTTTCCTTCATATTTCCAAAGTTTTAATATTCAAAAATATCTCTTTAAAGGGATTTTTCGAAATTCGCATTATTTTAAAAGTTATAACCATTTTAATTTCGCGATTTAGACGGAATCTTACCAAAATCTGAATAGAACTAAATTTTAAACGCATTTTTCTCAAAATCATTTTTTTCGAGACGGTTGAAACGATAACTCAAGTTCTACGAAACCAATTTACTTGAAATTTGGTGTGAGTCTTCTCTATACATTACTCTACGGCGGGAACTAAAACTATAACAAAATTTTAATTTTGGAAAGTCAAAAAAACTGGTAAAAAAATGTCTTTTTTATTTCAGTCAGCCGCCATTTTGCGAAAAATTATTTTTTTGACTTTATCTTAGTTTGGGCCATAGCCGCATTTGCTTGGATTAATAATTAATTTGGTTTTATTTTTTAGATTACAAGGAGGGTTGCAATCGTGTCTACCAGAGCGCGCCATTTTTTTAGACCCAACAACACCCTGTAACTTTTTGAATTTTGAATTTTTTCTTTGATATTTTTTTATGCATTCTTTAATGTTTAATCAATATTTTGTAAAATAATAGCATGTAAAAATATTATGGTTTTTTTATTGCACCTGAAAAAATACCTACAATTTATGCTTCTAGACTAGAATACCCCTTTAAGCAAACATAGCCAGTAACAAACAACGTTCTGTTAACACTGCGTAATACTCAAAAAACCAATCATAGTATTCTGTTAGGATTATCACATCATTCCTACCTCGTTTTAAAAAATCTTTCACTTGCACCAAGGTAAAATTTATCAGCTGACGCTCAAATTAGTGTAACGAGTGTCATGACATATTTCGCCCCAAAACTTCAAAAACATTTTAATTCACATTTGTAGACAACACATTTATTTCATTGTAATCCATTTCATTGTTATCTATTCATTCATTCATTTCATTGTTATCCATTCATGAATAAATTGAAAAAAAAACAGTTGGCGGCGCAATTGCAATCAACATCCTGAACAGAATCGATATTTTTCTGATCTGAGATATGTGAAAACATGACAAAACTTGACAGTTCGTGAGTCGCTAGCCGCTACCAGCAGCTGGTAGCGGCAGTCGCGTTTCAGTTGCCTTGTCGACAGGTTGCCATGCCACGACCTGTGTGACCGCCAATGAAATTCACAAGAATCTTTCTTGTGGATAGCGATTGCGTCACCAACTGTTTTTTTTCAGTTTCTCCATGAGCCGATGGTCTAAGGTTAACTCACTTCTTAACTGTACTCTCCAATGATTTCAAAATCTGTCTTTGTTCAAATGGTTCAATTTTAACTAGTTTTACACTAGGGTTCATTACGGCGTGAACCGCATTTGGGAAATTCTATTTTGGGTGGAATTTAGATGATTTGGTTGCTTCGAGATGATTTACGTTGGGTCGTCATAACCATCACGCCGTTTCCCCGCAGAGGTAGGCAGAGGAGGACGGACCGCTAAACAACTCTATCTCTGCACACACTCCTCGCTTCGTTCACATTCATACATCGTCTCATACATGCTCTTCTATTATTCTGACTCTTGACATCGACTCAAGTATCTGATTCACTTGGTCGTGCCATGTCTTCCTCGGGCGTCCCCGACTTAGTCTACCATTCACATTAATTTGCGTCATATATTCTCCTTACACTCCTTTCCTCATTCATTCGCTCTACATGCCCCAACCATCTGAGCGTCCCTTTCTTAATCTTATTCATTACGCTTACATCAGCCTTGCATTCTTTGCGGATCTCCACATTTCTCACACGATCTTACAGGTTTTACCACACATACGTCTCATGGTTCTTATTTCTACACCATTCAGTCTACTTTCATCTATTCTCTGCCAGTTCCATGCCTCACTGCCATACATACTCCATTATGGACGGCTAGCTTCGCTTCTTTTGACAGTTTTTTGTTGCCGCCAATGGCGTTCAGTCCTCCCTTAATGGAATTACTTGCATTTACCCTTCTTTCAATATCTCTATCAGTCTTCCCATCTCCCGTAAACATACTTACCAAATACACAAACTCATCCACCTGCTCCAAGTATTCGTCATTCACAACTATGTTGCTCATTGTTTTCGTACTCTCTCTTTCAAATACTATTCATTCCAACCCCTCATATGTCCTAAATCCAAGTTACATCTTCCTTAGAGTCTCATCACCGTTTATTCTGATACAACTCTTTATCCATATATAGTTTTAGGAACATTTCTCTGTTGGCTGTTGGTTGTTGGCTGTACCCTGTACCCCGTTGCCCGTTGCATTAGTGCCGTGTCGCTATCATGTCCCGCGCGCCGACCAGTATAATATTGCGGCCAGATAAACACATGTCGATACGAGAAACATGTGTTGCTTATCTCGGCCGTTGGAACTGAGATGGTCGAGACAGCGCCAAGATGTTACTCAAAATCTCTCTTTCAAAATACTGTTTATTACATTATTCTTATTGACACTTAATATTATTATTATTTTTGAAGTGAAAACTTCTTTAGCACCGTTACATCAAACAGGTGGATTTAGCCTGCGAGAGAATGCGATAGTATAATCAGTATCTTCTTTGGGCGGTGTTTCGTAGCTTCTCCACTCTTTTCTTTTTTAGTTTTCTGAAGATTTCACTTCAACCGCGTGTGAATAGCACACTCTGTATTTAAAGTGAAAACTTCTTTGAGACAAATATATATATCTATAGGATTCAGCCTGCGAGAGAATGAGATAGACTTCTCGGTGTCTTTATGTGCGGTGTTCCGTAGCTTATCGGCCTCCCCTTTGTGAGATGCTTCGTAGAATAAAATGTAAAATAATTTTTAAACTTGGTCACAATATTAAAATAAATAAAACTTACAATTTTTTTTTTTTTGTTATTGTTTTTGGGGTTTTATGCCGTGTTTCGCTACCTCCTTCTTTAGCCAACGTTTCGGACAGCGTTACAGTGTCCATCATCAGGGCACTGGACACTGTAACGCTGTCCAAAACGTTGGCTAAAGAAGGAGGTAGCGAAACACGGCATAACACCCCAAAAACAATAACAAAAATACTTTTGGGCCGTGAAAACCTAAAAAAAAACATACAAAACTTACAATTATCCTACTTCTGATACTCTGCATTCGTCTCATTCTCTCGAAGTTTAGTTTTCTGAAGGTCTGACCTCTACCGCGTGTGAACTGCACACATGATTTTTTTAATTCATATTTTTGAAGTGAAACTTCTAAAGCCTCGTTAGTGTTATGAAATTCGGATGAAACGGATGTGCGTCACAAAAATTTATTATTTGACGGTTCCCCGATTCTAATGTAATGCGGTAAATTCACGGCTCAGCGCGAGCCCCCGGTAGCGCAGCGAGTAAGGCGCCTGACAAATCTCAGCGGTCAGAGAGACAGGCATCAAGCGAACGGAGTTTCGAATCCTATGAATTAAAAAAAAAAACATTTTTTTTTCGTGAAATCCATTTCCAATCTTCAAACCACTTTAACATAAACAGGCATAAGAAAAGAAAACTTTCTAGTTTTACTTCTACAGCATTTGAATTGCACACTCTGATTTTTTATTTAAATAGATTACATTGCTCTGCTTGTCTCACTAGGAACTCCTGTGTTGAAAGCAGGTGCAGTTATAATTAATATAAGCAGTTTACAAGAAAAATAAACATAACAACGGTATTTCATTTAAAATAACGACTGTAAGCATCGTAACATTGGAAAAACACACTTATAAATGTGTTCTAAATGTATTTTAAGAAAATCGTTGACATTTGATCTGTCTTGGCTGATGATCCAAGACTTGGTGTCTGATTTATATTTTAAATGTTGTGTTCTATCTAACGGACAGTGGAAATGCATTGTACAGCTTTGTTGCAGTATCTAAAAAAAATTTGCCCACGATAAGTAAAAGATTTTGCCCTTTGCCCTTTTACCCTTTGGTTCTAGTATCGCAAGCAGTTTGGATATTGTTAAAAACAGTTCTGTTAAGATATCGGAAATGAAATTTCATTTCAATATAAAAAAAGAAAGACAAATATTTCCGAAAACTAATAACTAAACAATATTTTAATATCTTCTACCACCACAGAAGGTGGAAAATGCTGCTTGTGACGCCGAGGAATCGAAAAATTCATTGGATGGTTTTAAGACGATTTTATTTTAAGTACAAAATATCATAAGTATCTAATTCCTATACAAGTAATTTCTTACCAAATTTCCCTTTTTTAAATTTACATGGAAATCAGATTTGATTTTAGATTTGCACGGCCAAAAGTAATTTCGTTATTTATTTTTGGGGTGTTGTGCCGTGTTGCGCTACCTCCTTCAGCGCTATAGTGTTACAGATCTGCCCTGATGATGGACGCTGTAACGGTGTCCGAAACATTGGCTAAAGCAGTAGGTAGCACAAAACGGCATAACGCCCCAAAAATAAATAACGATAATTATGTGGAAATCCCTAGACAAGCCCTAAAGTAAAAAAAATGTAGGTATCTACTCAAATTTAAGTGGAAACTTCACTTACACATACATTCAACTCTTAAAAAAATTGTATCCTCTCAGAGACCATCAGGGAGGTACCTACCTAACTATTCCAAATGTCATAATGTCACCGTGGGTAGGTACGCCATTGGGTAGGTATACACTGTTCCTTTATTTTGATTTTGTCGCATTAATTTTTTTTATTTTTATTTTTAAGCCCTATATTTTTATTTTTTCAAGAATTTTTTTAATATAACAATTGATTACATTGTGCAAAGTTATACAATAATTCATTATGTACCCGTCTCAGAACAGACATCGTCTAGTGAGACGGGTTACATACTTTTCTTGTATTATATTGTTACTGTAATAAACGCCCGGGTTGCCGGCAATTAAAAAAAAATATATATATTATTCTATTACTCCACGATTTGAGCTCTAGGAGCTCGTGCAATTATTATCAAGCAAAAAAATAATGTTCTAATGAAAAATGTAAACAATGATCAAAGACATGAAATAAATACAAACATTATTTGACATAGGTATAAATTTAGAAAAAAATAGTTATTGAAAGACAATAACAATTTTTTTTTTAAATATTAAATATAACAGATTAAAAAATGGTTAATTAAGGACGTTGTCCAGGGAACAGAAGCCTTGAAGCCGATTTTAGTTTTCTTTAAATAAATGTTATTTGTACGTAGAATATTTGCATATTATTAAAGATACCGCTAGCCAAAATAATTCGACGTTGCCTAATAAAGTCCTTTCCGATTGATCACAAACAATCACAAGTCGATCCAAATCTACAATATATATCTGTAAAAGAGTGAGTCCTCATAAATAGATGCTCAGTAGATATTGGAGACAAACAAGATAGGTACCCAATACAATGTAATGTTTATTATGTGGCGCAACGACTATTCGAACCGCAGGGAAATTCGCTTGGGACTTGAAACTTTCACGGGTCTTAAGGCATGCAAATGCTAAACCCTTGATTTATTGCATTTTTAAATAAATTTACGAAATATTTAGACCTGCGGCACCTCAAATCGCGGCGCAAAAAATTGACAAGAGTGGGAAGCTAAGAAGCACCTTTTTTTAACAATGTGAAGAATGATTTTTACCATGTTTTTGTTAACAAATTCCAGTGCGCCTTTTCCTATACATTTGGTCATCTTATTAGTATTTGTGTTTTCTTCATCAGAGTCGCTTTCTTTTGTATTTTTTGCCTGTTCATTTTGGAGTGGTTTAAGATTTGATATTGATTTGACAAAAATAATTTTAAAAAAAATTGATTTCTTAGTATTCGATCCTTGGCCGATGATGTTTGTCCAAGCTTTATAACCGCGGATTTATTCTATTATTTTGGAACTGATTAACCGTAAATTAAATAAACATTCTATTGCTTTCTCATTCTTTCGCAGTATAAATCCTATAGAAGTATTTGTTTGTGTCTTTTTAGTGTCGCTCGTTTCCGTTTCATCAAGTTTCAAGTCACAACGATGCTTAAGAAGTTTTCACTTTAAAAAACTCAAACTGAGAGATTTTTGCTGCGCTACTGACAAGAACGCCGTGTGTTTTGAGCAATAGTATTAAATTGTCTTCTTGTACCCTCGTGTACTGCGTCCCTGCCCTAATACATTAAGTCCGACCGGACCGATGTCGGCGGAGACGGTTTCAGGTCCTTTATACTATATTGATGTCGCCCGCCCTGGACAACGTAATTGCAGGCTGTGGCGAAACGATGAGCCTTGAACCTTATAACCAACGAACTGATGATGCTCGTCGATATTTGATTTACATTTGTGCCCTTTGGACTAATCAAACAAACCAATTTCGGTTATATGACGGTCACATTGAATGAAATCAAATTTTGTTTTGAGTTTCAGAATAGTTTTCAAAATTGAAACTGACTGTTCATACAAGTGATAAAGTAGGAAGGTATATTTTTTGCTGGTTTGAATAATATATGAAATATATTTTTCTTTTATTTAGATTTTTCAGTTTTACTGACGGTGTTCGTTCTAAAGGTACCTACATTTCTGGCATCTCTGTAATTTGTCGAATGAAAAATGTAATTACTTATGTGATAAAGAAAATTGGCAAAATTTATTTTCAAATGGCAATCATCCTGATTTAAAATGCCTAATTTCAGATTTACAAGTCCTTCATTTTTATACATTATTTTGTTGAGTGAATGCCGCACAAGAGTCCCAACTGCTCTCGTCTGGAGCAGTGAGACTATAGCATTCACAGTCGGGAAATTTTGTAAGGCTGTGCTAGTGGGAAGGGGAAGGAGACGGAGAAGAGAAAGATAGGAGGGTAGCTATTCAGATTTGGTCACCAAAAATATCTACAACCATTTCAAGCAACGCTTCAGTTCTGAATGGTATCTTCCACGCTGGAACGTGCCGAATATATACTATATATTAATTTGAATTAATTAATTGTGAAATAACTTAAACTAATCAAATGAAATTCATTCGCGCACGCCGAGGTTTGAACCCGTGACCTTCGGATTGCGAGATCCTTACCCCTTGACCATGGAGGCCGTCCTATATTTTGAAATGTAAAAAAATTTCTCGCAAACATAAAAAGTTTTAAAAAATAGCTGGATCGTCTTAAACCATAGTGAACTAACTCGTTTTTTGCAATTTCTGAGTTAGAGCTTGAAATGTGGGCTCCAAATCATAATCTAGTTCTACCAGAGAGAACCAATCAGAGAAATACTGTCTTGGATAAGCATAGATAGTTTTTCTCTGATTGGTTCTTCTTTCTGGCGGAGCTAAATTATGATTTGGAGCCCTCATTTCAAACTCCAAATCAAAAATTGCGAAGTGAGTTAGTTCACTATGGTTTAAGACGATCCAGCTCGCGTTACGTTTTTTTCTAACTAAAATTGCTGATAACGAAAAAAAAACACGTACATGTTTTAATGAGCAAATGTATGCACGACTTGTTAAAAAATATTGTTTCAACGAATCTCTTTTGACCCATATCCCACAATTCTTTCACCGTAATGTCCGTTCACATCTTATAATAATATGTCTCCTATATTACCAATATCGTCCGTCGTTATTTATTTATGACTAAATTAAGTTGTGTGCCTTCGGATCGATTTTATTGGAGACTTCAACGATAGGTTCAAACTCAACGCAACCTGATACAATAAATTTATTCAACAATTCTATTGAACACGCTGAGAGATTATTCTTTTGAACCCAATAGTTTTTTGGTATTTTATGTGTTTCTTATTTGGTTTGTCTTTTTTCTAAAAATAAATAAATTTTTCGATAAGAAAAACAACTTTTTAACACAAAAACCCCAACCAAACTGAATAATATTTATTTCATTCAAAAGATGTAGCAATATCTAGTACCGCTGTATGCTACTTTATTTGTGTTGTACATTATAAAATAAAAGCCTTGTAAAAATCTATTTTTTTTACGATGTCAAAGGCATCTCTGATAATGATTTGTGAGTTAATGATTAAATTATTTAATGTATATAATTTTGCCATACCCTACTACGTAAAGATGATGAAATATAAAATATAAATTTCTAATGCTTTTAAAGGGTAACATTTAAATTACTATCGACCGACTTTTGTTTACATTAGCTCTACACAGGAGAACCTGAGGGAAAAAATTCCCGTCAGAGCGTGTGTCATCTTTGGGAATGCTGTGTGGGGGTATTTTTATGAAAGGAAGGAAAGGAAATTCTGGGAAGGAAAAGATATGAGGGGTGAGGAATCTGGGGTTCAGTATGTCCAGGAGTGACGAACACATGAATCAATCTATCCAAGAGTGTCCTACTGGAGAGATTAAAATGTCTCCCTCAACCAGTCTTTCCTGATCCGGGCTGCGACGCAGATGATGGACAGAGGCATTCCCCGACCAGATCCGGATAAACCTCTCCCCTTGAACCCCTGCTAAGCCTCCAAACCGTGGCCAACCACTTAGGGTGACCTATGGCTGAGATGTTGGTTATCCTATAAATGGTTCCCGGGTCTGCGGTACCCACTTTCGCTTCCCAAATTGACATTGGAACATTCATTTTTCGTACTATAAAACACGACACAAAAAACTCTTTATACTATGTTCTAATTTTTTTTATATTACTAGTAGGTTCGTCAAAATTTTTTTTTTAATAATGTATATTAACTTACAAACAATTGTCATAGATGCCTCTAAAAACGTGAACAATTGAAATCATTTATGACTTGCATTTTATAATTTAAAACTCAAAGAAAAAAAATATTTTGGCCTAGAATTCAAAGGTAAATCTTGGATGAAGAGGGGCGCACAGCCTTTCCCAATGAGGGATGAATTTTTTACTTTAAAAAGTCAATACATTTGTCCAAAACCAACGGTAACTCCTGTTACATTATACCTGCGCATTTTAATGTCAAAGCACATGTTGAGTAAAAGGGGATGTCTTTATTATCGTTTAAATAGAAAACCCTTACAATCTGACGTAGTTAAACTACGGCATGTCCCTGAATGTAGAAACCTAGTTTACCGATTGAATTATCATGTTTTTTTGAGTTGCGTTCATTTCATTCGCGTTCATTCAAAGAGGTAAAACATGATCCTTTTCCGATAATGCTGGATTAGGAGACTATTGAATGAAAATAATAACAGAGATACTTATATATATAAACAATTCTATTTGAACCAAGTTAAGTGGTTGGTATTATTCAATAAAAGATGCAGTACGCAAAGGACACGTTGCGTTCAAGCGCTCAACTTTTTATAAAATGTTGATGAAGGTATGTTTACTATATACATCTACTTAGTATTTACCAAAAAAAAAACGTCAAAATTGTTGACAAATTTCTGCTGAGCTTTTCCTTTGTAAATACAAAAGTAGAACTGACAACAGATTCGATAAAAATATTTAATTTAAGGATCATTTAGCATTGTAATTGGATGTCTTCATAATTAGATACTTATCTACTCATAATTCATAATCAGGTTTACCGTATTTCCTAATTTCCAATTGGTACCTGGCGTAAGTACCTTTGTTTCCTTTATTTCTTATCGTTGATTTAAATTACTTTTTTCCTTACGAATTCTGTACCTTCTTTCTAAGAGGGTTATGGGAGTATATGTGTAAAAATCAAATAAGCATCTGACACTGTACTTACAAGATTTTAATAACAATTTACATCCGTGCTTTAATTTATAAAATATTCGTAAATGAAAAGTGGGAGCGAACAAGTAGCGATTTACAAGCTGTTATGTCTTCGGCAGTCTGGAACAGAAGGTTCTGGTTCCGTTTAATTTGTCACGGCAGACGGTAACTGGTGGAAATGTTGTGGGATCGCTATTGGCGTGTGAGGAACCAATAAGAATGCTTCCTCGCTGCAAGATCGCTGCGTTGCTCACTTCTAACAGGGTCAATGTCAATTTTTAATGTGACCATATATTTTTGATAATTTCGTATCAAAATGGAATATTTTCCGAATTCTAAAAGATTTTTTTAATCTACTTAAAGAAACTTTGATTTTTTGTGGTTGTGTAACAATACCAGAAAATCGCTCTTCTTAAAATTAAAACGTAAATGAAATCGAGAAATTCGAAAAACTAACATTGGCCTTTTTAGAAGCAAGCCACAAATTGATCGATGAATTTAAATATATGTATGGCTAACTAATTAACTAACTAACCATCACGCCGTTTCCCCGCAGGGGTAGGCAGAGAGGACGGACCGCCAAACAACTCGGTCCTGGCACACACTCTTTGCTTCACTCACATTCATACATCGTCTCATACAAACTCTTCTATTATTCTGACTTTTGACATGGCCCGACTCAAGTATCTGATTCACTTGATCGTGCCATGTCTTCCTCGGGCGTCCCCGACTTCTTCTACCATTGTATAGCAAGTTACGAAAAAAGATATTGGACTGATATCTGTCTAGGTAAGTACTTATATGCTTTATTTTATATAGATTGGAAAGCACATTTGTTCTGAAGAGTAAAAACTCCCATCATGTAAGAAGTAACAGGTATGAACTGCATGTGTTTATTTTGAAAATTAGAACATTTTTCTTCAGATTGATCCTGTAAAATACATGCTTACTAATCGACCTAAAAAAAAGACTACAATACTGTTTCGAAATGGTTTTATCATCTACGTGCTGCATCCTTCCATTTACCAAATTTTATTTCGTGACTGCATTCAGCTTGTTAGTCCCCGATACATGAAGATATCTACAATGACAAGCATTGGTTACTCCATGACAGCAATACCGCATTATTTGTTCCCTATATTATCTCAATTGGAATTTTTATTTCTTGATGAAAACAGGCCTATATCGTAGCTACAAGTGTTCTTTCTAGTTCGGAAAATAATGCATGTTGGAATCAATAAATTTTATCTTTACTGTTGTTGCAATGGCTTTGTTTCAAAACGAACATTGTAATATAATATAAAATACCTACCTGCTTACCTACGTACTACTTAAGAATATATATTATTATTTATAAGACATTTTTTTGTGATGTGATTGTGAACTTGCAAGGTAGAGTAATAACTGAATAGCTTGGCGTTTATTGGCGCAAGTTGAGTTTTGAGGAAAAAATAATGTCACACATAATTAGTTTTATTTTGGTTTGATCAAATAAATTGGTATTTTTTTTAATTTTGCCACTTTATTGGCATGCTCTTATAATATAAGCTATTTTCTGAGAGGTTTTATTGTTTGAGGACTTATAGATGATGTGGACTGTTTACATTCAGATAAATATATAATGTTCCCATACAATTAATTTTATAATGATGAACATTTTTTTACGGTAATATTAAAAAAAACATTTTTTTCCGTAATGACAGAGAAAATGTAGAATTTAGGTAACTTTACGAGTAAGTAGATTAAGAGAAAGCCACGAACCAAAAAAAAATGCTTTCTTAGTGTGCCTTTATCGCCACGAATATAGGTTTAATAGGCATGAAAATCGCTTGGCAAGCGGAGTCCAAAGGGGAGGATTTCAAAATTCATTTCGCAAAGGTGGTTTTTATTGATTTTGTCAATACTTTTACAAGAAAGAAAAAAGTTATTCAATGGAAACTATCGCAGATAGTTTTTTTGTAGATAAGTAATTAAGAAATTTATCTTAATTCTAATATTCCAGTCAGGAAAATTTCAAATCTGGGTAACATACTTTGAGGGGAGAAATATCACTTGGTCCAATTAATATTAAATGGCAACATAGAGGGTCGCCGAGGGCCTGGCAGGAGACAAATGTCTTGGCTGCAAAATGTATGAGAGTGGACCGGTATTAGAAGTGTGGAGGAGCTATTCCGGATAGATAGAGATACATTTTTCATTGTGATCGTCAACGTCGGATGATAGGGCACACGAATAAGAAGATTTTAATTCTACTCAACCGAAAAGCTAAGAAATATTTTTTGTATTGTATAGGTAAACCGATTTGTAATAAAGATTAAATTTAAATAGTGTTAAGCTGAACTTTTAAGTCCAAGGAGATTTTACTATCGCTTCGTCTTATACCGCCGTTATAAAATTGTTTTTATTTTATTAAATGAAACACTTAGCCAGAGCACCTACTCATTTTCCCCCCTTTGTTAATATTTTTTTTTATTAATCTAAACATGCAGTATTCTGCTGATGTATTCAAATCTGATTTCACAAAAAGTAAGTAATTTTTTTCTTCTCCTAAGTACTATTAAATTGGTTTATATTAGTAGCATCGTTGACATGCTGTGGAATTTTGTTCCATTCTTCTACTACTCTATTTGCAAGGAAGTTTTTTTTTATTGCTAATTTTTTTGGTACATATATATTAGTACGATTTTACAATACAAGCTTTTTTATATAAACAGTTAAAAAGTAAAGATTAATACAATATGCAGATTAACCAAAAAAATCCCACATAGGCATCGCCAGCTCGTGGGTGTGCTTGTGTGTTTTTAAAATAGTTTAAATTTTACTCATACGCATACATTATCTTTGTAAAAGATTTAAAAATAAAATTAAATAATAAAAAAATAAAATCAGTGTTTACTGAATTATAATTCAAAAGCTGATAAAAATTAAAAATTTGTTACTTACATCAGGCCAGATTAAAATTTACATCAGGCCAGACGTTACAGCAGGTCAGATTTTACAGCAAGTAAAGGTTTGTGTCAATAGTATTTATCCAAGACTTTAATACATTTTTATATTTGCTGGAGAAGGATATATTTTTTAATTCAATTTATATAAAGCATTATAAAATTTCTTCCTAGGATTGGTTGCAAAAGTTGTTTTAATAATTTTGTTAGTGTTCATGTAGGTTTATATTTATGTAGGTGATGAAGATTTCTTGGTAATTATATATAATCATTATTTAAAAAATGCTCACCTCAACTCAAACCAAACACTTGTCAATATTTTAGCAAAACAAAAAATTATTTGAAAAAAAAAACTAAGAATTGGCCACCATCGTTCTTAGAATGCGTTCAAATTTCCTTCTCTCAGATGTATGATTGAATAATATCTGCTTAATTATAATGATCAACCGTCACAAGTGCATTTGACATTTGACCTTTCTGTTGCTGAAGCCCGGGCACTGCATTACTATTATTACGAGTAAGGTTCGCCGCTCACTGCCAAAGCCAGCAAGCAAATCACTGCAACTCGAACCGCCTCATCCACCTCAACTCCTATTCATTTAAATGCAAATGCTATTATCATGGATATCATTTTTATTACATGGATTAAACGATGCTTGTCTGGCTTGGTTTTCCTATTGTCGGCATAATTGCTGACGCACGGGCCATCCCCTGCCCCGCGGTGGTATCATCTTCCTGATGAAAGGATTATTCCGATCATAACTATTGCGATCACGAATTTTGCCCGCAAAAAATTGCGCACATTGAAAACTTTGAATCCAAATTACCAAAAATACAATTTAATCCGCACAATTCTTATTATTCCGGATACAGATTATTACGAATATTAAAAACAATCTACAAAGATTATTCCGCACACATAGCGTGCGTGATACTGATAATTGTGCAAATTTCAATTCCTAACATAGACTTTTATGGATACTTATTACCTGATTACCTATATATATAGATTATTGGGCATATCGAAAACGCAGAAAATTCCTGAATTTTTCCAAAACATGGTTTTATTGTTACTAGATATGTAATACTTGGAATGTTTAAATGTGTATGTCTGAAGGCTTACAATGTAATTGTACGAGTCAAAATCTTTCCAGGTTTTTTTTATGAAGGGAAATACAAATTCCAATCTTAATAATAATCCTTTAGGCATCCTTGGCACAGATATAAAAAATCAGAGTGTGCAATTCACACGCGGTAGAAGCGAAACTTCACGAAAACAATCTCAACCAATAGGAACTTGAAAAGTGATGTCATAATCAAAGCGGCTAATGAGCGCAGTTTGACGTTTCGTAGGTACTGTAATGCGTCATTTTCGTTTCGTAACTCAACCAATAGGAGCCTTAAAAAGTGATATCATAATCAAAGCGGCCAATGAGCTGAGTTTGACGCTTCGTAGGTACTGTAATGCGTCATTTCCGTTTCATACGAATTTTAAATCCAACGGGGCTGAAGCTTTAAAAATCAGTGTGTGCAATTCACACGTGGTAGAATTGAAACCTTCAGAAAACTAAAGTAGATAAGAGTGGAGAGACTACGGAGCACCGCACAAAGAGGAGACCGATTATACTAGCTCATTCTCTTGTAGGCTAAATCCTTTAGATGTATATGTTTGTCTCTTTTTCTCAATGGGCGTAATAAAGTGTTTGTGGGACAATTACTAGTTTTCGCAATATTTATAGTCCGGAATAATCGATGTGCGGAATAATTTGAGTTCGGAATTTTCGAAGTGCGGAATCATCGTGTAAGGAATAATCTTAGCGCAATATTCGTGGTAAGTATAGTCATGTGCGGAATAATCACCGAACTCATCTTCTTTCGTCTACCATCGTACTATTCTCCTATCCCCAGCTTGGCCCTTTATCTCCTGTGGAAAAAACCGTAAACAATTATCCTATCATGGACGATACGCCGAAGGCGAGCTCTATACAGCCTCTTTGCACAGAATATTAAACTCAAAGAAAGGAAATCAGATTTGACCAAAAATTTATGTAGATATTTTGTTATTTTTTAAAATAATAAATATTTTCAATGTTTAATGGAAAACATTATTATAATAAGCCATCAAGATAATTCTTATTATTATAACAGAAAAATAAAAAGGATAATGGAAAAAACAATTCCCGATAAGACAAGAGATTTTCAGTACGTTTCCCAATTACGACCGTTTCCTTTTTATTTTTCTGTGTCTTGTTCTTTTTCATATTTCGTTTAGATTCATTAGTATTATCTTCTTCTTCAATATTGAATATTTTATTTGAACAATCTTGCCGGATAAAACAAATATGATTGTTGTTATAACTATCAATAGAGGTATTTTCAATCCACAACACCTAAACTCGTTAATGGCCTTCTACTGGACAAACTTGCTGCTAAAATATAATCGTAATTATTTTTTTTATTCTGTTTTGTTCTTTCCCAAATTATTATTATTACTAAGGCGTTTAAGAACAAAATATTCGAGTGCAATCCACACGCGGTACAAGCGAAACTTCACGAAAACATTCTCAACAAATAGGAGCATTGAAAAGTGATGTCATAATCAAAGTGGCCAATAAGCGCAGTTTGAGCGTACTCTAATGCGTCATTTCCGTTTCATAACTCAACAAATAGGAGCCTTGAAAAGTGATATCATAATCAAAGCGGCCAACGAGCGCAGTTTGACACTTCGTAGGCACTGTAATGTGTCAATTTCGTTTCATCCGAATTTCAAATCACAACGGGGCTAAAGAAGTTTCATTTCAAAAACAATTTCTACTCTTTGTGCACACTTTAGAAAAACATTGACATAAATTCTAATTTCGAAATTTGAACTGCCTTAAATATGTATATACTGAGGCGACCATTCGACCCACATTGATCTGTCAATTTTTATTCGGATTCGCCGGACTAATGAGACATTGGGTCACTGGAGCCAGGATGCGGCTAACGGCTTCTGACAATACAGTGGTGACCGCAGCGTTCCAGCACCAAATCCCACTCCTGAGTGAGCACTGAGCCCGAGCTTGAAGAATAGAATTGATAGAATTGATTAGTTATTTATTTTTTGGATTTTTGTATTTAATTTGTATATTTTTTTATTTTGTTTTTTTCCTATTCTATGTTCAAAAAAAATCTGTTATATCAAATGTGTTATAAAATATATTATATAAATATGTACAATCATATGGGACGTGTGGGATCTCACTATCCTCCCCACATCCTAGAATAAAATTTTATTATTATTATTATTAGCATTAAAATATTTAGTACCTAAAAAAAGGATTGTTCATTTTTCAAAAATAAATCCATTCCTGTTCCTTTCGTCTCAATACGTAAGATCATTAATTCTACTGCTGCAATTTTTTTTTAACTTGGTTGTAAGTTTTTCATAGATTGCAACACTACAAAATTTCCATTCTTTGAGATGTTTTGATCTGTGTTCATACGCTTTTTCCGTAGTGAAACACAATCGCAGGATGTAGTATTACGTTTTACTGCTCATGCAAAGGTTAATATGCAGTTTTTTTAGTACCGACATCAGCTAAAAGCCATGCAAATTTGCCCTCTACCTGCAAGACGCCGGGTTCAAGCTCTCAGCAGAAAGCCGCCATACATTTTTTTACAAAAAAGATGGGTCAGTAATGTTTTCGACGAAGAGTAAAAATTGCTCTTTCAGAAAAGTGCTTGTTGATTTATGATATGTGTTTTTTACCACCTAAAGGAAAATGTGACTAGATAATGAACGTTACATAGTTCAAATTGCATCTTAGAAATTTCAGTATTAAAAAACTGTTTTATATAATATTTTGAAAATGATCGATTCGAAACGACGTTATTTTATGTCCTGAGTTTATATTTCACCTCAGAAATTAAAATTAATTGATTTTATGTACAGGTACTATGATAACAGTAAAATTGAAGTTTTCGATTTTAAAATATGGAGCAATTTGGGAGACGGATATGGGTACCGCCGCCTCGTGAACCTTTTATTGGATAACCTCTGCCATAGCGTCGCCTGTTCGTATTTGTCCAACAGACCATTAGAAAATTTTACAGGAAGAAAAGGTTTTCTTTCATTATTTCAATGAAACACTATGATAGGTGTTTAAGATAAAGCTGTTTCCGTAAAGGTAAACGTCTATTTAGTTTAAATAAATCTTAGTGAAGTGATTAACTATCATTTTTATACTTTATTTTTTAATTTTAAAGTGGAGATTAAACGAAAACTAAAATGGTCTGTTGGACAAATAAGAACTGAGGCGACGATAGGTCACCTCAAGTGTTTTGCTACGTTTGGTGACTTAGCAGGGGTGCTCTCTCGGAACATCACCTTATACCGCAGTGGGAGGGATGGATTGATACATCCGTCACTCCTGGACACACTGACTTCCAAATTCCTACCTACTTCCACCCCTAAAACCCTTTTAGAACTTCCTCTCTTTCCTTTCCTTAAAATTCTCAACACAGCATCCCCAAATATGACATAAGCCCTGAGGGGAATTATTTTCCTCGGTGTAGCCAATGTAAAAAAAAACTTTTAAAAAGGTTGTTTCACAGAATTTGAACAATTTATCAAATTTCACAATTGAACAATTTATCAAATTTCAAAGTTAGTATTCGAGTTTTTTGAAGGTCCTATCATGTTCTGTTACTACCCAAGTACTGTGAAACCACCAGTCCAATACGAAATAATTATAGAACTTTCACAGAACTTGAATATTTTAACGTTGAAACTTGTTGGGGATTATTACACTGAAAATAATTTGAATAAATGTATGTACACATTTGTTTATATTTATTCAATAGTGGTCCTTGAGAATTACCACTGAAATACGAAATTAAGAATATTCCTCCCCATCGCAAAGTTGTTTGATTTTTTTTTTCAATTGGCACAGGAGGCCCTGAATAAAATAATTCTCCTCAGGGTCTATGTTATCTTTGGGGATGCTGTGAAGGGTCTTTTTAATCAAGGAAGGAGAGAAGTTCTGGGAAGGAAAAGGGTATTAGGGGTGCATCCATCCCTCCCACTACGGTGCAAAGCGATGTTACGAGAGAGTACGGTTGAAGAAGTCAAAGGGACTCCCTCGACCATTCTCTCCCAATCTGGCCTGCCGTGCATCTGGTAGGCAGACGCATCCGCCGCAAAGACTTCGGCTAAATTACCAAACGTAGCGAACCACTTGGAGTGACCTACGACAAAAGTGTTGATTGTCTAATAAATGGTTCCCGGGGCAGCGGTACCCAAACCGCCTCTCACATTTAAATGTTACCTTAAACTTTTAAAGTATTCTAAAACCTTCCTTATTTAAATATTATAATTATCCATGTCATGTACTCAATATTATTGTACGTATCGATGAAATCGTGGACTATCTAATGTAGAATTCAAATTTTTGATTGAGCATTTTTTACGCCAAGAATTCGATAAACAATCTTCATCCCTGAACTATTCAGAAGTTTGACACAGGCAGTTCTAGCATTGTATTTAGTGACCGAATATGAATAACCACTTCATCCTTCTCCGTATGAAATACCAGAGTCTCACTGGCTCCGTGAAGTTAGCGGTGCTGTAATAATATAAAAAAAGCAAAAATCGCCTCGTCAGTGCATGAAAAATCACGCTATGGACATATTCCAACAGCCCCCGGGTGTTTGTAAATAAATGCATGAGATTTAAAAGTAAATGAAGTCATTAATTCGCCATCAAAATCCCGCTGAAATAACAGTGATCAGGATCACGCCGGTGCTCTGGGTCCCTCAGAGTGCATCATCAGCTCTGCAAGTGCATATTATGGCACGACACGCCTCGCACTTGGGCCCCGGTACCTACCTACTTTCAGATGGGGGCATAATAACAGTTTAGTGTTAACCCAATAAATCCCTATTAAAATATGTAGGTTTATGGAACCAAGTATTTTCTTACAAAAACTAGCTGTTCTTGCATTAATTTATAGCGAAATTAAAATAATTTTAAAATGCAAGCGTTTATTGTTAAACCAAAGCAAATCACATGCCCAGTAATCTTTAAACATTTCATATATGTTTTAGCCATGACAAATTATTTGCTAATTTTTATTTATTAATTTTCAATGCCCTGATGAGCTTTTACATGATAAGTTTATAATACAGGGACACAGTTTTTAAACAAAAAAGATGAATTTGAAGAAATAAACATCATGTGAATGGTAAGTATAAAGATAAAAAATAAAAATAATGCATTATAAAAGAGAAAGTTTTTTAAATTATATTCATATGCATGTCCAATTTCAATTTGGGAGGCGGGTACGGGTGACACCGCCTCGTGAATCATTTATTGGATAACCAACACCTCTGCCATAGGTCACCCCAAGTCGTTCACTACGTTTTGTGACTAAGCATGGGTGCCCGGGTTCACGGGATGAGGTTTGTCTAGGTCTTGGCGGCGAATTCGTTTGCTGACGTATTGCGTGATGGACCGGATCGGGGGAGACTGGTTGAAGGAAACTTAAACTAGACCTATCCAGGCAGACTCTCTCGATCCATCGCCTTGAATCGCAGTAGGTGGAGTGGATTCATACTTTTGACATTCCTGGACACATTGACCCAGATTCCTGCCTACCCCTCACAATTTTTTCCTTCTCAGAACTTCCTCTCCTTCCTTTCCCTGAAAAGACCCACAACACAGCATCCACAAAGATGACATAGGCCTTGAGGGATTTTTTGCCTTAGGGTCTCCCGTGTGGTGCTAATTTTTTAACTTGTTTTAACATATTCTTTACCACAACCATATTTAATTAGCACAGGCCCGTGAAAATGTTTAAAATGAGTGGGCGTTGTTTTACAATATAAATGCAGTTATGTGATTTTTAACTACTACCAACTGCCACTGAGCAATAAATACTTAGAATAATAACCAAAAGAAAATACCTGATCATATTTCTATGCTCCTGGTATTTCGTTCCTGTCGACATGTTCACGTTTCGACTTTCATTATTTTAAATCTCTACTGTTTATTATAAAAATCACAGATAGTTCGAATTCTTTGCAAATCACTTGAAATTTTGAAAATGGTAAATAAAATTTTTCAATTAAAAATATAGGACGGTTGGTTCCAAGGTTTGTCTGCAATCTCCAAACAATCACGTCCAATTTTGAAAGGGATTACACTTATTTTAAAAGCAAAATTCTAAAGTTCATTGAACCGGAGTTTCAGGCAGGTCACGACCAAAATTAATAATCACACTCTTTTTTATTAAATTTGTAATATTTTTATGTGTTTCTGTAATTTGTTTCAAGCAAGTGTCGAAGTTAAGTATTTACGAAATACTTGTAAATATTGGTTTTTGCATAACGTTTCGCCGAATCAGATATAAAAACCTTTCAAATGTGTAGAACAAGTCTTGAAATTTGTTATTTTTCAGATGTACTTACTTACATTATTTACAGTTGGAGGGAGTCGCCTGTAGATACGAGTAATATAGTTACAGTAAAAAATCGTTGGTTTGTTTGTCTTACTGCGATAGAACTAAATAAATAATAGCGCAAACAAATGTTTATCCACGATAAATCTATTGCATTATATTAATTTTTACATCATTGGGATTGAAAGGGTCAATCGGTCATGAGAAATGATGGACAAAGGTAAAAGGTGAGACGGCCAGATTATTAGTTGTTCCTCTCCTACCAACACAGCATCCCGGCATAAACCATTGTACGCAACCCTTTGTTAGGTGGACACTATACTGAATTTAATAGACATATAAGAATTAACGATGGACGATAACTTGGGTTTCCTCGATTTGAACCATGCTGATCCAATTATTTCCATACTAAAATTGTGTGTCTGCATAAATTCTAGTGACATGTTCAAAGCAAACGGAAAAGGGCAAAGCGCCAACAACGATTAATCAACAGTCCGAATCCATAAAAAAACTACGGTGTTAAAATGTTGTAATGTATTGACAGAGCTTCTATCGGATGCCGACAGATGCCAGCAGGGAAAGAGCTTCTATCTGTTGCCGGGCAGATGCCAGTAAGGGTGCGTGGGTAGGCAGTGGCTGACGAGAGCGGGCTTTTGCCAGTCAACCGATTAGATTCAATTAGCAGCTAGTATAGACAGGTCGTGTGACCGCTAGTATAATTATTGTAAAAACGTTAACTCATAATAAACCAATGTTTGTATCAATGGCATATTCTTATTAAAAAGTACCCCCACAGAACAAAAAGTGTCTGATTGTCAATAACACAAACATCACAAAAGTACTTACTTATATTTTTTAGAAAAAACCAAGTTCATTTCGTACCTACCTGCTATTATGGCTGAGTTTTATTTTTCTTTTAAATCCACCTTTTTATAGTAAAGGGTAACTGAATATTGCTTTTATATGTAGAGATTAGATTTTTTTAAATTGGTTGCAATGGCAACCATCTAAGTCTCCTTCTATTTCTCTGGCCCCGTAACCGCTCTCGAAAAGAAGAAGATGGAGAGATATGTAATTACGAGTGTTCGAGAGAGCGCGCCAATATTTCAAACGATAAAAGTGTAGTATCTTAAGTATCATTTAAAGAAACGTTGTGAATTTTTTCACAAATATAACTTGTAAAATAATAGAAATAGACTTGTTTTAAATAATTTTTGGAGCATACTTTGTGATTTTTTTCTATCGAAGGAATTAAATATAATTTGCGTTTCGGCGTTGAACGTATCTAGATATTATCTTCAAAAATAACATATATTTTTTTAAGAGCTTAAAAACTTCAAATGTTTAAGGGAGATATGTAAGAAATCGGTCGAAATTCGGATAGCGCAACCTTATTCATACTGGACTGTGGGTCGACTTGCTTCGGTAAGTTGAATTTTTGTAAGATTTACTCTTAACACTTTATTTACCAATGATTTTTTAAAGACTTACCTTAAAAACTTAACTTAAAGAGTTATTATTACAATATATTTAAAATTTATCGATCTGATTGTACGAGTAATGAAACCGTAAGATGTATCCAATGAAAACAGCTGTAATGAAGCTAAAGATGATAACTGAGGAAGCATAACTGAATTTTGAGACACTAATATTTGCAAAAAAACTACACACAATTTCTTCTTGGAAATACATGTGCTTTCATGGATCGCAAGCTATATTTGAAAAATATTAAAACGCTGGTCATTGCAAATTTCATTTGCAATTTAGCGGAAAAAAATTTTAGTACCACCAACCAGCGAAAGACAGCTCTCACTCGAGATCGTAAAAAAATATTTCTAGTTTAACAAACGGCAGTTGAAGTTATGAGCAAAAAATGTTGTAATTTATTCTAGAAACATTTCATATTTATTGAAAATATTGTCTTCAACATGTAAAATTTTGACAATTGGAGTGCTTATATTTTGTTATAATTTCTAGTTCGTATAAAATATCATTTTTAAATGAATAGTGCAAATTTTAAATCGATGTAATGATTTACGTAGAAGGGTAGAAAAACCGACTAATTGGTCACTGGTCGTTTACGGTTGTTAGCTAAAAGCCGACTAGTCGACTGTTGGTAGTGTGCTAAACCGCAGAAGGTATAATATTTGAAACAGCACAACCAAAATAATAAAAATTTGAATTAATGATTCAGACGGGAACCAAAAATAAATACTTCAGCAAAATAAAAATTTCGCTTCACGCCACTGATTAGCCACGTGCTGTTTTGTTCGGTGTGGTCAGTTGATAAGGTCAAAATGCTATAAATGCATTGTTCACACACAATCCATCTTTCTTACAAGTAACAGAGCTTCGAGTAACAAGGCAATGATACCAAATCTACCGAGCATTTATAACGTAAGAATGCTTTGCAGCACCTTTTTATAAAGTTGCCCGTATTATTTGTTTGATTTTCAACATGCTAAAGTAATACATTACAACCATCCGTCTTTAAGTGATTCCTCATTCATTTTCCATAGGCGTGCCACTCTTTCTCTTCAGAGCATAAACTTTAGATTGAACTCTAAACGCTAAGTACCGTATTGATGTAGTAGCTTGTAATACTCATACTGCATGAAAGCTGACTCAATTTTTTTTTTTTTTTATTAAGGAGAAAATACAGATACAGATATTAATTGACAATATACAAGACAAGAACTGGAGAACTCACCTGCATCCAAACTATTTCTTACGAATTGACGAAACAGCAGATAAAAACATGTATAAATATGTTAACGTATAAATAGGGAAAAACATAAGAATATTATTTTACAAAAATAGTGATTAGAGAAATGAAAAATATCGCTACAAAAGTTTAAAAACTATATTTGCAGAAATTGAGATGGTAAGACAAGAGAAAAAATAATAACAAAATACATAATTAGATAAAAAATAATGTTATACAGAATTTAAAAGAAAAAAAAGTACTTAAAATCATAAACGAAGTATGTCTAAAAGAAAATAACTTCCAATTATAAACGAAGTATGATGTCTAAGTTGTTGAACTTTGTAGGAAAACAGCCTTCAATTTTCTACTAAAAGGACAGTATGTATCAAAAAATATGTCGGAATCCTTGGGGGTTTTGATTTTAATTAAACTATTCGCACATTCTTCTGATTGGATCCCTGACACCAGCATTTGTACGCGTCCGGCTAATGTGGAATAAGTCATTAAACCTTGTTACTCTGGGTGGTATTTTGAAGTTTATTAGTTTCAGTAGGTCAAGGTATGTTCGCCGGTTAGATAGAGTGGAGACATTATAATTCAAGAGCATATTTATGTACCCCCGTTTAGGTGCGCTCATTCTGTAATTGAGGCATTGCAGAAATTTCTTTTGAATACTTTCAATATTGTCTTTATAGATACCGTAATGTGGAGTCCGTATGGAGGTGCAGTATTCGAGTTGAGAACGGACCAGCGTGTAGTAAAAAAGAAGATAGGTTTCAGGTTTTCGAAATTCGCGGCTGTTTCTGATGATAAATCCTAGCATGCTGTTAGCTTTATTTACAATATTCTCAATGTATGCACATCGAAATGGAGTTTGGAGTCAAAAAGTCCGCCTATATCTTTTATACAGTAAACGCGCTCGAGTAAATAATTACCGATACAATAATTGTGTATGATAGCGTTATGACTTTTAGTAAAACTTATTTGTTTACATTTGTTGTAACTTAGGTAAATTTTGTTTTTGTTGCAAAATGCTTCGAACCTTACTAAGTCGCTTTGGATGAGCAGACAATCGTTTAAATTCCTAACAATGGCAAATATTTTTATGTCATCGGCGTACAAAAGAAATAAACAATTCTTATTGTTTAATTAAATGAAGACATTATGAGCGAAACTCAATCGAAAATTTGGAAACAGAAAAATCAGAAAAAGATATTGGCACCTCTGGGACTCGAACCCAGGACCTCCCTACTTTCCGGGTTGGGAACTTTCCGGGTTGGGACTTTCCTCCCTTTTTCCCCAACCCGGAAAGTAGGGAGGTCCTGGGTTCGAGTCCCAGAGGTGCCAATATCTTTTTCTGATTTTTCTGTTTCCAAATTTTCGATTGAGTTTCGCTCATAATGTCTTCATTTAATTAAATATTACAGTTTGAGGTTTTACTCATAAAGTTAAAATAATAAATAATAATTCTTATTGTCTTTCAAAAGCAATGTTTTGTCACTTGATTGGATTATAAAGAAATGTTCCGCTCTCAACTAAACGACTCCTCAAATGCATCTTGCTCGATGCAAACAAGTCCATCTCGATATTGAGTTAAAATTACCTATTTGATGTTAAACTTGGATGTGACGGCGGAAACTTTGATTTTTACATTATTTTGAATATTTTTAATGTTTTTTTAAAAAATTTTTTTAGGTTTGTCAATAGTGATTTATATCAAAATGCTCGCAAATACAATTACATTGAACATGGTTGATAATGTCACTAAAAAGACAAATGACAAACACAACATCGATAACAAAATGGGGTATAATACGCTTCACAATATTAAGGAAGCATTCTGTAAAGTATATTTTACCCAACAAGATACCGTCTCAATACTGTGAGCGTAGAAAACAATGTACATGTACACATACACATACGCAAGCATATACATGTACATACATACACACATACATATACACACATTCATACATAGATACATACATATACGCACACATAAACATACATTAAGTGTTTGAAAAGCAGGCCTACTAATAAAGGCCGGAGATTAAGATTTTATCAATAATGTCGGTAACTTGTCGCCATTCACGAGAACGTTCCTAGTTTGCTTATTTTAGTTGACGTAAACTGTTATTTGTTCACTGGCGATCCATAGCCGTACTCGGGAATGAAGACAAATTACCGACATTACCGGTAAAACCTTTATTGATGTGCTTTATCGAAGTGCTTTATCGATGTGCTTTATCGATGTGCTCGTCATGGGCTGGGGCAATTTAACAATACGATCATTTAGAGAGGCATTTGGTACTAATAGTAGGCATGTGATATGTTTCTGCATCAAGGAATTTCTTCGGAAAACCTGTGCGCATTGTCCGCTAAATTAATAGGAAAACTTAAGAAGTTAAAACATTTTTTTTTCGAATTGCTGTCGCATATGATCGTTCAAAGGGTAATAGGCCATTATCAGTATAGCAGTTTTGGACAATATAAATGGGGAAAATCAATAATAAAGGACAGAGTTAAGATTGAATAATTTGGCTATTCGAAGCGTCAATTCAACGTAGCTGATGCTATTTTAAACTAAGAATATATTCATAATTAATTCAGGATTTATTTCAGTGCAGAAATTCTGGGACTAACTATCATATGTATTCCTCTTTGCCCAGAATACTAATGGAGGGAAACCATTATACCAAGTCAGTGGACATCTTCAATTTATCTTTGAATAAATTTAAAATATTGTTATTGAGGCAGTTCAGTTATGTACAATAAAATGTTTTTTCTATGCTATATATGTAAAAGCCCCGAAAAAGGGCGTTTATTTATAAATAAATAAATAAATAAATAATGTGTATTTTGCTGTTTTTCAGATGGGCGATTATATCTTATGTACATATATAAAAATAAAAACATGTTTGGGGATTAGTGAGATGTCTGTGTATTGCTATATTAAACATAGGAAATGTTTGAAACTTTCAAAATACCTTCTTAAAACCCCCGCGAATGTTTTTTGGATTATTTTAACTACGTGATATCTGAAAAGTTTTTCAATTATCACAAAATTCTTGCGAGACATTTTGCAAAACAATGATTGTCAAATCAAAATTCAATTTTCAAAAATCTTTTAATTATTAAATTAATTTGAAGTACTTACATAATAATTTGAATCGAATCAAGAATTATAGATATTTTAAATAGGTACCTATGTTAAGTATCAATTTTTATTGATTGTTCTTATATAATATTAAAAAAAATCATATTTGTAATATGTGAAAAATTTAAATTTAAATTTAAAAAATTGTAATAGGTGGCACGCGAGCTGTTTGAAAACTGAATGTACTGGGACTGAACATATGAAACGCGGGAGGGAGAGAGGGTTGCATGCCGGGAACCAGCTAGATTATTTATAAATTCACATTTCATTCAAGCGTTAAATTCTATGGATGTTGTCGTCGCTTGGCATCATTAATTTAATTAAAAACTTTCTAGTTTTATCTTGAATGAAAATGCCAGTAACAAAAACAATTCATAAGAACTAAAGAAAAAGATTTAAAGGGATAAACCATTGAATAGATTAATTAACCACGTTAAAATTTATTTAATCAACATTTTAAGTATTGATCCGTACAATATTCCTTGCTGGATCACAAAAAACCGATACCTAGTTTCAGTGACATAAAATACACTATGCAAGCCCATCGTCAATGCTGAAAAAGTTATTATATTTTTTCATAGTTTGAATGAGGCGTTAATGCCGAAAATTTTTTTTAATGTGGTATCTAGCAAGCCACTTGCAAGGTTGTGAGGCGGGTTAAGGAAGAGGCAGGCAGTTTAAATGAAGGTGTAAAAATTAAATCTATATTATAAATTTGGGAAACGGGTATGGGTTACGTTGTCCCGGGAACCATTTATTGGATAACCAACACCTCTGCCATAGAACCCAACCTAACCTAACCAATGCCTCCGCCATAAATCACCCCAAGTGGTTCGCTACGCAAGGGTTCCCGGGTTCTTGGTGTAAGATTTGTCTAGGTATTGGCGGCGAATGCGTTTACCCACCTCCTGAATGGCGGGTCGGATCGGGAAATACTGGTTGAAGGAAACCTCTTAAACTCTCCAACCGAAGTCTCTTGACCCATTGCCTTGAACCTTGGAAGGGATGGGTTCATACGTTCGTCATTCCTGGACACACTCACCCCCAGTTACCTACCCACCCATCATACCTTTTTCCTTCCCAGAACTTTATCTCCTTTCCTTCAAAATACCCCTAAATTGCATCCCCAAAGATGACGTAGGCCCTAATACTCTGGAGGAACAAATAATATCTAAAGTTTTGATTTTTTTTAACTTTCAACCAATAAATAAAAATATGCAGAATCAATTTTTTTTGTAAATGAAGTATGTAAAAAGAAAGCAACGACAAGCCTCTCCGATGTAGTCTAGTTTTTATATCAACCAAGCTGCAAATTATTGAGTATTAAAACCATAATGAAGGGTTCACCTCGTGTATTCAAGAAACCTAGTTTATTCAAAACGTAGGTTTTAGGTACCAATTCTTCATTACGTGGCTCTTTCATACATAATTTCTTCGATATTATCGAATCAATGGTATATTGAATTCTTTGTTTAAAATGGAGAGGGTATAATTAAACCGAAGCATGTTTGTTTACCTTTCGCCTGATTTATAGCCAGAGAACAAAAAGTATTTTATAAGGCGGTTGTGTTAATCCTTTGTGGAATATGTAACGAATAGAAAACATTAATCATGTTCTATGGACCATACTAAAGATAATATATCCTGTTTATTTACATTTTAATAAATGAGCACGTGGCAGTTACCAATATTATGAAATTCAATCCTGTGATTTATCGGTTTACACTGTAGCCAAATGATTAAAGCGAATTTTAAACTTAAGTCCGTAAAATGTGAAACAACTTTAAACTTTTTGAGTTTTTTTGGGTAAAATCGGTTGCTTAAGCCTCGATGACATTGAGCGAGTTTACAAGCTACTATCTGGGAAATTCATTATCTGTTAGTAAACTCCCTCAGAGTGTTTTTTTAACATGAACTCCACACGGGAGGCCATGAGGAAAATAACTTCCCACAGGGCCTACGTCATCTTTGGGGATGCTGTGTGGAGGTTTTTTTTAAGGAAATGAAGAGGAAGAGAGTTCTGGGAAGGAAAAGGGTTTAAGGTAAGAAACTGGGGTTCAGTGTCTCCTAGTCATCCACCTCCAAGACCTATACAAACCTCACCCCATGAACCATGGCACCCCTGCTAAATCACCAAACGTAGTGAACCACTTGGGGTGACCTATGGCAGAGGTGTTGGTTATCCAAAAAAGGTTCCCGGGGCGGCGGTACCCATTCCCGCGTCCCAAATTGAAAATGCAGTGTCATCGTATTACTTGCTAACTAGCAGATTGTGGACAATCTACGAAAAATGTTGAAAGGTGGTCTACTTTACTCGCTACTCGCTCATGATGGCGGCCTACCAACAGCTGATTTTGTAACTGTCAGAATTAGTTCACGCGGTAGCCGTAATTCTCGCTACTGGCTAGTGTGTGGCGCTAGCTGCGAGCTCAAGTTTTTTACAAAATTTCGACCCAATTAGTTCGCGCGAGAGTCATTATTTTAGCTGCTACTGTCGCTACTAAGCGAGTAGACAGTTTTGTGTGTCATCATGACAATCTCACTTGCCGATTCACTCTCTTTTAAACTTACCGGCTAGTGGCTTGTTAACTCGCTCTATATAATCGAAGCTAAAGTTTCAGTTTGAATTCAGATATTTTAGAGGCATAAAATCGAATCGTTTATTATCTTCCGTGTTTTTCAACAAACAATTTTTATGAAATCGACCTGTAAGTGGCTGAGTTGACAAATACGTCGGGTTGCCACCCAGGCGATATGGAATAGAAAAATTTAATTAAAAAATCTCTCTAACGAATGCGCCGATCGCGCTGCGGAGATCTTAAAGGGTTATGCCACCCTAGAGGCCGAAAAAATAGGCTATTTTAGGATTTTTTTACCAGAAATACTGCAAAATAAATCGAGGATACAATATAAAGCATTTATTATACACATTAGTGACTGTACATAAAAAAAAAATTGTAGCGATTAATTTAAAAATGGCGGCTGTACAGCGTTTTTCCGATGACATCTCCGTTTTTTTAGGGTCCACGGCCGGACACACAACTCCTGTAATTTTTGAATTATAAAAATATTTTTTATTTTTTTTATTTTAAATAGTAATTGCTATAGAAGTACGTAGGATTTTTTCAATATATTAATTTTTGGCCAAATGGCGCACTTCCAAAGTGAAAAGTTACAAATTTGCCTAAAAAATCATCAGGTAATTGTTAATAACAAATGAACCATGCAATATTTAAAAAAAAATCTGACGTTTTTCTACAAACAATGTATTTTTAAAGATATATTCAAAATTTCAAGTAAATCGGTTGAAAATTGTCTGAGTTACGTTTCCGGCAAACTTAAAAAATGCTGTTTTGAGATACACGCGTTTGAAGTTTTGAGGAGTAATAATAATTTTGCAACACCTTCAATCTGCGATGCCCGCACCATTCAATTGGCTTTCTAGATTATTGTCCTGCTCTTGCTTTTCTTTTCTGCTTGATATTAAAGCGATCCTTGTGTCTTTTACCCGTTCAGACAGCGATCTCTCTGAATGCTTTATGCGCTGTTTGTCGATTACTTATGTACTAAGTACTAAACTAAGTACTATGTACTAAAATTCGAAAATCGAGTACTTAGAGATTTTTTCTGACCAAAATCTTTTGGGACATCATTTTTGAGGTCTTAGGGAACAATTAAAAAACGATTTTTCGAAAATCCTAGGGTGGCCTAACCCCTTAAGGTACATAAATGTGTCTTTTGTCGATTGTACTAGGGATTGATATTTTTTAATGTTTTCTAAGATAATAAAATTAACCTTTTTAAGATGGTGTTAGAAGAAGGGAGAAAAGAAATCTTGTATTCGCTCATTTTTTTAGAGATTTACGCACCGCTAATTTTGACATCAGCTTATTTAAATTTTTTATTTGAAAAAATAAATTTTAATATTTATAACACTATTTGATAATGTGAGCCTCTTCAGTTCTTTACCAGTGTTAAGGCCCCCGTTTAACAATTCAATAAAATTCAATAAACAGTTAAATTAAATAATACGTTGAAATAAATGAATAAGTAATAAAAAAAATACTCTAACAAAGGCGGCAATTAAAAAAAAAAAAAAAAATTGATAATAAAAGTATTGTAATTGTATTGTATACTACGTATGTGTGTTTTATAGCCTTTAAGTTAATAAATAAATAGGTACTATAACCGTTTAAACAATGTAGTTTTATAAAATAATATACTCATAAAACCTTCGATAAAAAAACTAATTTAGTGAAGGTTGATAGTTCTGTTAGTCAAATTGACAAATGAGTCTTTAGGAATAAACTCATATCTTGTCGTCTTAGGGTTAAAATTAAATTTTTAAACTGATTATTTAAAAATGCAATAATAACTTGTCGAAATAGAGAATGTTTCAATTAACAGGGATCAAATGAATTAACCGGAGCAAAGGTTATTTTCTCGACTAATGCCGGGATCCTGCGCTAACCGGGCAACTGCTCTAATCTCTGAGTTGTCACAGCAGTCTTCAGATCGGACAGGAACGTCCGGTAATAATTATCTACTTAGTTTGTTAAAAAATCGAAACTGACAAAAGGTGTAATTTTTTATCCCATTTTGTTTCAGACAATAAACATACAGGCATATTATTATTCATAAAATTTGTGAACAATTTAACAAGAATAAAATACCATTTTATTCTAGTTTCACGCGAAATGTTATTAGAATATTTTAAGAGTGTTATATATTATCGCCACGAATATGAAAAATCGCTTGGAAAATGGAGTCCAGAGGTCAAGATTTCATACGCAAAAGTTTTATTTATTTTGTGAATAATTTTAATAGAAAAAATACGAGTTAATCTATGAAAACTGTCACAGATAAATTAAGGGGACCCGGTGGTCTAACGCCCGTGAATGCGACAGGTTTTTAGGATTTTTTTTATGAAAACAATGAACAATGCTATACAAACTTAAAAGATATATTAAATCATGTATTAAAATATACAGTAAACAAAAATATTGTAATCATAAAAAAAATGTAAATCATAAATTAAAAGATATAGTAAACAAAAAGATTGTAATTAAAAAAAAAAAAGTTTTAAGTAGTTAAGGAACTGCGCTGAAGTTGCCCTTCTCATAAATTTGGACCTGGGTGGTTGGTCAAGTTTTGGTTCTTTCATTTATCAGTAAACAAAAAAAAATCATGAGTGTGTGTAGTTATCACAGGAAATAGAATAAAAAAATGGCGCCTTGTTGAAATTAACATACAAAAAACAGACTGTTAAAAATAAGAAGTATTCAACGTATAAACTTTTTTTTAGTTCCAGTGGTAGGTACTGGTGTATTGAATAACATAGTACAATTTGGGACGAATCGGCCGAGTAGTTTTTATTTTGCCACACACCATGCAGAAAAAAGTAGTTTCGAAATAAATGAGTTTGAAGTTTCGCCCTGCTTCTGCGCTGACCTGCTAAATGGGCTGTAGAACATAAAATATCGTCAATACCATTACAAAAATTTAACAGTATATTTTCAAAGCATTATACTTTCGAAATGTCGAAAAAAAATTATTCTAGACCACCGGCTCCCCTTAAGCAATAATATTGTATTTTTAAAAAGTTATTCGTAAATACAAAAATATATTTTTTGGTAGTTTTCGCTTACATTTTTTATGAAGATATTGACAATTTTATTTTAATTCTACTTAATGGAAACGGTAGGAAAAGCTTCAATTTATCCAAAGCAAATTGTTTTGTAACACAATACATGCTTTGCTTTAATTAAAATACAAATTACAAAATACATTTTCGCATACATTTAAAATACGAAATACAAAATACTTTCAAGTAGTGTATTTGAAATACAAAATACAGTATTTAAACCGTTTTTTTCATTTCAAATACAAAATACATTTGGATTTGGTAGAACCTTTGGTCGCAATAAATTGTCGTAAGTGCCCTTATTTAAGGGTGCTTTTCCATAGAAGCAAAGCTGAGCAGTGAATCAGAGACGTGCAAAAATTGACCAATCATATCGCTCAGAAGACACACCTTATCTCCGCTCCACTTATAAAGTTTTGTGGTTTTGACGGAATTTGATCATCAATTGTCAATTAATTCACGTCTTCATGAATAAATACCGCGAAACGATGAAAATGACAATTGACAAGATACTTGCTTTGACGTACAGTGTTGCCAAATCTAAATATTAACATATATTGCTCTGGATTCTAGCGTTTTTAGTCTATGTATTATCTATGTCAGTTTATTTTTCATTATCATTATTAAGATCGCTAAATGTATTTGAAAATATATTTTGAAGCTATAAGTATTTGGAATACAAATTACAACATACCTCAGTATCAGGTAATTGAAATACCAATTACAAAATACATTTTTAGGAAGTAATTGAAATACAAATACAAAATACGTATTTGTATTTCAAATGCGTATTTCAATTGCAGGTAATTCATATATTGCCCAGTCCTGATTATATCTAATGTAAAGCGATTTCTAGTTAATAATATTAATCTGGTATGGAGATTTAGCATTAGCCTTCTTTTAAATTTCTAGCGAAATCTAAGCGCTTCTTTCACTGTCTCATTCATTATCTCCTTATGCAAATTACAGTCAAGAAAACAAACAGTAGTACACAGTTTATAGGCATCGATAAAGAATATTCTCGTGAATTACAGCGGACGGGCCAAAATACAAATAACTCAGTCCAAAAATAGAAGGAAAAAGTGACAAAGTCTCGGCGGGAAGTCATGGCATTTCATACTACATGCATTATTATTATTATTATTTTTATTATCATCCAATGCAATGGACCAAGACTCGGTGGTGGTTTGTCTCGTCTCGTCTCTGCGAGAAGAATGGCACTGGCGGATGTATGATGCTCCCATACAGGGTGAACTTTTATACACAAAGAATAATATCTTATAACCACAATCCCTATCTGATTTCAATACTGTGTAAAATATTTTCAACTTAAGGGGATATTCTAGTCTAGAAGCATGAATTGTAGGTATTTTTTCATGTGCAATTAAAAAAAAACATAATATTTTTACCAGCCATTATTTTACCAAATATTGATTAAACATTAAAGAATTCATAAAAAAAAAAACAAACGAAAAAATTCAAAATTCAAAAAGTTACAGGGTGTTCAAGTGGGAAGGGTCTCGAAAAAATGGCGCGCCCTGGTTGACACGATTGCAACCCTCCTAGTTATCTAAAAAAAAACAAATTAATTCTTAATCCAAGCAAACGCGGCTGTAGCCCGCACTAAGGAAAGGTAAAAAAAAAATTGTTATAGTTTTAGTCAGCGCCATAAAGTAATGTACAGAGAAGGCTCACGCCAATTTAAAATAAATTGGTTTAGTAGAACTTGAGATATCGTGTCAACCGTCTCAAAAAAAGAAGTTTTGAGAAACACGCGTTTAAAGTTTTGCTCTATTTAGATTTTAGTTAGATTCCGTCTAAAGCGGTCGAACTAAAATGGGTCTAACTTTAAAAATAATTCGAATTTTGAAAAATCCATTTAAGGAGATATTCTTTAATATTTAAACCATCGAAATACGAAGAAGTTTTTTTCTAGATTAAAATACCCCCTTAATTTGAATTATATAATCGAATTACCATTATTGTCTAGCATATAATGTACAATTCCAATCTGTTAATTTCACCTGCCATAACACAGGGATATCCCTAGCATGGCGGGTGAAATAATACTAAAAAAATTACCTTTTTTATTCGTGAAATAACAAATAAATAAAATAATTTTAAACAATCAGATTGTGCAATTCACACGCGGTAGAAGTGAAACTAGATAGTCATCAGATGTTACTTTCTTTTCATTTGCCTGTTTATTTTAAAGTGGTTTGAAGATTGGATATTGATTTCACAAAAATAAAAATGTTTATATTTTTGGATTCATAGGATACGAACCGCCGTTCACTGAATGTCTGTCTGTCTGGCCACTGAGATTTGTCTAAAGAAGTTTGGGGCTAAAGAATTTTCACTTCAAAAAATAAAAATAAATAAATAATTCATTAGAGACACTTTTGTAAAATATTAACTATCAATTTGAAAAAGTGTTCGTTTTTACCTGCAAAAAATATTGAAGCTATCAGGAGAACACTCTCATTGTCACCCTGGGGAAAGATCACCATTCAGGATCGAAACATTGCTTCAAATAGCTTTAGCCATGTTTAATGATCAGAATCAGAACAGCGACGTTCTTTTACTTCACGAGATTCTTTCTCTCCCTACTTCCTTCGACCTCATTCCCCAAAATTTTCCAATCCCATTGGCTCTGTTTGTTTTGAGCAGCTAAGATCCTTGCACAGTAATCGCGTCAAATAAAAAAATGTAGTTCATATACATGGTACCAACACCAAAACTAAACGCCGAAAATCAAAATTAATTACTGTACTAAAATACCGGCCCTAAGAGAATTAAAGCGCGCATCACGATTTCACGTTTACGTACTTAAGCACACACAATTCAACACAATCTTTATATCTGTCGTGATGATGGACACCATTACGCTGTCCGAAATATTGGGTCAAGTAAGAGGCAGAATTAACACCGCCTTCGAGGGGTACGGCTTTCGACTAGCAAGGCGGAGGTCGCGGTTTCAAATTCCGGCGTGCGAAAGTAAATTTTCTTTGATTAATTTGTTTTATTTTATTATGTAATTCATTTAAAATAATATATAGTATATTTCCGGCAAGGTCCAAAGTCAAAAATGCTCTCAGCAACGCCCCGGTGTAAGACCACCTCTCAGAATTAAAACATTGCTTTAAATCGGTTTGGCCGTGTCTGGTGACCAGATCTGAATAGCAAGGTGCTTCTTCCCCACCTTCCTTTTCACCATTTCCTTCCCCTCTCCAGCCTGACAACATACCCCAATTGCGGATGCCGTAGTTTCACCGGCTGCAGACGGTTGGGAGCAATTAACTCTTATGCGGTTTCAAAAATTAACCACGATAATGGTGAGAATTTTAGTTTAATCGCCCCTAAAAAGATGATAGTATTCTTTTGCGAAGTCCGCCTCTGACCTACAAAACAAACAAAAGATTTATTAAAAATAAATTTTAACAAAAAAAACATAGGTTACACCCTGTACACACTGTCCGGGATGGCGCATATCGCCCATCAGAATGTTTACCCACCGTTTAATGGTTTGATAGCATCGCCGGGGACACACCTCTGTGCCCCTGGCCACTCTTTGCCAGGCTCGCTGTCGGGAGAAGCAGGGACGCGACCAACAACCAACAGCGAGGTAGAGGGTCCGATGCGCGCTGCGAACAAACTGTCGTTCGCTGTCTGATCACGAGGCGCGATTCGGACAGTGTGACGGGTACCTTATTTTCTACTTTTATTTGTTGTCTTAATACTATAAAACAATCAGCGTTTAAGAATATAAAGTATTTATTATTATTTTGCTAATTCTGCATTAAAACAACCGTTTGCTCCTAAACACACAATTTCGATCGTACAGTTGACATCTTCAAATATTAAAATTAAATATGAACAATATAAATATGAATAATAACAATATTAAAATTAAATATGCTAAAAAAACATTTGAATTTCGAACGAGAGTCTCAACAGTCAGGAACTAATATTGTGATACGGAAGGGAGTCACGAAGGGAGTCAGGAAGGGAAAGATATGGAAAGAGGAAGGTTCCGAGGAAATCGCTATTCAGGTTTGATCACCAAACACAGCTAACGTCATTTCAAGTAACGTTTCGATTCTGGGTGGTGCCCTTTCATCAGCGTGACAGATACTAAGAGTATCTGACAGCAGTTTTGCCTTCCTAAGGGAATGTCAATCGAAGAAAAATTCACTAACAGGTAATCTGTTTATTTTAATCTAAATTATTACCATGAAAATAGATAAAATGCTTTTGACTAAAGTAATGTTTTTCTTCATTCATATAATCTCGGCTATCATCATAATAATCGCTTTCTATAGACCCTACCTTAACCCGCCTTACAACGCTGCTCAGCCTGGTGGCGATATAGTTCCCCTGAATTTCACATAAGGTACTTAAATAGTTTTCAATTCATTTTTAAATACAAAAATAAAAAAAAACCTATATTAGTTTTCAATTGGTACACCGACATACTACTGAAAAACCATTCTTAGATTACTAAACTACCTTACGAGTGACATTGTTACTAAACGTTCGTAAAAAAGACGACATAGAAATAAAACGGGAATAAATAAGATAATCAAAAACTTTTATTATTTTAGAAGTATTAGTAACATTATTTGGGTTTAAGAGATCACGTAATAATAATTTTAAAAAATCTACACAGTTGGGACACACGTTCATGCTATGCGCTCTACATACTCATATGGCTCTTTTATATTTCATGCAAAAGTTTGTTGTCATTTTTCTTGACTTGGAAGGACAAAAGGCACAAATTGTTCTTGAATTTGGTTCTTGTATTGTTGCCGCTTCGGGAACAGATTTAACAAGCAAGATACTTTTTATGAGCACTTTTATTTCATACATATTAACCCTAGAATACTTAACTATCGTAAACACTAAACTTTCATAAATTTTACGACACTCTTGCTATAAGTCAACACACAAATGACACCCGACCATAATGACAGTGCGTGGCACATTGACGGAACAAATGAGGTAGGTATTGTGAAACATTTTTTTTTCCAGGAATCGTCATTTTGCGGTCGTAATTTTTACGATAGTTTAGTACTAGGATTAAAAATGGTATTTCAAGCTTTCTTAACACGTTTGACGTTGTCTTAGAATGCAAAATGTAACTTCCTACAGTTTTTAGTTTAAAATTTGTTTATGGATTCAAAGTCTGACGTCTGACAAAAAAAATTAGCTTTACCACAAAATAACTTGGCCATTAATTATACATATTTATTGCAAAAGCGGGTGTTTAATTCTGAAACAGCTTAAGAACTGAAACCTATTTTTTCCAAATTCCTTGCATTGTTATTTTCTTCCTTTGTCTTTCTCCTTCTTTGAAAGGCCCTCACTTACGTTCTAAAGGAAGAAGAAGATGTTTTCTTCCTGCTTGGCACACATACACAATATTGCACAAAATCGAAAATTACACGCAGTAAATGCATTCGAAAATCGTCGTGAAACTGATCGCAACCCGCTTTTGAAATTTCTCTTAAAAGTCGTAAAAAATACTAATTAATACAAAAAAGTGACGGAAAATGTAACATTATTTGTGCTATCATCGTGGAAGACCAGCCACCATCAATATTGGAGCGTATGACCACAGCAAAAGTAGGGCTTCTCCTTTCAAATTGCCAATTCCTAAAAACGCCATCAATTGTCTTGCATCATACAAATAAAGATTTACAGTCCATCCTCTCTCGTGTCACGATGTCGTCCGCGAAAACGGGCAACAATTATTCAAAAACGGTATCTAAGAAGAATAATGTTTTTCGCTCCTTATTTTAGATTTATTGATATTACTCTGTTTGTGTAAACATTTTGTGACAATATGACCCTATTTTTACTAGAACACAACACAAACTTTAACTTAACACTGTGTTATAATTTGAAAAATAAACACAAACACCTCACGGTTAGTCTAACAATACCACCATCGGAGATTCCAATGGAATAAATGCAACAACCACAACCAATGCTTTCTCCATTCATTCTCATTCAAATCCTAATGTAAATAGACAGAATATTAAAATACTTAAAGAGTTCCTTAACAAAACACTGTATTGTTAAAAGGGTAATGAATCGTTCTTGGTTATAGGAACTCGTTTCTTGTCCAGAGATCTGAGCCCATAAAGATGCTGTTTTGGCCACTTCTATTGATAGAGGGACCACCTTAGATTGTTATTTTATCGGTATTTTTATGTGATGTGAATCCGAGATATATCACTCAGAAAACTGGGAAAAGAATAAACTTTTTACCTTGTTTACCATTTCACATTATAAAATGACATTTATGGCGGTTGTAAATTAATCTGACAAAATATCATACGTTTTCGAAAGAGAATGGTAAAAAAATGGAATAGGCTTCCACTTATAATTGCTGTAAAAGACACAAAATAATCCAACACCAAAATCATTATTATTGTTTTTTTCACATTCAATTTTTGAAACCTCGACAATAATTATGCAGCACGGCTAAAGTGACAAAACCTGTTAAATTTTATTTCAACTAATTCAAATTTATTTCATCTAATCTTTTCATAATTTAATAATAAATTTGATAACATTATCTTAAAACTAGCTACTGTGAGAACCTATTTTCTACAATATTTTTAATATTACGAATTTATGTAAAATGCGTAAGTGGATAGGTACTTTTTTAATATTTGATGGTTAAGTTCATACATCTGAACTCTCTCACAAAGATATTTGGTAAGATCGGATGAGTGTAAATCAATATTCATTAATTAACTAAATAAGAGCTTTGCTTTCTTACGATATTTTAACTATAGCGTGAAATCAGGCTGTTACTTCATAAAGCGCCTTTTCACAAAACATGAACGAAACAGAAATTAGTCAAGAATTTTATTTATTTTTCTCTTATATTATATTGTGCTAGGTATTCTCGATGAAAACGGTATGCAAAGATATACAGTAAAGCCGCTTAAATATGCAAGAATCAAACTGATTTACATCTTATTCCATTAAATTTATTACATCAATCGGATGCCATGATCTTTGAACTTTTAAAATGCGTATTAAAAAACCGGAGGAAAGCAAATTACTATTTTATAGGAGCCTCTACCTGGGAGGCTGATAGGGTGACCATTTACCATTCTCCATTCCATACGGTTACTCACTAGATGGACAATCTCACCAAGAACACAATGCCACAATATAAAGTATTGACGTTTAAAAAGATACAACTGCGTGCAATATGTACCTACTTTGTTTAGTATCGTCGCCTTCTGATTCAATGGCCACTTCTTTGACCATCTTTAACAAATTACAAATTGTACCTTTGTACATATATGAATTTCGTGGTTTGTTTCACCGTGGGTTTGAGTGTACTGTGTATATAACACAATGGAACTGTCTAAATTATTAAAAGTTTTAATTTTTTAATTTTTTTATTTATTTAAACGCCCGTAAGGCTTTTACATATAGTGCAATTCGTGTTTTTGACAAAATACAGGAAATAACAAAAAATATAAGAAACAAAATATAGGTAACACAAAATATAAGAGTTGACACAAAGTAGGCAACATAGAATAGATGATAAGTAAAAATAGAGGCAAAGATGGTTTATGAAGTAGGAATAAATAGTTGGCACATACGTCGTTTGAAGTTTGACAAATTTAATTTATTATCAAATACATCCATATTGTTTAAATATTTGTTACCAAGACTGTGTAAACGCTGTATTGGAGAATGCAAACTATAGTTGGAATTTTTTTGTTATTGTTTTTGGGGTGTTATGCCGTGTTTCGCTACCTCCTTCTTTAGCCAACGTTTCGGACAGCGTTACAGTGTCCATCATCACTCATCTGCCCTGATGATGGACACTGTAACGCTGTCCGAAACGTTGGCTAAAGAAGGAGGTAGCGAAACACGGCATAACACCCCAAAAACAATAACAAAAATACTTTTTGACCGTGAAAACCTAAAAACATACCTATAGTTGGAATGTTAATATTTGTCTAGTCGTTTGTGTAGGTACATGTGTATTTATCAATTGCAGGAGTTCACAACAGTCGAATTTAGAATTAAATAATTTTTATAAAAAGGTTAGGTGTTCATTTTTCGTTTGTTTTTCAAAATTTGGAATATTTAAAATTTTCATTAACGACGGGTAATTTATGTTCTCTAAAGGTATGTTAAGTTTAAAATTTACGAAATTTAGAAACTTTCTTTGAATTCTTTCAACATTATGAATATGAATTTTGTAGAAGGGCGACCAAACTACGGATTTATGTTCTATTGGGCTTCTAACAAGGGATGTGTACAATAGTTCAATGATTTGTAACGATTCAAAGTTTTTAATTTTTCTTAATATAAATCCTAATGTTTTCATACCCTTATTTAGTTTGTTGAATGTGGACCGTGAAGTCTAGTTTCTTATCCAATATTATGTCAAGATCTCGCTTTTCCGTTACTCTTTCTAAATTTATTTCATTTATTGAACAGTCGAAAAACAGTGATGTTTTTTTTCCGAAAAAGGTCAAAGTTTTGCATTTTTCTACATTTAAATATAGATAAATATTTTATCTTAGTACCTAAATTAAACCCAAAAAATATCATAACACTAAACGCAATTTACACGAAACGTTATGCCTACGCCCTTGAATGTCTAAATTTCCTAGAACACTTGGTTCAGTTAGTAATTTGATTGTAAACTTCATACATAATTATTCGTTTTATCTGCCTCATGCGATCACTCTACGAAAACCATGATTCCTTGCTAACATATCAAACTAATCCTAATTAATTTTTTATTAAACTTTTAACAGTTAATTACAATTCGTAAGCATATTATTCTTAATTTCAAAATTTATCTTTATCTTAAATTACGTCTATTAAGAAAATTTGATAGTACACATAATTGCAGGTATTTGGAATTATGTGTACTGTTTGTAGTATCCAGGAATCCAAAATGTCAAATGATGAAACCATTAATTTGCAATAATGTAGGTTGTACGTATAGTTAAACATATAAACTTAAACCATTTAAGAAACTGTTACAAATTATGTACCTATTACAAATCACTATAACCTATATTGAAATAGATTGAAAAAACCGAAAAGCTAAAAATAAAAAATATGATTTCCTCGAAGCATTGTAGGAATATTGAAATAATTATTATAATGACACAATTTAATATTAAACAAATAAATATAAATATTTGTCAAAAATGTACTACATTCCTTATCCAAGTGTTAGCTTGTTGTTAATATTTTACATCTCAAAACACGAACAAGCTTAAGGAAGCTATTTTCTTCTCCATCATGTCATTTTGACGTCAGAGATTTTCCGTTGTTCCAAGAAAATGCGCGTCGAGCTTGGAGCGTTAGATACATTAGCCCTTGTCCTTTTAATTTTATTGCCGAGAGAAGCCTCGAACAATACTCATATCCTCGTCACGACCAGAGTCCTGTTGACATGAGCCAGGCACCGAGAATAGCCTTATCACCTTCGCTTCCTCCCCGGGCTTTATGTTCACCTCGTCTGTATGAACAGGGCCGCCGCTAGGACACAACCACAAAAAGGTGAAAAAATGTAATCCTATTAATATTAATTAATTTGAGGCTGAAAAAAATGAGTAGAGAGATGAGACTGGGAAGAAGAGAGTTGGGAAGAATCCCACTAAAGGCGGCTTAAGTCATTTCATACTTTATTTCTATGAATTACATGTTACCAGGGCAGTGCAGAGGGTATCTTTCACTCAGGGAAGTAACAAATAGTTTTATTTTTTTTAATGTTCCCAGTCATGCTGTCATATTATTCTACATATGAGTGAGAACAGCGTTTAAACCTCATGCAAAGTCAGTGCCTTCATGTAGAATAATCATTATTTGTGACACTTGTATAAATTCAAATGTAAATTTCTACATTAGCGCTACCTTTTTTCTAGGTCTCCGCAGAGATGCGTTTGCCCACCGGATCGGGAGAGACTGGTTGAGGGAGACCTAACCTAGACCTCTCCAGCTGGATCGACCCATCGCCTTGCACTGCAGTGTGAGAGATGGAATCATACTTCCGTCACTCCTGGACACACTGACCCCCAGATTCCTAACCACATACCTTTTTCTTTCCCAGAACTTCACTCTTTCCGTTCCCTAAAAAGACTCTCCATATAGCATCTCCAAAGACGACAAAGGTCTTAAGGGATTTTTTTTCCTCAAGGCATCCTATTAGGAGCCAATATAAAAAAAATACAAATTATTTTTTTTTAAATTTGCACTCGCCGGAATTTGAACCCGTGACCTCCGGATAAGCCGTCAAATAATTCATCTTAAATAATGAATGTTCTTCATAACATATCCGCAAAGCTGTATTTTCAGATCTCTTCATTCTTCAACTCTTTAATAAACTGGTTTACTATGTACGTCTCTATTACATGTATTTAAAGTTTTAAATATTACTTTATTAGTAAGCATTGTCTTTTATTTGAATTTATAAAACATTATTTTAGTAAATTTAGGAAAACATTCAAGTAGTTGCTGAAGAGAGAAAAAATCAAGATGTCGCCCGTAGGTTTTGCAGCCCGTGTGCTCTGCACGCTTTACATATAAGTTTAATCCGCCCCTGTATTTATACATAAACACATAGCTTTTTACTTTTTTTTAAGCTTCATATAAAGCCACCAAGCATAGTGCACAATTTACTAAGACTGGGAAGATGAATGAGATTGCAACTTGATACCCCCTCCATATTTTGCCTGAGCTAAGGAGAGTCTCTCGACATTATAAGGGGTTCCGAGGCTTCAAACATAAATTTCGATGTTTATTCATGACCCGTAGGTTTGTGAGCCCTTTTGGCATTCATCGGCTACTGTCTTACATTTTTTGGACGTGAAGTTTCGTAATAAAAATAAAACTTTGGAATAACTTTGTCGTTACACAAAACAGTATTATATTACAACCGAGGTGGAAGGAAAAAAACGTATTATTATCTGCGGATAAAATACAATGCATAGAAAGTAAATACATATTTTTTAATAGGAGTGACCACCCTGCTACTAAAAATTATACATGATTTTTTTTGTTAATTGACATTGTGAGCTGAGACAATTGCGTTTACCAAAAAATTACGATCATACATAAAAGCTGTTATATTTTAATGACACCAATTTGGGAGGCGCGTGTGGGTACCGTCGCCTCGGGAACCTTTTATTGGATAACCAACATTCCTGCCATAGGTCACCCCAAGTGGTTCGCTACGTTTGGTGACTAAGCAAGGGTGCCCGGCTTCATGGGGTGAGGTTGGTTTAGGCTTTGGCGGCGGATGCTTTTGCTCACCGAATCCGTTAAGGGAGATCTTTTGACTTCTCTAGCCGAATTCTTTCGACCCATCGCCTTTCACCGCAGTCTGAGAGATTGATTCATACGTCCTTCACTTCTGGACACATTGATCCCTAGATTTCTACTCATCCCTGAAACATTTTTAACACAAATTAATCAATTTTTTTTTGCCACACCGGGATTCGATCCCGCGACATTTGGATTGCTAGTCAAGAGTCTTACCGCTAGACCAGGCCGGCCGTATTAAATATGAATGAATATGAAATGTAAACCATAAAATGGTCACTTAGGTACTAGGTATGGTTCATGGAGGTCATGATCTTAGTAGCTCCTACTGTAGCATATTCACGACGAAGAAATTACTTGAATTTGCTTACATTTTATGATAACGATTAAGTTTCCAACGACATAATCTCAGTACAAAGTATAAAATTATTATTTGAGTTTATGTTGTAAAGTAGAATATTTCCACAAGGGGGTACCAAGGCAAAATCCACCTGCTTTATATTCCTTGTCAAAACATATCTAATAAGTGCTCTTACGGCGTGTTCGAGTCAATACTGCGAGAAATCCTTGTGAAACATTGTTATTGGCCCATAAACACGTAAATTCTGTCGCAGGTTCTCTACTTTACTGGGATATCTCAGGATTATTGGCAGTGGCTGCCTTTTGTTAAGATAAAATAAATAAAGTTCAATAAAAAAAATAAAGGCAGGATATGAGTCAGAGCTCTGAGACAGCCGCAATAAAATGAAAACGCTAAAATCAATTTTCAATATCGACAATTCAAGTCTTTATGCAAATCAGGGCCCCGAGGGTTCGACGGGGCTACTCAAACTTGTACATATTATTATTTGTTTAACATAAAATAAGTTAAGTTCTTATTCAATTTCGTGAAAATTGTTAAAAGCTCAATAATTTGAAGCCTTCGTGTTTTTATTTGATTGTGATTGAATTACAGGCAAACCAAAGTATTTAAAAAATCGTATTGGATGTAAAATAATACTTCGTGTTTCTTAATGAGCCATATTTTTCAAGCCTCTTTGAAGTGTATATCAGTTTTCTCCTATGCTGTGTAATATCATTCTTGTTTACTTATATAAAATACAAATTACTTAATTATTTAAAGTAAACAAATTTGTTCTGATATTTTAATTAATTCGTATGTTTTTCTGATGGAACTGTTTCCTTAAATAACACACTTTGATAAATATCATAAAGTACCAACAGTTGCCAGTTGTTTCACAGAATTTGAACAATTCCTGATATGTCAAAGTTAATTTTCAAGTTTTGTGAAAGTTCTATTAATATTCAGATCAGTGAAACAACTGGTACATAATGAAATAATAACAGTACTTAAAAAGAACTATCACAGAAGATTTGCAATTTGATGAATAGTTCAACTTTTGTGAAGCAAGTGTAAAAAGTCCTAAGTGTTAACTTTGTTATTATATTATTGAACAGAGCTTTTTGCAATTGAAATATTTTTTGTGAAAAACTTATTATTTAAAATTTACTATAAATGTGTATTTTAGATCAAGTTTTCAGTTTTTTTTTTACATTGCACTGTATTTTTAATGTTAGTATCATATGTGTCTTCTTAAGTATGTAAATAGACGGTGACCGGACTCCTTTGAAAAGACATTCAAAGTGATGAAAAAAACATACGAAAAATTGGGTAAATAGGTAACGTTAGGTTAGGTTATGGACTATTTAAAAAAATTCATAGCTTTCACAGAATTATCAAAGAGGTGTTGAGTTGTCATGAACCAAAATAAACATACGAGTAATTTGCAACGCTGTTCGCTTAAAATTAATAAACTGTCGTAAGCAAGGTTATCTAAAACACGAAGAACAATTTAAAAATGTATATTCCAATCTAATTATTTTATTTTTCATGCATGTTGTTTTGGTTTTTGTTTTTGAGTCAAATATTATAGATGTATTTTTTGTGTAATTTGTCATTAGTCATTAGTATAATATTCCGATGTTGTAGGTTTGCAAGTATCTACTTCTCGGTGACCGGCCAACTCGGAATGAAACCAACTCAGAACCCTCTCAGATAAGTCATTTAGAGTGATAAAAAAATATAAATAAAAAATTGGTTAAATAGGTTAAGTTAGGTTAGGGTTATCGGCTAATTTAAAATTATTTTTTTATCACTCTAAATGACTTATCTGAGATGGTTCTGAGTTGGTTTCATTCCGAGTTGGCATGGAACCCTACTTCTCTTTCATTTCCATTGTTTCTCAGGTCATTTTTTATGCTGTTTACTGTATTATTCTAATTATCTGGAATTAATGTGATGAATAAATAAATAAAAATATCATTTACTAGATTTTACGCCTTTTTAAATGTTTTTAATTTTTCTTACCTTTTTTGGAACAGTATTATTGTAAAATACTTATAAATTATAATACTTTTAAAATCTGATAAAGTAGTCCAAAACAAGAAACATTTTCATTTACAATATAAAGCCACAAAGAGATGATATTATTGTTATTATAAATAATGTCTCTATCCCGAAATTGACCTAAAAATTCAGTTTATTGAATAATTTGCATTTACAATTTCAAGCCACAGAGTGAAGTTAATTGTTATTATAAATAATGTACCTTACCCGTAATTTATCTAATATTGAGTTTATCGAATAGTTTCATTTACAATATCAAGCCACAGATTGAAGTAATTTTGTCTACAACATTTTTATATTATATTTTATTATGTCTCTACACCCGAAATAAACTTAAAAATTGAGTTTATTGAATAGTTTTCATTTACAATAATCAAGCCACAAAGTGATGTTATTATTGTTATTATAAATAATGTCTCTATCCCGAAATTAACATAAAAATTGAGTTTATTGAATAGCTACCCCACTCCGGAGGTCTGCACAAATAAATAATTGTTCCAATTGATTGTATCTTTAAACTTCTTGTGTACCCATATATTGTATTTACAAAGTAATATTTTTTGGTTAAGGAAGGGATCGCTGCTGGACGCTATTTAGTCGATGCACGTTGATCATAATATAATAAAAAAATATTAAACGGATTTCAGACAAACCCTTCATAAATAATACCATTGAATGAATCTTTAAGACAACGAAGTGAATTTAAAATTGCCATATCTGTAATTTATTTAATTTCTTTTTACATCCCAATACATACATTATCGTTGGTTTAAGAAACTCTTTTATAAAGTTTTAACAATATAATAATATCTTGCTTCAAGTATATCAATAAAAATGCATAAAAATAAGCGTGTAATTTAGGTACGTGTTGCTAAATTTGGTGGGATTAAAAGAGTGTAAATCTGGTGGCATTCTGCAATATATACATATAAGGGACGCTGCCATTAATGTTACGACACTGTTTCAAGGTTTATTATAGAATCTAAGCTGTATAAATTGTTTTATCATTGCAATAAATAATACCTACGCACCTACGCGCAAATGCAGACAATGAAATGCAGGTACGCAAGTACGAGATGTGAATTTCAAAACTCAAATATAACTAGTATATACACATATTTCTTTTAGAATAACTCTCTTTATAATAACTTTTGAAGGTTATTCCCAACAATGAAATTAATAATTAATATTAATAACTAGCGAGTTCCTGGCACGCGTTGCTATGCCACTTAATAAAGAAATTGTTTCTCCCTGCGTGTCCTTTCCCATTCGTCCCGTTCCTTTTCCACCTCCGCCTTCCCTCTCCCCACTTCCCTCTCCCGCTTCCCTCTCCCGCATTCCATACATTCAGTCCCGGTACATTCAGTTTTCAAACAGCTCGCATGTCAACTGTTGCATTTTTTTAATACAAATTTCATAATGCCAGAGCTTACCAGACATATAGAAACATTCGCGGGCGTGCTCACAATAACTCGCCAAAGTTTTATCGCAATCGGATGAACGGTTTAGCAACGCATAATAACGCGTACAAGAGGGCTATACTTTCAAATCTTTTCAATCAATATTAACTTAATTTGTACTATAGATTTTTGTATGTAATTGCATCTCTGGTGTCATTTCTCTTTCAAACGCCACCATTATCTGTTGTACTCTTTTTTACTGTTTCTGATATGTTTCCTATGATTTTGTGACATGTGTGCTTATGTTTATACCGTTGATATTAAATAAATAAATAAATAATTTCATGACGCCAGGACTCACTATTACGTATAGAAACTATCATCGGCATGCACACATCAAATCCCCAAAGTTTCATCCCAGTCGGATGAACGGTTAGCAACGCATAATTTCATGATGCCAGAACTTACTATTATATGAAAAAAACCATTGCAGGCATGCGGACATCAAATCCCTAAAGTTTCATCGAAATCGAATGAATGGTTTAGCAACGCATAGGCATCTCATATACTCATATAAATATACCCAAGCAAACATATTTGGATTTTTGTGAAATTACTTCCTTTACTATTCATCCAATCTCGATGAAACTTTGGCGAGTTGTGGCATGCCCGCAAAGGTTTCTATACATACTGGTGAGCTCTGACGTTATGAAATTTTATGCAAATTTTGCAATAAGTGGCGCGAATTGTTTGAAAAATTTGTGTATTTCGTTTAGTTTATCGGCAGTGAGGAAAGGTTGAAAGGGGAGGAGAATCCGGGAACGGTGGGAAGCGGGAAAGGGGCAGGAAAGGCAGAAGGGGACGAAAGAGAAAAGACGCGCAGGGAGAAACAATACCTTTATGTAAGGCGCCGTATACCCGCCCAAAAAGATGAAAATGGAGAGATATGTAAATACGCACGTTAGACAGAGCGCGCTAATGTTAAAATCGATAATATTTTACTAAAAATTGTGAAAATGTTTAATAAAACACATTTGAAATAGAGTAAAAATCTTGCAGGCGTGAAACCCTGTGAAATTTTTCATATAACTTGTAAAATAATGAAACAAACGTTTATAATAATTTTCGGAGCATACTTTGCGATTTTTCTCTATGGAGGGATTTTTATATAATTTGCGTTTCGGCCTGAGGATTGCCTACATATTACCTTCAAGAATAACATATATTTTTTTAAGAGCTTTAAAACTTGTGTTTAAGGTACATTTGAAATAAATCGGTAGAAATGGGGTACGCCGCGGCTTAAGTAGCATTGCAACGCATGCCGGGAACTCGCTAGTTAGTTAATATATAAATACAATACAGGTGATTTATTTGTTAAATTTCTATTTTTTTTTTTTTAAGAGCGGAGACGGTTTACACAAATAAAGTTCCCGTGAGCACTTAGGCCGTAGGCCCGTAGTGCTATCTCCCATTTTACCTCATTCCTTTGACAGTAATCCAGTCCCTTTTACAAAGTTCACCAGGATTGTCATTGGAAATGAAGCTATATCTTCTGGTTCGACAATGTGTCTTCCCAGATCTCATTTCTCCTCTTCACTTCTACGCGGTTCATCTCTTCTCTCCACTCCTTAGTTCCCTGAAGGCTCCAGGACGGAGAGTTCACCTCCCTTTGGTTTCCTAAAGGCCCCACAAGAGAAGAGTCCACTCCACCCTGGCTCCCCGAGGGACCCAGTCTCTTCACTCTGGTTCCTTAAAGGCCCCATAAGAAAGAGTTCACGGAGATGGCCTCATTTCTCCTCTTCACTCGTACATGGTTCCCTGAAGGCCCCACATGGGAAGAGGACATCATATCTCCACTTCACTCCTCCTTGGTTCCCCAAATGCCCCGTGCCGGAAGAGTGCCCTTCCCCTTGGTTCCGTGAAGGCCCCACAAGGGAAGGGTTCATGGAGGTGGCCTCAGCTCTCCTCTCCACGGCTTCTCCTCTTGGTTCCTCCTAAGGGCCCCCAGGAAGAAAGTCCACAGAGGTGGCCTCAGCACTCCTAGGTTCCCAAAGGGCCCCTAGTTTTTGAATGGTCCAATTTTTTTGTCCCACGAGTGACCAGGGAAATAGAAGGTCCACTTCAGCAGAGCTCCGAATGTTGGAGTAAGGTCTAAATACTCCGAGATGCGACCTTGTTTCTCGGAGGCACCGTTCAGCCGACATTCAGCCTGAGCACGGTAGCTCACACCTTGGCTTGGGATGGCTATTGCAGGTTTGTGTTTCCACTCCCTGAGCAATGGGTTCGCCACACTCCCTACGCTAGTTAAATTTCTAAGTTTTATTGATTTTATAAAATCTATTAATGACAAGTAATACAGCCACGATAAATTCTGACAAGATTCCGGATTTACGTGAGTAATATCGTGACAGCATTGAACAATTTTAGCATCAGTGTTATTATGTTATACCTTAATCAATAATATCTATGACTTATTGCCTTATGTGATAAGAAATAATTATTATAAGTAAACTCGTCGCAATTCTCCGGCGCAAGACTATTAATAGTAAAACACCATAAAAAGCCATCGAGAGAAAAGGAGCTCAACTTAATAATAATGCAGCCATCGAAATATATTAACAATAATTTACACTTACACAATATGATTCCTATGACTGAGTCCACGGAGTACCGGGTGATTGAGAACAATATTATAAATGAGGGATTTAATTTGACATTTTAAGATTTTTATGTCAGTAATTTGGGAGGCGGGAATGGGTACCGCCGCCGCAGAAACCTTTATTGGATAACCAACACCTCTGCCATAAGTCACCCCAAGTGGTTCGCTACGTTTGGTGATTTAGCAGGGGTGCCCAGGTTCATGGGGTAAGGTTTGTCTAGGTCTTAGAGGCGGATGACCAGGACACACTGAACCACAGATTCCTACCCACTCTTTAAACCCTTTTACTTCCCAGAACTCTTCTCTCCTCCTTTTCCTTAAAAAAAATCCTCCATATAGCATCCCCAAATATGACACAGGCCCTGACGAAAATTATTTTTCTCAGGGCCTCCTGTGTGGAGCGCATGTAAAAAAAAAAAGACAGCTTCGGACAGTCAATTCGGGAGGCGGGTACGGGTACCACCGCCCCGCGAACCATTTATTGGATAACCAACACCTCTTCCATAGGTCTCCCCAAGTGGTTCGCTAAGTTTGGTGACTTAGCAGGGGTATTAGTATTAGGCTTAGTATTCATGGGGTGACGTTTGTCCAGGTCTTGGCGGCGGATGCGTCTTCCCAACTGCTGCGTGGCGAGCCGGATCGAAAGATACTGGTTGAAGGAGGCCTTTGACCTATCCAACCGGACTCTCTCGACCCATCGCTGTTGGACAGATGGATTCAAACGTCCGTCACTTCTTTACACACTAACCCCCAGATTTCTACCCACCCCTCATACCTTTTTCCTTCCCAGAACTTAAAAAGACCCTCCACGTAGTATCCTCTAAGATGACACAGGCCTAGAAAATAAATTTCCTCAGGGCCTCCTGTGTGGAGCAAATGTAAAAAAAAGACTCCGTCGCCGTCGAGGTTGAGGGGTAGGCTCTCATTTTCGAATCCAGAGGCCACGGTTTCAAATCTCGGTGTGCTCAAATATTTTTTTTTGAAATACATGTTTTTTTTTCACATTTAATTCATATATATATAGTATTTTAGCTATTTGTGGCATGTAGTTACTCATGCCACAAATAACTTAGTTAATCAACTTTAGTAAAAATGTTTGTTTATTTTTATATAGTATAAATCAATTTTCGTTATTTGTTTTTGGGGTGTTATGCCGTGTTGGCTACCTCCTTCTTTAGCCAACGTTTCGGACAGCGTTACAGTTTCCATCATCAGGGCTTTGTTAACACCACTTTAATAACCACATAAAAGTGGTGTTAACTAAGTTATTGTTATATTTTAAAAAAAATATATATATATATATATTATTTGGATAGCATCAAACTCGAGAAAAAACAGATGAATTCACTGAATATCAGATAGATTTGTGTAAATAAAAGTAAGAATTTGAATTAATTTTTTTTATTCATATTCTCGCATTTCTATTCTTCTTATAGTAACAACTCATGACTAATGTACTAACAGTACCTTCTTCGCAGGAGACGAGTGGGAGACCATTTCCTTATAAGCGGAATTAAGTAAGATACCAATATTAAACTTAATGCACCTCAGACATGGAGCATTACTGAAAAATTACACAATATGTGTAATCTATAATCGAGTGTAATTGATGATTTGCCATACGTTTAACGCGCTACGGGTAATAGATTTGCCGGGTTATCATTATTGGAGATGAAGCCTTATTATTGGTGATTCGTTATTATTGGCGAAGTGTTGTTATTATTTGCGAATTCAGGCTCGTGCGCATTTTATGGAGATGATTGAAAGTTTGCGATTTCAATATTCATGAGCGGCTCGTAAAGTTGGGAACGTGGCGAACTCGGAGGTCAAGCTATAAACAATCAATTTCTATGGTCGTAAGAATCTAATTATTCTATGTTTCTGCTTATTCTGTATTTACATACTGCATTGTGAAGGTGTTAACAGTATTTTTCACGATAGTTATTTAAACGTAGATACATTTGTTCGCGATTATCTATGGTCCGTTGATTATTATTATTATCGAAGGTTTCTATGAATTTTTCATAGATCGATTTTTTTTAAATTTGTTTTGAAGATATTTTCAGTGGTGAAATAGCTACTACGCCTTCTGAAAATATTAACAGTTTTTGAAAGAGGCGAATAACTTATTTGAAGTTGAAATTATTGTCTGTTTCTTTAATAAATGTTTTTTTTTTTACATTCACTCCATACAGGATGTCATCTTTGAAGATGCTGTGTGGATGGTGTTTTTGAGGAGAGGAAGGAGTAAACATGGGTCTTGAAGAGACCCATGTTGTAGGAGTCGTAGAAACGACCGGTTCTCACCTGACGCCTGTGCTCTAAAGATTGCAATCTGTTTGTTAAGTTAGGAGAATCTATCAAACGGACCGCCCGTTTCTACACAGAGTCGAGGGTTTTTTTAGTTAATTTTGGGGTTCAAGACGAGAGGTGGCTGCCAAATTCAACCGTGGGGCGCACTTTCGATTTGTAGGATGGGTTTGCACTTGCGATTAGCAGTTGTGTACTATTAAAGTATCTGCGGGCCCTGTACAGTACGCCCAGTTTCTGAGAGGCAACTTAACTCTGGCTTCGATGGAGCCCCCGTACCTGAGCTGGTCACTTAGAGTTACATCTAGCATTTATTAATTTATTATACTCAAAAAGACATACATAATCTCAGCAATTTTTGTTTACAATTAATAACTATTTATGGGAGACTTCTTATCATTTTCACAAATTTATTTTATTTTATTGTGTAAGAACTTTCTTTAAACTTTTTTACTATTGCATTACATTTTCTTTATTTTTTACATTTTGAGGTATTTAAAATATCTGTGATACTCAAATTATAAACTTGAATGCAGAAGCGCATTAGGGCGTGTAATAAATAAATAAAAATAAAAATCAAATATATTTATTATTTGAGTTGTTTTATCATTAGCTCCCACACGGGAGACCCTGGAGAAAATAATTTCCTTCAGGGCCTACGTCTTATCTGGGGATGCTGGGTGGAGGGTCTTTTTAGGAAAGGAATTAGATGAAGATTTGAAAAGGAAAAGATATGAGGGGAGGGTAGTAATCTGAGGGTTAGTGTAATCAGAAGTGACGGACGTATAAATCTATCCCTCCCACTGCGGTGCAAGGTGTCGTTCCGAGAGAGTCCTGCTGGAGAGTCTGTCTCAACCAGTCTCTCTCGATCCATTCTGCCACGCAGTTGGTGGGCCGACGCTTCACCGCCAAGACCCGGACAAACCTCACCCCATGATCCTGGGCATCCCTGCTAAATCACCAAACGTAGCGAACCACTTGGAGTGACCTATGACAGGGGTGTTTGTAATCCAATAAATGGTACCTTCCAAACTGAGATGTATCAGCGAGCATATTACAACCCCGAAAACACTGATTTTATAATATACATATATAGGAATGCCTTCCATGCAGATTTGATTGGAAACCAATGTCAAGTTTCCAATCAAATCAAAATCAAAAACTCTTCCACACAGCATCCCCAAAGATGATGGAAATTATTTTCCTCAGGGCCTCCTGTGTGGAACTCATGTAAAAAAAAAAAAAAATCAACATAGTAACTTTAATATTATTTCCAAACAAACTTCAATTCATTTGAGATACCAATATTCACCTAAGCCGAATTTCAATATTTTAATTTTAAGCAAAGAATGGTCAGACTTTTGGATCACGAAACATGCCTTCATCAAATTTTTGTGCCTTCGGTATTCCGTGACTTAAAATAGGAAACCTAATTTACCAAAAAATACCAATGAAACATGTCCGAGACAGTCACAATAAATAAAAATATATTCTTGAAAGCTTCTAAAATAATCATTAATGTTGAATGACGTTTGACTGTCAGTTAGACGTTTCAATTTAATTTGATTTGTTGAGTGAAGGAATCTTCAAAATAAATTCTCAATATGACTTACCGATACACCTTAATAATGTTTATAAATTTTTAAAGAAATATTATTTTAATATGATTTTATATAAAATGTGTAATTTGGGAAACGGTAATGGGTATTAAATTATTAGATAACCAACACCTCTACCATAGGTCACCTCAAGTGGTTCGCGACGTTTGGTGACTTAGCAGAGGTACCCGGGTTCTTGGGTTGAGGTTTATCTAGATTTTGGCGGCGGATGATTTGGACACACTGAACCCACATTCCTAAGCATCCCTCATACCTTTTACTTTCCCAGAACCTCCTCTTCTTCCTTTCCTTAACATACCCTCCACACAGCATACCCAAAGATGATATGGGCCCTTCGGATAATTATTTTCTTCAAGGCCTTCTGTGTGGACCTAATGCAAAAAAAAATCTTCAACTTTTTTATTTTATTTTTTGAAGTGAAAACTTCTTTAGCACTGTTGTGATATGAAACTCGATGAATCGATAAAGCGCACAAAAAAAAAACAAACACATACATCTATAGGATTTAGCCTGCGAGAGAATGAGATTGAATAATTGGTTTTCTCTTTGGGGGGGTGCATCGTAACCTCTCCAATCTTGTCTACTTTAGTTTTCTGAATATTTCATTTATACCAATGTGAACCGCGTGTGAACTAAACACTTGTTTTATTTTTATTTTTTAGAGTTGTAAATCAACTCATTTATTAAATATGGCAGGTTATGTATCACAAACAATTACAATTTAAATGAAAACTTTAATGTTATTTTTAAGGCATTACCTACATTTTATTAATCCTCACCGCAGTCATAATACATTTTTCATTAGTCGTAAAAATTATAAGACACTAAACATCTCTTTTCTCAAGGCGTACCAACAAAAGAATGTAAATAAGTGCATTCCTTGTCATAATAAAAATACGGCGCTTATTTATGGTATTTTGTTAAAAGACAATAAAATGTCGGATCTCGTGGTGGTCACCCATTTCATTGCACCAAAGAAACGAATAAACCACACAAATTATTATAAACAAGACTTGCGTCTGGATTTTATACCTTTATCAATGCTAAAGGACCATAAATTAACTTTATCATTTCAAGCTTCAAAACATTATATAGGTTGGTAGGTACCAAGCCAGATTCCTTATAAAAACTATTCCTTATAAAAACTTATAAAAATTCTGTTATAAAAATCGCAAAAGGTGAACCTTTTCATTATGAATTTTGCATATTATGTAGCTTTTTCTTTCTGAAATTACAGGTATGCATAAGAAACAATTTTAAGATCAAAAGGTCAATTCCATCATGGCCTATTGTGTTTTAAAATTGGGTAAAATTAATGAATTCATTTTTTCAATTTTTCAGAAAATTTGGTGTTAGGACTCTCGGGCGGTATAACTCTCAAATATTGGTGCTCAAAAATTCGCAATTCTTACTAAAATTATAGTTTATTTTGTTTTTAACATTACGAGTAAAATCTCGAATTGTAATATTTAACTAAATGAAGACAATATTAGCGAAACTCAATCGAAGATAATGTTGGTAGTTCTTAGTGGAAGTATGATACGGTTAAAAGTGACCGAATTGAATATAGACACCTTAGCTCAGTTGGTAGAGCTGTTGCCATGAAAGCAGAAGGTCCCGGGTTCGAGTCCCAGAAGTGCCAATATATTTTTGCTGATTTTTCTGTCTCCAGATTTTCGATTGAGATCCGCTAATATTGTCTTCATTTAATTAAAATTATATTGTTTATTTGTCCTTCTTTCATGTCGCAACGGAGTGACCGATCGACCTGATTTTTTGCATTGGTATTGTTGAAAAACTGCGAAGTGACATAGGTTACTTTTCATCTCGGAAAAACATTTCGTTCCCTTGAAGACATTCTTTTTACAGTAATTTACCCTAATACCACGCAAGTGAAGCCACACGTAAAAGCAAGTACAAAATAAAAGAAACATGATTCTTTTACGGCCGAGTAATATTTAGATATATGGATAGGGAACTATTTCAAACCTTGATTTTCAAATGACGGGTCCATTCAGGTAATGATCGTTGGAAGTTTTCCTTAACAAACATGTTTGTCATTGAAGTTAAATAGCGATAAATTTATTTTATTTTTGAATATTTAACTGTGTTATTATTAATTTGATGCCCCTCTGGAGGCAGAGACTGTCAACTGTTCTGAAACAATATTGTCATTGTTATTTTTCATTCTTTTTAATCCATTATTTTATTTATTATTAATTATTTTCTATATTATGGAATATAGGGTATTGCATTTGCCGAGGAAATGCTAGACCTGCAATGGACCTGTATTAATTGAGTGTCAATATTATTTGGTTTTTTTGCTTGAGAAGTAGGGGATTGTTCTGTTCTTCTCTTAATGTAGTTTTTTAATTGATACATCGAAATGTTGATACTTCATAACTGTAGATACTGAAGGAATCCTACCACCATTCAATGAAATTCATTTCGGAACTATATATTTTTTTATCAGAATACGTACACATCAACTAGACCGACCCCCATCCCCATCCTACCCCCACCCTATTCCCACTTAAACAATTTACTATGTAATCTTTTTTAATAGGGAAGAAGGTGTAGAAGATGTAGAAGACACACGAAAAACTCTCTGACCTCACCTCGAGAGTTCAACGTTTAGTAGAAGCTCATCCTTGAAAGGACATGAACTTTTAATAGCGGGTAGGCATCCCGAAAAAATGTCGTTCTTTGATTGTTCCAAGTCTCTACACCGTAAAGATATTTATATGATGAAGCACGCTGTTCAATTTTACCTTTATAAATGACTAGCGAGTTCCCGGCATGCGTTGCTATGTCCTTTAAGAACGAAATTGTTTCTCCCTGGGTGTTTTTTCCCATTCGTCCCCTTTCCCTTCTACCTCCCCTTCACGCGTTACCACTCCGCCCTCTCTCCATTCATTCCCGGTACATTCAGGTTTTCAAACAGCTCGCGTGCCACCTTTTGCAATTAATTAATTTAAACATTTTCGAAAATTTATTTGTATTATATACCCCCCCCCCCCCCCCCATACACACAAGCCCTGCTTATTAATGGGGGTACATCAAATACATCTTTTATGTAATTAATTATTGTATAAAATTTGTTTGACATACAAGTATCTTTTTAAGACTAATAAAAAATTAAAATTAAAGTTAACAATCGATGGTTTGCAAAATGTCATTCTCAAATTGTGACAGTTTTGTAAGAGTTTTTGTAATGATAAAAAAACTTTTCAGATGTATTGTCATGTGGTTGTAATAATACAGAAACCTTCGCGAGGACGGAAAGAACGTATATTGATACTACAAATCATCCGCAAAGTTTCATCGCAATCGGGTGAATGGTTTAACAACGCATAGCATACATACTATATACATAAACAGAAACAAACATATTTTAATTTTTATGTATATAGATAAATAACAGTGGATATAAATTCGTCATAATATACCTACAAGCAGTCATATTTCTAGTGTTGATTCTTGAAACCCATAAGCAAGATTACAGATCAAAAGCTAATGTAGAAGATATTCTAATGACCCCTCCTAATACATCGAATGCAAATAGTCTCCTATCAAGACAAACATCAACTAATATGCCCAATAAACAAGATCGTATATCTATAAATTTTAAATGGCTTGAATGGCTTGACTGCCGGGTACCAATTCTGCACAATTTCGCTAATGCTTATTATAATATTGAAGAGGATAAAAATAATTTGGTGTAGCTGAACTTAGTCGGCTCGTAGGTGGAACGAGCTACCGGCAACCATTTTAATTAAATCCCCTACTAAAATACTAGGTACTCAATTACCTTAACCCGGTTCACAACGTTGTCCAACCGGGTGGATATATAGATCCATTGTTTTTACAATGTACATACGCTGTATTTACAATGTGCAGGAAAATAAGAGAACAGTACTCATAGATTACAATCTTGGAAAATACAACAATATTATTATGCAAATAATAAGATGTGGTAAGTAGAAGTCCCAAAAAATTCTCCCCCCCCCCCCCCCCTTGTCCCTTACTCACCTCCCCAGGACAGAACCCCCCCCCTCCCTTAGGATCAAGCCCCCTCCTGTTAATGTAAGTGTTATAGCTACCTGTAATTGCTATAGCTACGCCCTTTGACAAGGGCGCCCTTGTGAGGTGTCACATAATTTAAACTTTTTTTTTAAACCTGTAAGATTGTTTTATCGTACACAAATCTTTTCCATTAAATAAAAAAAAAATAATCTCTTCAAAACTTCAACATTATCTTTGTAATTATTTGGGTCAAGTTAATAAATACAAAGAAGATGTTAATTTTACCATTACTACCGGGGGCTATTAAGGGGCTATCCATAAATGACCCCCTCCCCCCTAGTGTGACGTCACATATTTTTGCAATTTTGCAATTTTACACCTAAAAATAATCAAAACAAAAGTTCAAAATTCAATTTTTTATTTTTATTAAAAATATGTTTTCATCACAGAGCTGATATCCCCCCTCTCATATCCCATGTCCCCCCCCCCCCCCCCCCCCTTAAGATGTGACGTAATTTATGGATGGCTCCTAATTCTCCTGAGTAACGACTTAGTTTTAACAGTTAAGAGAATATTTTTAAACTCTTGATGAAAATAACTAATCGAGCTGAAAAGGGTTTGGGTCTTAAACAAAAAATCGATACTCGAATTTCCATTATGCCAGGACACAGCATTCGAAGGATTTAGTTGTTGAGAAAACACATTACGATTTTTATTGATAAAATCTACTATAAACATAATGCGTGGTTTTGTTGAGGTTCAAAGGCATGTCTCAAAGAAACTAAAGAAAAGAATCGTAAAGTAAGTGGTAGTGAATATTGATTACATGCCACAAAATTAATATCTGCTATTAGTGATGAATTCGGTCCCAATACGTACGAATCGGTATATATCATAAATGTATAAACACTGCATTAAGCGATATGAAAACAGCTCGTGTAGGCGCCAACGAAGAAACGCCCATCTCCTTATAGGGGGTTAGACCGCCCACTTGCGATGACGTCACGATAGATACAGCTGTCAAAGATCCCTGCTTTATGATTATTTCAATCACTCCATGCTCTATGGGCCGATGCCAGCTCCATCTATGAATATATCTGCCTAAACAGGTAACATAGAAAAATAAACATCTATGACAAGCAAATATGGGATCAGTGAGTGAATAGGTACTATTTCTTTGTCTAGCTAGATAGGTACCTACTTTCTTATTTAATTTTTTTTATGCTTTTCAAATAAGGACTCCATAAGAGTGTCTGAATTTCTAAATGGGTATATTTTATATATTTCTGTATTAAATTATTAAGCAATGACGTGAAAACACTAGCTCCAAGTGAACGTCGTTCCAACTTATAGGCGCATACGTACCTACTCGCTGATAATTTTTTTTGAGTTTAAATTTGGAAATAAGGTCAAATTAAGGTCACCACAAATGTTTCCTATGTTTGGTTACCGGGTGCTGGTGACTTTGGGCAGGGGTGCCCGGGTTCAAGGGGTTAGGTTTGTCCGAGCTTGGTGGCAATGCATCGTCCACCGGCTGCGTGGTAGGCCGGATCGGGAGAGAGTGGTATAGAGAGACGTTTTGATCTCACCAGAACGACTCTTGGAACATCGCCTTACACCGCAGTGGGAGGGATGGATTCATAAGTCCGTCGCTCCTAGAGACATTTACCTCCAGATTTCTACCCACTCCTCATATCTTATTCCTTCTCAGAACTTCATTTAATTTATTTATTGTTATCAATTTTAAGTTGTAGAACTCAATTGTTATTTTTTTTTTTTTATTCAATAATATTATTGTTTAATTTATAAAAACGTTTTATTACCTACATATTTATAAGTTGTAAGATAAAATGACACCAGATTATATGTTTAATGAGGTTAAAAATAATAGTACAGTTCATTGTACCAAATTTTATTAAAAGTTATATTATTGTAGATGTTAAATCTTATTATAACTAAATAAAATATTCTTTAAAAAAAATGTGGTAATAAATCATATTTTAAAAATTAAAAAATTATAAGTTCTGCTAGCATACAAGCAGAATCAATAGTAAATAGTAAATGATCTAGTTACTGCTTTTTCCCCTACGAAATCATTAATTTAAGGTGTATCTAATATCTAATAGATACAGTTGTATTTTTCATTAATCAGCAGGAAAGATTCAAGTTCAACCCAAGAACAAAATTGTGAGCTTTTCAAAACCCAGTCATCTATTCTACAACAAACTTTATTTTATTATTAATCTCTACCAAATCCAAAACATGATTCTCATAATCGTCTCACATGTTCACCTAATGGCGCTGTGTTCCTGGTAGAGACCTATAACCGCGTCTAGTCGCTAGTCATACGGAGTTCGCGATAATATTTATTGATCATTTCCTGTTGAGATCAATCCTCTGGTCGCTGGTTGGTGTTGTTGCGCTGGAGAACTGAAACAGATTCAGTGGTACAAGACACACCTCTCGATACACGGCCCACTATGCTGATGTCATCATCAGCTAATGCCGCCAGGTGTTGCCAACATGGCGCAGACGAGGTAACGAATGCGACCGTTTTAAACGCCATAATAAAGCTGATTTCACCTCTTTTTAGTAGACGTGTTGTGTGTTAGTCGCATTCCCACCTCCGATAGAAAAGGGCTTAAATTTTATGTAAAGTCCTTTTGACCCTAACGATAGGCTGGTCAAAAAGACTTTAGAAATAGCACAACACTCCCTATTCCTTCAAATCTTGACTTAAAAGAGTGTGCATTAAAGAAAATTAAAAATGGTTGTTTGAGATTTAATTTTGTTTTCGTTATTACCGCTACACCAGCTCTACGCCAAGGTAAAGATTAAAAGAACTCAAATTACCCGTAAATAGTTTGTCCTCCCTACAGCCTCTAATTTAACCCTAACCGGTTGGCAACATAGCCCCCCTGTCTTTACAATGTAAAGATAGGGTCGCTCTTGTGATAACGCATAAAAAATTCAGTAATCAGCTAATCTTGATAAATTTGATGTAGGCCTAATTCCAAAGATGGACTACCGAAGGTTTGCGGAAAAGGAGATATTTTAATTCAGGTACCTAAATGGATTATCATATCGTAAACCACACGGACGAATATCGAAAGCAGGCACCTTTCGCTTTGATCACATCATCTCAAACATACGAATAATAATTTTGGTTGTATATCTATTTTGCATAACTCTGATTCAATGAACTGTAGAACTCTGATCTGCTTTGAATTTGACTTTCATTTTCAAACTGTTTGTTTGAAGAATTCAGATAAACCATAAAGTACCTACCTATAATATAATTGCCATTTTCATAAATGGAGCTGTTTTGTCGACAATGCGGACTAGCATGGTCGATCGATATAACCCTATATCAAAACAATATTGCCCAAATCCATCATCTATAGTCAGTTAGCAATATTTGCGATCACGGTCAACAATTGGTAAGAGAAATTCCAACCGACGATTGACCAATTTTAGCCCGGATTCCATAGTATCAGATAAATTATTTTTTTGATGTATTCATTTATTTGAATTGTGTCGTTTGTTAATCAACATTACTGGCTTATTTAATGAACGTATTGTTTTGTATTGAAAGAAGTCATATACGCGATCCATGGACTTAATAATTCAACTAAGACTGGCTGCTGTATACTAAAGAAATGATGAATGAAAACTAAAGTAGCTGAAATATGACTAAAGAAATGATTAATTAATTAACTCCCACGTAGTCAAAAAGTAAATGCGGTCTCCCAACGCATATTTAGGTTTGTATTTGAATTAAACATTGCCAAATTATTCATATTTTTACGTATTTGACTGCGTTTGACGTATCTGAATGTGAATTTATGGACAGATCCGCCAGTGTTGCCAGCGTATATCAATTAATAATTTATTCCCCATCAATATCGGTTCGGCTATCAACAGTGAAACTGTGCTATGGATATCGATATAAAATCATCTAAAGTTACACCTAACGATCCGGTATTGTAAAGTTATCGATTTCACCACGTTAGAGCCCCATTTTTTATAAAAATAAAGCTGAATAGAAACTACTATTTGTCTTTCTTTTACATTAAAAGAACCGTAAAAACGTAAATGAAAGTTTAATACAACTGGATCAGCTAACGTAGTAAACTTCGACATGTCGCAAGAACGGATATTGCTGCAAGGCCGCGCTCATTATCTTGTAAGCGCCTTTAAAACATTGCCATTGATTAAACCCATACCATACCTGCCTACAGACCTACGCACAAACCGTACGCTTTGAATATAAGTCACCACTACGCTCATTCAATAACTCATGCAACTTAAGATTCTTAACGCATCGCTTTGATTAAAGTAATTCTATTGTCTGTGCAACTGTTGGCTTATTGGGAATTATAAATCGGACGTGCAAATGTAAAATAGAACGGGTGTGATACACGGTGAGTTCAAATATTGTCACGTAATTTCATTTTTAAGGAATTCAATTCTATATTAGCTTCAATGCACTTCAGTACACAGCTTACTTTGGATCAGCTGATCTTGATGTTGCTATAAGTATAACTAGAAAACATGTAAATTAGCAGTAACAGCAGATATAAAATCTGATTCCATGCCAACTGAGAATAAAGTCAACTCAACACCTCCTTGAAAACTCTAAAAGCTATGAAAAAAAAATTATTAGCTCATTAACCTAACTTATTACCATTTTTTATTTGACCATTTTTTTATGTATTTTTTTATCACTCTAAATGGCTTATCTGAGATGGTTCTGAGTTGGTTTCATTCCGAGTTGTCCGGTCACCATTAAATCTATATACATATTATGTATATATAAAAATGTTTTTTTCTTTGTTTATCCCTATTTCCTACACCGTTCATCCGATTGCAATAAAACTTTGTAAATTTGTTGTGCGCACTCCCGCAAAGGCTTCTACATATAACGATGAGCTCTGGCGTTCTGAAATTTGTATAAAAAAATTAAAATAGGTAGCGCTGGAGTTGTTTGAAAACTGTGTGTATTTCATGCGGTTTAGCGACAGGAAGAGAAGACGGGAGGGGAGGAGAATCGGGGAGGGGAACGAAGGAAATGAGAGGGGTTCTCGTGAGAGGGAACGAGAAGGGGGATGGCGGGGAAGGTAAAGGGGGAACGCAAGAGGGTAGGGGGGACGCGGGAGGGGACGCATGGAAAAGGACACCCAGCGAAAATCAATTTGCTTTGCTCCGCACGACGGATAGTAGCTAGTCTCATATATAAAAATCGATATTTGTTTGTTTGTTCGTATTTTATGCGCTGCCATACCGTTCATCCGATTGCGATAAAACTTTGGTGATATATTGTGCGCACGCCCGCGAAGGTTACAGGCTATAATATATAATGGTAAGCTCTGTCGTTATGAGATTTTTATAACTAAAAATGTGTGTATTTCATATATTTTAGCGGCAGGGTGGAGGGGGAGAGGGGAACAGGGAGATGGGGTTCGCTGGAGGGGTGGCGAGGCAGGGGAAACACGGGGAAGGTGGAAGGGGAACGCGGGAGGTTAACGGGGACCCACGTGAAAGGACATGCAGGGAGAATCAATTTATTTCTTTGAATGGCATTGTAACGCATGCCAGGTAACCAGCTAGTAATTAAAAAATATTAAGAAAGAGTTCATTTAATTAAAACCAGATGAAAATGTGCATGGTGTCCGGAAACTAGTGGCGCAAGCGGTAAACTGGTGAATCTGCATCACACCCAAAAAACTTTTTTTTCAATCTGAACATAAAAGCTTTCAAAAAGTAATAAAAGCTTTTGGAGCCGGATCTACGCTTCGACGCATTATAAAAAAAATAAACAGCTAAACTAGTAACCAAGTAGCCGGTTTTTTTTCAGATTTAACCTAAAAATTCAACTTCGGACTGGATTTACTCTAAAACAAAAGCTCTAATAAAAAATAAAAATAAATATCTAAATATAAAATATAAGATGAACTCTAAATATTGTGATGTACATGGATCCACCAGTTTTCAGGTAACTATTTATAATTAAATTTGTGTAGGTAATAAAAAAGATTTTTTTAAAAATAAACAATTTTTAACATAATTTAATAATTATTTCAATAAATCTTTGATTTATCATTTTTATTAGAACAACTCTCTTTTTTTAGCTTTGAAGACTATTCCCATCAATATAATATATCATTGAAGGAGAAGATAACAGTAAAAATCTAAACGAAAATATAAAAGAAGTCAAGACACAGAAAAATAAAAAGATAACGGTCGCAACTGGGACTCGAACTCAGAACCTTTCGTCTTACCGAGACGAACACCTTGTCTAATTCGGCCACTGCCACCTCTTATTAAGCCGTCGTATTTGTCAATTTTATAGCTGAACAACCTTAAAACATAACCAAAGTTTAATTTTACCGACTGGCACCACTGAGAACCGCTCTCAGGCCCAGCGCATGAAATTGCAAATATTCCGGTTCCCGCGTCCGCTCAGTTCGGCTGTTTTACATTCCCTCTCGTATCACCCTCTAGTTGTTACGATTTTAATTTTGTTTCAAGTTTATTTAAAAATAAAACGTTACTTGTAAATATATTTGAGCCGCATAATCAAGAGTTCTTATTTGCAAATTTCCCCTTCACACGCATCTCAGTTTACAGTGCTCGGGAAGGCTGTAAGCTGCAAATCCAAATCAGGATAAAAATACATAATTCACCACCATTCCAAAATCTCATACTTCATATTTCTAAATTAACAATATTGTCTTCGACTAATTTTAGATTATTAGTTTTGTCTTCATCTTCAACTTTTATTTATAGGCCAGACTAGTATAATATTTATAATATTGCAATTTGCATCACAAACTAATAATTAAAAAAAAACTAATTATTTATTTATTTATTTCAAAATCTAAAAAACTGGATAGTACGTGATTAAAAGCTCAGTAGCGTATATTAATTTTATTTCTGTTAGCATAGCAATGTCAGCAATATGTCCATATAAAAATGGTAATTAACATTGCACGGTAGTTGTATGTACGCAGTTGTCGAAAAGTCACTTATACGAAAAGCGTTAACCAAAATTTCTCATTACGGACCAGGAGCACACGAATGGGAAGCGTCAACATCGGCCGATTCCCACGGGGCAATCTCACTACAGGCCCGGACTTGGGTGCGGGCTTTTATTATTTAAAAAAAACCAAGATATCATAAACCGGTGTTTGTAGGTAATATGAATACTGCGATATGTGGAAGAGCGAAGTATTATACTGAGTTATCAATGACTTTATACATTACATCTAGACTCGCCACTGTCTCACAAACTCAAAATAGAATTATTTATTTATTTGTAAGAGACAAACGTTTATGCATAAAATACAGAGATACGCACAAAGTTAAATTAAATCAAGCCAAAAAGGTCTCCTTTGTGTTACTTGGTAATACTGCAAGTAAGAAACACTTTTGTGTTTTCAGTAAATTCTTAAAAGTTATTCATGTATGATGAAGACAGACATTCAAATAATGTGTGTGTATAAACGACGTATACATTACATAGGACGTGGCGATGTTTTGGTATTACCGAATATCATTCCACATCACGGGTGTGACTGAGATGCCAAGATACGCTTACACTAAGACGAATACGGAATGCTGTACGAGACGACCTACTGTCCTAGGTTGTCCTTATATTTAATTGTTGCTACGTTTGCTATCTCACTTACTCTAATGGCGCTAAAAATTTTCGGGAAACAATCGAAATACATAATTGTATTTTTTTAATAATTGTTCGAATGAAGTGTTATTTCTTAGCTTTTACTGGTGTTTTTTTATGCAATTACAGGACACGACCTAAAGCGACGCGTGGCAGTTGAATACTAAAACTATGAAGTTGAGTACAATACAATAAGGAACTCCAGTGAAAAATATTATGGCTTTAAAAAATATGTTCATATAGACCAATAAACGCTGATTCTGAATATATAAATTTTATTAAATAATATTAAACGTAGAGTTTTAAAAAAAAATTAAAAAGTCAATTTTAAAACGTGTCATTAAAACACCCTGTCAAGTTGGTATTGCTGGATTTTGGCGGCGTGACGTCACCGCGCCGCGTCACCTGGGTCAAAGTTGTATAGAAATGTAAGACGCAAGCCGTTCGACATTCCGTGTTATTGGTATAAACCTCTATAAAGAGATTTGGACATTTAATAGTTTTTGTTTTTATTGAAACATTATTTAGGCCTAAATAATTCAGTATCAAAAATAAAGTATCTCTATTAGTTTATCTATATTATTTAAAATATTCAAAAACTCTAACTGTACAAAAAACGACCATAATGCCCAGTAAAACGCTCCAATGCTGAAATTCAAAATGGCGGGAGTCGAACAGCTGATTCCAGTTCCATACAAAATTCATACTTCGGTTGATCATGATGACGTCACACTAGATTCGGTGGTTTTCGGGGGATCTTGAAAAATTAAAACTATACCTAAAATAATATAAGCAATATTTATCACAAACATCCTGGGTTATAAATAAGCTGACAATACTTTTTAAATCTTCCACAGCCACCACCGAAAGTGGAAATTATTGATTGTGTCGTGATGGAGACCTTAGACGAGGAATTGAACTCTTGACGCCCAGATACGATGCCAACTCAGAAACTGACCGATTACAACCTTTACCTACGCTAAGATGGTATCAATCATTTTTATTTGCTCCTGGTAACCAAAAAATATTTTTAAATAACCCGTTATTAAATTTGTTCCTTTTTTTATTGCGCTCAATATTCCCTCCCCCCCCCCCCCCCCTCCCAATATTCAACAATTAAAAAATGTTAATATTACTTATTAATTTTGAATTAAAATGGTGGAACAAAATAAATTTCCTTTGTTTGAATGAGTTATTTTTTCTTTTAAAAAAATTGTCTCCAAAATAGACTGACGCGCTACGAGAAACTAAATCTTATATAAATCGTAAATTTATCTACGTTACCATGATAACGTCGATGTCACTCGCGCCGGTCCTGACAGACACCTGACAAATAAACACCTCAAAATCTCTCAAGAGCGAAACGGGTCCATTGACTGATTCTGTGAGAAGACCAACAACTTCCATTATAATAATTGACCGCTGCTGCCATGCCAATTGGTCGCCAGAGCTCCATATATGGTGAGGAACACTGGTGACGTCAGGTGGACTTGAAGACACTCGAATAATCGCCAACCTGACGGCCACTTGCCGGTGACACTTCATAATACCACCTGACACGGAACAAGTAAAAAGCTCTATCAACTTTTATTGATTTAATCCGCGTCTCTTGATGTGAGGAATCAAATCAAATCAGGTAATTAAATACATTTCTGGCACTTAATTTAAAGTAAGTAGGTACAGTTAGTATTGTTAATTGACAGGATGTCGTAGGAGTGGGTTGATACCTATTTTCTTAACGATTAGGCGCCTATGAAAATTATGCAAATGTGATCGAAATCGAGCTTGTTTTTTCACTAGGTATACTTTACACGAGACATAATTATTATACGGAGTGTTAATCTGTTTCTTTCCATATTTGGATTTGTTTATTTTTTAAATGTTTGAAGAGCGGGGACAAGCATTAAGGATTCTACACTTAGATACAAGCCTCAATTTAGAGAGACAGTTGTTTAACAGAATTTGAACAATTTGTTAGATTTCGACGATAATTTTCAAGTTCTGTGAAAGTTCAATTCAAGTTCTGTTATTATTTCAGTTCTGAACTTGAATAGAACTTGGGAGGCGGGTAAAGGGACCAGAACCCCGGGAACCATTTGTTGGATAACCAATATCCCTAGAGTCATCCCAAGTGGTTCGCTACGTTTGGTGACTTAGCAAGTGCCCGGGTTCATGGGGTGAGGTATGTCTAGGTCTTGGCGGCCAATGCGTTTGCCCACCTAATACGTGGTGGGCCGGATCGGGAGAGATTTCTCCAGCCGGACGCTCGAACCATCGCCTTTCACCGCAGTGGGGGGGATGGATTCATTCGTCCGTCACTCCTAGACACATTGTCCCCCAGATTCCTACCAACCCCTCATACCTTTTTCCTTCCTAGAACTTCCTCTTCTACCTTTATCTAAAAAGATCCTCCACCCAGCATCCTAAAGAAGACAGGCCCTGAGGATTTTTTTTTACTCAGGGCCTCTTATCTGAAGCTAATGTAAAAACTTTCACAGAACTTAAAAAGTTATCTTCGAAATTTGATGAATTGTTCAAATTTTGTGCGACAACCCGTTCATCTAACAAAAAAATCAGAAATTTAAATGATATTAAACCTATTTTACAATTCAAACAATCATTATGACTAAAAAGAAACACTGAAACTTGACATATTCTTTTATAAAGAACCGACTTAATTTTCCCCAACCTCTTGTATCATGTATCGACTATAATATAACATCAAATAGCAAGATTTTGAACCCTAAGGAAAGCCCTACAAAATTTCTTGAATCACTTGTTTCAATTTGACTTCTCTTGAACGTTATTATCTTTTGGTTTTTGTTGTTGTAGTTTTACAAAGACACCTACTTATTGTTTTATGTTTGCATATTGTTGTACACCGTTATTGGACACTTGGTATTTATACTTCTTTTAATTTTTAACCTTCTATAAAATAAAAGGACAATAAAAATGTTTTTGATCAAAATAGAGACTTTAAATGCTTCAGACAGAGAGACATACAATGCTTGAAAAATAAACGATGATTATTCTTATTTGCTGGTGCTTTCCCTATCACGACTTCCATAAACCACCACACATTGGTAAATCTTGTAGCTATATCACCCATCACGGTGTGATGAAGGAACCTTCTTACCAATTGGAGCTTTCTTTCACGTTGTATAAACTAACCTAATATAATTTGGCAAATTTTAAAACTACTCATACTAATGTCTAAATTAATTACCCACCTTATGCGTACAAGGTCTTTTAACAATAGGCACTGCGAAAACCCCACACTTCGAAATATTTATTTTTCATACTGATGATGTAACAAGAAAACAGTAACTTTCTGATTGTGTCAGCTGATTTTAGGTCACGGTTACCGCAGAAACTTTTATTTATTGTTAGTTTTCGTCTTAAAGAACATGCTTCTTTAGTAATGAGATTCACACTATAATATCTTGGGGAATTTACAACAACTAGGTAATTCCGAAATCAACGTTTTTGAGTTACTCACTAAAAGCATAACTTTATTTCCTCGTCTATGAAAGCCACAAACAGAAAAGTCATAAGTCATAACGCATTGGAATCATCAATAAGTTTAATTTTATAATTAGGTAACCTTAGTTACCACAAAGATTTTTTCGTGTTTCAATTAGGCAACTAGACTTGATGATTGTAGCATTAAAATTTGTGGAATTGCGCATTCGCAGAATTTTTTTTTTTTTTCAAAATATAAGTATTACAATTTCCAACACATCACACTACGATTGAACAATACTGATTTTTCAGATTGATTACCATTTTTTATTCAATTTCCCAACAAAGCTGATTTCAGAGTTGTTTTTTTTTAAATATATTTTTTAACGAGTAAACCTCAAATTGTAATATTTAATTAATGAAGACAATATTAGCAAATCTCAATCGAAAATCAGAAAAAGATAGGTCACATCTGGGACTCCAACCGACGACATAAGACTTGCAGGGTCAGTGCTCTACCAATTGAGTTAATGCGTCCCTATGCGATTCGGTCATATTTAACTGTATCATTCTTTGACGAAGAGCTCCCAGCATTATCTTCATTTTCCGAACGCATATTTTTATTGGCTGCTATCTTTATATATGATTGAAATATTCAAACAAAACAAAATGTTATCTGGAAAGTTTCTTGGATAATTTGTATTTAATACAAGCGAGTTCCCGGAGTGCGTTACAATGCCACTAATAAAGAAAAAATTTCCCTGCGTGTCTTTTCCCATTCGTCCCGTTAACCTTCCCCTGCCATGTCCCCTTTCCCTCACGCGTTCCCCCTCCACCTTCCCCGCCTTCCCTCTCCCTTCTCCAGCGTTCAATATATTCATTCCCGGTACATTCAGATATACAAACAGCTCGCGTGCCACCTATTGCAATTTTTTTCTATTACAAACAATCATTTTTATATATTATAAGAACAAAAAATCAAATTTAGAACCTAAAATATGAACCTATTTAAAATAAATATAATTTTTTATTAGATTCAAAGTATTATTATGATTAGTACCATAGCTGAGTACTTTAAATAATTTCATTAATTTAAAGATTTTCGAAAATTGAATTTTGATTTAACAATCGATGGTTTGCAAAATGTCATTCTCAAATTGTGAAATTTTTGACAGTTTTCTAAGAGTTTTTGTAATGATTAAAAAAACTTTTCAGTTGTATTTTCTTGCGGTTGTAACAATCCAAAACCTTCGCGAGGACGGAAAGAAGGTATTTTTAAAGTATCAAACATTACTGAAGCAATACATAGACAATTCTTAACTCATATACCCCCAAGCAAGCATATTTTGATTTTTATATATGTACAGATGCGACATCTAATGACTTTTCTGCCTATGATGAATATATGTTGATCTAGTTGTAGTAATTATCCCACGATTTAATATGTTTCTGTTTAATTTCTAATACTTTAACTGATATATTATTATTATCATGTATACTTTGTCTAAGTTAGTCACTATATGAGTGTTCAGTATTGAAGCTTAATTTCCGCGAATAGATTAAGAACGTTTTAGGTATACCTTTATCATGGGCGCCAGTTACGTACCTATTTATTCTTGCAATATCTTGTACAATTCTGAGAACTTTAAAAGTCAAGCCACACCTTGATTTCATACAAAAAACAAACCGGTATCAATACAAGTCAAATTAATAAACTTTTTGTTATTATTGTAGCTGGTTGTGAGTTGTTGTGAGGACCGGAAACATAAAAAGCGGCAAATCATTTTTAAATGATCGGGGCGGTGAAAAGGATGATTCGTGCTAATGCAATTAGCGATGATTGTGTACGGGTGGCGGGTGCCGGGCACGCGTTCGTGACGCCTCCCTGCTATGCACGAAGGAAATATTAATTGAACCGACACATACGGCTAGCCTGATAAAAGTAACTGAGCTATGGAATTAAATAATAAATTACCTACATGCGAATATAACAGGGAAGTGTTGCGTGATTTATTTCGATTTGGGCGATAAGTATCAAAGAAGTAAAATAAATAAAATATTTAAAATTTAAGAAGGATTTGTAGGAATCACGTAAAAGCTTGGTTTTAAAAAATATAAAAAATATAAAAATATATTTTTTTTAAATATGTAACCATTTGAACCGTGTGATTCCTGAACATATTGTGAGTAAAAGTTTAGACAACATTTTGGAGACCACTGATTTAAAAAAAAATTATGAACAAGCAAAAAAAAATCTATTACAGATCGCCACTGATCCCATGGCCTCATTTCGCAACGGATGATATGCGCTGTCTCATTTGAAATGCTGTGTACACATTTGCCAGCCGAAGCACGGACCAGGGAAATAAACGAATCAACCGCAAGCGTCGGTTGGCGCCTTGCGGCTTAGTCCTACTGGTATGAGAAGGGGTTCGTATCAAGAAGGAGTTCGCATCGCTTTAGGTTTTACCCAATGGCGAGGTGTGATAGGAAAATATTTTTGTTTTTGTTTTTATTGGTATACTCGTATATTACCGAACAGCAATATGATGTTCTTATACACATTTACTGCAAATGTGCTCTGAATGGCCGGTTAAAATACTTCGGGTAGGTATTTGCTGATACACTTATATCCAAAAGCATAAAATTCCGTTGGTAGTTGCGAAAAACCGAATAAAAGGCACACATGATAGCGTGTAATAATTTCGTGTTTGCTTTTTCACGTCATCGTTTAGTCATCAAGTAGGCATGTAGGTATTTTAGATTTGGAACACACCTAGATTTTTATAAGGATTTTGATGTAGATGAGCACCGCGCCCAAAACATTCACTGGTTACCTAAAGTTTCTAAAGCCATTCAAATCTTTTCTCATGTTTTTGTCACCAGGGTACACTCACAATCTAGATACTATTACTTAGTAATTGCAACTCTACCTACGAGTATTTCTTGAAAATTATTCTGATTTCAACCAGTTTTTATTGCACTTCTCCAGAATAGATAGTGACCTCTTAGCCTTAAACAAAAGCTATTTACAATATGCTTCAAAGCTCGCCGATGGATCAAATAATGAAGCCGAATCCAAGATCCCCCTGCTTTGTAGGTGAAGTATCACTTACCATCTAGTGACTCCCCACTGCATTGCAAAAAAAAACTATTTGTCAGTTTCAACAAAGGGTCATTAATTAATCTGTGATTACATAGAATGATGAGTTACATAAGCAGCCTTATTCAGAACAGTGTGAAAAAATTCACATGCACGAGAAGTCTGAAATATACATGTGGAACAGCACATATCCGAAGAATTAACCAGCGATTCCTTGGCAAATTTTGAGTAAAAAACATAGATGTCATTTTGCGATGGTATTTTTTTTCAATTAAATACAAAAAATATATTTTTCCACTGATCACTGCTTCGCGTGGCAACGGGATCACGTGATAAACATTGTCTTTCTTCTGATGCTGAAGCGAGACGCAGTGCGTATCACATGACCCACGCTGGCTGCATCCAACTACTCAGTTGCGACGTGTGATAATTTTTGTTGTTGTTTATATTGAAAAAAATATCATCGGACTGCAAACGATTTTTTAGTTCAAATATGCTCAGAAATCATTATTTTACACCCTGTATAGATTGCGGAGTTTACGACAAAAATGTACCAAGTAAAGTAATGTAACCTACTTAATAAATTCGTCCAGGTAAATTTAAGGGAGTAGGTAAATACCTACTTACTTGTAAGAGAACCAAGTTACATTTTAACAAACTACCTGTATTAAAAAAAATTACAAGTGTGCAGTTCACACGCGGTAGAAGTGAAACCTTCAGAAAAATAAAGTAGACAAGATTGAGGAGATTAAGCAAGAAGCACCGCACAAAGAGGAGACCGATTATTCTATCTCGTTCTCTCGCAGGCTAAATCCTACAGATGTATGTGTTTTTCTCTTTTTAGTGTCGCTTTTTCGTTGCTTCGAGTTTCAAATCACAACGGTGCTAAAGAAGTTTTCACTTAAAAAAACAAACTTAAACAAAGCATTACAAAAAAGAAGAGAAGTAGACAAATATCCACCAAATTATTATGTTGGAAGGTGTCGACTTTCCCGAAAATAATTACAAAATTATCGCTTATTTGTATAGCCCGTGAATTTTACAACTTTTCTATTCAAACGAATTAGAGAGAATAAAACCACAGATAAATGAATGCTCAGGAGCTTGGAACGTGCCTGTTCATTGATGCTGTCATTCTCATAACGGAAGACAAAATTTTGAAGACCGAAGAACCTGACCAGATCCGAAGACAAAGACCACGGGCAACTATGGCGAGAATTATTATCTATTTCGTCTTCAACGCCGAATATGGTAACGCCGCTTCTTAGAGGAGATTAGTTGTCAGAAGAATAAACAAATATAATGAGTTGCTCACTTTTACTTGACTATGCACCTGTGCCGAATGGATCAACGACGCTTGTTTCTCGGAGCGTCTTCCGTCATTGAAATATCGGTAGAACAAGAAGCCTTCACACCCGACGTCTGCGCTGTAAAGATTGCAATCCGTTTGTTAAAATAGGGAATCTATCAAATGGACCGCCCATTAAAGCATAAAGTCAAGGGTTTTTTCAAGAATCTTGGGACCCTAGACTAGAAAAGGCTGCTAAATTCAACAGTTGGGTGCACTTGCGATTTGTACAGGGTCAGCAGTTGTGTACTTACTATTAAAGCATCTGCGAGCCCTTTACGTTAGAGCTGGCTTCTGAAAGGCTAACTTGATTCTGGCTTCGATTGAACCCCGTGATTGAGCGAGTCACTTAGAGTTACACCATGCATATCAATGGAAGGCATGTAGGAGAGATTGCTTCCGTTAAAGGATACTATACTGTCATTTCGATCCCTTCAAGACGTAATCAGATATGATTGAGTCTTCGAAATATTAAATTTGCCTAGGTTATTCTTTTCCCAAGAAGAAACCCTCTTAAGGTTACCGTCTGTTCTTCTCTCAAAACAATCCGAGCTGATTATTGTACAAATTGCAAAATTGTTAAATTTCTATCATTATTTCGTTTTTGCTTTCGAGTCTTGCTCCAATAAACTTCTTTTGTAATTACTCCCAGTGTGTTTATTGTTATCAAGATTAATTTGTAGAACTCCGTTTAATATATATATTTTTTTAAATATTTATTCAATAATATTATAGTTTAATTTATAAAAACGGTTTATTTATAGATAGGTCCTACTATGTAATTATTATTACACGTGACTGCTGTTTTGCCCTCTGAAGGCATTTTCCAGTGTAATTAAGTGTGAAAATACAATGAAAGAAGTGCCCTTGTCCTCCCTTTTTTACATAAGCTCCACACAGGAGGCCCTGAGGAAAACAATCTCCCTCAGGGCCTATGTTATCTTTGGGGGTACTGTTTAGGGTTTTTTTTAAGGAAAGGAAAATGGAGGAGAATGGGGGAAGGAAAAGGGTTTAAGGGGTGGGTAGGAGTCTGGGGTTCAGTGTGTCCTGGTCAACCGCCTCCAAGACCTAGACAAACCTCACCCCACGAACCCGGGCACCCCTGCTAAATCACCAAAGGTGGCAAACCACTTTGAGTGACCTATGGCGGAGGTTTTGTATGTCTCTCTCATTGTTCTCCCTTGTCCTCTCTTGCCCCCCTATTTCAGATGAACAAATTTATGTTTGACGGTGTGCTCTCACATTTTGAAATGTGCTTTTATCCAAAAATTTTTAGGTCAACCTAATTTTTTTCAGACGAAAACTTAATGAATTTCATCATGATCTACGTAATTTTCAAATATCTATTAATTATTTAAAAATATAAAAGCCCCGTCTCTTTGATCGCCGGGTGATATAAGCTGTTGTAGAAAAAGTCAAATTACCATTACAGAATACAGAACTAACCATTATTATCTCATTTACTTATTACCTCGATGCAGACATGTGAAAAGAAAAATAGAAAAGGTTTCGCATAGAAAGAAAAACAACAGCAAAAAACTGCTTTGTTTTTATAATGATAATTATGGCGGAAATCTAGAAATGTTCATGTGACATGTGAAGGATTGTGAGAAATCTAGAAATGTTTATGTGACATGTGAAGGATTGTGAGAAATCTAGAAATGTTTATGTGACATGTGAAGGATTGTGAGAAATCTAGAAATGTTTATGTGACATGTGAAGGATTGTGAGAAATCACCAATTTATAGTTTGAGCTAGCAAGATATACAAAATTGAGTTATTATTTTGAATTAATAAACATGCACTGTTTTTGTATACCCCCGCATTATTCCAAATCTCTGACGAAGTCGCAATGAAGCTAGAGAATTTAAAAACAAGGCTACATAAATAGATAAGTTTGTCTTTCGTGTTTCAACGAATCAAACAAAAAGAAGAAAAAAATGACTCATTCACAGGGGTCAAACAGACTTAATTGTTTCACTAGCATAATGTATTTAAATCTATATAATCATAAGAACAATGCAGTGCTTGCAATTAGAACATTCAATGGGCGCCATAAGGAGGTACTTGCATGGTGAGTCCACTCTGCAAATAATGGTTCGAGTACGATCAAAATAAAACAATGCAAAACGATCGTTTCATATATTTTATAATATTGATCATGGGATTAATCTTCCAGGTACTATCTTCTCAAAAGCAACGCCATTACGTGCATTAAGAAATAAGATTGTGTTGCGCCATTTAACCCTTAATAGTAAGCCATTTCTTGCCAATGGACCATAAGCTAACTGGAAGATTTAGACTGCTAAATTGTATAGGACGGTACACCACGATGCACGAAAAGTACCAACCTAAAACACATTAATTTCAAAACATTTATGTAACAATCTTAATTTAGTATTAATTTATTGTTTTGGAACATTTACAGGATATTAACAAGATTATATTTATAAAATTAGCATCGGGAAGTGTGTAATCGTTATCGGAAATAATGAGATGAGGCCTAACTGGACCTAGCAAAGCCTAAGAACATAATTCAATGTCCAATTTTTAACAACCAAGTTGTTCCAAAATCACACCCTTAAAGTAACAGTTACTTGTTTACTGTTAACCCGGTTCTCAATACTTGGAGCAGCTTAAGAGATGGTTAAAGTACGTTGTTTTTAAGCTCGATTCCAATATGTTTAACAATTAATTGTAACTATTGTATCTCTCTATCAAACAACTGAATGTGCATATGACACATGTGCAGTGTGCAGTCGAAACCTTCACATGCACATGTGATGGTTTCGACTGCACCAACTATGGTGGATTTGCACCGGGGGTGGCGCAGGTTTCCCGTGGTCGAGGGCTTTCACAGATTTGGTTATTGGTGGTGATAATTAATAGAGCGTGGTTCTTTTCACTCAGTTTTAATGTACAAGCAAGCCTAGTATACAATGTTGTATCAAGAGAGATTTCACGTGAAGAGCCCACAATAGACAAAGTACATTCCTTATATAGTCATACATGCTGTCTCTTTCATACATACGATCTCTCACATATCATCGTACATACAACAATCACCACAGTTTTAATCGTCCATTTTACTATACAGTAGGTAAAACAACTGGACCTTAGTGAGGCTGCATAGTCTCCATATTTAAGTGGTTCTATGCAGATCACTTAGCACCGATAACGCACATGGTTCAAATATCATTGAAAGACTTTCAAGATTCAGAAAGACAACCGGAGTTTACCCAAAAAAATTGTTAAATTTGCTGATACAACATACATAAAGAGAACTTTCGACCTCCGATAGATAAGAACCGCCTGGCGCTCTAGCACTAACTTCCGATGATTTTATTTCGATATCCCTAGCACAGTTTCACTGTTGATAGCCGAACCGATATTGGTGGGGAATAAATTAGAACTCGACATACGCTGGCAACACTGACGGATATGTCTATAAATTCACATTCAGAAATGTCAAACGCCCGTCAATTACGTAAAAATATGAATAATTTCGGAATGTTGAATTAAAATACTAACCTTAATATGTATTGGCAGTCCGCATTTAATTTTTCACACTACACGGGAGTTAATTAATTAATCATTTCTTCAGTCATATTTCAGCCAATTTAGTTTCTCAAAATTCAAACGGAATAATTTGGTCGCGCTTTAGTTGAATTATAAAGTCTATGGATCGCGTAAATGACTTTTTTTAATACAAAAATCTTCGTTAGTTCAATACGTTCATTAAATAAACCAGTAATTTTGATTAACGAACGACATAATTCAATTAAATGCTTATATTGACAGCTAACCGAAACTTATCTGATAGATACTATGAAATCCGGGAAAAATCTGTCAATCGTCGGTTGGAATTTCTCCTACCAATTGTTGACCGTGATCGCAAATATTGCTAACTGACCATAGATGACGGATTTGGGCAAGTTCGTATTGATATAGGATTAAATCGATCGACCATGATAAGTACACAGGACTCAACAAAACTGGAGGTATTTGAGGAAGCTCGATGCTTGAAAAGAGATTGTTGAAATACTTATCCATGTCCTTATGTATCTTCTTGTATCATAATTTGCATGTGTGTAGAGTTGGTTATTGAAGATGGGTTAATAAATCTAAGAGAGAGAGAAAGAGATAAAACATTTCAGCATCCTCTTTCCTTTTTCACCGCAATGAACTGCCCACGTGCAAATTAGTAACATATCACCTTAATGAGTCATACAATTAAGAAACGATGCTTAAGAGTATGGCTAATTATTAGTGGTAGAGGTATTCAAGATTGAAATCAAACCATTGAGATCTTAATTGTAAAATATACCTGATGCTAAATGTTCACTTGCCTATTCAAATGTATCCTGACCATGTATGAATACGGAACAAAAATTAATAAATTTAGTTTTTAAATCATTGGAAGACCAGAGACTTCCAGAGTGGTGCCACAAAAATTTCCCTGCCAAAAATGTTTTACTAAGTTCCTTGTGTTATGTTTGGTTCGATTATGATTGTAATTTGGACCGCTAGAAGTATGGAAACTAGTCCCAACTAGAGATCGTAGGTGACGTCATCGTTCTAGTATCTTCCATCTTTTTCGTTTTCAAACAAGACGCGTCAGAAGGAAGAAGACGAACGTCGTGACGTCGGTACGAGCTCTCGGTGGGACGTTCGTGCGCCCTGTGGCAATATGGTAAATACTGCTAATAAAAAATCAGAATGGCAATTCATACGCGGTAGAAGTGAAACCTTCAGAAAACTAAAGTAGACAAGAGTGGGGAGGCTACGAAGCATCTTAGGCTTAATCCTATAGATTTACGAGTTTGTCTCTTTTTGGTGTCACTTTTTTCGTTTCATCGAGTTTCAAATCACGAAGTTTTAACTTCAAAAATATTTAACGTCAAAACGGGCATGTGCGGGTCGCAGTAATAATGTTTGGATAATTTGTTTTGCTCTGTTTTTGTGAAAAATCACCTCAAGTAATTCAATAACCTCATTAATATTTATTTACATTTTTGAATAATTATGAAAGCAATGCGTTTCATTTTTTAATTCCTGTTTTCTTCAGTGATAAAGTACTGATATTGTTTTAATTTTCATATATTTCCTACATATTCTATCATAAGACCCATTTCACTCTTATCAGCAGTCGTGGCCGAGTGGTTAAGGCGTCTGACTCGAAATCAGATTCCCTCTGGGAGCGTAGGTTCGAATCCTACCGGCTGCGCATCCCTTTTGTCTTTTAAATTTTTTATTACATTTATTTTATTACAAAACTTCAAAAGATTTACTAAAACTTTAATTTATAATGGATCGGTACATTAGAATGAAATTTCGAAATTTTTTCTTAGTAAGCCAGAAAACATTTTTTGTTTAATTCACTAAAAGTTTTTTTGCATTATAATTGATTGGGTGATGTTTATTAGTAATATGAGCATTGTACCAGATAAAGGGAACACTTTTACATATAACTGCATCCTCAACTCAAATTTCGATTATTCGGAGATGTCTGACTGATCAACTGGACGATCGATACTTGCGAAGAAACAACAAAGAAACAATTTCATTTTACAGCCCTGGAAAATAAAAGACAATTTGTTGACTTAATATGTTTATACAAAATTATTCACGACAAGCTTCAAACCACTCGTTGTCTGAGCAATATTCATATTAAAGTTCCTAATAGACGAAATTTCCGTTCATAATAGAGTCATAAAATATTCCATCTTGAATTATTTAATAACAATATTGCCTACTTCAATCCTCTGTCTCGAATGTATCGTCTATATAATACCATTGAATGTGACCATATAGTTAGTTATCTACGTAAAAAATCTCACATATTTACTATAAAATATTTGTAAAATAGTCTGTCTGACACAGGATCTCCTAGTGAGACAGGCAAGGACAAAAAATATACGTAATTTTTTTTATATAGATATACATAATAAATAAACAAAATAAATAAATAAAATTTCAAAACACAAATTATTAAACTTCTACCGTGACACTTCGTGAAGAACAGTTATGTTGCTGCCTTATTGTCATACCCTTTCTTTCTTTCATTATTTTTTCACTTTCTCTGCAGGGCATTCTCATTTGACACTACTATGTTTTATATTTCATTTTGATTATCATTATTTCTGTTATTACTTCAAGCATTTCCGTCTAGTAACAACGGAACATTGATTACTCATGCTGTGAACATTTCTAATCGGTTAAATCTATGTAATATAACAACGGGAATTCTATTATAGTAATAATTGTTGACACTCTGTAAATGTTTCAAACAATAAACAAATAAATAAATACGTGATACGAAGATACAACAAAAATACTTGCGAAGAGTTTGCTGTCCGCTGTGAAAGTTGCTGCTACACTGATTGAATGAACTTACCACTAAATCGCCACTGACTTAAAATGATAATGTAAACACGTGTCGTACTATTGAATAATTATTTTTATTTACACATGTTTTTTTGTAATTTATTTACTATACGAACATGAAAAAGCTACCTGATAAACCAAATGCGCATAAATACAAGTAATCTGACTCGATGGATCTTAGAATAATTAAAATGCCAATCTTACGTTAAACTCCTATAAAAAATAAAAGTAGAAGTAAAAAAACTAGTCTTTGAAAAAAATATACCCGATTGGCCCTCGTAACTTCATGTTAGATTCTATCTGAGATATCCATAGACCACAAACCAGCTGGCTATCAAATTTATGTTTTGGTATGGGTGGCTAGTAGGAATATAATCCAACAATACTTACGTAGACTATGCAATGCGCGTACGGTGCTGAAAGCATTGTTCCAGAGAGACCTAGAGCAAACCAAGTGAAAAAATGATAATTTTATAATAGGATACCGCACAAGTAATTCCCTGATCGAGTCGGACCAAACACTTACACATACATCAAATCGTGCAGCTAAAGATAGTTCTATTCATCTCAAGCTATTTGTCTACGAATTTAACAGCCGTTGTTCCCAACTTTTCGATTGATCAATCTGAGTCTCCGAACAGCCAAGAGCGTCATTAAACATTTGTTTAATGACGCTCGATTCGCTGGTGTGTCGGAAAACTGTGTTGGGAAGGGCGTATTTGCGCATTTGAGGAGTGTTGAGCCAAAGTTTCAGCTCAACAGTTGATCAGTGGGATTGGGGACAACGGCCATAAGTCTCTTACTAGAGTTACAGTTAAGTATTTCTTTCACTTTTGAACTTACATAAACTATAAACTATAATGTAAAAAAATACAATTCTAATTGTTTGTCACAACTTATTATATTAGGTCCCCATGTTGTTGACTGAGCGTATCGAACTGTAAAAACTGTAAATTTGTTTGTACGTTCCGTTTCCGTTTCATAATGGCTGTTTTTATAGAATGAAACAAGTTCTTTGTTTAAAACCACTTTATTTAAATTTATATTCGTCGACCGGTTTCGGTCGAACTCGACCTTCTTCAGGACAATAAACATATAAACTAAATTAAAGTACAGAGTTAAGATAATGAGGTAAACACAAAAGAAAGAGAGAGCATATAAGAGAGAGAGAGAGAGCATCAGATAATGGTTGGGGGCGGGGTAGGAGGAGGGGTCAAGGGAGGGTGGGGGTTAGAGAGGGAGAAAGGGAATAACTTTAAAATGGGACTGTTGGTTAATTCTAATTGTTTGTTTAAAATTTTGTTGCTGTTTTTATAGTTCATTGAAAATTATTTTTTTAAATGCGATATCATCGTTTTTATTTGGACTGGTAAGACTGGTAATAGGTATATTAGCATTTTTTTAATATTATTATATCTGTGGTGAGATATTTCTAAGAATATTCCTTATTTGAAATTTAAAAAAAGTATCATTAAATAAAATCAAATATTTATGTAGGGGGTATTTAAGTACCTACCCAAAAATTTTATGATTTTGGTTTTGACACATTAAATAAGGAGTAAATTAGAAACATATTTTTTAGACGTTTGGTCAACTGATCAAAGAGCTACTAGCTAATAAAACGCCTTTTCTTAAACATCACTATTGTGGTAATGTTATTTAATTATGAAAATAAGCTTGAAGGTCATAGTGGTTAAACAATAAATAAGTAATAAAAACTAACTAAGGTTACCTAGGCTTTCAACTATCTGCCTACAAAGTATCTTAAGATATTTGATATACAAGTTGCTCGCCAAACTGAGGACTCCGCAACTTAGAGAAACTCATAGTCACTGGTAAAATGGAAGGCAGAAGAAGCAGATGAAGGGCACCAATGCGCTGGAGTGACCATATATTTCTACCGGTGTCCGCAGCTCTTCACACAGCGCAGGACGATGAGGAGTGAAGGAACCTCATTTAAAATGGAAATTGGAGAAGGGGTCACTGAGCAGTGTGGAACCATTGAGAAACTGACTTGAGAAGAAACTGCTTCAGATTATTTTTCATGTCTCTCCTGCAACATTAACTCCATTCTAATTAATATTATATCAATGCTATGAATTGAATGAATGGGCAGGGCGTACCAACAATATAATATGAACACCGCAATCAATCACCGGCACCTAATTGTAGAGAATACGAATAACAAACAGATTTCACGGATTGCCACATTAAATTACGTCGATAAACATACCATTGAAGATCGTCCATTGCCAAACACGCTGTATGCAATTATGCAGACGTTCTCCAAGATTGATTTATTGCCAACATGTGGACAGTCTCATTTACATAGTTTCCTGTATTCCCATTGGTTAATTTAAAGACCCAATAAAAATTAATGTCAATACCTTTATTGATACGACGAATATTAATTTAACGAGTTAAAATTAAGTAGGTATATAAATTTATTGTGCTTATCTTTATTGCGATGCACAAACAGTATTTCTGTTTATGTAAATTTTAAAATGTTGACAAACAGAAAATTAACGAAAATCTAACGGATTTGGTTTCTGGTCGAACCTGAGTTGATTTAATTAGGGAGTTAATATAATTTAGTGTTTGAGGTGGTCTGTATGTTCGTTGTGGCTGTGTTTGTCAAAATCGAAAGTCAAACGACTAAACAGAACTAATTAGTCGAGGACTGTATATAAAATGTAAAAGTACTAAATGAAAAATAAGTGCAATTTTAAGGATTAACAACGTATTGTGAATCTTTACGTGCGTTAACTGATTATTTTTTTGTGCCAAAGCTGCGTAATTTTTCCAAGTTAAATTACTTATTAGTTATGTGTTGTTGACTGTTGTACCAATGTAGGGTGTATCAGCAGTACCCGAATAATTTTACCAGCGATTCCTGGGCAAATCAGGAATAAAATATGTCAATTATATAACAATTATCTCTAAAAGTCATTACACGTCTCCACTGCCTACAGCCTACCACTGCTTGCTAAGCACAGCGTCTCGTTCTAGCAGCACTGTCTAAACGAGACAGAGCGCGTATCACTTGATCACAGTATCATCAAAGGCAACGTGTGATAGATTTTTTTTTATTGAATGAATATATGAACTGCAAGATGACTTCTATATTTTTTACTCGAAACAAGCTCAGGAATCGCTGGATAAAATCCTTCAGGTACGTGCAGAGTGTTGAGACACCTTTGTAGAACATTCTGTAATGTGGATCTATAACAAACTTCCTCCGTAAACATCCTGGAGAGGTGGAGTTTAGGAATAAAAAAATAATGAGAAATTATACTAGACACGAAGAAAATTCCAATAGGATTTGTGATTCACTAACGTATTTTATTATATTGGAAAACTTTTCTCTAAGTGCCTTTGTCATATTAGAGAGTGCTCTATGGAGGATAGAAGTGCACCTAGATAGCTGTTGTTTCGTGTTCTTTCTATTTTAACTGTCTCTGAAGAAATTGTTAAATCACGAGGAATTGATAATTCAGAAAAAGCTACGAAAAAAATGGTTCTACGACAACTCAACAAAGTGGCTTCAAAAGAAAAGTTATTAAAAGTTATAAAAAAAGAAAAATAGCTCATAACATAACCTAGCATAAACTCTTTAACCTTTTTTTCATTCGTTTTAATGACTTTTCAAAGGAGGTGTTGAAGTTGTGTTGAGTTGTCCGATCACGGAAAAAGATGGCGTAGATAAAAACCAACGAAAATCCCGATTTACATATCTTCAAAAGAAATTAAACTTACGTGATTAACAAGAATTTTTGATGCTGGGTTTCAGGCTTGTAGACTGAAGATCTCCACAATGATAGACAATCTCCGATAGGAGAGTAGACCAAAAGAGGAACAAGAAGGTTATAAAACACATCGATTGCCGCTTTTAAATTTTTCTAAGGACTTTTATCAAGTAAACAATGTACCTACCTACCGATGAAATTTACAGACGATTAGTTCACTACATAACGTCAGTATTTTAACGAATTCAATTTTCTATCCAAGGATCAAATCGTGGAAACAGCCTGTTGCAGCTGATCGTTAAATCTGATTGATTTCATTTGAGTGCTATTCCGCAGTTCTACATTCTACAGTCCTAGATACTCGTATGCTACAGAAACAAAGTTATATTATAATGCATCTTAAATTTAATGTTTGGTGGAACAGCTATTCGAATCTGATACCAAGCCCCTTTGTTCGCAGACAAGTCCCAACCTATCAGCTTGATAGTCAAGTAAGTACTGTGCACAGTGCTACCTCGAGTAATATGGAGTAGACCCACAATATATATTTTTGTTAAAATTACGTTATGAAAGGCTAGGGACTGCTTATGTATCCTGAGCTTATGTCATACAGGTCAGAACTTACAAAATAAGATTATGCAGACAGGGTGAGGTACGCAAGAACTTTAAAAGGAGGTCCCAATCCACGGCGGCGCCAAATATCTCTCCTGCACCACGGTGAAGAGGAACGTACCAAATCTGTGTTGCCTGCTTTAGAGCTGATCTGAGTGATCCAATTGAGCATTATGAGTTAGTGTAGGGTATCCGTGGTCCAGGGCGAAGCGGTGGTCAGTAAAAACGAGGCAAATGGATGCAGAATTATTGACGAGAAGAGTATTATTGGTGAACTGACTTAATTCGGGTTTTTTCGCCCTGCTTATGGGGACTGTGACAAAGACAGAGTCTGCCGTTGCCATTGCCAGCCAACCGCTCGCTTTGCCTGCTCCTCACTCCGATTTATTTATTTAACATACAATCATAATACAAATACAAGTTTTTTGAAAAAAGCCCAAATGCTTTCGTCCAAACACGTCCGTTACAAAGATATTATTTTAAAACTGTGTGATTAAAATCATTTGAAAAAACTGCCAATCAATCAATTTCAATCAAGTAGTCCAGGGCTAAGGTTCTTGACTCGCAATCTGAAGGTCACGGGATCGAAAATAAATTTTATTTTATTTTATTTTTTTTTTTTTAATTAAATGAAGACATTATGAGCGAAACTCAATCGAAAATCTGGAAACAGAAAAATCAGAAAAAGATATTGGCACCTCTGGGACTCGAACCCAGGACCTCCCTACTTTCCGGGTTGGGCGCTCTTATCCACTGAGCTAAGGTGTCGATATCCAATTCGGTCACTTTTAACTGTACCATACTTCGACTAAGAACCACCCATATTATCTTCATTTTTCTTAACGCATATTTTGATTGGCTGCCATCTTTATGAATGATTGCAAGATTCAACTCGAACTAAATGCAATCTAGATGGTGTCTGGATAAATTATTATCCATTTTATTTAATGTGCGACATCTATTGACTCTTCTGCAAGTCTGGGATGAATATTATTATTTATTATTTTAACTTTATGAGTAAAACCTCAAACTATAATATTTAATTAAATGAAGACATTATGAGCGAAACTCAATCGAAAATCTGGAAACAGAAAAATCAGAAAAAGATATTGGCACCTCTGGGACTCGAACCCAGGAGGAGGTCCTGGGTTCGAGTCCCAGAGGTGCCAATATCTTTTTCTGATTTTTCTGTTTCCAGATTTTCGATTGAGTTTCGCTCATAATGTCTTCATTTAATTAAATATTATAGTTTGAGGTTTTACTCATAAAGTTAAAATAATAAATAATAAATTTTATTTGATTAATTTGTCTTATTTCACAATTTATTCATTTAAAATAACATATAGTATATTTGGGGCACGTTCCAGAGTGGAAGATACTCTCAGATCGCCCTGGTGTAAGACCACCATTCAGAATTGAAACGTTGCTTGAAATGGCTTAAGCCGTGTTTGGTGGCCAGATCTGAATAGACAGGTACTTCCCACCTTCCTCTTCCCCATATCCTTCTCCTCCCCATTACCTTCAGCCTCACAACATACCCCAATTGAGGATGCCATAGTCTCACTGGTTCCAGACGGGAGCAGTTCGGACTCTTGTGCGGTATTCATATAAAAAAAAAATAAAAATCAAGGATAATCATATAGACTCGAGAGGTTAAAGATTCATACATGGTAATTGTTATTAAATGGTTTTTTTTTCATATTTGTGATCAAATGTTAGAGGAAACGTTGTAGAAATTGAAAGCACGCGATACCGAATTAAAAAAGCTAGGTTTTTTATTATGATTTTATCTAATCAAACTGACAAAAAAACCATTTTTAGTATGTAAGTGATAATTTTTTTTATTATCAAAAAAAGCAAACATTTTGTATCTTGGCATTATACTTAAATGAAAAAACACTCAATTTTTTAACAAATTTATTAGTATTTATACAATTTTGCTTAACACGTTTTAATAATAATGTGATAATTTGTACACCGCCATTTTTGAAAAAATCTCTTCGAGGGAGTGTCATAATAATCCGTCATCGATTTACAAGAAAATTCTTGGTCGATGTGTTTGTTTTTCGTATACTTCATCCGTTAAATAAGAGAAAATGCTTACATAGAAACAATTTGGAAACACGGGAAAAGCCGGAAAGTGATCCCAAGTAAAAGTCTTCGTCAAACGAGGTATCACTGTATCAAGAAATCTAGAACGTCAAGAAATCCCAATTGCTCGTAGATCCATTCGTGTCAAAATGTGTCTCGAGTAATTTATCCGGCCAACAGTTTTATTCTTTCCCTGATTTGTATAATGTCCAATCGTTGTATTTGTCAACGCGTTATTGAGATTTATTGAATCCGAACCACTTACGTAAACTGCAAACAATAGCGAGGCTCAACCAAGTCATACTCATTATCATACTCGAGTTAACGTGAGTTGACTTGACTTGAGCCCACACGGACCGGGACTGTCGGAGTAATGGCTCATAGCATTGTCTTGCCCTATTCTTGATTTCTGCAAATGGACTTGCCTTTTTCAAGCGGGTACTTTGCGATATTTATTGGAACGTTATTACGCTAAATTGCTAGTATTTTGTTAACAACTGCTACACGCGACTGAAGCATTTTAATAATAAACATTGTACGAGTCAGTACTTTAAAATTTAACACACTACCTAAAGAAGTAGTTAAGTAACTGTGAACAAAACTCGGGCCAAGTTGGGCAAGTCAAAATATTCAAAATTAATTACAAAGTTCGAAAAATGAATAAATCTCAATGACCGATCATCAATCATCAAACATACTAATCAATGCGTTATTCCTTAGGACGGGTTGTTTCAAAAAATTTGATGAGTTCATCAAATATTTGAAGTTAATTTTCAGGTTCTGTGTAAGTTTTTTTCGAGTTTTTTAACATCATAGGCCAGCTGCTTCACAAAACTGAAATCATCACAGAACTTGAATAGAACTTACACAGAACGTGAAAATTAACGTCAAATATTTGACGAATTCGTCAAATTTTTTGAAACAACCCATCCTTAGTGAAATTATTCACTTTCAATTAGGTATGTTTTTAGATTTTCACGGCCAAAAAGTATTTTTGTTATTGTTTTTGGGGTGTTATGCCGTGTTTCGCTACCTCCTTCTTTAGCCAACGTTTTGGACAGCGTTACAGTGTCCATCATCAGCCCCGATGATGGACACCAACACTTTCAATTAAATCAAATATGTCGCGCATTTAAGAGTCATTTTCAACATTGAAATGACCAGCTCAGATATGGAGGCTCCATCGAAGCCAGAGTTAAGTTAGCCTCTCTCTTTAAAATTAGGCGTACTGTACAGGACTCGCAGATACTTTAATATCACACAACTGCTATCCTTGTACAAATCGCAAGTGCTCCCCACGGTTAAATTTGACAGTCACCTCTGGTCTGGAGTCCCAACATACCTGAAAAATACCCTCGACTCGATGCAGAAACGGGCGGTCCGTTTGATAGATTCTCCGAACTCAACAAACGGATTGCAATCTTTAGAGCACAGGCGTCGTATGCGAATGCTATCCTAGTTCTACCGGTATTTCAATGGACGATGCTCTGAGGAACTAGCGTCATTGATCCCTTCGGCACCGATGCATAGTCGGGAAACACGCCAAACGCGTGCTCAACATATCTACACGGTTGACATTTGTCAAATGAGAGCGGGCCGCTTCATTGACTCGTTCTTGTATTCAACAGCTCGGTTGTGGAACGATTTGCCGGCCTTTGTGTTTCCTCCTTCTACAACACGATTCTCTTCAAGACCAATGTTAATTTTTTTTTACATGAACTCAACACAGGAGGCCCTGAGGAAAATAATTTTCCTCAGGCCCTATGTCATCTTTGGGGATGCTGTGCGGAGGGTTTTTAAAGGAAAGGAAGGGAAAGTAGAGTTCTGGGAAGGAAAAGGGTTTAAGGGGTGGGTAGGAAACTGGGGTTCAATGTGTTCTGGCCATCCGCCTCCAAGACAAACACAAACCTCCCCCCTTCAACCCGGGCACCCCTGCTAAATCACCAAACGTAGCGAACCACTTGGGGTGACCTTCGGGGTTCATTCCTTCCTCTCCTCAAAAAGACCCTCCGCAAAGCATCCCAGATGACATAGGCCCTGAGGGAAATAATTCAGACAAGCGATAAAGTAGGTACCTACCAATAAAATAATATTTTTTTAATAAAAAAATTATTTACTTTTTCTTCTCCAAGTGAGAAATTTTAATTTTCTTTGATTTTTTTACGGGTTTGCACTAGCCAATAAATAAGAGCGTAGTATTTGGGTGGCATGACTTTCAAGATTTCAGTAATTATTTTAAGCATTAAGGTTCTTTTTCAGTTTCGACACTTGTATGAAATAAGCTGTTCGCAGATTACTCTGTCAGGAAGTAGTTTACGTTATTTCCAAATTTTCAAACTAAATATTGAATTAAGCTACAATATTATAACCTCTTTTAATAAGTCAGGTTCATCTCGTACGTCATACATATATCTGGAAAAGATCGTGAAAAAAGCTTATGAATCCGAGTGGTTTTAAGGAAATTTGAAAAAAAAGACTGTGATTCCGAAATTCACTCGTATTTACCATATACGAGTAGGTTCTTACACAGTCTCGTTGAATTAATTTATTACCCAATAGTATACATTGCCATGGTAGGTGGGTACCTACTTTTAGAAGCAAAATTTATTATGGTCAATTCAGCATGACCTCTCCTTTAATTCAGCGTCCCCTCGTATGAACGAACACGTCAGTAATTACCAATTAGGGGATGATTTTATCCTGCTCGTACGATTTGTAGTACCTTCCTTCCGTACCACGGCCAGGGCCGGAATTAAGAGTTATAATTAAAGGGCGATACGACCTTAACTCAAAACTGAACTAAAATTGGTTTCAATCGCAGCTTAAATATTGGCACCTTTCCGAAAGGTTATATCTAATTCTGTCAATATTTCATTCTCCGTGAGGATCAATAATCCACGAGTGGCCGTAAGACACAATTATATCAGTGGTGACGTTTTGAAAAGTGTGATGGTAACCTGAATATATTTTTTTAAATTACATGTGAAGATTTTTCAGATTAACGGCGCTACAAAAATTATATAAATATTATTTTTATTTTAAGGTACTAGCTGGGTTACCCGGCTTCGCTCAGGATAACATTCGAGAGTGTTCTGGAATGTTCCACAATGATGTTTCCGATTCCTTATTCCCGAACATTCCACGACGTGCCCCACTCCTTCCAGAATTTTCTAGAGCTCTATCGAACCTTTTAGAACTTTCCGGAACACTGTTCTAGAAATTTCAAGAGGGCGAAACTTCCAGTCCTTTTATCTTCAAAAGCACGCCGTTTAGGTAAAAACGGGAACCGTCATCCTAGAGGGGGGATATAGATCTACCACACCATATAACTCCCTTGATCGCACCGGGACTCGTTTCTGAGTTTTTGCGTGTCGCACGTTTTTTTTGGACTTTCTTTTATAATATATATTGATAACATTTAAATACGTTTTGGCAGTTGGTGCTTATAGTGTTTTTGTAATGCTTGGCTAGTTTTTCACATACCTGTATCCAGCCTTTTCCTTAACCTATCCCTACATTTTTTTAAAGTTTATAACAATTTTGAAGGCGGGTATGGGTACCGCCGCCTCCGGAACCATCTATTGGATAACCGACACCTCTACCATAGGTCGCCCCAAGTGGTTCGCTACATTTGGTAACTTAGCAGGGGTGTCCGGGTTCATAGGGTGAGATATGTTCAGAACTTAACAACTGCGTGGCGGGCCGGATCAGGAGAGACTGGTTTCAGGAGACCATTTGATCTCTCCAGCTGGTTTCTTTCAACCCATCGTCTTGCACCGCAGCGGAAGGGATGAATGATCCCTCATACCAATTTTCTTCCCGAGACTTCCTCTCCTTCCTTTCCCTAAAAAAAACCTGCATAAAGTATACCCAAAGTTGACACAGGCCCTGAGGGAAGTTATTTTCCTCGAGGCCTCCGGGGTTGGTTCAAAGTAAAAAACAAAAAAAAATATTCTACAATAAATTCTAAAAAAATTTTTACAAGGAATTAAGGCGATGGATGCACTGCAAAAATTTTGTTTGAAAATTGTAGATGCTTTCTTGATTAATTGCTTACAATAAATAAATAAATGATAAAATGTAGTTTTTTTTAAATTGAAACCTTTTTACAAGCCTGGAAGAAAATAAAGTATCAGGCATGTAAAGATGCTTTGAAGTGAAAAATCTTAAAAATCTTACTTTTTACGAATCCCTTTTCGGTTTTCGTTCTATTGTAGGAAGTGAAAAATTATTTTTTTTAGATTATGATCAGAAAATTCAACCTTATTACAATCTGACAATCAAATCAAGTTTAACTAGGTTCTAATAAAAGGTTCTCTCTTACAACGGGCTCTATGTACCCAAAACCGGTAAGTAAAACGATTAGCGTATATGAAAATAATTGAAAATTATAAAAGCGTGCTTTTAGCACTTGAGACCCGGCATTCCGAATTTCTTCCGATTTATTACATATTTTCCTTTATGTTTTTTAGTTCATTAAAAATTATATGTTATTTTTTAAGATAATTACTATATTTGCTGAGCCGAAACGGTAATTATTTGAAATTCCTTCGACTGAAAAAAATCGAAAATATGCTACGAAAATTATTAAAAATACATTTTAATTTGTTATTTAACTTGTTATAGGTTTGAAATAATTTACAATGAATCTACGTATGAGTCGTATTTTCTTAAATATTTTCATAATTTTCGCTAATTTATCGTTTTTTTTATATTAGCGCGCTCCTAATGTTCGTATTTACATATCGCTTACTACGGAGCCTTAATTTAGAAAAGGGTAACATTTCAGCAGCTTCCAGGCTCTTTGATATTAAATCCGGCACTGTACGCAGCATGGTTGAGGTTTTAATTAAGCGCCGGGTTGACAAGGCAGAGGTCCCGGGTTCGCCCCCGACACGATCTGCCCCTGTCGCATTTACATACGCGAGAGGTGCGAACGGCCGCCAACGGGGGTCTTTTTTCTACAATATTGAGAAATCAAATGTACAACCGACCTGGGCCAAATGAACGCCGTAATGAGGGGGAACTATCAGTCGACCACCCACGAGATAAAATGGTAATTTTTTAAATAATTTTCTGAACAATAGAGTAGTTACAAATTGTCTTATTTTGTGCAAAATGTGTAATATTCATGGAATAAAATCTGTCACAATTGAAAGATGTTTTAAGGAAAATTTTAATTACAATCTATGTACGACATTGCCTAATACAAGCGTGATAAAAACGGATTGAAACTCTCCAATATTCAAAACCAAATAAAATAAAATCATTTGATTCTTCTGGTTTGTTGGAAATCAATATCTATGATGACGAAACAAAACACACTAAACACAGTGAAATTATATAAACTTATTACTTATTTTGCAAATTTGACTAATTCATTAATTATTATTATCTATTCTTGACGCATCAGTTCAATTTTGCAAATGACAACAAAATTAATTTTCGGGGATGCACTTGACTTAATTAAACCAGTGTTTCCAGATTTTTTTTTCAAATTCAAACAACAAAAAAATTATTTCACTTGCCGTCACTGGTCACTCAGCTGACTAAAAAAATATTTTTTTAACGATGTTTTATTTTTATTTTATTTTTTATAATATTTGCAAAATAAAAATAGTAAGATTATTTTTTTATTGTTTTTCGTTTACTCACAAATAATTTCGCAGTTGCCTCTAAAATCATGAAACACTTAAATCTTGAATGGCCTATATCTTATAATTCAAAGCAAAAATAAATAAAGGAGCTCACATTGGTGAGATATTTAATATACCTTTTGATTACAAAAATAATTGTTTAGTTTGGTTGGGACAAAATCCAAATCTAAGATTTGTATGGAACTGGCCGAAATGGGCCGCGCATACGTTCCTCTTAACACCCTGTATTATAGAAAGGTACTTTATCGCTTGAATTGTTGATACAATCAGTTCCAATTTTGAAAATGACAATTAAGTTCAAAACTTATCCGATTTCAGAACCTGAATTACAAAAACAGATAGACAACTGACATAATTTTGTTTGATGAATTAAATATTCAACTATAATTATGTAAGCACTTCATTTCGCCCTTTTTAGATAAATTGGGAACTAATTAATATTTATGATTTTGCCTACTAATGGAAAAATGTTCAGATAAATGAAAATGATAAATGCCTAATTCCCAAGCTTCTAATGGAAAAATGTTCAGATTGTTAATGTAATTATTTTAGTAAGCAAAATTGGTGATTTGTGTAGCCTGTAATTAAAATGATTTTCAAGATACTTTATTGAAGTAAAAACTTCTTTAGTTCCGTTGCGTTTTGAAACTCGATGAAACGGAAGCGAGCGACACTAAAAAGAGACAAACACGTACATCGAGAATGAGAATAAAATATTTATTTATTTCACAGGAACTCGGTTCCAATACAATACGATAAATATTTTGTCCCACGCAACTCTCCTTTGGTCTAGTAGTATAAAGCGTCCGACAAACCCTAGCGGTCAGACAATCAGCGGACCAAGGGTCAAATCTTACGAAATCCAAAAAAAAAAAAAAAATTTAAAATCAATATCCAATCTTCAAACCACTCCAAAATAACAGGCAAAGGTGTAAGACCACCATTCAGAATTGAAACGTTGCTCGAAATGGCATTAGCTGTGTTTAGTGACCAGATCTGAATAGCCAGGTACTTCCCCACCTTCCTCTTCCCTATCTCCTTCCCCTCCCCACTACCTTCAGCCACACAACATACCCCAATTGGGGATGCCATAGTCTCACTGGCTCCAGAGGGGAGCAGTTGGGACTCTTGTGCGGTATTTCATATAAAAAATAAAAAAAAGGCAAAGAAAACACAAAAGAAGGGACGTGTAGTGACACAAAGAAGAAAACACAAATACTAATAAGATGACCAAATGTATAGAAAAAGGTGCACTGGAATTCTGGAATTCAACTGGAATAAAAAAAAGTGCTTGAATTGTTTAATAACTGCTTATCGTATTTATAAGGAATTGTTTGCCCTCATTTTTGCAATCTATATTCTTGGAATGTTCGTTAAAACTGCAAACAATGACGTTATTAAAAGCAATCAATCCATTTCCTATGATTTATGCTCCACTAAGCCGTTAGGCGTTACGTCACCCGGGAGAGTGGAATGGCAGTTATATTGCCCGGTAAAGCTGGGATATTTTCATAACGTGTACCTAACCCAACAGCCGACCTTTCCGTAATAATAACTAAGCGATACAATCTATCATCATGGTGAACCGAGATATCATTTGCTTAGCAGAATATATCTGGAGGCACATCTGTATCACGAACGATCGATAAAACCCTGTATCTCCGATAAGAAACGTGTGAAATAAAAGTAACAAAAACAATATATTTTGCATTTTGTCAATCAATAATAGAATACGGAATAATCACTTGGGGAGGAGCAACAAACTCAGCTATCGATCATATAGAAATCGCGCAGACAGCCATCTTAAAGGTAACACTTAAAAAACATAGACTGACTCAAACAGACCAAATATTCAACAGTTTTGACGTGCTAGATATACGCCAATTATACTTTAAAACTTCAGTTTTGAACAAGAAAACAAATTTCAATAAACACAAAATATCACTAACAGACAAGTTAGACAAGCGTACAAAGAAAACATAAAAACTCTGACGGTAAATACAGGCTTTGGACAATCCATATATACAGTATTTCACTTGAAATAAAAATTGAGGAAAACAAAAATAAATTTAGATACAAACGCATTACAGAAAACAAAAATCGATATTACAAAAATTTTATAACCTAGGAGAATAAATCAAATACACCTAACATACAAAACCACTATAAAACACACTCCATGTAGGTACTCCTATTACGTGCTTCTTCTTACTGAATTTCTGAATTTTAAAATAGGGGCCTCAGCACGGGTAAGCCACCCGGTGAGGCCAACATTATTAAATTATACTTTAAACTGTAAAATATTGTACCAAAATAAATAAATAATATCAACACGATATTGACTAAATCCTTCGTCCGACCAACGATTGATAAATTTTAGAGCGACCTCAATAGTATCATATATGTTTCGGTTAACTGTCAATATACACATATTTTTGAATAATGGCGTTCGTTATGCAAAATAACTGACTTATTTATTGAATGGATTGAACTAAAGAAGCGTTTAGAATTGAAAGAAATTGTAGACGCGATCCATAGACTTAAATAAGGTATCTAAGGCGCGATCAATTTGTTCCGTTAGTCTTTGATAAAGGAAATATGACTAAAGATCTCGTTAACTAATTAATTTCTGTTTAGCGTCAAAAAGTAAATGCAGACTGCCAATGCATATTTAGGTTAGTATTTGAATTCAACATTGCCAATTTATTTTTACGTAATTGTTTAGCCTTTGACGTTTTGGAATTCATAGAAAACACCGCCTGCGTATTCTCCGTCAATATTGGTTCGGCTGTCCGTAATGAAACAGTGCTCGGTATATCTGTTTATTTGTAAAAAAAATTTAAATAAATGTTTCATAATTTTTTTATTATAAACATGATATTTTTTAATAAACATTTACATAGGATATGTACATTTTATAATGACGTAATCAATATAAAATCGTCGAAAGTTACGCCTATGGATCCAATATTAAAAAATTATCGAGTTCTCTATGCTTTCCCCCCAATCTGGTTATTGATCTACTGAAATGAGACTTCTTAATTAACATTTTTCCGTATTATTAGAAGTTATTGTAATATTTTATAAATAAATACACATCTATTATCTCAGTAAACAAAGCATTAACTAAAAACATGCTCAATGTCAAAAGAGATTTAGTTGGGAATAACGAATATATAATTTTATAATGTACAAATAATCCAAGTGGAAAACGGCTTACAATCAAGGCTTACAATACGGCTTACCTACGGCTTACAATAACAATATATAATGCACTACTTCTTATCAGAAATGTCTTATTTCTAGTTTAATTTTTCCATTTTGATAATGGAGAATAATCATCCATGAATTAGTAAAGAATAAAAAAAAACATGCTCTACAAGGAATAATAATTTACAAGAAGGATTAGCTTCGTTACACGGGATCACACAGTAAGAGATCCTTCGATTACTCCATTGTGGAATATCATTGATTTATTTTCTCCATTACTTATTGATTCAATATAATATGAAAAATATATCGGCTGTTCTGATGCCAGCATGGGGTTTTTCCAATTCGTTTTTGAGATTTTCGCGATTACCCAATGTTGCATATTAAAAGGTTTTATCATTTCAATTTGCAATTATTTACGAAATACGTTTTGTGAACTTGGGATCGGTGCGATGCTGTGTGCTGACCTCCTTTAATTTGAATAAAGATAATTATTTTAAGTGATCTTTGCTATTAATAAAATGTGTACACTGTACAATAAAAAGGATAACATATTATATATTAACTTTCTCTTACAAGGCTGAATGTTGGCAAAACATGTTGCAAAATGTTTTTTTAAGAATACTCAACATTGTTGCGCCATTGTTATGTTTTATTTCATTTATAAGCCAAAAAAATATGTATATTTTTATTGGGTCTTAAATCACTACGATGGAATATTGGTGGGTCGTTCTTCTTTTTAACCTACATAAAGTTGTCTCCACCAGTTAGTGGAGAAAAATTCAACAGAATTACCATTATTTTTATTTTTTAATTACTTTAAAATCTACTGTACTAAAGACGTAACGACTGTGTGCGTTTTAAAAAAATATGTGTTTATATTTTTGTAGTAAAAATTACGTTACAGAATTGTAACTCCTCGTGACAGAAGTGTATTTCATACAAATCACAGTTGTCTTCTGCCACTTCGACTTGCGTATCTTCTATAATGTTACAAAAAAATGATATGACGACATAAAATATAAAACTATTTTTAAAATCTAAAAGGGATAACCTTTCAGTAACAGCGATTATAATTTTTAATGATGTTTAAAAAATATTTTTAAGAATCTCAAAAACTTGTACAACTTTTACGTCGTACGTTAATTCTGTCACATGGGTTCTCAATCTAAATATGTACACCACCACCAATAGGCATTTCAGGCCTCCTTCCCCCTTTCTACAATTTCCCCTCTGAGATCCAGAGAGAATTCATTTAAAGTAAAAACAAAATGTGACAAGTTATGTAGGTTAAAAATAAGAACAACCCATGTACCAACACACACGAAAATCGCTTGGCAAGCGGATTCTAGAAATCTTCACTTCATTTGGATACAGTTCTAACTGACATTTTTTTTCAAAAATGACCTTTGATTGCCAAAGCATTTCTTTCGCTTATTTCTTTACCCAAAATAATGTTCAGATCCATCTGTTTTGTATTTAAGAAGATAATATATATATGACAAAGTTCTAACATCAAGCATTTTAAATAATCATTTATTTTAAAGGTTCTATCATCACTTTGTTTATTTGATTTGTATCTGATAATTGATTGTGCGTATTATATGCGTCGCTTTGGTTGGGTAGGGTTCTAACTTCGCCTTGTCATGTTCTGAGGTTTCAAATTTGGTTAATTGTTATTAAAATATATAAAAATGAATGTTTTGTAACATATGAAAAATGAAAATTTGTGTACAAAAATTGCAATGGGTGGTACGTGAGCTGTTTGAAAACTGAATGTACCGAAACTGAATATACGTAACGCGGGAAAGGGGAGGGGAATGCGGGAGGAAAACGCGTGACGGGGGAGCGGGCGAGAGGAGAGGTGGAGGGGGGACGCATGAGGAGAAGGGGGACACGGGAGAGGAAGGGAAGGCGGAAAAGAAACGGGACGAATCAAAACCTAGATCACAAGGCCGGGACACTCGGATCGTATAAAAATTCTCATTTTACTTCGTTTTTTCTATTTATCCTTATTTTTCTAATTATTTAAAAATATTTCAATTACTTAATAAATAAAATTTTTAAAAAAAATTTGGAGGTTCTCATACAAGTTAGAAGGCCGATTGGATTCAGGGTCCCGGTCTAGTGATCTAGGGGGTTTTGGACGAATGGGAAAGGACACGCAGGGAGAAACAATTTCTTTATTAAGTGGCATTGCAATGCACGCCGGGAACTCGCTAGTGCTTTATAAATGTGATCCTTGAAGTGTGTGTTGATAAAACCATCTTTAAACGAATTAGACATTTTAAAAACATAAAACAATATAATATTGAAGTAAGCGTAATGAAATTAAAATGTCCTCTTTAGTAGGTTTAGACATGTATAGTGAATGAACGTAGAAATATTTGTTGGAAGAACACATTTGGAGCAAGTGGACAGTGGTAAGAACAAGTAGGAGACGTCCAAAGAAGACATGGCTCGATAAAATTAATCGATTACGAAGTCGGGTCATGTTTAGAGTTGGAATATGCATACATGTGTGAAAGGAATACTTCGAGAAATGTCGTGATCGATCGTTAATTAGTTAAATCTTATTATTTTAGTATAAATTTTTCTGATTTTTTTTATTAAAAAAATAAATTAACCCTGTGAATGGCAGGAGACCATATTTGTCCCAGACCATGCGTCTCATATAAATCGCTGTAACTCCCTTATTATCAGAGTGAGAAATATTTTCTAAATTGTGTTTAGAAAATATTACTACTACGCTTTACAGTCTAATCTAAAAAATAACGAAAAAAAAGTAAAATGTTTTCACCTTTATGAAACCATAGTTTTGAATTGAGATTTAGAAAAAAAAATTGAAACTGAAATTTTTTTTATTAATTATTTTTATATCAAAAGACAAAAAAGCGAGGTGACAATAACTTTTATAATACATTCTTCTAATAAAATATGTTTGTGTTTTTAATTTTTTTTCATTGTCAGTAATTTTAGTTAGAAAAACCGCGAGGCGAACCATTTTTAAAACTTTTTTTTGTTTGCATGCAAAATTTTTATATTTTAAACAAAATATGTTTATTTTCAATTATAAAATTTGAAAGCGTATTTTATCACATTTCTAAAACAGTTTTTAATTTTGGGATATGTTTAGATTGCATTTATTTGCATTTTATTGTAAAGCGGAAATATTTTGACCATTTAAAAAATACGCCAAAATTCTAAATTGAATTATGGAATTTGTTTTTTATGGCTCAAACTTTTAAAAGCCTATGAAAGTTCAAATCTCTAGTCTGAAAGCTGGTTAGTCAAAATATTCAATTGAAAATACTTGACACTATAAAGTGAATTAATTTACAGTGAATTCTAGATTCATCTGAAATCTGAAGGTCAATGTCAAAATTCTCGAAACATCGTCTCTTATCTTGATATAATACCATCAACCATCGGAATCTGTACTTAGAACCGAACACCTCAACATTACACTGTATTATATTACCTCAAAGGTCAGCGGTTCACAGCGAGGTGTCTTTGTATCCTCTCACAGTACCTCCATTGTATTACTCCTTTCATTACTGATCTTAGTAGAATGGTATTATTCAATTAAGAATAAGTCGTTTATGCTACCGATGACCTGGCTATTTTGCTACCGATGATGGGGCACTTTGTGGCTACCCCTGAGCGGTGTTTTTGATTAGTTTTGCTTTGTTGCTTGATCAGTCATTTGAATATCGATTACTATTCGTTTTACAATAATTACACCACTAAAGAAGAGATATTCATAATTTTATTATTCAACAGGATGTGAATCATATTTTTAAGGAATATTTAGTAAGAAACATTTATACACTTAATAAAGTGGTGTCCAAACAACAGTATTTTATTTAAATTACTCCAAACACTTCCTCATATCAGAATTTGTGTTGAATAATTTTTGCCTTCTGAACGTTAAAAAATCACCTACATTTTTTCGTTTAATTTTAAAAACTATTATTCCTCTTTAAGTGGAACGTTTGCGCGGCCCTTTTCGGCCCGTTTCATACAAATCTTAAATTTGGATTTGCGATCAAAATACCCAACTAAAATTATTTTTGTAATCAAAAGGTATATCAAATGTCTAGTACGGAGTTGAGCTACTTTATTTATTTTTGCTTTTAATTATAAGATATAGTCCATTAAAGATTTAAGTGTTTCATGATTTTAGAAGCAACTTGGGCAATTATTTGTGAGTAAATAAAAAACATAAAAAAAAAATATTACTTTGTCTATTTTACAAATACAATGAAAAATAAAATAAAAAATTCTTAAAAACGTATTTTTTTAGTAGTAATTTTAATGTATAAACGACAAAAGGTAATTTATATTTTAAATTTACACCTATCGAAATGATTGTTTTTTTAAATTTTTATTTAAAATTTTGTTATATTTTTATGATAATTTTTTTTTTATTTTTTTCATTTACTTACAAATAATTGCTCAAGTTGCCTATAAAATCATGAAACACTTAAATCTTTAAAGGCCTTTATCTTATAATTTAAAGCAAAAATAAATAAAGTAGCTCACATCCGTACTAGATATTCGATATATCTTTTGTTTACAAAAATAATTTTTCAGTTTGGTTGGGTATTTTGATCTCAAATCCAAATTTAAGATTTGTATGAAACGGGCCGAAAAGGGCCGCGCAAACGTTCCACATAATCCGAATACGTTAAATTCGGAAGGTATATATTAGGCCTAACAATCAAAAAAGTACAGGCTTGTATTTAAACTACAAAGAACAAGTTCCACAACAAAGCTAGTAGATCCATGAGGAAGCGTTGCAATTGAAATAAAACATTATATCCTAACACATCATTCATTGATATCAATCATTTAGTATTCAAAACATGTAAAGAATCTGTGAATGTATGCATTACAAAAAACTTGTAACTTGTGTCAGCTATTCATCAAAATATATATTACACTGTGAGATATGATCATCTTATTCTTTACGTTTATTGCATTTTTAAATTGGTATTAAGGGACCATTGTAATGGAATGTATTATTTAAGAGGTCACTCCTAACACTGGAATCAATCGGGTTATTATTGAACCGATGGTTTTTTTATATATCAAATGAATGATATTATTATAATGTTCGACGGCACAAGAGTAATGACACGATATGTTCTGAACAAGGAACTTAATAGGCCAGGAACGTTATATTAAACGTTACATTGGATTATCATATTGATGAAATACGATTTACAGTGTTTCAAGTCTTGAAAAGTTTTTGTTGGCCCATACGTGTTCGAGAAATTTACACATGAAATAATATTAATATTATATTACGTCTGCATATGTTTTCCTCCACCTCATATTTGTTTTGTGTACAAATGCGATAAAATTTTAAAAGTACTGTTTTTTAAATTCATACCTTAGCAGTGTGCAAAAAATCAGACTCAAAAGGGCATAAGGCTATCAGACAAATAAAGTGTATTTATTGGAAGGTTTTTTTCGAGTTGCCTCTGTTAAAATTGATAACTGTTATTTTAGCTTGTGGACGTGTGTGTGTGTGTGGACGAAGGGCGGTAATGTATTAATAAGAAAGAGCGACGATTCCCCGACAATACGAATAAACGATGCTAATGACATACCATCACAATAAACATTGAGGTACCACAGGAAGATATTTTGTAACCCCCTATAAAAATGGAGTACCCCGACGAATTCTCAGATGTAAGATGTTCAAAGATATGTGAAGATATAGGTGATCTAAATGACTACATAATTGAAGAAAATACAGATTTCAATATATTAAATTTCAATATAAGAAGTATACGTAGAAATTTTGATGATTTCTGCATCTTCCTCAGTTCTTTAGGCTTTCAACCAAATGTGATCGTACTTACCGAAACACAAATGCGTGAATCGATCCCATACTACATTTCTGACTACAAGACCTACGCACTACCTTCCAAACATACTTCACACGACGGTCTGACAATTTTTTATAATGCACACAAAATAAACAATGTAATAATAAACTTACCTGAATTTAGATATTCAAATGCCATACATTTAACATTTACACTAAACAATAAAACATACTCTATAATTGCTATATACCGCTCCCCTTCCTTAGACTCTAAATCCTTTATAACAGAACTTAACAAATTTATAAACGAAAATAATTGCAACCAAACAGATTTCTCATTTATCGTAGGTGATATAAACATTAACATTGAACATTCTTTACTAAACCCTATTGCAAATGAATACTTAAATGTTATATATAGCAATGGATATCTATCTTATATAAATAGCCCCACTAGACATGGCCATCACTCTGTTTCTTGTCTTGATCACATACTACTCAAAACAAATAAAAAAATTATTCCCAGATCAGCTGTACTAAAAGTTGAAATAACTGATCATTACCCAACTTTTTTTGGTCACTCTACCTTAACATCTCAACATATAATTACAGACAAACAAGTGGAAAAATATAAAATTAACTACCAAACACTAAAAACTTCTATAGAAAAAGAAAATTGGAAACAAGTTTTATCCTATGATGACCCAAATCAATCACTCAACACTTTCTACACGATATTAAATAATAATATCAGGAATAGTCTAGAACCAACTCCAATACCTAGAAGAAAACATAAAAAAATTAAACCATGGATCACGCGTGGACTGATAATTTCAAGTCAACACCGAAATAAACTATATAAAATTTACAAAAATCATGACAATTTCTGTTTGGTCAAGGGTATACCAACTAATGGAAACTTAAGACAGCAATACATTATTTACAGAAATCTTTTTAATATTCTTATGAAGAAATGTAAACAAGACTTCTACACAAAACAACTGCAAAAATCTGATAATGATTCTAGGAAAACGTGGCAAGTCATAAATGAAATAACAAATAGAACACATAAAATAAAAACATTCCCTGAAAAAATTGAAACAGACGATAAAATAGTAATAACGGATGTAGGAAAAATTGCGAATAAATTCAACGACTTTTTTACAAATGTTGCATCAGATTTAATAAATAACAATCCCTCATTTCAAAATAATACACACAAACTGACACAAATTGACACACATTCTGAAAACACTCCTAACCTATCTCAATTTAGACGGGTAACTGAATTTGAAATTATAAAACACATTGAGAAACTTAAGTCAAATACAGCCAATGGTCCAGACGAATTAAGCTGTATCACAATCAAGACTATTAAACAACACATTTCCATGCCCCTGCAACACATTTTTAATTCCTGCTTTGAAAAAAACATTTTCCCAAACGCATTTAAATTCTCAACTATTGTACCGATACATAAATCTGGATCCTTCTCGAAACTTGACAATTACAGACCGATTTCTTTGATATCGCAACTTGCAAAGATATTAGAAAAAATTATAAAGTCACAAGTATTAGAGTTTTTAGAAGCTAATGCACTTTTGTCCCCAAACCAATATGGTTTTAGATCAGGTCTTAGTACAGATGATGCTTTATTTAATCTGACAAAAAATATATACACCAATCTTGACTCAAATATGAGAAGTATAACAATCTTTTTAGATTTAAAAAAGGCTTTCGATACCGTTAATCATAATAAACTGATTAGAAAACTTAATAACATTGGAATTAAAAATGATTGTTTGTCACTCTTAACAAATTATTTACTTGATCGCAAACAATCCACCAAAATTGGTGTAAATATTAGTCAACCAGCATCAGTGAGACATGGGGTTCCACAAGGAACAGTTATCGGACCGTTATTGTTCCTAATCTATATTAATGATCTATGTAATATTAGCATTCCGGGAAAACTATTCTCGTACGCGGACGATACTGCAATCACAGTTCATGGTAAATCCTGGGATGATGTCTCTGAAAATGCAAATAAGTGCACATCCATTGTCAAAGAATGGCTCAATCAAAACCTCCTAACTCTGAACTGTGAAAAAACTCTCTATATTCCATTTTATAATACCAAAAAGACGGCACCCTTAACTCACTTAAATATAAGGTTTCACAAAAATACTTGCAATCCTATATTATGCTCTAGCTGTACAGAAATGAATACGGGAAATACAGTTAAATACTTAGGAATTATAATAGACAGCCAACTCAAATGGACAGATCACATTCAAAAGCTTGTTAATAAACTTAGGTATTTAACTTATATTTTTAAACGTTTAAAATACATAGTTGACATTAAAAGAATAAAATTGGTGTATCATGCATTGGTGCAATCATCAGTATCTTATGGAATAATTGGATGGGGGGGTGTGTATAATACACACATTAAGCCACTAGAAATAACTCAAAAATTAATACTAAAAATAATGTTGCATAAAGATATAAACTACCCCTCCGTGCAATTGTTCCATGAGGCTGAATTGTTAGATATAAGAAAAATTTACTGTAAACAATGTTTAAAATATATATTTACACGAAATGTTATTTTTACAAAAAATGAAAAGCGTTTTAGTAATAGGTTAAATAATGTATTTGAAGTTCCACTGTGTAACACTAGGCTTGCGCAAAGACATGCATATTTTATTACACCAAAAATATATAATGCTTTCTATAAGGCTACAGAAATTGATTGTAAAAATATATCCACCTACAGCAAGTATAAAAATGTATTAAAGTCTTGGATAAATACCGTCGACACAAACATTTACTTGCTGTAACATCTGACCTATGCTGTAACTTAACCAAATTTTTATTATTCTTTATAAACATGTCTTTTGAATGTATTTCAGTAAACACTAAATCTATTCTTTATGTATTTAATTTAATTTTTTTTTTTTTTTAACTTCTACAATATATTGTATGTTTATGAGTAATTATCTGTCTTAAAATCACTCAAGTATACCCACGAACTGGCGATGCCTATGTGGGATTTTTTTGGTTAATCTAATGTATTTATGTTATTCTCTACTTTTTTAAAACTGTTTATATAAAAAGTTTGTATAACAAAATTTTACCAACTGTAACAAAAAAAAAAAAAAAAAAAAAAGCTTCTTTGATAAGTGCCGATTGTAATTACAAAACATGACACCCTTCCTCATTCTTCCTGTTAATGTTTCAGCCTTGTATGTATTATCCACTATCACGACAGATATGGCCGCATCAGACAACTGAACTGTCCTAGCGAACAGTAGGTACAACGCTATCCAAAACGTTAGCACAAGAAAGGTAAGAAAACGCCACAAAAAAGTTAAAAAGTAAAATGTTTTCTTTCGTGAAGATCTTAAATTATAGTGACATCATTAGATCTACCCTATTGATGAACACTACAAAACTGTCCGAAGCTTTGATTCAATGTGGTTCCATTATAAAAGCAGTCCTCACGGCGCAAAAGGCAATTTTGAAAGTTTTATTTAGAGCCCACATCAGAACTCCTACAGACTATATTTTTAATTCCCTAAATGTAATATCACTGAAACAACTATAAACAAAAAATGTACTCATTTACGCTTTCAAAAATAAGGATAACTTTACACAGGCAAACTCAGGCCGATTCACAGTCATAATATACATTCCACCAATCTACAACTAAAACGACTTTTGGACAGGGAAATATGCAATATTTTTCTTTAAAATGATTTAATATACTTCCTCTCGCATTAAAAATCATTAAAAAAAATAACCGACTTCAAAAGAAGCATTAAGATATGGATTATGGACATGGGAAGGAAGAATATAGATACAATTTAGAAACCTAAAAAAGATTAAAGTTTTTATTGTTTTTTCTTCTAGATATTATTACCTTATAATTTTCCTTATATTTAATATTTTTACATAGGCACTTACTTATAATTTAAACCTTTTAACCATATACAATGTGTGCTTAGTACGGGGTACCCCAGTAAGGACACGTTATTTTCTAAAAAAATTTAAAAAAAGGAGGTGTAACGCAACGTTATACACAATATTACGATATGAAACAATACATATATTTCCATTGGCCGTGAGAATCTTAAATCATTTGCGAATGAATTCTACCGAAGGCATTATCTTCTGCCTGCATCGTGATGTAAACTCACAAAGCAAAGAAAAATCGTTACCCGCAAAAGTTTTGGAAACAAAACAAAGTCCCTCACTTATTAACACCGCAGAGAGTTATCGAGACAGAAATAACAGTCCGTGAAATTGCTGGCAAACACCACCTCAATCAGGCGGAATTGTCAGCGACAGAAACTCTCGGATGGTTATTTGGCCTTTGGATTATCTCCGGGTTGTTATTACCATTTGTCCACCGCCTGAGGCCTCCCAACCACAAACTAATGCACTTACAAATAATAATAATTTAATATGTTTATGCAAATCGTTTTGACCCGAGCATCGTTAATCACAGAGCCATTTCACCATACGTGTCCGAACGTTGGAAGACAGCGTTACTCGTCGGGATACTTCTTGTCGGGCAGATACTTCTCGTGAAGATACTTGTCGGGTAGATATTACTTATACTTGTTACCCCCTTAGGGTTTCGGTAAGAAATTTAACACTTCTTCAAATGCTTAGTGGATATTCATCAGCGCTTTCGAAAGCGCTAACTTAACATGTGGACATGTGAAACGTAATCTTCTCGGTAGATCAGAGCAAACATACGAAGGAAGATAGATCTAAAGCTCATCAGTAGATTATACACTTCACGCTAGTGAGGTTACAACATTTTGCAAGACTTCAACAGCCAGTTTGTATTCAGAAGCACTTTTACTTAATCATTTCTACCTAATATGCATAATTTGTGAAGCATTATAGAAACTAAAAACCAACACATAAGTTTTTGAATATCAAATCAGGTAGCACGTCCCCTATTCTACATACATTGAGTAAACCGATTTCTGGCGTTTGTCTTGACTCAAAGTAGGCCTCATCGGCAAACGCACGCTCTTCATTGTTTCAACGCATGATGGCGACTAAACTGTGTCGGGACAAAACTTTATAGTTCCGCCTCTCGAACGAGACCACTAGCGCTCCGCTACGACATCAACCGACTGAAAGGCGCGCATTTTAAAAAAGGAAGTTATGCTGTCGCACCCCGTAATTATTTAACTAACAACAACAAAAAGACGTTCTTCATAAACAAGTTCTGCTGTGTAATTATTACTATTCGTGACAGCTGTTTCGTCGTCGTCCATTATAAAAAAAAACTGTTTATATATTGATATAATAAAATACACATAAAACTAATTTTCACTCAATTTATTTTTTACTGTAACCGGTTTCAACTTGTAAAAGCCATCGTCAGACTGATACAAATTATTCTTAATCTTGGGTTTATATACATAACATTTGGGGGAGTGGGGGGGAAGTAGCCAAAAGGATTTTATTCAAGTTATATAGTTTTTTCTATATTGGTTGCCATTTCGATTCTGTACCTTAAAGGATAAACCACTTAAGTCCTTAACAAAGTCTACGGCTATGACTGGTTTATGCTTTAAGGTACAGGATTGGATTTTTAGTTATTTGGCTATTAGCAGTAAACGTGTTTATATAAGTATTAATGAACTTTTGAACCATGAGCGAATAGAATCGGAAGGATCCATCTCAAAAGCAGCTCTAAGCTTACATCAACACCATACATCATGATAATATTATAATGGATATGTTGTTATGGTCCGTTGCTCGTGGCTATGTGTACGTATTGAACCCGCCACTGACATATGGCACTCTGGCAAGCCGATACCTTCCCGGGACTGCTCCGTGTGATAATGCAGATGATGGATGGAGCTGTTACGTTCGCTTCGGAGAATTAACACCAATTAAAACGGCTTTATTAACCACACCAAAATACGGGGACACTTGTTTTGTTGATCAGGGCTAAAAGTTTACGTACTTGTTGCACTTGTAGGAGGAAGGCACGTTATCTTATAATTTGTAAGAAATATCACAAAAAGGGAAAGGTAGTTGTTGGAATAATGGTAAATTGTTTAAAGACCAATATTTAATTAAATTAAACAACACTATTTTGTAAGACGTTCAATATTATTTCACTGGATCGATTGAAAAATGTAGGTACATTCAAGGAACGTAAGTAACTGTGTATCTGGCTAACCATCTTCTAGCCTTTAGAAAATTTAGTAGAAACGAAGGAAATCCAAGCAATTAGGTGAAAAAAATCAAATACTGTAGATCAGTTATAATATCTCCAACTTCTGACATTTCCCGTACATCCTGGCGGCAGTACGCTGCACTAGCACCCCCTAGCGCATAGATTCTCAACCTTTTTTTGCCCACCGCCCCCTTTGAAAATATTTTTTTTTATAGCGCCCCCCAATTTTTTTTACATACCATCTGTCATTATGAATCTGAAACAGCTATTATCACGATTGTACTTATCACAACGGGGGGGGGGCGTAATGGGATGGGATGGGTTTCTCTGGATCTCTCGAAAGTCAACATACTTTTTTTTTACATACTATCTGTCGCGAATCTGAAACAGCTATTGCCACGATTATCTAGTACTTTTATTAACATTGAAAAGACACTGAATTTATAACTTATCTGATGAGAAAGTTGAATTTGATGAGTTTTAAGAAGTTTGTTCATATTAGGCTCGATTTTACTTAAAAACAAACGTAAGTCAACGCGTTCAGTAACATGGAGCCTATTTACCTTTTTACTTACCAACGTTGCCTCAGCACCAAATCCACGTTCAGCTAAATAGGACGAAGGGAATGCTTTTAAAAATCGTTGAACAATCGACCATAATCCTGGGTAATTTCACGTGAAATCGGAAATTTTAACTTTTTGAATTCCAATCAAAAAATAAAAAATTTCATATAATCCAATTTAATGTAGATCTAAATGTAATAGAATATTTAAGTTCAATTTTTATTCACTTCTAGAACTATCGAAATACGTAAATTTTCGCACACGTGAAAAAAATTAATACAATAACAATAATTAACCAATATCAAAGTTTACTTTGCTATATTAGTATGTGATTAGCGTGTTTTGTTTATCTTTTTAGACCATATTTTTTACCTCCCACTGCCCCCTGGGCCATCTCAACGCCCCCCAATTTTCTCTGGGTCTTCTACCGCCCCCTGAAGGTCTCAAACGCCCAAAAGGGGGCGTTATCGCCCACGTTGAGAACCACTGCCCTAGCGGCATGAGTTGTGAGGCTTGGTTTTCTTTTTTACATTTTAATGGATTTTATTCATGATTCGGCCAGAGTTGCCAGCCAATATATACAAGTAAATACTGCCAATATTTTACTGGAATTGGAAAAGTTATTAATATTCTAAGGCTGTGGTCGGCAGACCGCGGCTTCCGAGCCGCATGCGGCTCTTTGGATAGACGTTTGCGGCTCTTCAGATATTAACTCCAATTTCACTTCCACTCAAACTAGACTTATGAAATGGAGCCGCCGAACGACCTTTGACCCGATCAGCATCAGTGTTACCAATTCAACTCATACTGCAGTTTATACTGTACTTGGAACGCGAGATCTACTGAACGAGTTACTCGGAACATGAGAATGGTTTCCTTCGAATTTGTAGATTTTACAATTTCGTTTGGAACACAATGCTGGTTTAAACTTAAGAGTGATCTGCGTTAGTGTCCACAAACTTAAATAACTGTTAAACGAAATAAGCAAATGGTTTTCCTCCGATATTTGCAGCATTACGATCTGCAACTAGAATTTTTACTGCATTAGAATTACTCTCTTTGAAATGCGTCAAAAAACTGACCTGCAACTTGAATTTTGTAATGACATTCGAAACACAAAACTGGTTTTAACTGAGTGAATCTGCATGCCAATCCCCAGCTTTAACCAAACTACACTCAGAACACAAAAATGGCTTTCCTCCGGTATTTTTAGCAAATATAATTTTATTATCCGCACTGGAATACGGGAATGATTTTCTTCGATATTCATCAGCAGATGAATATTTCACTCTGAACACAAGGTCAATTTAAGCTTAAGAAAATCTGCACGCGAGTCCACCAGCTCACCAATAAACTCATTGTACTCAGAACACATAAACGGTTTTTCCGGCATATATAAAGATGGCAAAACCATTTAAAATCATATAATATTTTATCTATCTCGTATGATGTCTGTACGGGATCTATGACCAGCGATGTGGTGATATAGGCCACCATAAAAAAATGCTCTGAGAGTGTTTCTTCGTGTGACAACCATTATCCAGTATGGACAAATGTCGATACTGGATAATGGATAAATGATAAAGAGTGTTTCTTCGTGTGACAACCATTATCCAGTATCGACAAATGTCGATACTGGATAAATGTCGGCAAATATTTGATATTATGGTAGTGATACTCGTAGACAAGACTTCAAATAAAATAATCAGGACATTTCAATATTTTCCCTTCTTTATCAGTTCGCTGTAAGTCACTGCGAGCGGAGAGATGTTGTAGCCCAGTGCTTGATTAATGAACATATATTAAAGCCAGTGTGTTTTGTGTTGAGATCACTGACGGCGCCGAGTTCTGGACTCGTCCCATTACGTCGGGCTTTATATTGACATTAATCGGGATAATTATCCGCTTTATAATACGGGGTCGGCGCGTGCGCGGAGAGGTGGGCGAATTTTAATGATATGCCCCGCAAAGGGAGGCTGCGGACGTCCCAGTAACTGTTATTGGAGATGGTATAAGCCGAGTCGGGACCAATAACCAATGTTTACTGTGGAAATCGCACTTTTACGCAGGTACAGTAAACTTCTTGTTTAAAAGCTTTAAGCTTTAACCCAAAATAATAATAATATTATAGAGTAAGTCTTAGCAAATTTAAGGGGCTTATTGTATTTTATTAATACCAATTAAAGATACAAAGTACAACAATATACATATACAAATATAACAATATATTATATTCAGTTCTCTTCACTAACGACATTATTCATTTAAGTCCACGCTAGGGATTAATATTCTGTAAATTGTTGTGTTGATGTAAATTATTTGTTTTTGATTTCCTCATCTTCATGTTTTCAGGCCTAGTCTTCATGTTTGTTGACTATCGATTTCCTACTGACTATTATTGATTTCCTTATCTTCATGTTTTCATGCCTAGTCTTCATATTTTTTGGCTATTTTTATTGATTTCGTCATCTTCATGTTTCCATGCCTAGTCTTCATGTTTGTTGACTATTTTTATTTCTCGTCTTCATGATTTCATACCTGGTCTTCATGTTTGTTAACTATTTTAATTGATTTTCTCATCTTCATGTTTTCATGCCTTGGTCTTCATGTTTGTTGACTATTTTTATTGATTTCCTCACCTTAATGATTGTACATCTCATCTTAATTTTATTGATCTCCTCATCTTTGTGTTAATTGCCCGGTTGTTGTACTTGTTTTAATTCAACATTTTTGTATGATTTCCTCATCTCCTCATACTTACAGACCTAATCTTCATTACTGTACATCGCGTCTTAATTTTGTTGATTTCCTCGCCTTCGTGTTTGTTGGCTGGTTATTATCCGACTTTAACTGTATAACATGCATTTACCATCAATATTACCAAAGTCACTTCCAGACAGTTCAGCAAATATCTTTTGACGCATCTGATAAAATAGTATTACTGCCCCATTATCGTTTATACTTACATGTATCTCAAACTTGCAATCTTTTCCATAATATTTTGGTGCGTAACCGTTTTATGCAGAACATGAATAAATAGACTAGCAAATCAATAAATTGTTTCCTCATGATCATTATTGTTGACGTATTTATCACATTTGTTTTTAATTTCATTCGAAAGACCATTATATAATTTTGATACATGAAATTTAAAACGTATAGTTTTCCTAGCTTTGCTACCCGGTTCCATCCAAGATTTTGAATGCAAAATGTATAAAATACATTAGTATTCTGGCTCATTTTTTGACAAATAAATGGATATTTCAAACATTTTATTCTCATGATAGGAATGAGGTTGGAACATAAGTTGTCTAAGAATTACTTGATACCCTTGCCTTAGGTTTATCTTGATAGTACATTCTGTATACAGAGTGTATTAACATGCTATTATTCCATTTTTGAAACTGACAAAAAATTTATGGTGGAATAATAATTTCGAAATTAAAATATGTATTTAGTTACCATTCATACTCCAATGCAAACATGTATCCCTTCAAAAAGCCATACAAAATCCCATGCATCATAAATATAATAACGATTTGACAACAAAATTAGGTCATTAATAATTCGTATTACTTGTAAAGTTTTTCCCTGAACAATTTTGAAGTGAGCTTCAAACCCAAGGTAATTAGACTACTGGAATTACCAAAATATTTAGAAATTCGACAGTCCAAAACGACTTGATAACAAATGTAATTAATATAATTTATTAAAATCCTTGTGGACCACCCCGCTTCCCCTCTCTCAAATGTTATGTATATAAACCGTAGACTAAGAATAATTTGTACTAGTCTGAAGATGGCTCTAGCGAGCTGAAAAAAGTTTTATATTTGTTTTATTATAATATATTATTAACATGTTATGTTTCATTCCTCTTTATGCCAGTTTAACTCAACTAGTTTGTAACACAATTATTAATACCTGAAACCGAAAGCTATTCTTAAAAAATTATGTCTTCTTATTTAAAGACTGCAACTTTGAACACTTCTTTCAAAATGGACAACTACTGTATCGCACACATTTTAGTCGACATCATAAGCTAGCAATTTTATTTATCCGCTCCATTTCAGCTTTAAATGCTTTTAAAGTAGACACCTTCCCAAGGTAGAATTATGCACCAGTAATTTACATTAAGAGTACCTGCTCATTGACTTTCGCTTCGTATGGTTTCTTGGATCATCACCTTGTATTAGAGCTTCAATAATAATTAAATTGCCTTATTAATACTACTATTTAGTGATCTTGCAAGGAATAACGAAATTGTAAATTAAATACGTTTTCTTAAAGATAACTTTATTTAAATGCCATTTAGAACACAGCCATGCCTTCTTTAGAATATAATTACCAATCTTGTTTTCGTATTGCAATTATAAAGGTATGACTTCTATCACAAGCTCACAAAGTGATGATATTTGTGCATTTTTGCCAACGTTTTTATGATTTTTTGCTTTCCATTTCATTTTATTCTAAAGTTTTCACCAAAACCAGATTACAAGAAGCTAAGATTTTTTTTCGGTGCAGTAATTCTGGGACCAATAAACATTGCTCATTGTCCATAATACTAACGAAGGTTAATAATGTGGGGTCTTCAGTGGACATCTTCAATGCATCACTTAAAAAATGCAAAAAAAGGGTGGTTCAATTATATTTTAAAAAACTGCTTGTAAATAATATAATTATTATTAATTTTAAAAACTGCCACTAAAATCGGCGTTAAAAATACCAGACATTTTGAATGTGATTTTTTTTTCAATGTTGGTCAAAATTAACGTTAAAACTGTATGTTTTCGAAAATAAAATTTATTTAAGCTATTTAAGGCACAACAAAATTAATCTTATTTACCTAAAATTCATTTTTAAAACCAACTTTCTTTCATTGAACCTCGTCATCTAAATAATTAATTAAAAATATGTAGCGGTTTGATAGTTGCAATTCGGATTAAATAAAGTAAGCTAATAAATTTTCGTATTAAAAATATATACGTTTACAAATTTATATAACACATAACTATGAGAAATCCAATCAAAATTGTGGGACATTTCAAAAACGTGATGTACTTACAAACTTTGGCGAAAACGCAGTGGCACGCGTGTTGTTTGAAAAATGGGTGTGTTTCATATGGTTTAGTGGAAGGGAGGGAAGGAGGGAGAGGGAGGGGAACCCGGGAGGGGGAGGGTAACGAGGGAGGGTTGTTTGCAGGAGGAGGAACGACGAAGGGGTGACGACGGAGGGTGGACGACGGAGGAGGGAGGAAAACCCAGGAGGAGAAAGGCGGGGAAGGTGGCAGTTGAACGCGGGAGTGGATGGGGACATGGGCGGGGAACGAAGACGAATGGGAAAGTACACGCAGGGAGAAACAATTTATTTATTTAAGTGGCATTGCAACGCATGCTGGGAATTCGTTAGTAATTAATGTTGTTTTGTGTTCCCCTTTAATTTATTAGGAAGCCTAAAATCGATGCACAGTCTCCTAGGATTTCAAATACAATATGTAAATGTGGAATAGGTATCAAACCTAATAATTTCGGCTGTGGGTATGTGAGTGATTGAATCATAATGAACTCACATTTGTTTTGAATTTAAGTGTCATTTTCAAAATCGAAAATGGATTGTGTCCATAAAGCAAATAAGAGTGCTAAATTATAATATAATATTTTAGCAGAAAATTAATTTATTTTTTCATTTTTAAAATTGGAACTGATTAATAAAAAATGTTTTTCATTATATATATAATATATGTAATAATACATCTTAATTAACTTTTTTTAATTCCCGGTTAAAAGAGATTTTTTTTGCATGTTCTCCCATAGTAAGCTTGTGTGTATGGGAGGAGGTTTATTTGTTTGGTTTTTTAGAATTTTTTTATTTTATTTTGTATTTTTATTTATTTAATTATTATTACTTAATTTTAATAAAGAATAAGAGAAAAAAAATCATATATTTTTATTTATATGTAATTTTTAAAAAAATATAATTTTTTTATATTACTTTTTTTTTTTTTTTTTAATAAATATAAATATAATGTCTTATAAATAAAATGTCTTAATCATTCTGCAATAATTATTCTTGCTCTAATGTGACCTTTTCGTAAGCTTTCAGCTTCACGAATTCTACAATCATGAATCAAGTGTCTGCGCTAGTTACTGAAATAGTTGGAATTGAAAGCTGGTTGCAGGTTGTAGGTGACGAAAATCGTAATTAAAAAATATAGCAAAAAGATCAAAGGAAAAATGACTTACTTATATCCGTTTAGTCTTTCCTTGTGCGGTCCGTCGTCGCAGCGCGGCGGTTTAAAAAGCAAACTGCTGCGCCATGAATCTTCCACGGCAAAACGTATCAGATGGCCATCCATACATCTCGTTCCTCTTAGTCGGGTGAAAGGTCCAAGTGTTAGGCAACACTATGAAAAATGACCGGTAATAAATTAACTAAAACGTGTAAATTAAGCCGCTTTAAAAAGCGATGCGTCCTCTGTCACGCGATGGATTGATCCGACATACGCTGGCAGCGGTCTACCTGACGTCTGGTGCCTCCATCCATCTCCCGTAACAAGGCGTAGGAGGACGGGGCTTTGATTCAAAGCGTTATAAAATAAGTGTAATGCCATTTTGGTTTTGTAGAAAGTGTTGCCATAATTCAAAAAATAGCCGACAGAAGAGGGAATAATTTATTTTCAGATAATTGTGATTTTTTAAAATAAATTAGCTCCACACAGGAGGCCCCGAGGACAGTAATTCCCCTCAGGACCTGTGTCTTCTTTGGGAGTGCTGTGTGGAGGATCTTTTGAGGAAAATGAGGAGATGAAGTTCTGGAAAGGAAAAAGGAATAAGGGGTGGGTCAGTGGCTTCAGGAGTGACGGACGTATGAATCCATCCCTTCCACTGAGGTGCAAGGCGATGTTCCAAGAGAGTCCTGCTGGAGAGGTCCAAAGGTTTCCCCCGATCAACCTGCCGCGCAGCTAGAGGGCAGATGCATCCGCCACTAAGACCCGGACAAACCTCACCCCATGATCCTGGGCACTGCTAATGACCAAACGTGGGATGACCTACGGCAGAGGTGTCAGTTATCCAATAAATGGTTCCTAGGGCGGCGGTACCCACACTCGCCTCCCAAATATTTACTGTCGTGTTACGATTACATTAACATCACATAGATTTCGGTATTCGGTACTCGACCTTAAATACCTTTTTTTTTTTTTTACAGTTAATACCGCGCAAGAGTCCCAACTGCTCCCGTCTGGAGCCAGTGAGACTATGGCATCCCCAATCGGGGTATGTTGTGAGGTTGAAGGTAGTGGGGAGGGGAAGGAGATAAGGAAGAGAAAGGTGGGGAAGTACCTGGCTATTCAGATCTGGTCACTAAACACGGCTAAAGCCATTTTCAAGCAACGTTTCAATTCTGAATGGTGGTCTTACACCAGGGCGATACTGATAGTATCTTCCACTCTGGAACGTGCCGCAAATATAATATATATTATTTTAAATTAATAAATTGTGAAATAACACAATTATCAAATAAAATTTATTTGCGCACGTCGGGTTCGAACCCGCGACCTTCGGATTGTGAGTCCAGAGTCTTACCTCGGGACCACGGAGGCCGTCAATACCTGCCCTAAGACGATTAAAGCTTTCAATACCTCTACATCAAAAACTATATCACTTACATAAACTATATCACTTATATACATCATAAACATAGACTTCACCACAATCTAAAAGCGTATGCCCTGTATGGACACTGGAACCTTGTCCGAACCGTTCGCTAAAGGCGAAGGAAGTGTAACACCGTATAATAATCACAATAGCCATTTACCTCGCAAGTCAATGTTAAGATATTTTTTTTTACTAAACAAATAAAGTCAACGAAAATATACTAGCTTTTCTAGTGGAAAGGGGGTGAGTTCTTTAGCTCTGAACTCACAGGCCTCGTGTTCAAAAATATACTAGCTTTTCTAGTGGAAAGGGGGTGAGTTCTTTAGCTCTGAACTCACAGGCCTCGTGTTCAAAAATATACTAGCTTTTCTAGTGGAAAGGGGGTGAGTTCTTTAGCTCTGAACTCACAGGCCTCGTGTTCAAAAATATACGTATTAGTTTTATGAAATTTGGTTTTATGCAAAGATGTTTTTAATTAATATAAATACACATTTTGATTTTGCATTTCGTTCGGGACTGGAAGATATTCTTAGCATCGGCCTTATGACAAATTAAACAAATTAATGTTTGGTAACAAATACAAAGAGCAATTGTGTAAAATGTTAAGAAATTTATAATAACTAGTGGTCGCCCAATGGTCGAAATTCGACCATAATTGTAATGTTTTTTTTATGTTTGACATTCAGTAAAACCATAGACAAATAATATTAAAGACAAACAATATTAATCTATTCTCAATTTGACCATAGACTTTAACAATAAACAATAGAGTAAAGACGCGTGTGTGTGTGTCAAATACATGGTAGTGTGTGTAATGTTTTTATTATTGATTAAATGTATTTTTATGCATAATTTTTAAAAAATATTAGCATTCTGCACTCCTCCTCCATATAAACTATAAGTGTGCGAAATTTCATACTCCTCCGTCCGCGCAATTTTCTTAAAAAGGGGTACAAAGTTTTGGCTTCACGTATTAATATTATGATGATGATGATAATTGTTCTCCTTTAATTATCAATATATTACTTTAAAAAATCTTTCGTAAAATTTTACCTGCAAATTACAAATTCATGTGTAATGTAACTCGTTGTGTTATTTAAGTGTTTCTAAAAATGATTTCCTATTCTTGCAAAATCTTGGTCCATCTCCCTTCAAATGATGATCAAACAAAAAAACGATCCATGATAAAAAAAATATGAAATAAACTTTATATTCCTTAGTACCTCCCACCAGATATTCAACAAATCTAATAATTCTCATCCCACGCCGCCTCCACAGGTGATTGGTAGTGACCTTTTCCATCCCAGTACTAGTCCCCTGCCTACCCTCAGAGCTACCTCTGAAGCCTCCCTGAAAACCTTCCCCAAATAGGAATATCCCTAACAACCGCGACCCTCCGTACCGCGCTATATTCGTGTACTAAGTGTTTGGAAACTTGCGGCGAATAAGGGAAAATTGCAGCCGTATTCTACGATATCATATTAAAGTTTTTATCAGGTTTTCCGCATTTTGTTTAAAGTTCATGTAGAAAATCGTTTTCATTTTAATCAGTGTATATATTATTACACTCGTCGTGATCTGTATATTATTAATATCAGTTTTTTGTTTGGACACAATACGATGCATTTTTCGCAGAAATGCAGATTTTAGAACACTGATAAATTGTTTATGCGGGTATATTTTTGCACTTTGGAAGAATACAATAACAACTAGTGACGAAATGCTGACATTTTACCCAGCGTTCTTCATTGGCATATTATAAATTTGTACAGCGCCCTTGAGATAATTAAAAAAAAACAGCGCTAGGTATACAAATCATCAAAATATTATTATTTTAATATTAAAAGTGGTTAATTCTTAGGATTAAAATGTATCGACTGTCGATGCTACCATACAAAATATGGTGCCTGTTGCAATAAAACGTAGATCCCTTGAGAATGGTGACGTCATACAGACAGCCACAGATTTGGTGCGATTTCGGTATACTCGAAAAATAAATCTTTGAAAGTCGTTTTAACTTTTAATACTAACTATTACAAATAAAATATACTTTTATTTAAGTTAGAAGGTTGACAAAAAATGGACTGGAGTTCCTTGTTATTGTCTACGTGTGCAGTAAACTTTTATGTTAAGAGAAAACTGGTATTTTCTCTTTACAAATCTGTTTATATTATATTATGCCTGAACATAATAGAAAAGGTGGTTAGATCGACGTTCACTAGGACGTGTAATTTGGGAGCAGATAAAGCTCTACGTGACACATGACCCGAGTGGTTTTAAGGGAGTGTTCTAGTCTAGAAAAAAATTTAAAAAATTTCATATTTCGATAGTAAGTTATCCAAAAACAGCTCCTTTAAAGGATTTTTCAAAATAACCATTATTTTAAAATTAATAGCCATTTTAGTTCGACCGGTTTAGACAGAATATAATAAGAATCTAAATAGAGTAAAATGTAATCAACAATTCATGCCAATTTTCTTGAAAATTGGCATGAATTGTTTTTTTATATATTTCTCTATGGTAGGAATTAACAAAAAATCAAAATTCTTAATTTTTACTATTTTTAAAAATTCGGAAAAGTTAAAAAAATAACTGAAAAACATCAATTTTTTTTTAGTAGCCGCCATTTTACGAGAAAATATTTTTTTTGGTTCCTACCATAATGACAATCGTACTGATAAAGAATCTACCTTTTTTTATTTTTCAGATGACCAGAAGGGTGGAAATCGTTACAAGATGGACACGCTCTTTTTTCCCTCTCTACTTCAACAGCGTGTAACTTCGTGAAATATTTTTTTCTTTTGTGAATTCTTAAAATATAAATAAATAAATTATTTAAAAAAATGTATGGTTAGAGTATGAATGTTATTTTTTATCCAACGTCAAAAAACGCCCGAAATTTGGAATTCTAGTCATAGAGACTCCTTAAGATATAATATATTGATTTTGAGTGAAAAAAAAACGGTGAATAAATTCTTTGGAAATTCTTGCCAGATCGAGAACAAATAAATAAATTAATTTATTTGAATTTTTTCTGAAAAATTTCAAATTATCTTTTCTATTATTATGCAAGGAACCATAAAAATAGCCAAAATTCTTGAAACCCGTCTACAGGATCGTAATTATCCTAATAACCTGATGATGACGCGGAAGTGTTCCCGAGAATCTCTCTTCTGAGTAGGGCTAAATATACCGGAGACAAAATCCCTACATTCATTTAATATTAAAGAGAATCTAGAAAACCTTCAAAGGGCACGTCATCCATTTTTCTTCTGTAATCCGGGTCGTACTGCAAAACAAGTTTATTTTTCAATATTTTCGAAGTAATTAATGTATATTTATAATAAAACAATAATTATTTTGTTAAGAGCCAGTGGCAAAATCTTATTTTCATTAATTCGCAGGAGCATAAAAACATAAAGCTCCGATTCACGATGTTAAAAAACAATAAGGTGTGAAAAATGATTTAAAAGAATACATTAATAACCTTCACTTAACCTTAACTTAAATGCATTCTTAACCTAAGTATGTTCAATTATAGAAACGGAAACAACTTCCTCAAAATTTTGTAGGTGTACTCTGCAATGAATGAACACAATAAATACATTTGTTAAATTAAACCAGCGTAGAAAAAGTTCATTGCATTTATAAAATGTTTCATTGTTGTTAAAGGAATTTAATGTCACAAAAAATGTATTAATATATTAACCGTTTTATAAAACGGTTCTCAGAACTCAGGGTAAAATTTGAAATATCAGATGATTTCAAAATTTTAAAATTAACCCGAAAAACAGAGTTATTTTACTTTAATTCCTGTATTTTCAAATATATTTTTATTTTGTTTTTGTTTTTGGTTTGAGTAAAAATTGAACCTTCTTACCCAGAAACTGTTGTCGACAAATCTATCAACAGCACTAAATCTCGAACGGATTACGCTGACGTTTATTGCGTATGAAATGCTTGCATTTCTTAGAATTTCAGAAAAATTCAAAATTCGTGTGTGTGGACGTGATTGCCACTAAAATAATGGATTGTCATCGACAACGGGGTCTGTCTGCCGAGTTTCAGCTCGGTTTCTGCTTCACTTCCAAGGTTCAGCGGCAATAAAAAAAATGAAAGTGAAATACAAATATACGTATTTAAAAAAAATTAATTGTTGTATTGGTTAGGTACAACCTTTCCATACGACATTTGCATAGAGATTAAAATAAATATTTAACGACCTTCCGATGACTATTTGTCAAGCATACACCTAAAATTCATTATTTACAAAATCTAAACCCGAAAACAAGGGTTGGATTACTAACAAAGATCATCCCACAATTATTGATAATTTTATATCCGTCTGACAGACTACGTTATTTTATAACTCACCAAACATATTAATTTTATATCTCAACTTAATGTAAAATTTATATAAAATTGAATGTTTCTTTGTTTGTCGCTTTTGGTATCTAAACCAATCATCTGATTGCGATGAAAATTTGGTGATTTGTTGTACTCACGCCCGTGAAGATTTCTATACATACTGGTGAGCTCTGTCGTTATAAAATTTGAAAAAAAAATACAATAGGTGGCGCGCGAGTTGTTTGAAAAATGTGTGTATTTCATATAGTTAAGCGCCAGGGAGTGGAGACGGGAGGGGGGGGGGGGGGAATCTGGGAGGTGGAACGAAGGAGGGGGGTTTGTGGTATGTTTTGAAAAAAGTGGTTTTTTGTAATTTTTCGTTTTGCATCATTTTTTGTTTTATGTCATTTTTGGCTTCATATTCCTTCCTTATAAATTTAATTATTTCTTATTCCCTATTTGCTCTCTTATTACAGGTAAAGTCACAAGGAGGAAATCCATAATTGGTTTTATTACTCACGTGCAATCTGAAAAAAATGTAAATTGTCGATTTTCCGAAAATTAATAAATAAATAAATTAATATCGATTATGAGCGTGGATAAAGGCCCGCGGCTCCTAAGACTATACAGTCAAAAGTCAACAGGATCATCAGTCCGGACGACTATGGTCACACAGGTGATCGTTGTCGGCTTTCAAATATTGCACAGAGCTGGTCTCGATTTAACTTGGACAAATTTAAATAAATTTCAGTAAAAAATTTACCATACTGCAGGTAGTAGATACATTATTTGTCGGAAGTAAGCCTAGTGCCACTACCTACACTGTATTATACTCAAAATTAACTAGGAATAATGGGAATTTTGGTCCAGTCCCTCAATAGCGATAATATATTCTGTACGAATAAATAAATAATTTTTAGCAAATCAGGTTACTTTCAAATGTTGTTTAAGTTTCTTCTAATGCTGGCTCTAGTATATGATTTCCCAAAACAAGAAATACTTTCTTATAGATTCTAGGACCTAGAATTTCTGGAATACAAGATTCTTAAATTCTTAAAACAAAAAAAGAGACTTGGTATAAGATAAATGAGGTAAACGAAAGTCGCCTAGATAATATCCGACACCCTACAGAGGATAAACTGAAATAAAAAATAGTTAATAACGTTTTTCAAAACATTTTAAAAATTTATTTTAAATTGGTGTATTTCATCGTGCAACCAAAAATTTAAAAAAATATATTGTTATATTTTTACAAAGTTAAAGATTTTTTCTACATTAGCTCCACACAGGAGGCCCTGAGGAAAAAAAAATCTCTTAGAGTCTCTGTCATATTTGAGGATGCTCTGTTGAGGGTTTTTTTAGGGAAAGGAAGGAGAGGAACTTCTGTAAAGGAAAAGGGTATGAGAGGTGGGTAGGAATCTGAGGTACAATGTTCCTTGGAGTGACGGACGTATGAATCCATCCCTCCCACTGTGGTGCAAGACGATGGGTCTAGAGAGTCCGGCTGGAAAGGTCTAGGTTAGGCCCTTCAATCAACCTCTCCAGATCAAACATATCACCCCTAAACACACCACACTGCATGAATCCGAGCATTCCTGCTAAGTCACCAAACCGAACCAGCGAACCGCTTGTTGTGACCTGTGGCAGGGGAATAAACGGTTCCTGGGTGGCGGTAACCATATCCGCCTCCCAAGAACAATTCATTTTCCAAACTAAGATAAGTAGGTGCAAAATATATCAAGTGGACTACCAGGTGAAGTTATTCATGTCCATTTCATTTACATTGACATTTTAACTCAAAATAACGCAAAATTGTCATTTTTCCATGATTTTTCACAAAAATAGCGCTCTACAAATTATCCAATTATTATTATTATTAAAAAAGAATTGTCGAAGTAAAATAGTCAAAATATTTCACTATCATCGAGCCATCATTTTAGACTTCACAGTTGATATCCGAGGTGTTGTTGATTAAATATAAAGCGAAAATCACACTCACCAGTGTGTTAGTTTTATTTATAAAAGTAGCCGGCAATTACTTGTATATTTTTTAATTAATTAGAGCTTTTGAACGCTTTACACTCATGCGTCCATCTAAAGTCTAAAGTCAGAATGGTGGCAATCAAAATATTTATTTAAGTAATATAGAAGTATTATAAAAGTGACATATTTATCTGATATCATCTCCGGAACAGAAAAATACGTACTCACACTTGTGTATAAAGTAGAGAGGCAGTTCATCGATGTATAGTTGATTCGTTTGATATTAAATCGTGATGACGTGGATGCAGCTGGACAATGTAAACCAACAATGTTCAATAGCAAAAAAAAAGTTTGTCTTAAATGTAGACTAGAAAAGCCCATCAAGCGAACTTAATAATATGAAAAATATAAATTTATACGGTGACTGCATTAAAAAGAAAAACTTCAATATTTTCAAACAGGTTTCTTTGATATCTACTATTTTTTTAACATTTTTTCCACACAGGAGGCTCTAAGGAATTTCCCTCAGGCCTATGTCGTCTTTGGAGATGCTGTACGGATGTTTCTTTTGAGGAGAGGAATGATTGAACAAGGGTCTTGAAGAGACTCCTGTTATGGGAAGGAGGAAACACAGAGGCCGGAAAATCATTTCACAGCCAAGTTGTTAAACTCAAAAACGAGTCGTAGAAGCGATCCGTTCTCATGTAACAAATGTCAACCATGTATTTAGAGGCCATCCATAAATTACGTCACACGATTTTCATAATTTTTGAGCCCCCCCGTCCCTGTCACACATCGTCACATTTGTGAGACCCCCTCCCCTCTTGTGTGACGTCACATATTTTGCAATTTCACATCTAAAAATAATCAAAACAGTAGATTTTTACTCGTGACGTCACAGAGCTGATGACCCCCCCCCCCCCCCCCCCCCCTCATACCCATTGTCACACAATGTCACACCTCTCTACTCCCCCCTCCCCCCTTAAGGTGTGACGTAATTTATGGATGGCCCCTTATGTTGGGCACGCGTTTGTCGTGTTTTCATCTACGCCAGTGCTCCAAAGGCTGGAATCAGCTTGTTAAGATAGGGAATCTATCAAACGGACCGCCCATTTTTGCACAGGGTCAAGGGTGTTTTTTAGGCATTTTGGGGCTCCAGAACAGTGATGGCTGTCAAATTCAACAGTGGGGGACATTTGAAATTTGTACAGGGTCAGCAATTGCATACTATTAAAGTATCTGCGGGCCCTGTACAGTACGCCCAGCTTCTTAGGGGCTAACTTGACTCTGGCTTCGATGGATTGTTGATCCGAGACGCTTTCTAAATTACAATAAATTCGTTAGATAGAAATTTAAAATCATTCAGAAAGATAGCTGCCAAAAATATGGATCCAATTATTTAAAGATAATATTGTTATTACTGACCTTAAAATAAGCGATTGACAAAAATGACGTAAAAAATTAGGGCCCAGAGGCTGAGTGGATTGAGGCGTTATCCCGGTAAGACAAAGATCCTGAGTTCGATTCTCAGTTGCGGCCGTAAACTTGTTATTTTCTGTTTCACATTTCATTCTGTTTATTAATATTATCTTCCTTCAGAGCTCCCAGACTCTACGCATTTAAGGCTTCAAAGAATAAGATGGGCCGGACATGTGCACCGAATGCCAAGCACACGAGTAACGAAAAGGTTCGAAGAGAACACCCAGGAGGTAAATGAAAGGGCAGACCTAGGCTGAGATGGGAGGATGATGTCAGGAAGGATGCAAGAGGATTACTCCATGTTGCAGATTGGAAGACTACAGCCGAGGACAGAGGGCAGTGGAGGCTCATTTTGAAGAAGGCCAAGGCTCGAAATGGTAGCGCCATTGAAGAAGAAGAAGAAGATCTACCAATAATAATAAATATTTAATATAACGTTGATGGAATAACCTTCAAATGTTATTCAAAGAGATATTCCAATAAAATTTAATACAAATATTTCATTCTTTAAAATCAAACTACAGAGAAAATTAAAGGAAAGAAGAAAATTAATGTAGAGAGTAAAACGAGATCCCAGAAACTTGTGCGTTTAAAAATATAGCTGTGTTTGTCACCCATTCTATGATTATTTCATCATTTCCATTTTTAGATAATTCATTCACCAAAATTGAAGAGTTTAGGTGTTTGGAGCAACACAGAATCCGTCAATCTTGATTTATCTCTGACATATATCTTATCGGACGTTTTCATACGATCTGTTCAATCAATTGAATTTCCTGTAATAGAAAATAAGATAAAATTATTAGTTAATTAAGAAACGTGTGTCGTTAAAATGGATGCTTTTTGTGTGCTTCCTTGAGTTTAACAGTTCTATCATAGAATCAATCACATTTAGTTGACGTGTTTATAAAATAGGTTAGTTACGCTGTTCTTCCATTATACAAGCTGCATCAGTGGATTTTGTATTTAAATTAATTTTGGATTTTAAACACGAAGGAGAAAGAGAAAAAACTTATTGGATAAAAATACTTTGCAATTATTTTATGTAAATACTTCACAAGAGTCCCAACTGCTCCCGTCTAGAACCAGTGAGACTACGCCATGCCCAAAAGAGGTGTGTTGTGAGGCTGAAAGAAGTGGGGAGGTGTAGGAAATAGGGTAGAGGGAGGTATCTGGCTATTCAGATCTGGTCACCGAACACGGTTTTTTTTACATTATCTCTACATAGGAGGCCCTGAGGAAAATAATATCCCACTGTCATCATAGGGGATGCTGTGAGGCGGGTATTTTTATGGAAATAGAGGAGAGGACGCTCTGGGAAGGAAAAAGGGACGAAGGGTGGGTAGGAATCTGGGAGTCAGTGTGTCCACGAGTAATTACGCCGAATTATTATGTGATATTGTATTAATTAAAATCCTTATTTATTTACTTATTTAAATGGCTTTTGCATTAAAATGATTCATGAGTCTAAAAATATATAGTGGTAACGGGAGGGTACAGTAGTATTAAGAACAAAATAAGAATGAATGAGTACACAAACAAAATATTGCTGAAATGATACAGTTGTTATTAGAAGTATAATGAGATAATATTGAAAAAAAAAAAATAAAAAAAAAAATGCATACTCGTTTAATAGTTAAATAGTATACTAGGTTTATACAATACCTTAGCAGGGGTGCCCAGGTTCATGGGATGAGGTTTGTCTAGGTCTTGGAGGCGGATGACCAAGACACACTGAACCCCAGATTCCTACCCACCCCTAAACCCTTTTCCTTCCCAGAACTCTCCTCTCCTCCTCTTCCTTGAAAAAAATCTCCACACAGCATCCCCAAAGATGACATAGGCCCTGAGGGAAATAATTTTCCTCAGGGCCTCCTGTGTGGAGCTCATGTAAAAAAAAAAACCTCATATAAAACAAAGTATGTTGCATGATGTGTATGATGAAAGTGTATGATGTAAGCGAGTATTTAGGTATCGAACAGTATTAATAGGGTAGCGTCTGCGTGGTTGAATTTCAGAACCCGGCATCGAGGGCATGTCTGACGCCATGCCGTACGCGGCGCGCCACAAATAACATCTGTGTACGTGAAATTTCAAACAAAGCTACCATTCGCCGTTAGCAGGTCGTGTCTCTGGCAGGTATAAGTACAATGAATTTGAGTATCTCTTCGAATATGGAAAGATTGACGGTAAAACTTAGTTGTAAATAATAGTATCAAGCGGCTATATATTACATATGACTTCATTGTCCCGGTTACTTTGTCACGTTGACTAGCTTTCACTGTATGACAGTGGATCCGAGTAACGGGGTACTTTTGGAACCAGTTCCTATCGGATTTATAAAATGGACACCAACTCGGCAAAGCCGAACCAAAAGCCACCTGCGGGGCCTAGCAGCATAAACCTGCGGAGCGGGTTTTTAGCTGCTAGTAGGTAACAATTATTTTGTGTGTTTTACAACCAAAAAAATATATAATATGAAGTATTCTTAGTAAAGAATTTTAAAAATATGTTATAGGTAATTATAGAGACAATCCGACGGCCGGCGTAGCCCAGCGGTAAGGCTCTTGGCTCGCATTCCGAAGGTCGCGGGATCGAATCCCGGCGTGTGAAAATAAATTTTATTTGATTAATTTGTGTTATTTCATAATTTATTCATTTAAAATAATATATAGTATATTTGCGGCACGTTCCAGAGTGGAAGATACTCTCAGTATCGCCCTGGTGTAAGACCACCGTTCAGAATTGAAACGTTGCTTGAAATGGCTTTAGCCGTGTTTGGTGACCAGATCTGAATAGCCAGGTACTTCCTACCTTCATCTTCCCCATCTCCTTCCCCTCCCCACTACCTTCAACCTACCCCAATTGGGGATGCCATAGTCTCACTGGCTCCAAACGGGAGCACTTCGGACTCTTGTGCGGTATTCATGTAAAAAAAAAAATAGAGAACATTTTATTTAAACAGAATGAAAATATGTAAAAAAGGTAACTTGATAGTAGGCAGAATCGTGCAACATCAAGTATATCAACTTCAAGTATATCCATATCTTTGGCAAAGTCGGTTAGTAAAAGTGTTAATTTACATAGTACGTATTATGTGCTTTTATTTTACTGAATCAATTGTTGCTGAGCGCTCTCTTTAACCTAAACGTGCAAGTGTGGTTGCTGTGTCACAATACCCGCTGCATTGTCTATGCGTAGTCTCGAGAAACATAAGAGAAATATCCTGAACTGTGCCACTTCATCAGGTCTTCAGAAGTGTCTTCTAATTATAATCTATAAAATGCTGGCAAACGATAGCAATCATACAGCCTCCCGGTGCAGCTCCCAACCCTCAGCTCTGAAGCCTTGCGGGAAGCAGGTAACGATCCACGTAAATTTGAACATGGGCATGTGCAATGCACAATGCAGTTCAATAATTGCGCTTTTTGCTAAGTGGGACAGCCACTGTGGATTATAAAACTGTGGATAATTTTGCTGTACGATAAAGTAATTTTACTGTAACTTTTTATTTTTATGTTTATGTGAAAATTGAACAAGTCTTAACTTCTCCCAACTGTCTGGAGCCATAGGTAATACGACACCCCCAATAGAATATTTTCTGTTTTTTAACCCGAAAAATTAATAAATTAAATGTTTATTTCTTTAATATTAACGTTATAAATACGGGTGTAACATGACGTACCCGAGGGATTTTAACCAGCGATTCCTGAGCATATTTGGAATAAAAAATATATTTCGTTATTTTGCTGTCCGATGACTTTTTTTTCTAATAAAAAACCCCAAAATTCCGAAAAACGTTCATAAAAGAACATATTATATACTTATTACTAGGGATTTCTCGGCATGCGTTACTTAATAAATAAATTGTTTCTCTCTGCATGTCCTTTCCCATTCGTCCCGTTCCCTTTCCACCCCCACTTCATCTCCCGCATCCCCTTCCCCTCTCGCGTTCCCACTCCGCCTTCTCCGCCTTCCCACTCCCCACTCTCCTCGCCCTCTTCTCCCGTCCCACGAATCTCCCTCCCGAGTTCCCCTCCCCCTTCCCGGATTCCCCTTTCCATACATTCATTCCCGGTACATTCAGTTTTCAAACTGCAATTATTGCCTTTTTTAATACAAATTTCGTAATGCCAGAGCTCACCTTTATATATAGAAACCATCGCTGGCAGTCACACATCAAATCCGCAAAGTTTCATCGCAATCGGATGAACTGTTAGCAATGCATAATTTCATGATGCCAAACTCACTATTGCATATAGTAAGAATCGCGGGCATGCGCACATCAAATCCCCAAAGTTTCATCCCAATCGGATGAATGGTTTATCAACACATAGCATACATGCATACATAGACAGACGCATTTTTATATATATATGTAGATTAAAATATATACCAGGAGTAAATAATAGCATTTCCAATTCACATGTTCCCAATTATGTCATCTGCGCGCAAACCGTATCTAAATTTATCTAATAAACAATAAATTGTGTTAATCTCAAGTGACCTCCCAGGTAAGTATGGTCCTGCCTAAAACAAAACATGTACATTTTAACATAGCATAACATTCATTGGTCAAATGCATATGGTTTTGTATATGTGATCGATGATTTGAGGCTTTCAGTACTACAGGTGAAGAACGTCCTCGATTTTTATTTCATCTCCTCGCAAACCGCGTGACTGTCGCTTGGCTCATTATTTCCATTATTCCCTAGATCGTCTCTTGTAGTTGATATTTTTATGAATATAATTGATTACAACAATCATATCGTTACTCCGGCTCGTGCGGCCCAGCGCCAAGGGCGTGACAGCAGCCGTCAGATGCGCCTCACGCGAGAGAACTAACAACTTGAACCAACTTCCACCAACTTCGACCAACTTAAAGCAACAACAAGCTATTTTTCTAGGCTCTGCGGGCGCAATTACTGCGTCCTGGAGCTAAATACTGGATAATTGGGAGATTCTATTGCAATAGTTATAGCGATCCCCTCGTTAAAGTTATATTATATGATGCTACTTAGAGATCTCAGTACAAATCATTTGTTTATGGGAGTAGAGTAATGATACGCATTATGTTTTCTTAGCGGATCATTATTTATTTATTTATTATAGGCCCTAATGGGCTTTTACGTACAATTTTGTATTTAATGTTTTTATCACTGTTATTGTAAGTACTTAAAAATGAAAACAATAAAAAGTAGTGACCGAAAAGGACTTTCTAACGAAACGGAAACCGAATGTTCATTATCGGTCTCAGTTTCAGCTGAAACCAAAACCGAATCATATTTAGCCATGTTAAAAATCTATTATTTACTGAAATTTGGCTTAATTTTTACGCTTACACAGACAGTTAACACGTGTTAAATGAAATAAAAAACAATAATTGAAGTAATTAAAAATATTTTTTTTATGAATAAATATATTTTTCTATTTTATTACTGCTATAAAACAAACAAATTTAACAAAACAGGTTAACTACTTCTTGGAAGAACAATTTGGACCTCATTAATTGAGTATTTTAATCTTAATTGCGTTTATAATCACAACTTTCTTATTACACGTATTAAAAGAAATTAAAAAAAATAATAATGGAAGTATATTAGCACATAAACTCACAACACAATCACGCCGGACCGGCCGGCGAACTTAGATGAAGACGGCGGGTGACACGGGCGCGAGCCACGAACTCACCCGAAGTCAGCCGAACGACGCGCGATAATTCACGAACGTAGAGTTTCGGAATGGCCAAAGGTTCGGCAGATTTTCTGCCGAAACCGAAACCGAACTTTCGGTCGGTCACTAATAAAAAGGTAACAACAAAACGTTAAATAAAATACATTGATAAAAATGTGAACAGAGACTAAGAATCCACATAAATAAATATTCAATATAACAAAGATGGTAGGAAGTATATACGTCGATTTGTGTCTAGATAAACAAAAGTATTGGAAAAAACAACGTTTATATTGATTATTTTTAAGATGAAATATATCCACAAGAGCAGAATAATTATTTTGAAATCTCGGAATCGATGAATTTTTCACAATTTTGTTAAGCCCACTGGCTTGTCCTGGTGTTCTTAATCTAAAAGGGGTAACAAATGTCGGTTAGATCTTTTGGATATATGGATGTTGATTAATTGAAGCAACTCAGGATGGTCAATTTTGTAATGCAGTATTTTAAGTAAAACTGTTAAATCTGTGCATATTTTTCTTTCTGAAAGTTTCAATGGGATCATTTTATCCAGGACGTAATTAAAATCAATTTTTTGTACATAATATGCAATTTATAGTTTATTTACCTCAGAAACTTAAGTTGAATCTTTTCAACGTTGTCGGAATTAATATTGAAAAATTATGCATATAATTAAGATTTTAAAATGAAGTAGAAACACATTAAAATTTATTAGTGCCATTAAAATGTATTAATTAATAGTTTTGTAGTAAATGTATTTGTATTGATTGATCAGTTGGGTTTCTACTTTAGGTATAAGACTAGTGGTTACCTAAACTCTCATTCATAGCCAATGTTTTTAATTGTGCACAACGTTATCTGATCTAGGTACTTCAAGATTATCCCGTAGAAATTCATAGGGGCTGTTAGTAGCCTTAGGAGTGACTGAAAGCATTGTTGGGCAGTAAAAGAGCGGTGAGAGGTATAAGAAGGCCCTGTAAAAATATTTGAGCTGAAATATTGCCTTAACTCCTCAGATTAATTTTTTCGCTTTTCGGAACAACTCATGTAGGTCTCATAGAAATCGTTGTGCCTCCCTATTGAGAAATATGATATTAACGGTGTTAGAAATTCAAAACACCCTCCCTTTATTTAAATCCAATTGTTTATCACAAAAGAAGTAAAATGCACACCTTTATGAAACCAAAATTTTGGTTGGCTATTTGAAAAAAAAATTACCGAAGTTTGGAATTTTTATTAATTAATTTTACATGGAACGACGAAAAAGTGAAGTGATCATAACGTTTACAATACATTTTTCTAATACAATGTATATGTTTTTATTTTTTCGTTTTCAGCAATTTTAGTTAAAAAAAACTTAAGATGAACCATTTATAAATCTCGTTTATGTTTCCATGCAAAATTTTTATACATCTTATGCATATAAATGTTTATTTCGATTCATATGTCAAAAATAAAGTCATATTTTATCACCTTTCAAAAACAGTTTTTAGTTTTCGGATATGTTCAGAAATATTCCATTTATTTGGATTTTATTGCAAAGCGGAAATATTTTGACTATCTGACAAAATGTGGTCGCGGCCTGGGGGTTTAACTCGTTAGGTGCGTTTATTGATTTGTCATAGTTTCAAGATGTGTCCATAGTCCATATACAAAAAAAGGAAATCGTATGTTTTTACCAAAACTGTTAAGCTAAATAAAAAAGTTACGCACATTATATTTTTTAATACCTTTCATTTAAAAACCGTTTTGATAGGAGGGTGGTGAATATAAATATATTTTGGAAAGATAACTAAGCAAATACTTTTGGAAACTCTTTACTGTTACCTACTTTTAGGTTGTATATAACGTGAAATATCAATGTACTAAAACGTATAAGCCGCATCTGGGATATTTATCATTAACAGGATAAAACTAGTTCCGTGAACGCATACCTATATCGCATCCAAAAAACTAAATTTCTAATTTTATCTTATTTAATAAATCAAAACCAGAATTTCCACTGAAATCATAAGATTTGTAAGTAGGTACTTAAATACCTACCAACTTAATTATAAACCATACATAATAAGTATTTTTTATTTTGTCTTTACTTTATTTTTCCTGTTATTTCTACATACGTTTAAAGCTGTATTTACGTTTAAAGGAATTTTCCTTGCACGCTTTTAAAATGTAGTAATATATAAACATAAGACATAATTCAGTCAATTTTTTTTCTTTCTTTTTTTATGTGAATACCGCACAAGAGTCTCAATCGCCCCGATCTGGAGCCATTGAGAAAATGGCATCCCCAAGTAGGGTAAGTTATGAGGCTGAAGGTAGCGGGGAGGGGAAGGAAATGGGAAAGGGGAAGGGGAAGGTGGAGAAGTTCCTGGTTATTCAGAAGTAAACTGAAGAAAGAACACTGTAAAATTAAGTAAAAGGTAAATATATAAATATAAGACAAAATAAGTAATGGGAACTCACTAAGGTACTGCATATTTGTGGGTAATAAAACGTAAATTAATAAAATACATCATCAAGTAGGTACCTGTGTATAAAATGTAAATTTTAAAGTTACTTTATAAAAGTATATGTAGGTATGTACCATTGTAAAAATAATAGTGAAAAAATGAAATTAATATGGTGTTTTTTTTAAATACTCATCGAGTAACAAGTACCTAACTAAATAATTAAATATTTAATTAAATGAAGACATTATGAGCGAAACTCAATCGAACATCTGGAAACAGAAAAATCAGAAAAAGATATTCACACCTCTGGGACTCGAACCCAGGACCTCCCTACTTTCGGGGTCGGGGGCTCTTTTCCACTGAGCTAAGGTGTCGATATCTAATTCGGTCACTTTTAACTGTACCATACTTCGACTAAGAACCACCCATATTATCTTCATTTTTCTTAACGCATATTTTTATTGGCTGCCATCTTTATGAATGATTGCAAGATTCAACTCGAACTAAATGCAATCTAGATGGTGTCTGGATAAATTTTTATCCATTTTATTTAATGTGCGACATCTATTGACTCTTCTACAAGTCTTGGATGAATATAATTATTTTTTATTTTAACTTTTTATGAGTAAAACCTCAAACTGTAATATTTAATTAAATGAAGACATTATGAGCGAAACTCAATCGAACATCTGGAAACAGAAAAATCAGAAAAAGATATTCACACCTCTGGAACTCGAACCCAGGACCTCCCTACTTTCCGGGTTGGGTTCCAGTTTGAGGTTTTACTCATAAAAAGTTAAAATAAAAAATAATTATAAACAATTTAAGTTTTGATATTGTGGTAGTGTTGTAGTGAAATTCAACCTTCCATTTTTTTTATTTATTTTAAATAAGGAATTGTATAATTTGTCCGAAAATATCACCATCTCAATGAAAATTCCTTTTTTCTTCAGGTCGAGACGGTTGGTAGTATAATATTCATTACTCCTATTTCACAACTCGTAGTTGGAACAACGATCATGCGCTGGCGGGATAAAAAGTAATATCCGGCACGCCCACCATCTTGAAACGGAACCGGTACGTAAAAAACAAGTCTACAGATACATGAAATGCCTAAAACGGGACATCGCTACGCTTATTCAATAATACAAATAATATGGATTATTTTAATGAATTCCTGATTTAAACATGTTCAGATTGCACGAGTAAACCCCTTGTAAAATATGTCTCGTCCCGCATGTGCAGTTTTGCAACCGCGCGCCAACTAATGAGATGACGTTGTCAGGTTACTCACGGAAGATTTTTTTGCCCTCGTTCTGTTTTAAATTAACTTTATTTCTTTTATTATAAGGCCACAAACACGGAACCAACGTACCCCAATCGCTTCGACATGAATCGATTGATCGCTACTCTTTCTTATACAAACGTACAATATATTACATACTGCGGCCAAATCCTAATTCGATCTCCAATCCGATGGAATTTTAAATGTCTTATTTGCTATCTCACTTTATTTTTACTTGTGTCGAGAAATTCAGTTATAACCAAACAAGTTTTAGACTTTTATAAAAAGGCAATTGTTCCATATGAATATCCGAGACGCTATCTAGGTTACAAACCAATTCTTAGAATGATTGTTTCCAATAAAAAGGGAAGTTGACTATAATATGGAAAAAAAAGGAAACATACAATCATTATCATACATCTCCCTCAAACGAACGAGTGTTAAGAAAATGAAACGCAATCCCATCGCCGTGGCCGTGGTAAGATATATCTATTTCCTTCAAAGGAAAAAAATAGTACTTTGTAGACATGGGCAGATTCATTCCCAGGAGTGAATCGATTCAGATTCCCTGATCTTTTGAATTGATTCCTTTAATTCAATTGATTCCAAAAAAACTAACTTTTAAGTTTAAATTTATTTATTCTATATATATAAAATAATAATTTTAATAAATTTAAAAAACCTTTTGTAAATGTTTACACATTTTTTTGGAAGAAACAGACACACGTATTTTGTGAATCTCATCTTTAGTCTCACCATTATTTGAGCTGCAGCATTGTAACGATAAGGAACTTCTGTTTATTGCCTGTTTTTGCCGTCACGGTACCGTAACCGTGAATCTTCGCGGAAATTGTAAAATCGTCTATAAGATATAAAATATAATTTTTGAAACGCCTTGGTAAAAAATCTAAAATAAAAATTGAAACAGTAAACAAATGAACAACCTTCAATGAATACGGAACATTGACATCATACCTACGCAACAACATTTTATATATAGATATAAGTTAAATTACCGCATACCTGTCATTAAATAAGTACAAATTTTAATTACCTTTGTAAAAATTTTAATAAGGCTTCAGAAGAACTAAATCAAATAATATAAAAAAGAGCAAGGATGGGCACTTAATATAATATTTACAGGTATTATGTACAAGTAATTTTGATGGATGTCCTTTGTCTTAGGGATCAGTTTCAATCAAAATTTAGATTTTGATTAACGATATGCAGAGGACCCGAGGTGAGGCAGATGATTAATTACCATAGTAAATGAATCCCTAACAAAAACATCATGTAATATGACAAGCCTGTTAATTATTTTTTTAACTTATTTTTAAAGGTTTGCTGTGAGTGATGTGCGACTTGAATCTGGTTCGAAAATAGACATGGGTACTCACTCAGTACATGAACTTCGAACCTCCCTAGTATGTACATTAACTTATCAACTTTTGATCACAGTGATTAACTTAACTTAGTTTTTAAAGCACATTAACATGGCATATTCATAATATAAAATACATACGTTGTCAAAAATTAAATACTATTAACTTTGGGTTATCGAAAAATAAATTCTAAAAGTCACGCTTGAGTTTTTGAGACGTTGAAACTGACTGGGTTAGTCTTACTCCAGGAATGTAACTTCTCGAGGTGGATGCCAACTTTTTGTCTCAAAACTTCCCAAGTTACTCAAACGGGTTGTTCTTCTTTTAAACCTACATAATTTTTACCACTCTGTCACATTTCCACCACTCTGTCACATTTTGCTTTTACTATAAATGAATTCTCTCTGGATCTCAAAGGGGAAATTGTAGAAAGGGGGGAAGGAGGCCTAAAATGCCTTATTGGGGGTGACAAACACGAGCTGCGTGTATACCTATTTCGAATTACAACCCACGTGACAGAATTAACCTACGACATAAAATTTGTAGGAGACAAGTTTTTGAGATTTTTTAAAATATTATATTAAACATCATTAAAAATAATAATCGCTGTTACTTGATAGGTTATATACCTTTTGGAGTTTAAAAATAGTTTTATATTTTATGTCGTGATATCTTTTTTTTGTAACATTATAGAATATACGCAAGTCGAGGTGGCAGAGAAGCGAGAAGACCCCTGTGATTTGTATGAAGTATACTTCTATCACGAGGAGTTACAACTCTGTAACGTAATTTTTACTACAAAAATATTAACTCATATTTTTTTAAACGCACATAGTCGTTACGACTTTAGTACAGTAGATTTTAAAGTATTTATAAAATAATAATATTGGGTAATTCTGTTGAATTTTTCTCCTCTAACTGGTGGAGACAACTTTATGTAGGTTAAAAAGAAGAACGACCCAAACATCAAAATCTGAAGGGGGTTTGTCAAAAAGATAACCCTCGTGAACAACGCTTTCGTCCGCGTAGCAAAGAAAGTGTGAACATTCAACGAGATCGTTAATGTGCAACAAAAACAAAGTCGGTGACAACACAAATCTTTGTGGCACCCCCGCATTAATTCGGTGTGTAGAAGAAGAAGAGCCGTCAACCATGGTTTGAATTGTTCTTCCCCTGAATAAGTCTTCAATTCAACTATGCTTCACTTCTTCTTCACTTAAATTCTTCAATTTTTCCAGATTTTTCGACACTTGGCAACTATCACATTTTTGAAGCCTGCGGTTCTTCTCAAGTCTTTAGCCTAACCTATGCTTAGGCAATATGCATTATTTTTTCTCCCAAAAAGGATAACACATCTCTATGTATTCGAAATATCTTATTAATCGGCAAATCTAAGCCTGAGAGTTAATTTCGTATTTTTAAATTTTTCAATGAAATAAAGATAAAAGTCATATAGCGGGTAGTAACTACTAACAACTTGTAAGTTGATGTAATATGTCAACGACTGTTAGTCAAATACATGAATTAACCTTTAGCTTTTAATAATTATCTACGTGTTGACAGATAAAACGGCTTTTCTAATGTAATAATTATTGATAAAATTAATCTACACAGATTTTTCAAATTAACCTATCTCTCCCTGCATACCGGCGTAATTAACTTTGCATTTCAACAAAAGGTAACGAATTACAACTTCAACAATATTTTAAAATAACTTTAGAATACATTAAAAACTGGCTTTTTAATGAATGAATAGCTATTAAACTTCGTTAGTTTTGGTATGGACGTTAATGCAAATTCCGTGAGTGCCAGAGGTTCAAGGTTTTACGTTCATTCATAAAAACTGGTATAGGCACTATGACCAGTGGTAAACAACATACGAGATGATCCTATGCTGTTAAAAATTTGATGTTGTTGTACTCACTATCAATTCCAGTTAGAAAATACCGAAAAATATACAATTTCACGGTTACATATTATTAATTATACAGTTTTGAATGAATAAATTGTATTTCGAAGTTGTCCAAGGTTATGAAGAAAAAAAATTCATCATCATCACAGCACTACATCCTAGGTGGGATTTGCTCCCCTCTTCAAATGTTTTCTACTATCTTCAGTCACTAACAAAAATAATTTCCCAATTCTTAGTCCTCAAGCCTTCCCACATGGCTCCAAATTTCTTCAACGCTGGCAGACCAGAAAAACTGGGCGTACTGCACAGGGCCCGCAGATACTTTAATAGTACACAACTGCTAACCCTGTACAAATCGCAAGTGCGCCCCACGGTTGAATTAGGCAGCCACCTCTGTTCTGGAGCTAAAAAAAAAACTTGAAAATACCCTCAACTCTGTGCAGAAACGGGCGGTCCGTTTGATAGATTCTCCCACCTTAACGAAAGGATTGCAATCTTTAGAGCAGAGGCGTCGGGTGGGAATGCTATCCATGTTCCACCGGTATTTCAATGGAAGATGCTCTGAAGAACTAGCGTCATTGATCCCTTTGGCACGGGAGACGCGCCAAACGCGCGCCCAATATATGTACACGGTTGACATTTGTCACATGAGAACGGGTCGTTTTTTCGACTCGTTATTGAGTTCAACAGCTCGGCTATGGAACGATTTGCCGGCTTCTGTGTTTCCTTCCTCCTACAACATTGGTCTCTTCAAGACCAATGTTCATTCCTTCCTCTCCTCAAAAAGACCCTCCACACAGCATCCCAGATGACATAGGCCCTGAGGGAAGTTATTTTCGTCAGGGCCTCTTGTGTGGAGTTAATATAAAAAAAGGACCTCTTCCTCGGTTTCTCTCGACCGTTTTCGATTCCTACATAAACTTATGTTAGTTTGATCTTCAAGCATCTCAGTTTCTCGAATTCAACGCATTGACATTTCTAGATTGACTACCCTCGATATAAAAAGAAATTCCAGCGACAGCACTCAAACTAAATCACTCAAACTACCCTCCCATCTACTACCGTCCTTCGTCCCTTTATCCCTCCTTTATACCTCTCCTAGCCTCACCAATCCCTCTTAACGTAGTTGTAACACACTTGTCACACACACACACTTTACTATACCTTACCATGCCTACCCGTCAAGTATCATCAGCAACGGAAAGTTTGTAATTAATTAATTTGCTATTAACATTAAAGTATATTTTATTAATACAGTAGTACTTCTGGAGTAGGCATAACTCCTTAAAACCATAGAGTATATTTACCACTTACATATTTACCACTTACTTTACAACTGAATGTGTCATTTATAAACACACGTTTCAACAAAAGATTGTTTGGTGCTAGCACACAAGCCAATCTCACGTCTTCTTTACCATTGGCTAGAAATAATCTACAGTTTAACTCCGTAGATTCATTCAATGCTGTCGAAACATAAAACTTCATTCCTTTTTATTTAAAAAAAAAGTTTTGATGCTTGAATAATTTAACTGCCTTAAAGGTGCTGATAGAATTGAAACTATTCAATCCGAGAAAGATTTGTTTTCTTTTACATTTCCTTAAGGGTCTTGTTTTAAATTATCACTTTCACAAATCTCGCACGTTAAAAGATTAATTATTTCTATTTAGTCGTTTTCTTATTGCTGACGATCGTGATCCCTATTCTAATTGCACTGATGAACCTGGCTTCACTTCTGACCTCATGCGCTATAAAAAGAGCGGCGGACATAAATCATCTGGACGACTGTGATAGTTGATTAGTACAAAGATTTTGCCAGTTATCATCATCTTTTAATGTGTTCAACGGATCAAGAAATGACCACAAACATGTATATTAGAAACACTCTCGATATATCAAAAACATATCCAACAAGCAGCTACGAATACAAAATTTGGACAAAAAAGTTTCTCGCATTATGGTACTAAACTCTACAACAAAATCCCATTCTCATTCAGAAATCATAACAACATGAAAACATTTAAAACACAAAAGAAAGGTGGATACTAAACGTTTGGAGATTTGAAATAGAAAACATACTAACACCAAATACAAACTAAACAGAAAGTACACAACTGCATTGAAAAATCTAGATAAATAATATAATATAAAATGCTTTCAGCAACTTCATATCATTTGCATTGGAGATTCTAGTGAGGATAACATTATCTCATTTTTTTTACAAAACGAAGAACGATAACTTGTTACTCTTTCTCACAATTAGTTTTAACAAATAAATCGAATAAAAGGCAATATTATTTCATTGAAGAAGAAGATAACAATAATAATCTAAACGAAAATATGAAAGAGAACAAGACACAGAAAAATAGAAAAAGACAATGGTCACAAGTCACAACTGGGACTCGAACCCAGACCTCTCGTCTAACCGGGACGTGCGCGTTAGCCAATTTCGCCAATGCCGTATTCTGTCAAACCATCATATTTGTCAATCTCATATTTAATTTTTTTTCATATGAATAAATTCGGATATGTTTATCCGAGACTCCATCCAGGTCACAAACCAATTCTTAGAATGATTATTTCTGATAAAAAGGGTAGTTGCCCATAATATGGAAAAAAGAATTAGTTGAAGATAATACTGTTAATTCAAAAATTTAAAACATGAATTTGACAAATTCGATGGTTTGACAGAAGGTGGCAATAGCGAAATTGGTTAACGCGCACGTCCCGGTTAGACGAGAGGTCTAGGTTTAAGTCCCAGTTGTGACCATTGTCTTTTTCTATTTTTCGGTGTCTTGTTCTATTTCATATTTTTGTTTTGATTATTATTGTTATCTTCTTCTTCAATTATATATTACATTAATAGGAATAACCTTCAAACGTTATAAAAAGAGAGTTTTTCTTATTAAAAATTCAATATTATTAAACTAGAAAGGTATCTTTTATCTTGACCGAATGCTTTTTTGACACCAAAATGCCAATATCAAAGTGTACTTGAGTTTACGGCTCGAAGTGGTGTGTAGGTAATCTGAGTATGGTTAGACATGCTATTTTTTTGTTCCTCAGTCTCTTTTTTCATCGTTCGACTCGAATAATGGAAAAAATACGTATTTAGGTATCTATAATTTATTCCATAAAAATGTAATAGAGTTTTGAGGTTATCTTAAATGTAATAACAAAAGGCTCGAGGTACTATTTTGTTTCACGATACAATATATGGAAATTTTCTGGTTTTTTGTCACAAATCATGTCGTATAGTTGTTAGGTTAATGTTTTGTTCATTATTATGATGTTTATAGTTATTTTGGTAGACAGATGAAATCTAAATTCTACAGTTTCTCTGTAGTTTGCACATCATTTTTTTTATTAATTTTAAATTCTATAAAATGCATTCATTTCACAAATAATATTATTTGCGATGTAGGTGGTTACAATAATATTTCTTTAATAAATATATACCTTCATTTTTAAAAAAAATCTGTGTACAAAATGGCACTTAAAAAAATGTGACGTTTGAATTTAGAATTCACACTTCCGAGGCTCTTATGATAATAAAGCCGGGTACAATTTCGTCACAATTTTTTATAAGTGGCTAATTCTGAGATGAATCTTAACTTTGGCGCCACACTTATTCAAATACTGCCCACGCCGAGTCAAAAATACAGGTGACTAATTTTACAACTGGTCAGTTCAAGTGACGACGTTCAAATAAACTCAAAATGTGAATGTTAGTACCTGACTAGGAGATTATTTAAACCATTTTCGATAAGAGAAGAAATATTAGACAAAGTTAGTTTATATGCTTTTGGGCACACAAAACCTAACAAAAGAGGTAATGTAAGTTCTACGTACGCGTTTGAATCCACAGCGAAATACAAACCTACAGTTTTTCACCAATAATTTATGAAACTCTATAAAACTAAAAGAAAAAATAAAAGAAAAGCTGGATCATTATTTTTTGGATCGGAATATGGCAGAAACTGTCACGAAAGAGTCGGGTACTCCCAAGGTTCATAGAATATGAATTTAACAAATATTTTCTACGAACCTTGGGGTATTCCCAAAAAAAGTAACCTGTAGCACGATTAAATAAATAGTTGAGTCGAATCATTCAGGAGAGTAGGTATGTGGAATTAAGGTGCAAGGAATGCTTGCAAGGACAGATTTAATATAAATGAATGGCGTTCCAACTTTTCCATCTACCCTTGCAAGAAAATACATGAACTCGCACTGTAATTAAACGTACTAATTTCGGTTGTCTGAGATGTAAAATATTCCTATGTAATAAACTCAAATAATTTGCTTAGAAATTTTTGAAATCGGAACTGATTATTGTGTGTGTTCAGACAAGCGATAAAGTAGGTAGGTACCTACCTACCTGTAATCATAAAACTGTTTTTTTTTTTATTTCTTCTAACACAGCAAACTTATTTGGTGGCACCGTTTTGTTAATTCAAAATTTTAAAAAAGTGGTAAAAATTAAGTATATTTTTGATTTTGAATTGTTTTTTTAATTTTTTTATTAATTATTCTGTATTTGAAAAGTGTACTCCTTTTGCTAAAATTTTTGAAAATTGATTTTTTAATATTTCTGACCGTGTTCATTTGAAAGGTAAATTTCTGACGTCTCTCCAATTTGTCAACAAAAATATTATTACACTTGAAAGAAAATGGACAAAATTTATTATGAAATGCAAATATCTTTTACTTACAAATCTTAAAACCCTACCATTACAATATGCCATAATTTTTTACGGGTCTGACTAATATTTAATAAAATTACCATATTGAAGTAATACTTATTTGTTGTTGTTGTAAAGACGTATAGGTACCTACCTCAGGATATTTGAAGGTTCCGGGCAATGATATTATCAGTTCTATCTGAAATATCGCATTCAACAGTGGATTCAGAACTTACTTGCCAATGGTCATGCTAGTCGGGAGAGCTGTATTGTTTTTAAATAGAATCAATTCGAATACCGATATGGTTTACATCAATGAAGCACAATTTGACAGCAAGCTTTGCAGCTATTAGTTTAAAGCTGCCTAATCTAATCTTAAATATTTTCTCTCTTTTAAAAACGCTTTGAAATGTTAATTTTTAACATTTTTAAAATTAATAAATTGAATTGAACTGAATTCCATTATTAGATTCTACTCTGCTGGGTAGTTGAGAACAAAAACCTAATAGTTTCACAAAAGAAGTGGTAAAATTCCCTTTGAGTGACTGGTCCAATCAGGACAAGGTCAGCAACCAATATTTTATAATCTTAACCAAGTTATGAGCTATCAGAACGAACAGCTGAATCGGCTTCCTAGACCTGGCCCCAGGGTTATTCGTAAGAGATCAATTTTATAAGATCGGCGTTTTGCATATTAAAATATAATATTATAATGTCTGGTCGTATCAAGAACTTGTTTACCAGAGATCGAACATTAATCTTGGCGTTCTATAACGTCTTTAATACCGTCATAACACACGGGAGACGGTTGAATCTAGTAACAGATCGCAGGTAAATCAATGTAGACCAGATATGGATCTCTTGTAATCTTATTATAACGTTCTTCTAAGGCTGCACAGTTGCTTTAATCTTGCTTCATCTTAGTTTATAATTTCAGTAATATTAGGAAATATTAGATAATGTTTACTCAAACACCTACGAGTTTGGCTTGCGGTAATATTTAATGCTTTATCTAGATGCTATTCTTTAAACAACCCTGTTTTGGTCTCCGAAAACACACTACTAATATCTTCTTAATTTCCTCGAGTCTGGCGCTACCTTTTAAAAGTAAATCTTTTTATATATTTATTTTTGTGAATCGTTCGCTAATTTGGATAGTTCTCGTTTTTTACATTAGCTCCACACAAGAGGTCCTGAGGAAAATAATTTTTCTCAGGGCCCATGACATCTTTGGGTATGCAGTGTGGAGGGTTTTTTCTGTGTGGGCAGACTCATACGGCGCCAAGACCAAGACCTTCCTAAACCTAGACCTAAACCTTCACTCCATGCACATGGGCACCCATGCTAAGTCACCAAACGTAGCGAACCACTTGGGGTATTAACCTATGGCAGAGGTGTTGATTATCTTATTTTGTTTTATGTATCTGCATGATGATTTACAAATTCACCTTGTAGAAATTATAAGATTAAATTCGAAGGAAATGATAAATTCAAAGATCATTCCTGTATCATTTAAGGAGAGTCATTTTTGAGGAATTGCAATATTTTGTTGAAATTCGTACAAAATATATCTTTCAAATGATTATCTTTTTTAAGAATTTCGTAAAACACGCGTAAGAGAAAGATTACAAAATATCACAGAAAACAACATGTATGTTCCTACCTACTATGCATGTGTATGTAGTTAAAAAAGGTTTATTTTTAAGGATTGTAAGTAAATCGTATTGATATCTGATACTTTACGATAAAAATATCACTTTAACCCAAAAACATCTTCATATTGGAGTGCTTTCATGTAAATATCTGCTTACGCTTTTCAAATCGAATGAATACCGATATTCGACGACCTTAAGGTAACCTTAACCTTAAAACTATTCTTCGATATTAAAATGGCTTTTCTTTGTAGTTTGACCTTTCATCACACATTGAAAACAATAACGCCAAATGTTGTCTAAGAGCAAAGTCTTGCAAAGTTTGGAAATTTGAAATCGTTATATTTAAAAACCGTTTACCGGGGTCTACCAGTCCCCAGGCCCCCTGCAGTGGGCCCCACAGAAGACAACACTTTGTTTAACTGGGGGGCTCTCATTATGCTTCATGAAGTCTGACTTCAAGCCTGGTGTCCACTCACATTCCGCTTTCATTATCCTTTAACGAAGTAAACCAGCAGTTTAAGAGAAAGTCAGATCTTATGGTGGTCTGCCTCGAAGATTTAAAGATGTTGCAAAAATAGCTAGATCGTGAATTTGGCCGTGATACTAGGCGACAATGTTGTTAAACAAAGATAATGTCATCCCGTGATCTCGTGAAATGCTGGGTTCGTACCACTTACTAACAGACCATTGCGCTTTTTTAACCCAGAGTTTGTTAGAGTGGATATAATGCCACACATCTCAGTGTTGGCACACGCCTCTTCCCAAAAGCACTCCTATGTTATAGGTTCCTCAAGTGGATGATTCACTTGTTCATGCAATGTCTTTCTAAGGCGTTTGCGATTTCTAATGACCTTCACTTGTATATCTAATATATCTGTAACTCATCTCTCCGTCTATCAGCCCCGCATGTCTAATCCTGAATCCTTCTTGGCGTCTCTTTCTCAATCTTATTCATCGGCCTTGATTATTTTTGGATCTCTTACCTTACCTGCCTTACCTACGTGGTTTTGCCACACAGTTTTACCACCACCACGACTTAATTGTTCTATCACGTCGGTACGTTCTTCGGTTTGTGGCTCAATGATAAAAATTAATAATGAAATCAAATATTCACTATGCAACTTTGCTTGAGCCACTAATTTATTCACAAATAAATTGTCGTCTTCCGGTTTGGCTTCAAGTATCATTATTTTCACCATGCATCTATCAGCAACAGTTGTGGTCGAGTCTAAATCTGCTTTTTCATCAAGTCCCCACACACACAGCATTCGCAGTTATCTCTCAAATGAGCTCCATTCAAATGAGTCGACCCACGCGTTTTATTTGAGGTCGCCTGCTTTCTTAGGTTTCAGCCAGCAGTTGTATGAATGGACCTAACCTCTGCAACACGAACTGAGAAAGAATGAATGGATTTGTACAGAATGGTGGGGGATATTGCCCATTCATAATGTTCGGGAGATGGGCGAAGCGGAATGGATATTCGTTATATTGTAGCAACAAGTGACTAATTTTGCCTTAACCATAATGCGACTTCAGCTGCATCTTCGGCAAGATGTTTAACAATGAGTTTTTGGTGGCTTACTTTAGAATTGTTGTCTGATGTGGGATAGAAATAAAGATTCCATTTACAAAAACAAATAATATAACTCATAGTCTGTAACTATTATTTAATGAGTATGTATATTGTAGACAATTATATTACAATACAATTCATTAAATAACATTTTAATCATTATTGACAATTGTTGAATACGAGAGGAATTTTTATGTGTTGTTGATCGCTGAAAACAAAAAAGGATTCTTGACTTTGCAATTGGTTCGAGATTTTGGGTTCTGTAAAATATCTACAAACGAACATATGCAATACGTCTACTGCATAAAGACAGCTAATGTCTTCAGGTATTTTAAAAACAGGTATTTTTGGATTTTTGAAGTGAAAACTTCTTTAGAACCGTTATGATTTAAAACTCGATGAAATGATAAAGCGACACTAAAAAGAGACAAACACATACAACTTTAGAATTAAGCCTGCAACAGAATCTGATAGACTAATAAGTGTCATCTTGGTGCGGTGCTTCGTAGAATAAAATATAAAATATTTTTTAAATTTGGTAACAATATTATAATAAATAAATCCTACAATTATCCTACTCCTGATACTCTGCATTCTTCTCATTCTCTCGAAGTAAAGTTTTCTGAAGGTTTCACTTCTTCCACGCGTGAAGTACATACATGATTTTTTTAAAGAAATACAAACATTCCAGGGTTACAAATAACCTGACAATATTTGAAAATCTCCTATTATAAGCATAGTAGGCGAAAAACGTTGCTTCTATCGTGATGCAGGACATAGTCAGCCGAGGAATTAAACACACGACGACTGAGTGAGATCATTGACTGACCGGTTAATTTAATATTTGAAAATTAAAGAAACCTTAGGAGGCAATTTTAGGTATCTAATTGAATTGAAGAGCATCTTTCAGAAAATAATAAAATGAAACCAGCATATCAAAAGCACTTGTGTAAATACAATTATCACAACTCAATAAGAGTACAAAAGTGCAACTTTCAAAAACAAAATAATGTAGCTAAAACCACATTTATACTAACTAGATAGAGTGTCACAAAAAGAGTCCAACATAAATAATGGTATGCCAACAAGTTGTTTCGCTGGATTTCTTAATGAACTAATGAAGGAAGTCAGTTGCAGAATGAACATTTCAGTGATTTTTTTGTCCTAGGGTAGGTTTGAATAGAATTCACTTCATAGTTCTCACCTAGCTGGTATGCAAATATTTTCACCGTACCTACTTCAATTCGACCGTTGCTAGTTTCTTTCATAGTTTGCTACACGCTTCATCTTGCATGGAGCGAGTGGATAAAAAAAGAAACCATAAAAAATCTAAGTGTTTTAATATTCATACAGTTCAGGAATTTACGAACATTGTTATCTAGTATAATCGTTTGGTTGTAGATACCTATTGTATGTGTGTGAGTTTAGATCCGGAACCAAGGGAACTATTATAGATGGTGTTGATTTAGATTCATCGCATCGGAGCACAGAATTTAAAATAGCCTAGTCCTCAAACTGATAAACGTGTGTTAAATTTTACTTTACTGATATAAAACCATGTATCATGCATTAATAGTTGTTTATCAGCTTAGTAAAATAGAAAAACTTTATTAGTAAGGCCCTAGGTGAGAACCATCGCTTTATACCTATAACTAAATCAACAGTAATTAACAAAACTTCAAAATCGCAAAAAAAAAAAGCATTTTTTAAATACATGGCTGCATCTCACCTGATGTTATTAATGTAAATTGTGAAATGTAATTGAAAAAACTTTTTTTCACAAAAATTGTATTTAAAAAAGGCGTTAAGCTTAGTCGGCATTTTTTTACATTAGTTCCACACGGGAGGAAAATAATTACCCATAGGGCCAATGTCATCTTTGGGGATGCTGTGGGGAGGGTCATTTTAAGGAAAGGAAGGAGAGGAAGTTCTGAGAAAGAAACAGGTATGAGGAGTGCGTAGGAATCTGGGGTTCAGTGTGTCCAGGTCATCTCACAAAACCTAGTCAAACCTCACCCCAAGAACCCGGCACCCCTGCTAGATCACCAAACGTAGCGAACCACTTGGGGTGACCTATGGCAGATGTGATAGTTATCCAATAAATGGTTCCCGGGGTGGCAGTACCCGTTGCCGCCTCCCAAGATGTATATGAAATTAAGCTCTTGATTCACAATCCGAAGGTCGCGGGTTCGAATTCAGGCATGTGCAAATAAATTAAATTTGATTAATTTCTGTTATTTCACAATTAATTCATTTCAAATAATACATAGTATATTTGTGGCACGTTCCAGAGCGAAAGATACTCTCAATATCGCCCTGTTGTAGGACCACCATTCAGAATTGAACCGTTACCTGATATGGCTTTAGCCGTGTTTGGTGACCAAATCTGGATAGTCAGGTACTTGCCCACATTCCTTCCCCCATCTCCTTCCCCTCACCACTACCTTCAGCCTCACAACATATCTCAATTGGAGATACCACAGTCTCACTGCCTCCAGGCGGGAGCAACTGCGACTCTTGTGACTCTATATACATAAAAAAAATCCATATTATCGATGTAAAATGACACGATAAGGCCCCGTATCCGAGCACGAAAAGAAGAAGAAGAAGAGATATGTAATTACGAATGTTGGAGAGAGCGCGCTAATATTTCAAACGATAAAAGTGAAGCGAAATTTGTGAAAAATAAAACACGACTCGTTTAGAATAGAGCAAAAATCTCGTGGATATTGTCCAAAACAACGTTCAAAGAAACACTGTGAATTTTTCATACATATAACTTGTTAAATAATAGAGACAGGCTTGAAAATAAAAAATTACGGAGCATGCTTTGCGATTTTTTTTCTATCGAGGGAATTTCATATAATTTGCGTTTCGGCGTGGGGATTGTATAGATATTATCTTCAAAAATAACATTTATTTTTTTTAAAGATTAAAAACTTCAAATTTTCAAGGGAGATATGCAAGAAATCGGTAGAAATTCGGATAGCGGCGGCTTAAGCATACTCAAAAAGTTTTATTTTTATTTTCAAAGTAAAAGCACCCATTGACAAAACTACTCGTACTTAAAGGTAGTTTAGTGGGATTTTTCTTTTTTTCTAGCAATATTTTTATTTCCCTATTGTTGTATTATTTTGTCGTTCTCTGTAAATAAATTATAAAAGTGTTTTTTTTTTTCAATATATTTCTTTCTTCAACGCGTATTAATGAATTTACTACATTTACTGAAATCTGTTATGAATTTTCCGTTATGAATTTTGATGAAATGTCCGTTATGAATTTTCTTAGTTATTTTGATAAAATAATTTTAATTTTACATCCAATCACCGGCGATTAGGCATTTCTAGATCATACTATATTCTGTATGTAGCTCAAGCATCCAACAAACTTTGCCTCAATCCAAGCATGATACTGGGTAGGTATTAAACAATAAAATGACGTTAAAGTAACAATGAGATGAAGGAAAAAAAAACACAGACCATTAATCACCGATTATAGCTATTAATAAATTTGAATGGTTGGGAAATATTTGCATGGTCCTAATTAAGCCTTTTTTCTACTTTGTTGTTTCCTGTGTGATTCACGCTTGGTCTAAAATGAACTTATATGGACAGAAACAAGTTTGGTGTTTGATTTTTCGATTGGCTCTTGTGTTTGAATGACACCATGACATTTTGATCAATAATTAATTTCGTATTCATCTTTGAGAGCTTCAAAAATATATTTTTCGAAGGTTAACGTTATTATTGCACAAAGGTAACAATAACTGAGTAGTCTAATTTTTATAACCATCATTTTGGCCTTTTTTAATATAAAAATGAGTTACATCACGAGATGACGTTTTTATCATTAATAATTTCATTATGAATGGAAAAAAAAATGATCTCACAATTAGTCATCATCATTTCTATAATTTGGGAGACGGGTATGGGTACCGTCGCCCCAGGAACCGTTTTTTGGATTTTTGTTATTTATTTTTGGGGTGGTATGCCGTGTTGCGCTACCTCCTTCCTTAGCCAACGTTTCGGACTGCGTTATAGTGTCCATCATCAGAGCAGATGAGCCTCATCTGCCCTAGAACGTTGGATAAAGAAGAAGGTAGCGCAAGACTGCATAACGCCCCAAAAATACTTTTGGCCGTGAAAACCTTAATCATACCATTTATTGGATATTCAACACCTCGGCCGTAGGTCACCCCAAGTGGTTTGATACGTTTGGTGACTTAGCAAGAGTGCCCGGGTTCATGGAGTGAGGTTTGTCCAGGTCTTGGCGGCCGATGCATCTGCGCACCTGCTGCGTGGTGGGCAGGACCGAGAGAGACTGGTTCAGGGAGGTCTTTTATCCTCTCCAGCCGGAATCTCTCGACCCATAGCCTTGCACCGCAGTTGGAAGTATGGATTCATACGTCCGTCACTCCTGGACACACTGACCCCCAGATTCCTACCCATCCCTCATACCCTTTTTGTTAACCGAACTTCCTCTCCTACCTTTCCTAAAAAGACCCTCTACACAGCATTCCCAAAGATTACGTAGGCCCTGAGGGGACTTATTTTCCTCATGGCCTCCCGTGTAGAGCTAATGTAAAAAAAACACAACTCCATAGCTCATGATGGATTTTATGATTCTATCTGAAATCTTCGCGTTGATAACAGCTTCGTAAATTTCGTAACATTTTAAAGTAAATTATACCTTCAAACACGTAGGTACATTTTCTGTTTTATAGTAAACATTTACTGAAACAAAAAAAAACGCCAAAATGAGCTTTCGAGCTTCAAATTATTTAAATAAATACCTTGAAAGGGACAAAGGGAATTTTGGTTAAATGAAATTAGGCAATTCCCGTCGGTTAAAAAACAGTCCACCAGCCCTAAACTGTATAATTCTCCCAAATTTAAGTACCTACAATCCCGGCGAGATAATCATACGTTGCCCCTCACAGTAAAAAAAAACTCAACTGCAGACCACAATACGGCCCCAAATAGTCATAATGTCTTTGTAGGTCCACGATACGGTCCCAAAAAGCAATAATGTCTTTGTAGACGCCACACGAGCCATTGCGGTTAGGTCGCCTTGACAATACCAACAAGGAACATGTAATTTACTTGCCAAGAACTATCAATTAATATTTGATTTATAACAATAACAATTCAAGAGCCTATCGCTGGAAAAAACCTGCGGTCGACCAGGGCCATAAATTTGAAAGAAAAATTTTAAATGTTGAACTTTTTATCGACAGTGTTTCAATATACCTAACGTACGGTCAGGTGTTGAAGGTCTGCGTACACTTGTATTTTAACAACCAATATTATTTTTACGTGGCTATTATAATTTGATGAACTTTGCGTTTTAATCTGTTTTTGAAACGAGCCATTTTAATTTGGATTACGCAAACTTTCATAACTTTGTTGATCTTTGACATCATCAATCGAAAATGGCATATTGTGTGAAATTCTTACGATGGTGTAAAAACTTTTGATTTATGATGGAATACCTACAGACGTGACATGTATTCCATTAGTAGTCTAAATGAAACAATATTTAACACTATCGATTTCAACTGATGCTAATGGCAGCTAAGGACACGATGACTTAATTCTGGATGATATAGAACGTTGACTTAAATGCATAATCGAACTGATTTATTTATTTTAATGAAAAACAAATAACTTTGTGTAACACCACTATTTAATAAACAATTATCAACATGTTTCGAAAACTATGTTTCCTTCAGCAGGATAATAAGTTAATAAAAAATAACAAAAGACAAACAAGTATAGACTAATTAGAACATAGGCAAAATATTAGAAAGGAGAGGTTATTAATTACCTAAAATATATCATAAAAAAACAATTATATAAAATAAAATATAAAAATTATTTTAAAATGGGTAAAAAAATTATTACATTAACATAATAAAAAATCTTTTAAAAAACAAAACAAGAAGTCTAAATAACAAAATAAATTATTATAAATATAAGTATTAATACGAAAATAAATTTAAAAGATGGCTATTTTTAAAAAACGTTTGGTTATTTATAATATTTAATTTACTATTAACACTTTTTCTAATTTCTAAAATTTCTAAATTATCTAATTGTATACCCGTTGTGTTAGTGTGTAAAATTTTTAAACCTTTATTAATATCAAAAGAATGACCTGTTTCCAAAATGTGGTTTGAAAATTCTGAATAATTATTATTATTTAAACATCTAAGATGTTCCTTTTTATTGTTCTCTAGATTTTATGTCCGGGTTAAATCTTCCTCACAGGAAAAACTTAATCCTTCCACACACTTTTCCACAAATGCTAATCTAGTCAATTCACGCGATGTAATTGCATTGTATAAGTATACTAAATACAAAACTATACAAGAACAACACGTCAACCTACCAGAGACCATATGGGAAAATACTTCACCGACTCCAGATATTTTCATATCAGAGGGTTCGGCTCGATAGAACTCCTAACTGAACCGATAAATCCTACCGATCCCTCAATATAAATATTTAAAAAATCTTTCGTAATCCTACATGTATTTAATATGACTGATTTTTGCATTTTTATATAAAGATTCTTTGACAAATCTAATATGCCTAAATTTTTAATTAGAGAGCTAGGTATAATGCCAGTAGCCGAAATAACAAATGGTAATATTTTTATAGTCCGAGAATGCCAAATTCTTTTAATCTCATTTCCTAAATCTGTATATTTTCTAATTTTTTCAGAAACAGATTTTTGAATATTACAGGAATTTGGAATAGCGACATCAATGATATAAGTTATTTTTTAATTTTGTCATGTAAAACTATATCGGGTCTATTATGACGAATCGTTCTGTCTGTTAGTATAGTTTTATCATAATATATTTTATAAAATTCATTTTCTAAAAACGAATTTGGTTCGTATTCATAATATGGTACTACATTACGGCAATCAATCAATTTATGTTTAATTACCAAACTTTGATGAATTATTTTTAAAACCTGATTGTGTCTAAAAGTATATTCGGAAGGCGCTAATATAGAACATCCCGATATAATATGTTCTATAGTTTCCGGAAAAGCCAAACATTTTCTACATAAATCATCAATTTGATTTCTATCTTTGATTATATACTTCCTATAATTTTTAGTATTAATGACTCTATCCTGAATGGCAAGCATAAATCCTTCTTAATTAATCCTTTTCCTTAACTCTTATGTTAAAATTTCTAGAAGTCTTCCCAATATAAAAAAAGTTACAATCATTACAAATTAATTTATAAACCCCAGATTTGTTCAAAAACACACCTTTGTCCTTGTTATTTAATATATAATTTTTTAATTTGTTATTGGCGTAAAAAGCTGGTTGGATATTATCTGGCATGTTTTTAATTATCAAATTTGAAGTGTTATTATTTAAATTATTATTATTATTATATTTTTTATTATTATTTATTTAGTTCATTTTTCACATTTCACCATTTATCTGATTTGTTTAGTTTTTTTAGTCTTATTTGCTCAAATATTTGTTGTTCTTAATCGTGGCATGGCTTCCCGGATCATCAATACGACTCCGACGTACCTGAAATATCTGCGCAGTACTGGAACAGATAGATTGGTAGGTGAGACTTAGACAATAATAAGGCATTCAAAGGACAAAGGAGGAGACTGGCAGGAGTTAGCGGGGAGTCTTTCCTGGAGGCGACAAAGACTCTCCAGTTGTAGTTGTCCTGAGTCAAACAACCACCTGATGACGTCAACTACCTGATCATTGTAACCCGCTCACCAACCACCAAAGAGCGATCGGGTTACTTTTCAAAAAAGATTCGATCTTCAACCACCGTGTCCCGTTATGGTTGCCGGTATGACAAGCGACCATAGAAGTATGAATTTTGCAATTTTATATCGCGACAGACAAACAGAGATGGTACACACCTGAAATATAAAATAGGATAACATTCACCAAATGCCTACCTACCAAAGATCGGGTGTTCCATGCCAACTGAGAATAAAGTCAACTCGACACCTCCTTGAAAAGTCAATAAAAGCTCTTAAATTTTTGTTTTAAATTAGCCGATAACCCTAACCTAACCTAACCTATTTAACCATTTTTTATATATTTTTTTTTATCACTGTAAATGACTTATCTGAGATGGTTCTGAGTTGGTTTCATTCCGAGTTGTCCGGTCACCGTAAGGTTCAACCGATACTTTCGACTTTAGGGCGGCCCGTGCATCGATCTCTCTTCTCTACTGTGACATTTTTCCATGCGTCAAAGTACCCGACCAATAAGCGTACGAGCCGATCATACCAACCGCGCCAGTGGGTCGTGAACGACCCGGGTCGTTAATGGTCGATCGTTTAGGTAGGTAGGTTTTTAGGTAGGTTCCTATGAATCTATGCAGCCAATCAAAAGAGGAGCTAATTAACAAACGGACAGTAGCTACAATATCTAGAATAGTGACACCCCCGCTTAAGTTTGCAAGTCTGTTGTATTAGTAGATACATGGAGGTAAATTTTTAAAAAGGGATGTTTTTTTAATAATTTTTGTAATCTAAACATTGTGCGTTCCATTTAACTATTTAAAGAAGTTGTGGTTTGTGTACTGTAAAAGTTGTACCTAACTATAATATTGTGTTTTGCACACCTCACTCTTCCGATGGTCATACATCGAAGCTACTAACTAATGTTACCTTCCACACATGTTCGCGAACATGATTCACGAAATGTAACATTCGCAGAAAAATTTAACCACCATTTAATTTGAAAATTATATATTTTCCTAGTAATGATTCCTCACTTTCAATGGACGAGGATCTTCGCTGAGCATTATATTTCCTTAGAATCAATAGTAACGTTACAGTACCTATCGAATGAGTTACCTACTATAATGAATTGTTTGGATTCTAGCAAAAGTGTTCACTCATCCACCAATACAGAGAAAGTGTCCACTTCCTGTTTGGTTTACTCATTCATGGATCAGCCACCAGCAATCGTGCTTTAGGATTATATAAATTTAATGGACACAGGTCACAGGATTATACACATTTAATGTAGCTTCTAAACTGGATAGACCTGGCATAAAACCGGGATGAGTGGAGGAAGACTCTTGAGGAGGCCAAGACCCACCAGGGGTTGAAGAGCCAAGAGTGATGATGATGACGAATGGACACAGGTTCAGTTTTTAGGTGCCAACGTACTCAAGCATTTATGGTGAAAGATTTTGTGTCAGAAACATTCAATTTGGGAGGCGCCCTTGAAAAAATTATTGGATAACCAACATCCTTGCAATAGGTCACCCCAACGTTTGCTACGTTTGATAACTTAGCAGAGATGCCCTGGTTCATGGGGTGAGGTTTGTCTACGGCGGTGAATGTGTTTTCCCACCTACTGCATGGAGGGCCGAAATTTCGGGAGAGACTGGTTGAGACCTGGCCTAGATCTCTCCAGCTGAAGTCTCTCGACCCATCGCCTTGCATCGCAGAAAGAGGGATGGATTCGTACGTCCGTTATTGACACATTGACCCCCAGTTTCTCATCCACCCCTCATTTCATTTCTTTTTCATTTCCAGAACTTTCCCTCTTTCCTTTCCCTAAAAAGACCCTCCACTAAAACAGCTTGCCCAAAGATGACATAGGCCCTATGGGCATGATTTTCCTCAGGGCCTGTGTGGAAGCAACGTAAAAAAAAGAAAATATAGATGCAACAGCAAAAAAATTTGAATGATAAATCTCGTTAAATTTATTTTTTCCTTCGGCAAATTCTAAGTCAACGCAAATAGTTTCTGCCCGAAATTTTATTTCTTTCTTGAGTTATATGGTTTTCAAATCGCCAAAAAAGACAAGATGGCTTATTTTTATTTTTTTATCCTAAGATGGATAGTAACAGCCTTCTTACCAAGTTGTTCTTAAATATATTTGTTTCCCTCGTAGGACATATCCTTGGTAATTAATTCATCGTCCAACGTTTTAGAGTCCGTTATGCCTCGAGATAAAAGATGCTGAGCAGTCTTGATCACGTACACAACGTTCACGAGTACATTAGTAGATATATGTATGGATATATATACGTGTGTATACTGTGTATAGATAACTACATAGATAGAGAAGACAGGTCTATAGGTAATAATACAGAAACTCAAACCGTTCATTTAAAATCGCATTACCGTTTTACGTTAATTTGAAACAGCTATTAAATATTATTTATTTATGTGTAAGTCCCGTAATCGCAAATAAATAATGTCATCTAGATTTACTGCGATTCAAAGAGCGGACTGTATTCAATTTGTGGACTTTGATGTTAACACAAATATGGGATAGTAAGGTGAAATTGGACAGGATCTGACTCACCTAACGTTGTTCGGCTGGGATGATAAATCCTTCGTCTTGGTCGATCTCACGGTCCTGAGGGACACCACTAGCGGTAATCACTGCACAATAACTTGAGAAAATAAGAAAATTCCTGCACAAGTTTCTTATGATGGTCGATATGATTAATAACTGAGGGAACAAGGTCGCAGCACAGCATTTAACAATAGAGTCACATAAATTATTATTGTCATTTTGTTCACTGGACGTGGTATTGTCGTCAGCTCGGGAAAGATTTATGTGGGTAGATACGATAGACAGGAATGTAAAGGTGAATATTAACAGTCCCATAAACAGAAATAATCTTAACCATAATATTGCTGACATACTTGCGCTGTACTCTCGCGGCTAGGCCTATTTCAACATATCGTTCACCCAGATTCGAAATAGGCCAAGTCTCTAGGATATAGCGCAAGTTTTTCAGCAACATAAAACATGAATTTGTCTAAGAAGGAAAATCTCTCGAAAGATGAATTATGGCGTCTTGAAATTTTCACTGCCTTTTAGAATGGAATATTGGTAAACTCAATATGTTTTTGACTGACAACCTCAATCCCGTCATTAGCTGTGACGCTTTGACGATTCATAAAAAAATGATAAGACGCCATAATGTTGTTCGTTCCAAATCTCGAAGAGTTTTTGAAATGGTGCAATAAATAAATTATTATTTTCTACAACATTCGATATTCGCTTTGCCAATTCTAATACGAGAAAAATTTCGACATGAATTATCAGAAAAGTTAATTTAATTTAATGATGCAGATATTATAATCTAATGTTTGAGCAACACTAATTCACACCGATGATGCAATGCGCCAAAGGCTAGGCGTCTCGTCAACTGGTCGTGAAGTGGTTTCATTCAAGTCTACCACCACAAGCAAACAATATACAAGGCACGAGCACAAATAATAATATCTACCTATACAGGTCGCCAATCTCGCCTAGACAACTACACAACTCCTAGAACAACTTTGACAACTCAACAGCCAAACAACTCTGCAGCAGGCCAACAAACACCTGGTCTATTCTCGATATTGGGCTTCCGTTACTATTTTGAATAAAATTATTCAAAGTACAGTTAGTACTTTGACACGATGCATACCTACCATTACGTTATCTATTCTGAAAAAATTAATGGTGAACCTTAAATCAATGCACCACAGAAGAATCAAGATGGAAAATACATTGACAGATTAATAAATAAGTGTTCATGATGCTGTTGTAGAACTGATATGAACTAAATATTATATTTTTTGAAAATGAACAACAACTCAACAAAATCTAATGGCCAAAATTTAGATGAATTAAAAGATATGTTTCTGAAATATAGGCGTGGTGCACCAAATTATGTCCAGTGGACATGCTTGAGATTTACTGCGTTCAGTATCGCACATAAGTTCGTTCGTCAGCCAAGCTGTCACCAGCTGCCACAAACATGTCCCTCTGGGCTCATTTTAGTGAAAAATTGCCTTCTGTATTTTTGAGAGGTGCAAAAATCATTCACGAGCTAAAAACAAATCCGAAGGCGTTTATTTCCATTCGTAAACACACAAAACACTTAAACATAATTATTTAAGGCTTTTGGCTACCAAAAATCTGTAAATGTTGATCTGTACTTATATTATAAATGCGAAACTGCGTGTGTTTATTTGTTAACGCATAAACCAATAAACCGATTTTAAAAATTCTTTCACCAATAGAAAGCTACATTATATGCGCGTAATAGAGGTTGTATATAATGGTAAATTATGGCGTTATGAAATTATAAATATTAATACATTATATTTATTATACGTTTTCTGTCGCTAACAAAAGCGAGTTACTGCTAACATCAGAAAACAAACCGTTGCCGTGGAAATGAAGTTAATAATTATACATAGCTACAATGGGGTATTTTCACAAACCAGGTATACCGCCAAAAACATGTGGAAGATTTAAAGATTATTTTTCTGAACATGATTATTGCAATAAAAATGTTTAATTTTGATATTTTCATTCATAATTATTGATTTCAAAATACGCGTAAACGGAACGAAACGTAAACGGCCCATGACTGCTTGTACGATTCATGACGTCACAAGAGTCGCCGTTCCGAGGTTTATCACCGTGTTACTATCAAAAATCTAAACATTCTCGACTTGTTCGGGGTTACGGAAGGTTTTATTTCATATTTAAGATATTGTGTTATGTTTCTACAGTTTTATATAATATTGTCCAGTTGTAATGACTGACAGTGGTATTTTTAACGGCGTAATCCGACAACTTGCCTGAAATAGACGCTACAATGAGTAACAGTAATTTTCTAAGCCCTAAATTTCGGGATTCTAAGACGACATGGTAATGAAAACATTTTGTTTACAACTCTCATATTATATACGTTATATACTGGTTTCAATATTTTGACAAAATAGAGTTAATTCCGGCCCTTTTAAAATTAAATTGGAACAAAACAGCAAGTGTCAGCTCGTCACATAACTTCCCTGTCATAAAATGACGTTTAAAACTTTGGCCATTCTACAAGTAAATTTCCTTATTTTAAGTGAATACCGCACAAAAGTCCCAACTGCTCCCAAACATCTGGAGCCAGTGAGGCTATGGCATCCCATTTGGGATATTTTGTGAGGTTGAAGGTAGTGGGGAGGAAAGAAGATGCGGTAGAGGAAGGTGGTGAAGTACTTGGCTATTCAGATATGGTCACTAACCACGGCTAAAGCCTTTGAAGCAACGTTTCAATTCTGGTGTGTAGGAGATTTTCACATATTGTCAGATCATTGGTAACTCAGGAATGTTTGTCTTGATTTAAAATAAATAAAAATATATATTTTTTAAACGTTTATTATAAAATTTATGCTGTGTATTATATACATACATACATACATATTAACGCCGGGATTGCTAGTCGAGAGCCTTACCCCTCGACCACGGAGGCAGTCATTATTGTGTAGATACGACTGTATACAAAGGTGTTTCCACGTTTAAATTATGAATTTAAATAGTCAATAACGAAAGGTTTTTTTTGTAGTTTAAAATATAAATCTGAAAAAAAAGGCACGGGGGCTCCATCGAAGCCTCCTTCTTCTTCTTCTTCTTACTGTACTATATGGCCAATATATACTGCAGATAGTACACAACTGCTGACCCTGTACAAATCGCAAGTCCATCTGTTGAATTTGGCAGCCACCTTTGGTCTAGAGTCCCAAAATACTTGAACATTCAGAAAGCATATACGGGCGGTCCATTCGATAGATTTCCCCTTCTAACAAATGGATTGCAATGTTTAGCGCGCAGGTTTCAGATGGGAATGGTGTTCTTGTTCTACCGGTATTTCAATAGAAGATGCTCCGAGGACCTAGCTTCATTGAACCCTTCGGCGCTGGTGTCAAACACATTAAACGCACGCCCAACATTTGTACACATTCGATATTTTTTGTCGCCTTAGAAAGGGTCGTTTAAACATCTTATTTTGGGTTTTTCTTGTAGTATTTGTAAACATGTGTACCAAACTATACATGTTTTGCAAGTGGGAAAATATAGGATAAATATAAAGATATAATTCGAGCAAACTGGAAGTCAATAAATAACACCAAGTAAAACTTACGGACTCACTACAGTCACCTACGGGCGGCGATTGGATGATGAGAGACGCCTGTGACGTCACAGAGTGAATGGTGGCAAAAACATCGTTTTGGGGGCATTTAAAAAAAGCGTATTTTAAAACGTTATAGAAAGTTAAGTCATCGTCTTAAAAATAAAATAAAAATTCCGTTATCATCGTTATTTTTTGCTAATTTTTTTTTTCAATAATAAAAAAAAATATTTGGAAATACCCCATTGCTTCAGAATTTGAAAACTGTTTGCTATAGGAATCTGAAGGTATATTGTCAAATCAATATAAAAATATACCTTTACTTTACCTTACGCAAAATATATACTAGACTATTACGCTTAAAAGGCCATTAAAATCCATTTTATACATTAACTTTCACACCTTTAAATGCTTTAATCACGTATAATAATATTCTAATTCATCCTTAGTGTCGCCTTATAAAACTTTTAAACAATAAAATTTTATGGTTTCTCATAAATGTCACCACAAGTAAGATTACATTAGCGTTATGCTTAGTTAGTTAATATAATTACATGTTTACCGAAATAGCTATAAATCACGGAAGAGTTTATTTAAATGCTTTAATTGCAATTATCATCAGCGACCCACCATCAAAGGAAGGTATAAGAATATCATAAATCACAAATAATGCAATGGATGTTATTAAAACGATTATATAATTAAAAAAAATTGTCTTTCTGAGCTAACTTTATTATGTTTGTTGGTGCGTAACATTTGCAAAATAATAGGTAGATGTGGTAGATATGGAAGGTTTAATAAACTTTTATTCAAACCTTTCCCAGAAGGATCCCTATGCCCTAAGCTTTCTCATAAATTAACCCCATATCTACGCCGACGACATCTCTAACTTTCTTGTCTGTCACACCTATTTTTATGAATATATTATAAAAATAGGTGTACCCTACTATGAAAATTGTAATGAAAATATTTTTGAATATTTATTTAATATGGTTAGTGAATACGTTTGTAGCAAGGGTGTATTTATAGCAACAAGTAATTAATACATTTATACCAATGGGGATAGTGAATATATCTAAAGCAATATTGGGTAGTAATATATTTAGAGCAATAGGGGTTATGACTATATTTAGAGTATTAGAGGCAACGAAAATATTTATAATAATAGAGTAATAAATATATTTGTAGCAATAAGGCTAATTAAATTATTTCTATATGCGATGTGGGGTGGGAAAACATAAACCTACAATAAATGTGGACATTTTCCTAATCCAGAAAGGGAACAAATCATGTAGAAAGTGATACCTACTATTGTGTACCTTTCTATACACCTGTATAGTGAATAGTTAATAAAATGGGATTACAGTATTTAATTTTTAATAATAGACAACAATATGTATTCCATAGGTAATGAAACGTAGAGATGAAAGAATTAGAAAGCTTTACAAAAAAATACAAATACCTCCAAAAAAATTTAAACGGCCCGTATTTATTTAAATTGTATTGTATTTTAAGATTTATACAACAATGCTATTTTTTTTATTTTATTATGTCTGTGTGCTTTCAGCTCACTTTTATGGCCACTTAATCAGATGTCATTTGAAAACACAAAATCAAGATAATAGATCTCTGCTGTTTTTCAATGACAGGAAAGTCTAGCTCGCCTTTATTGCCTAATTTTAATAAGCACAATTAAATAAATTTAAAAAAAAAACACGAAGCAGTTAAGATATTAAAAAACGTTTATCTTTATGATGTTGTGTGACGTCGTTTGATAAATTTCATGGTTTTCTGTAATCGGGAATGATTATATAATGAATTTATTGAGTTTTGTGAAAGATGTACAGTAACAAAAAACAAAATCAAGCATTAGCCTTAAATATTTATACATAAACTTCTATGGCAGTATAGCAACTAAAATAGCTTTTGAATTTTGGATTTACATGACGTCTAGTACTAAGCGGAAAACTGGTTACATTTGGAGTCGATTTTGTGGTGTATATCTTTTATTGATTTGAGCTTTCGTTTTTGAGTAAATCGAATCCGAAGTTCAAATTTTTAGATAAAATCGGAAGCTTTGGGTAACAAGCAGTTTTTTAGTGCATTTTATTGCATGGAGACCGGCTTCAAAAGTTTGTTATGTTATTAACCCTTGTAAAGTAAATGCCTAAAAAGAAAAAAAATTGTCTCTCTGTGATGTAATCTCCAATTTCCTTAATCTGTCTGTTCCACTAGTTTCCAGACACTATGGTACGGTAGTCATTTTAAAATTTCTTCTTCGAATTGTCAAAATTTTAGTAAAATGTACTAAATATGGAAAGAAGAAAACTACGCCATTAATTTGTCAAATTATGAGAAACGAAAACACCAGATAACCTAACCGAAAGTATATACCTAAAGTGATAGATTGATGGAAGACACAATAGAGGAAGACGCTGCATCTGGACTCTGCAGAGTGATAAAAGCCAACCTCCTATGACGGCCTCCGTGATGCAGTAGTTACGATACTTACTTTTGCCTACGAATTCGCATGTCAAAGGTCACGGTTACGTCTCTCGGAATACACATGTATTTTAGTTGATTAATCATCATCATCAGTATATTAATATGTGAAGCAAAAACTTTGTACCCCTTTTTACGAAAATTGCGCGGACGGAGGAGTATGAAATTTAGCACACTTATAGTTTATATCAAGAAGGAGTACAGAATGCTAACATTTTTTTAAATTATGCATAAAAAATACATTAAATCAATAAAAAAAAATTACACATTAAATTAATTATGGTCGAATTTCGACCATTGGGCGACCACTAGTTTGTATAATTTGACAATTTATTCATTTAAAATAATAATATGGTGTATTTGTGGCACGTTCCAGAGTGGTTTCGCCCTGATAAAGACAGCGATGCAAAATAGAAACGATGTTTGAAATATCTTTAGCCATATTTGGTGACCAGATACTTCCCCACCCCACTCTTCCCCATCTCGTTCCCTTCCCTACTACCTTTAGCCTCAGAACATACCTTAAATGGGGATTCCGTAGTCTCACTGGCTCCAGATGATTGCGAGCAGTTGGAAATCTTGTGCGGAACTCGCATAAAAAGGAGGAAAAATGTTTTATTTATTTCTATTTACCGTTAGTCTATTTTTAAGGTATAATTTTATAAGAAACGTTGGTATAGCTATCGTTCAGGATTATCACTGAGATTAAATCATAAAAAAAATATTAAATTATGGTTAACGTACATTCCGACCTGTCACCACGTTTGTAGAGGTAATTTTATTTTAGAGAAGAAATTTCAAACTAATCAACAACAATTTAAAAACCTAATGAAGTGGAAGGTATGACTAGGTATATGATAAAATGTTAGGCGTCCCTATATAATGTGAATATTAATTATTAATATTTCCAACAACGGTAACGTCTCAACACTTCGGTCGACTTCAAAAAGATCGACGCCATGTCGGAAATATTAAAATAATTATTTCCATTGACCTAGACTTCTCTAGGAAGACCAACAAAGCGCAAAGAATGTATTATTTTATCCGATTTAAACAAATTGTTTAGCCCGCACGCAGGCGCGTTTATTTTAGGTATTTGGTGTAAATTTTGACACAGGTATTTGCTGTTCTGTTCTTGATAAAACTGTTTTGCAATCACTCACTTAAAAGACGGATTTTATAGAATCTTTTTATCCATTTTTATACCTAACGGGCTAAAAAATTGAACATAATTGTCTGCGTTAATAAACAAAACACAACCCAATTCTTACAAAACTAATATCCAAACATATACGGATTGGTCTCGCAACTTGATTGAGGGGGAATTCTTAGTAAAATGATTTAAATGATCAATAAATGTTGAAATATTAATTCGTGCTAAAATTGGTGCTTAAAGCTGAAAATAGTTAAGTTGATATAAAAATTCAAGTCGGAAAAAGCTATGCAAATTCTCCACACCAGACCTCACTCTTTGCCAACTTCAATCGTTTACTTACTTGGATAACAAGAATTTATAATAGACCCGTGAACAATCACGGGACATACCTAATAATTGTAGGATTTTTGAAGCTGAAAGTGTGTATAAAATATTTGCCGTAGGATCGGATTGCCTTACCAAAACTAATATTTCCAATGTTTTTTTATAACATAATTTTTTTTAAATTGTTGGCAAATTAAAGAGACGTCAGAAATTTATCAATCGAAAGAATACAGTTATTAAACTTGAAATATCAAACATCAGAAACTCAAAAAAAAAAAAAATTTATGAATTATTATAATTCTCTGATTATAGGTAGGTACCTACCTACCCTATCGCTTGTCTGAATTCACACAATCATTAGTTACAATTTTGAAAATATCAAAGCTGGAATATTTTAAATCACGACCGAATTTAGTATGTTTAATTATTAAAGTAAAAATTATCTTAATTATTTGGTTGGTTGTCTACGAAAGCTCAAAAAATGAGATTGACTTTTAATTGAAAACCCACCTGGTTGATTCTATATCAACTTCTATTATTATTTATAACTTTTAATATCACAGAGTTTTATGGCGTTTTCTTAACTCTCATTAAATGTTTAAACCATGTTGACAATCTCTCGAATCAGTGAAAGAAGCTGACGGTGAATCTTTGATAAACTCACCTCAGCATGGGGTAAAGAATTAAGTTCTACTTCGTACCAAACAGTCCCGACAAATTCTTCCTAAGGATTTAACCACTCTTAATATCTGGTAGACAATTCATTAAGATCAACTTAACTGCTGAAACCTTCATAAAGGTGTTAAAAATATAATATTATGATGTATAAATGCGTTTAATATAAAGGTTATATGGCTCTAATCTTTAATTCTGGACGCGGGTCAATACTTGGAAGTCATTATCGTATTCAAATTTAACAACTTTGAAAAGTAATTATTTGTATTACTATTTTTTTCATGCATTCTACTTATGTCGTTAAATTTTGTGATTAACATCTGATAACAAGAGTGAAATTCCAACTAGTTTGAGGTAAAGAAATCATTTTAAATGGTTGTGAAGTCAATTAAATTAACTTATAAAGAAAGGTATATATTTAGGTACCTAATAACAATTCATTGTTTTTTGTAACTTTTTCATGTTTTAAGCTACTTTTGTAGACCCTTGAAAATTCTCGGGATATTTCATTCAAATTTGTACACTATATTATTATTTCTATACCATCTGAAATTTAAAAATTTTCTCTTTTCTTGTAATTCATTATTTTCACTTAAATTTACCTTTATACCTATCTTTTACATTATTTTCATTTCTTCAAGTTCATCTTTTTTTATTTAAAAACTGTATCTCTGTATCATATACTAATCATTTAAAAACCCATCAGGGCTTGAAAATTAATTTAAAATCATGAAAATATTTTTTTTTTAAATTATAATTTTAAGTTTGACAAATTACACCGCGCCGTAAGTCTTATTTTTATTTCCATTGTCAATTTTATTCGATTAAAATATGTTTTTAAAAATTAGGTAACGCAAGACCTGTTCTTACCATATCGGTACATATCATGTCAAACAAAAATATATTATTATAATCGATGAACTAAAAAATCAAAAAGGATTTAACACAACGAATACTCAAAATATTTTTTTGGTAGAGTTCTACTGCTCCCAGCCGTCTGGAGCCAGAGAGACTATGGCATCCTCAGTAGGGATTTTGAGGCTGGAGGCTATAGGAAGGAGAAGGAAATGTGGAGGGCGAAGGTGGGGAAGTAGACGGGGAAGAGAAAGTTGGTGAAGTACTTACCTGATCTGGTTACCAAACATGGTTAAAGCCATGTCAAGCAATATTACGATTCTGAATTGTGATATTTTACCAGGGCGATGCCGAAAGTATCTGCCTTTATGGAATACGGAGTAAATAGCTAAATAAAACAAATTAATCAAATAAAATTTACTTGAGCTCGTCGGGATTTGATCCCGAGATTTCTAGTCAAAATCGCGTGAACCACTAAGCCACGGAGGCCTTCAATAAGTACCTACCGTCTTGAATAAATTTATTGTGATTCATTCCTACAATTTTACACAGCAGAAAAAACATCTTCGATTATATTAGGTGTTGGATTTTTAACGATGCAAAAATGATACACCATTAATTTTATTTGAAGAAATAATAAGTTATTGATATCATTAAATTCTTGTAATTTTCGTATTTACATTATGATAAAAAAAAGTTTCGTGAATTCTGATTATCTATCTATTCCTACCTAGCGGTCTTTTGAGGTCTTGACTCCGTGGTAGATACATAAATTTCAGCTTTGGGAGGCGGGTATGAATACCCGGGAACCATTTTTTGGATAACCAACACCTCTGCCACAGGTCACCCCAAGTGATTCGCTACGTTTGGTGACTTAACAGGGTTGCCTGGGTTCATGGTTAGTCTAGGTCAGGGGTCGGCAAACTTTCAAGTGAGAAGAGCCAATTTGTCAAAGAAACAGGATAACAAATATATCAGAGAGCCACAATATAACGGGGGGGGTTGTAATCGTACTGTGGTAAATGTGGTGAAACGATAATTGCTTTGTGTTATCTACATTCTTACTGTAATATCACAAATTCGCCCATTTATATGTTTCTATAAACAGCCTCGCTCATAGATTCCTTATTAAGTTAAAACCAGTTTTGTGTTCGGAATGCAAAAATAAGGATGGTTGAGTAGAGGTGAAATTGCAATTGATGTCTGAAAAACCGCAGACGTCATGCAAAGAGCCGCATGCGGCTCGCGAGCCGCAAATTCCGACCCCTGGTCTACGTCTTGGCGGCAGATGCATCTGCCCACCTACCCGGATTCGGACCGTGAATCGTCATGGTTAAGGCGGCGGTATCCGAATTTCTACCGATTTCGTGCATATCTCCTTTGAACATTTAACGTTTTTAAGCTCTTAAAAAATACACGCTATTTTTGAAAATAATATCTTTACAATCCCCACGCCGAAACGCAAATTATATAAAATTCCCTCGATAGAAATAAATCGCAAAGTACGCTCCGAAAATTTTTATTTCCAAGCCTGTTTCTGAAATTTTACAAGTTGAAAAAATTCACAGTGTTTCTTTGCATGTTGTTTTAGACGGTTCCATGCCAACTCGGAATGAAACCAACTCAGAACCATCTCAGATAAGTCATTTAGAGTGATAAAATAATAATTTTAAATTAGCCGATAACCCTAACCTAACTTAACCTATTTAACCAATTTTTTATTTATATTTTTTTATCACTCTAAATGACTTATCTGAGATGGTTCTGAGTTGATTTCATTCCCAGTTGGCCGGTCACCGTTTTAGACAACCCCCACGAAATTTTGGGTCTATTCTAAACGAGTCGTGTTTTACTAAACATTTTCACAATTTTTGCTTCAATTTTATTGATTTAAATATTAGCGCGCTCTCTCCAACATTCTTAATTACATATCTTTCCATCTCCTTCTTTTCGAGAGCGGGTACGGGGCCTTAATTTAAAAGCGCTCATTCACCAATGTCATGAAAACGATGCACCCAAGCAAATTTAAGATTTCCAAATTCCAGGGTCACGAAATGACTTATTACTAACTTCATTACGTATTTACATACACAGCATACACACTTATCTTTCCGTTCAACGATTGTCAACAAAATAACACGTTGCCAGTAGGTATCCTTAAGCAGGATGACATTAATGCCTGCGTGCATTTCCCGTGATTTATTTGACGATGCAGAACCGAGAGATCATTGTCAATGCGCATTTCTAATGAGATGGAGACACCTGGTGGTGGAAAGCTGTATCTCCAATGATTACGAGTATTTCTTGAAGCAGTGATGAAAGAAGTGTTCAAATTTTAACTACGACGGTTGTAGATGGATGCTCTCAGAATCGCCGTCCAAATGTTTGTCAGGTTTGGTGTACTTCGGAATGTACTTACTTCCCAACTTTCATCTTTTCCTTCTTCTTACCCTCCTCACTCTTTTCAGCCTCATTGTCTCACTGGCTCCGACTCTTGATAGTATTGACTCCTTTGGTTGCAATAAATTTCCGTAAGTGCCCTTATCTAAAGGTGCGTTTCCATAGAAGCAAAGCTGAACAGAGTGAAACAGAGACGTGCAAAATCCATTATCAATTATCAATTAACTCACGTCTTCATGAATAAATACCGCGAAACGATGAAAACGCCAATTGGCAAGATACTTGCTTTGACGTACAGTGTTACCAACTCTAAATATTAACATATATTGCTCTGGATTCTAGTGTTTTTAGTGTATGTATTATCTTTTGTCAGTTTATTTTTTTATTACCATTATTAAGATCGCCAAATGTATTTGAAAATTTATTTTGAAGCCATAAGTATTTGAAATACGAATTACAAAATACCTCAGCATCGGGTAATTGAAATACTAATTACAAAATACATTTTTAGGAAGTAATTGAAATACAAATACAAAATACGTATTTGTATTTCAATTACAAGTACCTAATTTAAATACTGAGACTCTTGATAGTATTGACATAAAAGTATTTACCGTTCAAGATAATTTGTTCGCTTTTCGGAACAACTTATGTAAATAGTCTCGTAGAAATCGTTGCGTCTCCCTTACTATCAAAGGGAAAAATATGATATATCAATCGTTGTCTCCCTTACTGACCAAGTGAAAAATATGATATAAGCGGTGTTAGCAAGAGAAAATACCACGCTTTATATTCAAATACCAAAGTTAACCACAAAAGAAGAAAAATTTACACCTTTATGAAACCGAAGTTTCGAATCGGGATTTTTTTATTAATTATTTTTACATGGAACGACAAAATGGGAGCTTACATTAAAGTTTATAATGTATTTGTATAATTAAATATGTTTGTCACATTTTTTAGATTTTCACGGCCAAAAGTATTTCGGTTAATTGTTTTTGGGGTGCTTTGCCGTGTTGCGCTACCTCCTTCTTTAGCCAACGTTTCGGACAACATTACAGTGTTTATCATCAGGGCAGATGTGTAAGTGTGCGAGGTAGCGCAACACGGCATAACATCCCAAAAACAAATAATGAAAATATGTCTGTGTTTTAATTTTTTTTCGTTTTCAGTAATTTTAGTTAGAAAAAACGCAAGTGAACCCATTTTTAAAACTTTTTTGTATTTGCGTGTAAAATTTTTATTTTTCAAAATTTATATGTTATAAAATTTGAAAGCGTATTTTATCACCTTTCCAAAAACGGTCTTTTAATTTCGGAAACATTCAAAAAAATTCCATTTATTTTTGGAATTTATTACAAAGTTCAAATATTGGCCCTCTAACAAATTACGGTCGAGGTCTGTGGGGATAATTATGGCACAAAAAGAACTTCACTGTTTATTATTGTAATCATATTTTGTATCTATATACATAGTATAGTAGATTTATATAGTAGATTCATATAGTAGATTTATAAAATGTATAAAGGTAACCCCATATTATAGGACATACTTTTGAGGTTAATATTTAATTTATTTATATGTATTTATGGTGCTGTTTTGTTGCGGATGGACAGAGAAAGGGGTGAACTGATTCGCAAGTGGATGGACACCTGTGAAGTTCCAGTCAAGTGAATCAAATACTGGCGAGTCAATATGATTGTAATATCAAATGTGATTGAAGCAAGTTGTGTGTATCAAAACAGAGCTGAGTGGCGTTTAATATCTCTGCCTATCCCTGTGGAGAAACGATGTAATGTATAATTTGTTTACGGTGCTGCATCCTCTTCTGTTGCACTTTTGGTGCATTCTATTCTCAGCATTCAATAATAATTTTAAATGTCATTAAAACTACTTCCAGCAAAATCACTGCATGTCATTCTACCTGGAAAGTAATGAAAAATCACCACTAGCAAGGATTTAATGTATTCAGTATTTAATTTATGCGCAAACAATATTTTTCAAGGCTGATGTTAAGTTCAAATACGGAAGCTTGTTTGTTTTTTGTTCGGCTAGTTACATAGGTGCCTAAATCCCAAATCTAACCAAGCAGTGTTGGATGACAGCAGTCTTTGAAGAAAAAAAACATTAAAGAAGTCGCCGTAGACCAAAATTTCATTAAATTTTTTACTCCAAATGTCAATTTCAATTTGGAAGCCGGCTGTGGGTACCGCCGTGATCGGGCACCATTGTTGGATAACTAACACTCCTGCCATAAGTAAGTCACCCCAAGTGACTTGGAAGAGGGGCTAGGGTCCATGGGGTGAGGTTTGTCTAGGTCTCGGCGTCGGAAGTTTTGACCACCTACTGCGTTGCGGGCCGGACTCCCTTCATACCTTTTTCCTTACCAGAACTTCCTCTTCTTCCTTTGTCTAAAAATATCCTTCGCACAGCATCCTCAAAGATGACACAGGCCCTAAGGGGTTTTTTATCCTGAAATGTTTGATACTTTCAAAACACCTTTTTTAAACCCCCGCGAAGGTTTCTGTTGAAGGTTCATATGTCAATATATCTGAAAAGTATTTTAATAATTACAAAAATTCTTGCGAAACTGTCAAAAATTTGTGAATGACATTTAGCAAGACAGTGATTGTTAAATCAAAATTCAATTTTCGAAACTCTTTAAATTAATGAATTTATTTGAAGTACTCGCCTAATATTTTGAATCAAATCAAGAATTATAGATATTTTAAAAAGGTACCCATGTTAGGTACCAAATTTGATTGATTTTTCTTATAATATACAAATTTGAATAAAATAATTGTAATAGGTGGAACGCGAGCTGTTTGAAAACTGAATGTACTGGGGCTGAATATATAGAACGCGAGAGGGGGGTTGGCGGGACGGGGAAGCGGGAGAGGGAAGAAGGAAGGCAGGGAAGGTGGAAGGGGAACGCGGGAAGAGGACGGGGACGCACGAGAAAGGACATGCAGGGAGAAAAAAAAAATCTTTGAATATGGCATTGCAACGCATGCCGGGAACCAGCTAGTAATATAATATATATGTATACACATTACGCAATTTTATATTATTTTCAAATCAACCAGTATTTCTCTCATCACGCACGTGCATCGTTTCACATTACAAATTAAATTTAAATAATTTATAAATATTTCAATTTGATGAATGAACCACACAGAAATAAAATGGCTATTGATTTCCATTTGACACGCATTCGCGTGAATGAACTTTGAACCTTGTAATTCTTACTATGATCAGTTCTTTATTCAAGTAATATTCATTCAATAAAATTCAAATATCAAGTTCCAAACCCGTTGAAAGGCTGGCAAAAACTCGGCCCAATGTTGACTTGGATACAAACATTGAATGAACTTTTTTATACAAGTTTTATCATTCAAAGATTCGCGTATTTATTGTTCTTCGGGGATTTCCAGTAATATATTAGCTCTTTCTTGCTTGGCAAGTTTTTTTTCCATCGTCATCACTAAACATACATAGTTCGTAGGTACAACGAAGATATTTCACGATTTTTAACAATAAACATGTTATGTAGTGTTACGTAAAATATTGTAAAGCCATATATTATAGTTATAGACGTGGAGTTGTAGTTAAATTCGTTTTAACCTCTCTCTCTTTCTTATAAATGATACTTGTAACAGAAAGAGGGGTTGCAACAGAGTTCACGTCATATTTATGTATGTAACTGGCTGGTTCCCGGCAAGCATTGCAATGCCATATTCAAATAAATAAATTATTTATTCCTGCATGTAACCCCCTCCCGCGTGCCATATATTCAGTCCCACTACATTCAGTTTTCAAACAGCACTCGTACCACCTATTACAATTATTTTATTCAAATTTTCAGTTTTCATGCATTATAAAAAATATTCATTTTTGTATATTATAAGAACAACCACTCAAATTTGAAATCTAACAAAGATACATATTTAAAATATCTATAATAACACAGGCCAACAAAAAAAAATGTTTGTTAAAACTTTTTAAACAAATTGACCAAAATCTTATGTAATTTTAAATTCTGAAACCGTATTTCATAGCAGTTTTTTTATCACCCAATATGAGATATCATATTGTGAAAAATCGATAGATTTACTATTTCAAAAAATAGGGAAAATTTTATCTATAAAAAATAAAAAATTAAAAGTTTTTAAAATTGGTTATGTTTTGCTTACAATCATGTTTGATTGCTTAAATTTAAATATTAGATGCTTATTTTTTTCTCTGTAAAGTTTTTTGCGTAGCTTTTTCGCTAGTGTGATGCGTTTTGTTGTTCTCTGTGAAGTGACCAACAGTAATCACTCATCATTTTGATATTCCACCGTCCCTGGTATCGTTTCTCCATCTATTTTAGGTCCTGATGAAACCTTCGCCCTTGCTCTTCACTCACATCACCTAAATTTTTCGGAAAACAGTCAAGATGGTTGTGCAAGAAGTGGACTTTAAGGCTCATCAGGCATACTTAATAGTGAAATGTGAAAAATTGGTGGGTGATACGACCTTTTTATAATGATTTTCGTGATTAGGACATCAAATCACGCAGGAATTAGTAAAAAAATATCAAAAAAGTTTTTTCACCGTTGGCCTGTGTAATTAATTGGTTTTAAAGTATTAAGCGAATTCTTCAAAAAAATTCATTAATTTCAATAGTTTCGAAAATTGAATTTTATTTGACAATCGTTGTTTTGAAAGATGTCATTCTCAAATTTTGACATTTTTGACAGTTTTGCAAGAGTTTTTGTAATGATTAAAAACTTTTCAATTGTATTGTCATGTAGGTACTTGTAATAATCCAGAAACCTTCGCGGAGGCTTAAAGAAGGTATTTTGAAAGTTTCAAACATTTCCTATGCTTAATATAGCAATACATAGGACATCTCATTTATACATCCCCAAGCAAGTATATTTTGATTTTTATATATATAGATACACCTAGAAGACAACCTACGTGGTAGTCTTTTTTTTACATTAACTCCACACAGGAGGAAAACAATTTCCCTCAGGGCTTACAACATCTTTGGAGATGCTGTGTGGAGAGTCTTTTTGAGGAGAGGAAGAAGTGAACATGGGTCTTGAAGAGACACAAAGGCCGGCAAATCATTCCACAGCCCAGCTGTTGAACTCAAGAAAGTGTCGTAGAACTGACAAATTTCAACCGTGTACATATGTTGGGCTCGCGTTTGGCGTGTTTCCCGACTACACACCGGTGCCGAAGGGATCAATGACGCTAGTTCCTAGGAACATCTTCCATTGTAATTCCGGTAGAACAAGGACAGCATACTTGACGCCTTTGCTCTAAAGATTGCAATTCGCTTGCTAGTAGGGGAATCGAATAAACTATTTTTTCATGAATTTTCGGGCTCCAGACCAGAGGTGGCTGCCAAATTCAACAGTGGGGTGCACTCGCGATGTGTATTATTAAAGTACCTACGGGGCCTGCACAGTACGCCCAGCTTTTGAGAGGCTAACTTGACTCTGGCTTCGATGGATCTTACTTACTTACGATCCTTGGCTAGAAATCCGGAGATCGCGGGCACAAGATAAATATATTTGATTAATTTGTTTTATTTCATAACTTGTCCATTAAAAAAAGTTTCTAGTTTCTAAATAGTATATTTGAGGCACATTCCCGAGTGGAAAATTCTTTCAGTATCGACCTAGTGATACACCACCATTCAGAATCGAAACGTTCTTTAAATGGCTTTAGCGGGGTTTAGTGACCAGATCTGAATAGCCAGGTACTTTCCCACCATCATCTTCCCTATCTCCTTCCCCTCCCCACTACTTTCACAACATACCCCAATTGGGGATGCCATAGCCTCACTGGTTCCAGACGAGAGCAGTTGGGACTCTTGTGTGGTAAATAAAAACAAAAGAATTTTTATGGTAGTTTTATTTTTTTTATTTATTTATTAAGTTTGATTTAGCAGCAAGCTCCTATGCCCCTTTTTGCAGTCCATGGCATGCCCGGGGTGAAGCGTACGATAGTATTATGGAACACATAAATAATAAAAACTTTAAATTAAAAAGGTTGATGATACATGTAGAAATTTTTGAAATAACCGATAAAAATTATTCCCTCTTCGTCGATCACAATAATTTTCGGCAATATGTTTAGGTACTGAAATTATATTGTCCATAAATGAAAATGCAATCACTTCATTTGCGCCTCTGGCTGAGATGGTTTTATTTAACAAAACGGCGCTTCGTTGATTATCTCATCACTATAATCATTAATAAAAAAGCCAAAATCAAACAGTCATTATTACATCAAAGCACACAAAACGTCCAGAAGTGTTTACTGTTTGATCTGTCATCGTCTCCTATATTATATTTTAATAACGCGTATTATTATTTGTTATTTAATAGCTGCACACATAAAAGGTCAACTAAAGGTCATTCAGACTCACAAAAAACAATAATTTGAGAAGAAGATTAACATTTCATTATTACCTGACAAGGCTTAGAATGTTAAGTTATTTACATTTTTTTTTTTAAATATACAAATAAATTGTTCTCATGTCAGAATCTATCCATCGAAAAAGAAATAATAATGTATTTTGCAATCACTTAACGAAAAGAAGAACATATCTCAATAAATATTATTATATCTTAGAACTTTAGTTGCAATAAATTTTCAGAGAATACAAATACCTAGATTAAAATTATCCTAAAAATATTTTTACTATTTAACAAGATGGCTTATAAAAACATCTAATTGAACAAAAGATTCATAGCTCATGATTGAAATGAAGTTGACTGGCGACAGTGGCGTTATGTTTACTCATACCTATAGAGGTAGCGCTTCAAAAAATATACAAGTCGCGACTTGTTGGTTAAAAAACTATTGAACAAAATCCTGGAAGCCGATGAAATTGACACGTCACAGCTTTTTCTGCCAGTAATTTCTAGGCCAACGCAACTTTTTAGCATGCTTTGACGTTTTTATCTTCAGCTGGAACGTCAAAATATCCATTTAACTGTAAAACATGTAGTCTTAAAACTCCTGGTGGTAAAGCTACTAATAATAAAACAGGGGAATACTAATAATGAAACATAAGGGAATAGAGACAAAGAAATTCAGTGATGAGACCAACTCCTATGGAGAGCCCCTTTTAAACACCAACGAAAGCTAGTTGGGGTTATAATTTTGGGAAAAACACAAAAATACCTTTAAACATTCAATCAGTCTCCTAACTACTTTGTGTTTTCATGTTTCCCATAGCTAATAGAAACTAGGATAAGTACCATGAGCTCTTATTAGTCTAAAACGTGCAAGTGTCGCCAACATTGTTTCCATATACTACTGCAAATCGCGTTCAAGTACAGCGTCGTTCCGCCTTTGTTTCTATCAACCAAACGCATAACTTTCGGTGGCTTCGCTGCTCTGATATCTGCGCAGTTGTTAGGTCGGCCACAATCGGCACGCGGAGTGCCGATTGTGGCCGACTTATTTGGAGTAAAAAATGTAAATGAAATTTTGGTCTCGGTGACTTTTTTGATAACTTTTTTGATAACATTTTTTTTTCTTTAAAATCAAACAAAAAAAATTCTTCCGCATGTCGTCACTGGTCGCTCAGCCGAGTAACCGCCTTACCCGCCCCTAACTGTTCAACACCTACTATTTTTTAATGTTTTTGTTGAAAGAAAAACATGAGAAATGTTATCGGAGACCAAAATTTCATTTACATTGTTTTACTTTAAATAATGTCAGGAATCACTGGTTAAAGTAAGTCAAATACGTCCCTTAACATGTAGATTTTTCTATACACGGTGTCCAGAAACTTGTATTACAAAAAATCACATTTGGTTTCGATTTTTGGCATTTTAAAGTTAGTGTGATAATAATTTAACATATTTTTTTTATTTATGTTATACTTTTGTTTTAAATTTAATTTGTAATCCTTATTTAAAAGCCAACAGGGCGTTATTAAATGTTTTAAATTAAAAAATGCGTCGAATGCTTGCCAAAAAAATGGAAATGAGTTTTATTTAAAGAAATGCTCAGAACGAAATTAGAAGTTTTCTTGTATTTAGTGTGATGTAGATTCATCAGCTACCCGCTTGAACTACGAGTTTCCAAACACTGACTGTTTTACTGCCTTTACTTAAGGTTTCAAATGCCTACCTAACTAACTAACTTAAGCGATATTCAATTTAATTTAATTGATTCAGTGACATTATAAATCAAGATCAAGGAGTCGTAACTTCTCTTAATTGTTATCCTTGACACTATTGCAAATGTTGGCTCGTTCTCCCGACAAGTGTGCTGTAATGACCATTCCGCTCATAATATTTAAATCGCCTCAAGGTGGGAGGCTGGATTCACTAATCTATTTACGTCGTTAAGCATTTGAAATCAATGAATAAACCATTCACACTAGAAATGCCTTCCATTTAGATTTGAATGGAAACCAATGTCGCCACTGACTTAGTGCATTTTGGTTCTAACCAAATATTTTGAAATTCAAGATATGTGCTATCCGCCTTTTTTACTGGGTGGGACTGGTTTTCTGCCGTCGCCGATATTGTTAACCAATACTACTGCACACCATAAAAATAAACTAAATAAACGAATTATTCTCGTATTCAAACTATAGGTATTGTTAACCGACAGGTATTATTGCAAAATCAACTAAATGAACGAATTCTTTCCGTATTAAAACTATATTGTTAACCAATACTACTGCATACCTTCGAAAAATCAACTAAATGAACGAAATCTTTCCGTATTCAAACTATACTGTTAACCAATACTACTGCACACCTTCAAAAATCAACTAAATGATCGAATTCTTTCCGTATTCAAACTATATTGTTAACCAATATCTACTACTGCATATACCTTCAAAAAATCTACTAAATAAACGAATTCTTTCCGTATTTAAACTATATTGTTAATCAACTGCACACCTTCAAAAATCAACGAATTCTTTTCGTATTCAAACCATGTATATTGTTAACCAATACTACTGCACACCTTCAAAAAATCAACTAAATGAACGAATTCTTTCCGTATTCAAACCATACCCATTAGGTAGTAGTCCGCTGACAGTCAGGCGGCCATCATAGCATATCTCTTGTGTTTCAATATATTTGGTTCTAACCCATTTAGCAAGCGCTCTGTCACTCTTACACTTGCCTTACATCGTATATCGCCACCCCATTTGATCGAAATGAAAATTTCATAATAATGATGAAATACAGTTCCGCATTTTAAATACAAGCAAAGAATGGTCGGACTTTTGAATCACAAAACACGCCCCGATCGGACTGTATATATTTTTAAGTGAAATCGGTGTCACCAATTCAAATTACAATAACAAAAAAAAATTACACCATTGTAAAAGGTAGGTAGGTATCAATAAATAATATTAATGAGCATGATTGATTTGATTATATTGAGCAAACATGTAGCGACTTGCATAACCAATTATTTATGCAAATATTATAATTTGTTATGTAATACCTAATTATTTGCGATAACAACATTTTTCGACAGCATCTAGTGGTTGGTGTGCTGGTTCCTTCTATACGTTCTCATTATGTTGAATTATGATATAAAATAATTACCTATGTAATGCTATTTTGAAATTTATTATTTCAGTCTCTTATTTCATAACGTTATATTTCATCTTTACACGTAGGTACCATGTATAATACCGATTTATGTTATTTTAGTTATCTAAATCTCTAATGACACATAATGGTTTTTGACACCAGTATTGTAAGGAAATATTTGTTGGGCGCTAAAATTTAAGGCTTAATTTTGGCACGGTGGGTGCCAAAACGTAATCAATTATTATATTATAAAAGAAAGTCCAAAAAACGTGAGGCTCGCAAAAACTCTGAAACGAGTCCCGGTACGATCAAGGGAGTTATATGATGTGATAGATATCTTTCCCACCTTCAGAATGACGGTTCCCGTCTTTACCTAAAGGGCGAGCTTTTGAAGATATAAGGGCTGGAAGTTTCGCCCTCTTGAAAATTCTAGAAGGTTCCATAAAAACTCTAGAAAGTTCTGGAGGGAGTGGCGGAGTATGTCGTGGAATGTTCGGGAATAGGGAATCGGAAACATCATTGTGGAACATTTCAGTACACTTTCGAATGTTGTCTCGAGCGAAGCCGGGTAACCCAGCTAGTGTATAATAATTTATTGCGTTATACGAGACTAAAACTTAGGATTGTGGGATAATGTTCATTTGATTGTGGGATTCAAGAAAAAATTTAGATATCCAACTCATTTACTTTACAAGGAATGCAATGTCATGAATGTAAAACAGTTATATATTACACAAACGCTTTGTAGATTTTTTAATAATATTAATATGGCAGAAGGAACACAGCAAATTCGTACTACTAGAATTGGCTCTGGTCTGAACTTCGTTGCAATTCAAACCAAAACTTCTTTTGGCCAAAGAAATTATTTTTATCAGGCTCCGCTCATTTTTAACAGCCTTCCAGAAAATATCAAGTCATCTAATTCCTTGAGCACTTTTAAAAAGATTGTCAAATTATTTATGTTAGCCGAGGATTGCCAATTGATTTTTTCAACTTTGTCCTTTCTAAATTATTAGCTAAATGATTATGTTTATAGTAAGCCAAATTAGTATTAGCATTCTCCTGCCAAATTTAAAGCATATTATATTATATACATATATTTATTATTTACAACTTAATCGTTAAATCAAAAACAAACAAAAAAATATATTTTTTACTTTAAATCAGTCCTCAAAACAATGGTCACCCTACAAAAGTCAACATGTTTAGATGAATGTACTACCTAGCGCCAGCAGTTTAGTCATAATCTCAACCTGTAAGAAATGCAACAATATTGTTCTTTCAATATCTGTATAATTTCGTGTTATTTTGTTAATTGTAGAATTGTTAACCTCAACACAGGCTTGTCCCAGTGAGGTTGCAAATTGTTTTGTAAACATTTTTACCTGCAATGTAAAGATACAATAAATAAATGAAATAAATAAAATGTTTCTGTGAAGAAGGTTTTCCAGCTGTACTTTTATATAAGAGTGGCTACTGGGTAGAAATATATTCTAACAAAGGGCAATTTAGTTAATACAAAAATATGGTTCTCAGGAACAAAACAGAAACGGTAATAATCGTGAAAATTATGATAAAACATATCCGTGGACCTTGCAAATTTCTTAACACCGAAAGAGCACGAGGAACACGCCGGAAGGCCAGAAAACAGGAACTGGAATATCTTCAGGTCAGGACCTGGAAAATCCTTCACAGCATCTCGTCAAGCAGAATCGAGTCTGTACCCCAAGCACGAGGCCTTGTCAATGAAAAAAACCCTGCGTTGAAGATCCCGAGCTCAGGAAAGAAATTCATCAAGGGAGGTCGCAAATAAATGATTCGTGAGTGAACCAAGAATCCCAAATATGACATACATAGGCTGTGAGGGAAATTATTTATCTTCTGTATAGGATAAATGGTAAAAATCATACAGTACACACGCGGTAGAAGTGAAACCTTCAGAAAACTAAACGAAACTTCGAGAGAATGAGACGAATGCAGAATATCAGGAGTAGGATAATTGTATTTAAAAATTATTTTACGTTTTATTCTACGAAGCACCGCACAAAAAGGAGGCCGATAGGCTACGAAACACCACACCAAGATTAGTCTATCTGATTCTTTCGCAAGCTGAATCCTATAGATGTATATGTTTGTCTCTTTTTAGTGTCGCTTGTTTCCGTTTCATCGAGTTCCAAATCAAACGTGCTAAAGAGGTTTTCACTTAAAAAAATATTAATATGTTCATTTATTCACTTACTAATGAATTATTTACATACTACATTTTACCTCAATGATTTATTACTAAATTTAATGATTACCTAGTCTTCCTCTTCACCAGATCAAGTTCCACACTTAGGAAATCCCTGGGTACTTTGTACATGTCTGTCAGAACGGAAAAGAATCTTAATTTACTAAGACATCGAGGTGTCCGCGCAATACCTTGCCCTTCCTAACAAAAGTGCACACAATCTACTCACAAACACAAAAAGTCACCAACGTATCGCAGTATCAATTAAGTCACCTGCAGCATTAAATGTTCCTTTTTGATCTGGTGTTCTGGTTATTAGCTAGGTCTTGGGCCGATCCGGGTGTAACGTGTGGGCCGGCCCAAGCACGCGCCGCAGAGGGCCGTGGCCCACGCAACTCAACTACTGGAATTGATTTTCAGAAAAAATAACATAATTTATGTGGCGGTTCCTTTCTGCATCGCGTTTAATTCCCCCGAACACTGAATCGGCCGTCAATATGATAGTGATTGGACGAGAAAATCCAGTAAAAGTTACACTGATTCTCCGCCGATGTTGAAATAAAGCTTCTTGTTGAAATAAATTGTAAATTATTTCGTTCAAGTTGTAACAGGATTGTAAAATGTAGGTAAATGTATTAAAATGTTAATATTTCTCGCTGTAAATTTAAAAGCAGCATTTTAAATTGTATTATGTAAGGTGCGTAGGTACCTACATAAAATGCAGATTTCGCAGGTATAAATTATTTTATCTTCCCACCTTGTGCCAATAAGTATATGAATGTACCGTAGTGCAGTTAGCGACAAATTTGAACTTTCCATTCTGAACTAGCAAAAAAATTAAGTTTTTTTAAATAAAAAATATTAATTTTAAAAAAAAGACATGCGTGGAAGTCAACTTTGCTGATCATTATTGCAGCATTTAATATTTTAGAACGGCGGCATAAAATCATAATTTTTACTGGAAAAAATAAGAATAATTTTGGAATGTTACGTGTACACAACCTAAATTTTATTATTTAAATAATACCTTTTGATGGATTCCTGATTTTTTTAAGACATGATTTTGTCTATTGTACCTTGGCCCAAAGATATTGAAACACAAGAGATATGCTGTGATACCATTAGGACGGGTTGTTTCAAAAAATTTGATGGATTCATCAAATATTTGAAGTTGATTTTCACGTTCTGTGTAAGTTCTATTCAAATTCTGTTATTACATCGTTATAGGACAGTTGCTTCACAAAACTGAAATAATCACAGAACTTGAATAGAACTTACACAAAACGTGAAAATCAACTTAAAATATTTGATGAATCCATCAAATATTTGAAGTTGATTTTCACGTTATGTGTAGGTTCTATTCAAGTTCTGTTATTATATCGTTATAGGACAGCTGCTTCACAGAACTGAAATAATCACAGAACTTGAATAGAACTTACACAGAACGTGAAAATTAACATCAAATATTTGACGAATCCATCAAATTTTTTGAAACAACCCGTCCTTAGTGTTAGTTAAAAATATAGTTTGAATACGGAAAGAATTCGTTCACTTAGTTTATTTTTTTAAGGTGTGCAGTAGTATTAGTTCACAATATAGTTTGAATTCGGAAAGAGTTCGTTCATTTCGTCAATTTTTGAAGGTGTGCAGTAGTATTGGTTAACAATATCGGCCACGCCAGGAAACACAGTCCTACCCAGTAAAAACTGCGGATAGCACATCTGTTAGATTTCAATATCTTTGCCTAGGACCTTTCTTTTTAATTTACGTATTTATTAAACGTCCTTAGGGCTTTGCAGGCATTTATTGGTTCCAAGTCAACTGAGAATAAAGTCAACTCAACACCTCCTTGAAAAGTCATCAAAACCTGTGAAAAAAATAATTTTAAATTAGCCGATAACCCTAACCTAACGTAACCTATATAACCAATTTTTTTTTTATCACTCTAAATGACTTATCTGAGATGGTTCTGCGTTGGTTTCATTCCGAGTTGTCCGGTCACCACATTTATTATACGTATGTCTAACGTTGACGTTCATTATTATTAAATTGTTTATATTAGGTCCACTCAGGAGACCCTGAGGAAAATAATTCCCATCAGGGCCTATGTCATCTTTGGGGATGCTGTTGAGGGTATTTTTAGGAAATGAAGGCGAGGAAAAAGTTTGAGCGGTGGGTAGGAATCTGGGGATCAGTTTGTTCAGAAGTGACGGATATATGAATTCATCCCTATTAAATTTTAAAACATATCAGTTCATACGTATAATACACAACAACTCAATAAATACAAATGATTTTACAAACATAATACATGAACATTATAATTATTTTCACAACTAATTATTTTAGCTTCATGCAGGACGGAGAGGTTTTAAAAATATCGAAAAGGTCTGTAAATGTATTGGTACTTCGGTGAAATCGCACTAGCGGTGATGACATGAACACAACAGTTAGTGCTATAATTGTCACATTGGAAAAGATGGTGGAGTATAAAACTTACAATTGGAGGGCAGTCTATGAGGTTATTCAATCATTTAAAAAGTGTAAAAATATCATTAATAGTTCTCCGTATAGTAAGTAGTGGTAGTTTTAGATTAAGAGGGAATAACCAGACACAACCGGAAATATGTAATTTTTAAATCAAATTTTCGACGTTGACTCTTTTCCACAAAAAAATTATAATTTGATTTCGAAATATGTACTGTTTATTTTTTATCTAGTAAGGCTATTTTTTAAATTTTGAGAAAATGTGTTTATTTTTAGAATAATAAGGTTTTACCGTAGGTCGTTGGCAGGTTTGTTAAAGTTTCAAACTCAATTTTATATTATACAACATAAATTTCAAATCATATAATCATGCAGTAAAATAAACCAATAAATTATTTGCGAAAGACACTTTTCAGAATTTTTATTTTAGTTCAAATAAAATCTTTTTAAAAAATCCGCACCCTTGTTTTGTGACGAAAATACTTCAGTTTGTCTATTTATTTACGGTCTTACAAACTTATTTATTTAAAATTTAAAAAATAGATTCCTATTTTGCTAAGACATTTTTGAAAAATTATCAAAACTTGTGTAATAATAAATGATCAAAAAATATTTACAAAAAGTACATAATTTTAATAGATTTATCATCACGTGTTTGAGCATTTTTGAATGTAGGTATTTATCGAAACAAATTTTGAATTAAATTAAATCGATATTGAGTTATTTTGTTAAAAGGCTGGTATGGAGTATAGAATAATAATTCATCTTTCTCATCGGAACCGCCCTGTAAAGTTGCAAGGGTACGGTCGCAAGACCATCGTTCGACATCGTTTGAATTCTCGGCCGCTGGTTAAATTAATTAAGCATTTAATGCCCCTACAATAGAAATTCTTAACTACAAATCAGAAAGTCTAAAACAGTACGGTGGTGAATTCCGTGATCGTAATATTTGCACAGCTTGGTCTGGAATTCCTTAGTTCAATGAGCTATTTTCAGCTCGCAACATTATTTTTACCGTGACCTTTGAAGTGGAAATATGTTTAAAAATATGTATTAAGCTGTCAAAAAATTAGACAACACGCCATATTACCTGTTCCATATTTTTATGAGGCCAGGTAATTTTTTTTTATTTTTTTTTATACCGCACAAGAGTCCCAACTGCTCCCGTCTGGAGCCAGTGAGACTATGGCATCCCCAATTGGGGTATGTTGTGAGGCTGAAGGTAGTGTGGAGGGGAAGGAGATAGGGAAGAGGAAGGTGGGGAAGTACCTGGCTATTTAGTCACTAAACACATCTAAAGCCATTTCAAGCAACGTTTCAATTCTGAATGGTGGTCTTACACCAGGGCGATACTGATAGTATCTTCCACTCTGGAACGTACGTGCCGCAAACATACTATATATTATTTTAAATTAATAAATTGTGAAATAACCAAATTAATCAAATAAAATTTATTTGCACACGCCGGGTTCGAACCCGCGACCTTCGGATTGTGAGTCGAGAGTCTTGCCTCGGGACCACGGAGGCCGTCATAACAAATTAGTTATCAATAGAATCAGAATATATGTGAGTATATAAACTTCTACACCTACGTGAATTTAATGCATTTAAAATCTCTGCATTTAAAATTGGGAGCAGAAAATTAGACTTGTGGTAAATTTTTTAGACTTGTGGTAAATTTCATTTCGTTTCTTGATTTCGAAACTCCGTGAGTGACAGGTCCCTGTATGTCATTCTGTCATCAATGATTTTTCCCTTAGGCTATTTGCATATGTAGATAAATTGCAAGTTATTTAGTTAAGATAATAGAAATGTGGAACATCGAATGATGAACTAGCGCAGAGGTTGGAATTTGCGGCTCTTTGCATAGACATCTGCTGCTTTTCGGCTCTTCAGTCATCAATTGCAATTTCACCTGTGCTCAACCAGCCTTATGAGATGGAGACGCCAAACGAACTTTGACTCGATCAGCATCAGTATTACCAACTCAGCTCATGGAACGCTTGATTTATTGAACGAGTCTTCTGAAGTATGAGAATGGTTTCGGAACATTCTGAACACAAGGCTGGTTTAAGGTTTAAATTTAAGAATGATTCTGCATAAGAGTCCACAAGATTAAATTATTGTTTCACGCGGTTCAAATGTACGGTTTCTGCATTTTATCTGGAACTAGAATTTTATAATTTTACTCGGAACATGAAAATGGTTTCTCTTGAAATACGTCAGGAATCCGCAAATGGAATTATTTTTTTGAATTTCGAACACAAAACTGGTTTTAATGTAAAAATGAAGTTTGGTAGATAGCAGGCGAGTAAAAACTGGTCACTAATCACTAATCATGCTTAAAACTCTTTAAAATAAAGTTTCGACTCAATATGGTGATCTTCCACGGATGAGAACTAATTTGATGGTACAGTAAATAACATAATATATACTTGCCCTTGTCGGTTTTCGAAACTGCAACTTCTGGATTCGAAGCCACGGAGCTTGCATATTCATATCTACCTAATACCAATAATTTTTACTTGAACGTATCATCCAAAATGGACTGATATAGGCACATATTTGTGGTTCCCTAAACCTGTATTGGTTATTGTATAAATAAGCTGTTTTTATAAAATTTATATTTTTAATTAATTAAATAGGCTTGAATTATATAAATAAATAATTGAATGGGTAGACTTGCAAGTTTCGAGATTTTGTTAGTTCTAATTGATTTTACGAATGTTTCCACAAAGTTGTGCCCCTGAGTTGAAAAAATAATATTATTTTTGTCTTACTGCGCTTACTGGTTAGTATGCAATATTTCTTATTAAAACAGTTAGATTTAGCTTTATTATCACGAAAAGTGAGTATCTAAGTCGGGGGAGACGAAAAAATATACATAAACATGCACGATACATTTAATTTTTGTTAAAATGAATTTCACTCGCGCGGTACACGCCATTTTTATTTTCATAATTTTTTGGTTTACATTTCACAGACAATCAATCATCAATCAATGCTGCCAATCATATAAAAACTTTTATTGCCATATAAAAAAACATACTTTATTCGGGTTATGAAGTGAACGCATTATTGACAAGTATGAACCCGTATTTTTAACAGAAAAACATGGAAAGAAAGGTATTAGAATAATTACACATACCCGTTAGACAAACCCTGCTTTGCCATACAAACCATTCAAAACCTGGGATGTATATCTAAATTATGATGACATCCAGCTTTCGCAGCTTGAATCTCAGCCCAGGAATAATTCGAAGTAGGTACTTTTCTGTTTTTATTTTGAGGAGAAATTATTTTATAAAGTTGGTACGTCTGACAAATGTCATATTTGATTGTCTATTAGTTAAAAAAGGAATATTCCGTATTATCCGTGTATCGAACTTCAACAGCACGAACGTTCCCTATTATTCGTGACGTGGGCTTATACAAATTTACCAAAATAATAAATGAAAGTCGGACGGAAAACCGGAAATAACGCAATCGGAAATGTTCATTGCCGGCGCTACGCGTGCCCGGTGTTTTTTTAGTATTCGCCTACGTATGCACATTATACTACGTGTGTATACGACATCATGTTTATATTAAAAAAAAACCCACGTCATTTTTTTTACAGCTATAATTTTATTTTAATTTAAAATTTTTACCTACCTAATGCAGAACGATTACTTTCATTTGCATTAGTAAATAATAATACAAGATAGGTATGTAAGTAGTGGTAGGTAGTTAGTTATCCATATATATAAAAAATCAAATTGTGTTTGGGGATTAGTGAGATGTCAATGTATTGCAATATTTAGCATTGGAAATGATTGAAACTTTCAAAATACCTTCTTTAAACCCTCGCAAAGGTTTCTGGATTATTACAACCACTTGAAAATGCAGCAGAAAGGTTTTTTAATCATCACAAAAATTCTTGCGAAACTGTCAAAAATTTGAGAATGACATTTTGCAAAACAAAGATTGTTGAGTCATAATTCAATTTTCAAAACTCTTTGAATTAATGAATCAATTTGAAATACTTGCAAAATAATTTGAATCGAATCAAGAAATATATATATTTTAAATAGGTACCTATGTTAGGAACCAAATTTGATTGATTGTTTTTATATTATTAAATAGGTATTTAAAAATATAGATATTTAAAAATGAATATTTTTAATATATGACAAATTAAAATTTGAATTAAAAAAAATGTAATAGGTGGCACGCGAGCTATTTGAAAACTGAATGTACTCGGACTGAATATGGGTCGCGGGAGGGGGGTTGGCGGGATGGGGAAGCGGGAGAGAATTAATTTTTAAAGTTTTTTTAGAAAAGTGTTTTTTTCACAGTGTAAATTTTTGCTATCATGCAGTAAATCAACTTGAATCGTGGCTGCGTGGAGGGTCTTTTTAGGGAAAGGAAGGAAATGAAGTTCTGAAAAGGAAAAAGGTATGAGGAAAGTGTAGGAATCTAGAGGTCTAGAAGTGACGGACGAATTAATTCATCCCTTCCACTGCGGTTCAAAGATCTGGATAAACCCCATGAACCCGGGCACCCCTGTTAAGTCACCAAACGTAGCGAACGTAGCGGGGTGACCTATGGCAGAAGTATTAGTTATCTATTTTTAATATAAAATTAATTTCAATAGGCAATCAATAAACGTTCCTTATTCCGGTAACGTGTAGGTACACTCAAACCAAATAATCAATCGTACTAATTTCTCAATCATATTCGAAAGTCTATTTCAATCCACAGGTGGCAGTAGTAGGCAGTGGAGAAATAGAACCTCCGCGCCGAATGCGGGCCCGCCGTATCCATGGCAGCGACTAAATCAGAATTCCCGCAGCCTACTTCCTCTTCCCCCGGATTGGGGGATGCGCACGGCTGACCGGATGTTGAATGTCACTGCGCACACGAGGAAGTAAAATGCAGTACATACTAATCTCAAGGTCACATATGATATTCAGGAATTTTCGGATAAATAAAACCTGTAGGTGTAATATAAATAATTCTCCAACTATAGGAATATGATTTTGATTTACAATAGAATTTTCAAGTAGGTATTCAATTTCAAATCTAGTACGGATGTGAGCTACTTTATTTATTTGGGATTAAAATTACAAGGTATAGGCCATTAAAGATTTTAGTGTTTCATGATTTTAGAAGCAACTTGGGCAATTATTTGTGAGTAAATGACAAACATTTAACATAAAAATATAATGAAATATAAAATAAAACTTAAGAAAAAAAATTATTTTGATAAGTGTAAATTTAAAATACAAATTACCTCTTTACGGCGGAACAAAGATTTGTAGTTCATACATTAAAATTACTACACAAAAAATGCATTTGTAACGATGTTTTATTTTTTATTTTATTTTTCATTGTATTTGTTAAAAAAACATAGTAAAATTATTTCTTTAATGTTTTTCATTTACTCACAAATAATTGTTGCCTTTGAAAATCATGAAACACTAAAATCTTTAATGGCCTATACCTTATAATTTAAACCAAAAATAAATAATAAAAAAAGTTCACATCTGTACTAGATATTTGATATACCTTTTGATTTCAAAACTAATTTTTCAGTTTGGTTAGGTATTTTGATCTCAAATCCAAATTTAAGATTTGTGTGAAACTGGCCGAAATGGGCCGCGCATACGTATAATATTACTTCTTCTTCTGAATCGGTTCCTTATTGCTGAGGTTCGTGACTCCCACTCCAATTTCTATGGTAGACAAGGCTCCTCCACTCCTGAGGTCCTTGCATGGGCGATGGATAAGGATTGATAGGATAGGATAACTTTCGGTATGGCTAGGAGCGGGGTGAGGGGTTTATCGGTTACTCGGCTGAGTGACCAGTGACAAGTGGAAGAAACTTTTTTTGTTTGATTTTGAAGAAAAAAATAATCGAAAAAAAAGACATTTATTTTTGTATATTATATTTATTATAAGAACAATCAATCAAACCTAACCTACCCGAACAAATCAACGTAACATGGGTACATTTTTAAAATACTTAAAATTCTTGATTAGACTCAAAGTATTCGATTTTTGTTAGTGAATATCGTAGGTCAGTATTTCAATTAAATTTATTAATTAAAATAATTTATTCGAAAATTGAATTTTGATTGAACAATCGATGGTTTGCAAAAAATTATTTCTCAAATTGTGATATTTTTGACAGTTTCGTAATGATTAAAAAAACATTTCAGATGTATTGTCGTGTGGTTGTAATAACCCAGAGACCTTCGCGAGGGTGGAAAGAAGATATTTTGAAAGTTTCAAACATTTCCTATGCTTAAGAGCCATTAACCAGCGGCCGAGAATTTAAATTTCGTCGAACGATGATCTTGCGATTGTACCCTTGCTATGGTACAGGGCGGTTCCGATGAGAAAGATTAATTATTCTCCATACCAGCATTTCAATACAATGACTCAATATCGATTTATTTCATTCCAAATTTGCTTTGAGAAATACCCACATTCAAAAATGCTCAAACTCGTGATGATAAAACAATTAAAATTATCTACTTTATGTAATTATTGCTTGATCATAAGTATTTACAATATTTCAATAATGTCTAAGCAAAATAAGAATGTTTTTTTTTAAATATATTAGTTTGTAAGACGTAGATAAACAGACAAACTGAAGTATTTTCGTCACAAAACAAGAGCGCAGATCTTTTTTATGATTTTATTTGAACTAAAATTAAAATTCGGAAAAGCAGGTTTCCCAAACAATTTATTGATTTATTCTACTGCATGATTATATGATTTGAAATGTATGTTGTATAACACAATTTTTTGTTTGAAAATCAAATCTGAAAACGGCCTACAGTAAAACCTTATTGTACTAAAAAAAACATATTTTCTCAATATTTAAAAAATAACTTCACTAGATAACAGAACAATCTTTCGCAATCAATTCATCATTTTTTGTGGAAAACGTCTAAAATTTGATTTAAAAATGACATATTTCCGGTTATGTCTGGTTATTCCCTCCTTAACAGCAATACATAAACAACAAAAATGTAAGCAAAAATTCATTATTTTGTTATACATACAAATTATTATTTTTTTTAATATTCGGCCTAACCTCATTTATCGATACCCCGATACCTGCGATTCAAAATCGATGCGTGAAGGTATGAAAGCGATTACTTAACAATTTACAGTGCATTTCAGACAATTCCCCTGGTCGCCCACGCCGTAGAGAGACACACCCTTATCTCCCAAGTAACTTTATTGCCGCCAGATGTTCCTGGCCGATGGTGACGGCTGCGGCTGGTGGCTGCGAGGTTCTCTCAGTTCTGGCTGAGTGGAGGGGAGGTGCGTGCGGACTTATAGACTCGCGGTACTGATTCAGGCATCAATACTTGTATCGTATCTGCCACATAAAATTCAATGTTTTTGAAGTAAAAACTTCTTTGATAAGCACCGATTTGATAAATTTGTGACTCGATGAAATAGAAACGAGCGACACTAAAAACTATTTAAAACTAAAATACTCGGTTCCAATATAATACGATAAGTCCACAGTTCCACGCAAGTCTCCTTCGGTGTAATTGTATAAAGCGCCTGACGAACCTCAACATCAGCGGCCTTACATTTACCGGACCAAGGATCGAATCCTACGGAATCCAAAAAGAATAGATATTTTTATTTTTGTAAAATCAATATCCAATCTTCAAACCACTCCAAAATGAACAGGCAAAATAAAACCCAAAAGAAAGCGACATCTAGCGACTCCGAAAAAGAAAACATAGATACTAATAAGATGATGATATATAAGAAAAGTTGCATTGGAATTCGACGACAAAAATATCGAAAAAATCATCCTTCTCACGTTTGAAAACGAAACGAAAAAGAGAGAAGATGCTAGAACAATGACGTCACGTAATATCTCTCACTGGGACTAGTGTGCTTATTTATACGTTGTTACATTTAATTTTTATAAATAATAAAAACAGATTAACTGAAAAAAGCAAGAAAGGGTTTCCGGAAAGCCTTGGAAATATGCTGACTCACAGTAGGTAGGTACTCCTATGACAAAGAACCACATAAAACATTTTTTTGTAAAAACAAATTTCTGGAAATTGCCAATTTTGAATGAGATTCGGTTTCCGGAAACCAGTTTTTTTGTTTGTTTTGTAAAGAACCGTTCTGTACTCTGTACATCGCGGATAGCTGAATCGGGTTCCACGCACCGGGAAGAGGGAGGCCCTGGTTCGTCAAGAATATATTAGCTTTAATGACATTTACTCTGCACTTTACGTTTTGTCTCATTGTTTATGTGCATTTTCGTATCTCGATATTGCCTTCACTTGGTTTGAATATATTAAGCTTTTCTTTCTGTTTTTGTAATGCCCGACTGGGTTTATGACGGCGCGCCAGGCAAATCTGACAAATCAAATGACAAAAGAACCGTTTCACAAATCTGTTGAATTTATTTATTATTTCATGCTGGTAGGTAAGTCGAATTAGTAATAAAAATCCTTTTCAATTTTATTTATTGCATATTACATTATTCAGTCAGAAGCTTCGGAGCAATTGGTGCAGTAGGTACCTTGATCCTCTTTTGACTGTCCATTTATGTAATAATAATTGTCCTGTATGTAGAAATTTCAATTTTTCCTCAACAGTTAAATTTGTGGAGCAAATCAAACTAACTGACTAACTTTAACGGTTATAATATAATATTTTATTATATTATATTTTGCTTATGTTAGAAGTCAGCTTGAGTACAATTCTCCCGTCTGGAATCCACATTATATTACTTATGTACAAGCTGCTGAAAGAATACAAAACAAATTCTTACGTTTTGTAAATTTTAAAATGGGTATTTTCCAGCAATTATGTTGAGCTATAACACTGTTAAAAATGATATGAATATGCTCAAATTGTCAGACAGAAGAATTTTCATTGGCTTGTTATTTCTATATAAAATTCTAAATGATTTAGTTTGTCCGGTATTGCTTGAACTGATAAGCTTCCGGATACCACAACGTAATACAAGAAGTCAGGATTTATTTCAATGCAGAAATTCTGGGTTTAACTACAATATATGAATACCGGAAACTTAAAAGGGTAAAACCCAGAATACTAATCGAGGCAAATAATTAAACTAATTCAGTGGATATATTCAATTTATCTTTAAACAAATATAAAATGTTGTTACTGAGGCAGTTCAATTATGTACCTACAATTAATACTGTATATTTCTTACTAATCATATGTAAAAGCTCCGAAAAATTGCGGTAATATTACGATTTGAAAAACTCACACCACAATTTTATTACCAACTGGAGAATCAATTAGACCACAAAGAGAATTTTTTATTAAATGTATTCAATCCTCAGTTAGACCAAAACAAATATATATAAGACATTTGAAGATTCACCAGAAAACCGGTCCCTGAAAAGGAATGTCCAATCCTAGTCAAACAATTATTTTTTAGGTGCAACTTCAGGCCAATGAAAGGTGATGAAAAAGGAACTTACGTAGGTTACGTTAGGTTATTTAAAAAAATAATTTCATCACTTTTTAAGATTTTTCAAAGGGGTGTTGCAATTTGCAATGCTATTTTGTTGAATTGTCATGGAACCATTTTAGATAAATCTCAATGAAATTAGCTACTAGCCGGAACAAGAGATGGCGCAACAATGTCGAAAATTGAAAATAGATGTTTTATAGTAAAAACCTTATTTTTATTGGTTAATATTTTTTATTCCATTCGAGCAAAAACATTAAAACACACATCGATTATTTCAATGTTCCGAAATTGGAAAAAAATTTAAATTTTTTTTTTACTAACTGGCATTGAACTCTTTTTTTCTGGAGACAAAAATTATAATCCAATAAAATCTTCCTCTTTTTTTACTTCATGAGATAAACTTCGACATCATCTGCTCTTTCAATCTCAAAATTGGTATAAGCAGAGACATCTGTGAATTTACTAGAGACTTATTATATCCAATAACAAAAACCTCTTTACCCCGAATGAAAAATTCATAATCTGTTCATAGATGGCAGTATTATTGTTCTGGCGTCATGATAAAATAACGTTCAGTGCCATCACTGAGGAGCGGTGAGAGCAAGAACTACAAAAATGTTAATTATTTTGTATTTTCCTGCGTACACATTTGCGAGCCGAAGCGCAAGACGAACCACTTACTCTGGGTGCGGTCGGTTCGTTCCTTTCTCACGATTCGTGGTCCGGCTCGCAAGTAGGGTATATGTCGTAAGCCGATTGTAAAATCAGGCAGATCACATTGCCTAGCCGCATTGTGAAATGGCGGCAGATCGTGATGTGCCCGAGGCATCATTAAGTGCGTGATTGCACGATTGGCCTGCGACATATACACAGCATAAACAATAATTTTTACTTACAACGGAGATCACTTGAGGTAAAATGTATTATTAATCTTACGAGAGAAAATCTAAACCTCCTTTAGATTATGATCATTTATTGTGGGCAGTCGCAAAATTGGCTTTGGAATTTTTAGTGATTTTCTGAAACTCGCAAAAAACTATCGGGAACTTGCACACAATTTTTGCATTCATTGCTTTCCGAAAATTTTTTTGCAATTATCTGGAAATAAATTAAAAAATGGGAATGAGTAGGAAAATAAATAATAAAACGATAAAAAAATTTAAATTGGAAGTTTAATATTATCAATTACCTAAAAAGGCTAAAATTAAATCGAAAATCAAATTGTTTAAAATTCTTCCACACTAATTAATGAATTGAAATCAATCATACTTTAAAAAAAATCATTAAAAAAATTATTAAAAAAAAATCACTGACAATTAATAGGTAAGTAATACCTTGATCATGCATGCACTGAGAATTATTTTCACCAGATAAAAATACACAACACAATTTATTGATTTCTTAACGAATATAAAGATGATCTTTTTTATGTTCTCTGCAAAGAAAAGGTATAAAATTCAATATTACTAATGAATTATACTGCAGGTATAGTAGACTCAAAATTTTTAAATTCAGTTAAGTAATTCAACAGAATACAATGCAAATTATCTGGTGGTGTCAATTTTGAAATTGACTTCTAAGAAAATTAATATAAAAAAATTATTCTAATTAAAAAATATTTTGAACTTAACTCAGCATTTTAAAAATAAGGTAATTTTTTCCAGTAAGCACTAATTGCTTTGTCCGAGAAACTGGGCTGAGTTTAATTAGTCGCCAAATTATACATGGACGAACAAACGAAAAACATAAAAGAGGTAAAATTATTTCAGTATATCAGCCGTCTCCTGCGAGATGTGCTGCTGCGACGACTTCAACTTCATGTTGTTGATCAGAGATTCAAAATCGAAGTCTGGCATCTCCAGCGGAGGAAGTTGGGGAAGCTCCCTGTCCTCTTCTCCCGGGCTCAAATCAATGCACGGAGTGAAGATGAATGGAGACGAATCGATGATGGAATCCGTCATTATCGGTGGAATCATCTGCACCGTCTGAGGGCTCGGCTGCGAGTTGTGCTGCTGCTCAAGATATTTGTTCCGCTCAGTTTCCAAACATGCAAGCTTCAACTTCAGATCCTTGGTCTCCTGCGTGCTCGCTTCTAGCTGGTTAAGCAACTGATTGATGAACTTTCGCAGTTGCTGATTCACAATCTGCAGTTCTTCAATGACGATGTTATCGTTTTTGGGCTCCTTCAGACCAGATACGAGCAACGTGTCACTAATCATGCACTTCACTACTCCGTTATCTATGGAATCATTATCACCTAATGAGTCCAAATCATTCTTTGCAGTACGCTTGTACAGTAACTCGACGATGGAGTCGGCTTCGTCCATGGTCTTGTTGATTGCGGTGTGTAAGCTACCAGACGTCGCATCTTTGAAGTCAGCCTGATTGTATCTAGCCATTTTCAACTTCTGCTTCTCAATGTTCTTCTTCAGGTTTTCGAATTGCTCTTTCTTAAACAGGGCTAGCTCCTTTTGTTTCTTATGATACTCGCACTGAAGGTTGATAGATTCAACAGCCTTGACTGAAGTGGTCAGACTCAAAGCTTCTTTTAAAAATTCTGCGGCTCTCTCATGACACTGGATAGCTTCATCATATCTTCTATATCTCATACTAGCTTCAGCTCTCCTGTGTTGTTGATGTGCCTGAAAATGGGAACATTGTAAAAGAATTTAGACATTGTTATTGTTGCCAAATTCGAAAGCGTAATTTTAGATTGTCCGTACGTAAATATAGACCTAATTAGCATTGTGCAACAATATGGGATAGTTGTAGAACATATTTTACCGCATTTAGGGGAGATTTGTCCATTAAACTAAATTAAATTCAATAAACTTTCAGAATTATTAGGCGATATCGCCGTAATTAATCAACACAAGATACCCATATAAAAGAATGACAACTTGTCCAACTTGATAACAATAACAAATTGAATTGCTGCGATAAAATAACATTTACTCCAACACACGCGCAAGAGAAACGAGAACGAAGAAACTAAACTGATCCACAGACAGTGATTCCCTTGTATTTCATCCCCAAAGAAATAACATGAAGTCGTGCTAAAAAATAAAATGGGATTTTTCATTTTACAAAGTGGTAAACAGTCCACAAGCCGCTGCATGCCGCTACACGTTTAATAGGCCTTGATTTTGAAAAGTAAACTACTTTTAAACTTAATTACCAAAAGAAACAACGGTTTCGGTCGAGGTAGACGAAGAAGTATGCATTTAAATTCGATTTTCCCATTTAAAATATCTCCATACATTGGCGCTATTTTTTTTTGTATGGATTTGAAATTTGCGAAGTTTTGTATCAAACTAAATACGCATGAATTATTAAATTTACCTAAACTAAGAATCTAATAACATATTTTGCGTACGTAAATAGTTGTTTCTTGTAGTAATTATTGAAATGAAGTGTGATTTCCATAATCTGTGCATTTGCGGCGGCTTTTGGATTAATTAATTATAAGATCATTGTATCTTCATGATTAAAATAATTTTGAAAATATGACATTTTCACTAATTATTGACGAAAAAATATGGAGCGTGTGCGTGCAACACAATATTATTGACTAAAAAATCTTTCACGTCCTATCCTAAAAACAGGTTCTGTTTCTGTGGTCAACTGAACTGTCAAATTTACTATAAAATCAAAACAAAACTGGAAGATTCGTACAAATGGTGTAATTTAAAAAATGTATATTATAAGAATATAAACTAGTTTGCAAAATGGTAGTTTGTTGTTGCGTGCGCGGTTGTTCAAATGATTGGAAACCTAACAGCGATTTACGATTTCACAGGTATAATCATAAATAAACCACGGAATAACCATAGGATGTCAATAGATATAATAAGGGCTGAGCAGATTGTACATTTCATAAATACAATGATTATGTTTTATTATTATTGTAATTTTTTGATTTCGCAGATTTCCTTTAGCCAACCGTTATTTACTAGATAAATGGTTAAAAGCTTTGCATCTTGAAGGCTTCGCGCCCAAGTCTCATTCAAGAATATGCAGCTCTCATTTTATTCCCGAGGATTATTTTAATTCAGAAACACCTGGGAAAAGAACGCTGTTAAAACCACACGCCATACCGTTCTCATTTGTTACAAAGATCTCCCAAGACAACATCTCGATACAGGTATCTTTTATTGCTCACCATTCGCAAATAAAATCAAAGATTTACTTTACAAAACGTCTGAATGTAGCAATTTCAGATGTGTGAATACTAATTATTCCTTTAAAACGAGTCACTACAGACAGGACTGGGTCTTTTATAATGAATTATTATTAACGTTGCAAAATTGTTCCAAATAATTATTTTATCATGTGGATTCCTCATTTCAATTTTTGGCTACTATATCTTGTGGATTGAGTTCAGTTCATAATCAAAATGCCTTAAAAGCCACATACTCCACGTGCATAACACATTACCATTACCAAAAGTCATGGTTTGCAAGAACTCGAGTGAGTTAATGTCTATACAACATTTAGTGTACACTCTAGAGCCTGGTTTGTGTCTGCAACCGTAATGGTTACAGCTCAAAGATGAATACGCGACTTTACAAAATGAATAGCAGCATGAGTCCATCGTTCCAAAAAGTTTACATTCTCCTCGTATATTAAACATTGTCTTTACGCTATTCCAAATTTAAACATTCAAGTAGGAACTACTAAAAGAAATACGACGGACTGCACATAATTTAAAAAAAAAAAATCATTATTCCAATTTTAAAATGGATTTTATTATTTTCAGAATAATTGCCTGAGCCTTGAAATGAATGTGAAAATAGATAAAAGATCTCAACTTACTCATCACAATGATAAATCAGGATTCTTCGAAGACGAAACTTCTGGTAGCTCCTTATCTCACCACAGCAACAAATACAAAGAGGTGATTTCGATTTTGCCTCTTTAGCCAACTTTATTATTGTTACGAAAATAAAAAAGTTTTTTTTTTTAAAGCAGTAGGTACAAAAAGAAATATTTCTAGCCATGAAAAATTAATGATTTTCTGGAAGTTATTTTGTAAAAAGAGTGTTTCACTGTAGAATCTTGGAAGTAACGCCCATTTAAAAACAATTAGTTATGAAATATAATATTTTCATTTTAAATGAATACTCATTGTGAAACTTGTGATAAATCACAATATCACCTAACTCGTCTTGCCAAGATGAGAACTGAAATTTCAAATCAAAAAATATTACAAATTTTAAATATAGAATAAAAATAATTGCCTTGTAAAATATATTCTATAAAGCTAAGTACTGGATTTTACAAAGTTATTTTTTAAATTAATAATGTTCACAACACGTACATCAGTTCCAATTAAGAAAATGTCACACTTGAATGCTCAAGGAAATTATATTGTTTCTTTATTTTTTATTTTACAGTCTAGCGGATGTTCACACTCTCAGGAACCTACAAATATCTATAGAGAAGTACAAGGAGTTGCTACGCAAACATCCCTTTTAGAAATTTCTCCTAATTTATCACCATCGAAAGTAATGTGGCGACGTAAGATCAAACTACTACAACAAAAATTAAGAAGGCGAGATGAAAAAATTATAAAAATGAGAAAACACATATTTAATCTCAGAAACGAGGAACACGCCTGCGAAAGAATCAAATACGTTCTTAAAAAGCATTTCAATGGTTTCTCAGCGGAACTGTTTAGGCATCAATATAAAAATAGCAAAGTTAAGCCAAAGCAAAGGCGATACAGTGAAGCTATGAAAAGATTTTCAGTAAAATTGTTTCTGTATTCGCCAAGTGCTTATAAATTTGTAAGGAATTATCTACAGCTACCCCATTCTAGATCTTTATTAAGAAAACAGTCACTAAGAACAGGTAATTTTTTTTACATTAAGCGAACAAGATTAAACATGGCAACAATTCTATCAAAAAATTTATTCCAAGTAAAAGTTTTTACAAAATATGAATTTAAGGGAATCCATCTCCCCCGATGTATAAATAGTTACTTCTCGCCCTGGTTAAGACGATTTTTTTTTATTTCAGTAATTTTACTATTTTTTAATTTGTAATGGAATTCATCAATTTATTATTATTTCTTTAATATTTGCTTTTATTTTGTTCTATTTTAGATGATTCACAAAAATCAACAGACCACGATTGACATCTCGAAAGAATGACCCAAACTAATTCCTTGTGTTCATCTTAAATAATGTCTTCCACCATTATTAATTGTGGAGCAGACTGGCATTTATTTATTTATCGATGTTCCTCAAGAGAATGGAAGAGCGTTTTTCAGAAAGTCCATCACACTTAACACTTGTAACTTTTAGAAAATTTATGACAATACATTTTTATTCTGTGACCCAAATCTATTCTGGATCCTCATATTCTATTCTGAACTCAAAGTCATAGACCAAGAGTTGAAGAGTTCTGACTGAATTTGTGCTAGACTAATAGTTGCACGGTAGTCATCCAAATTGATGGACTCGCCCTAACATGAAAACTGGGGATCATGAGCTGGAGGCAAACCACCAGACCATATTTTTGGTACCAGAAGAAATTAAATTTGGAACCTGAATAAACTATGACATCAGTCGTACATCGACCACTGAAGAGCCCATTGTAATAACCAGACCATGTGCAGAAAAGTAAAGTTCGCTAAAGTAAGTCAAAGGTTTGCAGCACAGTCCATTGTGGGACCTCTTTGTGCAGGATCTGAATGTTTGTTTTTAAACCAACAGCCTGGCGTAGCAACACTAAAATTGAGTGAGGTGGGTATGGAAATTATAGCACATTTTTAAGTGTCTAACTAAATAGTGTAAGAAAAATTTAAATCTTGGAAATAAGCCCGAACTTTTATTTACCCTATTTGGGATTTGTTAAGTTTTTTACACTTACAGCAATTTGCTCATTGTTAAAATGAGTAGTAATTCGTAAGCAGATTTTGTATTCAAGGACTGAATGATGATATTACAATGAGAGTTACCTGTATACTGCTAGATTCATTTATTGACAAATCACATGAAGGGGGACGGTCAAACCGCCTCCCGCGCTCCGCACAAGTTGGTTTGTTCCCCTTTTCCAGATAGGCTGATCTATTGTCTATTAATTTGAAAGTTTATAGTTGTCACCAATAATTTCAATAAATGACTTACAATTTAGTTTAGTGTTGAGTGATTTTACTTTTTCTAACGATTTCATAATGCTACTGCAAAGAAAGACTAGAAAAACATAAACTCCTAGGGGTGAGTAAAAAATGTTGTGCAATATAAGCTTTTTATTTAATGTAACTGTTATTGTGGTACATATCTGGTAACCCTCGTTTAACCTTCTAATACAGGGGTGGGGAACCTTTTTAGCATCTATGGCCATTTGAACGATGGTAGTATCATCCGCAGGACACACTAAGTTGTTCAGGGAGGGGGGTGTCCTTGCTCTGAATTACTCGAATTAAAAACATGAGGAGTTCACATCTCGTTTAGAATACAAATCGATTCTGCATAAGAGTCCGTAAGCATAAATAATAGTTACACACCCAACAAGCAAATGGTTTTCCACCAAATTTTAGAGCATATGGTGTGAAACCCGAATTTATAGTTTATCTCGAAGCACGAGGATGGTTTTCTTCAACAACTCCCCAACTGCTGGTTATTTATCATTTGATTCTGAACACAAAAAACTCTAATTCCGCGTTTTTTATGGAATTTCATCCCTGGGCGATTCGGATTTTGTTACAGGCACTTCTAGCATTAGGCCCCAGATATGTAATATAACTGCATATTATTCACTAAGAATATGCAAACATCTCCGAATGTAAAGGCATTAAAATGCTAGAAAAAGAACTTTGACATAGTGTCACTGATATGTCATGCCTAAAAATGTTCCTCATAACATAAAAAACAAACAACAAAGAGTTATTTACCGATAAGGTGAGTTGGGGTAAATCCTGATTTGGGGGAAGATCGAAAAACTCGATTTTCGCGGTATTGTGGCAACCTATAATATGCGCCAATACATCTAGAGGAGCACTATTTCATTACTCATCGCACCCCCTTCGGTCTGCTATACGAAGTGTTTGGTTGTGAAAAGCGTTTTTTAAACAGGTGAAATTTCGCGGAAAATTGTTAGATAATCGATCTTATCCCCATCATAAAAATCTACGGATCCAGATAAGCTGTTGAATTGATTTCAAATTCATTGTGTATTAGTTTTAGATATGCTAAATTGCAATTTTAGAATGAATGCCGGTCTTACCCCAAAAATTTCCGATATTACCCCACATTGAAAAATAATTTACAGGAAGTTTTGATTGGCAGTTTTTCGGTGTTTTACTGTAGATAACTCGATAAATAAAAATTTACTCACATAGTTAAGAGCTAAAGGTAATATAATAAAATTAAAAACTTTGCGGGAACACCATGAATTCCTCATTAAAAAATTCCAAAGTGGACCAATGAGCAAAAAAATTCATTTCATCAAAAAAGCACACGGTCTTACCCCAACTCACCTTATTTTTTTCAGGTTGATAATCATTTAAAAGTATTTGTGAGTAAACATGATTTCCACATGGCAGAATCATTGGGTTGAATCTAGTAAAACAAAAGGGTACAACTTTTTCACAATACAGCCAACGATTCCTTCAAAACCGTGGTTTTCTAGACTCTCTTTAAACAAATTCTCTACATCCTCCATTTGCCGCATGCGGATAGGGCATTGCTGCCACAATGTTCACCTGACAAAAATTCATGTTAAGAATTCTGCGATGTGTGAATGTCGTCTTGGTGAAGAGGACCTCAATCATATTTTTTTCAGTTGCCCTTTAAATAATTCATACAAAAATTTCATCCCTCACCTAATCAGTTCAGGCATATTGCCCCCCTATAACATTGCATGTCTGTTATCTTCTGTAAATAAACGCGTTTATAAAGTCTTGGCTAATTTCCTGAATATTAACAGCATCAATTTGTAACTGTAAGTTTAGTTCCATGTATTTATTTATTTAATTTTTTATCCATAATAAATTATATCAACATACTTATCAATTTCCTGTTGCTTCCTCGTTGTTAAATGTAATTATAATCATCTCGTATTGTAAGAATTTAGCGTATTATTATTATTTGTATAGTATTATTATATAATGTAGATAGGTTCTTGTTATTGAAACTAAATTTGTAAATATTAACCCAAAATTACACTCACAAAATTACACTCGTAAAATTATTCACTTGACACTGGCCAGAACACTCCATTGGGGTGAAAAGCCATGAAAAAAAAAAAAAAAAAGTATTTGTTTTGAATTTTTAAAGTTTATTTCTAAGTAATATTTTATCAAAGTAACATTTCAGGCGTATTTGACAAAATTCTGAATTCAACTATCAGCTACATTCAGATTATAAATGCGACTGCAGCGCCACCTATACCAATGTTCAGAGTGAAGCTCACTTATAGGTGCCACGCAGTAATGCTTGAATTATTCTTGTATGTGGCTGGTGGCTGGAGAGGTCAACAGGCCTCCCTCAACCAGTCTCTCCCGATCCGGCCTGCCACACAGCTGATGGACAGACGAGATGAGATGAGACATGACCCCGACAAACCCCAACAGGTTTGTAGGCGTCAACAGGTTTCATGTAAATTGAATTTGAATTCTGAATCGTCATTGTGATGAGTTATGACTTGGATGAACTATCACCGCAGATATTTCCATATTATGAGTTGCCAGTTACAATGCCATAGAACAATCAAATATCGAGTTGGCAACACTGTAAATGTCAAATTTCGTTTATCAATATTGTTATTTTTGTTGAAGTTGTGCTTAGTTTTTAAACCCACAATGTCGGAATATGCTAGCGTGAAAAGAGGAAAGTTGATTTTAAAAGGGCACGAATCCAAGTACGTTTGTTTTTTTCGTAACATTTTTAGGTTACCATAATAAAACTCATTTCGTAGTTATGATTCGCATAGCTTTATCGATACAAAAACAGGAAAGATTCTGGCGGTTTGGTTTATTTAAGCCCGTCTCTCTTCACTTCACATATCCACACAATACATTTGTTTCAATTTATTACATTCTAGATCCAAGAAACGAAAGCACAAGAAATCCAAGCGCGACCGCGAATCGGAGACTCCTGTCTTAAACACAGACACAACAGCCCACGGCGGATGGTGGAAGACCGAACGTATCGAAGAAGCAACTGGAAACATCGCGATTGAATTTGGAAACAGAACGTACATAACCTCACTTGACAATGGCCTATTTACCCTTGGGGCTCCTCACAACGAGGGGGACGGGCCTGCGCCTGAAGAGATCTTTACCGCGTTTGGGGTTGGAGAAACTAAAGTGGCGCTAAAGTCTGGTTATGGGAAGTATTTGAGTGTTGGATTGGACGGAATAGTGACGGGACGGGCGGACGCTGTGGGAGCCTTGGAACAGTGGGAGCCGATTTGGGAAGATGGTAAATTATTTTATTTTATACTAACACTAAGTCCTGTGGTCTTTTTAAGGAAAGTAAGGTGTGGAGGTGAGTATTGAAGAGACCGACTTTGTGGGGGGAGAAAGCACAGAGGCCTGCAAATCATTCCATAACGGGTCCCAGAAACGACCCATTTTCATGTGACAATTATTGTCAAATGCGTACAAATGTTGGGAGTGCGTTGACATGTTTCCCGATTGTGCACCGGTGCTGAAAGAATCAACAACGCCAGTTCCTCAGAGCGTATTCCATTGAAATACCATTAGGAAAAAAGACAGTGTTAAATCTTTTGTGGGTAAGTATGTTGGTAGAAATAAAATAAAGGCAGTTCGATTAGAAACACTCAGTTGTTTATTAACAAAAGGTTACAAGGTTATTATACGAATAGTTGTTGTTGTGGAACGTAAGCAGGTAGCACTGAGTTCGTACTCGAAGTGTTGCTCGTAAGGTAGGAGAAAGTCGCGCCGTAAAGACTGGCTGGTGCCCGCAGGTTCGTCGTTTATAAAGGTGCCCGCGTGGTGCAGTATTTGTAGATTTTCTCGAAGTTCGGCACTTATCTCTGCGCGCCTCGAAACGGCTTAATCAGTGAAATTTGATATTGTCGCAGTTACTAGAAAGTTCGTGTTGCAGGGCTGCCACAGAGTTGTGAGATGGTAACAGGGGTGCCACACTTACATTAATTGTACAGTGAGTGACATCTATTGTCTTTTTATCCAACTTAATTAGTCTAATCATAGGTCGGTTATTCTGGTACCCTACAATGCCAGCAGAGGCCGCCAGGAATAATGTTTTGTTTTAAATGTCAGATAATTTGTACAATAATATGTTTTCAAGTGTTGTTTGATCATGTTTGCCAATTCTCGAAAAAGTTTTGTAATTAAATGACTCAACAAAAATCACAGTGCATTTTAAATCTAAGAAAGACTTAGCATAAAACCCCAACAAATAGCACTTCCAACCGACGCCTGTGTTCTAAAGATTACAAGATGTTTGTTATGATAGGAGAATCTATCAAACAGACCACCTGTTAATTTGGGGCTCCAGACCAGAGGTTCCTGCCAAATTCAAGCATGGGTATAGGTGATTTGTATAGGGTTGGCAGTTTTGTATTGTATAATATTATGTACCATATATATAATATACACCATATAATATGTACATTTTTTTTTGTTCTCTAGATTTTATGTCCGGGTTAAATCTTCCTCACAGGAAAAACTTAATCCTTCCACACACTTTTCCACAAATGCTAATAGTCAATTCACGCGATGTAATTGCATTGTATAAGTATACTAAATACAAAACTATACAAGAACAACACGTCAACCTACCAGAGACCATATGGGAAAATACTTCACCGACTCCAGATATTTTCATATCAGAGGGTTTGGCTCAATAGAACTCCTAACTGAACCGATAAATCCTACCGATCCCTCAATATAAATATTTAAAAAATCTTTCGTAATCCTACATGTATTTAATATGACTGATTTTTGCATTTTTATATAAAGATTCTTTGACAAATCTAATAAGCCTAAATTTTTAATTAGAGAGCTAGGTATAATGCTAGTAGCCGAAATAACAAATGGTAATATTTTTATAGTCCGAGAATGCCAAATTCTTTTAATCTCATTTCCTAAATCTGTATATTTTCTAATTTTTTCAGAAACAGATTTTTGAATATTACAGGAATTTGGAATAGCGACATCAATGATATAAGTTATTTTTTTAATTTTGTCATGTAAAACTATATCGGGTCTATTATGACGAATCGTTCTGTCTGTTAGTATAGTTTTATCATAATATATTTTATAAAATTCATTTTCTAAAAACGAATTTGGTTCGTATTCATAATATGGTACTACATTACGGCAGTCAATCAATTTATGTTTAATTACCAAACTTTGATGAATTATTTTTAAAACCTGATTGTGTCTAAAAGTATATTCAGAAGGCGCCAATATAGAACATCCCGATATAATATGTTCTATAGTTTCCGGAAAAGCCAAACATTTTCTACATAAATCATCAATTTGATTTCTATCTTTGATTATATATTTCCTATAATTTTTAGTATTAATGACTCTATCCTGAATGGCAAGCACAAATCGTTCTATTTCTGCGCTCAATTCTCCAATACTCAACCATTTGTTTGACGAAAGTTTGTCAACATACGTTTGGTTGAGATAATTGAAGTGTTTGGCGTGAATAATTTTATTTGACCAGGAATCTAATAATTCCTGGTTGGTATTTAAAATAATGTTGGCATTATCGTCGTATAAATTTAAAGGTGTAATGTTTCTATCTGCCTTGCAAATTATTTTGTGCATTTCTGAACTATTAGCTTTCCTATGGAAAAAAGTTCTTAGCATTTCTACCTGATTGTATTTCAAAGAAGTTATTTTGACTATACCTCTACCTCCTAAATTTCTAGGTAAATTAATTCGTTCTATAGCTGAATTTGGATGATGGCAATTAAACTTTGTTAACGTAGTTCTAATTAATCGTTCTAAGCTATCTAAATCTGTATTGGACCATTTAATTATGCCAAATGAGTACGTTAATAAAGGTATTGCCCAAGTATTTATTGCCTTTACTAAATTTTTAGCAGATAGATTGCATTTTAAAATTTTTCTGACTCTACTTTGAAATTTAATCCTGATATCATTTTTAATACTAGTATGATCTAATCTATTCGATTGCGGGTATCCTAAATATTTATAAACCTCATCCCCTTTCATACTTTTAATTTTGAAATTTCTAAATATACCCTCGTCTCCGTCTACAATTTTGCCTTTCTCTATATGGATCGTTCTACATTTATCTAAACCAAAAGTCATTTTAATATCGTCTGAAAAAATATATATAATAACATTATATAATATTTTTTTTTTTTTTTTTTTTTTAAATATGTTTATTCAGTTTTAATTTTACAATATTTTATTTTACAAATCTTACGAAACTGATCAATCAGTTTGATTGTAAGAAATCTCTCATTTTTTTCTAATTATTTAATACAGTATACTTTTCAGTTTTACATAGTATATACTAAATATAATACTTAATATTAAAATACTAATTATTACGACAAACTAATTATTATAATGTTTTAATGTTTATGAATTGCGTTGTAGTAAAAATATTTTACACAGTACAAACATACGGTGAGAAAATAAATAGATAGGAACTATTTTATTTGATTTCATGTTCTTCGGAGGTAGAAAGATTTAACTTTTGTTAAGATTTATATAATTTAATTTATATATTTATAACATTATATAATAACATTTCAGTTATCTGAACAATAAAAGTAGTTAAAAAAATAAAAGTTAAAAAAATGAAACCAAGTGATTATTATTTATAATATGAATTAATCTTTTCACAGTTATTGTGCTGGTTATAATGTAACTATTGAGCCGTGAATATTGGAACATATTTGTCTTGGAATATACCTGAAATGGTATCAATATCTCAAGCTGACATTGTTAATGAAGTTTTATTATTTTATCTTATATTCTTTATAATCTTTGTGTACTAAAGCTTACGACTTCTGCTTTTCGGTGTGATCTTAGTTTTGGTGTTTACTTTTTAGTCATTCCTCTCTTTGACATTTCTTTTTTCTTCGACTAAAATGTTCGATAAAGTTGTATACTCCTCTTCACTTGGTCAATCGTGGCGTCGAACGCTTTGCGTAAGTGAATTAATTTGAACAAAATTAAAATATAAAATACATATTTTTTCATCCCCCCCTACATAAATACTGACTTTTCATAATAATACTAAATCTAACTATTTGAATTAGAAATATTTTGTATTAACCAGAGGCAGAGTACGACAAGTTTACCCAATTTTTTACTCAATTTATGACAAGTTTTAGATCTTTTTTAAGTGCGTTTCGATTCTGAAATAAATAAACGCTTTATTGTTTTTGAAACATTGCTGCGGTCTTAAAAATACCATAAAAAAAGTTTTAACTGTACAAATAAATCTCTGAAGAGTTCCCAGAACCTTATTAAAAACACTTCTCTATGGCGCTTTGTGTAAAATTTCACCTTTTAAATTTTCAGGAAAAATGGCTATCCTCAGTTCCCTTGGGAAGTTCATGACTGTCTCCCTGGAAGATGACTCCCTGGTAGCCTTGAGGGACAAAGTGACACCCGAGGAGCACTGCGTCATCCGGTCCCAGGCCAGTCAGGAGGTTGACACCAAGCCCCTGGTGCCAGTTGAAGAACAAGGAAACATTGATGAGATCGAAGTGAATTATGTGTAAGTCATCAGTTATCGTCATCCTAGAGAGGGGTGTGAACTCAAAAAACACTCCAATTGCTCACAGTATATTGAAAGAAGCTAAGATTAATTAATGGTGTGAATTTTTAAATAATTTTGTTTTTAAAGCCTGTTTAAATTCAGCCAAATTCTGGATATTAGTAAGAGCTGAGGGAAGTTTATTCCAAATGAGCGGGCCAGTTACACGAAAAGATCGATTATAGTATACGGCTCCATTTGACCTAGAAATCTTAAGTTTTTCGATTAAACTATTAGTAACATCTAGATCTGTTGACCTTAGAGTAAGGTATCTACCGCTTAAGTTTTGTCGGATGCATAGTTCCAATATATAGGCTGGTGCCATTCCTTGCGCCTTCATTCCCCAACTCATTCTTCATTTTGCAATCATTCCTCAGTATCATATTGACTTTGGAAAAAATAAATGGTTAAAGCGCCTTGTAGGTGTATGGAGCATTATTAACCATTTATGAAGTTGTAAAATTCCTCTTATATCTTACCAGACTTGTTTTAAATTAAGCACCACCCTTTATCAGTTAATATGATCGACATTACTCATCGCTCGATGAATCATCGTAGTCCATACTGATAAAATTAGGCAATTTACATAAATTTCGATAAAAATTACAATTTTTTCTTCAATGTGTCTTGTATTTTACTCCCATCCACCCTGACACCATCACAAGCGGTGGTTCAGATTACTGATTTTGACGAAGCTTTTCAAAATGTCCCTGAAGTCTGGGTCTGTGCCCTCCGGTTGGAAAAAAGCGATCATTCACCCTAGTCCAAAGAAGGGTGACCGCTCCAACCCGGCCAACTACCGCCCCATAGCGATCACATCTGTTCTGTCAAAAGTGATGGAACGTGTGATCAACGACAAACTGCTCACATACCTCGAGAAGAACAAAATTATTAACGACCGTCAATACGGATTCCTGCGGAACCGCTCGTGCGGTGATCTTCTCGCGTATGTGACGCATGTTTGGGGGCGGTGCCTGGAACGTTTTGGTGAGACCCAAACGGTTGCACTGGACATTTCCAAGGCCTTTGACCGGGTTTGGCACCGAGGGCTTGTCAACAAACTGCCTTCTTACGGACTTCCCGCATCCTTGTGTACGTGGATTGCCGACATTTTGAGGGAGAGGTCGATTCAGGCGGTTGCTGATGGTTTCACCTCTTCCTCGCATTCGATAAATGCTGGCGTCCCACAGGGATCGGTTCTGTTGCACATCAATGACCTCTTGACGTGTGCACCGATTCATTGTTACGCGGATGACAGTACAGTCCATGATAGCTTTTTGTTTGACAAGCCTCCAAAGGGCTCACAAACCTCAATGGCTCGGAGGGCTTTGAAACAAAGAATGGACGATTACCTCGAGAGTGTTTTCTCTTGGGGTAAGAATAACCTCCTCGAATTTAATGTTTCAAAGACCCAATCATGTCCGATTACATCTAAAAGGGATCGAAATGATAATCTAGTCTCCTTCAACGGAAGCATTTTCCCGAACAGGCCTTCCATTGATATGCTTGGTGTAACTCTAAGTGACCAGCTCAGGTACGGGGGCTCCATCGAAGCCAGAGTTAAGTTAGCCTCACAGAAACTGGGCATACTGTACAGGGCACGCAGATACTTTAATAGTACACAACTGCTAACCCTGTACAAATCGCAAGTGCGCCCCACGGTTGAATTTGGCAGCCACCTCTGGTCTGGAGCCCCAAAATACCTGAAAAAAACCCTTGACTCTGTGCAGAAACGGGCGGTCCGTTTGATAGACTCTCCTAACCTAACAAACGGATTGCAATCTTTAGAGCACAGGCGCCAGGTGGGAATGCTGTCCCTGTTCTACCGGTATTACAATGGAAGATGCTCCGAGGAACTAGCGTCATTGATCCCATCGGCACCGGTGCGTAGTCGGGAAACACGCCAAACCCGCGCTCAACATTTGTACACGGTTGACATTAGTCACATGAGAACGGGTCGTTTCTACGACTCGTTCTTGAGTTCAACAGCTCGGCTGTGGAACGATTTGCCGGCCTCTGTGTTTCCTCCCTCCTACAACATGGGTCTCTTCAAGACCCATGTTCACTCCTTCCTCTCCTCAAAAACACCCTCCACACAGCATCTCAGATGACATAGGCCCTGAGGGAAATTATTTTCCTCAGAGCCTCCTGTGTGGAGTTAATGTAAAAATAAAAAAAAAATTATGGTTCTGATTATTGTGGGTTCAGATTATAGAGACTACTGTAATTGAATTAACAATAACAATTACTGTAGCAATAATAATATTATGATTTGAGCTGGTGGCGATGGCAGTGATGAAAATAAGAAAAAAATTGGATTATTGAATTAACATTTCACTATTTTTACTGTTATTATTTTATTTCAATATAGATACATACTATATATTAAAAAAAAATTGGGAATTATACAAACAACTTATATTATAATACGAAATCGTAGGCATTAAGTAACATTTTAATTTTGGGGAATATTAAAGATAAGTAAAATTTTCAAGATTTTAAGTAACCCCCGACACAAAAGAGCTGATGACTTTGAAACGCCTAAAGAGATTTTCGTGAATTGTAGCTAAGATCCGTCTCAATCACGTCAGTTTTCAAACAAAAATAACCGCATCATAATCGGTCCATTCGTCTGACTCACAGACGCGTCAAACTTATAACACCGCTCTTTGTGTCGAGGGTTAAAAAATCATTAGAAGTGTACGCTTAAAATCTTGTGATTTAATATTAAGAAGAAATTGATTAAAAAATTTTAAGTATTAAATTTTCGGCACCTACCTAAGGACATGATCTAAATTGGGGAACGATAAAGAAAAAATACCAATTCGTAAATTCAAATTAACAATTGTAAATTACGAATTTATATTTGTTCCCCAGGGTAGTCATTGGATATTTGGCTGTGTCTCCTTTTTCCACAATGTGTCTTCCCAGGTATCTGAGCCTTCTTCTCATCAGGGCTAGACATTGGCACTATAGGTGAATTGGAGTCCCTTTGTCCTCTTCACATTTCCTGCTTCTATTGGTGTTTTCTACTCCAAACAGCTGCGTGTGTCTTCTGAGATAGCAGCGTCCCATTAGGGGCAATGCCAGTTCCCTCAGTTCCTGATTATATCTTAGTTTGCATATGTGATAAAAATGCTCTATGTATCTCTACACTTGACACCAGCTAATTTGTTGTGATAGGATGAAGCCTTTATTTCTAGTCTGTCCTTTCTTTAGTCTAGGAATATCTTTTTATTTCCTTTATTGTTGGCATTAGATTGATTTGTGAACATTCCTATTATTGTCATCCTTCTTTATCTCTTCTCATCTTTTTCTTGTCCTATTTGTGTCGGGATTTCATTGCCCCAACAAAGCGTCTCCAGGTGTACTTGGTGGCTGCCTCCATCCATTTTATGCTCAATTCTCTCCTTGCATATCTTCTCCCTTCGTGTTGAGTTGCTTCTCCCAGATTAATTATTCTTCTTTCTTTATGTACTTAGCTATTTTAATTAACATCTTATGTTTTTTTTCTGCAGCAAAAAGTTCCAGAAGTTTCAAGACAAGAAGTTGCGGGTGAATGAAGAATCCCGTAATGACCTGAAGAAAGCGCAAGTGGAGGGGAACCTACATGAGACTTTGCTAGATAGAAGAAGTAAAATGAAGGCTGACAGATACTGTAAATGATTCAATAAATGTTACTTGTGATAAATCAAAATCAAATTACAAATAAACATATTTGTTAGACAAAGAAAGAAAAATAACAATTTTTGTTTTTGTCATTTTATGTTGTATCTGTGCAATTAATTATAAGCTAATTTTGTATTTTTTGAAATATTTCGTTCTTTTTTCTTACGGCAAGAGATAGACGAATGTGTACATCAGTTTTTAAGCATTTAATCTGGGAAAACAATATATTTCATAAAAAGCTACAACACCACAATGTTTTTTCTTTCTGTTTGTGTGTTTGTTACGGGTGCGCCATAAGTTTTTGTACTTTTGATATCGCTTCTGTAGGTGAACCGGACGGGAGAAAGACAGCTGCGTATGGGAGAATTCACATTTTTTTTTTTTTAAATTAAAATTTAGTCTATTTAGACGTTTATCCATTTGGAATTTGTTCATTTGTAATTTCTTCAATTGGATATTTGCAGATTTGGATTATCTACAATTGGACAAATATGACTTTCAAAGAATCAATTATTGGACATTGTTTACCCATTGGGAGTTTGGAATTTTTTCCATTTGAACTTTGTTCAATTGGATTAATTTTAGGACAGAATTTGACTTCAAATTCTAGTTTAGCTCTCGCCTAACTTACCACTACTGATTAAGTGGGTTTTAATGACTCGAGCGTTGAGCCTATTTTTTGGTAAGGTCAAATTTGGTTTTTAATGCAAATAATAATAAAATATAAATGGTTGGTAATGGTTGATAATAAAAAAAATTAAAACGCACACATATTGTATTAGGGGCCATCAATAAATTATGTCAAACGAATTTCATGATTTTTTTTACCCCCCTCCCTGTCCCTGTCACATTGTGAGACCTGGAAAGAAACAGCTTGCAGAAATGGTCGGAGTATCAGATAAAACTATTTTAAAAATTCTTCACAACCACCTTGGCATGACTAAAGTCAGTGCAAGGTGGGTGCCGAGAATGCTCACGCCGCCTCAAGCGCATGGAGTGTTCTCGTGCATTTTTGGACCTGTAGGGAAGACAAAGATGGAGTGTTGGTTCAAATCATTACTGGTGATGAAACTTGGGTTCATCATTATGAATCTGAGTCTAAACAGGACTCTATGCAGTGGCACAAGAAAGGCACACCACCACCCAAGGAGTTTAAGGTGTCACAATCGGCTGGGAAAATCATGACGACAGTCTTTTGGGAATCCTGTTGATCGATTACAAAGATAAAGGTTTCTCCATAACCGGAGATTACTACGCTTCTATCCTAGGACAATTAAAGGAAGCCCCCATAAAGGAGAAAACGGGAAATTGATAAAAGGTGTCCTCCCTCTGCACGACAACGTACCTGTTCACAAGAGCCGTGTTGCGATGGCTGCCCTGCAGAAGGTGGGCTTCGAAATTTTGCCACACCCAACCTACAGTTCTGACCTGGCTCCCAGTGATTATTACCTTTTTCCAAACTTGAAAAAAGAACTTCGTGGGAAAAATTTTCAGGTGATGAAGAATTGAAGGATGCAATTTCAGCGTATTTTTTAGACAAAGATAAATCTTTTTTTAGGGTATACATAAGTTATTCTTCTGGAACTATTTTGCTATTGTGTTTTCTTATAATATTTTATGTTTTAGTGTTTTATTAATATTGTCAAATTGACCTGCTGACAAACTGCCCTGGCAGTTTAGCGGGTGATTAAAATGAAGAATAAAAAAAAAAAAAAAAAAAAAAATAAAAAAAAGATCCGAAAAATGTATAAGGGTAGCAGGTATATAAACTGAAAAGGAAAAATAAATTTGGATTTTTATTTCGACTCCTTACTCCCCATTCGGCAAACTTAAAAACGTACCCGCGTATGTGCCAATTAATAATTGGTCAATCACAGGCCTTATTACCAATGTAGAAAAACACAAAGTACCTACTACGGTGAATAAAAAAATAAATGAATGATATAATTTGTTGAAAAACCATAAATAAATAATCGAATAGTATTAATAGGCTTGCGTCTGCGTGGTTGAATTTCAGAACCTGGCTTCAAGTGCATGTCTGACGTCACGCCAAACGCGCCGCGCCACAAAAAACATCTGTGTACGTGGAATTTAAAACAAAGATGCCGTTGTAATTCGGTTTCGAATTCGAGAATTCGTCACAAGATGTCGCCACTTCAGTCAGCAGGTCGGATGGGGTCGTGTCCCCCCTAGGTATAACTGCTACAAATTTGTGAATATGGTTATATTTGCATATACATAGTTGTATCAGGCGATAATACATAGTTGTATCAGGCGGCTATATAATACATACGACGATATGACGTCATTGCCTGTCTCGGTTACTTAGTCCCGGTGACTAGGTACACTGTTTGATAGTGGATCCGAGGATCGGGCTATTTTTGGAACCAGTTCTTATTGGATTTATAAAATGATTACTAACACTAACTTGGCGAGGCGAAACCAAAAGCCGCCCGCAGGGCCTAGCAGTAAAATTCTGCGGAGCGGGTTAACTGCTAGTATTGTATTAATACCCATTCAGTATATGGTATACTACATGTCAAACTTTAATGCTGGCCAGAACTTGATACGATCCATTCTCTCGCAGTTACTGACTATACAATGAACGTAAGCGAAAGAAACAGATGCGAAAAATTATACCTACATGTGACAGAGAAAGACGTGGGCGAGGAGGTATGCCACTTTCCTGACCTTAAACTCGCCTATTGCGATGATTTCTGTATCAACGTCAGGCTGGTATTAACGTTTGGCGGTACTACAGTTTTATGTGGTCTTTAATTTAGTGGATCAATTTATTATTGATGAAAAAGCAATTTCCCTAAATGGACTGAGTACCTAAATTGAATTATTTAGCAATGATCATTACTGTTAGTCCAGTTTTATGGCCCTTCTGTTAAGTGATTTTAGTTATCACTTAAATGGTAATATAAATTATTTTTATTACTGCTTTATGGGAGTTTGCAAATTATTTAAGTACCTACTAACAGTAAAGGATATCAAACTGTGTTAACTTTATGCATTCCACGCAATTCATCATTAACGCTAAACGTAACATACGTTATAATCTTTGCATTTTAGAAAAAAAACACAAATGTGACGTTTAAAGATTTTGGCAGGTAGTCGTCGACTTACGACCTATGCGACTTACGACTGTTCGACTTTACGATCACAATCCGCGATCAGTGGTTCGCTTGAAAAGCCTTTTCGTTGTATCCAATGCAACTTTTTTTTCTCAAATGTAAATTTAAAAGATCACAACATGCTTACTCCAGAGAAAAACGTTTTATGTGTTCAGTCTGCAATTCTTCTTTTACACACAAACAGACATTAAACCGTCATTTGTTAACACACAGTGGCAACATACATTTTTAATGTCCCTACTGCAGCTATTCGAGTTATCAAAAAGGACTCTTAAAAAATCATATGCTAACTCATAGTGAAGACAAACCTTATTCTTGTTCAGTCTGCAACTCTTCTTTTAACCACAAATAATATTTAAACTGTTATGTGTTAACTCACAGTAGAAACAAACCTTTTTCATGTTCTGACTGTAACTCTGCTTTTCGACGTAAACAAAATTTAAAACATGAACGTGCATGTAACGATTTTTACTGTACTTATTACTTCATTTTCGTCACATAATAGTATCATCACGCAGCGCAAGTAATGCGCGTATATGTAAGGAAATTATTGCTTGATTCGACTAACGACCAGATCTGACTTACGACCTGTTTGCCGGAACCGATGGCGGTCGTAAGTCGACGACTACTTGTTCCAATATCTTTGCTTAAATCTCTGATGACATGCCATATCAAGATGCTATCTGATGCTATCAAATAAGTGTTGGAGGAGACCCTGCTTCAGCATGGTTTGAAATAAATTAAGTTACTGCTTTTGGTTGATGGCTGTAACGCGATGATCACTGCAATGTTTTACTATAACTTTTGTGCTGCCATTTGACTTTGATTCAGGAGGTTTCGAATTCGAATACAACGACTACCGTTCATTTTGATTTCAGGCAACTACCCCACTCCCCTCCGCGCACGTGGGATCAGAGGCATATAGGTCTCATTGAAATCGTTGTGTCTCCCTTACTACCATAGTGAGAAATATGACATAAACGGTGTTCAAAAGAGAAAACACCACGCTTTATATTCAAATGTAAAAATTTACCTCAAAAGAAGTAAAACGTAGACCTTTATAAAACCAAAGTTTTGAATTGCAATGTGAAATAAATTTCAGAAACTTTTGGTATTTTTTATTAATTATTTTTGCGTGCAAAAATGTGAGGTGACAATAAAGTTTGTATTACATTTGTCTAATAAAATATGTACGTGTATTTTTTTTTTCGTTATCATTTTTATACAAATTTCATAACGCCAGAGCTTACCATTACACATAGAAACCCTCTTCTTCTAAAATGCAATTTTCTATAAAAAATTAATTGTAATTTTCTGTCAATCCAACGATTACTTTACGAGATTAGCCGACACAAACATATGAACCTAAATTTATATATATATTTTTGTTAAAATACGTAAAAATGTTTGACAAATATATTTGTATTATCTTTAAATCATAATTTAATCGTAATTACTAACATGGCATAGAAAAAACTGAATAAAGTCGTACGGCCGCACGTATGCGGCGATACTCCATCTGGATCATCCGAGTGCCGCCGCATACGTGATACGGCAATACTCCTCAAAGGGTTAAAGTTAAGAAAAACATAAGGTGAGTAATTTTTAAAATGTTTTTATGTTTGCACGCAAAATTTAAATTTTTCAAGAATTATGTGTTTATTTCGATTTATAAAATTTTAAGGCATATTCAGTGGCGGACAGTTTGTATGTTGAATTATCGTCAGCAAAACTTTGATTGCGTTTTTCTCGAAACTTTTTTATTACTTTTTTCAACCTGGTTGACAACATATTAAACAAACTACACATACGATTTGCATGCACCAATTCTTAAACTGTTCGAAAACCCAGTGTCTATGGCACCATTTAGGGGCATTTCGATATTAAAAAAAAATGGCAGACCAGCGAATTTTATTTTCGATTTTTTATGGAAAATTTTCATCGTTAATAAAAATTGAAAAATAGAAGGGGGCCCTTAATTTTTATTTATTTTTTTTTTATTTTTTTTGGAAAATCAACAGATATATTACACTTATAATAATAACCTTAATAATATACATAAAATCCAATGATAGATTTTCACATAATTAAAATTATAATTAAAAAGTAAAACAAAAAAGTAAGGGTCCTGTACCCGTAAGAACTTAAAAATATAAAAATTATTCAAAAAAAAGATATAAAAACACAATATAAACTATAATAACCTGCTTACTAAATTTCAACATGGAGTATTCTCACTCTACAACAGCAATAATAATAATATGTACATTGTACACACCTACAACTCAATAGTTAAGTCGAATGACAAGTATGCAACTGGAAAGGATTCACAGCAATATTATGGTAACTTGCAACACGGTCAAAAAATTATTTAATGTTGGCTATGACATACTTTTTTAAGGAACTTAAATTACATGAGAATATGTCTATATTATTAAAATTCTTATCATTTGATGTATTTACATTGCATGCAAATGCATGTTGCATGCAAACATGCAATGTAAATACATTGATTCTTATCAATGTATTTACATTGCATGTTCTGAATATAAAAGCATTTTGTCTGAGATTAGTAGTTCATTTTTGAAGATGAAAAAGTGATTTTTCTCTGGTTCTAACACCTGGGACTCTAAAATTAATCTCAGCCAAAAGGGGCGAACAATCAATAAAACCATTGATAATTTTATGAAGATATATTATATCTGCAGTCTCTTCTAATTTTTAATGGTTTAAGTCCATAAAGGTCCAACGAGCTGTTTATGTCACGATAACCAATATTAAACTTGAAATTTAAATGATAAACAAATTTTCTTTGTATGGCTTCAATGCGTTTAATATAAATATTATATTGAGGATTCCATATCTGAGAAGCAAATTCAAGATGACTGCGAACATATGAAAAATACAATATTTTAAGAGTTTGAATGTTCTTGAATTCTTTTCCAATACGGAATAAGAATCCTAACATTCTAAGGGCTTTCTTCACAATCATGTTAATATGTTCCTCGAATGTGAGTTTACTATCAAGTAGAACACCTAGATCACGAATTTGAGTAACCCTTTTGAGTGATTGGTTCGCTATAAGGTAGTTATGGTCAAATTTTATTTTATTTCTATTGAAGGTAATCACATAACATTTAGAAGTGTTCATGTTGAGATGATTAATTATACAGTAGTCATTAAGTCTATGAAGATCTTCCTGTAATTTAATGCAGTCGATGATAGAGTTAATCGGAAGATATATTTTCATATCATCAGCGAAGAGTAGAACTTTTGCATAATTAAAGCATTTTATAATGTCGTTGATGAAAATTGTAAATAGCAACGGTCCCAGGTGAGATCCTTGGGGTACACCGGAAGGTATATTTACGAACTCAGAGATGAAACCATTAATTGTTACTCCTTGAGTGCGCCCATCAAGATAAGAGACTAACCATCGATACAAATCCCCGTGAATTCCCAAAGCCAGTAATTTGGATAAAAGAAGATTGTGATCAATTTTATCAAACGCTTTCGAGAAGTCTGTATAGATTACGTCAACTTGGATTTGATCATCCATTGATTTCGTAATATTTTCAATGAATATGGCAAGATTAGAGACAACCGATCTTTTTTTCATAAAGCCATGTTGGTTTACGAGTATTACAGACTGGACGCAGTTATAAAGTTGTTCGTGAACAATTTTTTCAAAAATTTTACTGAAAATTGGTAACTTAGATATAGGACGAATAAAACAATCCCTGCCTGGTGTCATAGTTAGAGCCTGATTAAACATGTCGGGGCCCCTAGACAATGCACGTCTCTGGGCCCCTTTACCTTAGGGGCCCCTAGCGGATGCGTGGCCCCTAGGCAGTTGCCTACACTGCCTTATGGACAATACGGCCCTGTCAGGGCCGGATTAAGCATGTCGGGGCCCCTAGCCAATGCGGGCTCCTAGGCAGTGCTCGTCTCGGGGCCCCTTTGCCCGTGTAGGCAATTGCCTAGGTGCCCCGCATTTGCTAGGGGCCCCTAGGCAGTTGCCTACACGGCCGGATTAAACATGTCGGGGCCCCTAGGCAATGTACGTCCCGGGGCCCCTTTGGGGGCATCACTCAGCTTTGCCGCCCCGGGCTTAGTCCGCCACTGGGCATATTCTCCTATCAAAAATAGTTTTTAGTTTTAGGACACGTTCAGAAATATTCCACCTATTTGGATTTTATTGTAAAGCGGAAATATTTTGACTCTCTGACAAAATATGATCGAGGTCTGAGGGGTTAAGTTCGCTTTGAGAGAGATTTACGTCCATCAGGTTGCTCTCTGGTAGGAGCCCTTGCAAATAAGCCATTACTAAAAAATACCCGGTAAACCCACCCAAAATATGACTCGACAAAACGACGGCCCTCAACAAAAAATCTGGCGGAGCGGCTTGCTTCAATGTCCTGAGGTTTTACGTTATGAAATAGATTAGTGGTAATTAGTAACGGATTGTGAGTATTTTTTCGTTTTTTACGGAAGGTACTCCATTTATTTACATGGCCGTAAAAACAATGTAATCTTCGAAGAGCTGAATAAAGTACCACCTGTTTACCGATTTCGGTCATTAGCTCAACAAAAAAGAAAATAATAATCGCCACGGGGGGCAGTAGGTATAATAATGTTGATTGGTCCATATTTTCTGATACGCGGATATGCTTAAATAATTTCGCTTAATCAAATAAGCCATATACCTAAGCAATTTACTTTACAAAATTCAGCTCTACATTGTGTCCACACGGTTGAATGAAAATGGGAAATTATATACAAAAGTAATGATGCAAATTATACACGCCGTAATGAACCTCTCCGCTCATAAACTTGTGAGTAACCTAAAACACGTTCAAAAACAAAATGGAGGCTGGGAAAACACGACAGGATTGTCAAAAGGTTCGAGGAATAGTTGATTGAATTTCGACGTAACTTTTTCGACACTGTTATCTCTGGATGTTCCGTTTATGATATTGACATTATTATCAAATGAGCTGTGAGAAATTCAGATCGCAGGGTATCGAATTGATGAACTGGATCAGTGGTTCATAAATAGGGGAAGGCCGGGCAAAGTGGACACCTTAACATTTGGCGGGCTTTGGGAAGGGAGCCGATACAGATAGAGAAAAAATAATTAATGAGTTTGATACTGTATTTATTAAAGTTTTTAATATAATCAACAAAAATTACGTAACATCAGTTCTTTACTTAAAATTATTAATCACATTAAAATTGGTACCGCTATCCACTTTGCCCAATCCACCGGGTAAAGTGGATTTATAGAATCTTTCTTCTTGTGGTCGGTTGAAGCCTTTAACTCTAGTAACCGACGTCGCTTCTGGGACTCGATGATTTGCGGATTCCTTCTTCTGAAACCTGCTAGCCAATCATCAAAATAAAATCAAAACGAACACCTGTTGGGCAAAGTGGATACGGTGTCCACTTTACCCGTGTTTGCTTTGCCCAGCGGGTACTTGTTGAATTCAACTTAACCTAAAATTAAATGTAGAAACAAATTCCAAATAAACTAGCAGCATTTGTGCAAGAAAACATGCACTTTGAAGATAGAATTAAGCCAAGACATTAGTACTATATAAACATGAGTAATTAAGAATAACGTATCTTGAAAAGTTGTAAGCAATGTTCACTTTTTAATTTTTATTATTTTTTTCGCAAACGACGCGTGTCCTCGCGCTAGCTACATTTGTTTACGACTGAGGGGCGCGGGGAGCACCTCGTGGCGCGATTGAGCGCGCCATTTTGAAATAATGAAGGATATCCGCTTTGCCTGGGCTGTTCACTATGCCCGGCCTTCCCCTAAGTAATTTTTATAATTGACCGAGCGTAGCGAATTCCAATTCAAACTCGACCATTTGTAATCTTGCCTGTTTGTAAATTCTCATCTGCCCTGATGATGGACACTGTGACGCTGTCCGAAACGTTGGCTAAAGAAGGAGGTAGCGAAACACGGCATAACACCCCAAAAATAAATAACAAAAATGTCTGTAAATTTGTTTGTTAATTTTCGGTTCCGATTTCAAGATAGTGGCCTTGTTGGATACTATCTTTTAATCCCGCCAGAGTTTGTCTAAGAGCTGTCAAAATCTAAATAATCATTATTATGGTACATAACGGTCTGAAGAAAGATAAAAAAATAATTAATTGACTTTTCTTTATACAAATAGTACAATTCCTTATATTATGAAATAAATAAAAAAAAATGTTGAGTACGTACACGTACGTAAAATGTTTATTTTTTATAATGTTAAGTATTTAAATACTTGCTTTTTGTTTTTTGAAAATTTTGAATTTAATTTATTAAACGCTCGAAAAAGTTCACAGAATTAAAAGTTGCATAATTTATGGTTCTATGGCAACTCAGAATAACGCAATTTCAACACCCATTTGAAAAGTCGGTTAAAGTTATGAAAAAAACAAAAAAACCCAACTTAACGTAACCTATTTAACCAATTTTTTAAATATATTTTTTCATCACTTTAATGACTTTTGAATTGAGGGATTTAAATTGCATGATTCCGAGCTGTCCGGTAATCCAATTTAGAATGCTACAATGCATTATGATTATGATGTTATAAAACTTGTTTTTTTTTTATTAAACATGTGTTGATTTTAGTTTTGTTGTTCAGTGCCCTCTACTGAACTTAAAACTCGCCGGCGTCAGGCCCTGAATTTGGTAAAATGGTTTGTGGTAGAAATATCCATTTTAGCAAGGTTTTAGCTTTCCGTGGGCAGAGGGCGAATATGCTTCGGCCGTGAACGTGAATTTTCCGAGAGTTTGCGTTCGCTTCGTAAAGGCAGAACAAAGGCGTGATAAAGTTTTAAACAAATTGTTTGCACTTGTTGTGGAATACGTTATAGGGGCGTGCCGGGACATTTCCTCCGATTTCGCGAACTAAACGAAGAACGAAAGTTTTGTTGTTACTTTTCTCTTAGCCGAAATTCATTATTTTGTCCAATTTCGACTTTTTAAATCACCATTCATGTTTGGTTTTCCTACATTTCTTAGGCTATTTATTAATATAATTAACTAGCTGGTTCCTGGCATGCGTTGCTATGCCATTCAAATAAATAAATTGACTCTCCCTTCTTATCCTTTCCCGTGCGTCCCCGATCCTTTCCACCTTCCCCGCCTTCCCCCACCCTCCACGAACTTTTCCTCTCCATGAACCCCACCTTCCCCCTACCTCTCCTGCCTCCTGCAAAAATATGTGAAATACACACATTTTAATTTATACAAATTTCATAACGCCAGAGCTTACCATTATATACAGTCTACGTTACTCGCTGATAATGTAGCTTTCTATTGGTGAAAGAATTTTAAAAATTGTTTCAGTAGTTTCGGAGCCTATTCAATGCAAACAAACAAACAATCAAATTTTTCTTCTTCAAAATATTAGTATAGGCTAGCAAGTATCCGGCACGCGTTGCAATGCCATTCAAAGTGTTTTTAAGTGAAATTTTTTTTAGCACCGTTGTGATTTGAAATTTGGTTAAGAGTTTATTTGAAAATCGATCAATGAAATTTAAAATATCTGTAAATCTTGATTCGATTCAAAGTATTAGGTGAGTACTTCAAATAAATTCATTAATTTAAAGAATTTCGAAAATTGAATTTTGATTGAACAATCATTGTTACGCAAAATTTCATTCTGAAATTGTAACAATTTTGACAGTTTCGCAAGAGTTTTTGTAATCATTAAAAAACTTTTCAGATGTATTGTCATGTGGTTGTAATAATCCAGAAACCTTCGCGGGGGTGGAAGGAAGGTATTTTAAAAGTTACAAACACTTCCTATGATTAATTCAGCAATATATAGACTTCATTCTCACACGTTCTTCACACTCACAATTTTTTATTTAATGTTTATTTCATATTTAAATTTAGTCATTGTTTCAATTTGTCTAAGTGTTGTTGGTAGTGTAATGTATAATTTGCATTCTGTGCGTTTAAAATGTCTCTGTCCAAGGGTGGTTTTAGCAAAATGAGTTTGGATTAGTTATTTATTTTCTCGGCTATTTTGTAGAGATTGTTTTTTATTGTGTTTTCTTGACAATCTACCAGGGATACCAGATTAATCGGGGCCGGGAGACATGAAGACGCAAAGCTCGTTTCGAAATCAGATAATATAATTTGACTTCAATAATGAAAATACCAAACTTTTTTGTTTTCCAAAGAATTTCATGAAATTTTATAGAAAGAGAAGTGATTTGCATAAAATTGACGACAGGGTTAAAATCTTCTTCTTTGTGTGCCCTATCAGGTCCCCCCGACGTTGGCGATCACTCTGGAAAGTGTATCTCTATCTTGCTCTGCCTAGAATAGCTCCTCCATACTTCTAACACCGGTCCACTCTCATACATTTCGCAGCCAAGACATTTGTCTCCTACCAGGCCCTTGGCGACCCTCTATAATAATTGATAAAATAATTGTACTAATGGGATAAAATAATTGTACTTAACCCTTCGGGCCCCTGGCCTGTCAGAAGGTCAGAGTATTTCCGATATGCAATTTAATCCAAATATAAAGACTTTTTCTGAGCGTATCTGAAAACTAAAAACTGTTATTTTGTAAGGTGACAAAATACGCTTTCAAATTTTAATCGAAATAATTTTTAAAACATTTAAATGGAAAACAATTTAATGGAAACATAGGAGTAAAAAGCTTCGATAATGGCTAATTGGAGGGGACCCCACCACTTTCCCAACGGCTGTGTGAGGAAACTGATTGTTTAACCTCCTTAGCCGCACACGTCAGGACTCTAATTTTTTTGTAAAAAGGAAGCTACATTTATTTTTAAACGAATCTAGACCCTCCAATGTCCCTGCATGCATGATTGTTAGTAAGGAGGAAAATGTATGCATACTTACATTTGCAGTAATTAACAAGATTAAGACACATCATAGATGTGTTCGCCTGTTAGTTCAGCATCTAGTTACAGTGAAATAAAAACAAAATATTTACATGTGTAAGTAAGATTAAAACCAAAGAAAATATATAAAAAGAAAGATATCGAGGGCAGTTTGTCCCACTATCGCGGGGCAGTCCCGGCGAGAATGAGCGGGCAAGTGGCCTGGCCGCAACGTGCCCAAACACCCGCGTCCCTTAGCCGGTTTCCCAAGAATACCCCCGAAGAAGTGTTTGTGGAAAAGAGGGGCTATGATAATGGCTCAGATTACGTTTTTTTCTAACTTAAAATACAGATGAAAAAAAACGAATTTCAATGAAGACGATTAGAAAACTAACAAACCATTACGCGCCGTTTCTCCGAAGGATTAACAAGGGGAAAGCAAGAAATCTCTGCCATCTGCCATTCACATTCATAAATAATTCAACGTCGCGTCGTATCTTTTTTATTCTTCTACATCGGCTATTGACCGACTCGAGAGCGTCCTCGACTTCTTCGTTCTTTCACTTGCTTTATCCATCCGCCTTACATGTCCGAACTATCTTCCCTCATTAATTTTGCACGCTTTCATTGGCCTTGCACTCTTTCCGGACCTCCGCTTTCGTAATACGGTCGTACATGGTTTAACAACTCTTGGGATATCATTTATACCGAGAGCCTCCCTTTATAATAACATTATAATGGTGATAATAATCTGACGAAGGGCACCAGATAATGGATACGAATACGGTTATTTAATGTAGAACAAATAACAATAACAAGGGTACAATATTACCACAAAAACTTTCATAATCTTCTGTAATCCACTTGTCCAGCCTATGTCGTGGCTGTAGACAGCTACACCCTATCTACAAGCGGTCCGATTGCGCAAAGGTCCGAAACGCAACATAAGCGGCCAAAAATACAATTTTAATGATAGTCAAATCTTATTAAATTTATATCTTGATAGAAGAATATTCAAATTCCGCAAATGCCAACACCCCAAAAATACTTCCAAAATATTGTAAATGAAAGCCTATCGATTTATGAATTGTAGAAGCCTTGTTAAAAATATTTCAATTTAAATATTACCCATTTATTATTTAGATTTTCACCAGAAATGGTTGTCTTTATAATAATAACAAGCTGCTACCCGGAATACGTTGCTATTTAATAAAGAAATTGTTTTTCCCTGCGTGTCCTTTTCCATTCATCCCGTTCCCCTTCCGCCTCTCCTTCCTCTCCCGCGTCCCCTTCCGCTCTCGCGTTCCCACTCCGCCTCCTCCGTCTTCTCTCTCCCCACTCCACTCCTTCCTTTTCCCCCGTTCCGCGAACCCCATCCCGAGTTCCCCTCCCCCCTCCAAGTTTCTCCACCCCTCTCCCAGGTTCCCCTCCCCATCCCTCCCACGAACCCCCTACCTGAGTTCCCCTTCCTCCTTCCGCACTCCATTCATCCAGTCCCAGTACATTCAGTTTTTTTTCATTTCATAATGCCACAGCTCACCAGTAGTTTTATACAAAATAACGAACACAAAAAAAATGAATTTTTCAATTTGATGCAGTCTTTCGGAAGTTTGCGCGTACATACATTTCGGCGATTCATTTTTAGATATAGATATTGACTTCGACGCCTGAAATGAAAAATTTCCCGCAAATATATCAACATCGTTTCCACGGCAACGATTTTTTTCCACGGCAACGATTTGTTTTGCTTAGCAATAACTCGCTTTTGTTAGGGACAGAAAACGTATAATAAATAAACAAATTTAATATTTATAATTTCATAACGCCAGAACTAACCATTATATACATCCAATATTACTCGCATATAATGTAGCTTTCTATTGGTGAGAGACTTTTAAAATCATGTTAGTGGTTTATGCGTGAAAGCGTAACAAACAAACACACGCAATTTCGCATTCATAATATTAATATTAAAATATTATAGATGTAGCTCATCATAAAACAATATGAGAATTCCCGCTCACTGAGATAATAGCTACTAAACACTGCACAACGTAGTGGTACAAGTCTACGTCACGATGCAAGCGCAGGGCCCGCCTCAGAGAGCTGCTGATTTCATGTAGGCGGAGGGGAGTGAGGAAAGGTTACAAGGTATGGTCAAGTGGTGTTTAGCTGGAGGCTCGCCTCAAACAACGAACAGTTCCAGTGAAGTAGCACTGATCATTTACTGTTATGTATTCTGCGGCAGTTCGGACGGAGTCGGTACGGCTATTTTTAATATACAAAGAATTTGTAGTTGATGGTCGATCTTTTATGTGTGTCGAAATTAATAGTTTAATTTTTCATAATTATATTTTGTATCTACAATTATTTTATATAGTCGCTAATAAAAAAAAAATAAAAAAATGCATGTTGGGTAGGTATTATTATATTTTGCGTAATTAGTTACTTGCTCGTAATGAATGGTTTAATGCACATTATTTTCGTAGTTTGGTGTTTGACTTAGGTAATAAACGTTTTCGTTTATTTTGTAGTTTAACGCCACTGAGCGTTTTAATGAAAACTATTATTAGAGTTTGACATTTAACGAGGTAGGTAATTAACTTATTTGTATTAGAGTTTAATGCACATTATTAATATAGTTTGACAACTTGTTGTTTACTGGTTTGCGTTTAATGGTTTTCAATGCACATTATTACGATAGTTTGACGTAGGTTATAGGTACTCTTGCGGTGGTAAATAGCGGTAGTATACAGTATACATACATAATATTAAAAACATATATTTATGCCTCCCCACTCTTCAACCCCACTTTTTCAACTGAAACAAATGCTTGCGTATAACTTGATTTAGGTATAGGACTTTTGTCTATGGATGTATGCGTCTTATAGGAACGTTTTTGTTGATTTTTTTTGTTTGATTATTTGTATCTATAATAACATTACGAAGCTTTTTTTATTTTAAAGTTTTTATTCCAGAAAAAATAAAATAAAATTTTCACTTCTTAACTATAAATCTGAACTAGAAACGTTTTATATTACATTACAATACAATTTTATTCACTGTCATTATTTTGTTCATCATTAATAAAAATGAGTAATTTTTTTTCAATCTACCCACACTTTTAAAATTTTTTAATCCTCGTAACCAATGGATTGCTTACCATAGTATTATGTACGGTGTTTAAATGTATGTTATCGTATTGTCGTGTAAAGTGTGTGGGGACGTTTGGAACGTTTTAATGAATTATGTTTTTGTGTGTATGTGTTTATTATTTATTTAGTTTACGAGGAGACTTTTATTGTATTCATATAGTTTTCTTAATGTTGACAGAATTGTTTCCATACATAATTTTTTTGTTGATGTTCTGGATCTATAGTGAAATAGTTTTTTGATTACCTTGTTTTGCTTAGCTTCTGTATTATTCGTTTCACTCAACTCATTAAAACAAAGTTTTACGTATAGTTAAGAGCTACAAAGAATTGTAATTTCTATTAGTAACTAGACCTTAAAATTTGTTTGTTAATTTGAGATGAAGAAAAATGATTAAAAATCCTTTTTTCTACCATTACACAAATACAAATGATTTTCAACGAATATCGATACGAAAACCTGCAAGCAAAAAAGTTAAAAAAATTGATTGTCTGTAAATTCGTTAACGGACGATAATTTTACGTGGTAACGTCATATAATAAAGATGGAGTGGAAGAGAGATAGATGCGTCACAAGCCGAACGCTTAGGCCGAACTCTTGTTCCGCGCTCTCGCTTGCACGCTCGGCTCAGGCGGAATGTGACAATGAGTCATGCTTTTTCGTGAATGCAGCCGGCGTTCATAATTTTATAAGACGTTATAACATCAAAAAAATTGCATCTTCAAAGCACTTAATACGTAGCGCGGTAGAAAACTTTCAAGAGTCTTGATGAAAATATGATCGATAGACGTGGAAATGAGCATAACAAAAAAATTTACACGAAGAAAAACTACATTTTTTTTTTTTTTTGATTTTACGGATTCTTTCGTAATCCTCTAACTAGCTAGGGCTTATAACAATACCCTTTCATGATTCTAACTAACTAGTACTACGGCCCGCTTGGCCTTTTTACTATCACCTTCTGAAGGTTGTATTTAATTGACTGAATTTACGTTTACATTAATGTCATCATAAGGAAAAATTCGTTACTGGATAAAAAACCTTATGCAAGTTTCAAAGAAAAAGGGGAACAGAAGTTCTGAACTTTTTTCACAAATTTTACATTTACGCTTACTGAATGTAACTATTTTGTTTTCTTCTTTCATTCCCCGCCACTGGAAAAAATTGCAGATGGTTAGGAAATACCGTGTGGGATGTTGAGTAGGTCCGGGATTGCGGAAGATCAGGGCGATGGTTCACGTTACTAGACGTTGACGGTGTTAGTCAAAAGCTCCATGAGGATGATCAGCTTTTCCTCCTTGCATGTGCAGGTAGCCAGCCTTCCACGAACCTTGATGAGGCCACGGAAGAGAGACATGATGTCCTCGTCATCTGAAGTGGTGTTGGGATGGGACCTCTGTGTGTTGGTTTCTGGCCCACGACGCTCTTCTTGTTGTGAAGCCCTGGTGTTGCCACCCGCTGCTTCGGAGTAGGTCCTCCGGCCGCCTACGTTGCCTGATGTTGATGGCTGAGGCGTTTCGGTGGCCCTCTGGCGCGGCTCTGGGGCCCTCTGAGAGGCGTTCTCTCTTGCTCTGCGCTGGAGGGCGGCGACGTATTCTACCCTTTTTGGGCATTCGCTGTAGTTAGCTGGGTGAGCGCGTCCGCAGTTACAAAACTACATTGCTTCTCTACCCTTTTATGTAAATATTTTTGGCCAGCTAAAACTGCGATGCGGTCCTTTGTGGAGTTGTCGTATCTGATTCGACCGCTCGGGCATTTCAAGCACAAAATGTCAGCATTGGGGGTGATTCATGTTACGACGGCGTATCTTGCTATGTAAAACATGTTTACACTTCACACTCAATTTTAGGTTATCGCTAAATATTAGGTTTCGTTCTACAAAAAACCTTCTTTTACACGAACAAATACGTGTACAACATAAGAAATATTACATTGTCGATGTGTTTAAGATAATAACATAATATTTTACACAATATTTTTCCGTAGTAGGTTGGATTTTCAATTAAGTATTTACTGCTTGTAGTTAGTATGTATGGTACGTTAATGGAAATAAATAGTTAAACTGATTTTTAAACGGTTCAACGCTCCAAGGTTTAGTAGCTCTTATTAAACAAAGCTTATGCATACATTTTTTTTAAAATCTTTTGATATTATTACCATATTGTGTATTTTGAATTTCTGGTTCAAAAGGTTCGATTTTCATTGCAGTTTTTTTTTTTTAACATTAGCTCCACACGGGAGGCCCTGAGGAAAATAATTCCCCTGTCATCTTCGGGATGTCGTGTGGAGGGTATTTTTAGGAAAGGAAGGAGAGGAAGTTCTGGGAAGGACAGGGGTATTAAGTCAGTGTGTCCAGGTGTGACGGACGTATGAATCCATTCCTCCCATTGCATGCAAGACGATGCTCCGAGAGAGTACGGCTGGATAAGTCAAAGGGACTCCCTCAAGCATTCTCTCCCGATCCCTGCCATGCAGCTAGTGAGCAGAAACATCCACCGCCAAGACACGGATCATGTATTTAGTGTTTCACACATTTCTTTAACAAAAATAGTAAAATTATTTTGTTAATGTTTTTCATAATCTCACTAATAATTGTCAAAGATGCCTCTAAAATAATGAAACACTAAAATCTTTAATGGCCTATATCTTATAATTTAAAGCAAAAATAAATAAAGTAACTGACATCCGTACCAGAAATATGATATACCCTTTGATCACAAAAATATTTTTTTGGTTTGTTTGGGTACTTCGATCTCAAATCCAAAATGCATGAAATGGGCCGATATGGGACGCGCAAACGTTCCATTAACCAGCGGCCGAGAATTAAAATTTCGTCAAACGATGATCTTGCGATCGTACCCTTGCAACTGTACAGGGCGGTTCCGATGAGACAGATTAATTATTCTCCATACCAGCATTTTGACATAATAGCTCAATGTCGATTTTATTTCATTTAAAATTTGCTTTGATTAACACCTAAAATGATGTACTTTTTGCAATTATTTTTTGATCATAAGTATTTATAATTTTTCAACAATGTCTAAGCAATATAAGAATCAATTTTTTTTTTAAGTAAATCGATTTGTAAGACCGTAAATAAACAGACACACTGAAGTATTTTCGTCACAAAACAAGGGCACGGATCTTTTTTAGTGATTTTATTTGAACTCAAATTAAACTTCTGAAAAGTTGGTTTCCCAAATAAGTTATTGATTTATTTTACTGCATAATTATATGATTTGAAATGTACGCTGTATAAAACAAAATTTAGTTTCAAAATTTAACTAATCTGATCTAGGGTAAAATCTTATTGTACTAAAAATCAATATTTTTTGTCAAAATTTTAAAAATAGTTTTACTAGATAAAAGAACAGTCTTCCGAAATCAATTTATAGTTTTGTGGGAAAGAGTCAATCCGTCTAAAATTCGATTTAAAAATGACATATTTCCGGTTTTGTCTGGTTACTCCCTCTTAACCCAAAAATCAAACAAAATACTGAAAAGCTTCTAGAATAATAATATCAATTCTTAATTTCACGTGCTCAAAGAATGTTTGCCCGTTTGAACCTAATCCCCCGTGTAAATAGCGGAAGTCCCGTACCATTACTGGCGTTTAATTTTAATCTCCCGTTGAACAGAAGGGGCTCAGAGATAAAACTGGTTAATTGTTTAGTTACAAACTCGTGGGTACTTTGGAAAGTTCGCTTTCTCACACGTTATGTTTCAATAATGTAATGGGTTTAAATTTGAATTACCTTCTTAACTGATAAAATAGTGAAGATATAAATTTACCTAATGTAATATAAAATTACCTCACAGACGAATAACACAAAGGAAAGAAAAGGAGAGAAAATAAAATGGCCGAAGAGCATACAAGCTTTTTTCGATTTTTTTTTGTTTTTGGGGTTGTTATGCCGTGTTGCGCTACCTCCTTCTTTAGCCAAAGTTTCGGACAGCGTTACAGTATCCATAATCAGGGCAGATGTGTAATTGTATGTAATAAAACACAATTTTATTTAAGTTTTATTACATACAATTACACATCTGCCCTGACGATGGACACTGTAACGCTGTCCGAAACGTTGGCTAAAGAATGAGGTAGCGCAACGCGGCATAACATCCCACAAACAGAAAACTAAAATACTTTTGGCCGTGAAAATCAAAAAACGTATCTGAGCATACAAGCTGATACGAAGACCGCTATTAAACATTTGCTTAGTGTAAAATTGTGTGAGGCGGGTATGGGTACTGCCACCCAGAGAACCATTTTTTGAATAACCAACACCCCTGCCATGGGTAACCCTAAGTGATTCGCTATTTGAGTGATTGTTAACCAATACTACTGCACACCTTAAAAAAATCAACTAAATGAACGAATCATTTCCGTATTCAAACTAAATTGTTAATCAATACTACTGCACACCTTAAAAAAATCAACTAAATGAACGAATTCTTTCCATATTCAAACTACGCCCATTCGGTAGTAGTCCGCCGACGGTCTGGCGGCCATCATGGCATATCTCTTGTATTTCAATATCTTTTTTTCCATGCCAGGGTTGGTATCAGTACCCAATTGTGAAATGCTAGCTTCGCTTCTTTGACTACGTTTTATTAGTGACTAGCTGGTACCCGGCATGCGTTGCAATGCCAATCAAAGAAATAAATCGATTCTTCCTGCATGTCCTCTCCCGCGCGTCCCCGTTCACCTCCAGAGTTCCCCTTCCACCTCACCCTACCCCCTTCACCGCTCCCGTGAAATCCATCTCCCCCGTTCCCCTCTCCCTCCTACCTTTCTTCTTTGCCGCTAAAATATATGAAATACACACATTTTCGTTTATACAAATTTCATAACGCCAGGGCTTAACGTTATATATAGCCTATAACCTTAGCGGGCGTGCGCACAACAAAATACCTAAGTTTGATAGCAATCGGATGATCGGTATGGCAGCGCATAAAATACGAACAAACAAACAAATATTGATTTTTATATATTAGTGATAAACGGATTCATTCATCCATTCGCATTTCGTCTTTATCAGCCTTTCCACCTCTCGTCAACATACTTCCCGTCTCTCAAATAATGCAAAAACCCACCCCATTCATTACCCATACAGTATTAACTTATTAATAAAGTAACCGTATCAAAACGAAAATGATAAACATCAAAAAATCACTTGTTGCACTTGAAACGTAAAAATAGAACACCAGATCTGTATCGAAAGCGTCAAATGTGGTCCTTAAAATAGTATCGATTTTCAACAAAAAACAGCCGTAGGTACTTCGCCAATCCCCACCCTAAGCCCTGGGCGACCTCTGACAAATTCCCTGCGGTTCGACGTTTTCACGGATTAATCTTAAAGACGTCGCGGCGGATTTACAGCGCCGTCATGCATTGAGGATATAAAGGCAAGTGGGCGGAACGGGGGAATCGGAGGGGTTGGAGGGAGGGAGGGAAAATGGCAAAAAGCCCGCTGACCCTTGTAAGCCCTCGCATCTCCCCGCAGAATTGTGGTCACCCTTTTCCGCGATGGAAGAACTAAGGAATTAAAATGATACTCTCGATTTTTCGTCTATTTAAATAGAAAAAAGAAAAAGAGATAATTCGAAAATATATTAATTGCTAGAAACAGTCGATTTCGACAAATGCTTCAAGTAGTAAATGCATACTTCTCACAGAAAAAAAATCAGATTGTGCGATTCACACGCGGTAGAAGTGAAACCAGAAAGTCGCTAGATGTCGCTTTCTTTTCTTTTGCCCGTTTATTTTAAAGTGGTTTGAAGATTGGATATTAATTTCAGAAAAATAAAAATGTTTACTTTTTTTGGATTTTGTAGGATTCGAAGAACCCCCGTTCGCTTGATGTCTGTCTTTGTCGCTGCTGAGACTTGTCAGGCATCTTGCCAACTACGCCATGGAAGGCACGCGCCGAGGTGCAAATTTACGGCGTTATATTGGAATCGAGTATTTGTGCAGAACTGAGTTGTGACGCACTTCCGTTTCACCAGAATTTCAAGTCACTAACGGCGCTAAAGAAGTTTCACTTCAAAAAAACAAAACAATGCGGCAATTAGTGCACGTATCTATTTAAAATTTTGAGTTAGTGCTTCATGTTTTCAGTTGATATGTAGGTAAGTAAGTATCAATCTATGTGTTAAATTATTTTAATTATATGACGTTACACGAGTCTACATTAATCACTTTATTTTTATTTTTACGTGAATACCGCTAAAGAGTTCCAACAGCTCCCATCCTTCTGGAGTCAGTGAGACTTTGGTATCGTTAATCGGGGTATGTTGTGAGGCTGAATACAGTAGCAAGGAGAAGAAGATGAGAAATGGGAAGGTGAGAAAGTTCCTGGCTATTCAGATCTAGCCATCGAAACACGATTAAATCCATTTCAAGCATGGTTTCAATTCTGAATGGTGGTCTTTCATTAGAGGTACTGAAAGTATGTTCCACTTTGGAACGTGCCACAAATATACTATAATATATTATTTGGGGAATGTTGTCAGGCTAAAGATAGAGAAAGCGAAAGAGATGGGAAAAGGACGGTATACTTCTGTGACGGGAAGAAACACAGAGGCCGGCAAATCGTTCTACAGCCGGGCTGGTGAACAAAAGAAAGAGGCGTAGAAATGACCCGTTCTCATGTGACAAATGTTGGGCGCATATTTGGAATGTTTTCCGATCATGCACCGGTGCCGAAGGGATCAGTGATGCTAGTTCTTCTGAGCGTATTCCATTGAAATACTTTTTCTTTTTTATAATTTTCCATTGAAATCTGTTTCCTGTGTACGAGAACAAAACGAGAAAAAAATAAGTTTAAAATTCTCCACAACAGGGTAATGAGAATAATACTTCGGCGAAATAGATTTTCAAAAGTAAATAATATGTTAAAGGAACTAAATTGGCTAACCGTGAAACAGATGTTGACCCTGAACACGATGATATTTATCCATAAAATAGTGAACCACCTGTTACCAAAATACTTTTCAAACAAAATTATGTACAACAAGGACATTCACGGACATAACACATGGACGTGCAAAAAAATCAGGCTACAAAAAAGGACAAAGCGAATACGCAGCAGAGTTTACTGTACAAAGGAATGAAGTTATGCAAACTCTACCAGAAACTGTCCACACCAATTTCAAAGTTCAAGATGTATTGTAGGAGCTACATAAAATAAAAACAAAATATAGTTTGCAATATGAAAGATTTAAGAACTAGCAAATTGTAAACTTAAATGTACAGTTTAATAAATAAAAAAAATAGAAATACTACTAAAATAAAGACGGCATTCCGGCAATCTCGGCATGCTAACTCCGGATCGTTGGGTCTGTGCGATATCAGATGAAAACCACAGCAAAAAAAATGTATTTGATTTTCATAATACTTTTGTCACCTTTGCAGTTCTATGAGCTTTTCTTTAAATGAAAAAGCCACTCTACCAATGGCACCCTAATTCAAGGATGTATTATATGATCATTTCGCTGGCACTTTTTGCTGAAATAATTAGTAGCGTTAAGTTATTTGATTTATGAAATCCGATTAATTCGGCCTGTGGTTAAGAGGCCGCTGTTTTCAAAGGATTTTAAGTTCAATGGATAAATCCAGAAACCAAATGGTGTAATTAAAATTAATTAAAAAGGTCAGCAGTTTAAAAGTAATTACTTGTTAACGATTTTTTTATGGCCTTTATAATCACGGGTTCAAACCTCGGCGTGCGCAAGTAAATTTAATTCGATTAATTTCTGTTGTTTCACAATATTATACCTACTCTATAAAAATAATATAGGTACAAATTGACAAATACATTTGATAAACAACTATTTACCCTACATTAATAGTTGTTTATAAGATGTGTACAACTTTATTAATAGTAGTTAAAAACCTGCTCTGCGGGTTTTTGCTGCTAGGGTCTGCTCTTGGTTCGGCTTTGCCCAGTTTAAGATGAAGCTGCACATGAAATCCTATTTAGATACTATTTAGATTCATCTTTACGAAGAATCGGTTTACAATATAAACATAAAAAAATATGCTACGGATAAATTGAAGATTTTACTAGGTTTTCTTTGTATTGGAATTACTATAAAATTATTATTTACGTAACAAAAAATATAAGCGTAAATCACTAAAAAAATGTTTTTTCATGACTTAACGATGAAGTAATGTAAGAAACAATTTTTAAAAAACACCCCTTTATGGCTAAGACTATTTTTGAGGTTTTGTATGTTCTAACTTTTTTCATTCTTTTAAAATTATACACAAAATAAATAAAAACCACCTTTTCGCTTACTTGCCTTGTGCAAATACGACGCGCGATTTTAAATTTTGTATGGCACGAGAATCGAATATTTCTAGCGTTTATTTTCCTCTTAAGGGAGTATTCTAGTCTAGAAGCATGAATTGTAGGTATTTTTTCAGGTGCAATAAAAAACAAATAATATTTTTACTAGTCATTACTTTACCAAATATTTGATAAACATTTAAGAATACATAAAAAAAAACAAACGAAAAAAAAAATCAAAAAGTAACAGGAAATTGAAGTGGGGGGTTTCAAAAAATGACGCGCCCTTGTTGACGATTGCAACCCTCCTAGTAATCAGAAGCAAAAAACAAATTAAATCTTAATTTAAACAAATGCTGCTATGGCCCGTACCTCGGAAAAGTAAAAAAAAAAAATTTCGCATAATGGTGGCTGTCCGAAATAAAAAGATATTTTGTATCCAGTTTTTTTAACTTTATAGAATTTTTTAAAAATATTTATTTTGTTATAGTTCTGATAGAGGTGATAGAGTAATGTGTAGAGAAGGCTCACACCAAATTTCAAGTACATTGGCTTAGTAGGACGTGAGATATCGTGTCAACCGTCTCGAAAAAAGTGGTATTTATTTATTTATTTATTGTTCAACGCCCTTTTTCAGGGCTTTTACATATGAATGTTAATAAATACAATATTTATTGTACATAACTGAACTGCCTCAGTAACAATATTTTATATTTGTTTAAAGATAAACTGAAAATGTCCACGGACTTGGTGTAATTGTTTGCTTCCATTAGTATTCTGGGTACAGAGGAAGAGACGAAAAAGGCGAAAAAGAGAAAAAAAATATATTGAGAAAAAGGCGTTTAAAATTTGTACTATTTAGATTCTAGTTAGATTCCGTCTAAGCTGCGACATTAAAATGGTTACATTTCTAATAATTCGATAATTATTAGAGTTTTAAACATAATTCGAATTTCGAAAAATCCTTTTAAGAAGATATTTTTGAATATCTAAACTATGGAAATATGAAAAAAAAAACTAGACTAGAATACCCCCTTAAGTGTTCATAACCATTCATAGGGCTTCTAAACGTAAAACTTATAACTTAACTATAAACTTTTATTTTGAAATAATGTTCCCAAACAGCTAATTAATCTCGAATCGAATGTAATGCGAAAATATATTTCACATTCTGTCAGTTCACATATCACTATAGTCACAAACTTCACGTACTCAGATGGTTTCCATACGGGCGTGGCGTCAGAGATGTAATCGAAGTTGGGTTTTTAAATTTCAACCTTAAAGACGCTTAGGTATTAATACTATCATATGATAATGCCCATTTACTGTTCACCATATTAAAGCAGATATCTAATGAATCCCATACATTAAATAGGTACCTAGTTATAAAAGCTTAACATTATTTTGTGCACCCTTTTATCCGAGTATTAACCTACTATGAGGCATTAATAAATTAATATTGTTAGTGCGAGAGGATATTTTAAATTCTCTACCAAAACACAAATAGCCATTAATTTATCGATAACCTCAACGTGGTCAAGCCATTAAAATACCCGTACTTCGGTGATTATAATTGTAATGGCCTTTATTCCAGCAATATTGAATGCTGGTCGCAAAACATAATCCACCAATAAATTAATGAGCCAAAGTTGCCACATTTTCACAAATTTCGAGAAATATTTTATTAGTTTTATAATACGAAACAAGCATAATGGGATTTTACGGGCAAACCAAAACTTAACCAATTAATTGTCATCCAATATTTGTTTAAAATCTAAAATAATTTCTTAAATCAGGATAAAAGTCGTGGATGGGTTGCTTAAAAAAATTTGAACAATTTATCAATTTTTTAAAGTTAATTTCTCAAATTCTGCGAGAGTTCTGTGATTATTTCAGTTTTATGAAGCAAATGGCCTATAATCAATATATATTATAAAAGAAAGTCCAAAAAACGTGCGGCTCGCAAAAACTTAGAAACGAGTCCCGGTACGATCAGAGGAGTTATAAGGTGTGGTAGACATCTATCCCCCCTAAAGGGCATGCTTTTGAAGATATAAGGGCTGAAAGATTCACCTTCTTGAAATTTCTAGAACAGCCTTCCGAAAAATTCTAGAAGGTTCCATAAGAATTCTAGAAAGTTCTGGAAGGAGTGGCGGAGTATGTTATGGAATTTTCGGGAATAGGTAATCGGAAACAACATCGTGGAACATTCCAATACACTCTCGTTGCTGTCCATAGCGAAGCCGGGAAACCCAGCTAGTGATATAATAACAGCACTTGAATAGAACTTATATAGCATTTGAATAGAACAGAACGTGAAAAATTTCCCTAAAAAACTTGATGAATTGTAAATTTTTTTTTAACAACCCATCCTTAATTAAACGCACAAGATTAAGGCTGAGAGAGAGAGAGAGAGAGAGAGAGAGAGAGAGAGAGAGAGAGAGAGAGAGAGAGAGAGAGAGAGAGAGAGAGAGAGAGAGAGAGAGAGAGAGAGAGAGAGAGAGAGAGGGAGAGCTTGGGTAGAAATTAGGAAATCTAGCACGGTCGATCGATGAAATCCTTTATCAATACAATATTGACGAAATCCGTCATCTATGGCTAGTTATCAATATTTGTGAGCACGGTCAACGATTGGAAAGATATATTCCGACTGACAATTGATATATCGTCACCTTGGATGAGTTTCTAACTTCACTTTACCATGGTATCCGTATCTAACCAAGGTGATGAAATTTTAGAATGTTAGACAAGTTGTCAATATACAAAAAAAATTTAATAATGTCGTTCGTCAAGCAAAATGACTGGCTTATTAATGAAAGGATATGAACTACCGAAGCTCTTAGAATTGAACGAAATCGTATACGCGATCAATTGATTTCGTTCCAGCTCAAAGAAACGAAAGTTATTCAAATATCGCTAGTTATAGCTTAATCGACATGGCTTAATATCTATTAACTAATTAACTCATTTATAATGTGCTTGCGGACTGCCAATGTATTTAAGTTAGTATATCAATTTGATAATTTATTAATTAATTTTCCAGTTTGGTAGGGTATTTTGATCTCAAATCCAGAATTAAGATTTGTATAAAACGGACCGAAATGGGAGGCGCTTATGGCGCTTAATTCAAATCTCTTAGGCCTTCAAGCTACGTCACAATTTTTTATCCACCGTTATACCCCCTCGTCCTCGAACTAAACGCATTTTGTCAAACGCTACGCTTTCTACGAACCTTGATTAACATTATCTAACATAATACAACAAATTTAGAATTTTATTAAATGAATTCTTATTTATATTTGTTAAAATGTATCAAAAATCAGTGTTCAATGTAATATCCGGCAAAACCAAAATAAAAAAAAATTACTTACAAGGGAGATTTGTTTTCCGATTTTAATTTTCTTCTTCTCATACAAAATCGACCGCATTTCATTACTGTGGACCGCACGCGTTTTATTTTAAACTTTTATTTTTCTTGTACCAAACGGAAACAATCTAGACCTAGGAAAACGGATACCAATGATATGGAAGGGTTTTAAAATAACCTATATTTGTGTTATCCAAAGGAAAACATACCAAAATCTTATTTACACTTCAATCAGAGCTTTAATCTCCAACAGTTAACTTTATAACTACCCGGTACCTAAATACGCATACCGGATGGTTGATCTAAAACATGGTTTTCAGCATCATGCTTAATTGGCAGTTCAAATAAATGAGATTATTTCGGGCACACGGTTACAACATACTTCTGTTAATCTCGTCATTGGGTTGGAAAGTTTCAAAATCTTGTCACATTTGATGGCCATCAATCGACGGTCGGCGCCATCTTGAATTTTTGACACATTTTGAAATGATTGTTTTTTTTTACATGAGCTCCACACAGGAGGCCCTAAGGAAAATAATTTTCTTCAGGGCCTACGTCATCTTTGGGGATGCTGTGTGGAGGGTTTTTTTTTAAGAAAAAGGAGGAGTGGACGGTTCTGGTAAGGAAAAGGGCTTAAGGGGTGGGTAGGAATCTGGGGTTCGGCGTGTCCTGGTCATCCGCCTCCAAGACCTAGACAAATCTCACCCAATGAACCCGGGCACCCCTGCGAAATCACCAAACGTAGCGAACCACTTGAGGTGACCTATGGCAGAGTTGTTGATTAGATCAATTGCTTATTGTTTGATCAACCCGCCGATTGTTTAGATCAAATTCGTGGATTTTCAGTTATTTTCAGTCGGTACATGCCACATCTGCCATTGTTTCTATGTTAATCTATGATAGAAATAAAAGTTGGATGAAAGGAAAAAATAAAAACTGATGTAACAAGCGAATCGATCAAAGTGACTTGACTCGAAACGAAATTTGATTTCGTCAGTGACCGGACAACTCAAAATGAAATCAACTCCTTTGAAAAGTCATTAAAAGTGATGAAAAAAAATGGTTAAATAGGTTTCGCTAGGTTGGGGCTATGTGCTATTTTAAAATTATTTTTTTCGTAGCTTTTAATGACTTTTCAAAGAGGTATTGAGTTGACTTGATTCTGAGTTGGCATGGAACCGTTTTTATAATTGGTTATCAACGTTTTCACTCCTGAATTGGTTATCGTTAACCATAACTGTGTCACCATTACTAACCTCCCAACCAAAAACGCTCTCACATCTGGACCATCCGTTACTTTACCGGGATTAATAAATAAATAAAACTATTTTAGATTTACTGCTGCCCGCAATGTTTACGTAAGTCTTCAACTTGTTTAATTAAACAAACTGGGCTTACGTCGATCTCGTCGAGCGTGAAGTAATCACTTATTAACTTAGATTACACATAGTGAAGTAAGCCACATCTCAAAGTTAGGTTTTGTAGAATGATGGATGTTTGTAGATAGAACAATATAATTGTCCAGTTTGACACCACCGTGACTGTAGCTAGTGGGAGAGTACGTCTGGTGCTGGTCCTGGTGTTGAAGGAATAATAAGTGTCTACTCGTACCCATGGAGAGAAAGCTAAAAAAGTTTCCCTGGTAACATTTCAGCAAATTGGTGAAATTTGTATTTCTCCGTGGAATTCCCGTAGTATTCCATAAGAGAGAATGAGACGAAAAAAAGCATTGTTAAGACAGCGTATGTAGTAGTTAGATGAAGTAATTTTTTCAATTCTTGTGATATTTTCTAAAGTTCAACTGTCAAATTATTTCTCAGGATTCTTTTCACAATTTTTTCGGTTATTACAACGGTGTTACAAACAAAAACCATTTTGGCAGTATAAGATGTTCTATGATTGATTTATGTTCTGTATGTTCTACGATTCAGAATTTGTTTTAATTACTTAATTATTTTAGTCCGTATACAATCAATGTTTCAAAAATATTATATTTTTTATTTTTTTAAACTATCGTAGCTTATCCCTTTTTTAAAAAATTAGATGGGATAAATGTTAATGCGCTTATATATTTTTTTCTGTTAATTCATGTAAACACAATTTATACTTGATTCCTAATATATATGTATATGTAATTTCAAGAAATAAATTAATTTAATAAATTTTTCATTCCTGTAAAATTGACACAAGCAATATCGAAACCACGTCGAGTCCATTACTTTTAAAATATCTCAAATTTTCACACCCCCCCCCTCCTCTCATTTTAATAATTAATTATATAATCTCCCCCCATCATCTTAATAATGTATATTACTGATGTATTTACTCCAAGTGTGGGTAGTATATGAAGAACGCAGTTATATCAAAGACATTGATATTTTTTATGATACTCTTGGCGTCATTCCTTGACATTGTAACTTCCCAGATTCCTACCCACTCCTCATACCTTTTTCTTTCCCAGAACTTCCTGTCCTTCCTTTCTCTAAAAAAACTCCACACAGCATCCCCAGTTTTCTTGGGGCCCCCTGGGTGGAGCTATTGTTAAAAAAAAGATGTCCAATGAAGTAATAAGAATATTCTTATACGATATATTATGGGACCGCTGCAAATAATCCTGAGGTCGCGGGTTCGAATCACGGCGTGCTTAAATAAAGTTAATTTACTTAGAGCGTACTGTATTTCAAAGTTAATAATTTTCAACAAATTCAAAGTTAATATCAACAAATTGTTAATTTGGTGTATGGAAAATAGACTTTATTTAAATATCTCAAAATGTCAAATTATTAGATTTTCTAGAATAAAAAATCCAGTGATATTTAATTACAACATTGATAACAATACTCTTCAGACATTAATGCAAATTAAAGACTTGGGCATCACTTTTCAATCAAATCTTTCATTTGTTAACCACATAACAGAAATCTGTAATAGGGGCTTAAAAATGTTGGGGTTAATAACTAGGCTAACTAGAAACTTTAACAATATAAATTAACTATTATGTTTTGTATTAAACTATTATATTTTGCTTATGTTAGAAGCCAACTTGAGTACAATTCTCCTGTCTGGAATCCTCATTATAATATGCACGTACAAGCTGTTGAAAGAATACAAAACAAATTCTACGTTTTCTAAATTTTAAAATGAGTATTCCAGCAAATATGTTAAACTACAACACAATTTTAAACGATATTAATAGGCTTAAATTGTCAGACAGAAGAATTTTCACTGACTTGGTATTTTTATATAAAATTCTAAATGATTTAGTTGATAGTCCGGTATTACTTGAATTGATAAGCTTCCGAATTCCACTTCGTAATACTAGAAGTCAGGATTTATTTCAGTGCAGAAATTCTGGGACTAACTACCATATGTATTCCTCTTTGCCCAGAATACTAATGGAGGGAAACAATTATACCAAGTCAGTGGACATCTTCAATTTATCTTTGAATAAATATAAAATATTGTTATTGAGGCAGTTCAGTTATGTACAATAAAATGTTTTTTCTATGCTATATATGTAAAAGCCCCGAAAAACGGCGTTTATTAATAAATAAACTATAATATAATATATCATTGAAGAAGAAGATAACACTTTTAAATCTAAATGAAAATATGAAAGAAAACAAGACACAGAAAAACAGAAAAAGACAATGGTCGCAACTGGGACTCGAACCCAGACCTCTCGTCTAACCGGGACGGCGCGTTTTCCAATTTCGCTATTGCCACCTTCTGTCAAACCGTCATATTTGTCAATCTCATATTTCAAATATTTAGAATCATTAATATTATCTTCAACTAGTTCTTTTTCCATATTATAGGCAACTACTCTTTTTATTGGAAACAATCATTCAAAGAATTGGTTTGTAACCTGAATAGCGTCTCGGATAAATGTATCCGAATTTATTCATATGGAACTATTGACTTTATAATATAATACCTAATTAATACATTTTCGGTAGGTTCCAGAGTGGCAGAAACTCTCAGTATCGCCCTGATGATAGATATTATTGCTTTTACCAATCAAAATCTCCGTATTACCTTCTGCCACACACCATACCCCACTTGGTGATGTCATAGTCTCACTGGCTCGGTGGCTCGCTTTAACAGTCGGGATCTTTATGCGCTGTGTTCACAAAAACCAAAGTATTTTATTACTTTAAAACACGACTTTACTGAGTAATTAGTAACGGTTTGGCTTATCAAAGGATTTTTACTTTTGGTATAGGTATAGATACCTACTTTGAAGCAAGGAATCCAAACACTTTTTTAAATGTTCGGAATTCCCACATTTTTTGCTTGAAGCTATCCTCATCAGTTCTCAGGCAATATTATGTTTATTTCTATAATTTTAAAAAAATACGCCAATGATTCACGTCGTTACATTCGATAAGCCAAAACAGTCTCTCGAAACATATGAATTAAGGTTCAAAGAAATAATATAATAATACATTATTTATTTCGGTCATCCAGATGCAACCCGTTTATACTATTTATTGGCATTGATAAATAAAACGAACGTCTAAAGTTTGTGCTGCTGATAGATGGCAAACGTTGAGATTTTATGGTTTTATGATTTATAGCGAATTTTACGATGTTCCGCACTGGTAACGGGTTTTATTTACCTACGGGCGGTTTCCCAATCTTTTTTAGCTCACTGTTCCTTTTCGAATAAAAAATCAGTGCCTCGATTCCCTTCCTAATTTTCAGAAAGATCAACATTTTTTGACGTGATAACGTCTTATAAATCGATGAACGCCGGCTGCAATCACAAAAAAAGCATGACTCATTGTCACGTTCCACCTGAGCCAAGCGTGCAAGCGAGAGCACGGAACAAGCGTTCGGCCTAAGCTCCATCTCTCTTTTGCACTCTCTTGCGCCTAATCTCTCTTGCACTCCATCTTTATTATATGAGGTGTGTAGAAGCAAAGGCAGCAATCTCTACTTTCGTCTTTTGAAAAAAGGCAAAAAAAACACATTGATATCTCTGCCTTCGATACATATTTCCAAATTCTGATTTTGATGAGAGAAAGCTGAGTTTGTCAGCTTCCTGCCATCAAAATCAGAGTTTGAAAATATGTATCAAAGACAAAGATATCAATGTGTTTTTTGCCTTTAAAAAAAAAACGAAAGTGGAGATTGCTGACTTTGCTTCTACACACCTCATTTGACGTTAACACGTAAAATTATCGTCCGTAAACCGACTTTACAGACGACAATTTTTTCAATGCTGAAATGATTCCAAAGTTTTTTGGTTTCTAATAATTTAACGCCTCATATTGTAAAATACTGTCCTGAACTATTTTACAATTTTTAATTTAGCTGAATAATTTAAAACTTTCACTGAACCCGTAGTGACACAAGAATACTTATATTCCTCTCTTTTTTAAACTCTTGTTTTATTTCGCGATTCTTTGGGCTTGTTGCGTTACCTCTTTCTTTAGCCAACGTTTTAGACAACATCAGACTATCCATCATCAGGTCGCGTCTGGTTACCGAACTTTCATCGTCTCACGCCCAGCTTTACGTCGCCGGGCGGAGGAAAACATATCTTGCGAATCACTTTCTCGAACCCAACTGTCACTTCTTCATCCACTACCAGCATCACGCCGCTGGGCGAGGAATGCGTGTTTGTTGTTCCACCAACACTCCTGTCTCGATCTCCTCTCTCACGTCTCGACTGCTTGTGCCCTTTCAACTCTTAGGACCCCTGGCACTCTCTCGCGCTTCTCCCTTCTTCCATATCTGTCCTTTTGACCCATATCTGTCAACACTTTATTTTTCTTTGAATGCACAATGTTAGAGATGGTCTTATTCTCCCGAACAGGCCTTCCATTAATATGCTTGGTGTAACTCAGTGACCAGCTCAGGTACGGGGGCTCTATCGAGGCCAGAGTTAAGTTAGCTTCTCAGAAACTGGGCGTTCTGTGCAGGGCCCGCAGATACTTTAATAGTACACAACTGCTAACCCTGTACAAATCGCAAATGCGGTTGAATTTGGCAGCCACCTCTGGTCTGGAGCCTCCAAATACCTGAAAAAACCCTCGACTGTGTGCAGAAACGGGCGGTCCTTTTGATAGATTCTCCTAACTTAACAAACGGATTTCAATCTTTAGAGCACAGGCGTCAGGTGGGAATGTTGTCCTTGTTCTACCGGTATTACAATGTAAGATGCTCCGAGGAACTAGCGTCATTGATCCCCTCGGCACCGGTGCACAGTCGGGAAACACGCGCTCAACATTTGTACACGGTTGACATTATTCACATGAGAACGGGTCGTTTCTATGACTCGTTCTTGAGTTCAACAGCTCGGCTGTGAAACGATTTGCCAGCGTCTGTGTTTCCTCCCTCCTACAACATAGGTCCTTCAAGACAAGACGTTCACTCCTTCCTCTCCTCAAAAACACCCTCCACACAGCATCTTCAAAGATGACATAGGCCCTGAAGGAAATTATTTTCCTCAGAGCCTCCTGTGTGGAGTTAATGTAAAACAAAAATTCAAAATTACTTGTGATGAAATTTGAATAGTCACACTAACTAGGAAATCTTTTAGGGCAGTTTATAACACAAGCCATATAACACAAGTCAATCTTTGATCTGACGATCCAAGACTTGGGGCTAATAATTGTCTCATGGAATTTGAATTCAAAGAACTTTGAAGTAATTTAAAAGTAAATTTTCAAGTTCTGTGAATATTCTATTCCCGTTCTGTTATTTTATCATTATGGGCCAAATGTTTCACAGAACTGAAAAAGAACAGAGCTTGAATGTAATATCATTCGAAGAACTTAAAAATTAAATTTGAAATTTGATGAATTGATCAAATTCTCTGAAACTAATGGCCTTTAGTGTCTAATTAATGTTTAGAATTATTTGTGTTATGTCTAACGGCCAGTGGAAGAGCATTGTACAGCTTTATTGCAAATTGTCTAAAATTTCTTTGGCCAAAGTTATTTCAGATAAAGTGAAAAGTAAAAGTTTTTGACAAGAGCCCTTCGGTTCTAATATAGGTAACAAACAGTTTTGACAACGTCAAAAAAAGTTCTATGTTACCTACGAACAGGTTTTAGCTTGGTAATAGTTATTTTTTTTTAAATATTTATGCTTATTTTGCTAACTTATTTGTTTTATATAACCTTGTTATAAATAATTTTGACATATATGAAAAAAAAAAAAAAATGGTCCGCTGATATGAGTAGGTAACTATATTATAGTGTAGAATAAATTTTTCAGTGCTTCTTATTGCCTTAATGCCTTTCGGTAATCTGTTGCCCTTGAGGCCTCCACCGCCCCTGAACTACTTTAGCACCCCCCAGGGATGTGATACCGCCCACTTTGAGAAACACTGTTGCAGGTAAGTACACCTAGTAGATCCGGGACTGATTCGTGGGCACTTCCTGGGTAAGCCACGATCTCAGGATGTGACCTGAGTAGTACACGAGTAGTCATGACGTCATACGCTATCCCGAAGTACTATCATACGCTATTCCAGAGGTTCCCAACCCCGTGCCCGCGGGCACCATGGCGCCCGCGGAACGATTCGTATGTGCCCGCCACTATTCGACAGAGAGATATTTTTTTCATAAACATTAATTAAAAATGTGAATTATTTTTATTTATTTGTTAGAGTTTTATTATTTTGAAACATTTTTGTTTACTATTTATTAATAAATTATGAATATACGAAAATAAATTATGGGAAAATGAGAAGTCATGGAAGGAGTTTGTCGATTAAAAATAGGTGGTGCCCGCTACCCTACCGATATTTTAGAATGTGCTCTAGAGTACAAAAAGGTTGGGAACCCCTGCGCTATCCTGTTACTACCTTGAGACTCAAAATAACAACCTGACCTAAAAGCGACTTAGGTGATTGCAAATTTGCAGTTGCAAACAATTGCAAACAATTTCATTAAAAAAATGTGGTTTTCAGGAGTGAATTACCTATACGAATTATACTTCTCAACGGATTTATTTTAAGCAAAATGATAAATTTGCCACATTCATTGTATTATTTTCGAAGTTGTGGAGTAATTTGCACAATGCACAAAACATAGATTTTTGATGAACGTCGTAGATTTTTAAATTATTGTAAAGTAGGAGTTGTAAAGAAGCAAAAGTTTTTGTGATCCTGTGACAGTTTTTTTTATTAATTACCATTACTTACAATAACTTGAAAACAGAAGAGCTGAACGTAATGTATAAGAAATTTTTTCGATGTTAATGCCCCGTCTACAAACGCACAAAGCAAAATACATTTTTAAATTAGTAATTTACTTCCAATTCGTTTTAATTTGGCTAGTCCCTACCTGTCCACTCTGGACCCTGTGCATCGCTTTCCGCAGCGAAAAACGTGGGTCACCCTGTTATCTCGATTACATTTTGATAAACTTTATAAATCTTATCTATTAAGGGACTTACTAATTCTAAATAACCATCTACCCTATATCAGTTGTGTAAAACTTAAACACACCCACACCTTTTTTCTACGAATTGCTTCTTTCTATGCATATGTCAGTTTTGTTTTGTTATCAATTGCCGTCGGCGGATTAATTAGTGTATTGACATTAAAGCATATCAATAAGTAGATCGGATGTGATTAATATACGGATCTGATATTATACAATAGTGTGTGTTTGTGTGTTCGTGCCCGATATCGGTGGAAGTTTTGTTATTTGTTATTTATTGTCGTCGCTGTCGCTGCCCGCTTTTGACAAGACGCGATGTGAGTAAATTTCTATTTAATCCATGCCCCGTTTCAACGAAATGCGCCCCCGTGCCCTCCTTAACCTTCTCCCGTCCTCCCATCCATCACCAGCCGTCATAATAACAACAACAAATGTATTCATTATAATAATAATAATTCCAAAAGAAACCATCCCGTCCATCCAAAATGGCGCGTGTGAATCTTCGAACCTCGTGTTTCGTTTTACGCTTTCGCAAGATCTGGCTTCTCATCTCATTTCTTTTCTTTCCCTTCACCCTCTCCTGTACGCTTTTCTTTTCTTTTCCCGTTCCCTTCCGTGCTCTTTCACGCGACCCTCGAACACCTGAATCGGACCCGTGCCGGAGGTAGGTCACCTCCGACGACGCCGCCTTAAAGAGAAAGTCTTTAAATACTTCGCATCGAGTGCTATTCAATAATCAGCATATACGTATTATAAATATTTTTGTTATTGTTTTGGGGTGTTTCGCTACCTCCTTCTTTAGCCAACGTTTCGGACAGCGTTACAGTGTCCATCATCAGGGCAGATGAGCACTGGACACTGTAACGCTGTCCGAAACGTTGGCTAAAGAAGGAGGTAGCGAAACACGGCATAACACCCCAAAAACAATAACAAAAATACTTTTTGGCCGTGAAAACCTAAAAACATACCCGTATTTTTTTTTTTTTTTTTTAATTTTTCTTTATTCATTTTGTTTATTACAGGATTGTTTTACACGGTGTTTCGACTACCAAGCTAGGCAAATGCCCGTATTATGGTAGTCGAGATTCATAAGATATTAAGTATATAATATTAATAATCATCCATATATTAAGGAAAATATTCATAATAGTATTAAGTACATGATCACATACAGGAAAGGAGTTAAACTAGGTGAGGGGGTATTTCACCATCTTGCTCACAAGCACTACCAATAGGATAAAGCATTTTTTCGATTTCACCATCCTTCAAGGATGCTTATGTGGGTAGATAAAGTTTATTTTTATTAATTGGTACTTTGACCAGCCATTGGAGGTTATCCACCACTTACCCGCCTTGGTATAAGTAACTGATGGTTACTCCTTCAAGGCTCTCGCAAGGACTCTAATTTTTTTCGAAAGAATGAAGCTACATTTAGTTTTGAACGAATCTAGACCTCCAATGTCCCTGCATACAGTGTTAGTAAGCAGTATGCAAGTGCTTACATGATAAACTTGATACAATGGTGTTAGTAAAACATATATAAAGGCATGGAAAGATGATAAAAAACAAGATGAAGGACGCTCGCGGGGGATTGTATCTTGCGTATGCTGCAAGCACCTGCAAGAAAGGGAAGATACAAACATGTTTTAGATACAAATAAATGGCTCTGCAGTCTGAAAGGGTTCCCTCTCTCGTCGTCTGGCAGTACCAGCAAGAATGTTTGTGGCGGTCGGTCAAACCTTAACGAGACAGAGCTGCCGCGCCCCTTAGCCAGTTCCTCGGTTGTGCCTTGAAGAAAGTAACTGGGAAATAGGGGCAAAATGCCCAAAGACCCTAAGGACTGAAGCGTCGAGTTGCCGGAGGCAGGGCGGAAGGTCGCCGAGGTCGCCCGGCCAAACCTCATGCTCACAAATGTTGCTGGGGGAGGCGCAGATGATCTGAGAGAGCTCCGTTCCAGGAATGTTCGGCGCCTGACTATGCAGGGACGGGGTCTAGCTCACCCCCAAGTGGGGAAGTAGACAATACAGAACGATTACAGTTCAGTTCAGTTCAGCCATAATAACGACGCACAATTGCAAATTATAGAACTGAAAAAAGAAAAGAAAAAAAAGAGGAAAAGTAACCAAAAAAAATAATAATAATAACATAATTATGGTAAGTCTCACAGCTCTTTGCAGAGTTCTATGCAATGATAAAGACGATAAGTCGAAAAAAATAAACAATATATAAAATAATATAGATGGCAAAGTATAAAGTATTAAAATGAAGCTATGTGAAGTAAAATATGAAAACATAAATTCCGAGCGGTAAAAATGATAGAGTTATGGATGGAAGTCCATGGTTTCAGGAGCAATTACACCTGACATCTGAAACAACAATGATTTTACAGCTAATCAGCGACTCTAAGAACAGGCCATCTCTCAACCCAAACCTTTGCAAACTTCCTCAGACACTCAAAATTCACCTTATTCGAAACGAGATCAGTGTTCCATGCTGGTCTCGTAGTTACTTTTAGACCATCAAGCATTTCCTCTCGGGCGTCCGTCAAAATCTCGCAGTGCCACAGAATGTGCTCGGCTGATTGGTTTGTATCACCACACGCGCAGTTAGGATGGGGGGATAGGGAGAGACTGTGCAGTCTCCCCCTAAATTCCCCATGCCCAGACAGAAGTTGTGTCACATGGTGATCCTTTGCAATATGAGCCCCTTCCATTCTGAGTTTAACTGACGGGAAGAAAGAGTAGGTCCATCTTCCCGTATTCGACCTATCCCATCGTTCTTGCCATTCTCTCAGCGTTCTTTCTCGCATCTCTCTGAGAAGACCTGGGAGAGACACCGCTCCCCCTGGTATTAGTTCAATACCATGGTGGACAGCGGGTCTTCCTCTGGTTAGGCTCTTCTTTGTAAGCACCTCCCTAATTTCAAGGTCTATTGGCAAAATGCCGGCCAAAACTGGCAAAGCGTCCGAAGCAACTGTTCTATAGGCACCCGAAAGCGCCAACAAGGGGACTCGCTGACCTCTCTTGAGTGCTGAGAGGATGAGTGTATTCCCCAGACGGTGCTCCCACACAGAGGCCGCGTACGTGACTTGCGCCACGTATACCCCCCAGTACAGTAAACGGAGCGCTGGGGAGCGCAAACCCCACTCAGCAGTTGAGATTCTTCTCAATTTCAAGAAGAGGTTCTGGGCCTTGCTTGACACGCCTTTGACATGGGTTAAGAACGAGGACGAGCGATCCAAAGTAACGCCTAGGTAGGTTGTATTCTCAACAAAATGGATGCTGGTATCTCCCATTTTGATGTTGGGATTTCTACCTCTATTGAGGGAACCCTTCATCAGGAGTCCCACGGTCTTGTGAGGAGCGAAAGTCAACCGATTTCTCTTTCCCCATTCTAAAATCACGTTTAAACCCTCCTCAGCTTTACTCTCCACTTCCCTTCTACTGTCCCCAGAGACCAAATACAACTTATCATCTGCGTAGTCAACCGAGATACATCCTTCAGGCAAGGGTAACCTAGAGGAGTCGTCGAAAAGAATGTTCCAGAAATCCGGTCCGAGAACCGAGCCCTGGGGGCATCCCATATCCACTTCCCTTTCGATAGTAACATCACCATATGAGAGCTCGATGGTTCTGTTGTCAAAGTAGTCACATGAAATGTTAAATAATTTCCGTGGACATTTACGACTTTTTAATTTCGTAAGAATCATCGGCCACCACGCATGATCGAAGGCACCAGTTATATCGAGGAAGATACCAATTACATACCTCTTTGTGCAGACCTTCACCCAGTCAAGCGCAGACTTAATGGCGTGCTCCGTGGACATACCGGGGACGAAGCCAAATTGTCGGTCGTAGGCTGGAGACAGGGTTTCCCGGAGGCGTTGTCGGATGAGTTTTTCTAATATTTTGCCCAAAACAGGCAACAGGGTTATGGGGCGATAGGCCTTCACGTCAGTCCTCAGTTTATCGTTACCCTTCGGTATTATCCTGAGCACGCCTCTCTTCCATACTGAGGGAAAAATTCCCCTCCTCATACATGTTTCCATCACCTGAAAGAGCTCTTCCTTGGCGTGAATCCATACATGCTTCACTATTATACCGTTCAGTTTGTCATGCCCTGGTGCCTTCTTAGGACCCAAACCCTTAATTATTATGTCAATCTCTGCTCTACTAACTGGAGTTATTCTGTCCTCCTGGGCGAGGCTCGGAGGAAGCCGTGACAGATTTCTAACCTGTTTGTGGTGGTCGCTTTCCCCAATGACTGAATCTAATGGAACTAGCTTACCCAGAAGTGTTTTGAGAGTGGTGGCCACGTCAGCACTCTCAGCGTTCCCGTTATCGTTATCAATAACACTAGTTAAAAACCGATCAGAGCCTTTGCCCGTTTTTTCAACGGCGACTTTGACCAGCCTGTAACGTTTACCGGGTACAAATTAGCAAAGTTTTCTACCATATTAGCAAAGTTTTCTACCACGGGTTCAATAAATATGACAGACAGCTGCTGTCAAATCGTATTTGCATTACCCGAATTTTTCACGATTTCTACTTACGAAAATGCCGTTCTTGTAATCCATGACCAGCCTAAAGACAAAAACTCTCAAACACTTGGTGTGTTATTTTAATATATATATATTGAAGAATAATACAGAATTGTAGTACTTACATCATATTTCAACAACAATAACAAGTATATTAGGTTTTATGTCATTCTATAACCATATAAATTGCATTCCAACAATTTCCAACAAATAATAATTTCATTGTTGTCAGCCGGAGATTTTGTTGGTGTCTGCTTGCAGATTTATAAAAAGATAGTCGGAGGCTATTGGATATAGCCGTCCAATGTGTATTCGCTTCCTTCTGGACCCGGCTCTTTTAAAAGGTTTTTATAATTTGACCCAGTTCCCGAGGGTCAAGGGATTATGGACTGCAATCATGTTGCAATGTGACCAAGTAAGTACCTCTGAATATCATACTACTGTAAAGGATATTTTTACAATCAATATTTGTACTATCAATGAATTCACAGGAACAGGGAAGGTATATAAAATGTACCTATATCCTCACTACACACCTGTAGTATTCATTTCCTTATTCCAACAGTATTCGATTTCCCCAACTGAAAAAACCAAGTACTGAAATGACTTTCTTCTTTCAGACGGAGAAAATGCCGAAGTAACCTTAACCAGTAACTGCTACAGAAAAGGTGTCTTCTCCAGGTGGACGTGCTGATTGAAGTGATTCTGTATGAGACCCTAGAAATTTTGTACAACTGTGTTTTAAAGAGTAGATTCCCTGTACTTTTATTGTGAAAAACACTTATTTAGCTTTATGGAAACTGTAATAAAACTTCAGAATATTTTGGTATATCTGTACAATATATTTATTTAATAACATGTGAGAGAAAAACATTTCTCTTTGTAAGAACATACCTAATACGGTAGATTATATTTAGTTTTTATAAATATATGGCAACATTATCAGGAGTCAGTGGGACGACGGCAGCCATAATATTTTATAATATTGTATGGATGAATATGAATGGTACAGACAAGTGATTGTATATTATTTATAATCATTCTCACGCAAGGTCATTTAGTAGATGTTGCCCCATGTGTAGGCACGGTGGGGCATTTGCCAACTCTGGCTGGGCGATGCATGACCTCTTAGATTGTAGACCAAGTTGCGTTTTCAAATTTACAGCACTTCAAATGACGGTTTTTCCGTCTTCCGTTCATGTTGATAGAGCCCAAAGCATGAATATGTTGTCGAAGCCTACTGTTTTTGGTATCTACTCTAGATTTTTATTTTTTGTCCCACCCTAAATCAATACCTAGCTACACCCATTTGTTCAACTACAAACATTACAAAAATTTCAATGAACTAGAACTAGCTAGAGAATAACTAGCTTCGTGTTGGGAACACCTTACTAAATGAATATTCTAGATTGTAAAGTAAACAATACATTCTGTTTTATATAATCATTATGTTAGCAGCTCTGGAGACTCTGGATGGCTGATGGCTATTCTTTTAGTCTTCCTCATCCACAACGCACAGCGGTGTACTCCTCAATTGCATTCGGTTTATCTGAAAGTAATAATAAAGGATAAAACATTCATGAAACACTAACCACCTGCCACATTCCACCTGTGGATCAATGAGAATGCTCACAAATCAACAGCCAGTTGATTTGTGAATGGAGGGAAATAATTATGCCGAGTCTTCAATTTATGATGGTCCGATGCTTTGTGACCCCCTTGCACAACGTGTGAAACGCTTGTAAACTGTGCGACCCAAAATTTAAGTTTCTTTTTTTTGTAAAAGCGCAATGAAACCATGCATTATTTTAATTCAATGGCAAGCCAGAATTTAACACTAAACAAATACAAAATATTGTTACTGAAGTCGCTCAGTTGTACATAATATTGTATATTTTTTTACTATTTCTGTGTAAAAGTCCCTAAAAAGCGTTTTAATAAATACAATAGGAAATGTACAGGTTGATTTTTAAATATGCAATGTAAATGTTTTACCTAGAGCAGAGGCATCGATATTCCAGCCGCTGGTGGTGCCTCTGGTGAGGGAGATCGTACATTTTATCATCGTCTCTATGTTGTCCAAGGGAACAGCGTTGCTGGGTCCCTATCTGATGAGGGTGCACTTTTGTCTCTCCAGTCCCTCATATTTCACTTTAATGTATTGGTTCACCTGAAGGCTCTGCAGACAAATACACAATAGATGTTAAAGACACTGTACCTAAACGATTTAACAGCAGAAAATCACAAAAAATAGCAATGAGGAAAGAAGAAAGAGTAAAACATTTTGTGACGCATGAATTAAGACAAATCTACAAATTCAACTAAATTCTTTAGTAATATCACTCAATAATCAATAAAACATAACAAAAACCCGTTGAACTTACCTTATAGTTTGCATAAATAAACCAATCCCGTTCGTAAACAACAATAAACGAACACTGTGTTGACACCATGTTGACACTTTTGACGTTTGTGATTTCATAGAAACAATGGCGTCTAAGACAGGCGTGGCAGTAGACCAAAATAGCTACTTGGCACCATATTTTCTGTGGTGAAATGCGCACGGGTTTTTGAGCATGATTCTCCTACCAATAAAGTTATGTGACCGGTAGTTAAGAGCAACATTTAAAGAGATTGGTGAAATAGCCCCTGAATCTAGTATAAATAAAAATGTAATAGAATAACAAATAAAAATAAAAGTAACAAATAATAATATTTTAAGGATAATGGAAATAAAAAATAAGAATAAATATGTAAATCATCTATACAGAACTTGAATAGAACCTACGCAAAACGTGAAAATCAACTTCAAATATTTGATGAACCCATCAAATTTTTTGAAACAACCCATCCTTAGACTCCAAAAAACAAAAGCAAGTATTCCTAGGCAGCATATGAAATGGACGAACAATGTCAAAAAATATAAAAAAAAGCATCAGCTTAATATAGTTTCGGTTGAAAATTAATTTAGAGATAAGATTTTTTACTCGAGAAATATGAAAAAATAAGAACAGTTTTTAAGATGTAAGGCATTCTTTATAATATTTCCTTCCCTGAGTAAATAACCAGTTCTGTATATTAATGGCATAAAGATCATCAGTTTTCGATGTCTTATATATATAATGTAGATGTTTGATTCCTTAATTTAATTGATAAATAAAACACTTGTGTTGCTAAGTTGTGTAACGAAGAAACGACATTTATGTTTATTATATCACTTTCTTTTTATGGTTTCTTCTAACAAACTGACACTTTACAATAAAATCATATAATAACAAAACAAGTGACAATTCTCAATCTAACCGACACCACAACAATACTTTTTCTTTACATCTCCCCCCCTCGGGAAAGAAAATTATTGCAAAATTTTCTCATCTTCGATGTCCTCTTCTTCCAATGTTTGAACTGGAATAAGTTTTGTGATGTGGAATAGGTTTGATTCTGGTTTTTTATGACCCGTATCTATCCTGTATATGGAGTTTGAAATTTTTTCAATTATCTCATATGGTCCAATTTTCAGTTCATCCAATTTCTTCCTGTTCAGCTTGTTTCCATTTTCCACAAACACCATATCCCCTACGTTAAACTCGAAGTGTTTTCGCTTTTTATCGAATAATGTTTTATTGTAGTTATGTGATCTTATTGTGTTTTCAAGTGCTATTTTCCTGTCTCTGATCCAGTCACTATTTGATTCTCGTTGTTTTAGTTCATTCGGTAAAATCGTGCTGTCCGTACCATATAAAAGGTAACTCGGTGCAAAGTTAGTGACTGAGTGAATAGTCTCATTATATTTTCTTGTACATTCTTGAGCTATTGCTGTCCAGGCTCTCCTTTGTTCTTTTTCATTTATTTTACATCTTATTTTGTTAACTAAAGTTTGATTCAGCCTCTCATTTAAACCATTTGAGAATGGTGCATTTACTGCTGTGAAGATCATTGGTATCCGCTTGTCTTGTAAATATTTCTTGAATTCTTTTGAATTGATTCCCGGGTATTGATCGGTAAGTAGCATACCTATGTCTCCTGTTTCTGTTTTGTTAACTAGATTTACAAAATCGTTCGCAGTTTGAGTTTTTGAGGTAAGAACGAATGCATATCTTGTAAAGTGATCTACCAACAAATGCAGAAATTTTTTTGTTGACCTTGTACCTCCAAATCCTCCAATTGTGTCTATAGATACTATTTCAAAAGGCTTTGTTGCCGGGCCTAAATGAGACATAACGCCAAATTTGTCTTGTCCTCTTGATTTATTTTTAATACAAATTTCACAGGTTCTGCAAACTTTTATTATGTTTTTATTTAAATTTTTGGCTAGGTAATGTGTGCTTATCATCTTTTGCATTTGTCCAATTTCAATATGGCAAAGGTTTACATGTATTTTTTTTATGAGTTCCATACTAAACTCTTCTGAAAGAATAACTTTTTCTTTTTCTCTGATTTTTTTGAAGTATATATGGTGTTTCTCTATTAATTTGCTTTTTTTATTTTGTATTTCTTCATTTTTATTCTGATCTTTCAAAATATCTTCCACTTTAATCATGTTTACGACTTTCAATTGTTCATCCGTATTTTCATTTGATTCTAGAACTGGATTTCTGCTTAGACAGTCAGCTTCCAAATTTTGTTTTCCTGGAGCATATTTTATGTTAAAGTCATATTGTGAAAGATAATATGTTAAATCACCCAGCTCTTCATCAGTTCTAGATTTGAGGTTCATGTTTTCCAGTGGTTTGTGATCTGAATAAACTGTAAATGGTTTACCTATCAACCAGTATTGCCAGTATCTCACTGCTTCTTTTATAGCTAAGCATTCTAGGTAAATTGCTTTTTTCTTTTTCTGGGCTCCATTTAGTTTTTTCGAAAAGTAAGCTACTGGTTTTTTTTTTCCATCAGATTGTGTCTGTTTTAAAATAGCTCCAACACCTTCTAGAGAAGCATCCGTGTATATATTAATTGGCAAATCTTGATCAAAAATTTCCAGGATTGGTTGTGAGCATAGTAGATTTTTCATCGTTTCAAAAGCACTTTGGCATTTATCAGTCCAAATAAACTTTTGGTTTTTCCTTAGTAAATTATGCAAAGGATCTAGTATTATTGCACTCTTCGGAATGTACTCATGATAAAAATTGATTTTTCCTAGAAATTGTCTCACATTCTTCTGTGTTTTTGGAATAGGAAAATTCTTTATTGAAGTCAAATTATCCTTTACTGGCTTGACTGAATTATTCTGAATTATATGACCCAGATATTTTACCATGTCTGATGCAAATGTGCATTTTGTAAATTTTAATCTAAAACCTTCCATTTTGATTGCATTCAGCAGCTTTGTCAGATGATCAATGTGTTCAGCAAAAGTTTTTGAAAATATAAGAATGTCATCTATGTAATTGACAGCAAATTCGTTTAGTTTATATTTTCTCAATATATTGCTTAATATCCTCTGAAAAATTGCCGGAGAAGTCTTTAACCCAAAAGGCAGGCAGGTCCATTGATAATGTCCCTCCTGTGTTACAAATCCTGTTTTTTTTTGTCTTCAATCCGCAGCGGAATAGACCAAAAGGCTGAGTTTATATCCAGCGTTGAAAAAAATTTGCAATTTCTGGTCTTCGTCATTAGGTCTTCAATCAACGGAAATGGTTGAGCTTGAGGTACGACTATTTTATTTAAGTCTCTGAAATCTATGCATAATCTGGATCTTTTGTTTTCTTCTTTTTTAAATGCTAGAGTAACCGGTGCAGCAAATGGACTGTAGGACTCTTCTATCAGTTTATTGTCTAATAATTTTGCTATTTGCTCTTCTATTTCCTTTTTATCTTCTACGCTGCATCTGTAAGGCCTCTTACTACAATATTTATCTACTAATAAGTCTATCTTCGCTTCGTATCCATTAACAGTGCCAACATCATATTTACTCTTCGCAAACACTGATGTGTATTTGCCTATTAGTTCATTTATTTCTGTTTTTTGATCATTATTTAAATGATTTATTGTTATTTTAAAATCTTCTTCTTTAACATGTTCGTTAAAATTAATTCTGTGTTTTTCTACAGCGTTCTTATTTTCTGTAGAGTTTTTATCTTTTTTATTTGCATTATTCAGGCAGAGTTTCTGTGATATTTGTAAGTCTTCACTTTGAATAAGTTTGAAGTCTTTTATCATGTCTAATCCAATCAAAAAATCGTACTTGAAATTGTGTTCATCAATAATGTACACATCAACATTTTTCTCCAATTCCAAAATTTTTATCTTTAAAGTTGTCAAACCACTCGTCTTTTTAACACCATTAATCGTTACTAAATTTGCTTCATTCAAACTGTTTCCTTTTCCTTTTAGTTTCAATAACTTAGAATTAATTAGAGAAACATTTGAACCCGAATCATAAATTCCGTATATTTCTAATTTATCATTTAGTAATAGTTTGACTTTTATTAATGGTGTTACTATTAGTTTTTTTGATTATTTTCATTTAACTCAGTCTCTATCACTGAATTGTTTACATGTTTAATGGCACTTCTCTTAAATTTTTCATTCTCTTTTGTTTTGAACCAGCATGTGACTTCAGGGTGGTAACGAGAGCCCTTATTCAATTTTTCACAAATTTTACATGGATTTTTACCTTCATTTGTATTAAATTCTGCATTCCCAAATGATCTCTTATTTATGAATCTCTTTTTGTTGACCAAATGTTCATACTTGTTTACTTCATTGAATAAATCCACAATATCTTGTAATCCTTCTCTATCAATCTTGTTTAGTATGAATTCTGGTAGTCCGGAAGCAACAAGATCTATTAAAGTACCGGTGTCGATTGATCTTCTCATATCCAATAAAAGTTTTTCTTTTTTCATAGCATAATCCAACAGAGAACCATCTTTGTATCTAAATGAGAGTGCGTATGTGACAGGGTTCCATCCTTTGTTTGCGAATGATTCACAGAATTTGTTTTTCCATGTTGACCACTCGGAGTTCATTGTTAATTTTATAATCATGGAACTGTACCAATCTACACAAGTTTTATCCATAAACAATCTGAGTATTTCTATTTTTTTTTCATCCGTGATCACATCAAACCGTAAACATTCTTTTTCAAATACTTCGATCCACTGGCTTGCATTTGTATTTTTATTACAGAATTTTTCAATAACGAACTTCTCAGCAATGTTTTTTAAGCTCTGTTGGTTATTTCCCATTAATTTTTCAATCAATCTTTCCAGTGTACTTGTTTCTTCTTTTTGATGTACTGGGGAACTTTTTTCTTGCAATTCTTCGAGGTATTGGTCTCCAAACTGTAAATTTCCATGTTCATCTACATATGTTTTTTTCAGTTCTTCTGTCATGGTAATCCAGACTCTCCTAACCTGGTACCTTTTTCCCAAACTATTTTTCACTTTACTAAAAGCAGCAGTTTTCATTATTTCCTTGTGATGGCTGGCTGATTGTAGCGATTCTGGTATTGCGTACACTTTATCATCACTTGTAACTATTGAGGTAATGCTACAAACGTTTGACTTGCCTTCACTTCCAGGTAGCAGAGTGAATTCAAACTGAAGTTTCTCCATTTTTTGGGTTTTTAACAAAAAATGTCGTTTTATAATGTAGATGTTTGATTCCTTAATTTAATTGATAAATAAAACACTTGTGTTGCTAAGTTGTGTAACGAAGAAACGACATTTATGTTTATTATATCACTTTCTTTTTATGGTTTCTTCTAACAAACTGACACTTTACAATAAAATCATATAATAACAAAACAAGTGACAATTCTCAATCTAACCGACACCACAACAATACTTTTTCTTTACATATATTATAAATATGTTTCGTGAAAAATGGAATATTCACAAGTTAAACTGAGTTTAAACATTTAAAAGTCCAGTTTTATTATGCAACAGTTAAAAAAATTAACCCCGCTTTATTGCTACATTGATTTGCTATTTATGATATATTTGCATTGCGCAATTCAAAATGGGCTCATTAATTTAAAGTGCTATCCAAACACTAGAATATATTAGGGAACTTTATCTCAATTGATTACTGCGACATGAAAGCAGTTAATTCAGGCGGAAACCTATCGAAAAACTATTGACCATATTTTTTGAAAGAATTTTATTTTTATTGAGATTTTCCAAATTTGTCGGCAAGTCAAATATTATAAGGATTAGAAAATTTTTTATTTAAAATTTGGCTAATTATTGCACGACTTTTATTGATCAGCGATTCTTTAGTTTGATTAGATTTTTTATTTGTCTTGTTTGTCAGGCGGGTATTGTGTACTTTGGTGGCAATTTAGTTAAAGTTTTTTTGTCCAAAAATTACGAAAGAGTTCGTTGGTTTAACGCCTCATATTACGTGTATTTTCTGATATAATTTATTGTTTTGTTTGTAAAATGGTGAGTTAAATTTGTTTGTGTAAATTAGTCAAACATCAACACTTGAAATTTGTTGATTGTACAATGCTTGTTATTATGGTAACGAGAATGATTAATTTTTGTGCCTTCGACGATGAATGATGAATCTATGGCTGTTGGTGTTACACCTCCCCACGCTATTATTCCATATTCAATGATTGATTGGCAAAGAGAATGGTATATCTACGACTTTCGTACATTTTAATATAATTATGTTTCTAACATTTAAAAACTTTATTAAGGAGCTAAATAAAACCTCTGCTTGTATGGTTTAGCCACTGGAAGCAATATACATATTGGTTGATATATTTGGAAAGCTTGAATAGTCCTGAAATTACCAAGTTTTTTGGTCTAAGTGAAATATTATTCTTTATAGCCTTTGTGGGGCGGTTTTCAATAAATCTTGCACGAATAACCTTTCATTATTTTTAATGGAATAAAACCCCCGGCTTGAATAAAAACCAAAAAATAAAACCCAAAATTTGTTCAAGGCTCCATTGTGGGGATACGATTTAGAAGAAAGATTGAATGAATTTATTACCTTTACCTATCCCTTTACCTTCTACGGATTTGAGGCCACTGACAACCTCATAGAAACCCATCATATTTATGGTGCGTTATTTGTAAAACTTGGTATCATGGGTGTATTTTACAATTTTTATGGGCTGCTGAAAGCTTTTGATAGACTAAATCAAAATACACCCAAAAAGATACATGCGATTCTGATTATATGGCCACCTTCTTAAAAATGTGTTTTCAATGATTTATTCTATTTATGATTGGTTTTAAGAAAGGTACACTTGATTCTTCTTATCCACTCCTTTGTATAGGTTTTTGATCTTAATAAACTGTCAAAATTGATAAAAAATTTGTTTTATTTCCTCTTTGCAATAAAAACTCGATAAATGAAATTGTTCTAAACGCAGATGTGTATTTGAATTACACATATGCCCTGATGATGGACACTGTAATGCTGTCCGAAACGTTGGCTAAAGAATGAGGTAGCGCAACACGGCATAACATCGTGAAAATCTAAAAAATTATCTGTTGTTGTCTCAGTCTGCAACTATCGAAGTCAAAAGAGTGACTTTCTGTCACTACAACGACCAAATGATCATCTACATGTAGCCACTGTTGCAGGATTTTTTTGCACATTTCTTTTTTGACTAAAAACGAAATACAATTGAAAATATTATATTAATACACACACCATGAATGTAACTGCTCCAAAACCCTGGAGCCAGTGAGACAATGGCATCCCCAATTGGGGTATGTTAAGAGGCTGAAGATAGTGGGGAGGGGGAACTTGTCTTGTAAAGATATCGGTTTCTCTGTGTTTGTGCCCCAGATCTGATGTATAGAGGGAATGAAGACATTCTCAAATTATTATGAAATTCTGTCACTCTGTCAGCTGTCACTTTAAAAAAAAATATAGCTGTCATTATCAAACAAGGTTCTACGACTTTATTCGAATCTACCTGAAAACAACTTGGCGAACGTAATATCTTTCAAGCCAAGCTAAAGAAAACTACCGAAGTACCAGCCCTTAGGCTTTTAAATCAAAAGGCTAAAGTTTTTTTTTCTAACAATGATGATGTTTTCAGAATTCAATTACTTGAAAGCTCTAAATTTGAACACGATTCTTACCTTTTCACTGGTCATTTATTATTTTTGAAAAGAACCCACTGATTCGACACCTTATGATTACAACAGCTTGCAAAATTTGTTCATAGGTGCCGCCTTTAGCCGTGAAAGCGTTGGGCAATAAAATCTTTTATTTTTTATTTTTATTTCCTCTTGCTACCATTTGCGAATATACGGTTTATTGAAAGGGTGATTTTATGTTCGTAATTTATTTTACGCCCGTGTTCACCTCTTTCGATAGTGCAGAGTCATAGTGGCAATTGGTTTGTAGTACCTCCCCAATCTATTATTCGTGTTCATAAAAGCACATTTTGTGTGTGTGCTACCCTTTATGAATATATTTATATTAGACTGTGCGCTTACGTTAATGGTGTTGAAATTTATTCTTAAATCCGTTTGCAACTCGTTTGTAAATATTATAAAGCTTTTTCTAAAATTGTAAGCCTTTTTATGTGGTACATTTAAGATGAAATAACGAGACACATCAGGAAACACTAACTAACTTACTAACTAACCATCACGCCGTTTCCCCGCAGGGGTAGGCAGAGAGGACGGACCGCCAAACAACTCGATCTTGGCACACACTCCTTGCTTCGTTTACATTCATACATCGTCTCATACATGCTCTTCTGTTATTCTGACTCTTGACATCGCCTGACTCAAGTACCTGATTGACATTTTAAAATCAAATCTAGCCGTATCGACCCTTTTCTATAAAAAAATTTAAATTGATTTCGAAGGGTTGTTACTTTATCTAGTAAAGCCATGTTTTAAATTTTTAAAAATACATTTATTTTTATTATGGTCACGTTATACCGTTGTTAGGAAGATTTTTTGTATTTTTAAACAAAATGTTATAATATACAACACACATTTCAAATCGTATAATCCATACTTTTTCTTCTTCTTCAATGGCGCTACAGCCCATTTTGAGCCTTGGCTTCCTTCAAGATGAGCCTCTGCCGCCCCCTGTCCTCGGCCGTCGTCTTCCAATCTGCAACATGGAGTAGTTCTCTTGCATCCTTCCTGACATCGTCCTCCCATCTCAGCCTAGGTCTGCCCGCCTTTCGTTTACATCCCGGGTGTCCTGTTAGAACCTTCTTCGGTACTCGTGTGAGCTCATTTGTGGCGGATTTTCCATGCCTCTCCCGCTCGCACTGCTCCTAAAATTCTTCGAAGTACCTTTCTTTCGAAGGTGTTCAGCTGTTCCGCAGACTTTGCTGTCAGTGTTGTCGCCTCACATCCATAGGTCAAGACTTTTCTTATGATTGTTTTGTATAAGGTTATTTTGGTTTTCCTATTTCCAGGTAGGTAAACTATTCGACCACTTCGAAGTTATAGGTGTCTTATCGGTACAGCAAAATAAATTAATTAATTATCTAGGATAGCTACTTTCCAGAATTTAAAATGCATTTCGAATAAAATCTTCAAAAAAAAATCCGCCACGTGTATTTTGACGAGAAAACTTCAGTTTTATTTTACTACTTACGACCTTACAAACTAATAATATATTTCAGATTTCTCTTACACACTTATTTTGCTTAGACATTATTGAAAAATTATAAATACTTATGATCGAAAATATTTACAAAAAGCAAATAATTTTAATATTTTTATTATCACTTGTTTGAGCATTTTTATTGTTAACTTGAATGTGGGTATTTATTAAAGCTAATTGTGAATGAAATACAATCGATATTGAGTTATTAGTTAAAAATGCTGGTACAGAGATTAAGCAATCTTTCTCATCGGTACCGCCCCGCACAGTTGCAAGGGTACGATTGCAAGACTGTTTTTGGTGAAATTTTAATTCTCGACCGCTGGTCAATGAACCTTAAAATGAATGTGAATGAACACTACTTGATATTTTGATCCTCTTCACCAGAGATTACTATTCCGAGGCGAACTGTAGGTTGTGGTGTCGGTCATCATGATTTCCTCATATTCATTTCCCAATCTTCATATTCGTAGTCCTCGTTGACCGCAAGTTGTTGTGTTGGTGTTAACTTCATAATTCGTACGATTTCCTCATCATCATTTATTTATTTTTTCCTTTCTTTTTTTCTCTTTTTTCTCATTTTCTCATCATCATACTAAGCCATATATATATATATATATATATATATATATATATATACATATATTGATGTGATTTTAAACTTGTTTATTTCTATGGTAATTTTAATTTCATTTGAAACAGCGTTATATAATTTTGTAGCAAGGAATTAATGGGTTTTTTCTTGCCAAACGATGTATTTAATTTTGGAAAGAAGTAGATCTGAGGTTTTTGTTCTTCTATTGTTAACTTGTTGGTAAGGTGCTCATTTTTTCGTTTCAAGTTGAGTAGAGCCTTTTTTTGAGTAGAATTTTATAGTACAGAAAACATTAAAAAAATCTTTTGACGCAGTTATTTTGAGGGTTATTTTTATTACATATTTTTTTAATGAATAGCTTCGTGTGGGTGTTTGAGGGCAGATCCCCATTCAGTAATCCCATATTCTATAATTGATTGGAAAATATCATAGTAGACTTTATACAGATCATTTTTTTTTACGTGAGCTCCACACAGGAAGCCCTGAGGATAATAATTTCATGTCATCTTTGGGGATGCTGTGTGGAGGGTTTTTTTAAAGGAAAGGATGGGGAGGAGAGTTCTGGGAAGGAAAAGGGTTTAAGGAGTGGGTAGGAATCTGGGGTTCAGTTTGTCCTGGTCCAAGACCTAGACAAACCTCACCCCATGAACCCGGGCACCCCTGCTAAATCACCAAACGTAGCAAACCACTTTGAGTGACCTATGGCATAGGTGTTGGTTATCCAATAAAGGTTCCCGGGGCGGCGGTACCCATTACCGCCTCCCAAAACGTCATCATGTTTGTAAAGAAGATCACGGTGAGTTTTATTAGCATAACGTTTTATTTTAATACCGTGAGGTATATTATTTGTATGACGGTAAATTCATTGACATAATTAAAATATAGAAATACTTGGAAACCTTTTTTTATGTGAATACCTCACATGAGTCCCAGCTACCGTCTGGAGCCAATTCTGGAGCCAATACGGCATCCTCAATTGGGGTATGTTGTGAGGCTGAAGGTAGTGGGGAGGGGAAGGAGATGAGAAATAGGAAGGAAGGGAAGTACCTGGCTATTCAGATCTGGTCACCAAAACGCTTAAAGCCATTTCAAGCAACGTTTCAACTCTGAATGGTGGTCGTACACTAGGGCGATACTAAGAGTATCTCTTCCACTCTGGAACGTGCCGCAAATATAGGTAGGTACTATATATTATTTTATTGAATTAATTGTGAAGCAACACAAATTAATCAAATAAAAATTATCTGCCCATGCCGGGATTCGATCCCGCGCTCTACGTATTGCGAGTCAAGAGCCTTGTCCCTAGACTAGGAAACCTTTAAAGAATCAGAAACAAATTATATCTACTTACAGGGGTGCAAGACTGAACAACCTAACTCCAAATTAGACCGTTCCGAACTCCTGCAACTTATAAACTTACACACACCCACAAGAACAACACGACACAATACTCTTTTCTACTGCCTTATACGTAAGCGCGATTACATTGCTCATTCTCCGATACAACCGCCGCCGAAAAGGCTAACTTATTGGGCAAAATGTTCGCGGAAAACTCGACTCTCGATGATCAAGGTGCTATCCCACCATCGGTTCCTCACTGCGGTTTTCATACGAAAAAGCTGAGGATCCGGCATCGGGATATACTCCAGGTCTTACGAGGGCTTGATGTCAATAAAGCTAGTGGGCCTGATGGAATACCTTCCCTGGTATTGCAGAGGTGCGCTGCAGAAATAGCTCCAATTTTGACGAAGCTTTTCAAAATGTCCCTGAAGTCTGGGTCTGCGCCCTCGGGTTGGAAAAAAGCGATCATTCACCCTATTCCAAAGAAAAGGGTGACCGCTCAACCCGGCCAACTACCGCCCCATAGCGATCACATCTGTTCTGTCAAAAGCGATGGAACGTGTGATCAACGACAAACTGCTCACATATCTCGAGAAGAACAAAATTATTAACGGCCGTCAATACGGATTCCGTATGCAATGGAACCGCTCGTGCGGTGATCTTCTCGCGTATGTGACGCATGTTTGGTGGCGGTGGCTGGAACGTTTTGGTGAGACCCAAACGGTTGCACTGGACATTTCCAAGGCCTTTGACCGGGTTTGGCACCGAGGGCTTGTCAAAAAACTGCATTCTTACGGACTTCCCGCATCCTTGTGTACGTGGATTGCCGCCTTTTTGAGGGGAGGTCGATTCAGGTGGTTGCTGATGGTTTCACCTCTTCCTAGCATTCGATAAATGCTGGCGTCCCACAGGGATCGGTTCTGTCTCCGACTTTGTTTTTGTTGCACATCAATCGACCCCTTGTCATGTGCACCGATTCATTGTTACGCGGATGACAGTACAGTCCATGATAGCTTTTTGTTTGACAAGCCCCCAAAAGGCAGACAAACACCAATGGCTCGGAGAAAAAAATCATCTTAATATGCACGTCTAAAAGAAACACTAATTTTCCTTGAAATATTTCGACAACGCAGATCGAAAGAGAAAAAAAACCTTGAAAAACGACATATTTAATTTATTTTTGGATTTATTGTCTTTACAGCATTTCAAATTTCGATACATTATTTATTTTCAAAATTATAAACACATGTGAAATATTAAAATAAATTGCATAAATATAGAATGGCAAGGCTGAATTTTTGCATTTGTAATTATTGCGAAATTCTCAGAATCTGTTTATCATTGAAGAAGTGGCAAGAAACCTAACATCCAAACATTCCACGTTAAAAAAAATAAAGATAACATTCTCGTTATTTAAAATTCTTCTCATACCGTCATCCGTAGACTATGTATCTGCCGTTTTGCTTGTCAGTTTCAGACATTCATTCAATTTGACGTGATCGCTCCATCTCCAGGATCGTTCTGGCGGCTTTTAAAAAATACATAAAATAACGTAATCCCCAAGGAATATGTTCCACGTACAGACACGAACACATCTCTTTGTAATCCGGGGAATGTTGCCTCTGGATTAAATATGGAAAGCAGGTTGTCCGGTTGAGTTTAAGTTAAGGCCCACCGAAGGGAAACATGCGTACATGACTATTTAATTATTAATTCAAAATAGCCCGGCGGCAATATAATCCATATTGTTGGAAAACTCGCCGCCGCGAAGTAATATTTTAACATTCTAATCAAAATGCCGTGGAAATAAAGCCGCATTTCGAAAAAAGTTTTTGGTTTCGTGACTTGTTTTAAATAATTAATCTTTGGCAAACGTTTAATTTGAACCTGGTTTAAATTCACGAGAATACATGGGTCTGGATTTAAGCCGCCGCTATCCGAATTTCGACCGATTTCTTACATCCTTAAACATTTGAAGTTTTTATGCTCTTAAAAAAATATATGTTATTTTTGAAGATAATATCTAGATACTTTCCACGCCGAAACGCAAATTATATGAAATAGAAATAATTTTCCGAGCATACTTTGCGATAGAAAAAAATCGCAAAGTATACTCCGAAAATTATTAAAAACAAGTCTATTTCTATTATTTTACAAGTTGTATTTGTGAAAAAATTCACAATGTTTTTTTAAATGATAATATACCTTCGACGAGATTTTTGCTCTATTTTAAGCGAGTCATGTTTTATTAAGCATTTTCGCTTCAATTTTATCACTTAAAATATTAGCGCGCTCTGTCCAACATTCGTAATTACATATCTATCCATCTTCTTCTTTTTCGGCCGGGAAGCGCCACTTTAAACAAGATTTTGTCAGTGGTTTCCAACAGTTGGTCTACAGGTTCTTAACACATGGTAAATGGTGATGGTAAATAGTGCAGGGGTGGGAAAATGAGAAAGTTCTAAAGTACCCCCACACTTCTCATAATGCAGGAGTGGGTGGCTTGGTATATTTATGATGCAGGACATCCTACACTGATACCACTGAAGGACCCTGTTTAAAGTTGACAGTCGGCCGGCCGCATCTTTCCGGATAAGTTTTTTAAGGGTATCCTTATTCCCGAAGGCGAATGCGGAAGAATTCCAAAGAAAACAACATGACCGACTCTTTCCCACTCCCAAAAAACACAAACAGACACGTTTATGTAAATGGCCGCCGGTTACTGATGCTGATGATTGATGGAAAAAGTGCAATTTTAGAAGGGTTTTTGCCTTACCTTTAACTCCTTTATGCAGAGTCCACACTTTGAGCTTCCTTTACTAAGGTAGAGACCTTAACACCCGTATTCAGAGTCGCTCCTTGACTTTTGTCTAAGTAAAGGCTCGACCTTACCTTAGTAAAGGAAGGAACCGTCCTTACCTTTAACGCCTCTATGCAGAGTCCACACTTTGAACTTCCTTTCCTAAAGTAGAGACCTTTTACACCCGTATTCAGAGTCGCTCCTTAACTTTTGTCTAAGTAAAGGCTCGACCTTACCTTAGTAAAGGAAGGAACCGTCCTTACCTTTAACGCCTCTATGCAGAGTCCACACTTTGAGCTTCCTTTCCTAAGGTAGAGACCTTTATGTCTACGCCGAAAAAAGTTGTGACGTCATCCAAAAATTGTCGATGTAGCGCTTCTATTGGAACAATGTACCCCGTTTTGTGACAAGCTGTGTGTTTAAAATTCAAAATTCAAAAACTCAAAAGTTAAAAATAACACCGGCCTGTCAAAAGTCTGTGTATTGGTTTATTTATGCTCTGTTGACATTTGTTTCGCATCCCATTTCGACAATAAATTCGAGATTGTGAATTGCTTAATGATAAACAATGTATATTAATTAGACTTATAAACAAATATCCCGCCATATTATTTATTAAAGCGTAATATGGAAATAAGAGAGGAATTACAAGATGCATCACTGTTATCTTTTCTTGCTGATATCGTTCTTTAAATTGGCTGTCACCAAGCTTCGTAGAAAATGCATGTTAAAACATTTTCTACGAACCCTGGGCTCGAAAAATCGTGTGTTATGAGCGGCGAAATTCAAAAACTCATTAATCATTTCCACAATAATATCCATCTCCGTTGTTTTACGTCTTTAACAGCAATGATTGGGAACAAATCACCGACTTTGAAAAGCAAAGGTACCCTTCTGACCAACCTTGAGTTTTGACAGTTAAAAGTCAAGGTATGCAAGAATGCGCGTGCGCAGTGTCGTAGAGACCTTCGTAGAGTTGTCTCTGAATACAAATATTTTAGAAATCTTAAGGAAGGTAGCTTCCTTATAAAGTGACGTCACACCGACCTTAGTAGCGTCTCTGAATACAAAACTACGTTTTTTAAAGGAAAGGAAGACTCCTTGAACTAAAGTATCGACTCTGAATACGGGTGATAAAGGTCTCTACCTTAGGAAAGGAAGCTGAAAGTGTGGACTCTGAACAGAGACGTTAAAGGTAAGGACGGTTCCTTCCTTTACTAAGGTAAGGCCGAGCCTTTACTTAGACGAAAGGTAAGGAGCGACTCTGAATACGGGTGATAGAGACCTCTACGCCGAAAAAAGTTGTGACGTCATCCGAAAATTGTCGATGTCCCGCTTCTATTGGAACAACATACCCCGTTTTGTGACAAACTGTGTGTTTAAAATTCGAAATTCAAAAACTCAAAAGTTAAAAATAACACCGGCCTGTCAAAAGTCTGCGTATTGGTTAATTTATGCTCCGTTGACATTTGTTTCGCATCGCATTTCGACAATAAATTCGAGATTGTGAATTGCTTAATGATAAACAATGTATATTATACTTATAAACAAATATCCCGCCATATTATTTATTAAAGCGTAATATGCAAATAAGAGAGAAATTAAAAGATGCATCACTGTTATTTTGTCAAGCTGATATCGTTCTTTAAATTGGCTGTCCCCAAGCTTCGTAGAAAATGCATGTTAAAACATTTTCTACGAACCCTGGGCTAGAAAAATCGTGTGTTATGAGCGGCGAAATTCAAAAACTCACTAATCATTTCCACAATAATATCCATCTCCGTTGTTTTGCGTCTTTAACAGTAATAATTGGGAACAAATCACCGACTTTGAAAGGCAAAGGTACCCTTATTACCAACCTTGAGTTTTGACAGTTAAAATTCAAGGTAAGCAAGAATGCGCGTGCGCAGTGTCGTAGAGACTTTCGTAGAACTGTCTCTGAATACAAATATTTTATAAATCTTGAGGAAGGTAGCTTCCTTATAAAGTGACGTCACACCGACCTTAGTAGTGTCACTGAATACAAAACTACGTTTTTTAAAGGATAGGAAGACTCCTTGAGCTAAAGTATCGACTCTGAATACGGGTGTATGTCTACGCCGAAAAAAGTTGTGACGTCATCCGAAAATTGTCGATGTAGCGCTTTTATTGGAACAATGTACCCCGTTTTGTGACAAGCTGTGTGTTTTAAATTCAAAATTCAAAAACTCAAATACAAATATTTTTAAAATCTTAAGGAAGGTAGCTTCCTTATAAAGTGACGTCACACCGACCTAAGTAGCGTCTCTGAATACAAAACTACGTTTTTTAAAGGAAAGGAAGACTCCTTGAACTAAAGTATCGACTTTGAATACGGGTGTGAGTTTTGACAGTTAAAAGTCAAGGTATGCAAGAATGCGCGTGCGCAGTGTCATAGAGACTTTCGTAGAGCTGTCTCTGAATACAAATATTTTAGAAATCTTAAGGAAGGTAGCTTCCTTATAAAGTGACGTCACACCGACCTGACGTCACACCGTCTCTGAATACAAAACTACGTTCTTTAAAGGAAAGGAAGCCTCCTTCAACTAAAATATCGACTCTGAATACGGGTGTTAGTCTGTAATAAATAACAGCCAGGTATTTTGAATACCCACATGAGGTAAAAATTGCGAGTTGCAACGACGCCGTTCTATTTGTTTAAATTCAGTAATTTGACTGATTCCCTCTTCAAGGCATATAAAAATCTAGTGAACAAAACAAAAATTAACTCTCGCATCTTGGATTTGAATGTGTGATTACTTCGGAAGCCTCTTTCTTCATTGCAACGAATAAAAGCAGATTTTGTATTTAAAAAAAAAATTAATATGGCTATTTCAATTTTCCAGTTGTTATTTTACTAGCATGTTTGTTCACCGCTGTTAGATGTCCAGTTAATTTAATAATAGGCGGACATATAATATGAAAAATACATTTATTGAAAAATGATCATACATTCCATATAAACTTAGGACTAAAAATGCTTCGTACGGGTAATAAGGCATCGCAGAAAAATAAATTTTAGAAACAAGAAAAAATGTTAATATCAAAGCAGATATAATTAATAAGCAACAAATTTTTGTAAACTCTCTTTTGAACATTTATCCACTTAACCGGTCTCTCCCTTTTAATGAAATTGTGATCCCTTAATTCTAATAAACTTCCCCTACTCTTACCCCCCTCCCCCCTTCCTTATACCACTTTTCTCTCCATAAGTGTTCTGTATTTGTTTATTTATTTATTCATTTTCGGGAAATCGACAGTTAACATTTTTTCAGTTTATACATTTGTAATTTGTAAAGCCAAAATAAAAACAAGGATGGATTTCCTCTTTATGAACTTACCTCTGATTTGACAGCATAATAAAAAATAAAAAAATCTATAATAAAGGAGTATGAAGTCAAAAACTGTATATAAAAAAAAATATATATAAAACCAAAAATTACATAAAACAAAAATTATCAATACATTGGTAACCATAAGAAGACAAGTTGTACATACAAATCAAATCATAACAGAATTATAGGTATAAACGATAAAAACATAACATATTCATGAAACATCAGAGAAACACTCTTTTACGGACCCCTTATGTTTGGTAAGTTCGCAATTGAAAATGTCCACCTTGGATAATACGCTATTGTAACTTTTGAGTATTCATGTTCAGGCAAGATTTCAGCTTACAGTTCCTCTTGCATTTATCCACGATACTTGTAAAAAAAAAAAAACATTTTTTTTTTACATAAATAGTTAAAATAACATCTCAAAAATATGCCTTTGAATGTTTAGAATGAAATTCGCATTATTTATCGATTAAAAATTCATTTAAGTGGTCCGCCTCAACTCAAAGACAAAATCGATGACCAAAGGGTGAAAATCGCCACAGCTCTTTGACGACCAAAAAAGCTTGTCAAGCATGTCAAGAAGAACTTAATAAAAAAAACGAGTACCTACTTTGAACGCACCGAAGAACTTCTGTATGGCGCTGGAATAGCCTTCTAGTTGGGAGGTCGTTTTAATCATAGTGTGTCAAAACTTTAAACGTGTTTCTCTCCAAACGGTTTTTTTTTAAATTGGCGGGCAAGATAACTCAAAAAGTTCTCAACCAATTCTTATGAAATTTGGCACGCTTCTTCTTTATCGTATTAGCTTTTAGTTGAATCTCAAAGATGCTAAAAAAATCTACAAAAATTATCATTCTTGACCCAAAAACCTTAAAAAAAGGGTGAAAATCGGTTTTTTTTTCTGAGGCGTGCCAATTTATGATATTTTGATTTTTTTGTTTTTTGTTGATTCAACTAGAAGATACATGTTTTATGAACATGCTCAAGCCAAAATTTTAGATTTCAAATAGCTGTAAAAAAGCTAAAAATCCCGCCAATTGATGCTTTTTACCATGAGGGTCTCAGTAGATTAGTTACTACGGCGGCCATTTTGAAAAAAAAATCTGATTGTTGTATTTTAATATATAATAAATAAACATACTGAATTTAATAACGATTAATTTATTTCTTCCCTTTTAAATAAGCCTCTGAAAAACGGTCGAAATTCAGGTGGTTACATGTGTCGAATGCCCCTTAAATTGTTTTATTTAGCAACTCTGGGTGTTGGATATACAGGAATATTGCATTCATACGATGCCTTTGTACACTCAACGAATCATTAGAAGATTCTTTTCGTAATTTTGCAATTGTGTCACCGTACAAATTTTTTATGAATATAATATTTATGTAACATGCAATGTTTGTTTTAATATTATGTAAGCTTCTAAAAATATGTTGTTTAAAAATGTAAGTTTATTCTAAAATATGTAATTTAATATTTTAATATTACGTATTTTAATTGTTATTTAATATTTTAATATTACGTAAGCTTCTAAAAATATGTTTCAGTTTGAGAGTTGACTATAGATATGATAATTTTTTATTCAAGTTTGACACCAATCAATTCGATACTCTGTCACTTATTGACGCCATATTTTAGTTTGTCTTTAAACAGTTTTGGAACCGGTCAATCATGAATAAAAGTAAACAGTCGAATATAATAAAAAAATACATTGAATCAAGAAAATGGTACAAGTTTAAGGCCTCCGTGGTCGAGGGTTAAGGCTCTCGACTATCGATCCGGAGGTGCGCAAGTAAAATTTTATTTGTTTGATTTTTGTAACTTCACAATTTGATCATTTAAAATAATGTAAGCTATATTTTCGACACTTTCCAGAGTGGAAGATATTCTTAGTATTGCCCTGGTGTAAGACCACCATTCTGAAACGAAATGTTGCTTGAAATGGACTTAGTCATGTTTGGAGACCTGATCTGAATAGCCAGGTACTTCCCCACCTTCCTCTCTCTCAACTCCTTCCCTTTTCCACTACCTCCAGATCCACAACATAACCACTCCACTTGGGGATGCCATAGTCCCACTGTGCGGTATACAAGTAAAAAAAAGCTGACTTAAAATATAAATAAAAATACCAAAAACGAAAATTATGTTCAGTTTTCAAAAAATGTTTGCATTTAAACCTTGGATGAGAAATGATTCTTATATTAGAATTTGAATAAAAAAACACTGCATAATTTTCTTCTTGAGAAAAAGCATTTACTAGAAGGGCGGTAAAAATAAACAAGCGGAAAATAGCGGCTTTCTATTTTAAGCTTAATATTTATTAAAATGAAATTCCTTCCAAAAATTTAGAATAAAAAATAGAAATTAAGTGTAAGATTACCATTCAGAATTGAAGCGTTGCTTGAAATGGCTTTAGCAGTGTTTGGTGACGAGATCTGAAGAGCCAGTTACTTCCCCACCTTCCTCTTTCCCACCTCCTTCCCCTCACAACTTCCTTCTGCCTCACAACACACCCCGATTGGGGATGCCATAGTCTCACTGGCTCCGTTCACGGGATCAGCTGGAACTCTTGTGAGGTATTCAGATAAAAAAGCCCGAAACAATTCAAAGCAACAGCATATCGTCAAAAATGTGCTGTATTCGTCTAAAACAAAATCATTCGCAAAGCCAGCTTGAATATGCCACTTTCAATATGAGAACATTCAAAGCAGAAATCTCTTGTATCCCCTAAGTTCGGAGTACAAAACGTTTCTATTAAATTCGTAAGCATTTATTTTCTAGACAAACACTTTAAAGGAAATCTCCAGCGCAGCAGCCCAGGAAATTTGCAGTAGAAAAACAATTTTCGCAATTTTCCATTTGGTTGCTGGAGTTAAATGGCAATGTTAGAAGAAGTACAGAGGCCGGGTCATTGGGTAAGTTATCAAGGGAAGCTTTTTAAGTGGCCACAATTTATAGACATTAACTGTTAAAGCGGGGAATTGCGCAGAAAATTTATCAAATTATATTATAATTGTATACCTACAAGCAGTGGGGTGATGATGTACTAATACACCCCAGGGCCAGCTTAAAAGTTCTTCATATGGAATCTGAATACAAATATTTATGCTAGTGACCGACTGAAGGTTCGGTTTCGGTTTAAATTTCGGCATTCGTTTCGGTTTCGGTAGAAAATCTGCCGAACCTTCGGCCGCACCGAAACTCTGCGTTCGTTATTCGCTTATCGCGCTTCGTTCGGCTGACTTCGGGTGAGTTCTTGGCTCGTGTGTCACCCGCCATCATCAGTTGAGTTCGCCTGCCGGTTAAAATACTCAATTAATTAATTCCTTCCTCTATAATGTAAGTGTTGATTGTTAGCATATTATTAGTAAGCGGCTGGCGGAAGCAAAAACAATGGGAATGTATGGCGAACGATGTGCTGAAATAGGCAAATATCGAATGATCTTTTTTAGCTAAGTTTGTTGGCCCCATAAAACAAATTCGACCGGTTAAATAATTATAATTTGATTGTTTTGCCTTTAATAACGAGCAGTTCTGGAATTTTCGTTTTACCTCCGCCAGCTACTACTTATTTATTACTAACAAATTTTGGTCCAAGAAGTGATAACATATTTGTAAATTTTTATAAATTTTGTTTGTTTTATAGCAGTATAACAAAAAAATTGATAATTATTTTTTCTCATACTTCAACTATTGTTTTTTTTTTAACTTAATTTAACACGTGTTAACTGTCTGTATAAAGTAAATGTAAGAAATAACAAAATTTCAGTAAGCAAGCAGTAGATTTTTTGTTCGTCTAAAAAAGTTTTGGTTTTGGCCGAAACTGAGATAGATGATACTTTCGGCAGAAAGTCCTGTTTCGGTCGGACACCACAAATAACATTCAATGCGATACTATAAAAATTCCAATTTGTATTTGTACGCCATTTAAAGTCGAGATAGATCTTTGAATTACTACAAAAACTACTTTTCTCAATTACTACAATAATTGAGAAAAGTATTTTAAAACTCGGCAAATAATTCTTTACACAGCTTCAGTTTTTTTTTTGCTAGTTAGGCTTTAAAATTGTTAGGCTTTTGGCTTTTATTTTCGTTTTTAGTAGTATTCAAGAACCACAAAATAATTCTGAAAAATTCTGGCAAATATTGTGTTGAAAAAGCGTTCAATTAATTAATTGAGTAAAGTGATATCAATTAATTCTTGCAATTTATTTATCTTATCTCACTTTGTAGCCGAAAATCTATTGGTGTGATATCTGAAGCAATAAAACCGACGAGCTGTAGGTTTTTCGGCATCAAGTTTTCAAAAGCAACATTTTAACCAACATTCAATCAGAATGTATGATTTTTTGTAACAGGATAAAAATAAATGATTCAACATTTTCATGTTCAGATTTTCAGATCATCCAGATATGCCACGTTTACTAACGCAAATAAATCTAAAAATGGAATATTTCACTGCACTTCTGCAAATCAAACGAAGGAAAATAAATATTTTTTATGAAATCGAAGTTTTTTATGGAAATATCATTAAATTTATTTATATATATGTAAAAATCAAAATGTGTTTGGGGATTTGTGTATTGCTATATTAAGCATAGCAAATGTTTGAAACTTTCAAAATACCTTCTTCAAACACCCGCGAAGGTTTCTGGATTATTACAACAACATGACAATACATCTGAAAAGTTTTTTAATCATCACAAAAATTCTTGTACAAACTGTCAAAAATTTGAGAATGACATTTTGCAAAACAATCATAATTAAATCAAAATTCTTTTTCCAAAACTCTTTACATTAATGAATTAATTGAAAGTACTTACATAATAATTTGAATCAAATCAATAATTATATATATATATATATATTTATTTATTTATTTATTTATTAAAAGAAGTTTATACAATGAACAAAAAATTGTGTTAATTCATCCGCCATGCTAGGGATGTCCCTGTTTTATGGCGGATGAATCTAATGTAGGTACCTACATTAAGTACCAAATTAGATTAATTGTTCTTAAAATATTTGATTTTTCTTATAATATACGAAAATGAATATTGTTATACATGAAAAATGAAAATTTGAATAAAAAAAATTGTTGTAGGTGGCACGCGAGCTGTTTGAAAACTGTATGTACAGGGACTAAATATGTGGAATGCGGGAGGGGGGTTGGCGGGACGAGAGAGCCGGGGAGGGGAGAGGGAAGGCGTGGAAGGTGGAAGGGGTACGCGGGAGGAGAAGGGGACGCAGAAGAGGAACGGGGACGCACGAGAAAGAACATGCAGGGAGAAACAATTTATTTCTTTGAATATGGCATTGCAGCGCACGCCGGGAACCAGCTAGTAGATTTTATAAACGACACCTGATTTTTGACACCTGATTTGTACATACGTTTCTCGAACGCGCGAATTTTTTATGCTGATATACTGTATCACCTAATATTTATTGCTGTAAAGTTTGATGTGTTGCAACTCCATTTTAATTTTCAATTAATATATTTTTATTTAATTTAAAATTAAATAATTTACTAAAACAGCCTAAATCCAAAACAATTTTATTTATCAAACCAAAAAATTACAATAATCTCTCATGAAATGCACTGTATTATTGACTAATGAGCAAATAAACATAACTATGAATTAAGCTCACATCATTGCACGGCATTCAAGTACGCAGTGCCAACTCGAAAATGCTTAATTTTGAAGACTTTCAAAAACAGATTTCATCAAATTTTTAATTTTGGACAAAGGGTTTCCGGAAACATTTGAAAATTCACAAAATGACAGGGCTGATCGCGCTGATTTTAACAAAGCCATCCATACTGGTTAGGCATTTTAATATGTTTTTGTTTTTTGAAACAAGAATTAAAATATTTATATTGCAAAAATAGTGATTTTGGCGGTGTCTTTGGATTGCAAGAGACTGAAATGTATTGTTCGAAAAAAACTTTTAAATTATCATGCTCTACCAAATGAATCAGATATGGCACTCGTTTGTCCGTTTGAAGAAATAATGCAGTTTGAAATGTTTTTATTTGAAAGTGTTATTGTGACCAGGGGAATAACTGTCACATCATCTTGTGTTTTGAATGTCTTGCAATTCATTGTGCTTTCTCATTTGGTCGTGTGAAGTTGACAACTGACTTGTGTATATTTCAAAATTACGAAAATTGTACTGATCATAATTTAAGTGGATTGAAATTACTGGGAGGCCCCCACGTTGCAGAGATCAACAATCAAGGTTAGTGTTTCTGTTTTTTCCTTTGAGATTTTGTCTGTTGCTATTTTTTGTGATATATTGTCCGCGCAAGGTAAAGTCATAATCATATCTTTGAATATTATGCTCAGAGAGTTCTGGGGTTATTTACACGCCCCAGGCCTGCATATTATAATACACATACTGAAAGTCTTTAATTGTGAACAATTTAGTGAATACCGCTGTGGAACTTAAAAATGTATTAATGACAAGCGAATGCCTTTTTATGCATATTAAAAAAACAGATTTTCGTAAATTTTGAATATTATTAAAAACCTGCTAGATACAGCGCTGGTAGTTAAGTCTAAGTTCAATAGTTTCAGGCTTTCACGATTTTGCTAAAACACAAACGTAACCACAATTAGACCGCCTACACCAAATTTGATCTAAGCAGTTTACCGAATTTCCAACTAACCTACCGTGTTCTTATCACCCTCGAGAGCGCCGTATTGATTTTCAAATATTCTACACCGTGGTTATTTTATGGGTCGCTGAAGAAAGGCCACCCGAGATCACCCATTCACACGGCTGATGAAGTAGGCCGGAGAGAATATCTCTCGAGAAAATTGCCAGAATTGATGCTGTGATATACGACAAATAAATTGCACGCCGGGGATCAAAGATTAGAACCATTTTTTGTCACATTAACTCCACACTGGAGAATACTTTCCCTCGGGGCATATGTCATCTTTAGGGATGACATTCAAGGGAGGGGGGAGGGAGCACACACAGAGGCGGTCAAATTATTCCACAACCGATCGCAAATATTCTAAAGCAGTGCTCCCCAACCTTTTTATCGCTGCGGACCGGTCAAAGTTTGATAATTTTACCGCGGCCCGCTGAGGGCGAGGGGGGAGGGGGGCATTGATGTTTTATGTTTTATTTGATTGTTTTGATATAACACGTTATTATGTCACCTAAAATGTATAACTAGTAAAATATCTCTTAAAATATAGCAAATACAGGATTCGGATTATTCTTCATTTTACATTTACGAATTTATTAAAATAATTATAAACATAATAATAAGTTCTCCATGGTTGCCATAGAAGTATTTTGTTGGAAAATGGGAATAAATTCACCAATACAATCAAACGCGTGGCTTGCCACGTATTCTCAATAAAACGATTCCACTTACATTTGGGCAAGCAGAATATAAGAGCGGTGACTCACGTCGTTGCGTCTCACTCGAGCTCTTTACGTTATATATGCGAGTGCGCAAGATGAAAGCCCAGTCGTATTTTTTACTTCGTATTATTTTTTACTTGTGTCGGCGGTAACTTGGAGTTTTGTAACAATTCTCAACTGAATAATTATTTTTTGTCAATAATTATTTAATTTTTATTGGGTACGTTCGATTTTTTTATGTAATTTTGATTTTTGAGCAGGACCTTGGGCGGCCCGGTACCATTCGATCGACGGACCGGTACCGGTAAGCGGCCCGGAGGTTGGGGACCATTGTTCTAAAGCCTTAAATAGTTCCACAGTTGATCTCAAAAACGAGTCATAAGAACGACCCGTTCTCGTGTGAAATTTGTCAACTGTGTACGATTTCCTATTGATATCAACACTGCAATTTGTAATGTGACTTTTTTAGCCTAATTTGTTTTCACATCTCTAAATTTGAAGAAGCAGATTAAAATAAAAGAAAAGCAATGCAGTAATATTTTTTCACCACTGTATTCACAAAAATAATATTTTAACAATCAATATAATATTATAAAAGAAAGTGTACAAAAGTGTGCGTCCCGCTAAAACTCAGAAACGAGTCCCAGTACAATCAAGGGAGTTATATGATCTGGTAGCCTCTATAGACCCCATCCATTAAGAATGTTCCGATTTTTACCCGAAGGGCGTGCTTGATATCGTCTTATAAATCGATAAACGCCCCCTGCACTCACGAAAAAGCATGACTCATTGTCACGTTCCGCCTGAGCCGAGCGTGCAAGCGAGAGCGCGGAACAAACGTTCGGCTTGTGACGCATCTATCTCTCTTCCACTCCATCGTTATTATATGACGTTATCACGTAAAATTATCGCCCGTTAACTAACTTTATAGACAACCAATTTTTCTGTATATATAAAGATTTTTAACGAAATTATCTTGATGAGCTTCGAATACAAAAACTACGAAAAATTAAATTGCATTTTTACTGCCGCTCACAAGGCTTGTTCAAAATAATTTATTTATTAAAAATGCTGATTTTATACGGACAGTCCAGGAAATTTCATGGAAAATTCCACCCTATGGTTTTCTCAGAATTTTCATTTTGCTCGAGTGCGAATTAAGATACTCCGGGAAACAGAAGATCGAATGGAATAGTTCTGACGTGATAGGAATCACTATTGCCGTTTCCCTCTGTTCGCTCTGTCCTGTTTGCTAATCCTCCATAAGTCTAGGGTTAGTAATATCGGGTTAGATTCTGTTTCTCCCCAGCTGCTGCGTTCATGTTTTACGTTGCCTACATTTCCCATTAGGGAGATAAACTACGTCCTTGTCTCTTATCAAAATTACATTTAGACAAATCTGTTATTGATCGACACGAAAATGAACCGACAATATTGTTACTTTTGATAGTGCTCCAAGAGATAACTGCAAACCAACTGCATTACACCAAGATTTGTTCAAGTAGGTAGGTACCTGTTTAATTAAATTTGTATAAATCCTAATTATGAAAGTCTAAAACAGTAAATATCTCTCAGAGGGGAAGATTTGGCGAAAAAAGATTGAAGATTTTTTTCTTCTAGGTCAACATTTCTTCAGTCTTAATATGAAGTCGTGAAATCCTATTTATATTCATCTTTGCGACGAATCGGTTTACAATATAAACATCAAAAAATATGCTGCGGATAAATTGAAGCTTTTACTAGCTTTTCTATGTATTACAATAAAATTATTATTTACATAACAAAAAATATAAGCGCAAACCACTAAAAAATATGTTTTTTCACGACTTAAATATGAAGTAATAAAATAAACATTTTTTTTTAAAATACCCCTTCATGGCTAAGACTATTTTTGAGGTTTTGTATGTTCTAACTTTTTTCATACTTATAAAATTATGCACAAAATAAATAAAAAACACTTTTTCGCTTACTTGCCTCGTGCAAATACGACGCGCGATTTTAAATTTTGTATGGCATGAGAATCGAAATATTGATACAAGGTAGAAAATGACATTAAAAACATTGATTTTTAATGACCCATTCAAACACTTCAAAAAAAATATTTTACCATCAATCATATAAAGCTGATATTGTGATGAAGCCCTTTATTCAAAGACAGGCAATATTGCCTACTAAATAATTGTCCCAACAGCACAGGTGTCAATAATATATTGTTAGTGATACTTTTGTATTCTATATTTTATTCGTTCTTGTTTGTCACTATTTTTGCATATTTAGCTAATTATTTTTGTTACTATTTTTGTTATAATTTCTGTATTTAAATCATCGTAAATTTAGCTACGTTTTTGACCTTTCAAGCAAATAAATATTGAGAAAGTAATCTTATTTTCTTATTTTATAATATCATACCGCGTGAAAAACGCGAAAAATTTGTGTTATTTGCTCTCTAAAATTTCTCTACATTACGTAGGTACTGATTGATAGAGACATTACAGAAATAAATGTCAAACAGGGAACACGCCGGACGTTATCGTCGTATACAAAAAATACTACATGCAGTAATATCATTAATGCTTTTTGAAAAATTAAAAATAATCTTTGTACAATCCACTCACTCCTGGAAGAAGGGTCTCGCCGGGAATTTTCAACGTCCCCTATCAAGGAAGATTTGGACGTAACCACAAGGAAAATTATTTCCCCAGGGGAATAGAGAGGTGTGAGTTGGGTGAGGGGAGTGGGATAAATGAGAGAGACGTGTGGTTTGACATCAGCTAACAGTCGGTGAACCTGCATACGATATAACAAAGACAAATTTGTGAGATTAATGTTTTGCAACTGAAATACCGAAATTAACAAGCATTATTAGTTAAACGATAATTATTTATTCCGTTTTTGTATGAATAACTTTTTAAAGTTAAACCCATCATAATAATATATTAAAACAAATATAAAACTTTTTTCCGCTTAATTTATTTGTGGCCGTAACCGGTTTCATCCTTAAGGCCATCTTTTGACTTCATACCCGCAATATAAAAATATTCCATCTTGAATTATTTAATAACAATATTGCATACTTCAATCCGTTGTCGTTTATATAATACCATCGAATGTGACCATTTAGATATCTACGCAAACAATCTCACATATTTCAAAAAACAAATTATCAAACTCCTACCATGATACTTCGTAGAGAACAGTTATGTAGCTGCTTTATTGTCATACCCTTTCTTTCTTTTTTTTCTTTCTCTGCAGCTTATGTATTATTTTTGACATTTTTTATATTTTTATGTTGTATATTTCATTTTGGTTATCATTATTTCCGTTATCACTACAAGAATTTTCATCTAGTACCTAGCAACTAAACATTGATTACTCATGCTGTGAACATTTCTAATTGGAGTGTTAATATCTATGTGTATCCCAACGGCAATTTTATTAATGTAAAAATTGTTAACACTCTGTAAATGTTACAAACAATAAATAAATGTTTCGTTTAGATTTATTAGTATTTTCTCCTTCTTCAAATCCTTTTGCTCAGAATCATTTGTGCCAAATCTAATTTATTTTAATTTTAATTAATGTGTTGTATTTGTTGTTTTTAGTTTTCGGATGTGTTCAGAAATATTTCGTTTATTTGGGTTTTATTACAAAACGGAAATATTTTGACATTCCGACAAAATAGGCCAAAATAATATTTAACTCATCGTGGAGTAATGTAACTCATCATAAATATACCACCTGTCCAATTCCCAAATGAGTTTATGTGGCGGTCATCATTCCCGGATCAACTTCCTTTCATTTTGAACTAATTTGAATTTATATTAGTGTTTACGAACCTTTCTAATGTGACGAAAAATAGTAATGTGATTTAAAATTTTTGGACTCCACCAGGAATCGAACTTATATTGTGTTCTCAATTCTTCCACCCATCAGAGATTGCCACAAACGTAATATCCAAGGCCTAAAAAGAATCATACGAGTAAGTAATCATAACGGTTTTATCCCGGGCTACATGCTAATTATTAAGGGTTGTGCAATGCAATGCTAAATATAACCACATTTCAAACACATCTTATCAAAACAGACAACTTTTCCAATATTTTTTTTATTTTTTTAAATTTAAATGTTATGTAGTATTTTTAAACTTAGAATCTAAACAAATAAACATATTATTTTGCCTATACATTTTTTTATCATGTATATTAAAGAAGCTTCTGACTCACTTAATGTTGTCATTTTTGCCTCATCAGTTTTGAAAATATAATATTAGTATATTATCATTGTTATCTAATGTTCTAAGTCATTTTAAAGTACATTAAAAGGCATTTAAAGAACATTAAACATTATTTTAGCCTACATTTAAATCATAGTCATAAGATAAAAAAATTAAATAAAAAAAAACACCAAAAATGAATATAGAATCAGAAAAAATTACAAAGTACGGGCAAAATCACAAAGAAGAATAGATAAATACAAAATGTCTTGAACGCATCATCATTTTTTCAGCAAGCATATGAACATTTGTTGACAATTTTTTATCTTTGGTAGCATGTTGTAAATTTTAGGGAAATTGTGTTATCTGATTTCTTGACCGTATATATTTAGATATCTGTCCCTAAACTTATTTATATTAAGGAGTTTTTCTTTCACACGTGGCCACTGACCGCGATGGGGTCACATGATATGCGCACTGTTTCATGTGTTACCGTGCTGCTAGAATGGGATGGAGTGCATATCACGTGAAATGCTATGCCCAACTACTCAATTGCGACGTGTGATGGAAAATATTTTTATTGTTTTCAATTGAAAAAACAATCATCGGACAGCCAAACGAAGTCTATATTTTTACTCCGAATATGCTCAGGAATCGCCAGTTAACATCTTTCAAATCGAAGTTCTGTTGCACCATTTGTTGACGCAAATATACATACCCTTCCTTTTTTTTTAAACTAAACGCAAAAAACCATGCTGAATTTTTTCTAACACCAGCTCGTAGAGAAATGGAGCTGGCAGCACGGTATCGCCGCGACACACATAAGTAAACACTCTCACCAATATCATTTGCTCATCTGTCCTGATGATGGACACTGAAACGCTGTCCAAAACGTTGGCTAAAGAAGGAGGAAGCGAAACACGGTATAACACCCCAAAAATCATTACAAAAATACTTTTTGGCCGTGAAAACCTAAAAACATACCATACCCTTCCTTATACATGTACCTTTACATTCATACTTATTCTATCTACCCACTTAAGTCTTTCCCGAGCTGACGACAATTCCCTGACTGGTGAAAAATAACAATGATAATTTTTTTTATTTTATTTATTTAGTATAGTATAATACATTTATAAACATTATTTATGATATGTTTTGACTGTCCAACTAGGATGATTCCCGTTTTAGAACAGTCAAATTAGGATTAGTGTGAACATATGGAACATGATTTGTACAAAAAAGAGGAAATAAAAAGAAGAGAAATAATAAAAAATGAAGTTAGAAAGTTTAAAACATAGTAACAAAAGTTAAAACATAGTAGTTAATAAACATAGGGGTTCTTAAAAACAGAGGATTAAAATATATAGATAACTTGTGTATGCATTGCATAATACAGCAGAAAAATAGAAAAAAAGAGAAGGGAAAGAAATAAAATTATTATAAAATAACCAACAAATTATTATACAAAAGCCGTGGTTTGTTTAGCATGGTTATTGAAATGATAATAATAACAAATAAAAGGAAAATAAATATATAAATAACACAAATGATTACAGCATAAAGGTAGCTGGTGTTTGCGTTTCATATTATAGTCGTACTGATGAATTTATATCCGTTATGTTCTTGCTCTGGTCTAAAGTGATCTCTTGGTGCGTTCAACACTATTTTGAATTAATAAATGTTAAAAACAATCTGTAATGTGCTGTGCAATAGTCTACAGTGACCTTAGGTGCATTCGCCATCCACACTATTGCGATGTGCTGTGCAATGATCCACTATGGTCTCTCGGTGCATTCAATATCAACTGTGTTAATTGTTATTTGCTGTGTTGTGACCTTGCTCTCTCAGTTCTTAATTATATCGACCAGGAAACTTATGCAGGAATGTTCTTGTTTTCTCAAGTTATTGTGCAGTGATAACCGCTAGAGGTGTTCCTCAGGACCGCAAGATCGACCAAGACAAAGGATTTATCATCCCAGAGAGCAACGTTTGGTTGAGTCAGATCCTGCTCAATTCCACATTACGATTACGTTTATTGTGTCAGCATCAAAGTCCACAAAAAAAATAGAGTGAACTCTTTGATTCGCAGTAAATCTAGACTACTTTATTTGCAATTTGATTACACCTTCTATATATTTAATATTGAGCTTTATAATATCGCTAAATGGCGCTTAATTCTTGTCCAAATATTATTATTTATTTTGGAACACTTCGAAGTGATGCCCTGTTTTTCCATACCGCAACACCAATCTTTTATCTTCCGCACCAATGGGCGGGTACTTTGTTTGATAAAGTACGCCAGATCTCCCCAATTCCTTCATGAAAGGAATTTTCTGCTTTTTGCCGAAGAAAATTGAATTTCTGTCAAGCAGCACTCGCGTTCAATATCGCTTTTCATAACAAAGAAATACAAGAATATTGAAAGCTATTAGGGGCACTAAATGAATTACTCCATCATTCCCTTACATCAAAGAAATAAGTTTAGGAGATTTTTCTTTTACTCTTACGTAAATGAATTTCGTTGGGAGAACTTTGCGGTTTGGTTTCTGTTTTTTAATCGTAGATGAATGCTTGTGGGAAAATGAATAACGTGATTTTTCTGGTTCAATTCAACAAGGATTAAAGTAAGAGAAATGAGATATTTTCGATAATAATATGAACTGAAATCTTTTATGTTTGTGTTGTTTTTTTTATTTTTTTAGATTAACTGCACGCAGGAGGCCCAGAGAAAAATAATTTTCCTCAAGGCCTATGTCATCTTTGTGGATTCTGTTTGGAGGGTCTTTTAGAGGAGAGGAAGTAGTGAACATGGGTCTTGAAGAGACCCGTTTTGTAGGAGGAAGGAAACACAGACGTCGACAAATCGTTCCACAGTCGAGCTGTTGAACTCAAGAAGGAGTCGTAGAAAAGACCTGTTCTCATGTGACAAATGTCAACCGTGTACATATGTTGGGTATTTGATGTGTTTCCCGACTATGCATCGGTGCCGAGGGGATTGACGACGCTAGATTCTCAGAGCATCTTCCATTGAAATATCGGTAGAACAAGGACAAATTTCCCGTGTCTGTGATCTAAGGATTGCAATCCGTTTGTTAATATAGGAGAATCTATCAAACGGACCGCCCACCACACCCACCGCAATACCTGAAAAAACGCTCGACTCTGTGAAATTTCACCAAACCGACACTGAGAGTATCTACCACTCTGGGCTATTACACTATAGATGTAGGTGTTTTACTTAACACAAGTAGTTATAAACCCGCTCCCTAGATTTTTGCTGCTAGGCTCTGCGGGCGGCTTTTAGTTCGGCTTCGCCCAGTTTAAGTGATGATGACCATTTTATAAATCCGATAGGAACTGGTTCGAAAAACAGCCGGTTCCTCGGATCCAGTGACAGCTAGTTACCGGGATAAAGTAACCGCGTCAGGTAATGACGTCGTGTATAATATATAGACGCGTGGTAGAAAACACAATGTGGAATTATTATTCACAACTGTCACACCATCCAAAAATACTTACGCCTACCAGCCGACGTTCCTCACAGTAGCTGTCTGAAAGCAGATTTGTAAACAAAACAAACTCCATGCATGAAAACGGTTTTGCGTAAGGCGCGGCGTCAGAGTTCTACACGTAGTCGGATCCTTGAATTTCAAGCGTACAGACATTAGCGTAATAATATCAGATTAAATAACTGTGAAAGCATATTATTAATTAAATCCCATTCTTTTGTGTTCTCCGGGATTCGAGCTCCTGAAATTCTGGATTCGTAGTCGACAATCTTAACGATAAATCACAAAAAAATTAAATAATAATTTTGAAATAACTTTTATGCATCTTAGTTTTATTTCATCCTCAACCCACCAATTCTGGAGCCAAATCAAATGGAGGTCAACGAAGTTGATTTTAGATGCAAATTTTCATTTGCATTTCAGATGCATTTGGACCTCCACGCCGTGAAGTTCCACGAATGCACTCTACAATATTAGTGGAGCGCTTCTAATCTAACACGTTGATAGAACTAAATAGATTTGCAGGATATTAAGGGACATACTTGAATTATTTTAGCCGGTGATTCCTGACATTGTTTGGATTGAAAATGTGTATGAAATTTTGGCCTCATTTTAACGTGATAACGTCTTATAAATCGATGAACGCCCGCTGCACTCACGAAAAAGCATGACTCATTGTCACATTGAACAAGCGTTCGGCTTGTGACGCATCTATTTCTCTTCCACTCCATCGTTATGATATGACGTTATCACGTAAAATTATCGTCCGTAAAACGACTAAACAGACAAATAATTTTTTGGTGACATTATTGATGTTTTTTTTTATCCACTTAAAACCTTAAAATCAATGGGTATTGGAAATTAAAAAAATCAGTGGGTATTGGAAAGTTAGGGTAGAGGTGAGAAGTTGGGCGATTACTTGGATGAGTGGCCAGACTGGCCAGTGATGACATGTGGAAGAATTGTTTTGTTTGTTTGGTTTTAAAGAAGAAATAAAATAAATTCAAAAAAAGTCACCAGAGACCATTTACATTTTTTACTCCAAAATAATGGAAAAAATCCCTGGTTAAGTCAAGTAAGTCCTTTAACATCCTGTATAAAATGTTCCACCCTGTGGAATACACTGGCGAATCAATTATTACAGATAGTATAAATACGCCTTGAAATTTATTTCAAATCAGACATATTAATTAGTAACGAAAAAACATTTCGTACTTTCAGGTGTGAATTGTAAAAGTTTGTCATAAATTGCTCATACCGCGCAAATCCTTACTCAAAACCATTCTATTAGGTGTAGTCGAGGGGTGAGGCCATCGAATAGCAATCCAAAAGTCGCGTGTTCAAAATCAGGGCAAATAATTTCTATTTAATTTATTTAAAAATTATATTTAGTTTATTTGCGGCACGTTCCAGAGTGGAAGATACTCTCAGTATTGCTCTAGTGTAAGACCACCATTCAGAATTGAAAAGTTGCTTGAAATGGCTTTAGCCGTGTTTAGTGACCAGATCTGAATAGCCAGGTACTTCCCCACCTTCCTCTTTCCTATCTCCTTCCCTTCCCCACTACCTTCAGCCTCACAACATACCCCGATTGGGGATGCCATAGTCTCACTGGCTCCAGACGGGAGCAGTTGGGACTCTTGTGAGGTATTAACTGTAAAAAAAAAAAAAGGCCGTGTTTAGTGACCAGATCTGAATCTGACACGAAATAATATGGGTGCAGAATGACCCACGTACAGACGGTATAGGGCTTTTCATGTTTTAAGAAGTGCCGCATTTTAAATTTGGGAGGCAGGCATGTGCACCACCGCCTCGGGAACCATTTATTGGATGACCAATACCTTCGCCATAGGTAATACGTGGGGTGCCCGAGTTCATCGAGTGAGGTGTATTCAGGTCTTGATGGCGGATGCGACTGCCCACCACCTGCGTGGCGGGCCGGATCGAGAGGGGCCAGTTTGCGGAAACCATTTGACTTCTCCAACTGGTCGCTCTCGACCCATCATCATCTTGCACAGCAGCGGGAGGGATGGATCCGTACATCCGTCACTGTGGACATACTGACCCCCAGATTCCTGCCCTAACCTCGTACCTTTCCCTTCCGGATCTTCTTCTCCTTTCTTTCTTTAAAAAGACCCACCACACACCATCCCCAAAGATGATACAGGCCCCGAGGTAAATTATTTTTCTCAGGGCCTCCTATGTGGGGTTAATGTGAGAAAAGTTAGTTTTTGATAAGAACTGTTGAATGCACAGATTGTATTTTAGTAATATGAACGTCATTAATGCCCAGAAATAGAATATGTTTTGTTAGCAGTAACTAAGAGCATTTGAAAATTCAAAATTCTTTCATTAGGTTTGAAAAGGCTCGCTTCACACTAATATGAAATCTTTCCTTATATTTGTTCTAAAATGTAAGACAACATGGTAACACTTTTGGTAAAACCTTTTTGGGCCTGGATCACCTTTGGATCTCGTGAAAATCTCCACATCGTGGAACACTCATTTAATATTCCCTGTGAGGTTCACCATAAGACCCCTCCGGCTCATTCTTCACAGGCAAGAATGCTCCTATTCAGAGAATGTTGAAGCCTTTCTTTGCTACTTCTCTTTTCTCTCTTGTACTCTTCTGTAAATAAATGTAAAATTATTAAATTGGATTTTAATTTTATATTATTAAATTGCATGGCTTATAAAGGGTCTTCCAATAGAGACTTCCGAACTTTGACAGATGATAGCGACCATATTGTTGAAGCGCCATCTGTCAAATTGCCGAAATTTATTTTGTCTGTTTTGCCGTATCACCATGGACGGGTTTAGTGTTCAACAACACGTACAAATGATAAAATTGTTTAAAATTTTATTATTTAATTGTTTAAAATTGTTCAAAAAACTTAAGGCGAGGTAATGTGAACTGGCCACCGAGATCGTGCGATTTGACCCCGTTGTAATTTTTCTTGTGGGGTTTTGTTAAGTCGCAGGTCTATGCGAATAAGCCACAAACCACAGCGGCTCTCAAAGCCAACATAACCCATGCCATCGGTCAAATTCAGCCTGATTTATGCGCCTTGGAAAATTGGGCATTTCAGATGCGCCCCACCCAGAGAAGCCGCGGCGGACATTTGAGCAATATTATTTATTTATTTAAGGAACATAACATAATTATAATCCATACATAATGGCATCGATAGACCTTTCAAACGAATAACAAATTTCGATGATATCTCACACACACTTTGTTTTATTTAAATTTGGAGGTAAGAAGCGCTTAAAGAAATACCCTATATTCTCGAGTGTGGAAATTATGACACTAATGTGGAATATCTTTGCATTCTTTGGTCAGAATGTTCTGTGTTTGCGCAAATACTAGCACTCGACTGCTATTATATTGAAATCGTGAAATTCCTTCTGACTGACAAGGAAAACTAATGACGCTGCTCAGAGACAATGGCTTGGCTTTTGTTAGACCAACGAAGTTTCAAAGCACGAATGAAAGGAGGTTAGTGGTAATAAGACTGGTAAGTCCAGTCAAATAATCTAATTTGTTTATAATGGTTTACAGATGTTCTCCCTTACAGATGTTCTCACTTACGGATGATCTCACATAAAAAAAATATTTAAAAAGCTCTTACAAAGAAAAATATTACAAAGAGAGACAAGAGACACATACATTACCTCAATAATTGTTACATATTTTTTAGCAATGACAGATCATTTTTTCGAATCCGTATATTATATACTAGCTTTTCCCCGCGGCTTTACCCCGCGGGTATTACGGGAAATTACTGTAGCGGTTGAACTTATCAATTATCCCCCCTCCTCCGCACCCCCATCCCCTCCCGCATTTCATACAATCATTCCCTTACATTCAGTTTTCAAACATCTCGCCTGCCATCTAAATTTCATTAAGCTATAGCTCAAAGAAAAAAATAGTTATCCAATTTTGTTCATTCGTTCGGAATTTATGCGCTTAAAAACATTTCGGATGTTTATTTTTAATTAAATATTTGGAAGTTTGTTAATATAATATAAAATTACACTATTTATTATTCAGTCTTTATAATCGTTGCGAATTATATTTTTAATGTAGGAACTCTTATCTGACATTTATTCAAAAACAGAAGCTTGTCCAAAAAAAACAAAACATATTCTAATATTTGAATTTTCTGGAGCAGTAGCTGACCAGGGGGCTGAGTACCTACCAGCTTAGAGCCCACAAATATATCAACATCGTTTCCATGGGAACTATTTTTTTCTGACATTTGCAATTAACTCGCTTTTGTTAGCGACAGAAAACGTATAACAAATATAATATATTAATATTTATAATTTCATAACGCCAGAGCTTAACATCATATACAACAAACAGTCTGCGCATATAATTTAGCTTTCTATTGGTGAAAGAATTATTAAAGTCTTTATATTGTGTATTTAAACAAACTCGAGCAGTTTCGCATTTATAGTATTAGTATGGATATATCCGACTTTTCGACGAAAATGTCTACTTCAACATACTCTATCTATTTTTTTATTAGAATAATAATAAATAATAATGATAATAATAGCCTTTATTCAGAACTTTCTTTTGTAATAACTTTTGAAGGTTATTCCCATAATTGAATATATATATTTGAAGAAGAAAATAATACTAATAAATCTAGTTTACTTTAAAATGACTAAGACATAAGGTAGTATCAAGATGACCGTGAATTATCTCTACATACTCGTATTATAAATTAAAGTCCTTCGCCGCGTCTGTCTGTCTGTTCGCGATAAACTCAAAACCTACTGAACGAATTTTCATGCGGTTTTCACAAATAGATGGAGTGATTCACGAGAAAGGTTTCGGTATATAATTTGTTAAGGTTTTGTGTAAATTGGTTGAAATATATAATTAAATTAAAATGTCTGTGGTGGACGAACGGGCTGGCAAGCGGGCGGTGTGGATTTGATTTGTATGCAATTTAACAGATGGCGATGTGAGTTAAAAAGTTGGTAACCATCCAGTAGATGGTTGTGGTTGTGGTCGTGTTGTGGTTTTGTGTTGTGGTTGTGTTGTGTTTCGTTAGCTACAGCTACGCGGGTCAGCTAGTTTCATATAAATATTTTAGATCAGTCAATTAGCTTCTGATTTTAAATGTATTAATATGGAAGTGTTCTAATATAAAATGATTATTATATTACGTAGGCTAGAAATCTTGTTGTAAAATAAATCTCAATCTTGTAAAGCCATGTCTCGGATAGTAATAAAAAAATTTTAGTACCTTCTTTACCAGGTAATTATTTTATGAAACAAAACCAAAATAAGGCTTTCTTGATTTTGTTTCGTTTCACTCAAATTTGGAGAAAATTATTTATTAAAAAAAGTAAATTCGCACCCGGGGGATAACAATGGCACAACTCAAAAAACTGCTTTTTTCAGGAGAGCAGTTTGAATATTTCGTTTGAGTGTATTGAATCAGTTTTTTAACCATAAAAATACGTTATTTCACAAAATTTGAAAAGCAGTTCATTAATATTTATCAGGTTTAATATTATAATAGTGTTACAATGATGATTATGCCACTATTATTGCTTGAATTCGAGTAAAACATTATTTCATAAAAACGGCATATTCACTTTTAAGGCAACAATATATTTTTTTTAAATTGTGCCTTTTTTATCGAAGATAGAATAGATATCCAGGAACATTTCTGCATACTTTACTCAAAAATGCATTTTTTTGACTTACGCCACTGTTATCCCTCGGGTGCAAATGTACAATTATTGTACATTTTCAATTCATGCGTAAAGTTTGTGAAATGTATTCTTTAAATAATTAATCAGATTTTTCATTTCTTTAGCCACCAGTACCGATTTGAATAATAATACAGAAATGCTTATAGCTATACAGATTTTTTCAAAGAAAATAGTGGGAATCTGTAGCCCGCGTTATTTACAAATTCTGTAGACCATTTTCTTCGAAACAAATGTTTTTTAGGGTTTTTCACTAAAGCGCGTAACCTTCAGATGCCGAATAAACAAAAAAAGTACACAAAGGAGTTTACGCAATAGAAAACACTGTCATTCACGATTCTTCTTTGACGATATTCAGAAGTTATTTATCGTTCTTGAACTATCGTATTGGTTCTACGAGTGGAAAAATGTACAGGCTTTTAGAAAAAAAATGTTTTATACATTTACGCACTGCAAACAGAAAAATGGTAAGAATGATATTTTATTAAGTCGTTTCACTATGTTTTTTTTTTTTGCTTTTTTTAAATTATTTATTTTATTTTATTTTACATTTCAAAGCATAATTCAGAAATGTTGGCCTCACTGGGTGGCTTACCCGTGCTGAGGCTCCCACTTTATAAAACAAGATTTTTTTGTTTTATACATACCAAATTTTGATTAGAAAAAAATATAATGATGGTGACTATAAAAACATAGAATTTTGATAAATTTAAACTAAAAATAAAGATTTAAATTCAAGTAAAATTTAAAAAATTAAACTAAATAAAAAATCAGCATATATTATGTGTTGTGTGTTTGTGAGTGATGTGCGTTTTATATCGTTTTTGTGTGGAATTTCATGTCATGAAATTTTTATAATATTGTCTTTTTTGTTCTTTAATCCATTTTGTAATTTTGTGTCTGAATTTATTTTTGTTTTCCTCAAAGTGTGATACTGTTGAACGCTTTTATAGCATGATATTTATAGTGCCTTTGTCCAAAGCTTGTATTTACCGTCGGAGTTTTTATGCTTTCTTTGAACGCTTGTCTAGGTGGTCTGTTAGTGATATATTTATTGGGTGGTCTGTTAGTGATATATTTATATGGGTTTATTGAAATTTGTTTTTTTTTGTCAAAAATGTAGTTAATCATTGTTTTAACGTTTAATTGGCGTGTAGCTAGTACATCACAACTCTTGAATATTTGGTCTGTATCAGTCAGTCTATGCTTTTTAAGAATGACCTTTAAAATAATTTTCTGTGCGATTTCTATATGATCGATAGCTACGTTTGTTGCTCCTCCCCAAGCAATTATTCCATATTCTATTATTGATTGACAAAATGCAAAATATATTGTTTTGGACGCTACACCAGTGGCGCTATTCTCTTTCTTTCTTTGGGTGTTAAATTGAAACATTATCTGATAGTATTAATTTGCTAGCGTCTGCAAGGTTGAAATTTAAGAACCTGACTTTGAATACATCTCTGACGCCGCGCCTTATGCAAAACATTTTCGTAAGTGAAGTTTATTACAAAGCTACCATCGAGCCGCCCGCCACCCGTAAAAACGCGCGGTTTAACATTTTATAAAGAAATATTATCTCTACTTTTTCCTTTGTCTTTATCTTCTCATAAATGTGATCACAATAGTAATTAATGGAGGAAAGCAAATGTAAAATCAGTGTGGTGTAGTGTGTTGATAGAGTGTCCTCAGCGTTCAAAGTTGAATCTTTTCCAAGCATAAACTTTCTAATAAAGGTGTTTTTTTCGGAAGTAACTGTGTTGTCTGTGTCTGTAAATAGTAAAATTAGATAGAGCCAAATAACTCATAATACATTGCGTATTACCCTTAAGGTGATTTTTCATGGAAACGGCTCTCTACAAATTATCCAATTATTAAAATAATTATGAGCTATGATGCTATGAAATATTGTATCACATGATATATGTGCAATTAAAAAGGATTTTTAAAACAATGTTTGAGATATGCATACCTTTTCCGTAGGTACCTAACCTACTCCAGGGCGAAGACAGGTGTTAGGGGTAGAGTGATGGAGGGGTAAGTCACTCTACTAGCAATCCGAAGGCCGCGGGTTCAAATTCCGACGTGCGCAAATAGATTTTATGTAATTAATTTTTATTATTTCACAAGTTCCAGAGTGGAAGATACTCGCAGTATTTCCGTGGTGTAAAACCACCATTCAGTATTGAAACGTTGCTTGAAATGGCTTTAGTCGTGTCTATTGTTGACCAGAAAAGAAATAATTCCCCACCTATCTTTTCCCCATCTCCTTCCCCTCCACACTACCTTCAACCTCACGACATATCCCAATTGGGGATGCCATATTATCACTGTTATTACACCATATTATCCAGACTGGAGCAGTTGGGACTCTTGTGCAGTTTTCACATAAAAAAGTAACAAACTGGTTTTGGTATAATGTTATATCGTACCTACGTAAATATAAAACGGTACGGCCAGGTAGGTACCACAAAACTGTGATATTATTAGGCGGCCACACACGGGATGGTTGACAGAAAGCGGCCAGCACCGCGGGGTTCCTGCCTAAGTATTAAGGGCGTGGGGGCGTAGGGGGGCTTTAGGCTTTATGAACAAGTAATGAGATTTTCCGGGGGGCTTACTGGCGATCAAACCGCGCTATACTTGTGGAAACCGCGCGTGTTCGAAGCGACCGACCTCCGGAATTTGAAATTTCTCACATAAAGTATGAATGGCCATACGAGGCGGGTAGGTACTGGGTAGTCTAACGGGACGCCTTTGTGTAACAGAACTCATTACAGCATAGCCGGCTGAAGGTTAAAATATTATGGCGGTCTCAAAATAGCCGCATTTAAACATTATACGTATAAGGCAATTAAAAATGAATTTATTAGACGTGCCGTAAACAATGATTTTGTGAAACTGATCTTTCTATGGAAATTCCTCTGCAGGTCATCACTGAAGATTAATTAGATTGAGGTTAGAAAAAAACATCTTTACTTGAGCAAACTTTTGGCTCCTGTGGTAGAAGTAAAACATCGCGTAAAGAGGAGATCGATTATACTATCTCATTCTCTCGCAGGCTAAATCCTGTAGATGTATGTGTTTGTCCCTTTTTAGTGTCGCTATTTTTCGTTTCATAGAGTTTCAAATTACAACTGTGCTTGGTTGGGCATTATAATACGTTTTTTATTGTTTTTGTTTGTTCGAAAAAATTATCAATATATTCATATTGCAAGAATGGTGATTCGGCGATCTCTTTGGATTATCAGAGACACTGAAATGTATTGTTCGAAAAAACTTCTAAATTATCATGATCGGCCACAATGGATCATAGATGGCGCTCACTTGTCCGTTTGGAGAAACAGTGCAATTTAAAATGTATTTATTTAAAAATATTATTGTGATATGTGGGAACTGTCACATCATCTTGTAGTTTGGATATCTTGCAATTTATAACTTTAGTTGTGTAAAGTTGACAACTTACTTGTGCATATTTCAAGATTACAAAAATTGTACTGATCTTAATCCAAGTGGAATAAAAATACTGGAGGTGCTCCCACGTTGCAGAGATCAACATACAAGGTTAGTGTTTCTGTTTTTTCCCTTGAGATTCGTCAGATTGCTATTTTTTTGTGATCTATTGTCCGCGTAAGAAAAATTCATACATAATGATATTTTTGAGTATTACGCTCAGAGAGTTCTGGGGTTATTTATACGCCACAGGCTCGCATATTATAATACAGTGCTAAAGAAGTTAAAAATTAACTTAAAACATATTAGGTAAGTAAAGCTAACATAAAATAAAATAATAATTTAAATAAATAAAATTAAAGGACCGTCCATCGGGAGATCGACGCATCATCTGAATCCATCGCTCACTGATTGGAGAGCTTAGCCACTCGGGTGCGGCCATGACAACGATGTCGACTTTGACTTTGACGATGTTGACTTTCATGTCTTGCTCCAGAAGGTGACTAGTCGGTGGCGAGATGGGGCGGAGAATGAGTGAACCTCCCTTCAGTGAACATCGTACGGGCACTGCAAAACCTTGGTAGTTGCTAAGTTGCTTGTATTCATTGTTGTAACACACCCTCAGCTTGTCCCACTGCGCTGCTGGTTATTGTGTTTACAGCTCAGATCTGTACAGGGTAGTGCAGTCTTAAATATGTAAGAAAACAAAGTTTAAAATATGGAAAAATTATTAATGAAATTTTAGTAATTCTTAAATTAAAACATTTAATCGATAGAAATGACCGAATTTAATTACGTCTCAATAGCTCAATGGGGTATTTCCACAATTTTTTTTATTGAAAAAAATTAAGCAAAAAATTACAATGATAACGGAATTTTTATTTTATTTTTATGACGACGACTTAACTTTCTACAAAGTTTTAAAATACGCCTTTTTAAAATGCCCCCAAAACGATGTTTTTGCCACCATTCGCTCTGTGACGTCACAGGCGCCTCTCATCATGCGATCGCCGCCCGTAGGTGACTGTAGTGAGTCCGTAAGTTGTACTTGGTGTTATTTATTGACTTCCAGTTAGCTCGAATTATATCTTTATATTTATCCTATATTTTCCCACTTGCAAAACATGTATAGTTTGGTACACATGTTTACAAATACTACAAGAAAAACCCAAAATAAGATGTTTAAACGACCTTTTCTAAGGCGACAAAAAATATAGACCGTGTACAAATGTTGGGCGTGCGTTTAATGTGTTTGACACCAGCGCCGAAGGGTTCAATGACGCTAGGTCCTCGGAGCATCTTCTATTGAAATACCGGTAGAACAAGGACACCATTCTCATCTGAAACCTGCGCGCTCAACATTGCAATCCGTTTGTTAGAGAGGGAAATCTATCGAACGGACCGCCCGTTTATGCTTTCTGAATTTTCAAGTATTTTGGGGCTCTAGACCAAAGGTGGCTGCCAAATTCAATAGGTGGACTTGCGATTTGTACAGGGTCAGCAATTGTGTACTATATGCAATATATATTGGTCATATAGTACAATAAGAAGAAGAAGGAGGCTTCGATGAAGCCCCCGTGCCTTTTTTTTTCAGATTTAAATTTTAAACTGCAAAAAAAACCTTTCGTTATTGACTATTTAAATTCATAATTTAAACGTGGAAACACCTTTGTATACAGTCGTAAGATGAATATCTACAAAATAATGACTGCCTCCGTGGTCGAGGGGTAAGGCTCTCGACTAGCAATCCCGGCGTAAATATGTATATATGTATGTATATAATACACAATATAAATTTTATAAAAAACGTTTAAAAAATATATTTTTTTATTTATTTTAAATCAAGACAAACATTCCTGAGTTACGAATGATCTGACAATATGTGAAAATCTCCTACTACCACCACGTAGGAAACAGGATAATGTTGCTTGTGTCGTGATGGAGAACCCAAGTGCGATGCCAAATCAGCCACTGACCGGTCTTTGAATAAGTTGTTTTGCATTTCACAATTTATTCGTTTAAAATAATATGTACTATATTTGCGGCACATTCCAGAGTGGACGATACTTTCAGTATCGCCCAGGTGTAAGACCACCTTTCAGAATTGAAACGTTGCTTCAAAGGCTTTGCCGTGATTAGTGACCAGATCTGAATAGCCAAGTACTTCACCACCTTCCTCTACCGCATCTTCTTTCCTCCTCACTACCTTCAACCTCACAAAATATCCCAAATGGGATGCCATAGTCTCACTGGCTCCAGATGTTTGGGAGCAGTTGGGAATTTTGTGCGGTATTTACTTAAAATAAGGAAATCTGCTTGTAGAATGGCCAAAGTTTTAAACATCATTTTATGACAGGGAAGTTATGTGACGAACTGACACCTGCTGTTTTGTTCCAATTTAATTTTAAAAGGGCCGGAATTAACTCTATTTTGTCAAAATATTGAAACCAGTAAATAACGTATATAATATGAGAGTATGTGTAAACAAAATGTTTTCATTACCATATCATCTTAGAATCCCGAAATTTAGGGCTTAGAAAATTACTGTTACTCATTGTAGCGTCTATTTTAGGCAAGTTGTCGGATTACGCCGTTAAAAATACTGCTGTCAGTCATTACAACTGGACAATATTATATAAAACTGTAGAAACATATCACAATATCTTAAATATGAAATAAAACCGTCCATAACCCCGAACAAGTCGAGAATGTTTAGATTTTTGATAGTAACACGGTGATAAACCTCGGAACGGCGACTCTTGTGACGTCATGAATCGTACAAGCAGTCATGGGCCGTTTACGTTTCGTTCCGTTTACGCGTATTTTGAAATCAATAATTGAATGAAAATATCAAAATTAAACATTTTTAATGCGATAATCATGTTCAGAAAAATAATCTTTAAATCTTCCACATGTTTTTAGCGGTATACCTGGTTCGTGAAAATACCCCGTTGATGTAGTATTGGCCCCCGATAAGACTGGAGGATCCGGGTTCAAGTCCTAGTTGCGATGATTATATATTTTTTCGATGTCTTATTCTGTTTTCACTTTTTCATTGAGAGTTGCTAAAATTATTTTCAATTATTAAATTAAATAAACCTGCAGTACATACACGGTGTCCGAAAATTAGTAGTACAAACGGCAAACGATCTACATCAGATTAAGAACCCAAAGAAAAAAAATATTTTTTATGTGAGCATTTCAATATTTATAAATATTGGTCGTCCAGTTGATTAGGCAGACATCTTTGAAAATTAGACATTTGAGTTGAGTATGCAGTTATATGTAAAAGTGTACCCTCTATCTGGTACAATACTCAGATTACTCATAAACACCACCAAATCAATTGTGATGCAGAAAAACTTGCAGTGAATTATACATAGTGTTGATGCTTTCTGGGTCACTAGGAGGATATTTCAAAATGTCATACTAATGTATAAGAGCGTTATGCCTCCCGATGTTATTAGTTACATATTTAATAAATAAAACACAGACGTGTGGATTTATGGTGCGCATTCGGAAATTGCTTTTCTCAATATCTCAAAGATTAATTTTTGGAGATGTCTGACTAATCAACCGGACTATCGACATATTTTTTTCTTTTTCCATTTTTTCGGCAACTAAAGTATTAAACAAACTATTGGAGCCAGGTCTACGCTCGACGCATTTTAAAACAGCTGATATTATAAACTCTCTAACGACCATTTTTTTCAAAATTTACCTTCCGAACATCCCTGTGATTTGTTGTCTTTGAAAATGAATCCTATGGGATCTCCAATCCAACTGAAAGAGTTCGGCATAGTAAGGTTGTTTTAATTAATTTCGAAATACAATGGTTACATTTTAACTTAGCTGAGAAAACCCTGCTGACCCAAACTATAAATCAGAAGATATCCCTATTGTGGCTATTGCAGAGGTGGTATGGGAAAGAAAATTAATTTACTGCCACGGAGAGTTCCTACGTAGACGCTTCTTCTAATATATCCAAATACATTATCCCCATTGATAAACGGACCACTTAATAAGACCGCTGCGTGCGGTTTGGAATATACCAATTTCCAGTGGTGTGCAATGATTAATTTATTCCTTCCTAGTATCCCGGTATCCCGGCGATTGTGGATGGGTCAGAGATATTGTTGGGCAGATTTTTTTCACTTTTAATATAATTTGGGTACTGCCAGGTAAGGGTACAATGGTTGTAATGATTTTTTGTTTGATCGACTTTGCGAAATTAGATCTACAAGAACCATTAGTACAGTTATAAACAAAACTTTGACTGAGCACAGATGTTATGGGTTTAAATCATAGACAATATGTATATAGACTTCGAAAAAGCCTTTGACAAAGTCGACTATGATATTGTGGCGGGCTCTTACTTTCTGGACTTCCTTTGTGCTGTTGAAAATACTTACCTACGAGACTCCGAGGGAAGGATCTTTGAGTTCGGAGAAAGTAATTAAAGTCCGCACACGTTTTTATATTTTATTTTGTTAGACAACATTTACAGATAAAATATCGCGGTAGCGGGTAGGAAGCAATGGAAATGTAAATTGAATCTAGAATCTAGCAGCGTGTTCTCGAGGGCAGCGTCGTGACTCGAATCACGTAGGTTCCTTCTTCCCGAGAAGTGTTCGCTGCAACACCCCAGTCACGTGACCAGTGTTGCACGCACGACAGTGTGGCGATTGGATAAATAAATAATTCAGCTAATTTATCTAGTGCTTAACCGCATTTCCATAATATTTTATTAAACAAAAAAATGAGTGATATCGGATTCTCTCCGGATTTTCTCGCTTTCGTAGCTAGCTACTTACACAATCATCGTCAGTATGTCAGTTACGGACACCAATTTTCTCACGAATACAAAACTAACTCCAGGATTCTCCAGGGATCGAATCTAGGACCCCTCCTCTTTTTTAAAATTCATTAATGATATAGGCAAGACCATTAACCGCTCAAAATATCTCCTCTTTGCTGACGATATAAAACTTTTCAGAGCTAATATTAAAAGTCATATTCGATTCCATTCTTCTGCAGAATGATCTTGATTATTTATTTATTGACGCTCTATTGGGCTTTTACACATAACATACAAATTTCTTTTAAAACAATAGTACTTATAACATAAATAAAGGAGATTACAAGATATATAAATAAAGCACAAACTGAATATAATAAATAAGAATATAACAAATGCTAAATCTACATGAATAACTTAAGAGAGTTCGTAGGTACAATTCATGTACCTACGAGCAGTAAAAACATTAAAAAAAAAAACAAATTTTGACTAAATTACTCTTTGTTAGCATTAAGAATAAAAACAAACAAAAAAAACGAAATAAAATATAATGATTAATTATCTTGTCAAATGGTCGGAATTGAATAACTTACACTTCAGCATCCAGAAAAGCAGTGTCGATACAGTTACAAGATCAAGACATTTCTATTCCCATACCACATTAATAAAAATACATTAACACGCAAAAATGAGATTCGATATCTTGGCGTGATTTTTTAAGCAAATCTTTCTTTCAAATCCCACATATCTGACATTGTCTCGAAAGGACAATGTCAGATATGTGGGACGAAAGGACTGTCTGACACGAAATGCTTTTCTAGTTGCTCGTAAGTTGTCGTACCGATTTAAAAGGTTGCTCATCTTCGATATTGATGTTGCTAGTTGACGTTTTCGAAGAGATTAAATAATTGTGCAGGACAGATTGTTTTGTAACGGTGTTAACTAATTATAATTTAGTCGACGAAATACACAAAATCGCACTGACAATATACCGAATGCATTTTTTACCACATTGCCTAAGACGATAGTTAAAAGAATTTCTTGCTCGGCTATCTTGATATGTACTCTTTGAATACGGTCTCATAAAGTGTTTTTGTAAAGGAAATGCCTGATCACCTTTAAACACAAGGTGTTGGATCGGCACCACTTATCAAAGGCCAAATGCACTGTCAGCAAAAATACCTCCACCGCCAAATCGACCCATAGAACCAACGTCTATAATAATAAATCTTATATGCGCGTCGACAACTGCGAGTAGAACGATGGAATAATTTTTTTTATTAAAATAAAAGCCGGAAGGAGGAGAGGCATTTTATTGAGACATGCTCTTCGTCCACGGCTCTGAGATAGTTTGGAAATTGTCATTTATTATTAAAATTCATTTATTATCTTCTGAGATTGCTTCCCATTCTCTTTCTGTCGGTATTATTAATAATATCCCCGATAATCAATGATAACAACTCATAAAACAATGCTCTAGAAACACGATAATACATCTGAAAGTGTTCATCATCCGATTCGTAAAATAAAGTTCCAAACTCTTCATTTGTTGGCCGAAATTTGATGTGTTGACTTATAAATCTGGTATTGTCTCTTCTTTAGGATATGTCAGTATTAACCTTCTTTTCCTATGTTCAATGTAATCTTCATCAGAACTTTCTTCGTCGATCATTTTAACTTCCCGTAGTGACACGTCAGTCGTTCTGAACTACTTGCACAACACTGACTTAGCTTTCGCTTAGTTGTCGATGCGAACAAATTTCTAGTTTATCTATAGTTGGCTTAGCTTAGCTTACTTAGCTTAGCTCCGCTCCGCCATAGCATGGCTTTTGGTCTGCAACCGGCATAAATGATAGTGATATAACACAAACGTAGTGAACAATACGCCACGCTGGTTATGACGCCTTTTCCAAGGCTTCGTAATACGCAGGTGTTTTTTGCCGTCGAATTTCAGTGCACCTTTTTGTATACATTTTGTCATCGTATTGTATTTGTATTTTCTTCTCCGGAGTCGCTAGATGTCACTTTTTTGTTTTCTTCGCCTGTTCATTTTGGAGTGGTATGAAGATTGGAATTTTATAAAAATAAAAACGTTTATTTTTATGGATTTTATAGGATTCGAACCCGGTTCGCAGATGGTTGTTAGTTAATTACATTTGGTCATCATATTAATATTTACGGTTTCTTCTCCGGAGTCGAAAGATGTCGTTTTCTTTCGCCTGTTCATTTCGGTGTGGTTTGAAGATTGGAAATTGATTTCACAAAATGAAAATATTTTTTTTTGGATTTCGTAGGATTTGAACCGCCGTTCGCTTGATGTCGTCTGTCTTTATGGCCGCTGAGACTTGTCAGGCACCTTGCCAACTTTGCTATGGAAGGCACGCGCCGAGGTGCAAATTTACGGCGTTAATGAACCGAGTTTAGTGTAGAACGGTTGTGACGCACTTCCGTTTCACCCGAATTTCAAGTAACTAACGCCGCTAAAGAAGTTTCACTTCAAAAATGGTTCTGAGTATTCAATTCCTTCATATTTCTCTGGGTTATCTTTTAACCGCACACATACCCTTTCCCCAAATTTGATATAACTAAATAAGTAAGTAAATAAAAAATAATGTTTTTTTAATGAATAACAAAATGACGATAAATAAACCAAAAATGAATAAGGCAGGAGCAATGATGGCACCACCTTATTAGGGTTAGAGTGAAGCTGATGTTCACTCTACGCAAAAGCTACGCCTATGGATCTCGATATGGTATGTCTTCTGAATCAAATAGCAAAGGTAAATCACAAAGGGTACTCACGATAAATTGGCGATCTTGTCGGATTGAGGTCCCCTCGTGGTCGATTCGGCTATTCTGAGTATGGATGAACCACAGGTAGTCACGATGTCACTAATTTAGAGGTCGATGTTAAGGGACAAATTATCGTCAACACAAAGTTACTTCAATCGCCAACATTTCAATTCAAGAAGTTATCATCATATTTTTTAATAATGACGCCACCAAGTGAATTTGCGAATTTTGAAGAAATAAAAAAAAAAAAATTATGTGTTTTACTAATATCTCGAATCTGTGTAAAGCTGTTTTAAATGAGGTTTTGGTATTAACCGCCTCACTAATTTCTCCTGAGAGACCTAGAGATATTATGCAAATAAATCATACGGCATTATAATGTGTAATTATTTAATTACACTTTGGGGAATGATAAATTACTTACAACATTGGAAACATTACGAATCTCACCTGGATTTGCTAAATTACATATACGTATTTTGAACATTATTATCATGTGCGCCACAACAGTTAAAGCTTTCCTTGGGGCTGATCCTTAAATTAAAACGTATATCCAAAGTGGACATTTTCAAATGGGACCTTACCAAATATAAGGGGTCCATAAAAGAGTCTGATGTTTCGTGAAAAATGTTATGTTTCTATTGTTAATATTTATTTATTTATTGTTTGAAACATTTACAGAGTGTTAACAATTATTAAAATCATAAAATTGCCGATGGGATATACATAGGTATTAGTACTCCAATTTTAAATGTTCACAGCATGCGTAGTAAATGTTTAGTTGTTACAAAATGAAATATAAAACATCGTAGTGTAAATACATAACATAACCTGGAGAGAAAAAAAAGAAAGATAATAAAAATAACATGATCATTTATTTATTTATTTGTAAGAGACAAACAGCTTTTACATTAAATATAGATATATACATATAAAATTAAATTAAGTTAAGCCAAAAAGGTCTCCTATGTTAAAATTATTTGAGGATGGAGTTTTATTAGATCTAAAAATTATTTTTTGGTGAGGGGGAGAGGAAGAGGAAAATAGGATAAGGATAGGAGATGCTCCCGATACATTCTACAATTTTGAATTAGTTTTAAATCGTACGCGTTACTTCTATTCGGTATTTCTGAAGGGTATTGTTAAAAACGTCTATATTGTAAAATGTTGTATTATACTGCGCACATAAACGGGGAATCGTGGAATTTTTTCTAATGTTCTACATGATGGTAAATAAAATAAGTCTGATTTTCTTGTTGATCTTGTCGGAATATGAATGTTTATTAAGTCGGTAAGCTCTGGCGAGTCCAGGCCATTATTCAAAATTTTAAATAACAAGGTTTGGTCAAAAATTAAGCGTCGTGTATATATCATAGAGCAATCACATAATTGTTGTCCATGACATATCATGGTAGAAGATTGTTAATTTGCTTTTTGAAATATGTGAGACTGTTTGCATAGAAATCTGCATGGTCGCATTCAATGGTATTATAGAGACAGTGGATTGAAGTATGAAAAATTGTTATTAAATAATTCAAGATAGAATGTTTTATGACTCCTTAAATTGCGTCTATTAGGAACTTTTATATGAATGTTGCTCAGACAAAAATTATTAAATCATTTATAATTCTGTTATGATTTTATGGCACAGTCTTTATTGCTTTATTAAATTAAAAGACCTTTTTTTACATGAACACCGCACAAAAGTCCCAATTGGTCCCGTCTGGAGCCAGTGAGAGCCATGCTGTGGGGCTGAAGGTAGTGGGGAGGGGAAAGAGATGAGGAAGAGGAAGGTAGAAAGTACCTGGCTATTCAGATCTGGTCACCAAACCCAGCTAAAGCCATTTCAAGCAACGTTTCAATTCTGAAAGGTGGTCTTACACCAGGGCGATACTGAGAGTATCTTCCACTCTGGAACGTGCCGCAAATATACTCTATATTATTATAAATGAATAAATTGTGAAATAACACAAATTAATCAAATAAAGACCTAGGGCATTGTAAAATAAAATACAATAATCAACTATAGACAGCTAATTGATGTTACCAATGGATTGATTTATTTCACTGTGTTGCTCAGGGGGGTTAATTCATTGCTATAATTTATATCTATCAATTATATTTAGTCAGTGGAGCAGTAAATTACAGTCTAATAACATACTCGTATCAATTAACAGCTGTTTTGAAGTTCGATGATTCGAATTGCCGAACTGCTAACGTTCGTGTGATTTGATAACGTAAAGCAGTTGATTTCGAAGAATAATAACTATTGATGTAATCATCAATCCATCAATCATTTTTGATAAACAGAAACTTTACAAATGATTTTCTAAATCCCCGAGTACCTAGTTGTCATGTAAATATAATACACAAGGGTAGCCCCGTATTAATGAACAGTCCTAATCGATCACAACACCAATAAACGATCTTTTTTTTAAATGTATACTAATATATATATCGATTATTGAGTATGGTATCATAGCATGGGGAGGTGGCACTGCATCTGCACTAGACTCAATCATAAAGGCACAGAAAACTATTATAAAATTAATCCTTACGCTACCTCTTATTACAGACTCGAACGTAATCTTTAATATTTTGAATGTGTTTGATGTTCGGCATATATATGCAAAAACAATCCTCACACATCTATACACAAATATACATAAATACAATGAAAAAAGATTAAATACTCGACTTAATACTAGAAAAAATAACAAAGACTTCCTTCAAATACCTATAACGCATACTACTTTTGGTCAATGAAATTTCAAATACCTCGCAACAAGACTCTTCTAGATTTAATAAAAAAATGTGACTCACAAAAAAATTTCAAAGTTAACATAAAAATTTGGATTAAAAGTAATGATAAGGCCTTTACTGGTGCACTCACCCAAATCCGAAACTACTAATAGGTATCAACGTATTGATTGTTATTATTGGTAAGCATTGTTGATATAGCCAATTTACCAAGTGTAGGTATGTTCATAGGTATTTTAAATTGATTTAAAAATCACTGCCTCAACACAGGCTAGCCTGGTGAGGCAGGTTATGGGAAACCTCGACTTATAACTAGAAATTTCTATTCTTAAATATACTTTTTTTTTAAATATATATTGTTCAACATGACTTTATTTAATTACAGAAGAAGGACGCAAGAAGACCGCACGCTGACGCTCTAGAAGTGATATCATGATAAGAATATAAACGCTAGAATTTCGATTCTCATGCCTACAAAATTTAAAATCGTGCGTCCTATTTGCACGAGGCAAGTAAGCGAAAGGGTGGTTTTTATTTATTTTGTGCATAATTTTATAAGAATGAAAAAAGTTACAAAATACAAAACCTCAAAAATAGTCTTAGCCGTAAAGAATTATTTAAAAAAAATTTGTTTCTTACATTACTTCATATTTAAATCATGAAAAAAAAATTTTTGGTGATTTACGCTTATATTTTTTGTTATGTAAATAATAATTTCATTTTAATTCCAATACATAGAAAAGCTAGTAAAAGCTTCAATTTATCCGTGGCATATTTTTTGATATTCATACTGTAAACCGATTTGTCGTAAAGATGAATCTAAATAGTATCTAAATAGGATTTCACGTATATCTTCATCTTAAAACCACTTTTTTGCTTTCTTTCCTCGTGCAAATACGACGCGCGATTTCAAATTTTGTAGGCATAAGAATCGAAATATTTCTAGCGTTTGTATTCTGGTACAATCGATTTTTTTTACAATATCTCCACATAGGAGGACTAGAAGAAAATAATTTTCCTCGGGGCCTATGACATCTTTGGGGATGGTGTCTAGAAAGTCTTTTGAAGGAAAGGAAGGTCAGGAAGTTCTGGGAGGGAAAAATTTATGAGGGGTGGATAAGAATCTGGGGGTCAGTGAGTCTGTATGAATCCATCCCTCCCACTGCGATGCAAGGTGATGGGTCGAGATAGTCTTGCTGGACAAACCAAATGGTCCCACCCGATTCGGGACGCCACGCAGTAAGTGGGCAGACTTATCCGCCGCCAAGATCTAGTCGAACCTCACCCCATGAACCCGGGCACCCCTGTTAAGTCACCAAACGTAGCGAAACACTTGGGGTGATCTATGACACTACATTTTGTAATTTAAGCGTTATTTTAGGCATCGCATAAGCCAATCTTAAGTATTCTTTATCAATGTATCATTCTCTGTTGTGAACAAAGTTACACAGAGTATCCCATAATTCAGTTGACACTTTAATTATTAAAATGATCGATTTGAAGGTAGAAACTTTATGACAGCTGTAATTAGAATTTTGGACAAATTAGTGCTGTCTTAAATTTTAATCCTTTCATCACCATAAAGCGTGGATTGAGTTTTGCGACGCTCTGAACAAATAATGATTGTCATTAAAATTAGATCAAACGCTGGCCGTGAACTTTGTAGCAAAATTAAAACATATTACGGGCCTGTTTATGAAAAAAAATCAATATGAATCTTTTATACTTTTCAAGGAGGTGTTGAGCGAAATTTTGGGGGTTCATGAAAAACTTTTAAACTTTTTTTTTCATTTTTGCGTAAATAAAATAGTTATGTTAAAATTAGTTTTTTATGTGATTTGAAAACCTTTCACAATTAATGCACTTGTATAATTGAGCCCTTGCCCAGAATAACGTTGTATTCTTGTTTTGAGAAAGATTGAAAAAAGTAAACCAGTTATGTTTTATATTTAAAATTCGGCACATAAAAGAACTGTATGATTTATTTCAGGCCCTAACGTCTCAGCCCATATAAGACTCCTCAGGTTGAGATGGGCTGGGCATGTACAGAGAATGCCCGACAAACGCGTCCCAAAGACTGAACACCCAGGTGGAAGGCGAAAAGTGGTGTGGTGAGAAGACGAGGTGAGAGGGGATGCAGCACAGCTTCTCCAGGTAACAAACTGGAAGTCAACTGCTAAGGACAGAATGAGTTGGAGGCGAATGTTGCGGGGTCGATATGGGCTGCTGCGCCGCCATAGCATAGAAATTGTTCAAAAGCTCATAAATTTTTTTATTTATTTATTTATTTATTTAAACACCCATAGGGCTTTTACATAAAGTGCAGTATATGTTTTTGGTAAAGTATAGGAAATAACTAAATATAATATAAACATAATATAACTGTAAGAAAAAAAAATAAAGATAACATAAGATATCAGAAACAAAACATAGATAACACTAGATATGACACAAAGTAGGTAAAATAGAATATATGGTCACGTAAATTAATGTGAGATAGTTATTTTAATTATAAAGAGAAAGAAGATAAGATTGTCATCATTTATGTTTATAATTAGCAATCTTTGTTATATTATATTATTATACTGAAAAAACTCAAGACTTCCCCACTGAACGCAGATTCGAAGAATTCAGAGCAAACATTTACAAACTTATTTGCGAAAAATTTAATCGTACAAAATATAAAAGAAAAATATAAATACTCATTCATAACTGAAAATCGTACTAGACTTAAATATGTATTTGTATGTCCCAAACTAAACACTTTTTTTTGCCCAACAACATTATACACACCAAGGGAAATATTTTTTTAATAAACTACCAATAGAAATCAGAAGCATTAATGACAAAACGAAATTGTTGAACTCGATCAAAAAGTATTTTAGGGAAATTATCAACGGGAAGACTGCCTCCCCTATTTCCACATGAAATATTTGTTTTTAATTTAATAATTATACTTGTTTTTCTTCATACTGAATACATAGATGATTATGTCTTTTAGTTAAAGGTTCATGATTGCGATGTGATTGTAATTAACTGTACGCAAACGTGAAACACGTGACTATATTAATTGCACACCTGTAAAATGTAAACTCTTTTTCCATCCACAAGCAAATGCTTTTAATAGAAAATAAGTATAAATTGAGGTGTGTAAAAGCAAAGGCAACAATCTCCAAAATATCGGAAAAAAGTTGTAAATGCAGTTTCATAGTGATTCGAATTGAGAACCTAAATTCAATTTGCAAATCTTGTTAGTTACAAACTCAGCTTTCTCCTATCAAAATAAGAGTTTGAAAATACGTAACAAAAGCAAAGATATCAATGTATTTTTGGCCTTTTTTCAAAAAAACAAAAGTGGAGATTCTTGCCTTTGCTTCTACACACCTCAATTATAAGAAAAGTTACAAAATTGTTAATTGTAATACTATAACAATAGTAATATGGCTCAAAATTTATAGTTTTGTTTGATTCAACCGGGCAAGGACTCAATAATTATTTCTTGACAGTAAGTTGATCAGCTGTTCTATTTAAGATTTGGAATGTGAGGGTTGCCATTTCGTTATCCGGTGGCAAAAGTAAAGTTACTATTACACTATTTACATTTTTTTGTATTTTTTTCTTAGATAATCATGTATAACCATAGAATAAAGAACAACACAAGAAATGTCACATAAACGTATTTCGTGGTCTAGATATTTGGCCAATCGGGCCTTAAATTTCCAATATGAAGTGTTTCACCATGATTTTTGAAATACAAATGGGTTGGAAATCTACGATGTCACTCAAATGTGAATCAAAGCGCATGAGCCTTTGGATGGAATGGAACATTTGTTTCCATTTAAATTTGAATGGAAGGTGATTCGTAACGCCGATTGGTAACTTACGGAATTTGTTCTGTTCGTTGAATCACTATGAATTCGCACATTTGGGGTACCTACGAGGGCAACGGGTCGACAACAACCGCCAGTCGTTTGGTACATTTACGTGGTTTGGTATATTTATGCGCTAGTCCGTTTAGAACCATCGTTACAGTTCGCACCGAATGCAAGGGTAATACTCATCGTTATTCGTGACATTAGCAATTACCGTCAGTTACGACTATTAACAAATTACCGTCTCGCCGCTATTATCGTTTTGCTTTATGTTATCCTATAAACTATTCGATTCCACCAATCCATCGTATCGCCGTTTTGTTATTGAATCATTATAAAGTATATTATTGTGCGCCTGTGGTTATATCGCAAACTATGCGAGTGTCGGCCCCAGAAAGAGTCATTTCACCACAAGATGCAGCACCTGCGGTGAGCACCCTTTTGTGAAATACCCTTTCCATTTTGTTAGGACAGACAAAATTGCATCGAGACCCATAGGCATTCTGCGTACCTACAGAGTGGCCATTAAAGTGCCAATCCGACCCATTACATTACCGTACAGAAGGCAATCCTAATTTTCTTCTCCATCTTCTCTTATGAAATAAGCCATGAAAACGGCTCTAATGATCCAATTATTTTGATTCTTTCAAAAGAATCACGTACAAAAGAATTTGTAAATCATGAAAACAAATTTAAATTAGTGACAAGTGAAAGGCAAATAAAAAAGGAGAATTCTCCTTTTTACAGACAGTTCTAATAAGGACAGTTAATTTGTGATAAAGGCTTTTATCTTTTCAATCCATTATTAATTTTCCCAAGAGCATTTTGTTCACACCAATTATTTTTTAAAGAATTTGTCAAAGCAGGTCTGATTACGTACACCATTTCAGGTACATGTCTCAGTCCTCAGCCGTTTAGGTGACGAGTAAATTGGTAAGTGGATCATTTGTAACGGTTCGTTCTTCTGTCGAATCCGTAAAGGGTGACAAAACCGTTTTTTTACTGAAACTCCCAAAGGGGTTGTCTATTTCTAACTGTTTGCAAAATAATCGTTTTTTAAATGTGTGAAAAATTTTCTAAGTTGGTTATGATTGGAAAAACAAACAATTTTTAAGTGAAAACTTCTTTAGCACCGTTGTGATTTGAAATTCGACGAAACGAAAAATAGCGACACTAAAAAGAGATAAAGACATACATTTATAGGATGCTAGAGAATGAGAAAGCAATAAATATTGATTTATTTCACGGTTACTCAGTTCCAATATAATACGATAAATCCACGGTCCCATGCAATTCTCTTTTAGTCTAGTGGTATAAAGCACCTGACGAATCTTAGCGGCCAGACATTCAGTGGACCAAAGATCGAATCCTATTACATCAAAAAAAAATATTATTTGTGTTAAGTAAGTATCCAATCGTCAAACCACTCAAAATGCAGACAAAGAAAAAACAAAAGAAAGCGACATCTAGCGACTCTGAAGAAGAAAATATAAACACTAATAAGATGACCAAATTTGTAGGAAAAGGTGCACTGGAATTCGATTACAAAAATATGGAAAAAAATCATCCTTCACATTGGTAAAAAAAAGTGCTTCTTAGTTCCCCCACTGTTGTCTACTTTAGTTTTCTGAAGGTTTCACTTCTACCGCGTGTTAATTGCACTCAATGAATAATTTTTTGTCAACTAGTTTTCTTGATTTTTTTAAAAAGCCGAGGTTTAGGAGACAGAAATACCTACAAAGGACAGGTAAATGTAAAATTGCTGTAAAGAATGCAGGGATGCATGCAATTCCATTATTTTTGAATTTACCTACGGAAAATTGATGTATATGATGTTTATTGTTATATTTGACTAACCATACAAAAATTACTTTTTAAAAGTGAATTTTCTTTAGCCCCGCTGTGATTTGAAATTCGGATAAAACGGAAATGACGCATTGCAGTGCCTACAAAGCACCAAACTGCGCTAATTGGCCGCTTTGATTATGACCTCACTTTTCAAGACTCATGTTGGTTGAGATATGAACGGAAATGACGCATTACCTACCTACACATTACAGTCAAACTGCGCTCATTGACCGCTTTTATTAAGACCTCACTTTTCAAGGCTCCTATTGGTTGAGAATGTGTGGGCGAAAGTTTCTCTTCAACCGCGTGTGAACTGCACTCGATTTTTTTTAAACGTAGTTTTTTGAAGTGACGGTGTCTTTAGCACCGTGTGATTTGAAACTCGATGAAATGAAAAAGCGACACTAAAAAGAGACAAACACAATCAAACACATCTATAGGATTTAGTCTGCGATATAATAATATTCGGTCTCCTCTTTGTGGGGTGCTTCGTAGCCTCCCCACTCTTGTCTACTTTAGTTTTCTGACGTTTCACTTCTACCGCGCGTGATCTGCACACTTGTATATTTTTATAGAACTATCATTAAAAAAACGACATAATACATCGCTTTAAAACAAACGAATGCCCGACCATTGCGGGAAAACCATAAATCTATGCAAACTCAGGTTCCAATCTAACGGGAAAAAACACTGTAAGTGTTGCCCACTGCGCCACCTCCATTAATCTAGTTCAAATACACCCCAATTACTCTTTCTTTCTTTGTGTTCCTTCTCGTGTATTGTGCTGTATATATCAATCTATATTTCTCTCGCCGACCCTCCCGCCATATAGCAACATTGAAATAGATAACAATGCTGGCAACATCGGAAAACTTGTAATACTTAACTAAAAGCCCGATTTCTTTCTGAGATTCTTATAAAACTGGCTACACTAGTGATGTATTTAAGTTTTATAATAGTGGGATACTGGCAACCCACGCATTTGGCGAGAAACCTTCCTTCTGAAGCTGGAAAATTACGATTAATGCCGCCGTGAGTGTTGTGGGTTTTAGGTAAGGAATTTTATTTTTATATTAGTAAATTGTACATTAAGTTTACAATTTTCTAATTAATTATTTCATATCATATTGCCAACTATATTTTTTCTTGTTTTATTAGCTCCTACAATGCATTTTGAACTTTCCAATTGGTGCGAACTTTAAAGTTTTTTGTAGAGTATTGTATAAATTTATCCCTTTGTATAGTAAATTTTCTGCGTATTCGCTTTGTCCTTTTTTGTAGCCTGATTTCCTTGCACGTCCTCGTGTTATGTCTGTGAATGTCCTTGTTGCATATAATTTTGTTTGAGAAGTATTTTGGTAACACGTTGTTCACTATTTTATGGATAAATATCATCGTGTTCAAGGTCAACATCTGTTTCACGGTTAGCCAATTTAGTTCCTTTAACATTTTGCTTACTTTTGAAAATCTATTTCGCCGAAGTGTTATTCTCATTGCCCTGTTTCGGAGAATTTGAAACTAATTTTGTTCTCGTTCGTTACATATGAATAGGATAGTTGAGCAGTAGTTAAAGTGTGCAGCAATAATTAAATTATAAATAGTGATAGCAGTTTTTCTTGAAAGTTTTTGACGAATTCTTCCAAAAAAGATATATTCTCTAGCAAATACCGCTTTCTGTACAATTCCAGTATTCACTGCTGACTTTTTTGCTTTGAAAATTTGATTTAATTGTTATTATATTCAATAATTAGGTATAATATTGTTCAAATCCATTGTTTGTTTTCTAGAGTCACAAAAGGTATTCTTTCATTGTTTTGTAAAACGCGTAGGAACATTTTTTCTATTTTTCCAAAAGATGTGCCAGAGAGAAAAATTGAAAAAAAAAACGCGGGAGGATATGAAAGATGAATGAAAAGAATGCGGCGGAAATGCCTAAAGAAGAAGAATAACGCAGCTCACAGTGGAAAAATTCTGAAGAGGAAAATTCAAAGACGTGAGAACCACAATGGGTAAAACGAAGAAACCGGTGCTCAGAAGTAGGTAGGAATATGAGTGTAATAGATATTGTACGTGTGGAAGGACCGGTAAAACACATTCAAGACGGGCGACCATTAAATCCGATGAAAGAAGCTTTCTACGTGCTTCAAGCAAGCGCGAAACGTTAAATTTCTCAAAAGATGGCATTGAAAAGTCTGGCCTACAGATAAAATATTTTGGATAAGGTTTATATTGCCCTTGAGGTGACTTTTCAAAATTGTTTGGTATAAATATAAGTGAAAACTTCTTTAGCACTGTCAACGAACGATATTGTGACACGAGAGAGGATGGATTGTAAATCTTTATTTTGTGCTAGCTTTTCCCCGCAGCTTCGCTCGCATGGTATTAGGGGAAATTACTATAGTGCTTGCACTTATCAATTATCCCCCTCCCGCCACCCCTCCCGCATTCCATACATTAATTCCCGGTACGTTCAGTTTTCAAACAGCTCGCGTGCCACCTAAATTTCATAAAGCTAGAGCTCAAAGAAAAAAAGAATTATCCAATTTGGTGCAATCGTTCGGAATTTATGCGCTTACAAACATTTCTGAGACTTATTCTTATTTAAATATGTGGAATTTTGTAAATATAATAAAAAATAACACAGTTTATAAATATTATTTTTATCACAATATTATTTTTATCACAAAATTATACAGTTTTTATAATCGTTACGAATTATATTTATAATGTATTTACTCTCTTCTGACCATTATTCTTTTACATAATTTTGTCAAAAAATAAACAAAACATATTCTAATATTTGAATTTTCTGGAGCAGCAGCCGACTAGTAGGTAGGGGGCTGAAAACCTACCAGCATAGAGCCCACAAATTTATCAACATCGTTTCCATGGCACTGATTTGTTTGCTGACGTTAGCAATAACTCGCTTTTGTTAGCGACAGAAAACGTATAACAAATATAATATATTAATATTTATAATTTCATAACGCCTGAGCTTACTATTACATACAACCTATAGTCCTCGCATATAATTTAGCTTTCTATTGGTGAAGGAATTTTAAAAATCGTTTTGTTGTTTTATGCGTGAAAGCTTAACAAACAAACTCGAGCAGTTTTGCTTTTATAATATTAGTATGGATGATGCAAGACAATTTATGGTGTTCTTTAAAATCAGTCACAGGATGAGGTAAGTTAAAAGGAGAAAGCCCTACCTTTGCTGTGGTCATGTGCTCCAATATTGATGGTGTCTGGTTTTCCACGATGAAAGCACAAAGGTGGTTACACTTTACGGTCACTTTTTGTATTAATTAGTATTTTTTTACGACTTAAGCGAGATTGCAAGAGCGAGTTGTGATCAGTTCAGTGAGTCTGTGAATACTCGTAGTTCTCCAAACCTTAACTGACGGATGTTTTAAACCTTACCTCTACACGGGAGGCTCCGGGGAAAATAATTCTATATCGTATTCGGGGATTGGAAGATTTTAGAAAAGAAAGGATAGGAAGTTCTGGGAAAGAAAAAAGTATGAGGGGTGGGTAGGAATCTGGGGATAAATATGCCCAAGAACAGTGGGTGTTTGAATCCAACCCTTCCACTGGGGTACAAATCGATGTTCCGAGATAATCTTGTTGGAGAGATCAAAAGGTCTCCCCCATCCAGTCTCTTCCGATCCAGCCTGCCACGACAGACTCGGAAAAATACTACCCCATGAACTCAGGCATCCCTTCTTAGTCACCAAATGTAGCGAACCACTTGGAGTGGTAGATATGTTGGTTATCCAATAAATGATTTACAGGGTGGCGGTTCCCATAATAATAGTATTCAATATCTTTGAAAATAAATACCGGTAAAAAAATTATTTGGAACAAATACTCTTCATTCGTCATTTTGAAAAGTTCCTCTGTTATCATAATGTGAAATGAAAACTCGCCCTCTACAAAATAAAAACAGACACTTCAGGTAACTATTGGAAAACTACCAATCCCTCCTAATTTTTATGACTTTTCACCAATATTGGAAAACAGAGCAATTTAAACAGTGGAAAACGAAACGAATATTAAGATCACTTCAATGGAAAAACTTTGTCAGGAAGTTTTCAGTAATGACAATAATAATTGACAGTTTCATCGGTAATTGTGTGAATGGTATCTATTGGAAATGAAAACAAAATTAAAACTGAAACTTGCTCAAAATGTCGTTATTATTTTATGTAAAGGTTTTTCGAAGCGTTCACAAATACAATTACATTGAACGTGGTTGATTCAATCACTAGTTAAAGACGAACACAACATTGATAACATAATTGAGCATAATATGCTTTACAAAACTAAGAAAACAATATATAGTGTATATTATACTTAACAGGATACCATCTTAATACTGTAAGCGTCGAAATTTATGTATAGAATACATACACACACACATACATTTAAATATACATGCACATCATACATATTCAATTATTTATTAATACTAGTAGATTTTATATATACTAGTGGTCGCCCAATGGTCGAAATTCTACCATAATTGTAATGTTTTTTTAATGTAGTTTTTATGCATAATTTAAAAAATATATTAGCATTCTGCACTCCTTCTCCAAATAAATTATTAGTGTGCGAAATTTCATACTCCCTCCGTCCGCGCAATTTTCGTAAAAAGGGGTACAAAGTTTTTGCTTCATGTATTAATATACTGATATTTACATATTTATGATTAAGTGCAAACAGATGTGTTTAGATGGCAAAGATAACTTAAATAGGTATTACACTTGGTAGGTACATAGAAATAAAGATGTTGGCTAAAAAGTAAAGCATTATACAATACGAGAGACAGAAAAAATAAGTTTTTGAACAACAGATGGCATAATATGTATATACATATACACATACACACATCACTTACATATGCATTACATTTATCATTTTAGAATTGCTATAAATTTGACAGTGTCTGCACTGCAGTTTATTGAAAGCGAAATAGGATGGTCTCGCGCGTAAAATAACAATTTATAGTAAACAAAATATTTCCTAAATGTCAATACTGCACAAGAGTCAAGTCTTGCAAGTTGCCGGAAGCAAGTGGGACTATGGCATAGCGAAGTGGATCATTTTAGGAGGTTGAAGAGGGTGGGAAAGGGTAGGAGATAGGGAATAGGCAGTCCAAGAAATTCCTTACTTTCAGATTTGAACATGATTTAACTATTTTAATCAACATTTCGTTTCTGAATGCCGGTTTTTAACCAGGGACATACTGAGAGTATCCACCGATCCAGCAAAACATTAAAAAAAAAAAAAAATCGTTCTACAATTGATGCTCTGCTTACGGAAACCTGCAACTAATAAATTTAATTACAAATTTTTTAACTAATAAATTTAGTTACACATCTCCTTCCTCTTCCAGGTTCTTTATTTTAAAACAAGATTGACTTATTAAATTTGGGAGGCGGGTATGGGTACCGCCAAAGATATTGAACTATAAGGAGATATGCTATGATGTCCGCCCGACTGTCGGCGGATTACGGTCTAATGGTGCTAGTTTGAAAACGGAATTTAGTTGATTTTCAGAAGGTGTGTAGTAGTATTGATTAACAATATAGTTTGAATGCGGAAATAAGTCGTTCATTTGGTTGATTTTTTTAAGGTTTGCAGTAGTATTGGTTAAAAATATCGGCGAGAACAGGAAGCATAGTCCCACCCAGTAAAAACTGCCGATAGTACATCTCCTTATATTTCAATATCTTTGGGTACCGCCATCTCGTGAATCATTTATTGGATAACCAACAACTCTGCCATAGGTCACCCCAAAGTGGTTGGCTATGTTTGGTGACTTTGCAGGGGTGCCCGGGTTCACGGGGTGAGATTTGTCCGAGTCTTGGCGGCGGATACGTCTGCCCACCAGCTGCATGGCACGCCGGATCAGTGGAGAATTGTCCTCTCCAGCCGGACTCTCTCGGAACATCGCCTTGCGCCGGAGAGAGAGGATTTATACTTCATCTCTTTCCATTCCTAAAAAACCCTCCACACAGGATCCCCAAAGATGACATAGGCCCTGAGGGTAATTATTTTCTACGAGGTCTCCTGTGGAGCTAATGTAAAAAAATGTGAAAAAAACAAAAATAATATTCGGAATAAAATAAAACATTGACAACGTAGTAGCTCCGAAATCGGCTTCATGAATTTAAGTATTTCAAATTCAATAATCGTAAAAATTCCGACACGCTTGAAATCAAACACTTATTTAAAAAAAAGACTTCATGCGATGAATTGACTTCACAAAGAATTAATTTAAAAGCATCAAGAAGCTCGTTCACTTTACCGCTCTGTGGAGATATTTCAGGAAAGCGCTTTAAAAGCTTTTGCTATAATATTTATATTCGGTTAATAGGAAATCGAAAATAATGATTCACAGTCACGGAAGGTGCTTTGAGATTGAGAGAAATTGAAAATGAAAAACTCGTTCTATTTTCTCGAGAGAAGAACAAAAAGCTCTGAAGAAATTGTAGAGGACTGAAAGGCGGGCGTAACGAATAATACAATAGTGTTAAAGAAAATCGTGGAAAAAAATTCACTACACGGAAATATAAGAAGATACATCAATTAAAACTATATGTATCTCAAAGATATTGAAATACAAGAGATACGATGATGGACCGTCAATACGGATTCCAGCGGAACCGCTCGTGCGGCGATCTTCTCGCGTATGTGACGCATGTTTGGGGTCGGGGCCTGGTACATTTTGGTGAGACCCAAACGGTTGCACTGGACATTTCCAAGGCCTTTGACTGAGTTCGGCACCGAGGAATTGTCAACAAACTGCCTTCTTACGGACTTTCCGCATCCTTGTGTACGTGGATTGTCGACTTTCTGAGGGAGAGGTCGATTCAGACGGATGTTGATTGTTTCACCTCTTCCTCGCATTTGATAAATGCTGGCATCCCACGGGATCATGTAGCCGACTTAGCACCGGTGCATAGTCGGGAAATACGCCAAACGCGTGCCCAACATATGTACACGGTTGACATTTGTCACATAAGAACGGGTCGGTCCTTCGACTCGTTCTTGTGTTCAACAGCTCGGCTGTGGAACGATTTGCCTGCCTCTGTTTCCTCCTTCCTACAACATGGGTATCTTCAAGACCATTGGAGGGGACCCCGCCACTTTCCCAACGGCTGTGTGAGGAAACTGATTGTTTAACCTCCTTAGCCGCACACGTCAGGACTCTAATTTTTTTGTAAAAAGGAAGCTACATTTATTTTTAAACGAATCTAGACCCTCCAATGTCCCTGCATGCATGATTGTTAGTAAGAAGGAAAATGGATGCATACTTACATTTGCAGTAATTAACAAGATTGAGACACATCATAGATGTGTTCGCCTGTTAGTTCAGCATCTACTTACAGTGAAATAAAAACAAAATATTTACATGTGTAAGTAAGATTAAAACCAAAGAAAATATATAAAAAGAAAGATATCGAGGGCAGTTTGTCCCACTATTGCGGGGCAGTCCCGGCGAGAATAAGCGGGCAAGTGGCCTGGCCGCAACGTGCCCAAACACCCGCGTCCCTTAGCCGGTTTCCCAAGAATACCCCTGAAGAAGTGTTTGTGGAAAAGAGGGGAGATACTCCCAAAGACCCTGGGGAATGAAGTGAGCCTCGGATCACCGGAGGCAGAACGGAAGGGAACCGGACTCGCGCAAACATTCCTCAGGCTCGCTCATGACGCCGGGGGAGGCACGGGCGTTAGTGGGACGGCCCTACTGGAATTCTGCCACCTGACTGGATGCAGGGACCGGGTCTATCCACCCCCAAGGCGGGGAATTGGACAGTACAGTACGATGGAGTTCAGTACAGCAACCTAGTCACAAGTCAGTGTGTTAGTAACATAATTAAACCAAATGAGACAGATAAAAAGGCAGAAAATAAGTTGTGATCAGCAACAAATTGACGCAACATAATAAAGAAATAGGAGAAAAAAAATGTACGCATTAGTAGAGCGCAAAAAAAAATAATTATGTAGATATAACATTCATTTTAAGTAAAAAATAAAATATAAAAACAGAATAATAAATACAGTGTGGTCATGCTGCCAAACAAGAAAAGTAAAAACAAGAGTATAATAGAAATATAAAGCAATCGGGCATAGGCAATAATAAAAGTGAGATAGAGGAGTAACCATAGAGAGACAAGAGCAATACGTTTGGCACCTGAAACAAAGATGATTTTAATCTAAGTCAGGAACTCTAAGCACAGGCCATCTCTCCACCCACGACTTTACAAACTTTTTGAAGCATTCAAAATTATCTCTGTTCGATACCAGATCGGCATTCCACGCCGGTCTTGTAATCCCTCTCAAACCATCCAACATTTCCTCTCTGGCATCCTTCATCAACTCGCAGTGCCACAGAATGTGCTCGGCTGTCTGGTTGGTGTCACCACATGCGCAGTTCGGATGAGGAGACAGTGCCAGACTATGCAGTCTTCCCCTGAGCTCCCCATGACCGGACACCAGTTGCGTCATATAGTGATCCAGTTTTATGTGCGCCCCTTCCATTCTGCTTTTAACTGAAGGGAAGAAAGAGAAAGTCAATCTACCCTTCGTCGACCTATCCCATCGCTCTTGCCATACACTCAGCGTTCTATCTCGCATCACTTTCAATAAGCCAGGGAGGGACACCGCTCCGCCTGGTGCCAGTTCGACTCTCAGATGGACAGTAGCCCTCTCTCTCCTCAATGCCTTTTTTGTCAAAACTTCCCTAATTTCCAAGTCAATCGGCAGAGCACCGGCCAGAACCGGCAATGCATCGTTAGCCACAGTCCTATATGCGCCCGAGAGCGCCAGCAGGGGAGTCCGTTGGCCCCGCTTGAGAGCCAGGTGTATCAATACATTATCTAGCCGGTGCTCCCATACAGAGGCGGCATACGAGACTTGCGCCACGTACACACACTTGTACAGGAGGCGAAGTGCCGGAGTCCGCAATCCCCACTCAGCTGTTGAGAGCCTTCTCAATTTCAAGAAAAGAGCCTGGGCCCTGCTAGAAACGCTCTTGACGTGCGCTAGAAACGAAGATGATCTATCTAAGATGATGCCTAAATACCTGGTGTTTTCAGCAAAACGAATAGTGGAGCCTCCCATTTTGATGGAAGGGTTTCTGGTGCGACTGAGCGTACCCTTCATCAAGAGTCCCACAGTCTTATGGGGAGCGAAGTTCAGCCTGTTTCTCTTACCCCATTCAAGAATTTCACGCAGACCTTCTTCTGCTTTGCTCTCCACTTCTTTTCTGCTGTCCCCTGAGACCAAAAGAAACTTATCATCAGCGTAGTCGACCGATATGCATCCTTCAGGCAAGGGTAACCTAGAGGAGTCATCAAAAAGTATGTTCCACAGGTCCGGTCCGAGGACCGACCCTTGTGGACAGCCCATATCAACATCACGTTCGATGAAAACATCGCCGTACATCACAATTACCTTTCTCTTGCGTAAATAATCACTAACAATTTTGAACAGTAGAGGCGGGCAATTACGACTTTTCAATTTAGTTAAAATCATCGGCCACCACGCATGATCGAAGGCACCTGAGATGTCCAAAAAGATTCCTATTACATACTTCTTGGTGCAAACCCTCACCCATTCAAGCGCATACTTGATGGCGTGCTCCGTAGACTTACCGGGCACGAAGCCAAATTGACGGTCGCAGGGTGTAGACAGGGTGAGGCGGAGCCTATGTCTGATGATTTTTTCCAGTATTTTACCTAAAATTGGAAGTAAAGTTATGGGTCTGTAGGCCCCGATATCTGTTCTCGGCTTACCGTTCCCCTTCGGTATAATCCGGAGCACGCCTTTCTTCCATTCTGTAGGGAAAACCCCCCTACGCAAGCACGTTTCCAACACTTGATAAAACTCCTCTTTGGCGTGGATCCAAACATTCTTCGCTATTATGCCATTCAGTCTGTCAAATCCCGGTGCCTTTTTCGGACCCAAACCCTTAATTATGATTTCAACCTCTGCTCGACTTAACGGTGGTACGCCGTCCCCCCTGGGTGAGGTCTCTAGGTGGAAGCCGTGATAGGTTTCTAACCTGTTGGTGGTGAACACTTTCCCCAGTGACTGAGTCTAGAGGAACTAACTTGCCCAGAAGTGTCTCAAGAGTGGAGACTATGTCAACACTCTCTACGTTCCCTTCGCTACTTCCGAGCATGACGCTCGATAAATATCGTTTTGATCCTTTTCCCGAGTTTTCGACAGCGCTGTGGATTTCCCACGGGTTGGCGTTACCCACTTCATTTACCCAACTATGCCATGCAGCTCGTTTTGCCGAGAGGACCCCCGATCGATAGGCACCACGGGAAGCTCTAAAACGGGTCTGAAGAGCAGCTGCTTCTTCAGGTGAGCATACACCCCGCCTAACTACCACCAGGCTCCTATAGGCCTTCTTGTAGGCCCATTTCAGCAAAGTCAGCTCTTGTGTCCACCACGGCGTCCTAATGACCTTCTTTGGGTTTGACCTGCCCAAAGAAATTTCAGCAGCTGATACCACCGCCGCGTTAAAGAAATTCCCCAAGTTATCCGGTTCCCTAGCGGCTACGTCTCGAAAACCCCTTAAAGATTGACGGAGCGCATCCCCAAAGCTATCCCAATTCGCCCTTGTGGTTCTGAAGTTCCAAGATGATCTTGGAGCTTCTGTCTTTGCAATTCCCACTGAAAAAGTTATTAATCTATAATCGGAAGCTATCCCACACTCATGAACCGTCCACTTTGATATTTTTCTATATCTATCTTCAAGACCAATGTTCATTCCTTCCTCTCTTCTAGAAGACCCTCCACGCAGCACCTCAGATGACATAGGCCCTGAGGGAAATTAGTTTCCTCAAGGCCTCCTGTGTGGAGTTAATATAAAAATAAAAAAAGCAAATAATTATCTCAAAAATCTTAAATATCTTTTTATTTTATTTTTTCAAGGTAAAATGAAATAACCGCTGGTTGAAGTAAATCTCTTAGGTTTTTTGAGATAAAAGAAACAGGAAAAGAATTATTGTAAAATATTTCGTACTATTTTTCTATTGCGGCTTGAGCTTGTTTTTAAAGATAAGGTTTTTACATTTTTCAATTTAAAATCCAAACAATTCCTTAAACACGTCGGAGATTACAGAAAAAGCTCAACATTTTTCATAAATGAATTTATGCTGTATTACGTGATCAGACTAAATTTATTTATTCTTCCTATTATTCAAAGCATTTGAAATTCATTAAGATTCCGTAAAAAAATTTGGTTATTTTATCTGCATATGTTTTTTTATGAAGTAGATAGCGTTTAATGTGTTCCACGTTGAGAATTAACAAAACGAAATTTTTTGTGCATGTTTTATTTTCCTTGGTCTGGATAAACAAATGAAATCCTCTTTTCAATTTTTTTTTTGTATTTCCTGGGCATTAACTATGTAATTTCTATAAATTTTATTTTGAAGAGTTTTACTTCACGTGTACATTTGTTACTTAATTATTATTAATCTGCTACTGGTTTTGACACATTCGTGTCATTCACTAGCATTCGTTTTGACAGCCTCCGTGCTCGAAGGGTAAGGCTCTTGATTGACAATCTGAAGGTTAACTTGTGTCATTTCACAATTCATATTGTGTGATAATACAAGTTTATCTGTGAAATAACACAAGTTTTATAGTGAAATAACAAATAGCACAAGTTTTATTAAAAATAATTTACAATACATTTGCGGCACGTTCTTGAGTGGAAAATACTCTCAGTATCGACCCGATGTAAGACCACCATTCAGATTTGAAACGTTGCTTTAAATGGCTTTCGCCGGGTTTGGTGACCAGCTCTGAATAGCCAGGTACTTCCCCACCTTCTTTTTCCCATTTTTTTTCCCCTCCCTACTATCTTTAGCCTCACAACATACCCCAATTGGGGACGCCGTAGTCTTATTGGTTCCAGACAGTACTCTTGTGAGATTCATTAAAAAAACAATCATAAAACTAACTTAAAAATTACATGTACACAAATTATGAGATTTTATTAGGTTGGGATGGTGAGAGGGGAGAACAGTGGAAGAAGTCAATATAACATGGAAACAAAGTCAATAATGGTGATTTATAGGATGCTATTATTTTATAAACTAAATTCATTTTTCATCCTACCCGCACCTAATAAAATCTCCTCTTTTAAGAGAAGTTCGAAGAATTGTTTTGTTTTTGTTTTAAATGGCTTAGCCGTGTTAAATGACCCGAAATAATTAGCCTTGCAAACATTCCTCTTCTTTAACTCATTCAACCACAATACTTTCCACAAAATTGGACCATTCCCAGTAAACCATTCCCTGTGTCCACTGGCTCCAGTCAGTTGTAAGTCTTTTCGGTGATATTAAATAAGATATGTAAAGAAAAACGTAGATTAAGGCTTAGTTTATCAGGACGGGTAGAAAAATAAATCAGTATCGACAGGATACATTTTCGAATTACCTGTAAAACATCAGCTAGGATTTGAATGTTCCCACGCGAAATTGCGTCACATTTTGCGCTGAATAAATATGATACCGTTTTATGTGGAATCGATTCAATGTGAGTCCCATGGAAATTATTTATGAGCTAGATAAGGGTTTAGTTAACGATGTTGTAACTCCGCCAGTATGATTGAATATGGAGAGTACCTTTGGCTTGATTTTATACGTCCACAGTTTTGATATTATAAAAAGGGACTCAAGGGTCCGAGAAAGGCGCTTATTTTTTAAACAAAGGTTATTCAGGTGCCTGTCCGAAATTAGTGACAGGTTATACGGGTTGATTTATGCAGCGAGAAAGAAAATTTGATTCTAAGATATGCTTATCCATTACTTCAAGTACAAGAAACTATAATAATAAGTCAACTCTTGTTCACCAATAACAAAGGCATTCCCAACACAACTGTATCTTCTCTCAAGTAAATGTCTTTAATAAAAATTTCGGAAAATTTCTTCAATATTTCATACCCTTGCTCCTTTGAATAATATAATGTAAATGATTTTGGCGTGATACTGTCTTATAAATCGATGAACGCCGGTAGCACTCACGAAAAAGTATGACTCATTGTCACGTTGTCACGTTCCGCTTGAGCCGAGCGTGCAAGCGAGATCGCGGAACAAGCGATAGAGTGTCGCGATCGGCCTAAGCGTTCGGCTTGTGACTGTAAAATTTTATTTAAAAGTTTTCTTATGATGTTATCACGTAAAATTATCGTCTTATTGCTTTATTTATTTAAAAATTATTTCAAGGGAGTTTTACTGTAAATAAGCATATATATTCCTTTCAAATTAAAGAGATCTCAGCCACCAACATGCTAATATAACACGATCATTTGAAAATCGATAGCCTGTTCACCAACAACTTACAACCTGCAACTATCAACGCTCATATGCAATACATATTTTGTTTTTGACGTGATAACGTCTTATAAATCGATGAACGCCGGCTGCACTCACGAAAAAGCATGACTCATTGTCACGTTAGACGTGAGCCGAGCGTGCAAGCGAGAAGCGGAACAAGCGTTCGGCTTGTGACGCATCTATCTCTCTTCCACTCCATCGTTATTATATGACGTTATCACGTAAAATTATCGTCCGTAAACCGACTTTACAGACAACCAATTTTTTTTTTTACAATAGATCCTTATTTCTTACAGTATACCCAAAAAACAATCAACTAAAAAATGGGCTTACAGGACGCAGGGTGTTAAGGGTTGATTGTACATTATTTAACCAGAGATTCCTGACATTGTTTGGGTTGGGCGATTACTCAGCTGAGTGAACAATGACAAAGTGTAGAAAACGTTTTTGTTGTTCGTTTTGGATAAAAAAAATATTCATCAAAAAAGTCAACGGAGACCAATTTTCATTATCATTTTTTTCTCCACATAATGATAGGAATCACTGGTTAGAGTAAGTCGACTACTTCCCTAATATCCTGGCTACGTATAAAATTATATTATGAAGTGTAAATATACCGATCAGTGGCTGAGTTGGCATCGCGTTTGGATTCATCAGGGCGTCGCGTGTTCAATCCCTCGGCTGGCTAAGTCCTCCATCACAACACAAACAACATTTTCCGCTTGCTGTGGTGGTAGCAGGAGATTTTCAAATAATATATTCTCAGGTTATTCCTAACCTGAGAATGTTTGTCTTTCTTTAAAAAAATCTAAATCACGCATATCCAAATTTACACTTCGTCAAATAAGAGTAGGAAACATCGGAGGTTGCCACTGTTGGTCAAATGGCAAAACTAAACAATTAACTCATGGTATTAATGTAAAGCTGTGTAACCTACGTTTTATAAAAAAAAATTAATTCATAAAAGTGAAAAAAATATTTTTTCTTTGCAATTTAGAAAAAATTGCATGTAGGTAGGTATATTATTACTATACCTTTCCAATTTTATGTTAACATAATGAAAAATAACGATGTTGTAATAAAATATGAAGCACAGTTTAGAAATTGCTCACATTTATTTAATACTAGCTTAAATAGCCCGGGCTTTAGATCATGTCTCTAATTTTAAATCTGAATATATTTAACTCATTCAGATCTAAAATTAATGCAATTAAACTCACCATTAGTGATTCTTCTTTTATATTTACTGTTAAATTCAAATTTATCTCAAATTAAATGAAAGCAAATCACTTTGTAAAACACCGTTTAATCAAATTTATGTCATTAAGTAGGTACTTTAAGTGAAACTTTTGCGCAGCGCTTTTCGGCCCGTTTCAAACAAATCTTAAATTTGGATTTAAGATCAAAATACCTAACCAAACTGAAAAATTATTTTTTTGATCAAAAGGCATATCAATTTCGTAGTACGGATTTGAGCAACTTTATTTATTTTTGCTTAAAATTATATGATATAGGACTTTAAAGATTTAAGTGTTTCATGATTTTAGAGGCAACTTGGGGAATTATGTGAGTAAATGAAAAAAATAATTTTACTACATTTATAATATAAATATAATGAAATATAAAATAAAAAATAAAAATTAAGAAAAAAATAATTTTGATCGGTGTAAATTTGAAATAACAATTACCTATTTACGGCGGAACAAAAATTTGTCTGTTGTGTTTCTAAAAACGTATTAAAAACAAAAAAAAAACATTATTTATATTGAAAAATCTTACACATTGTGCAGGAATACAATTTCAAATCACGCATGCATACATGCACGAACAACCGAAATTAGGAGGCTTAATAATAATACGGACATATATTTATCCAAATAGATAAACACAATGAAAGTTTCAATGGAATAAAATTCAACATTTTTTGTTTAAAAAAGTTCTCGTACTGAAACTAAAATTGGGTATGTTTTTAGGTTTTCACGGCCAATAGTATTTTTGTTATTTATTTTTGGGGTGTTATGCCGTGTTTCGCTACCTCCTTCTTTACCCATCAGGGCAGACGTGGGCAGGGTGGTGTCCATCTCATCTGCCCTGATGATGGACACTGTAACGCTGTCCGAAACGTTGGCTAAAGAAGGAGGTAGCGAAACACGGCATAACACCCCAAAAATAAATAACAAAAATGAAACTAAAATTGTTTCAAGTTATTCTTAATTAAACATTTTAAATATTTTCGTTCCATTGAACCGCAATAACTTTCGAGGGCTGGGGAAAGGTTAAGATTCTAAATTGTTTGCCTCCACGCCGAGGTCAAACATAAAACTTTGATATCTTTTTGAAGGAATAAAAAATACCCTGCGGAATTTAAAAGGTAACATTTTATATAAAGGCTCCGCTGCAAAAATGTTAAACATCACGAAAAACAAGGTTTCTTGTTGCTGAAGCAGCATTTTTGAAAAGTTTGTTGTGTGTTTATATCTTGGTATAAACGTAAAAAACGTGTACAAAATTTAGCTCCAGAACTTGTCTTACTAAAAAAGTAAAAGTTTTTGCGTTGCTTTTATTTTACCTTTTTTTATATTATTAAAGAGAAGACGTGCTACGTCACAACGTTGCCCAACCGTGTTATGCACATTACTTACAAGTAGCGAAGCTTTTTGTTTGCCAGTTGTCACATAAAAAAAATTAATCAATTTTAAACAAGTAAATAATATCATTCTTTGTTTTTCGTACGTAGCTGGCAGAGTGGGGAAAATCTGCATTATTTGATGTATCTATCAGATTTCATTGATAATGTTATATTTTAAAGTTTAATTAGCGTAGTAATTTCGCTTGTTTTTTAAATTCGTGTTTGTCATCTATACTAATATATATAATATAATATAATAATAAAAGGTATTGTAAAGAGGAAAGATTTGATTGTTTTTTTGTTTGCATTGAATAGGCTCCGAAACTTTTGAACCAATTTTAAAAATTCTTTCACCAATAGAAAGCTACATTATCAGCGAGTAACATAGGCTGTATATAATGGTAAACTCTGGCGTTATGAAATTTGTAAAAATGAAAATGTGTGTATTTGATATATTTTTGTAGGAGGGAAGAAAGATCGGGGGAAGGTGGGGTTTCGTGGAAAGGGAAGAGACGAGGGAGGGGGAAGGCGGGGAAGATGGAAAGGAACGGGGACGCACGGGAAAGGATAAGAAAGGAGAGTCAATTTATTTCTTTGAATGGCATAGCAACGCATGCCAGGAAACAGCTAGTAATCAAATAATTACGACCTCCATATCAAATATGGCGTCATGGGTTTAATCCTCTGCTACTCAATCAACATAAATTCTGCATCATTGCACAAGCAATATTTTCCACTGATTTTGATAGGAAGTAGGAAGAATACAAATATTGGCAAGGTAATTTGTAAATTTAAAAAAAAATCTACTGAATAAATTGTAACGCTCTTACAAAATATTGAAGGGCATAAAAGTTATTCGAAATACATAGAAAATGAAAAAATAAACCTTTGAACAAAGTACAAATAATGTTTTAAAGAGTATCCCAGGCGTGCGACAAAATACATAATCCCGTATGTCAACGTCGAGTCAATTTCCTGGCAATTTTTCTCATGCTTTCAGCAACTAGCGAGCACGTTACTTTTGGAAGCGTGAAATAAATAATAATTCACCCTTTGTTATATGTTTTTTCAGAGGAATTTTCAAGTGAAAATGTAAGTTAAGACATGTAAATTGACAAGGGTGGGGAAATTCCAAATTAAAGTTCACACTTGGAGGCATTTATACAATCCTTTGCTTCATTAACCCTCTAATGCTTGACAAAATACTAAGAAATCGACCATGCACATCTCTTTGATTGCTTATATAATATACTTAAGGCGGCGCTCTTTGGCTGAAAAAGAAGAAGATGGAGAGATATGTAATTACGAATGTTGGACAGAGCGCGCTAATATTTTAAGCGATAAAATAGCAGCGAAAATTACGAAAAAGCTTAATAAAACATGACTCGTTGAAAATAGAGCAAAATCTCGTGGAACGTATCTTAAGTATCATTTAAAGAAACATTGTGAATTTTTTCACAAATATAACTTGTAAAATAAAAGAAATAAACTTGTTTTAAATAATTTTCGGAGCATACTTTGCGATTTTTTTCTATCGAGGGAATTTCATATAATTTGCGTTTCGGCGTGGAACGTATCTAGATATTATCTTAAAAAATAACGTATATTTTTTTAAGAGCTTAAAAACTTCAAATGTTTAAGGGAGATATGTAAGAAATCGGTCGAAATTCGAATAGTGGACCCTTAAGTTATTTTAAAATTGTTTCAGTACTTGGCTTTTTGGAAATATATCACGGATATTAATTAAGCTATCGAGGCAATCATTGCCCTAATTATGATGACTCCCTCTGCTAATTTCTCGTTTAATTTGTTCACTCGAGTAAACTCTCTCTGCTCTATCCACTGAGATACCAACCGTAAATCGTGATCCTCCAACAGATATTGTTTATGAATACTTAGTTGCTGTCACCATCATAGGTTTTGTCCTCTAGGGACTTTAAAATTAATATATCTAAAGCGGAAATTTGAAATGCTGTTAAGGACATTAAATCCAACAATGAATTTAATATGTAATTTTTCGTCGTTTTTCCCTTTCAATCTGCTTACTCGAAATATTTCTAGGAAAATAAGTGCATTTTTGACGACGTGCATTTTTGACGACGTGCATTTTTGACGACGTGCATTTTACAAGGATTTTTTTCTAAAAAAAATAATGCAGTTATTTTAAAAGATATTTTTATCACATATTTAATATGTGATAAAAATTCTATTGTTTTATGTCAGCACGGCAAACAAGTTTAAATCTCCGTTTTATGGAGTCGCAAGAAAATGGCGTTAAAATTAAGCCCGTCAAATAAATTTCTCGTTCGACGAGTCGAGCTCTCGTGTGATGTGACAACATCAATGAATAAATAACTATTTTGTATGCTCATGGAAGGAATTAAATTTCCACGTGAAAGTGGGTGCCATTATTGCCAGTGTGAAAAATTTTATTTTATTTTTTATTTATTTATTTTACGCCTATTTAGGCTTTTACATACACATAACAATATTTAAGAAATTATACTTGTAAATAGTACAGTTTAAGACACTTGTACAAAAATAACGTATACGACACTTGTACAAAAATAGAGTAAAAACATTATTAAATTTGATCCACAAGTTATTTAAGGTACAAAATATATAAAATATAAAAAATCCAAAACAGCTTTTTTTCTTTCAGCCGATAAAATACAATTTAATTGGCTTTATCAAAATATTCCCCTATTTGATGAAAAAAACTTTAATAAGGTATATTACACGCATTTGACTTTTTGAATAAAGGTATTGTGTTCTGGCCAAAAAATGCAACTATTATTTTAATTAATTTTGCGTATGTGAGCATCATATCGAAAATTTTTCACGAAAAATAGATAATGGTAGATACTCTCAGTAATGCCGTTAAAAACAGATTTTTTTTTTACAGTTAATACCGCACAAGAGTCCCATCTGCTCCCATATGGAGCTAGTGAGACTATGGCATCCACAATCGGGGTATATTGTGAGGCTGAAGGTAGTGGGTAGAGGAAGGAAGGCGAGAAAGTACCTGGCTATTCAGATCTGGTCACCAAACACGGCTAAAGCCATTTCAAGCAACTTTTCAATTCTGAATGGTGGTCTTACACCAGGGGATACTGAGAGTATCTTGCACACTGGAATGTGCCGCAAACATACTATTTATTATTTTTTTATTAATTAATTGTGAAATAACACAAATTAATCAAATAAAATTTATTTGCGCACGCCGGGTTCGAACCCGCGACCTCCGGATTGTGAGTCAAGAGTCTTACCCCTGGAATACGGAGGCCGTCGTCCAGGGGTTGCGAATAGCCTTGTGCATACTTCCTAATCTTCTTATCCCTCATCTCCTTCCCTTTGAGAATACCATAGTCCCACTGGCTACAGACATTCACTTAAAAAAATGTTGACATGTATTATGATTTTGCTTTATCGAAACCCTAAACCAGGGGTCGGCAGGAGCGGCTTTTTGCAAATACGTTTGCGGCTCAACGGAAAGCGTCCAAAGAGCTCTTTTACGACTTTAAAAATAAAGAAGTGATCACAAAATGAATAAAGTAATTACCACTAACTGCGAAAACAGTGCAAGACAGAATTTCCAAAATATCTTCGGATGTAACAGAGCAGCTAGTCGAAGATATTAAATTAACTTCCGCAATATTCATTACATCTGACGAGTCTTTTTTTAAATTTTTTTTTTATTTTATATATTTAATTTATAAAAACAGTTTTTTAATAAACAAAGTCTGCTATATAATTATTATTACGCGACAGCTGTTTCGCCTTCTGAAGGCATTATCAAACTGTCTGACAGTTGACTGTGACAGTTTGAAAATTCCTTCAGAAGGCGAAACAGCTGTCACGCGTAATAATAATTACATAGCAGAACTTGTTTATTAATAAACTGTTTTGAACAATAAAATTTTTGAATATAAAAAAAATAAAAAAGGAGATCAACAAAGTAAACTTGATAACAATAATTTTTTTTTTAAACTGATGAGTCGTCTGATATTTGTGATACAGCACAAGTTCTATGTGAAATATGTCGAGACAAGGTTCCAAAGAAGAACTTCTTGGACTGCTGCCGCACAAGCGACAAACACCTGGAGAAGGTATTGCGAATGCTATAGAAACATATTTAGATGTTCGAACTTCCTGGTATTAGACCTCGGACTCACCATGGAGGTTTTGATTTAATGCTTGAAAAGTGAAGATCAAATACAATAGACCTGATTTTAATAGGTGAAGGGTGAGTGCAAAAGACCCACATGGCGGTGTTTAGTCAGTTTATACTTTCCATCATTGAACGTCGCGATTTCACAATAATAGCTACCCCTCTCCCCCCCATGTATATTACATATGTGCGGCTCTTCGGTCCCTTTGTTATCGGGTTTTCATTACAATTTGGCTCTTTTCAATTGACATACTGCCGACCCCTGCCCTAAACTAAGCTCATTGTAAGGGATTATTTTTTTAATCAAATGTTATGTTATTGAGTTGGTAAAACATTTACCACAATTGTTATAATTAATTCGTATCATATATGAAAAATAAAAGAAATTTCTATGTATTCTTGTGAAGTATCAAATTAAGGCAAAGTTTTATACTAAATTACTATTTTCGATTAATTTTTATTGTTAATTATGTAATGTTTTGTCTCTTTCTGTATGTATATATATAAGATCAATGTATTATTTTATCAGTTTAATTTTATACCCTGAAGATGCTTGTTTAAAGCGAAATCGGTCGGTATTAAAAAAATAAATAAATAAATCGTGGTTACAAACAAAGTTATTGTTTTATTTCATATGATATGTCAAACCAAGTGACTGCTTTCTAACTTTTTTAATTTAACAAAATTATTAAACTAAAAAATAAATCATTTTTCCCGCTTGAAATCGTGACTTCTGGAGTCCGTTTGGCTAAGAGATTTTTATGCCTGTAATTTATATTGATATAAGGCATATTACGACACATTTTTAGCTTGTGGCTTCATCTTAAGGATTAACGTCAACGTTAAGTGTGCTAAAATAATTAACGACTTTTTAAACCAATTATTATCAATCACATTTAAATTTCGTTTAGAATTTATTTCACGATAAGATGACCTACTGAGATTGTAAATCCAATAAATTTGGACATTTAATTTTCATGAGAATTTTGCTCCCTCACCGGCTCGGGTCAAACTTTCCCGAAGTTTTCCTTAGAAATCTCCTGCCAAATTCCTCGAATCCGGAAATACGCGCCCTGGCTGAAGTTCCCAGGGTCCGCAATTTCCTCCATATTTTATACAATTAATCATAAGTTTGCTGTAACTTTTATCGAATACAATTTTCATCGCTGACGTAATCGGTTGGCAAGTTACACATTGTAAGGGTTCATTCCATAAACAACCGATTTCGGAAGCAAAAATGTAGGTTAAATTCACCTCCTCCATAACAAACTTCATATTCCAATTCAACCAAAAATCATAATAAAAACCAGGTCCTCAACAAATAAAACACTGAACATTCCGAAAACATACACAACACACGGACAAAGACACTTTCTGTATTACGCAACCAAACTTTTTAATTGTATGCCCATTACTCTGAAACAATTACTAACTGCAAATGCATCTACAAACATTCACAAAAAAATATTACGGCCTGGATAAAAAATCAAAATATTCACTTTATTCAAAAAATCATTAATCCTAACCAAACATAACCAAACTACAAAAAATAAAAGAAAACAATTAAACACGTCTTTCATGAATTTTCCTACTACACACACACTCACATTAATAAATATGTGTAGGTGTGTGTAACTTTATATGTATGTATGTCTATAAATATAAACATGAGCATATATGTGTATATATGGATTTGTATTTTATACATATTTTTCATTCTAAATAATCAGTGTATGCGATAATAAAATGTATAAAAAAAATAATAATTAAATAACTAATTTTCTACAACAACACATAAATACTTGTCACACTTAATCATAAGCACGTCAACATCTCAGCACAGGTTCTCCTAGCGAGGTGTTCACAAGATTAAGATGTAAAATAAATGAAAAAGAACAAAGGAGAGCCTGGACAGCAATAGCTCAAGAATGTACAAGAAAATATAATGAGACTATTCACTCAGTCACTAACTTTGCACCGAGTTACCTTTTATATGGTACGGACAGCACGATTTTACCGAATGAACTAAAACAACGAGAATCAAATAGTGACTGGATCAGAGATAGGAAAATAGCACTTGAAAACACAATAAGATCACATAACTACAATAAAACATTATTCGATAAAAAGCGAAAACACTTCGAGTTTAACGTAGGGGATGTGGTGTTTGTGGAAAATGGAAACAAGCTGAACAGGAAGAAATTGGATGAACTGAAAATTGGACCATATGAGATAATTGAAAAAATTTCAAACTCCATATACAGGATAGATACGGGTCATAAAAAACCAGAATCAAACCTATTCCACATCACAAAACTTATTCCAGTTCAAACATTGGAAGAAGAGGACATCGAAGATGAGAAAATTTTGCAATAATTTTCTTTCCCGAGGGGGGGAGATGTAAAGAAAAAGTATTGTTGTGGTGTCGGTTAGATTGAGAATTGTCACTTGTTTTGAGATTATATGATTTTATTGTAAAGTGTCAGTTTGTTAGAAGAAACCATAAAAAGAAAGTGATATAATAAACATAAATGTCGTTCCTTCGTTACACAACTTAGCAACACAAGTGTTTTATTTATCAATTAAATTAAGGAATCAAACATCTACATTATACATATAATATTACCCACACACAGTTTTACCTTCTCAAACCTACCGTTCACCCAACATAATACTTAAAAAAAAAAAAATCTTTTTGCTTACTGCTACTGAAAATTAACGTTTTTTTTGTACTCCTATGTAAACCTCTGTAATCAATTGTAAAATTGTGTATTCAAGAATAGACATAAATAAATAAATAAATAAAAAAAATTGCCATTCTTACATTTTCTACAATTATTTAGGAAATCTTTTAATCACATTGGTGATAAAGATTACAAAAAAAAGATATGGACCTAAAATGTTATGAAAACAATATTTAATTATAAAATAAACAAATCATTATGGCCGACCGGCGAAGTCCAGCAGTAAGGCTCTTGATTCGCATTCCGAAGGTCGCGTGAGCGAATAATTTTTATTTGATTAATTTGAGTTATTTCGCAATTTATTAATTTAAAATAATATACAGTACCTATATTTGCGGCACGTTCCAGAGTGGAAGATACTCTCAGTATCGCCTTGGTGTAAGATCACCATTCAGAATTGAAATGTAGCTTGAACGGGAATGGGTACCGCCGCACCGGGAACCTTTATTGGATAACCAACACCTCTGTCATACCAACATCTCAAGTGGCTCACTACGTTTGGTGATTTAGCAGGGGTGTCCGGGCTTATGGGGTAAGATTTGTCTAGGTCTTGGCGGCGGATGACTAAGACACACTGAAACCCAAATTCCTACCCAACCCTTAAACCCTTTTCCTTCCCAGAACTCTCCTCTCCTTCCGTTCTTCAGAAAAAAAAACCTCCACACAGCATCCCCAAAGTTAAAGGCCCTAAGGGAAATTATTTTCTTCAGGGCCTCCTGTGTGGAGCTCATATAAAAAAAAATGCTTTAGCTATGTTTGGTGACCAGATCTGAAGAGCCAGGTACTTCCTCACCTCTCTCTCTTCCCCATCTACTTCCCCTCCCCACTACCTTCAGCCTTACAACATAATAACTGGCTCCAGACGGGAGCACTTGGGGACTCTTGCGCTGTATTCATATAAAAATAAATTTAAACAAAAATGCAGTGGAATATTGAAATAATCATCTAGTTTACTGGTTTAAAACTAAAATAAGAGATTTGTTTCGCTAAGGCCGACCGTGCCTCTCTATCGCTTGTTCCGCGCTCCCGCTGAATGCTTAGGCCGAACGCTTGTTCCGCGCCCTCGCTTGTACGTGGAACGTGACATCGTGACAGCGTGACAATGAGTCATGCGTTTTCGTGAATGCGGCCGGCGTTCATCGATTTATAAGATGTTATCACGTCAAAAGTAATTGAGAGGGCTTCTATTTTTGTCAAATTTAATTTTTTTCTTATCAAAATCAATTGAGTAAAAATATATAATAAACTGTTCAGAATATGGTTTATATCCTACTCTTAGTTTATATCCAACGAACTTTTCAATAGTCTATCTCCATCAAACTGTTAAAATATTATCCCTAGATGCCACGAAATAATTTAGCTGAACACTTTTAAAGTCTTATACCCGTACCCATATTAAAGACTCATATGAAACGAATTCTTCTGAACGTAGAATTTTTGGATGGTTCATTAGGTTTTATGATTCATTCAGAGTTGAATAAATTTCCCCCATTTAGGGCGATAACGCAAATGATTGTTCTATGTGGAAGCGGTAACCGTGGAAGTTTAGTGTACGGAATGCTTTTATTACTCGACTTTAAGCTGAACAAGCGGTACGTAATGATATTCTTCTTATAAACTTTTTACAACCGCACTAAACTATTAAGATGACATACTTTTATACTCTAGCGCTACAAAGAAAGAGCTTGCTGTTTTATTCGTAGGAATAATACTTTGTATTTTGTATGGCTCTATTTGGGATAATTCCTATGTCCTTATCTGTTCCAGCAATTAATTTCAAATCTTAAGATGATAATAAACTGATACCAAATCTATTTTTTGAAGCAGCGTAAACTCTAGAACGGTGAACGGCTGATTTTATGAAAACTGCACTGCTTTTTCCACTTTTAATTATTAGGCTATCGTAACTGTCTTCACCTCGTGTTATCATTTTCATCATGAGTTACAGAGCTTTTAAACGTCAATTTAACTGTCAAAAATAATATAACGTCTCATGTCGCTTTGTATAGTCTGTCAATTAGGAGGAGAAAATATTAAAAGTGGAACTACGAAATGTGTAGGCTGGCAACACCAATTAAACTGTCAAATATTATTTTAAAGCGCAATGGCACTGAATATATAGATCAATGTAAATCATATTTTAAGAAACTTTTTTTTTTCATAAAGAAAAAAAATTAAATCGAAGAAGCACTGATGTTAAGGTTCCTACTTAAGCCTCGATTACATTAAGCGAGTTTACAAGCTACTAGCCGGCGAATTCACTATCTGCTAGTAAACTCCACTCACTGTTATCATATTTACTAACGATTACACTGAGCAAGTTTACTAGCAGATAATGAATTCACCGGCCAGTAGCTTGTAAACTCGGTCTATGTAATCGCTCGGGGCCTTTAATGACATAAATTTGATTAAATGGTGTTTTATAAAGTGATTTGCTTTCATTTAAATTAACATAAATTTAAATTTAACAGTAGGTAGAAAGGAATAATCACTAATGGTGAGTTTAGTTACACTACTTTTAGATCTGAATGAGTTTAATATTTTCAGATCTAAAATTAGAGACATGATCTAAAGTCCGGGCAACAATAGGTACTTAAGCTAGTATTAAATAAATGTAAGCAATTTCTAAATTGTGATCTATATTTCATTACAATATCGTTATTCTTCATTATGTTAACACGAAATTATTGCAAAGGTATAATATACCTATGTCTTATTCTAATTTTGAGATCATTGAGTATCTATATTGCAATGAAAAAATATTTTATTAATTTTTTTGCCTTTTTATTTTTTTACAAAAATGTAGGTTACACAGCTTTACATTTCCACCGTGAGTAATATTTTTAGTATTGCCATTTGAACAACAGTGGCGCCCTCCTATGTTTTCCACTCTTATTTGACTAATAATGCATTTTCAAATGTTCCGTAAAAAAATAATCGAATGATGTCGATTCTTGAACGAAGTCAGGTAGTAAAGCTAGGTTTTAAGGAATAGAATCGACATTAGTAAATAACGACAAGATAAGAGTTATAATATCGATAAATAAGATTAATAAAGGGACGCTTAGATGGTTTGGGCATGCAGAAGGCTTGAACGAGAAAAAATAGTTTAAGGTTGATAGAAAACGTTAATGTTAGAAGAAGTCGGGGATACCCGAGGAAGACAAACGAGAGTCTGGAGTTACGTAGATAATGGCTTTCCTCATATTGTGAGCCAAAAACACGGGGATGACAAAAAAGAAATAAAGAGGAAGAAATAGGGAAGAAATAAGCTATTTATATCTAGATTCTAAACACGAAACTAATGTTACATTAAGAAGCAATTCATATTTTAACAACACAAATAAATGTTAATGATTCTGTTATTAGAGATATTCAGTAGACTATAACAATAGTCAATCAAGTAAGTAAACAATTTTATAAGCCCAACTTCGAAATATAAGACAATCAAATTCAAATATTCAAAATACGTTTTGTTTGACACGCGTCACAAAATCCTGAAATCTGAAACAATACATGCGAAGTGAAAAATATATGGTAATAACATTTGCTTTGCATCAGACGGGAGAATTGGTGTGGAAAAAGCTATAAAGGCGAGGGAGCCGTATGTAAATACGAAATATTCGGGAGCTTTTCTCTTCACATGTTCCCGAGGATATGAATTTATTTTATGCATACATATTTACATGCTTTATAACGACTGAAAATATATTTAAATGAAGCAATTTTGTGAGGGTTTTTGAAATGGCTTCTCAGAGAAACCTTTTTAGCATTAATTTGGGAAGAAGGTTCAGTCGAACCGGATCTCATCAAGCGAGCAAACAAGGAAGTCATTCCGTGTCTTTGAGGATTTCCGCGCCGAAGATGAAGCACCTTTCCAATGATGAAACATTCATGGGTGACGTTGCCTTTCCAATCGCTAAAAAAATCAGAAATTTAAGCACTTCTTTCATCGTCAAAGAGACTAACTAACTCGGGCATCATCCTATGGAACCGGATTGTTTACTGACCAAAAGAAACACCTAGGATGTATACATTACTAGCAAGTTCCCGGCATGTGCTGCAATGCCAATTAAGCCGCCGCTATCCGAATTTCGACCGATTTCTTGCATATCTCCCTTAAGCATTTGAAGTTTTTAAGCTCTTATATATGTTATTTTTGAAGATACGTTCCACGCCGAAACGCAAATTATATGAAATTCATTCGATAGAAAAAAATCGCAAAGTATGCTCCGAAAATTATTTGAAACAAGTCTGTTTCTATTATTTTATATTTGTGAAAAAATTCACAATGTTTCTTTAAATGTTACTTAAGGTACGTTCCACGAGATTTTTGCTCTATTTTAAACGAGTCATGTTTTATTAAACATTTTCACTTCAATTTTATCATTCAAAATATTAGCGCGCTCTGTCCAACATTCGTAATTACATATCTCTCCACCTTCTTCTCTTTCAGCCGAGAAGCGCCGCCTTAAATGAAGAAACAGTTTCTCCATGCACGTCCTTTCTCAGTTCCCCCTCTACCTCCTTTTCCTCTCCAGCGTTTTTCCTCCACCTTCCCCGCCTTTCCTCTCTCCTCTCCCTGGGTGTGTGCATAACAACTCACCAAAATTTCATCGCGATCGGATGAATAGTATAGGAAATAATATCATAACGCCAGAGCTCACAATTATATATAAAAAAAAACAATCGTGAGTATGCGCATCAAATCACCAAAGTTTCATCTCAATCGGATAAATAGTTTAATAACGCATAAAAGACAAAAAAGAAACATTCATTTTTATATATTAACAATCAATCAAATTTGGTATCTAACATAGGTACCTATTTAAAATAACTATAATTCTAGATTAGATTCAAAGTTTTCGATTTGGGTGAGTATCACAGTATTTCAAATAAATTCATTGATTTTAAGAGTTTATTCGAATGTTGAATTTTGATAAAGAACAATCGCTGGTTTGCAAAATGTCATTCTCAAAGTATGGCTTGGGTGACAGTTTTGTAAGGGTTTTTGTAATGCTTATACAACTTTTCAGATATATTGTCAGGTGGTTGTAATAATTCAGAAACCTTTGCGAGGGTGTAAAGAAGATATGTTGAAAGTTTTAAATATTTCCTACGCTTAATATAGCAATACATAAAGCAAAAACAAACAAGCAAGCAAACATACATTAATTTGGTTAAAAACATATCTAAATATTAGAAACATTAAATGAACTTCGTCACATAAACGACATGAAATTTCTTTTCAAAAATGTAAATAACCATCTAAAATATTTACTCTTAGCCCCAATAAAAATCAATATCATTCACCCTATAAGAAACCTTGAAACTTTCAATATTGCTTTTCAAAGAACAAACTTAACCTTTTCCGTTCATCGTATTCTTTTCAAATGTGTTGACCATTTATAACAGCAGCTGTAGTCAAGATTCTGGACACATTAAGCGAAAGCTCCCGAAGTTTACAAATTTTCTCGAATTTATTGTTGTCTCTTTACTTCACTTCACCAAAATTTTATTGTCTCTCGTTTTCTAATTGTTAATGTTTTATTTTTATCTTATCTTGAATGTTGTTATACAACGTTATTAGATGCTTTGTATTTATTCTTAATTATAAATAAAAACTTAATTGTATCCAGTTTTTTAATCATTGTTTCTAGTTTTCTAATTGTTTTTGATGCTTTTTTATATTCTTAAATGTTGTTGTACAACGTTATTGGACGGCTGGTATTTATTCTTTGTTATTTTTGAAGTGAAACATCATTAGCACCGTTGTGATTTGAAACTCGGATGAAACCGAAATGACACTAAAAAGTGACAAACACATACATATTTAGGGTTTAGCCTGAGAGAGAATGAAATAGAATGAAACCTTAGTTACTTACAGTACCTACAAAGCGTCAAGTTGCATTGGCCGCTTTGTTATGATCTCACATAACAACTCTCCTATTGGTTGAGATTGTTTCGGTGAAGTTTCGCTTCTACCGCGTGTGAACTGCACTCAATTTTTTGTGAACCTTCTGTCTATAGTACCTGTACATTATAAATAACAATAAAAATATATATTTTTTATTATTCAATTTAATTATTCTTTAATCCCGATTTCGGAGGCAGGTATGGGTACCGCCACCCCGGGAATCATTTATTGGATAACCGACACATAACCAGTAACCAAACATAGCTCGCATTCCACCAATTACAATTTTTTTATTCAAATTTCCATTTTTCAAATATTACAAATATTTATTTTTGTATATTATAAGAACAATCAATCAAATTTGGTACTTAACGTAGGTACATATTTAGAAAATCTATAATTCTTGAATCGATTCAAAGTATTAGGCGAGTACTTCAAAAAAATTCTAATTAATTAAAGTAATTAAATAGAGACATATTAGTGAAACTCAATCGAAAATCTGGAAACAGAAAAATCAGATAAAGAGATTGGCAGCTCTGCGACAAATCTCAAATAAATTCATTAATTTAAAGAGTTTCAAAATTGAATTTTTATTTAACAATCATTATTTTGCAATATTCAGAGAATTTAGACAAGCCATACGGTATCCACCTATCGTTATTTAAAATTTTGACAGAAAATTATTTTAATTTTCATCTAATTTTTTTTTTTTCTAAAAATTTTCCCCTGATTGGACTATTTTTTCGACTATCCCGTGATTTTTCACGGGTCTGTGCTAGCACTATATATTAATAATTTTATTTTGTACCTGAAAAAATGCGGATGTATGTGATACAATGTAATGTCTTCCAGGGGCGTAGCGTGGGTATCTGCCGCCTGGGGTGGAGGAAAATTTTGCCGCCCCCCCCCCTTATTTGGGTTTTTCCAACCGGATAATTTCAAGCGCTGGGGGGGGGGGTTGGGGGGTTAATGGAAATCCATTTTTTTATTACGACCTCATTTGATGCCGATTTTTATAATCACATGTGACATGTATTCTTCCGATAAAAATCATCTGTATAAGTTGTACTACAAATTTATAACTTCTCTCGGAAATCGATAATGGTATCCATGCAACAGGATTTTGCATCTCAAATTTTTACACTGTGTTTATAACACAATACAGCTTTTAACTTAAGATTGATCCTACGTAAGAGTTCCCAAATAATAGTTACACACGGAACAGTCAATTTTTCAGAATTTTGCAGCATTTGCTAGGCAACCCAAAAATTAGGCTTCATTCGGTAAACGATGAATCTGCAACTTGTTATTTAATTTATCGTTACATTCTGAACACAAACTGGTTTAAATTAAATCTGTTTGCGCGAATTTAAACTACACTCAGAACGTGAAAATGGTTTTTCTTTGATTCTGGCAGCATAAACATAGTCTGCAACTGGAATTTTATGACTGCACTTCGAATAAGAAAACATTTTCCTTCGAAATATGCAAGCAGATGGATGCAACACTGGAATTTCACATTTTTAATACAAAACTGGTATAAGTTTAATCTGTATGCGGCAAACTAAAACTACACTCAGAACATAAAAATGGATTTCATTTGATTCTGGCAGCACATATATAGTCCGCAACTAGAATTTTATAACTGTACTTCGAATAAGAGAATGTTTTTCTTCGAAATATGTCAGCAGATGAATCCAAATAACTAGAATTTTACATTCTGTACCCAACACTGGTATTAGTTAAGTGTGTATGTGGCGTATCAAAACTTCAATCAGAACATGAAAGTGAATTTTCTTTGATTCTGGTAGCACATACATTGTCTGCGCAACTAGAATTTTATAACTGCACTTCGAATGAGAGAACGTTATCCTTCGATATGTGTCAGCGGATGAATTCACAACTGGAATTTTACATTCTGATCACAAAACTGGTTTAAAATTAAGAGTGAATCTGCTTGCGAGTCCCCAGTTTTAATTTGTATTACTCTCATATTATGCGCATGGTTTTCCTACGAAAAACGAATTTTGAAGAATGGTTTGTAACCATATTTTTAACTCCACTCGAAATATAAGAAAGGTTTTCTTTAAAACGCGTCAGCAGATTAATCCGCTACTGGAATTTTGATAGATCATTCGGAACATGAAACTGGTTTTAACCTAAGAGTGAATCTGCACGCTAGTACTCCGCTTTAAATGATTCTACATCCAGAAAATGGTTTTCCTCCTATTTTTGCACTTGGAACACACTGATGGTTTGATGATCTACACATGATGATCCATGAAACTTTCCTAGAATTGTCGAAGCATCGCCCACGGACCTCTCTAAATCATTCTCACTGAATATAAGTCATAGACATTCGAAGCGCAAGACTAAATTTGAGGAATTCTTGCAATTCACTACAGACAGTGTTGCCAGTCGCTAGAGTGATCAAGGTTACATTATTATAAATTCATTTAAAGAATGGGGAACCCCCGGTTTTGTCCCAGAATAAGGAATGAAAAATTCCTTACCTATTTCAATCCGTCTGAATCATAGGTGCGACAAAAATATAAGTTTCTTACATTTACATTATATTTTGGACAATTTGCCGCCCCCCTTTAAGTGCCGCCCGGGGCGGGCCGCCCCCCCCCCCCCCTTACGCTACGCCACTGATGTCTTCGATAAATGGGAAATTTATAAATAATGAAATTTGAAGCAGTTTACTCTCCTGAGAGCAATCAAAGGAGACTCCGTAGAGCCAAGATAAAAAGAAGAGTAAACACTTTTATTACGAGATTTACTAGTTTAGTTCGTGCCATACAACATCCATGCGGGAACGGGAAAGGGAGAGAAAAGAAGAACAAAATATTTAAAGCCTCGATTATATTGAGCGAGTTTACAAGCTACTAGCCGGTAAGTTTAAAAGCGGGTGAATCGGCGAGTGAGATTGTCATGATGACTTACAAAACTGTCTACTCGCTCAGTAGCGACAGTAGCAGCTAAAATAACGACTCTCGCGCGAACCAATTCGGTCGACATTTTGTAAAAAAACTTGAGCTCGCAGCTAGCGCCACACGCTAGCCAGTAGCGAGAATTACGGCTCCCGCGCAAACTAATTCTGACAGTTACGAAATCAGCTGTTGGTAGGCCGCCATCTTGAGCGAGTAGCAAGTAAAGTTGACCACCTTTCAACTTTTTTCGTAGATTGTCCACAATCTTCTAGTTAGCAAGTAATACGATGACACTGATCGAGATTATTAACAGATAGTGAATTTCCCGGATAGTAGCTTGTAAACTCGCTCAATGTCTTCGTGGCTTTATATATAAGCTTCGCCTTCGGGTATCTTCCACCACACTGTTTACTTAATATGAATATCGTGAAGCATACGACTTTATTACAACATCATTGTATATCTGCATCCTGCAGTGTTCTAATCTTAGTTCTCAGCCCATGTTTTGCTAACGAAGACACAAAGCCTCCAATACGGGAAATCTCCTCCCAGTAAAGACTCCGTAGGTAGGTACTTATAACCAAATGTGAGCTCCTATCTAGTGATGGGCATCATCGAGATATTCGTTTTAATAAATCGATTATTTAAACATAATGAATTGCCACAAAATGATATATAATATATATATATTCAATAGTGTAAAATTGGCAAGTACGGCCACAAAAGTTAAATTATGTACACATATTTTGCCCAGTGGATGGAACGGTTATTCCGAAACAGGTCGGCGTTTAAAAAATATAGTTGCTTAAGCAAAGATATTTTTGTTGCATGAAATTAAAAAAAGCATTTCGTTGAAAATTTACAAAAGTGTGGGATAGCAGAGTAACTATGTATTTTTTTAAAAATAATTTTAGAAGGCTTGAGAGTCTCTATTCTCGAAGCACCTCAAGATACGATTTAATTTATCGTTGCCTTAGTTCGTATTTGTCTAACAGACCATTAGAAAATTTTACAGGAGGAGAAGGTTATCTTTCATTATTTCAATGAAACAATATGATAGGTGTTTAAGATAAATCTTTTTTCGTGAAGGTAAAGGTCTCATTAGCTTGAATAATTCTTAGTTAAGTGATTAACTTTACTTTTTTATACCCTATTTTTAATTTTAAAGTGGAGGTTGATCAAAAGCTAAAATGGTCTATTGAACAAATAAGAACTGAGGCAACGTTATGTAAATCTGAAACAACTGTCCGCATAGTTATATGATTTTGAATGGTATACTTGATGTGGAACCCAATCACATTAATGTTGAAATAATTTTTTTTTTTAAATAATTTCAGAGATTTAGTGTAAGTTAATCATTAAATTGATTGATTGATTTCTAGTACAAGTTTGTCATAAATCCGTTAAAATTATTTGGTTTTAGAAATTCCGCGGTTTGAGTGTTTTCTGCTAGCTTAGGGAGCTTGCCTTTTCTTTTGTAATAACTTATCGTTGTCAAATTGTCCAAATTTTACACTATTTGAGTGATGATGATTTGAGTACCGATCAAACAATGCGGAAAAACAATGCACTTTTAATTTATTTAATTTGGAATACATCTTCTCATTGGAACACTTAGGATAGAATTGGAACCCACACTCAGCATTCGATTATGAAACTTTCATTTAGCGACATTTCGATCAGCCCATCACTATTCCAATCAAAATGGCGTATATTCTAGCACTAATTCTGCCTTGTAGCATTCCGTATTTACGAAATGATTTGTCTGAGAGCTTAAAGATGCTGCGGTATCTCTTGTCTTCATTTGTTCAGCATTCTGTCAATAAATTAATACCTTGAAGAACTCTGTACATATTAGTAGTGAAATCTACCATAAAAATAATACATGTATATATTCTGAAAAGCATTTGTCGTTCTGAAGACCCTTTGAAGCGAAAAGATAATGTATACGGGTAAAATAATAATGCTGGAACTCGCCGAATTAAAAATAATTATTTTGTACAAGGATTCGCGCCGACTCGTAATTTTAAGAAATGACGTGTATATTTTTCTCTCTCGTGGAAAATTATTTAAACTGCATTAAATATATGTCAGCCATCGATTGGTCAGTGACGTCAGTGTCTACCTACAACAGACAATATATATATATTTTTTTTTTTATATCGCACAACAGTCTTAACTGCTCTCAACCGTTTGGAGCTAGTGAGACTATTACATTCCCAACTGTGGGTATTTTTTAAGGCTGTAGATAGTAAGGAGGGAGGGTAAGGAATGGGGTAGAAGAAGGTGGGGGAGTACCAGGCTATTCATATCTGGTCACCAACATGGCTAAAGCCATTTCAAACAACGATTTAATTCTGAATGGTGGTCTTACAGCAGGGTGATACTGAGAGTATCTTCCACCATGGAACTAGCCGCTTATATACTACTTATTATTTTAAATAAATAAATTGTGAAATAACACCAGTTAATCAAATAAAATTTACTTTCTTTTTACGTTTGAACCAGTGACCTCCAGATTGCGAGTCGAGAGCGTTATCCTCGACCTCGGAGGCCGTCAATTTACCTGTCTGTAGACCTAGATTCACTCCTTTCTTTCTACAAAAATACCCTCCACACAGCATCCCAAAAATGACACAGGCTCCTTTCCACTTGTCCTCGGGTCAATTTACTAAATGCATAATAGAAAAATTAAAATAAAATGCTCTCTACCCCTGCTGTGTAGTATTTTCTTATTCTCATTAAGTTGTTTTTCTTTTTTTAATCATGTTTATCTTCGAACATTGTCTTATGATGTGAAAATGTATTATTTTTATATAGGTTCATAGTTTAATTACATTTTATCTATCCTACACACTTTAATCTGTTTTTTTTTTTAATGTATTTTTTTCTACTTTTTCTACCACTGTGTTTTCTTTAATGTTTTAATCTATGTTGTTAAATATACTATGAAGTTTTGCAGAAACTTCGCTGGTTCCAACCATGTTATATGTAATTACCTTAATAAAATATGTACCTATAACTGTTTCTCTAAAAAACTAAAATAATTTTTTTTTATATTCAAAAAAGCAGAAACTCTAGATTTAATACCAGTTATCACAATTTTTAAACTATTCCTAACCCGCGTTGTTCAAAATGTTTAAATTCTTCCATTATAACAATAATAATAAAAATTTATAATTTTTATAACGCGGTTGTGAAAATCTCCTCAAGGGCGCTTTCCAGTGTGGTTAAAGTTGTGAAAAGGGTAATTATATTGTTCTTCTCAACCTCCTAAAATGTGACGCAGACACTGAATGTAACAATTTCAGAGCCTCCCGTTTGGAGAAAGTGTAAAAATAAAGCTCTTTTGTGCATAACCGGAACTCAAAATTTAAAAAAAAAATTGCCTTTTAAAAACCATATTGCATCGTTTTCACGGCAAGTGAACGTAACTTCCTATCCCCACGGAGAAAGAATAATGAATATAACCAGTAAAACACCAAACAAATTACCCCAAATGTTTCTTTCGTCAGAACATAAATATTATTCGTAAACTAAATTAAAGCGGGCCAGATTAATATAATATTTCATTTTAATCTCAGAGTAAACATTATTTCAAGAAGCAAACATATTACTGAAATTGCGTTCCTTTAATCCCCTTAAATTTATCTTTCTTACAGATCTTGCTTATGCCGATGTGCTTATAATTACACATTGTACTCTTATTTGATTAATTCCCAAGAACGAGGTTCCCTTGAAGCACTTTCTGAATGCTTTTCAAGAAATTTTACAATGTTATGCAGACATAAACTAACCAACTTTTCGACAGCCAAACTATTCAATCAGATAATGTTACATTTGCCATGATGAAGTCATGTTTTGCCGAGCACGTTGACGTTTTGATGTGAAAGGAATGTAGAGAGGTAAGATTTTGTTTTCATTTTTGATAGATAGATGGGTTGTTCTTTTTAACCTATATAATTTTTACCACTCTGTCACATTTCCACCTAAAGTGAGGATTTTTTTTTTTACTATAAATGAATTCTCTCTGAATCTCGGAGGGGTAATTGTAGCAAGGGGGAAGGAAGTCTCAAACGCCTGTCTGGGGTGACAAACACGAGCTGAGTATACCTATTTTGGATGACAGCCCAGGTGACAGAATTAAAGTTTTAAACATCAGTTTGTACGAGACAAGTTTTTGAGATTTTTAAAAATATTTTATTAAACATCATAAAAAAATATAATCGCTGTTACTTGATAGGTTATACCTTTTGGAGTTTAAAAATAGTTTTATATTTTATGTCGTCATATAATTTTTTTGTAACATTATAGAATATACGCAAGTCGAGGTGGCGGGAGACAACTGTGATTTGTATGAAATACACCTCTATCACGAGGATTTACAACTCTGTAACGTAATTTTTACTACAAAAATGTAAACACATATGTTTTTAAAACGCACACAGTCGTTACGGCTGTAGTAGGTTGATTTTAAAGTAATTATAAAATAATAAGATAGGTTATTCTGTTGAATTTTTCTTCACTAACTGGTGGAGACAACTTTATGTAGGTTAAAAAGAAGAACAACCCAGGTTCGATCCAGCCCTGTGAGAAACCGTTTTCATAGTGTAAAACTGTTTGAAATATGCAACTTTTGCATTGTTTAGTGATCAGATCTAAATAGCAAGACACTACCTAGTTTTCTCTTTCCACATCTTCATCTCCTCCCTTCTTCAAATCGCACGCCCCAAATTGGTAATGTATTAATCTCAGAGCAGTTGGAACTCTTGCCCGAAAATCGCAAACAAAAAATCGCTTCTTTCCAAAATGGTAATTTGATAATGATGTCATTCAATAACGACGCAATCCCCTGATTACCGAGGACTTAATTGAAACTGGCTATTACTGTGAATCTGTTTCTGAAGCCCTCAGTACATCTAAACGCATCGAGGACACTTTTTTATGGAGGCAATTGAAATCCACCGAAAAACCCGATAATATTAACAGTAATGATGGGGCTAAGCTTAATAGTTCCTGAATTGATTTTTGACGGTTACACGAAAACTAAACACCGAATACATTTAATTAGATCAGCGTTCATAAACACACTTCACCACAATCTACACATAATCTGCCCCGATGCTGGACGCTAATGCCATTGGAGACATTGTCTAAAGAAGTAGGAAGAGCAACACGGTGTAATAACCCAAAAAATAATCAAGGTGATCAGATGATGAAAATTACATTAATCTCTTATTTTATAATGCACCTTGTGTTATGAACTACGTCTATATGAATATTACCTACAACGGCCATAAATATAACCGTGGTGTCACAAGAACACGTTTCATGCAAATTGTTGTGGCGTAACTCCTACAGGATTCCGGCTAAAGTTTCTGTGTGCATATGACTGTAGTTATAAATTGACTCTACGAGACAGAAACTGCCGAGTGATACGTCATAAAGTTATATCTACAATGGAGTCTCTCACATAAAATCATTGATTATTCTCGGGTTTGTAAAATACCGGAGTAACTTTTGTAGTATCGTTTGTAGGTTTTGGATATACGGTTATAGTCGTAGAGCGCGCAAACGTGTTAAATAATATCTCTATTACTTTCGCCGATTTATGTTACTGATAGTTTACCGAAAATGATTTGAGTCGTAAAGAAAGAATGTCATTCTGGAGAGAAATAACTTTTTAGTAGATACATATTATACGTATTAAAATTGTCTTATGGATAATAAAATATACTACACTATCATTTTCTCTTCTTTTTATATATTCTCTTTAAATATCTTAACTGCGGAGCACAGATCTGTTTACATACCACACTAAAAATTCTCTAACGGTGAGTACTGGCGGCGGTGAAGTTTCGTGAATGCAAATGCCATTTGCATCCAATTTTGATGCAAATGGCATTTGCATTATGTCAAAAATGTTTCTTTGTTCGAAAAGTTCGAAGATTAACAAGATAGAGTTTGGAAACTCGTGCAAATCCAGGATGAAACTACAAAGGTTGTCCAAGAATTAAAGACTTTGAGAATTAAAACTGGGAAGACTTCGGTGGCTGGATCATGTGGAGAGAATGCCGAGCATCAAGCACCAAAGTCCCTGCTGAACTCTAGACCGATAGGGCGAAGGAGCCTGGGAAGGCCAAGATTAAAATGGAGCAATAACGTCCTCAAAGATATATTTACCTTGGAGCTTCTAAACTGGAGATAACTGGCTCAAAACCGAGACGAGTGGAGTAAGACTCTTGAGGAGGCCAAGACCCACTAAGGGTTGTAGAGCCAAGATTACTTATTTTCGACGACTCGGAGGTTATTTATCAAAATGTGACAGCGCTAGCGGGTAGCTCAGACTTTTCCCTTCAAAACGAGCGATGATTCAACTCAGTAGCTGCTTCAGTGCGATATTTGCGTTCGTTTGAGATGGACGCTCCGTTCTCGTCAGTAAATCAATCATAAAAACAATTTTGAGAGAAAAGTGGCGTATGCAAAATGTGTGTTGGTTGCCCAAAATGCTGACGGAAGCTCACAAGCGAAATCGTGTAGAAAGCGCTAGGGTCTTTGGGTTAAAACCTAGCTCCGGAATTAAAAGGCAATCAATGACACGATTTTCTACATTTCTTCATCCGAAGCAACATTTGGTCGGAAAACGTTTGGAGACTGACGAGGACGCTGTTTTTTTTTTAGTAAAAACAAAGCTTTCCTGATTTTTTAAATAATAAAAGTAAATTCTTAGACAACCCTCCACTTACGTTTATTAGTATTAAGGAGGTATTCTGGTCTAGAAGCATGAATTGTAGGTGCTTTTTCAGGTTCAATAAAAAAAAACAATATTATTTTTACCAGCCATAACTTTACCAAATATTTATCAAACATTGGAGAAAATATAAAAAAATCAAACTAAAAAATTGAAAATTCAAAAATGTATAGGGTGTTGAAGTGGGGGGTTGCAAAAAAATGGCACGCCCTGGTTGACACAATTGCAACCCTCCTAGTAATCTAAAAAAAAATAATAATTCTTAATCCAAACAAATGCGGCCATGGCCCGAACTAAGGAAAAGTCAGAAAAAAATCGCAAAGTGGCGGCTGTCTGCAATAAAAAAGACTTTTTTTTACCAGTTTTTTTGACTTTCCAAATTTTTTAAAAATAATACAAATTTAAATTTTGTAATAGTTTTGCTCGGCGCGATAGAGTAATGTATAGAGAAGGCTCACACCCAATTTCAAGTAAATTGGTTTAGTGTTTAGTAGAACTTGAGATATCGTGTCTACCGTCTCGAAAAAAGTACCTTTGAGAAAAATGCGTTTAAATTTTGCTCTATTTAGATTCTGGTTGGATTCCTTCTAAACCGCAACAAGAAAAATGGTTGTTACTTTTAAAATAACGAGAATTTCGAAAAATTCTTTTAAGTAGATATTTTTGAATATTTAAACTTTGGAAATATGAAGAAAAAAAATGTTTTTTTTTTCTAGACTAGAATACCCCCTTAAATAAAAGTATATTATATTTATGTAACTTATTCTGGGAGGCAAGAATCTATGTTTTCGATGAAATTTGATTCTACACCATCCTTCTGTCCGAAAGCACTCTAAAACGAAAAAAAGTGGGGTATGTTATCACGTTTTATGACAAAAACCTTCCGGACAGTATTACCAGGAAACAAGGGTTTCGGGACACGGGGTAAAGGCTTTAGAAAATACCTATTGAATGCGTTAATTGTGTTCCTTAAAACCACCCTCGGAAATTACAAGGCTCGTTAACCAACTGTACACAGATATTATGTATACATTCTTATTTGGAATTACAGAACCCGGCTATTAATTTATTGTGTAGGGATTGAACTAATGGCGGGAATTAAGGAAGTTACAGCAATATTTCATGTTGCCGCACAGATGTTTTCTCTTTTTTATGTTACGCTTATTAATTCAATTTATAAACCGATTTACCCCAAGCAAAATATTAAGCTAACTAATCTCCCAACTACAGCTGTTTATAAATAACTAACTAACCAGCTAACTTAGGCCGTGTTCCCTTAGAGGCCAGCAGAGGGGGTGGACCGTCACGCAATATGCTTTATTCACATTCACGCATCGTCAACTCTGACTCAAAACCTGACTAAAGTATTTGATCCACTTGGTCGATGTCATATTCAACGTATAAGATATTTTATAGACAACCGTTAAGCCATATTTGTCCATATTGGCGCGGACCCGTAAAAATCACGGGATATTATAATTGCGAGATTTGTGAAGCTTTTGAAGCTTCAAAAGACGACAAGAAATTTACATTTATAATGAACACAGTAAACTGAAAAAATAGGACATTTGTCAAAATTTTAACAGAAGAAATACACATCTTAAATATGGAATTAATCAAAAATAAAATAAATACCTTTATTATCGCTTGTCTGAATCATTCCGACAATCGGTTCCCATTTTGAAAATTGAATTGTTCTTAAAATCAAAGCAAATCTCAGTTCTGGTGGTCATTGAATCGGAGCTACTGAGAGATACACCACCGAAATTATTATTATTAATTATGTTAATATGTATTCTATATTATGTTGGTAGTATAAATGATGTAATATTTATTATTAAACAAGGTATCTACCTCTTATATTTCATTCATTGCGCCACATTAGAGTTTATTTAAATATCTCAAATAGTTAGATTTTCTCGAATAAAAAATCCAGTGATCTTTAGTTACTACATTGATAATAATGCTCTTGAGACATTAACACAAATTAAAGACTAAGGCATCACTTTCCAATCAAATCTTTCACTTGTTAACCACATAACAGAAATCTCTAATAAGGGCTTAAAAATGTTGGGATTTATAACTAGCCTAACTAGAAATTTTTACAAAATAAAGTATATTAAAATGTTATATTTTGCGTATGTTAGAAATCTACTTGAGTACAATTCTTCAGTCTGGAATCCACATTATAATATACATGTACAAGCTGTTGAAAGAATACAAAACAAATTCTTACGTTTTCTAAATTTTAAAATGGGGATTCCAGCAATTATGTTGAACTACAAAACTTTCTGAATATGCTCAAATTGTCAGACAGAAGAATTTTCACTGACTTGGTATTTCTAAATAAAATTCTACATGATTTAGTTGATAGTCCGGTATTGATTGAATTGATAAGCTTCCGGATACGTAATACTAGAAGTCAGGATTTATTTCAGTGCAGAAATTCTGGGTCAACTACCATATGTATTCCTCTTTACCCAGAACACTAATGGAAGGAAACAATTACACCAAGTCAGTGGACATGTTCAGTTTATCTTTAAACAAATACAAAATATTGTTGCTGAGGCAGTTCAGTTATGTACAATAAATATTGTATTTCTTACCCTTCATATGTAAAAGCCCTGAAAAGGGGCGTTAATCAATTAATAATATTATGAGTCTACACGAACTTCTATTAATACATTTGATTTCCATACAAAGTACCACCCCACCTGTATATTGTATAATATCTAATGACGTTGACATAATGCCATATTTGAATAGATCATATCAAAGGTTATCCAATTATTGGCATATGTGGGCCTGCACAAACATTCCCACGACCTATCAATAAACCCCATAAGTTATTAATAGAATCCTCGTTAAACCATATACAACATAATATATAGTCGCATATTGAATTGAGCCTCACATGACCTTTGCTTTGATAGAAAATACAGTGACTTCTGATTTGTACCTTAATCGATGTCTATAATTCGAAAATACCTACGGATTTGTGTTTGATATTTTTTTGTGTAGCAATCTCATATCATTATTTAAAGATTTGTAGAGCCTTAAAATTAGGTTCTAGATATCTGAAAGTATTGACTTTAATAAAACCGTATAAATTGTTAACGTTTTATATTTAATAACAAAAATAGCAACAATGCAAACAAATGTTTTATTGGACGTTATTAATACGCTAACGTCTGTACGGTTGAAATTTAAAAATCCGGCTAAGGATGCAACTCTGATGCCATACGCAATACTATATTCGTACTTGAAGTTGGTTTAAAAGCAATTTTTGTAATTCGGTTTCGAATTCAAGCAAGTAGCCAATAATGCCAAAAGATGGAGCCACTTACGTTAAAAAATCGCATGAGGACATGTCGCTGGAGGGGATAAGTACTACGGATTTGTAATTTTGAGTATCTTTCTCTTGAGAGATTGACGGTAGTACGATTAATATTGAAACTGGCAGTTGTAAATAATAGTACCACGTGGCTACATATTACACATGACGTTTTCGTTATTTGTTTTTGGGGTGTTATGCCGTGTTTTGGATAGCAAAACGTTTGCTAAAGAAGGAGGTACCGCATCACGGCGTAACACCCCAAAAACAAATAACGAAAATACTTTTGGCTGTGAAAATCTAAAATCTTTTCTACGTATGACGTCATTACCTGTCGCGGTTACTTTGTCCCGGCAACTAGCTGTCACTGGATCACAGTGTATCCGAGGGACCGGTTATTTTTTAATCGGTTTCTATCGGATTTATAAAATAGCCACCAACACTCAAACTGGGCGAAGCCAAACCAATAGCCGCCCGCAGGGCCCAGAAGCAAAAACCTGTGGAGCGGGTTTTTAACTTCTAGCGTGTGTATAATAATCTAATACAGGCGAACATTATTAGCCAAAATAAGAACTTATTGCAAAAATTCAATGTCTCAAGAACATAGTAGGTAATTTAATTTATTAAATAAATTGTAGTTGGTGATATTTTCTTTATAAACAACATTGCCCGGTTTTGTAATGAAAAGAAAAAAAAATCCCTTAAAATGAAGCTTTTTCCAGAGGTCTCACGAATTAATGTTGAAATTGTCTCCTCCAGAGGTATTAAAAAAACTTCTATTGGTTCTTAGGAGAGAACCAATGAAGTCATAGTCATCATATCACCGAAATTCCAAATGCTGCCATCCAACCAAATGCTGCCATCAACCTGAATTATTTTATTTAGACATTAATCTCACACTAATATGTCACCCCCAGAAACCGGTGTCGGTAAGTGTCCAATTAGTGAAAGCGATGGATCCAATACAGAATATGTTAAAAAATCAAAACCGATACTACTTCGTAAAAACCAACGTATACCCCTATTATAGTTAACAGTCAAACATAGATTTGTTCATTTTAATTAAAACATGTTGGTTCTTTTAAGAAAACCCACTGCGTAAAAAGCTCTATCATCTTCTGTGAAAAATTGAAAAGTTATTATCCGCCCGCAAAATATTTGTAAGGTACTTACCAAATTAAACTTTGGTTTTGGAGTAATCAAGGTTTATTAAAATGATTTTTGATCTTAGCCGAGCAGAAAGTCAAAATATATTTTCATTGTAATTTACTTAAACAGTTTTCAAATATTTGATTTTATTTTCTTGAATCTATCAATGTACATCTTGGAAGTGGAAATTAATTGAATTCAATTGAATTCAATTTGATTCAATTCAATGCAATTCAATTCAATTCAATTCAATTCAATCAACTAAAATTTCAAAGCGTTTGCAGTTTGCGTTTCAAAGCAAGGTGAAGAATATTATTATTTTTTTTTTAAATGAATACCGCACAAGAGTCCCAACTGCTCCCGTCTGGAACCAGTGAGACTATGACATCCCCAATTGGGGTATGTTGTGAGGCTGAATGTAGTGAGGAGGGGAGGGAGATGGGGAAAAGGAAGGTGGGAAGTACCTGGCTATTCAGATCTGGTCACCAAGCACGGCCAAAGCCATTTCAAGCAACGTTTCAATTCTGAATGGTGGTCTTCCATCAGGACGATACTGAGAGTATCATCCACTCTGGAAAATGCCGGAAATATACTCGTAGATACTATATATGATTTTAAATGAATAAATTGTAAAATAATACAATTTATTTGCCGCGCCGGGATTCGATCCTTACCTTAAGAGCCTTACCGCTGGACTTTGCTGGCCATCGAGAATATTAGATAATAAGATTTAAGCAATATAATCAATGAGGCACAATATTAGACTAACAGTAACACAGCTTGCCGTCTAAATTGTGCTTCATTGATGTTAAACATATCGATTTTCGAAGCGATTCTATTTAACAACAAGACAGCTCTCCCGACTAGCATGACAATTGAATGTTCTTTTTAACAACGAGACAGCTCTCCCGACTGGCATGACAATTGAATCCACTTCTAGAGCTGAAACTCGGCAGATAGACTCGTTGTCGATGACAATTGCATTTTTGGTAGCAATCACGTGAAAAAAAAAACGAAAAAACTCTGTTTATACTGGTTGATTATTTTTTATGTTTTCCGATGATATAAACCCAAATTTTTTATCCCATTATTTTCGTAAATAACACCTCCTACGTAAGATATTTTTTTAACGTGTACAATAACGTGTTACACCGGGAAACATGTTCAGTGTTTAGAGCGGTGAAATCAAGAAAGACAGATGTCAACGTAAATGTTTAAACTGTCCATATATTCAGAGCTAAAAGCCCTCGCTTTCTTTGTAAAACTCATTGTAATAAGCACCAAATTAGTACAATTTTGGCTTTGCAAATAAAGCACAAAGTAGAATAACATGAAGATTAAGTCGGGGACGCCCGACGTCAGCGTGGTAGGCACATAACGTGAATAAAGTACTTTTCGCGAGAAGTATCCAGAGTCAGTACGACGTGGGAATATAATACAGTTATACATGAGACTGTGTATAAATGTGAATGAAGATAAAATAAAGCAGAATGGAGTAACGTTTCACCTTTCCTGGCTTTCCTTACAGAGATAATAATTTGCATTAGTTAGTTTTCTAATTCGTGAATTCAAAACTCTAATTTATCTGTGAATACTGTGAATACTTTTTGGAATAATAATGAGTAAAAGGAATAATAATAATTTTAAAATTAAGCATTCGCATAAAGGTGTAAAGATGTTTAATTTATCAAAAAAATTAAGAAAAAAATTGCGGTAATAGAGGATTTTTATTTTATGTTTATATTGATGAATAAATTTTTAAAGACGATTTAGTGCCATTTTTGATTTGTCGACAAAAACACATGCTTGTTTTCGTTCGAGAATATGGCGTTGATGACGTCACACGGGCTAACGTCAGTGAAAGCCCTCTTACCAGCCAGAAACGTTTTCTACGTGTCATAATTTTCTACAAGTCATTGTGACTATGTAACCAGTTGGAAAAATTTTTGAATGTGCGGTTTTACATTGTTTTTAGAATCAAATATAAATGTGAATGAATAATTTTTGGTTTTTCGTATGATCATTAGAATCCGAAAAATAAACTCTAAATCGTGAAAATACTTTTATTCATTGTGGCGGCAAAAGATGGAAATCTTATTTAACATTGCTTAAGACAATTTGCTTACCTTTCTTTCCCCTTATTCTGACTCTAATATAACTGCGTACTAAACTCAAATTTAGATTTTTCTGACATCTATGGCTTGCCATTGAAGTAAAATCATGTATGATTTCATAGTGCTTTCACACAAATCATTGTATTATCAAGTATTGAATTCCGTAAGTTTAAACTTATTGTTAATCAATAGAATACTTTAAATGCGAAACTGTGTTTGTTTATTATGCTTTCACGCATAAAATAATTAACCGATTTTTTAAATTCTTTCACCAGTAGAAAGCTACATTATATGCGAGTAATAAAGGCTGTATATAATGGTAAGCTCTGGCGTTATGATATTATAAATATTAATATTTTAAATTTATTATGCGTTTTCTGTCCCTAACAAAAGCGAGTTATTGCTAAAGTCAGAAGGAAAGCAAAACAAATCGTTTCCGTGAAAACGATGTTGATATAAAAATGAATCGCCGAAATGTATATTCGCGCATAACTTCCGAACGACTGCACCAAATGCGGATAATTCTTTTTTTTACTACGAGTGAGCTCTGGCATTATGAAATTGGTATAAAAACTGCATTAGGTAGTACGCGAGCTGTTTGAAACTGAATGTGCCGGGAATGAATTTTTGGAATGCGGGAGGGGTTGGGAGGAGGGGGGTGGGTGGATATGGGAAGGGAAAGGGAGGAGGGGGGGAGGGGAACTCGGGAGGGGGGTTCGCGGGACGGGAGAAGGGGGGGAGTGGAATGGGGAGAGGGAAGGTGGAAGAGGCGGAGAATGAACGCGAGAGGGGAAAGGGACTCGGAAGAGGAAGGAGAGGCGGAAGGGGAACGGGTTTTTTTTTTTTTACATGGGAAAATAATTTCCCTCAGGGCCTATGTCATCTTTGGGAATGCTGTGTGGAAGGTTTTTTTAAATGAAAGGAAAGGGAGGAGAGTTCTGGGAAGGAAAGAGGTTTAAGGGGTGGGTAGGAATTTGGGGTTCAGTGTGTCCTGGTCATCCGCCTCCAAGACCTAGACCAACCTCACCCCATGAACCCGGGCACCCCTGCTAAATCACCAAACGTAGCGAACCAAGGTTGAATGCGAAAAGACACGCAGGGAGAAACAATTTTTTTTATTAAATGGCATAGCAACGCATGCTGGATACCAGCTAGTAATTCTAAATAAAATTATATTAAATCTAAACACAGTTTACACCCGCGCTGTGCAAGCGGGTTCCCTGCAGAGCGTCGAACCATCTCGGATGTCTGACTTACTCAACTGGACGACCGATGTGACGCCATAATCCCACGCGCTTCAGGCAGTGGGATATATCTTGCCTAATCCCTGCATGAGTAACAGAAAAAAAATCATTTTCTTTAGATTTTCACTTAAAAAATTCTGTCAAAAATCTGATAAAGTGCGTGCTCGCGTTTGCGTCACTCATTTAAATCGACCGCTCGGCTTAAGGAGTAAGAAGCTCGTACAAAATCCACTTTATCTACATTTAAAGCATTCTCATCGTTTTATAATTCACAAAGAGCGCGGGCGGAGTCGCTTTTCCATTCTCAGCACGCACCCGTCTCCAGTCTCCGGTCTGATAATACTCTTCAGCAGTCTTCCATTCTCGCTGGAAACTTCGCCGTAAATGTTACGCTGAGTTATAATGTTGACCTGTATCGTAAAAAAACTTTAGATGACTTTCTTGTGAAGGGATGAGGAAGAAATATTAAAAGAAAAAAGTAACGATAGAGAAAACTTAGTGTCAGGGATCCAATCTGAAGAATGTGCGAATTGTTTACTTAAAATCAAAACTAAAAGAATCCGACATTTTTCATTTTATTTGTTTTTTTTTCTCCAATAACTTCATACGGGAAGCCCTGAGAAAAAAATAATTTCCCTCGGAGCCTATGTCATCTGAGATGCTGTGTGGAGGGTCTTTTTGAGGAGAGTAAGGAATGAACACTGGTCTTGAAGAGACTATATCATCTGAGATGCTGTGAAGAGGGTCTTTTTGAGGAGAGTAAGGAATGGATATTGGTCTTGAAGAAACCCATGTCATTCAATCGTTACTTAGTTGTAGGAAGGAGGAAACATATATGCCGGTTAATCGTTCCAAAGCCGAGCTGTTGAACTCAAGAACGAGTTGAAGAAGCGACCCATTCTCATGTGATAAATGTCATTTATTGGATGCGAGGAAGAGGTGAAACCGTCAGCAACCGCCTGAATCGACGCTTTCCTCAAAAAATCGGCAATCCACGTACACACACAAGGATACGGGAAATCCGTAAGGCGGCAGTTTGTTGACAAGTCCTTGGTGCCAAACCCGGGTCAAAGACCTTGTATATAAATTCTATAGCAACTGTTTGGGTCTCACCGAAACGTTCCAGGCACCACCCCCAAACATGCGACCCACACGCGAGAAGATCACCGCACGAGCGATTCCGCCCCATTGACGTTCATTATAATTGTGTTATTCTCGAGGTAAGTGAGCAGTTTGTCGTTGATCACTCGTTCCATCACCTTGGGAAACCATACAAAAGTTCATACTGCTCCCAACCAGGTAGCCAGTGACACTATGGCGTCCCCAGTTGGACTATATTGTGAGACTGGTGGCAGGGAAAGGAGATGGGGAAAGAAGAAGGCCGGGAAGTACCTAATTATTCAGATCTGGTCACTAAATTTAATTGAGTAAAATGTCTAAAAATAATAACAAATTAATCAAATAAAATTTACTTGCGCGCGCCGGGATGTTAACCCTCAACCTCCGGATTTGCTATTCGAAAGTCTTCTCCCTCGTCCGTGAAAGTATGTACATATTTTTTGGTACAAACGGTGCTTTTAGTAAAAAAAAATTGAAAGCCGTTTTCGTAAAAAAAAAACATATTCGACCTACTTTGTTCTTTGTTCTAAATTTTTTCTCATATCCCAGGGTAACATTAAAAAAATCACTTTCCAAAAAAATATATTTGCGTACCTTTATTTACTTTTCTTTTAAACTTCTTTTTTTATTTTCAATTTATGTATAAAAATATTTATTATATTTTTATATTGACTGCGAATGTTAATCTGTGGGAAATCATTAGAATGCGGACAAATTCTCAAGTCATTTTTTTTTACGAGTATATTATCTTCTTAATGTCACTGGGTAGCTACCGCTGTGTTTGATACTTTATTAAAAAATATATATATTTTGAAAGAAATAAGTAGTCCAAGGGCTCAATTTCTTTAAAGTGAAAACCGTAAAATAGTCCTAACTGCTCCCAGTTAACCGGAGGAGCCAGTGGGGCTATGCGAGTGGGGGAGATAAGGAATACGAAGGTTGGAAAATACCTGGTTAACACGGCTAAAGCCATTTCAAACAAAGTTTCATATCCTAATGATAGTCTTTAACTAAAACACTCACAAAGTGAAGTGATCGTAAATGAAAATTTTGTTTATTTATTTTGAATTAGTTCGCAGACCCGGCTGTTTTCAATCGTTAACAGTAATTTATAGTTAACAATACCAAATCCGGTACAAGTTGTGAATATCTAATAGTAATACTAATAGCAACCTTTTGCGTACTTTACACCTTTAGACAGAAAACGGCTTTAGCTAATGGTAATCGGATTAATAATTTGCCCACAATATCGAATCTACGCATAGACTTCAAAAAGCCCATTATCCTATTTGTGGATATTCGTTAGTGGGTATTTGCAGAATTTGGGTGTAATCTAATCTATTGGGGCTTAATATCAACGAAGTAATTATACCAAATCTCGAACACTCACATATCTCGATCACCGCCAGAAGAGGTTTTCCCCCGAACACGTGGCCACTTTGCACACAAGAGAATCATATCAAACTAATGACGAAGAAATTAAGGATTTGCCCAAATTCGATATTATTACTAAATTCATTACCCTAAATCCTTACCCTAAAAATTTATTAGGTACACTATGTAAACATGCTTGTTTCTTTTATTATTACGCTAACGTCTGTTCGGTTGAAATTTGAGAATCCAACTACGAGTACAACTCTGACGCCGCGGCTTACGCAAACCGTTTTTGTACTTGTAGTCTGCTACAAATCGACTTTTGTAATAGAACCGAATTAAAGCGATTCCAAAATATGACGCCACTTTCGTTAGCAGCTAGCGTGAGGAACGTCGGCTGGCAGGCGTAAGTACCATTGGAATCGTACTTTCGTGAAACTCTCCGGGTATTTTTTTTTTACATGAGCTCCATACAGGAGGCCCTGAGGAAAATAATTTCCCTCAGCCCGTGTCATCTTTAGGGATGCTGTGTGGAGGGTTTTTTTTAAGGAAAGGAAGGAGAGTTCTGGGAAGGAAAAAGGGTATAAGAGGTGGGTTTGAATCTGGGGTTCAGTGTGTCCTGGTCATCCAACTACAAGACCTAGACAAACCTCTCCCCATGAACCCGGGCACCCCTGCTAAATCACCAAACGTAGCGAACCACTTAGAGAGATGGATGGTATGATTATTGTTATAACTAGTAGTTGTGAATAATAATACCACGTTGTGGTTTCTATCACGCGTCTTTATATTATATGTGACGTCATTGCCGGTCGCGGTTACTTTTTCCCGGTGACTATCTGTCACTGGATCCGAGGAACCAGATATTTTTGGAACCAGTTCCTATTTTTTGAAACCATTTCCTATAGAACCAGTTCTGATCTATTGAACCAGACTGTAAAACGGCCACCAACACATAAACAGGCCTAGCCGAACCATAAGCCGCCCGCAGGGCCTAACAGCAAAAACCTGCGGAACGGGTTTTTAACTGCTAGTCAAAACTAGTATCCCTATGGAAAACAAAGAAGAGCCATTATCATTCGAGCTCGGAATGCTTTCAAGGCGGTTCTACCACTGCTAAAGTGACGATTTGAGGCAACTATTTTTAAAACCTACTGCACTGCCCTGTACTGCAGCCCTGGTTCTGCAATGGCTGTATGCACTCATTCCCCGCTTTACTTCGCCACCAAGTAGCCACCTTGTTCTTTCTTCGATGGCTACTCGGTGGAGACTACTCGGAAGAGGACATGGAAGATGACCAACGTCTTTATCGTATCTGCATCCGAGTGGTTTAGGTCTTCAACCAATGAGCGAAGGATGCTGATGATGACGACCTCTCTGAAGGGGATCTATTATTCGATTATTTTATAGTTTGAATTTCTACGTATTATGTTCTAAACTTTCTTTTTTTATTTATTTTAAAAAATTTGTTCTTGAAATTGTATAGATTTCATGTAATATGCAAACTGAATTGGATTGGTTGACTACCGACAGAAAAAAAAAACTGAAAAACGTTCTCATCTCCGCCACAGATCCGTCATCAACTATTTTCTTCTGATTTGTTGTGTATTTTGATATAAAATAACAAAAATTAAAATGTTAATTTCAAAGAGGAACAAAATACCAGGCGCACAGAAATATCATAGAGGGTAATAACGAGTAGTATTAATTTCTGCAATGATACATAACATACAAAATAATCTTTAATACAAGAACGGCCTGCGTAATCGAGGGGTAAGACTCTTGACTCGCAATCCGAAGGCCACAGGATCGAATCCCGGTGTGGGCAAATAAATTGATTTTGATTTAATTTATGTTATTTCACAATTAATTTATGCAAAATAATTCAAAGTATATTTGCGGCACGTTCCAGAGTGGGAGAAACTCTTGGTATCGCCCTGGTGTGACACTACCATTCAGAATTGAAAAGTTGCTTGAAATGGCTTTAGCCGTGTTTGGTGACCAGATTTGAATAGCCAGGTACTTCCCTACTCCATCTCCTACCCTTCCTTACTACCTTTAGCCTCACAACATAGCTGAATTGGGAATGCCTTAGTCTCACTGGCTCCAGACTGGGACTCTTGTGACATAATCACACAAAAAAAATTTAAAATATGTCGAAAAAACCAAATACCCCAGGAGCACAGAAATATTATTGGGTATTTGAATGTGCTTGTTTTTAAAAACATTTATTGATCAGTAATAGTAGTTGTTAAAAAAAACACTCAGTAATTTATTTTAATTTTTATATATAATAAATAAATATATTGGATTGGAGTACGTGACTTTTTTTATAAGAATGATATCGATGTTGAAAATCATTTTAGGTCAAGAGAAAACAATATAATACTTGTTTTAGAGTCTTCAGATATTCCATTTTTCCGCAACCATTAAATCCATAATCACACTGAATCCCTTAAAGTTCATTAATCCAAGATTGGGACACGTTTCCGTCATACTTCAATAATATGACGTGGGGTGGGTCTATAAATTCTCTTCAGAAATTCAGTTATACAAACGTGCCCAGACTGCGGGAGCGTCAGCCACCGAGAAGATGGTGCAGATACACAACTTTTAATCAAATATGCTTATACAAACAGGAAAAAAACACACATTTCACTTTTATGGATATCGGAAACTGACCACTTGAATTTTTGTATGGTAGCTATAATATGTTCTGAGAAATAAATAAAATTGCCAGTATTTTTTTTAATGATCAAATTTGTTCATTGTCATTGTTTTTAGGAATTGTTTTGCTTGTCAACGTTTCCTTGAAAAATCATAGATATCTGTAATTTAATTGAAAATAAAGTCTGTCGTAGATTAGTTACATTATTCTCCTGATGAAGGAAGGGTGCTTCCGAAACCGGTAGCGTGTATAAAATAAAAGTGGTCCACAACAAATTTATGTGTTTTTTTTATTGTAAAGAAAAATCTATCAAAAATAAAGAATACTTGTTTGAAATTTTATAGCCGACTTCTTTGTACGAGTACTTCCTTGATTTGGATTTGTTTTCACGGAGTCCATAGACTCATAATGCTTAGAGAAGGACGGGGCAAGACGGGGTAGTTAATAAGTTTAATAAAGCATTGTTCTTCAAATATTACAAAAACTATATTTTATGCAAATAAATTTTGGTCATGTACGTGTAACATTCCATAGAATAAAATGCTAAATTATTTGACCCGTCTTGTCCGACCAGGGGGGGGGGGTAAGACGGGATAGACCGCCGGGCAAGATGGGGTTAAGGTTCACACTTGGGGTAAAGAAGTATTGATTCCTAGTCTTCGCCTTCGACTCCTGCACAGAAACAGTGAGATCACTCTTGACGCATTTGGCAGGAAATCCATCTTAATCCAAATACCTCCCCTTACAATAAAGGCAACATGTATTTTTTTGTCTTCAGAAAACAAAGGTTTTTTTTGACTGCTTGAATTCTCTCAGGTTTTTTTTGCTTTTGCAGCTTTCTGTTTCGTATATTAAATAATTCATAAATAAATCAAATAACCGTAAGGAAGGGAGGGCATGATGGAGATGGCATTATGGAATTACCATGTCATGCCCCCAGGCGTGTTTTTTTAAACATTGTAATAAGTATGTAACTTTATAACTTCAGCCAAATTTAAAACTCTTACTTAAAGAAAAATAAGTAGTCAATGTCGGATACCCGTCAACCAATCTAATCCATCAAAAAATCTTCAATATATCATGCACATATGGACGAATAATCAGGATCGTGGCAGGTTTGGACAAAGCAATGTAGCAAAAACTCCATCTTGCCTCCCATCCCGTCTTGCCCCGCCCTCTTCTACAAGAGAGAAAACAGAATAGTTTATAACAAAATGTCAAAGGAAAGCAAGAGAATCATAAATAGGTCGAAATTTGAGCACGACCTGCAGATCAGCAGAAAGCTGGCTGCATGCCCGCATGGCAGCAGAGCGTTCTGGTCGCTTGCGGGCTCAATAGGTCGCAATTTCTGTAAACCCAGTCTGCCACCTCTTACCAGAACTGACGGCTCTCTAGCTAATACCGCCGCCGAAAAGGCTAACTTATTAGGCAAAATGTTCGCGGAAAACTCGACCCTCGATGATCAAGGTGCTATCCCGCTGTCGGTTCCTCACTGCGGTTTTCATATGAAAAAGCTGAGGATCCGGCATCGGGATGTACTCCAAGTCTTACGAGGGCTCGATGTTAATAAAGCTAGTGGGCCTGACGGAATACCTGCCCTGGTAAGTGACCAGCTCAGGTACGGGGGCTCCATCGAGGCCAGAGTTAAGTTAGCCTCTCAGAAACTGGGCATACTGTACAGGGCATGCAGATACTTTAATAGTACACAACTGCTAGCCCTGTACAAATCGCAAGTGCGCCCCACGGTTGAATTTGGCAGCCACCTCTGGTCTGGAGCCCCAAAATACCTGAAAAAAACCCTTGACTCTGTGCAGAAACGGGCGGTCCGTTTGATAGATTCTCCTAATTTAACTAACGGATTGCAATCTTTAGAGCACAGGCGCCAGGTGGGAATGCTGTCCTTGTTCTACCGGTATTACAATGGAAGATGCTCCGAGGAACTAGCGTCATTGATCCCCTCGGCACCGGTGCATAGTCGGGAAACACGACAAACGCGCGCTCAACATTTGTACACGGTTGACATTAGTCACATGAGAACGGGTCGTTTCTACGACTCGTTCTTGAGTTCAACAGCTCGGCTGTGGAACGATCTGCCGGCCTCTGTGTTTCCTCCCTCCTACAATATGGGTCTCTTCAAGACCCTGTTCACTCCTTCCTCTCCTCATGTTCACTCCTTCCTCTCCTCAAAAACACCCTCCACACAGCATCCTCAAAGATGACATAGGCCCTGAGGGAAATTATTTTTACCTCAGGGCCTCCTGTGTGGAGTTAATGTAAAAAAAAAAAAAAAGAGGAAAACCGAATCTACGTCATAATTGGGGCCGATTTTGTGCCATAAATTTTTAGATTTGAGCTTTCGTTTTCAACTAAGCGAGTACGAAGTTTTTAGGTCAACTTGGTTAAAATCGGTCGCTGGAAAAAAAAGTCGCTGGAATCGAGTTATTTTGTATTTCAAAAAGCGTTGAAGCGTTCAGGGTCCAAAAGCTGTTTTTAACTCTTTAGTTGCTCAAAAATTAGAAAAAAAATACTCAAATCGAAACTCTCAAATTAACATAAAATAAGATGTCTTCTAGTCTATATATCTTCCACTATGGAACGTGCCACAAATACAGAACTATATTTTATTTTTAACTAGCGAGTTCCTGGCATGCGGTTACTATGCCACTTAATAAAGAAATTGTTTCTCCCTGCATGTCCTTTCCCATTCGTCCCGTTCCCCTTCCGCCTCCCCTTCCGCCTCCCTTTTCTCTCGCGCATCCCCTTCCCCTCACGCGTTCCCACTCCGCCTTCCCTCTCCCCGATCCCCTCTCCCGCTTCCCCCGTCCCGCGAACACCCACATCCTAGTTCCCCACCCCCTCCCGCAATCCATACATTCAGTTTTCAAACAGCTCGCGTTCCACCTATTGCATTTTTTTATACAAAATTCATAATGCCAGAGCTCACCAGCATACATAGAAACCATTGTGGGCATGCACACATCAAATCCACAAAGTTTCATCGCAATCGGATGAATGGTTAGCAACGCATAATTTCATGATGCCAGAACTCACTATTACATATTTTGAAACCATTGCGGGCATGCGAACATCAAATCCCCAAAGTTTCATCGCAATCGGATGAATGGTTAGCAACGCATAATTTCATGATGCCAGAACTCACTATTACATATTTTGAAACCATTGCGGGCATGCGAACATCAAATCCCCAAAGTTTCATCGCAATCGGATGAATGGTTAGCAACGCATAATTTCATGATGCCAGAACTCACTATTACATATTTTGAAACCATTGCGGGCATGCGAACATCAAATCCCCAAAGTTTCATCGCAATCGGATGAATGGTTAGCAACGCATAATTTCATGATGCCAGAACTCACTATTACATATTTTGAAACCATTGCGGGCATGCGAACATCAAATCCCCAAAGTTTCATCGCAATCGGATGAATGGTTAGCAACGCATAATTTCATGATGCCAGAACTCACTATTACATATTTTGAAACCATTGCGGGCATGCGAACATCAAATCCCCAAAGTTTCATCGCAATCGGATGAATGGTTAGCAACGCATAATTTCATGATGCCAGAACTCACTATTACATATTTTGAAACCATTGCGGGCATGCGAACATCAAATCCCCAAAGTTTCATCGCAATCGGATGAATGGTTAGCAACGCATAATTTCATGATGCCAGAACTCACTATTACATATTTTGAAACCATTGCGGGCATGCGAACATCAAATCCCCAAAGTTTCATCGCAATCGGATGAATGGTTAGCAACGCATAATTTCATGATGCCAGAACTCACTATTACATATTTTGAAACCATTGCGGGCATGCGAACATCAAATCCCCAAAGTTTCATCGCAATCGGATGAATGGTTAGCAACGCATAATTTCATGATGCCAGAACTCACTATTACATATTTTGAAACCATTGCGGGCATGCGAACATCAAATCCCCAAAGTTTCATCGCAATCGGATGAATGGTTAGCAACGCATAATTTCATGATGCCAGAACTCACTATTACATATTTTGAAACCATTGCGGGCATGCGAACATCAAATCCCCAAAGTTTCATCGCAATCGGATGAATGGTTAGCAACGCATAATTTCATGATGCCAGAACTCACTATTACATATTTTGAAACCATTGCGGGCATGCGAACATCAAATCCCCAAAGTTTCATCGCAATCGGATGAATGGTTAGCAACGCATAATTTCATGATGCCAGAACTCACTATTACATATTTTGAAACCATTGCGGGCATGCGAACATCAAATCCCCAAAGTTTCATCGCAATCGGATGAATGGTTAGCAACGCATAATTTCATGATGCCAGAACTCACTATTACATATTTTGAAACCATTGCGGGCATGCGAACATCAAATCCCCAAAGTTTCATCGCAATCGGATGAATGGTTAGCAACGCATAATTTCATGATGCCAGAACTCACTATTACATATTTTGAAACCATTGCGGGCATGCGAACATCAAATCCCCAAAGTTTCATCGCAATCGGATGAATGGTTAGCAACGCATAATTTCATGATGCCAGAACTCACTATTACATATTTTGAAACCATTGCGGGCATGCGAACATCAAATCCCCAAAGTTTCATCGCAATCGGATGAATGGTTAGCAACGCATAATTTCATGATGCCAGAACTCACTATTACATATTTTGAAACCATTGCGGGCATGCGAACATCAAATCCCCAAAGTTTCATCGCAATCGGATGAATGGTTTAGCAAGCATAGACAACTCATACATCCCCAAACATATTTTTTTTTTGTATAAGTATATACTTCGATGAATAAATTGTGAAATAACAAAAAAATTATCAAATAATTGCTTGCATAATTACTTTTTTTGCATCCCATGATTCGAACCGTAGCGATCCCTCCGGATCGCTAGTCGAGAGCCTCCTCCCTCGAACGTGTAGGCCGCTCCCACTTTTATTTATGAATTTAATCAAATATTAAACAAGTTTGACTATTTAGCTTAGGTAAGCAAATTTATATAACGTGAGCATATTATTTTTCCGAAAATCAAACGGTAAAATCAAAATAAAATTCTGCACGAGTCACTGATTAAAATCCCAGACTGATCAAACAAGCCCGGCGGACATTTGCTAGGTTTTGTATTGCAAAGCTTTTAGTGAGATGATACTATATGCCGTCAGTCCACATAATATTTTTATCATTAGAGGCTTTTCATTAATATATATATTTCATAAAATTGACCTTTCATTATAGTAAACAACATGACCAGACTGGCGACAAGCAAACATCAATTTCGGTCCATTTCTGTAGACTAAATTAATACCCACATGAAAATAATGTTATCATATTTGTCGTCTTTAGAATCAGCTAAAAAAATATGTAACATGTTTTGAATAAGAATCTCTTTATAAAAAAAGATAACAACCTGATAATTTCACTGATCGCCATTTACAGTGTTCGTGATGATCAGCTTACAAAAATGAACCTAGATACTCGAAAAAACGAACTCAATTTACCAATATTGGTTAATAATTTGTGTAAATATTCAAGAGTTCTTCTCGCTTGTTTTCAACGTATTTATTTTAAAAATGAAAACGAACCAGTGAAAACTTCTTTAGCACCGTTGTGATTTTGAAACTTAATGAAACAGAAACGAGCGACACTAAAAAGAGACAAACACAAGCACTTACAGGATTTAGTCTTCCAGAGAATTAGATAGGCTAATCGTTGTCCTCTTTGTGCAATGCTTCGTAGCCTATCGGCCTCCTCATTGTGCCGTGCTTTGTAGATTAAAGAAACCATTGCGGGAATGTGAACATCAAATCACTAAAGTTTCATCCCAATAGGTTGAATGTTTGAGTAACGCGAAAGGGACAAACAAAGGAACATTCATTTTTATATATCAAGATTTATAAAAACATCCCTTGTAGTTAGAAAAAAGAACAGTTTTTAGTGATAGTTTTCTATAAAAGTTTGCTATTAATAGATTACTATACAATATTAAATAGGTGGTGCAAACAAATTTTCAATAGTTTTTAAACATTTTTCTGAGGCTCTAATAGTAAAAAACTGAAACAAAACTGAAACAAAACGAAACACAAGAGTACTGATTCAAAAACCGGATTCAAAAAGCGTAAATTTAAAATAAATAAAAGTAAATACAAAAAAAAATCTCTGGCCACTTAAATTAATAAAATGACGAGCGAAAACGAATACATTCTTCAACCACTTTTAAACATTTTAATTTTTTTTATTTATTTATTAATTTTCAATGCCCTAGATTTATTTATTAATTTTCAACGCCCAATACAGAAAGAAATAACAAACATATTAACACATCCCCCGTACACACAAGCCCAGCTTTATTATGGTGGTTCATCGCAAACATTTATTTTTATTTTTTATTTCCATATACATGGCACAAAATGTGCCATTCTTAATTAAATTATCATATGAATAGTACAACAACATAAATAATATAACAGTATAAATGTAATGTAAAAAGTAATAAGTCAAAAACGAAACCTTTCTAGATGTATGCGATAGGAAACCGTTTTAAAGGCTTTGGTTAAGTCCAGTTAAAATCTTCTCCTCTCCCTTAGCTCCCCGTACTTGCAAACATAACCCCGCCAAATATCAGGCGAGAGATTGCAACACTGAAGCAAAGCAAAGCAAAAAAGCGCAATACCTTTGCACGACGATGTCGTCTCTCACCCGGCATGCCGCTTGAAGTCCCGAGAACCCTTCTGAACAGAAGGGGAAAGGCTCCTCCGATCACCTTCTTACCCCAGAAGATAGGTGGAAGCTTGAGTGGCAATCGGCCAACGTGAAAAATGCCCATCTCGTACAAAACCCCACTGAGAGACAGCCTGGGTTCTCATTGCCTCGCAAACTCTGGTCCGCCGTCAATAGGTTAAGGTGCTCCCATAGCCGCTGTGCCCATATGACGTATAGATGGGGTCTTAAAGAGTCGGCGATGTGTGGACTTTTATATGATTACGAGTATAATTATGATTACAGAGACACAATATATTTTAATAAAAAGTGAACATCGTATAAAAGTGCATTAAAGCAAAAATAATACATCAAAAATGAGAAAAAAAAAACAGAAACCAGTTTTTAAATTGCAGATGGCATAAAAATAACATTGTGTAAGTTCAAAATTCAAAATTCATTCAAAATTTACAACAAAAAAAACATGTGAATCATGACAGAGTGCATGATACAGAAAACGAAAAGAGAAGAACAAGTTTTTACATTACAGATAAATAGAAAGAATACAAAAATATATGCAATACCTCCTATGCGATGCTCCTTAAGTAATTTAATTATGGTAAAATTAAAATCTGGTTTATGTAATGCTAGCAACCATATTTTAATTTGATTATTTTTTTAAAGAACATCCCACAATATGTGTACAAGATAAATAAAAACCTGAGGTATTTATCGTTGATCAGATATTCATAAGATTGCTTTATTTTGATTGACACTTTTGGTCAGCAAGTTAGTGTCGGGTATAAGCTAGAGTAAGGGAATGACTCACGTAAAGGATGAATTAGTAAACACTTAAACCACCCTCTCAATCTTGGATCGTGTCATGAAAACACCCTCAGTCAATCTTCGGTACATATGAGTAACGAATACCTACAAATTAGATGTAGAAGGTTCATTGACCCAAATAAATGAATTTTTAAGGTGTTTTTTAAACGAGTTCTACAGTGACAAGTTTCCTGGAGCATGAATTTTCAATTTTTTAGACGGGTACAGGTACCGCCACCCAGTGAACCATTTATCGTATTACCAACCCCTCTGCCATAGTCAATAGTCACTCCAAGGGTTTGGTGACTAAGCGTGAGGTTTCGTTTTCGTGGCAGGCCGAATTGGGAGAGTCTGATCGAGGGAGACCTTTTGACCCTCTGGCAGGATATTGAATATTTTAGCCTCTTCTCGGTCGAGTATTTTTCATTTCTACTATACATAACTTTAATGATGCGCTTTTGAGTGTTTTGTAAATATAAATATATATTTGTAAAATAAATGCATCAAGCGCACCACCCCATCCTAAAATGCCGTAGATTATTGAAGATTGTACAAGAGAAAGGTAGTTCATTTTCAATTTGTCAAGATTGAGTACTTTCTGTCTATAAAATGTGTATGTAAGATATTTAAATTGAGCTTCCATGCCAACTGAGAATATAGTCAACTAAACACCTCTTTGAAAAGTCATTAAAAGCTATGAAAAAAATAATTTTAAATTAGCCGATAACCTTAACCTAACGTAACCTATTTCACAAATTTCTTATTTATATTTTTTTATCACTCTAAATGACTTATCTGAGATGTTTCTGAGTTGATTTCATTCCGAGTTGTCCGGTCACCCTTAATTGATTAAATAATTTTATTCCCTCATACAGTTGTTTGTGATATGTTTTCGATGTTGTCAAAAAAATCACAACTTTTCTGCTTTAATGAATACCATGCAAAAGTCTCAATTGTTCCCAACCATATGGAGCCGGTGGAACTTTAGCATCCTCTATTAAGATATTTCATGAGGCTCAAGGGAGCGGGGAGAGTAAGGAGGTGAAGTAGCAGAAGATTTTTGAAGTACTTGGCAATTCAGGCTATAAATAGCTAAAGCGATTTCCAGCTAGGTCACAATTCTTACTGGTGGTCTTTCACCAGGCAGATACTTAAAGTATCTACCACTCTGTGGCCAATTAACCGTAGCCATAATTCACAATTACGTACGATTGTGTACAATTTCTAATAAATTATTGCTCGTATTACGGTTTACATCCCGGATGCGATTTTTGATTTATGTTAAATGGAAACGAAGAGACAAAGAAAATTAAAGGGAACATTTTGACTGACAGCCATTTTCAGAAATTGTTTAGATTTCCTGCGAAAATTCTGAAATTCCTATCGTTAATTTAGGAAAACTGTTTACAACGGAACTAGGTCGAAAAGAAGACGTCAACAAAGTAAATGATTAAGCTATGGAAACCTTTTTCATTAAGAACCAGGTCCCAGGAAATAAGCATTAAGATTTTTTGTTCTTTACCAGTGTTCATCATAAATCATGGTCGTTGACATTACGTCCTTCATAAGAGCTTTAAAGGGATGTTTTTGAGGATATTAACTTAGTTTTGCTTATTTTTAATCAACGCAGGGAAATAGTCAATAAATTTTTTCATTGCGACACGTGAAAATGTTTATTTTTGAAGTGAAACTTCTTTAGCGCCGTTAGTGACTTGAAATTCGGGTGAAACGGAAGTGCTTCACAACTCAATTCTACACAAATACTCGGTTCTAATATGACGCCATAAATTTGCACCTTAGCGCATGCCTTCCATAGCGTAGTTGGCAAGGTGCCTGACAAGTCTCAGCGGCGATAAATACAGACATCAAGCAAACGGGGGTTCGAATCCTGCGAAATCCAAAAAAAAAACTTTTGATTTTGTGAATTCAATATCCAATTTTCAAACCACTTTATAAAATAAGCAAAAGAAAAGAAAGCGTCATCTAGCGACTTTCTAGTTTCACTTCTAACGCGTGTGATTTACACACTCTGATTTATTTTTTATTGTCATCCACCAAAATACTGGCTACATTTTTTCTCTCAAATAGCTCAATAACAACAAGCTGTTCAGTACCTACATACGTCAGAGATATGCTATGGTGTCCTCCCGACTTTCGGCGGGATTACTTCCGAATGGGAATAGTTTGAATACGGAAAGTAGTTGTTTTTTTAAGATGTGCAGTAGTATTAGTTAACAATATAGTTTGAATACGGAAAGAATGCGTTCATTTAGTTGATTTTTTGAAGGTGAACATTAGTATTGGTTAACAATATCGGCGATACCAGGAAACACAGTCCCACCCATCAAAACTGCGAATAGCACATCTCTTATTTTTCAATATCTTTGGTCAAGATACACCAAGTATAAGAAATCTGTCACTTTTATTTACTTATGATACATTAAAAGCAGTACTAAAAAAGTTTGGGGTCACCATTAAATTGAAACAAAATTTCGGAACACCTGGCCAGATACATTGTGTTTCTAGACCCTCATTTTTATTTCATTACACATGCTAATTTAATGTGAGCGAATAACGAGAACTAGTTCAATCCAGAACAAAATAGTTTTATTGATTTATATCAATCAATTCCTCCAGCAAATTCTACTTAGTATTGCCGATCCATTTCTAAAACAATTTCCCCGAAAAGGTTTATTTGCGAAAGGGGTGTTTGTATTTCCACCCCTGGCCTGTTGACTTCTCCGAGAAGATTGCATCTTATTACACTCGTTTCGAATGGTTGGCCATCGCTTCACGTTACTCGTAGCTTTCAATACCGACCGCTGAACAAATAACATTGACGTAAAATAGCTCATTTTGTTTTTATTCTGTTTTGGACGGATGAATTTATTCGGCAAGCATTTGTATCGGATATTGTGTATTGGATATTGGGTATTGGTGTGAAAAAACAATCCCAATGAGTTGGGATAGATTCGTACATTTTATTTTTACGTTGTTTGATTTTATAGTTTATCGGATTTTGTCGATGAGTAATGGGATTTCGTATCCTTCCCAAAAAGATGAACATTCCCAATTGAGGTTGTGATATAGCGATAATTCTCTGTCCTTCGCGCGGTGGAAATTTGAAGAATTACTTGAATGAGCAGTAAGATCTTATCGACTCCGCTCAGACGCCGCAGGAAGCCTGGCTAAGTATAAACGTATTTATGTATTTTTATTGATAATTTATTTATTTATTTACGCCCTAGTGGGCTTTTACAAAAATCTATAAAATAAGTAATACAGTTGTGTTTGGCAAGTACATAGTACACAGTATATGAGGGTCTGTAAAAAATTAATGCCTCCTATTTTCTTATACTTAAATAGAATTAGGGGTTTTCCTCAAACCTTGTAAAATCTACTGCAATGGTAACTTTTTACGTCCATGGGTGGCAGCACTCGCTTCGTCTTTCGTAAAATGCAGCGTTCTGTTATTGATTCTTGACTGTAGAAGGTGAAACGCCCATTCGCATTCATGAAAGACTGAACAATGGGTACCATGATGCAACAGTGGATTTCAGCATTGCTAGAGTATGGGTTCGTCGCTGTAACGAAGCTGAAGGACAAACGCAGCTGGCTGACAAAGAGCGGGACGGTGCAGACCGTTGATTGCAGTGACTGCACGCGATTTGATGACATCATTCGTGGTGACCGCAGATAACTACAGATGTCGCAATTTCTCCCTCAGTAAAGTCAGTGTGATGACGATTACTCCAAAGACAAAAAATTCAAAACTGTGTGATCAGCGGGGAAAGTTATGTCGATGGTGTTCTGGATGTGATCGTGCTTTTTACATCACTGTGATAGAAGATGGACCAAAGCTGTGAAAATGGACAGATATTATATTGAAAAGTAACAAATTAATCGTCAATAGTGTGGTTTTCAACTCATGTAATTGCATTTTTTATTTATTGACAATTAAAGGAGAAAAAAAATAGAAGACATTACTGTTTGACTGGCCCTAGTATAATGATTAATGATTAAATTACACTTAAATTTTTAAAGGACATTTCACTGAAGTAATTATAAAGACTTCGTTTTATAACTAAAATGGAATCTTTAAACATGTCTACAATATTCCCAAATGTATTGCCAAAATGATGTAGTCTATTTATAGGTGCATGAGCGTCATAGTTTGTTTTGAAATTGTCACAGAAAAAGGTAGCACTTTGCCTCGTATTTCTGGTTGGTATGTAAAATTTTATTTCGGCGAGAAATTCAGGGTTGTCAATGCAATTATTTATAATTTTATTTAATAGTACAAGGTCAGAGATGATCTGCCTAACTGACAGCTTAATTAAGTTGAGTTGTTTCATCAAAAGGACATAGTTAATATTTTGAATTGGTATATTCTGCTTAAAGTTAATAAATCTTTGAAATTTGTGCTGTACCCTTTCTGTATTGTCTACGACTTAAAAATAAAAGATCCCATTTTCCGAATTGGTTTAAGCGTTCGTCCCGGTGTGACGAGAGGTTAAGGGTTCGAGTCCCGTTCTTTTTTCATATTTCGTTTAGATTTGTTAGTATTATCTTTTTCTTCAATGATATATTTTATTGTATTTAATTCGTGGAACTTCGTTAAAGATTTTTAAATTTTAAGTTATTGAAATAAAGTAACGTTATTTTTGAGTTCTGCAATTATTAAGATGATCATTTTTTATTTCGGCAAATTGTTTCCATTATCGAATGTTTAATGTAAGAAAATAACGAATGACTATTGAATTAAATAATGTTCTTGACATTATTACAAAAATACACCAGACCTGTAATCATTAAAAGGTAACAACAAAAAAATTTACGGTAAGTGCCTCAAACAATTGATTTTTAAAGTAAATCAGTTTTCCGAAAATATTTTTGAAAAATCACTTTGACACACAAAAAAGGGTAGAGGTAAACAAAATAATATAAATAAATATTTAAAAAATCAGAGTGTGCAATTCACACGCGATAGAAGTGAAATATTCAGAAAACTAAAGAGAGTGGAGATTACAAAGCATTTTTTTTTATCAATGTGAAAGATGATTTATTCTTTATTTCGCAGTTCACCTTTTTCTATACATTTCGTTATCTTATTAGAATTTGTGGTTTTTTTTTCGGAGTCGCAAAATGTCGCATTCTTTTGCCTGTTCATTTTAAAGTGGTTTGAAGATTATATATTGATTTTACAAAAATGAAATTATCTACGTTTTTTTTAAATTTTGTAGAATTTCCTCTTTTGATTTATTTATTTTATTTATATGCAAAAATAGCATAAAACCAATTCATTGCAAAAGCGATTTATTAGTGTCGATTAGTGTCGCTCGCTTCCGTTTCATCGAGTTTCAAATCACATCGGTGCTAAAAAAGTTTTCACTTTAAAAATTCACAGCTTGATAATGGGCTTGAACGCTGAAACAGCCGCTACAATAATAAACACCAAAATAATAGCAGAAATTAAAAATGACATTATTAAATTTATTTACTTAAAATTTAAAACAAACAAAAAAATCATACATTTTTTTTTCCTTGATAAATTTATTGGTCTTTTTTTTACATGAATACCGCACAAGAGCCCCAACTGCTCCCATCTGGAGCCAGTGAGACTATTGCATCCCCAGTTGGGGTATGTTGTGCGGCTGAAGGTAGTGGGGAGGGGAAGGAGATGGGGGAGAGGAAGGTGGGGTATTCAGATCTGGTCACTAAACACGGCTAAAGCCATTTCAAGCAACGTTTCAATTCTGAACGGTGGTCTTACACCAGCGCGATACTGAGAGTATCTTCCACTCTGGAACGTGCCGCAAATATACGATATATTATTTTAAATATTTATTATGAGATTTCATACAGTAAAAAATCCAATAATTTATAAGTACTATTAATGTTGTAGTGCTAACATCTGTAACCGAGGTAAATGACTTAGGTGTAAACTTTGATCAAAAACTGAAATTTATAAATCACATTGAAACTTCATCAAATAAAGCTTTTAAAATGTTGGGTTTTGTAATAAGAATTTGCAGCCAATTTAAAAATATTCAAACCTTTAAAAATTTGTACATGTCATTGGTTAGGAATCAAATCGAGTACAATTCGACAGTGTGGGCCTTGAAAAGTGAGGTCATAATCAAAGCGGCCAACGAGCTCAGTTTGACGTTTTGTAGGTACTTCAATGCGTCATTTCCGTTTCATCCAAATTTCAAATCTAAACGGAGCTAAAGAAGTTTCACTTCAAAAAAGATGATTTCGGTTCACGTTACGCATCGTTAAACCAAAAATAACATCTACCACTGGTTCTTTTCACGATTTATCATGCCTAAGAGTTTTACTTTTATTTGGCAAGCCTCTTATTAAAATCACTTTATTTTATTGTTTGTCTTTTACCGTACATCTACGGCTTCCCTAAAACATAGTCGGAGAGTGCTTTCACTTCGTTTTATGTTCATGAGCTTAATTTAAAGGTATCTTTACGTATATCCCGTTTATGTTCAATCTCAAACCAGCATTTTTACTGCAAAACGTTAAACCGTACGCAGTGGAATAAGTGGACATTTAAAGAAAACCGATAAAAGAACAACCGTATGTTACTCAGTTACTCGTACTCGCATCATAAAAACTCTGATTTATGACGCAAACTAAAATGGAATCGTACCTGGCTAAAGGGCAACCGGACAATGTGTACCCTGAAATTCAATTTTACAAATACAGTCTTTGATAAATATTGAAGGGATATTGTCCGGTCCCGCAGATTTGTGGATATCTAAGGATTTAAGTTTAGTAATTAAGTCAAAAAGACTTATGGTAACACTGTGAAATATGAAGAGTTTCATCTAGAGTTGTTGTTGGAACAGGAGTATTATTTGAGTCTGTTGAATAAACACTTTGCAAAAAAATTTGCAAAAAAGTTAACAATACCATCAGTATTATTGCTATGGCTGCCATTTAGGTGCACAATGCTCGGAAAACCAGAATCATTTTCTTTACAAGATTTCGAGTATTTCAAAAAATAACCAACATTATTCATTACCCTAACATTATTCGGTTACCCTGAAATTCAATTTTCTGGATTCTGGAAACTGAAGAACGCCAACTTCTCGAAAATCAAAATCTCGAAATACTAATTATTAACAAACCAAACTAAATAACATAAATTACCTGTGCAGAAATTAATAGGCTTCGTAAGTCGGTTCCTCATTGCTGAGGTCGTGACTTCTACTCCAATTTCCGTGGTGGACAAGGCTCTTCCACTCCTCGCGATTCTGTAGACAAAGACATAGACAAAGATGCCGACATACCGGACGCCAGTGATAATTTGTCATTCTAGACCACAGGTTCTCAACCTTATTTTACCCACCGCCCACTTTGAGAATATCTTTTTTTTTAGCGCCCCCCTATTTTTTTTTTACCATCTATTGCAAATCTGAAACAGCTATTGTCACGATTATATTTACCACAATGGGGGGGGGGGGGGGGTACTGGGTTGCTACCTCCATCCTACTTGTATTCATGATAAAGGGTCATTCTTAATAATGATAATGCACGTAATATTATTAATACGTGATAATTTTCTTTTTTTCTTTTTTAGACCATATTTTTACCTGCCCTTGCCCTCACTGTGCCATCTCAACGCTTCTTGGTTTTCCTCAACGCCCCCTTGTTTTCTCTGTGGCTTCTACCGCCCCCCTGAAAGTCTCAAAAGCCCACAAGGGGGTTATCGCCCACGTTAAAAACGTATGTTCTAGATTCTATAGTCTAGAGCATAGGTTCTAGATTTTAGAGTCTAGAGCATAGGCTTTCAACCTTATTTTTCCCACCGCCCACTTTGAGAAAAAAAAATTCTAGCGCCCTCCAACTGGTTTTACTTAGCATCTGTCGCGAATCTGAAACAGCTATTGTCACGATTATATTTACTACAATGGGGGGGGGGGAGGTTTCAGGTTGCTACCTCCTTACTTCTTGTATTCATGATATAGTGTCAATTCTTAATAATACACGTAATATTATTAGTACGTGTTAAGCGTGTTTCTTCTTTTCTTTTTTAGAATACATTTTTTCCCTGCCCATGCCCTCATTGTACCATCTCAACGCCCCCTAGTTTTCTCTGGGTCTTCTATCACCCCCCTGAATGTCTCAAACGCCCACAGAGGGGCGTTATCTCCCACGTTAAGAACCAATGCACTAGACTCTCTAGAGTCCTGCCTCTTCTCTATTTTTCCTGCCTTTCTCTTGCTAGTGACTGTGAGATACTCCAGATTGGAGACCTCAGTTTGGCGAGCAAAATGTCCAAAGTATCTTTAAGTACCTACGTTAAAGGCAGATAGATGAAAGTCTACTGCTGTGGAGGCATAGCTTTTCCAGAATGGACGCATTTGCATGTCTAGATGTCCAATATAAATCCGACCCGACCCCCTAAGCTTGTTTTCAAGACAATATATCAATAGCAGTCAAGTACAATAAGCTTGTTTTTAAGTTAACGCGTGTGTTCCTATAGAAATAGTAATAACTCCGTTTTTCTTCTAGTGACAACCTTAAAACAAAAAGGAGAATATCTTTAATAAACCACGCTTTACATATCTATTCAAAGTTTTCCACAGAAATAGATAAGAAATACTTATTTTGTAGGAACAGTTTTCACCCACCAAAACGCGTACGCGCCGTTATACTTTTTATGAAATATTTTTGTATAAAATGGTAAAAAAAATGAGAGGGTAAAATTGTTTATCATACATTTATCTAATAAAATTAGTATTTTTATACGTTAACCGTGATTTTAGAACTGTTTTCACATAAAAAAAACATCACGTGAGTCATTTTTACAGTTTTTTATGTTTGCGTCCTAAATTTTAATAATTACAAATTTTAATATTTATTTGTAATAATACAATTTGAAAGCGTATTTCATCACATATCTAAAACAGTTTTTAGTATTTGGCTACGGTCAGGAATACTTAATTAATTGAGCTTTAATTGCGAAGCGGAAAAAACACAAAATTTTTATAAATCTGACAGTTCGTTTATGACAAAAACTTGCACAAAGGCGGTAGACCGGAGTAGTTAAGTACGTTATAGACAGAAAGGTGAAAATCTACTTCTATGGAGGCATAGCTTTTCAAGAACGGACGCATTTGCACGTCTGGATGTCCAATAAAATAGTCTGGATAAATTAAAATATCGGATGCATTTATCCAGCACGCATCTAAAATATTATTAGGAAGTTTTTTAAAATGTGAATACTGTACAAGAGCCGTCTGGAACTTTGGAGACGTTACGACGTTGAAGATAGGTACTGGGGAGGGGAAAGAGACAGCGAAGGGGAAGGTGGGCAAATATCTGGTTATTCTGAAAAGCGTGTGATTCTTTCGAACCTTCTACAAGTTATAATATAAGCATTTCACAAATACCGCACGAACTCGGATCCGGTAATACCTATCTTTTTTTATTATTTGTTAAGAAAGTCGATTATCTTTCCTGATTCAGATAGTCAAACTTTAACTCTTATCGAAGTTACCTCCAAGTTATTTGAAATTGCTTTAAAGAATAAAAAACACACAATATTTATTTTCATAAAGTTTGACACTTCTGTAATCGGATAGCATTTTCAAAAAGTTACTTACGGAAGTCTAGAAAACTAAGAGTAAAGCAGAAATACAATATCCTTACGACCGGTAAATCTTTTTGATAGGTTTTTATTTATTTGCGAAATTAAATGAAAAATTTGAAATATCAAAACAATCATTTTGTTTGTACAATTACATAACACAACTTTTGGCTTTAGAATACAATTTACTGCAACGTCGTTTTAGAACGCTTTAAAATTGATTTGCTTAAATCCGTGAATATGTAATTGTTTAAAAATGCTGTGCAATGAAACAAACACATAATTTTTTTTCAACTTTGGGGGCGTTTTTGAAGGGTTATTTCACAATTAAAAAATTGGTTGTCTGTAAAGTCGGTTTACGGACGATAATTTTACGTGATAACGTAATATAATAACGATGTAGTGGAAGAGAGATAGATGCGTCATAAGCCGAACGCTTGTTCCGCGCTCTCGCTTGCACGCTCGGCTCAGGCAGAAGGTGACAATGAGTCATGCTTTTTCGTGAGTGCAGCCGGCGCTCATCGATTTATAAGACGTCATCACGTCAAAAATTTGGTTGTCTGTAAAGTAAGTTTACGTACGATAATTTTACGTGATAACGTCATAAGAAAACTTTTACATAGAATTTTACAGTCACAAGCCGAACGCTTAGGCCGATCGTGCCTCTCTATCGCTTGTTCCGCAATCTCGCTTGCACGCTCGGCTCAGGCGGAACCTGACAACGTGACAATGAGTCATACTTTTTCGTGAGTGCTGCCGGCGTTCATCGATTTATAAGACGTTATCACGTCAAAAAGTAAAAATACGCGTTTTTATTTCATAACCTGTACGAATAAATGCCAACCCTTTAAGTTTTTTCTTTTTTCCCACCATTAAGTTATATTAGAATTCTTCCCCTTCAACGGGCTTTAACAGGGGACACGCCGTAATAACACAGGAACATAAACGTAAGGCTCTTCCGCGTCACTCGCACATAACTCCAGTAATTAATCTTCCGTTCGTGGTTAATGGAAGGACATTAACCCACAAAAATATCTCTCTACGTGACGGTGAGGAGGTATGATTTATCTCCCATCTGCCGGTATTTACTGTTGAGAGAAAAACGGGAACCATTACGTTTTCACGCTTTCGTGTGCGATGACGTTTGTGTTCAATTTATGTTGCAATTATTCTAGCTTATCTTTTGTTTACGGCTGCGCTATTCGCCAAATGTGACAGCCCTAATAAAGCGAGCGATTAAGAACATTTATCGTTGAATCAACTAGGGATTGTGTGTGTAAGGTTTTTGTTGAATAGAAAATATATGTTTAATGGAGTGGAATATTGTGGTTTCTGCGCCAACTCTTTAATTTGCCCATTGTAGTAAATCCTGGACATTGTGGATGATGATTGCAAGCAATCAAAGATTATAAACGCCGATTTTTACCTCGGTATATTAAAATACTTTTTTAATATACCGAGTATACCGAGTAATATGCTATGCAGTTCTGATACATTAAAAGTACGACTGAGGGTTTTGATCTTGCCGGCTAGCAATTAAAACTAAACATTGGTCTTAAAGAGATCCATATTGTAGGAAGGAGGAAACACAGAGGTCGGCAAATCGTTCGACTGCCGAGCTGTTGAACATAAGAGTTAGGAGTAAGTTAGGAGAATCTATCAAACGGACCGCCCGTTTCTGCACAGAGTCGAGGTTTTTTTTCAGGTATTTTGAGGCTCCAGACCAGAGATGGCTGCCAAATTCGACCGTGGGGCGCACTTGTGATTTGTACAATTAAAGTATCTGCGGGCCCTGTACTGTACGCCCAGTTTTTGAGAGGCTAACTTAGCTCTGGCTTCAATGGGGCCTTCATATCTGAGCTGGTCACTTAGAGTTACACCAAGCATGTCAATGAAGGGCCTGTTCGGAAGATTGCTTCCATTGAAGGAGACTAGATTTTTATTTCGATCCCTTTTAGACGTAATCAGACATGAATGGGTCTTTGAAACTTTAAATTCAACGAGATTATTTTTGCCCCAACAGAAAACACTCTCGAGGTAACTGTAACTGTATTGGTAGTTACAAATGTTGACGGTTAAAGATCTACTGACACGCGTATTGGCCTTTTATATCTACGGCTCATTTTCGGCTTTCTGTGGTGGTAGTAGAAGATTTTCAAATATTGTCGTGTTATTCGTAACCCGGGAATGTTTGTTTTTCTTTTAAAAAAAAAATTACGTCTTACATTCATTAGAGAATAACGTTCACTATTAAAGTCTCTGACCTACGTTCATTACACCTATTACTAGTAATTTTCAGACAAGAATGACATGAGTTGAAGTTATTTATAAAGTTTGAGATACGAAAACCATAGAAAAGGTATAACGTGTATTCATTGTTGCGCTTGCATCATGTAAATTCTACTACGAAGGTAGAGTCACATGTTAACCCTTAAGTACCGACGTGTGGTCTGACAGACACCTCAAGCTTTTGAAAGTCTAGTTTCCTATGTTAGCGTAGTAGTATTACCCTGTACTTCTTTTTACCCTCCAAGTCGTTGCCCAACAACGTTCGTGGAGAATGGCAGTGTCGGAGCGTGCGATTTCGCTAAGTTATGGCTGTTATAAGATCGCGAGTGGTCTGTCAGACCACACGTCAGTACTTATGTAACTTTTTTTGGCCACGAATTTTTTCAGATTATATGGATTTCCTCTTTTATTTTTAGTCAAATGTTACAATGAATCAGCCAGGATCTTCGGGCACGAAATGAGCAACCTCAATTGAAAATAACAGTGTTCCTGTCACTAGAAAGAAATATGCCTTATTCCAAGGGAATTGCGCTCGTCGATAAAAAGAGTTTTTGGGTCAAATGCGCCGGAAAACTTGAGGGAAGAAAATGAAATGGAGGGTTACCAACCTAGAAAACTCTGTCATATCTGTCCCTCAAAACTAAAATGCAAGAATGCTTACAAATGTGACACTTGCACGAAACATGTATGTCTTCAATGTAGCGAGGCTGTGTGAAAAGACTTTGTAAAATTTGATAGTTCCTACAAATTGATGGTTTGTGGTTTTTCATAAAACTGCTAATTATTTGTTTTCTTTGGTTTTATAGTTTACCTAGTTATTTAACTTTAAGAATTATTTATATTTGAGAAAAAAAAAATAGATACATTAATATTTATCGAGATTAAGGAAAAAGTAATTTTTTTATTCCAAAATTTCAGCGTTTGTGATTTAAATGCTTATAATTATTAATAAAAGCGTAAATTTTTATATTTTATTTTAATTTAGCAATAAAAGATACATAAACAATATTTAAAAGCAACTGTTGAAAGTAATTTTTGAGCGTCGGGATTACCAATGTTGAAAGAATTGGTTCCAGAGGCTGAGGAGCTGGTGGAGCATGTTTGACCTGTGCTCCGTCTTCTTATCAGACGAGTGTATATTAATACTTAACCATGAGGAATAGTCAGGCTCCTGGGGGTCGCGGTACTTTCAGGCCGCGATCCTGTGTTCAAAGATTATACTGGATGATGATTGATAACACTGTACTCTTATTTGAGTGATTTAACATTTATTTAAGATTTTAATAATTTACACAATAAGTGTTTACGTATGAAACGGGTAGAGAGGTACAAAACGCGAACAGGCGGTTGAATCGAGTGCTAGGAACGGAATAATCTGCACGGTCATTCTCGGAGCGGTGCCGAGATATTTTGGGAGAGGTGGCGGTGATGCCACACGTAAAAATGAATGTAAGTGGTGCCCATACAACGTTTTTAGAAAAATACAAAAAAATACGTTTATTTTTTATATTAAAACTATGGTGGTCTGGCAGGCCTCACGTCGGTACTTATGTAACTAAAATGGCACCTCGGTTCTTAAAAGTTAAACTAAAATAAAAGATTGGATCAAAGAATGGAACAAAGATTGGAACAAAGAATGCCCGAAGATCCTGGCTGATTCATTGTAACATTTGACTAAAAATAAAAGAGGAAATCCATATAATCTGAAAAAATTCGTGGCCAAAAAAAGTTACATAAGTACTGACGTGTAGTCTGAAAGACCACTCGCGATCTTATAACAGCCATAACTTACCGAAATCGCACGTTCCGACACTGCCATTCTCCACGAACGTTGTTGGGCAACGACTCGGAGGGTAAAAAGAAGTACAGGGTAATACTACTACGCTAACATAGGAAACTAGACTTTTGAAATTAAATCTAATAGTTAAAATAAATTTAGGGTGATCTAGCAATGAAACTAAATAGTTGGTACCAGCACAGGAGGGATTTCTGAAATGGGATAAGGGATCGGATACTTATAAAGTTCGACATACCTAGTGGAGAATCTGGTAACAGAGTTCGGTTGCTTCATACACATATTTTCCCAATAATTGCACGGCGGGTGGAGCGTAACGGGAAATTTGGCGGTCCATCATTTTCGCACAATAACATTTTCGAACTTGTATTTGTTTAACATTTCCGTGTTTGTTCATTAGTGTGTTTGTACATTACTGAACTTGAGTTTGTCCAGTAAATAGAATATAGAATAAATAACACCGGAAATGCATAGCATAGATAACCATGGGAGTGTATTTCATGATCCAAAAATCTGACCATTGTTTGCATAAATTTTATGTATCGGACTGTGTTTCACGTTTTGTGGAACCGAGAGACTTAACCAACATCCAATGACAACCCTGGTAATCTTTGTCAAAGGGACCTGGTTACTGTCAAAGGAATGAGTTAAAAAGGAGCAATGAGCGAAACAATGAGCCTATTGCGGAATGCTCACGGGAATTTTGTAAACAGTCTCATTTTTATACCAATAATTAAAAATTATACCTACTGGAATTATATCTATATCTTCGTCAAAAAACCTTAATTATTTTTTTTTCAAACACGAAATTTATTCGCCACATACTTTAACTCTAATATTAACCTGTCAGGCCTCGTGCATATTCTGTCTAAGTCAAGGAGGTCTGAATATTTCCGCTTTGCACTTAAATCCAAATAAATGAAATATTTCTGAATGTATCTGAAAACTAAAAACTGTTTTTGAAAGGCAATGAAATTACGCTCTCAAATTTTATTATCAACAATGAACATATAGGTATATTTTTTTAATTTAAAAATTTTGTACACAAATGTGAAAAAAAGTTGTAAAAATGAGTCACCCTGCGTTTTTCGAACTAAAATTACTGATAACGAAATTTTTTTTTTTAAACTCATACATTTTATAAGACAAGAAACGTTATCATCCCTCACTCTTTATCGTTTCGCGTAAAAATAATGAATAAAAAATCAGAAGGGTTCATTATTTTCTTTTACAAATTGCGGTCGGAAACTTTGATTTTAAAGGTGTACATTTAAAGTTTGTTGTTAACTTTTAGATTTGAATATAAAGCGTAGTGTTTTTTCTTTCTAACACCGTTTAGATCAAATTTCTCACAATTATGATAAGGGAGACACAACGATTTCTATGAGACCTATATGAGTACTTGAATTCTTACACATCAATCTGTCTCTTGACGAATCACATTTAGGAAGATCAAATCCTTGCACTACTATACCCCCCACCATAAAATGTTGCTTTTGCTTTCCAAAATACACTCATTAAAGAATATATTATATACTAACAACATGTGTTCACAATTATGTCCTCTGCGGGGAAACTCTATCTAAATTTCTATATATACAAAAAACAGTGTTAATTTCATGCGACCTCCCAGGTAAGTATGGTCCTGTTTAAGTTTCTACAGCGCCGATGAGGTGATTTTTCACAACAACAGCGCTATATTAATCATCAAAATATTATTATTATTATTATTTTGACTCCACACAGCATCCCCAAAGATGACTAGGCCCGAGGAGAATTATTTCTTCAGGGCCTCCTGTGTGGAGCTAATGTAAATAAAAAAAGAGTTATTCGTAAAGGCGAAAAAATTAGCCTGAATAGATTAAAACCAATTAACAGAATCGATTTTTGATATTTGTAATTCCGGTAGGTCTAATTCCCTCCAAGTGTATCATTGTAATAATACTGGTACGAGAAATTCACGCCGGTGTTAATTCGTCCTGACACCCTTCATTTTATTACCTTCACCAGAATAATCCACATGGGGTGAATTTTTAATTAGAGATCAATTCGTTTACGCAACGAAACATTTACGATTACCTCTCAGCTTTGTTCGTAATCTTTAATCGTAAAATACCGTATTTCTCCTTGCGACAAAATTACGACATTCGAACAATCTGTTTATTTCCCTTCAAATGTTTTTATTTGCTAGGCGACAAAATGCCAACTCCGAGATAAACAAAGCAATTAATGCCATAAGTTTAAAGTTACGTGCCAAAAAACAGTCAAATCAGAATTTTATTGCTGGAAATTGTGACGAAAATTAATGCAAATCGGATTTAAAGAATTCAAATACTTTTTTTAATGATTACGTTACACTATTTCCTTAAATACTTAAAAATATTTTAATAAATGTATTGTTTTCATCCAATTTTAGCTACGTTAACTTTATATTTTGAATGTAACCACCAACCAATTATTAAAATAGTTTTATCAATACACATTACCAAATTTTGAAACTTCATTAAAAAACACGGTGTTTTCTTTAAAAAATTTACTCCACACACCTTAAGGAAAATATATTCATTCTAGCTCTATGTCATGTTTGGGGATTCTTCGTGGAGGGAAAATTTAAGGAATGAAGTATAGAAATTCTGTAATGAAAAAGGTGTGAAATTTGGGTAGAAATCTGGGGATCAGATGTCCTGGAATGACGCATAAGTCCATCCCTCCTATAAGGTGCACGGCGATGGATCAGAGGCTGGGGAGGTCAAAGTGTCTCCGTCAACCGGCCTCTCTCGGTCCTGCCCGCTACGCTGATGGTGAGACCTGGACAAATCTCACCTCATGAACTCGGGCGCTCCTGCCAAGTCACCAAACTTAGCGAACCATTTGAGGTGACCTATGGCAGGGGGGTTGGTTATCAATGAATGGTTCGGGGGGACGGTACCCATACCCACCCCGAAATGTGAATACGCCGCATCCACATTTCAATATAACGTCATATAAAAAGATGAAATTAAAAAATAAATAATAATATTCGTTTTCAGCTACAGTGACATCAATAACGTCGTATTTTTTAATCTTAACACATCTCACTGAAAACTCAAGGACCGCCACCGGTAATTATTTATTACTTAAATTTTAATTTTTCTACTATCGGTTTCTACACATCCATGTCATTCACTACAAAATTTAAAACTAATTAAATTAATTTTAAAATAGCTTAATTAAATCTAATTCTTCTAATCCTAATGCCCCCACCTAATTAAATCTAATAATTTCTGTACTCGTGTAAATTTTAAGTTAGTTTTGAGTTTGCTAGTGAATGACACGGATGTTTTGAATGAAACTGGTAGCAGAAAAATTAAAATTTAAGTAACAAATGTACTTTTTTTATTTTTTATTGTTTAATTCGTAACATTGTTACTGCCAAAGATTTTGAAAAACATGGTTACAGCATTGAACATAATATAAGGCAAAACAAAATAATGATTTTAATGAATTTCTACGCCAATTAAGAGTGCTAGCTCTTGAGCTTGGCGTAGGAGTTATTTCATAATTATTTCATTATTACAACATAATTTTACATAGTGTGTACAATAAATATAAACTTAGTACTAGGATGTTGTGACGTTATTTTTTAATATGGCTTGAAATGAAGTTATAACATTTTGATTGGTGATGTTATGGTTATTATTTTTTTAAGATTAATTTGACCTTTTTATTGAATGATACGAATTCTGTTTTTTTTTTTTACTTCTTCGGGAGGACTATTAAAATATTTTATGCCTTTAAATATGTAAATATAATTGTGCTGAAAATAGAGGAATTTTTACGTTAAATTTATGCCTTAATGATGAGTGAAGCGTAAATTTTTTGATTACATTTTCTTTGAATATTAATTTGTAATATGGAATCTTCTCTATCGACGTCTTTAATTTTTGGTACTTCGAAAATTTTTAACAATGATGCTGAAGGGAATGTTGGTTTTTTTTGTTTTCAAAATTACTTTAAAAATTAGTTTGTGTAACACTTTTACAGGACTTCGATTTTTTTTATATGCACCTCCCCATCCAATGAGTCCATACTGAATTAATACATGGAAAGTAAAACTCTTCATAACGAAAACTTGCAATAAGATTTTTTTCAGAGATAAAACCACGCAAAATTTCACGTTCTGGAACAAAATCTACTGGAAAGTAATTTTAACGGCATTATTAATCAATATTTTACAGGCCATTAAAAGTTTCCAGTATAATGTCTTTAGTTGGTCTTAATTGAAAGGGAAAAAACGTAAAAAATCTGTTCGCCGATATTAATGATTATTATAAAGTTGTCAAGATGAAAACTTCGCATGGAGGAATTTTACTTAAAAGTGATAATAAAACAAAGTTGCGTCCCTCGAATTGCAATATTTATGGAGTGATTTCGGTTGTTTTTCCGTGGAGCGGTGTACAGGCATATTTTTACATTCCCTCGTCTCTGGCACAACACAAGACATTAGGCTGGAAACATTTTCAATTTGAGGAATAAATTACTGTGATATATTATAATGACTGAGTTTTATGTTCTTGGGAAGTTTGTTCGATGCAAATCCTCGCAGAAAACTCCTCCGTAAGCTCGGAAAGTTCTTCGGAACTTCTCGCTTGCTCAATGCCAGGGACACACTGGCCTCGTGGGCTTTGCGAATTACTAGAAACAGGTTTATTGAAATACATATTTCTCAAATTGAATATCCGAGAAAGTTTGAGCTTGAGATGGAATCCAATACTCCAGGGGTTACCTTTTATCACGCGCACAATAATTTTGATTAATTTGTTTTGTTTTCTTTTCTTTTACTCTTCTCGTAAAAGTCCACATATTTTTTTCTATTCTTACTTGGCGTGAAATCATTAATATGTAATGAGGTTTTCGGCACACTTCCGCACGCGTCACTTTATATATTAATGTTTTATTACTCAGTTGTATAAAATATATGTACATTTGTGGGAATAAAGAAAATTTATGCATGGTGTAAACACGGTGTAAATGAAATTTGCACTTTATTGTACGGAAATGAAAATAGCAGCCTGAAAGTAATATCGTTTTAACAATAATATATGAGCGGCAAAGCCAAGCGATCCTATACAGTGAAGATGTTGAAATGAGATAATGATACTCAAAGTTTAATTATAAATCTAAGTTAGATTCCTACTAAAGCCAAACATGCCTAAACAATATTGAAAGAAAATAGAATTTTCAGTGTGCACAAGAAAGAGCAAGTGCTATTTCTCAATTCCAAAAAAACTGTTGCTTATTATTATTATATTGAATCTTAAAAAAAACTTTTGTGATCAATAAACACTAAATACTAACCTTCAGATTCAGAACCAACTGAATTCGGTACAGAAATCATTGTCTTTAGCGCTGTCATCATCAAAAACTGAAGACGGTGATTATATGATATTATTGATAGTGTGGCATAAAAATTTGTATCGTAAATTGCTATTCCAAAACACTCTAGGCATGACCGTAGAAATACTGTTCACAATTTCGTAATTAAAGGCACTTGTTGCTTGTAAAGGAACACCATATTATGACATTTTTTTCAATAATTATTGTTGTTTTGTGGTTTTGCTGTGTATATAGATTTGACCCTTTGAAACTCATATAGATAATATTAATATGGGATGTTCATTAAATATCTTCCTGTAGGAAAGGTACGGGGCGGAAAAGAAAAAGAATTGAGGCTTGACAAAAAGGAGCATTGAGCTAGTAGGAAAAGATATTACCTATACCGACCCGTTAGCAGCTGAATCGACAGATGCGTCGGGCTCTCACCCAGGCGTCGTATGTTCAATAATCTGCCAGCAAGATCTCTATCATTGTGTAATAATGGAAATATGAGGAATTAAGTATTAAACTTAAACCCTTCACAGATCACCACTTCTCACATCTACAAACATACTCACAGATACACACACACCTACACACTACGCACATCACCCAGTAATTACTAAATATACATACCACAAATAGGACACTACAAAAAACCATATCATAGGTACCCACCATGAAATACTACTTAAATATCTGTCAATTGTCTCATCACTGTAACCAGTGTATTGTTTGTTTCTATATAAATAAATAAATAAAATAAATAAGTTAGATTATTCATTACTCGGGATTTTTTAAGTATCTTAATTATTTTTTTTTGAAAGTGGCAGAACATGAAGGGCAGACGTGATGATTCAATAACGACAACGACGAATAACGACGGGTTGTTTCGCAGAATTTTAACACTTATTCATCAAATTTCAAAGTTAAAATTCAAGTTCTGTTAAAATTATTTTCAAATTCTGGTTTTAATTCATCATGGGTCAGTTGTTTCACATTATTTGGATAATAACAGAACTTGAATAGGACATCGCAGAACTTGAATTTGTTTTCTCGACTGAGTTATTTTTATGATCATGATCTGTTATTGGTTATTTTGTCTGAAAATGTGTTTGTACGTTTCGTTTCCGGTTCAAAATGATGGCCGTGTTGGATAATGCATTTTCATATGCCAGAGTTTGTTTGAGCTTACAAGAGCTGTCAATTCAGAATAATCAATATTATGGTTGGTACCTGCCTGAAAAAAGTGTGAAAAATAATTTTCATTCAGATAGTGACGTTTCTTTACACAAATTGTACAATTCTTTTTTTTACATGAGCTCCACACAGGAGACCCTGAGGAAAATAGTTTCCTTCGGGGCCTATATCATCATCGGGGATGCTGTGTGGAGGGGTTTTTTTAGGAAAGGAAGGCGAGGAGAGTTCTGGGACTGAAAAGTGTTTAAGGAGTGGGCAGGAATCTGGGGTTCAGTGTATCCTGGTCATCCGCCTCCAAGACCTGGACAAACCTCACCCCATGAACCAGGGCACCTCTGCTAAATCACCAAACGTGACTAATGGCAGAGGTGTTGGTTATCCAAAAAGGTTCCCGGGGCGGCGGTACCCATTCTCGTCTCCCAAATTGTCCTTCCTTATTTGAATCCACCTTCCTCATTTGAAACAAAGTATCGTTACGTATAATATATGGTTTGCATTTAAATAGGTGGAAGTAGGTACCTACTTGCAAATCTTATGATTTCAGAGGAAATACTGGTATTGATTTATTGAAGAGAAAACCTACCACTTCACAGAACTACTACTCGTAGTTACTGCCTTTAAAAGTGGGCCAGATCTTCGCCAACTTCCGGTAAGTTTATTTGTTCGCCATCCCAGTCCGACTCTATTCAGCAGCACTCCTCAAACATTCAAAACACACAAGTTTTAATCGGATAACTTTCGTGTTCTGCTTCTTGTTAAACCGAGCTGCTAATGGCGAGCCCCGAAGCTTCACGACGTGTTGGCGTGAAAAACTACAGCACGGATTAACCGAGTGATACACTTGAGAATGTAAACGCCAGAGCCGGAAATATATAACGAAGGTTTTCGTGTTACTGAAAATGTTATTGCTAGCGGCACGACATAGTTCCGTGTTAGATATCAGAGCAACATAGTTTTTGATTGGAAAACAAAAAAGTTTTTTTGAAGCGAAAATTTCTTTAGCACCGTTGTGATTTGAAACTCGGTGAAACGAAAAATAGCGATTCAAAAAAGAGACAAACTCATAGGTACATCTAAAGGATTTTGCCTTCGAGAGAACGAGATAGCAATGAAATATTTTATTTAATTCACGGGTACTCCGTTCCAATATAATATGATAAATCCACAGTCCCATGCAGTCTCCTTTAGTGTAGTGGTATAAAGCGCCTGATTGCTGCAGACATCTAGCAGGCCGAGGATCGAATCCTACGAAATCCAAAAAAAATGATATGTATTTTGGTAAAATCAATATCCAATCTTCAAACCACTCCAAAATGAAAAGGCAAAAGAAAACATAAAAGAAAGGGACATCTAGCGACTCAAAAGAGAAAATACAAATACTAGTAAGTCGACCAAATTTATAGGAAAAAATGCACTGGAATTCGACGACAAAAATATGGAAAAAAATCATTCTCAACATTGATAAAACAAGTGCTTCATATTCTCCCCACTCTTGTCTACTTTAGGTTTCTGAAAGTTTCACTTATACCGCGTGTGAAATGCACATTGCACACTCTGATTCTTTTTATTCTTTTTTGCTATTGGTAACCGTTGGTAACAATTACACATGTCGAATGTGATTCCATTTCTTTTGTTTTTTGTGCAGTTTTATGCACGTTCAAAAATTCAAGCAGGAAATAAAAAGCAACCATTTTTTAGGCTTACAAAAAGACAACGAAAGATTTAAGAATATAGTTGAAATAAGTCTCTAGTGCCTAGGATGAACGAACTATGCATGAAGAATGAGTTAATGATGAATGTAAGCAAGTCTAAAGTCATGGTGTTTAAAAGAGAAAGTACGAAAACAGTGTGTGATATAGTTGTGAATGATGAATACTTGGAGCAGGTGGATGAGTTTGTGTATCTGGGTAGTACGTTTACGAGAGATGGGAAGGCTGATAGAGATATTGAAAGAAGGGTAAATGCCGATAACTCCATTAATGTGGGACTGAATGCCGTTGGCTCTAATAAAACAGTGTCAATAGAAGCGAAGTTAGCAGTCCACAATGGAGTCCTGGTACATGTCCCCTGATGTATGGCAGTGAGGCATGGAACTGGCAGAGGAAAGATGAAAGTAAACTAAATGCTGTTGAAATGAGATCCCTGAGGCGTATATGTGGCATATGTGAGAAATGTGGAGATCCGCAAAGAATGTAAGGCTGATGTTAAGCATAATGAGTAAGATCTAGAAAGGGCCCCTCAGATGGTTTGGGCATGTAGAACAAATGAACCAAGAAAGTATTGTCAGAAGAATATATGACGCAAATGTGAATGGTAGAAGTTGAAGACACCCGAGGAAGACTTGGCACGATCAAGTGAATCAGATACTTGAGTCGGGCCGTGTCAAAAGTCAGAATAATAGAAGAGTATGTATGAGACGATGGATGAATGTGAGTGAGGCAAAGAGTGTGTGCCAAGACCGAGGTGTTTGGCAGTCCGTCCTCTCTGCCTACCCCTGCAGGGTAACGATGGTGATGGTTAGTTAGTTATTTAGTTAGTTAGTTGAAATAAACATTTATTATGATCCGCACAATTCAACAAGTTAACATTGAACTTGTCAAGATCACTTAAGTGTTGGTTTTGCAACGGTGTGAAAACGCTGAATCGAGGAATAGGCAATGTTGTATTCTGGGGCAGTTTAATTTATTTGGTCATGTTGTTCTTGTGGATATGAGGGTACGCATACAGTCGAATTTGGTTTGGAAAAGTACTTTAAATTGTAAAGAGTTAAATTGTTTATTTTATTTCTACCTTCTAATGTATGTATTTTTAAAGTAGGTATAAATACCTACAAATCTTATTAAAATAAGAAAATATGAAAAAATTATAAAAAATTGTAAACCCCTTGGTTATATAAATAAGTTCGGCCGTGTTATTAAACAATATGAAACAGGCAAAATAGCGACTTGTCTTATTACAGCTATGGCTCACAAAAGCAAAAAATATGTTTTTTTTCACACAAATGTTTTTCACATTTAATGTTCAGAGTTTTTGTTGATTTATCATGCTTTATCGTGCAGATTTTAGTTACAAAGTTATTTAAGTAGCAATTTTCCGGGTTACGAATAACCATGAAATATTTGAAAATCTCCTACTACTGCCACAGTCAGCGTAAAGAGGAGGACTTGGCCAGCCGAGGAATTGAACTCACAACGCCTGTTGTACCAACAACAAGTGAGTACCAGACGCGATGCCAACTCAGCCACTGGCCGTTCAAAGATGTAAACCTTAAAAAATCCTTCGTTAAGAGAATCACACCTCTTTGTTGAAACTACTCGATTGAACTAATTATTTTATTTTATAGAATTAACATTAAACAAAGTTGTACGAAAAAATCTTTTCTTCCTAGTTAAATACCTCATATACACATAACGTGGGATTTTTTCATCCATTTATTACATTGTTCGAACGATTGGTCTCCACTGAAGCACGCAATAAATTGTTGCAAATGTATGTTTAATGATAAACGTAATTAACAGAGAAAATACATCATAATTGATATTTTCCAAAGCCCAATAGACGGGATTATTGTTCGAGTAGATATCATAAAAGGGGTGTATAATAGAAACTGCTATTTCAATAAAATACCAACGCATTGTCCGGATGTTATGTCAGTTTGAAAAATGGTTTTCCCGGAACAATCCTCGGCCTTCGAAGCATAAAATCAACAGATTGCTAAAACAGTACACATGAAGCACGCGCAACTTTATTAGCTGGATCAATAATTGAATCCAGTAACTTACCCTTCCAAAGGTCAACACTCTCGTGTATTGTTCCCCAGGAGTAATCTTTTAACACCCCTGAAACGATAACATCTAAATTAAATTCCGCTATTCAATCCCGTTGAGAGCAAAAATAAATCCCTTAAAAAGCTTCAGTGAGAAGTTGGTGAAAAGATTAAAAGAATTTCCTTATCGTTTTGTGGCAGATTGCTTCGAGTCTTCATTAATTTTTCTATGGAAGTTAAATTGCTTTCCGCAAGAAACCCTAGGAAAAAGATGCGGAACACAAGTTTTGAACAATTTTTTGTAGTGAATTCTTTTAAACTTTAAATCGGCAGAAAATTATTTGCAATCGACGCAGAGGGGCGGTAAATAAAAATCAACGAGGATTTTCCACGGAAACTTTTACTCACGTTTTAAAGGTAAAGAGTTTATCTTGAATTTATTTTCGTTAAAGTTTTTTAACATTCAATCTTACAAGCTTCTGCAAAACTGATTCGATGGCAGATTTGATTAAAAGTTTAAATTATTTTCGATTCGTATTCGTATCGTTGTTTTTAAAAAAATCTTCTTTGCATGTTTACAAAGTTGAGAATCGTGAACATTTTCTAGTCTTATTCTAGTCTGTTTTTTTTAAATGATTTTTAATTCATTGTAAATTTAATTTTGCCATCAATTTCAGTTATGTTCTCTACAGCTTCTAAAGCTTTTTAAAATTAAAATTTCTGAATCATTGCGCACCAATTTAAAATAATCTTTGATGAAAATAATTGCTTCAAGTTAGTCGAACTCTTAACTTTGGGATCCTGAGAAAATTATTTTATCTATTTATTACAGGCCCTAATGGCTTTTACATTCATTGTTTATAAGTTAAGTATCACAGTACTTTTAAATACTTTAAAACTAAAACAATAAAGAAAATATAATATATTGAAAAAAATGTAACAACAATAGCATATAACACAAAATAAAATATATTGGTAAAAATGATAAGAAGTCACACATAAAAAGATATCCAATGTAAAAAAATAGCAGAAATTATCCACGACAATTTGTGTCTAGATTTATAAAAAAAATTGAAATAAACAATGTTTATACTGATTATACTGATTGTTTATAAGGTGAAATATATCTGCAAAATCAGAATATTTATTTCCGAGATTGTGAAGTTTCGGAATCGGGGAATTTTGGTAAGAGAGTGTCCTGGTGTTGTTAAAATAAAATGTTAGTAAATTTCGGCAAGTTTGAGAATGTGGATGTTGATTTATCGAAGTAATTCAGGACAGTCAATTTTGTAATGCAGTATTTTATGTAATAACATTAAATCTGTGTTTATTCTTCTTTCTGAAAGTTTTAATAGGGATATTTTATCGAGAAGGTAATTATAATCAATATTTTGTACAGGAAATGTGCAATTAATAGTTTATAAACCATTTACCACTTTTATCACCCTACACTGGACACCGTTTAAAAATACGTTTTTTTTTCATTAAGGTTAAACGCAACGTACGTCATAATCTACGCATTCACAGATGGCGCCAATAAAATTATTTCAGGTTTTAGACACTTTTGCAAGTTATGCTTTAAGCTATTAATAATAATTAATTGTTCGCGCCCATACATACGCAAAATGAATATGAATAAATAGTTTTGTCAATAAAAAAACTCAAATCTTTCAAGAGAGGCTGACTAATACAAAATTGCATCAGTGATTCAATCCAATATTGTATTTGTCAGCCTCTCTTGAAAGATTTGAGTTTTTTTATTGACAAAACTATTTATTCATATTCATTTTGCGTATGTACGGGTGTGAACAATTAATTATTCTCAATATTTTAAAGCATAACTCGCAAAAGTGTTTAAAACCTAAAATAATTTTATTGGCGCCATCTGTGAATGCGTAATTATTTTTAATATTGTAATTTGAGGTTTTGAACCAATGTTTCCGACTTCCAGCTACCTTCTCTTATTTTTCTTGCAGGAATTTTTCGCTGAAAATTAAAATTTTCGCCCTTTCTTACGATGAAAGAAGTTTTGCTCAAGAATTTAAAGTGCATGGGTTGGAGTTTTGATTCAAAGAATGCTGAAGAGAAAAATGTCGGATTTACCGCTTTGTCTTTTAATACAAAGCATGGAATTTGTATACTTCTAGAAAATGTATATTACACGTTCTTTAGTCAAAACATTTTTCTGAAATCTTGAAAACTTAACCAAGCACTGACTTGAATCATAAAATCTTTCGACATGGGATTAGTTGGGGGAAGTTAACTTTAAAAAGTTATATTAAACGCACAAGAGTCCGAACTGCTATATAGATATTTATATATTTAGGGTGCTTCAAAAAACGCACGCAATTTTCGAATTTTCTAAGGAGCACCCTTTCATGTGTTTCCAAATGCCTAAAAGATTTTATTAATTTTTTTTTACATTAATTCCACACAGGAGAACCTGAGGAAAACATTTTCCCTCAGGGCCCATGTCATCTTTGAAGATGCTGTGAGGAGGGTGTTTTTGAGGAGAGGAAGGAGTGAATATGGTCTTGAAGAAACCCTTGTTGTAAGAGGGAGGAAACACAGAGGCTGGCAAATCGTTTCACATCCGAGCTGTTGAACTCAAGAACTAGTCGTAGAAACGACCCGTTCTCATGTGACTAATGTCAACCGTGTACAAATGTTGGGTGCGTGTTTGGCGTGCTTCCCGACTATGCACCGGTGCCGAGAGGAAATGAAATTATTAATGGTTATTACCCTATTTAAAGTTTCCCCAATTACTTTTGTTATTAAAATTCGACTGTACATAACAACCTTCATCGAATTTAAGCAATATAAGTTATTGGGGAAACTTTAAATAGGGTATTAACCATTAATAATTTCAGTCAGTTTACTCATAAATTAGAAATTAGTCATCGAAATCCTATCTAGAAATAACTTAAATACCTGTTATGTAGGCGGCATGACCGCAATTTGATAATGCCTTCAGAAGGCGAAACAGCTGTCACGCGTAATAATAATTACCTAGCAGAATTTGTTTATAAATAAACTGTTTTTATAAATTGAATAATAATATTATTCAATATATACCTGTTGTGTTATGAATCTTTTGTTTTTAGACTTGTTACCAAGTTTTTTTTTATATATATTTAACAAGTAAAAATACATAATCAATCACTTTGAATCATTAGCAGACTTCACAAGCTTTGTATACAGTCCACAAAAATAGAATATTCCCGAGGGAGAACTTTGCTAATAATTATTATTACGGAATAATAAGGCCGAAAAGGACCAAAATAACAAAGAAGGGGAAGAAATATGCCATAATGTTACCACTTAAAATGGAAGATAGACATCTTAATCTGTAATATCGCGAGCAAGCTAGAGTAGTGACTTACTAACTTCAATGTAGAAGAGAAACGGTATGAGAAAAAAATTGAAGATATTGTTTTTTTTATATGAATACCGCACAAGAGTCCCAACTGCTCCCGTCTGGAGCCAGTGAGACTATGGCATCCCCAATTGGAGTATGTTTTGAGGCTGAAGGTAGTGGGGAGGGGAAGGAGATGGGGAAGAGGAAGGTGGGAAGTACCTGGCTATTCAGATCTGGTCACCAAACACGGCCAAAGCCATTTAAATTCTCAATGGTGGTCTTACACCAGGGCGATACTGAGAGTATCTTCCACTCTGGAACGTGCCGCAAATATACTATATATTATTTTAAATTAATAAATTGTGAAATAACACAAATTAATCAAATAAAATTTATTTTATTTAAAAGGTGAAACACAAAATGTTAATTATTTTTTACGCAATCCATTCAATGAACTCAATAAATGTACGTAAAAGTTCATTAATTATCATTAAAACTAATATTTAGTATCATTTTGAAATTTCGAAAAATCCCGCTTTTCTGCGATGTTTTTATTTTTTTAATGAATCCTAACGTGCGGCTTGTATTAAACGGAAATTTAAACCTTATCGCCATCTACACAAGAAGCGTTATTGATAGCCGCCTGATCCCGATTTTTACTTAAGAGCATAATATAAGCGCTAGAAATATTTCGATTCTCGTGCCTACAAAATTTAAAATCGCGCGTCGTATTTGCACGAGGAAAGGAAAGTAAGCGATAAAATGGTTTTTATTTATTTCGTGCATAATTTTATAAGAATGAAAAAAAATTAGAACATACAAAACCTCAAAAATAGTTTTAGCCATAAAGGGGTATTTTTTTAAATTGTTTCTTATATCTTCATAGTTGAGTAGTGAAAAAACATTTTTTTAGTGGTTTTTGCTTATATTTTTTGTTATGTAAATAATAATTTTATTGTAATTCCAATACATACAAAAGCTAGTAAAAGCTTCAATTTATCCGTAGCATACTTTTTTATGTTCATAATGTAAACCGATTCGTCGTAAAGATGAATCTAAATAGGATTTCACGTATAGCTTCATCTTAAAGTAAGCTTCTGTTTTTTTCTTCCACTCTTCTCGTATTTTCAGAAATTTCTCCATCTTTTGTGCGGGTAATTATGTCTTTATAAGAAATGGTGAAACTCCGGTCATTGTCTTTTTTTATATATAATTAGTAGTCGGTTCTGCTTGTTTCATCTACAAATACAATAGCTATAGTAAAAACAATCCATTAGCATTTTTAGATAGGTGATAAATATTTATAAGATTTCGATTTACTTACATAATGCTTCGAATAAATATTTATTGTCTGGTTTAATTAACATTCTGTTGTTTACATGAACCAATTATTTGTTTGATAACTTTGTTTATCAGAGAGCGTGATTTTCATTAATATTCTACGAATATTAAAAGGAAATTTTATATTTTTCATCGCAGTTTCTTTTATAATTACTACTAAGCAAGCTTTACTTTAGCTATCCCATGAAATATCATAGGATTATAATTGTAGGATTTGTTATTTGGATTAAATATTTTCCTCGTTAGGAAACTTTAAAAATCATTAGTGTTTAGGTGATGCTTAAAATAATTTATATTTTTTTTTATCTAGATAAATTATTTTAGTGAAAAGCGCTTTTCATAAATCTAGCTTTAAAAAATGAAGATGAATTAATTGTTTCCGCCTATATATTTACAAAATGAATTCAAATAAATAGTTTTGTACATAAAGTCAAATCTTGCAAGAAAGGCTAACAAATAAAATATTGTATCGGTGATTCAATTCAATATTGTATTTGTTAGCCCTTTTTTTTAATTTGAGTTTGTTTATGTACAAAACTATTTATTCATACTCACATTGCGTGTGTGCGGGCGCAATCAATTAATTAAATATATTTTAAAGCATTACTTGTAAGTAGGCGTTTTCCTTAAAATAATTATAATCGTGCCATCTATGAAAGAGTAGATTATGAATTATATCACCTTAAGGTGTATTTCTTTGTTTTTTGACAGATTTAGATCTGAAAATTTTATCAAAATTTTCTGTATGATTTTTTTCTTGATTTTTTTACATTCCGTAAAATAATAATAATTTCACAGAATATTCGATGTCGGGTCTAGCGATCCAATAACCAGTTGTTTTTCAACAACACCATATTTATAGGAAAGTTGCGGCGAAAACAATGATGGCTGTTGACTTATTTCTTGCTGGAGGGCTAAGATGAAATTTGAGACATTATTCTTGTGAAACAAAACAATCACATTGTTTTTTCCACGTTGTTTGTTCGCGTCGTTGTTGTTATAATAACAAATATTTCCAAATCCAAAGTGATTGCCTTCTACGAATTACATGACATTACAATTTTATTACACTAAACATTATTTTTTTGTAAATCTGACTTCGCGGAACTTCGATGACTGTACGCAAAAAAATATTTATATTTTGTGACCCGTGCCGCTGATAGCTCCGTCGTTACCCCTGCCTCTGTCTCTTAAAAGACACAGTGATAGAGAAGAGAAATAAAAATAAGAAACGAATGTTGGTTAGTATATTTATGTCGAGAAAGTGAATGATAGAAAAAGTCGGGAACGTCTGAGAAGATATGGCACTATCAGGTGAATCAAACACTTGATTCAACAAGTGTCAGAATAGTAGAAGCGTATGGAATGTGAACAAAGCAAGGAGTCTGTGCCAAGATAGGGTAGTGTGGCGGTTCATTCTCTCTGACTCCCCCTGCGGAGAAATGACGCGCATGATGGTAGTTAGATAAGAGGTTTCATTATAGCTTTTAGTGACAAGCCTTTATGGACTCAATGTCACTTAAGACCAAACTCATCGAAAAATCATTTAATTTAATTTCGGGCAAAATGTCAAGATCAAAGTGTCAAAAACAGGCTCCGCACATTCAAATTAATTCATTTAATTTCGAGCGGAGGTCAAATCTGGAGATAATTACATCAATCACATTAGGGTTTGATTATTAACGCAGGATTTAATCATTTTGGCACCTAACCCAAAATTGTTGACATTTTCAAGTGAAAGGCCAAGAAGTGGCTTATGATGAAGTTGTTTGAATATGCTTTCAACGCCAGCAATAATTTTTTTTTTACCAAAACACTTGTTGTTAATTAAAAAATCAAAGGTTTTTAAATCAGATACTTGATTTCTGTGAATCAGCAAAAATAAGCAAAGGGTGAGCCTTAGCGCGATGAAATTTCCGCAGCTTTAGAAGTTCAAAACTTTTGAAGTTTTGAAGTTCTTGGTCAATGACTTACAGCGGACATTTTCATGATCTGCTGGGGTTTCTACTTGTCTATTTATAGTATTATTTTTTGTTTATTTATTTATATAATCGTATCTAAGTTATATAAAATTCAAGTCATTTAGAGGTTCCTCGCAAACTTCAGTCACCTTCTTATTACGCCATTGACAATATTGTACCTACCACATTTCTGTAAAAGCAATTAAACTCTACGTATTATCTGGACTTCATTATTTACGTTATAATTGACACAAACTTGATGACGGCAGCTTCGGTATTATTTTTATATTCCGCACCGTAATAAACGAGGGTTTGAGGCGAAAGCTTGTTTCATACATAATTTAAATATTACGACACGAGAAACTTGAGTGCCGACAGTCTATTTACACAAAGTATTGAAGGTACGCTGGAACAAGTAATTATTTCCACATTTTCATCTGAAATATAAGGCACCTTTGTATTTTTTATGAAGCAGCACGAACCCACGAACGGTCTGAACTAATATATGAAGTAGACAGGTTTTTTTCTCTGCATTCTTTTTTCTTGAAACAAAAATGTTTTCAGACTGCTACGTCTTTTCCATCACGAGCTATTAAGAGGAATATAAACGCTAGAAATATTTCGATTCTCATGTCTGCAAATTTAAAAATCGCGCAAATAAGCGAAAAAGTGGTTTTTATTTATTTTGTGCATAATTTTATAAGAATGAAAAATAGTTAGAACAAACGAAACCTCAAAAATAGTCTTAGTCATAAAGGGCTATTTTAAAAAAAAATATTTATTTTATAATTTCATAGTTAATTCATGCAAAAACATTTTTTTAGTGGTTTACGCTTATATTTTTTGTTATGTAAATAGTTATTTTATTGTAATTCCAGTACATAGAAAAGCTAGTAAAAGCTTCATTTTACCCTTAGCATATTTTTAGATGTTCATACTGTAAATCGATTCGTCGTAAAGATTAATCTAAATAGTATCTAAATAGGATTTCACAAATATTCATCTTAAGTCAGACATCTGAGATGGTCCAAACTTCTGTAGGGAACCCGCTTGCATAGCTCGGGTGTAAACTGTGCGACCTAAAGTTTAAGATGAATCTAAATAGGATTCACGTATAGCTTCATCTTAACCCAAAAAATAGCCTACTTCTTTGCGACGTAAGCGACACACAAGTATTGCTTTTTTTTCTTTATATCGCAACGTAGCGCACTATCTATCTCAGTATACTCAGTTGCCGAGCAGCGCTTGCCAAGGGCGGCTGTGTCACCACACTAAATACAATAATTATGGAGAAATACATACACCATACGTTCGAAAAACGTATGATTATCTTTTGTGTAACTTACGGAGTTATTTTAACGGGTTACATGCCAACTGAGAATAAGGTCAACTCAACACCTCCTTGAAAAGTCATTAAAAGCTATGAAAAAAATTATTTTAAATTAGCCGATAACCTTAACCTAAGGCAACCTATTTAACCAATCTTTTAATATATTTCTTATCATTCAAAATTACTTATCTGGGATGGTTCTGAGTTGATTTCATTTCGTTGTCCGGTCAGCCTTTTATTTTAAATTAAAACTTGACGACTGATTAGCATTTTAATTTTCTTAGCATATACAGAAAATACAATTGAGACGTAAATTAAAAAAATATTTTTATCTATAAATTAGATTATCTTTCTAGGGTGAACTTTGATATATATATATATAACTTTGATAATATACCTTTTGCTCGATCAACGACATTTTTTTTGATCAACGCCCGTACTGTACAGGGCATTGGAGGTTATCCACCACTTTCCCGCCTTGGTATAAGTAACTGATGGTTACTCCTTCAAGGCTCTCGCAAGGACTCTAATTTTTTTCGAAAGAATGAAGCTACATTTAGTTTTGAACGAATCTAGACCTCCAATGTCCCTGCATACAGTGTTAGTAAGCAGTATGCAAGTGCTTACATGATAAACTTGATACAATGGTGTTAGTAAAACATATATAAAGGCATGGAAAGATGATAAAAAACAAGATGAAGGACGCTTGCGGGGGATTGTATCTTGCGTATGCTGCAAGCACCTGGAAGAAAGGGAAGATACAAACATGTTTTAGATACAAATAAATAGCTCTACAATCTGAAAGGGTTCCCTCTCTCGTCGTCTGGCAGTACCAGCAAGAATGTTTGTGGCGGTCGGTCAAACCTTAACGAGACAGGGCTGCCGCGCCCCTTAGCCAGTTCCTCGGTTGTGCCTTGAGGAAAGTAACTGGGAAATAGGGGCAAAATGCCCAAAGACCCTAAGGACTGAAGCGTCGAGTTGCCGGAGGCAGGGCGGAAGGTCGCCGAGGTCGCCCGGCCAAACCTCATGCCCACACATGTTACTGGGGGAGGCGCAGTACAGGACTGTACAGGGCAGATACTTTAATAGTCCACAACTGCTAACCCTGTATAAATCACATGTGCGTCCTACTGTTGAATTCAGCAACCACTTCTGGTCTGGAGCCCCAAAATACCTAAAAAAAACCTGAACTCTTTGCAGAAACGCTCGGGCCGTTTGATAGATTCTCCTAACTTAACAAACGTATTGCAATCTTTAGAGCACAGGCGTCAGGTGGAAATGCTGTCCTTGTTCTACCGGTATTACAATGGAAGATGCTCCGAGTAACTATCGTTGGGAACTATCCTAGGAACTACAGGAACGCCATTGCTCCCCTCGGCACCGGTGCACAGTCGGGAAACACGCCAAGCATGCGCCCAACATTTGTAAACAGTTGACATTAGTAAATGAGAACGGGTCGTTTCTACGACTCTTTCTTGAGTTCAACAGCTCGGCTGTGGAACGATTTGCCGGCCTCTATGTTTCCTCCCTCCTGCAACATGGGTCTCTTCAAGACCCATGTTCACTCCTACCTCTCTCAAAAACACCCTCCACACAGCATTTTCAAAGATGACATAAGCCCTGAGGGAAATCATTTTCCCTAGGGCACCTGTGTGGAGTCAATGTAAAAAAAACGCCCACTTTGAAATTTGTCAAATTTGCACAGAAAATCTGGTGCCCCCATTTTTTTTAACTTACCTTTTTCAAATTACCTTAGTTGTAAAAACAGCAAATATTATTTTAAAACCCCATTATTATATGGATTGGAGAGATAGGGTGTGACTCATATCCTATTTCTGAGATCAAAGAATGTTTCAATGAGAGGAAATAATACATACTTAATCATATTTAAAGTATTTTTTGTGAAAAAAAAAAATCGATAATCACAAACAATTTTATTTAGTTAACTTAACCATGGACTACGTACGTGAAATATAAAGCTGCATCTACATTATTACATGCAAAAGCGACTGTAATTTAGCCGTCTATATGGGACTCCAAGAATTCGTGAAGATTCCGTCGTGTTTTATAGATAGAAATTTTCTGCCGTCGCTCTTCTAGATATCCTTTAGCCCCCCTAATTTTAAGCCCTCAGCGCCCACAAAGAGGCGTTATCGCCTGCTTTGAGAAAGATTGTTCGACGCCTTAAAAATAGGTTAATTACAAAACAAAAATTGGCCGAAATCAGGTAGAAAAGGAATAAATACGTGTAATTTTCCGATCGAAAGCACAAACTTCTATTCACTTACGCTTTCACGCATAAAGAATAAAAGGATTTTAAAAATTCTTTCACCAATAGAAAGCTACATTATATGCGAGTACTTTAGGCTGTATATAATGGTAAGCTCTGGCGTTATGAAATTTTAAATATTAATATATTACATTTATTATACGTTTTCTGTCCGTAAGAAAGCGAATTACCTATTGCTAAGCAAAACAAATCGTTGCAGTGATAAACAAATCGTTGCCATAGAAACGATGTTGATATATTTGCGGGAAGTTATATTTCAGGCGTCTTAGTTAAAATCTATTTGTAAAAATGAATCGCTGAAATGCATGTGAAATGTACGCGCATAACTGCCGAACGACTGCATCAAATTGGATAATTCTTTTTTTTGTGTTCGTTATTTTGTATAAAACTACTGGTGAGCTCGGCATTATGAAATTTGCAATAGGTGGCACCCGAGCTTTTTGAAAACTGAATATACTGGGAATGAATGAATGAAATGCAGGAGGGGGGGAGAGGAACCAGGGAGGGGGAAGGAGAACCTCAGAGGGGGGAGGGGAACTCGGGAGGGGCGTTAGCGGGACGGGGGAAAGGGGGGAGTGGAGTGGGGAGAGGGAATGTAGAGGAGGCGGAGCGGAAACGCGAGAGGGGAAGGGGACGCGGGAGAGGCAGGGGAAGCGGAAAGGGAACGGGAACGGGACGAATGGGAAAGGACACACAGAGAGAAACAATTTCTGTATTAGATGGCATAGCAACGCATGCCGGGTACCAACTAGTAGGATTATAAATCGATTCCAAACTTTTTCACAAATCGTAAAGATTTTTGTTTTCTATTTAAGTATATGAACACCGCCAAGTTGTAATATTAAAGATTATTAAACATAAACAATTTAAATAAATTCAAACACACATTACTTCTCTAACTAGAACGTTTTCCAATGCCGACGACTTTCCCTTTTATTTATACCACTAATTCCGAACCCACTTCTACATCTGCTATCTCATTCACCGCATAAACAATATATTGAGTTGTTTAACTGTGCCTAAATTATTTTAATATCCATGAAACAATATGAAAAATGACCCCTCGAAGCGTGGGAGTAAATGAAATAACTCTGGCGTCGACACCGAGGGGGGACGTTGATAAATTTGAGGTCGGGTTGACGTGAATACGAATGGAGTCGCTTACGAAGAGGACCCATACTTTAAAGAGACACCCAAACATCGATATAACGTGGAACAGATGAGTCCTTTACTACTCTTCAGTTGTTAGGTAGTTATGGTAGTACAAAGTTATCCGATTACGTTAAATAAAATGGAATAATCCAACACTTTATTTTGACAAATATCGAAAAGAAATACGTTTCACTATAAAAAAAACTTTCCTTAAAAAATCCTATAAATTAACAAAAAAACTGTCGGCGTAATGAAATTTTGAATTTTAATCCGTTGAAAGTACAAATACTTATAAGGCGTAACTCTTCAAGGAAACACATTATTCCTCCGAGGCTCTTATTATAATATATCCAACTTCTCCAGATGTTTCAACTTTTTTTAAAACGTTTTTATTTTAATATTATATTATTCATCAGTTTAAAAATACAAAACAAACAGAATGTCGCCTTGCCTTATTATTTTACAGTTAAATAGGTATTTTCGAGCTATATTAAAGCTGGTGTGAAAATGGTTTTGCGAGCCAAAAAATGTGTTTACCTAGAGTTTTCACAAATAGTTCACCAAGTCGTCGTCTCAGTTCTTATTTGTCCAACAGACCATATTAGTTTTTATTCACCTTTATTTACACCTTAAAATTAAAAATAAAGTATAAAAATCATAGTTAACCACTTAACTAAGAATTTTTTAAACTAATGAGACATTTACCTTTACGTAAATTACTTTATCTTAAACACCTATCATAATTTTTCATTGAAATAATGAAAGAAAACCTTCTCCTCCTATAAAAAATGGTCTGTTGGACTAAAATGAAATAAAGCGACGAAGTGGTAATAATTATTCAAATAAAACTATCAAATTTAGTGCAATCTTATTTGTGTTTTCCACAGCTATTTGTTGCAATGGATAATGTGGAGTTATCGATGGATCAAAATGATTTACACAAAAAAGCTTGTGATACGGACCTTTGCATGTTTGTATATTTTGAGTCCGCCATCTTTATATTTCCAGAACTTTGATATATCCGTTACCAACCGATGTGTAACGTAACACCTACTGAGTACTTAAATAATATTATGTTCGCTATTTCATTAAAAATATATGCATATATATTTGAGCGCATATTTAAAACAATAGCTTGATGTCAGCATGAAATTAATTGACCCTTATCACCCTAATATGACAATGTAAACTCTGGGCGCATTCAGACAGGAGTAAAAAGATTCTTGGCATTGGCGTTCAGCCGTTTATACGAGCGCCAGGCGCTTTTGAAGATGGGTTTTTTCTTTGGATTTTCGAACAGACAAACAGCACGAAGGTGGTCAATTTTTTTTTTTTTACTTGAGTATTAAGTAAAGTTTAAAATATCGGCTATTATTTAAGACTAAATTGTGATAATCACATTCGTTCGTTCTGTGTATATTTTTCGGTATCTTCAGCCTCTGATTCTTAGGCCAGTCTTTTCACAGAATATTTTTGACATTATCAGAAGGTGTGTCAAAGATGGATCTGTGGGATATATGATATTTGGTTTTGTATAAATCAAATAAGCATTTAATACCGTACTTAAAGGACAATTTACATCCGTACCATAATTTATATTTGCAAAATATTCGTATATGAAAAGTGGAAGCGAACAAGCAGCGATTTACAAGCTGTTACGTCGTCGGCAATCTGGAACATTCATTAAGTCACAAATAATTGCCCAAGTTGCCTCTAAAATCATGAAACACTAAAATCTTAAACGGGCTACATCTTATAATTTAAAGCAAAAATAAATAAAGTAGCTCACATCCGTACTAGATATTTGATATACTCGTACATACCTTTTGATTACAGAAATAATTTTTCAGTTCGGTTGGGTTATCCTAATTTAAGATTTGTATGAAACTGGCCGAAATGGGCCGCGCCTACGTTCCTCTTAATGTAAAAATATTTTTCTTTCAATATATTATTTTATAAAATTATTATCCTCAAAAAATTGTTAAAAATTGAAATTTTAACAATAATAACATGTACAGAAACAATCAATAGTGTTAAAAAAATAACTGTTTCTTTGTATTTCTAAAATATAGGAGAACTTTTGGGATCAAATAATTTTAGATCTCGTGCAGGCTAAAATTTAATCTCGCATTTTTTTTAAATGGCCTTACCTAAAAACGTATTCTGACAATTAGCAATAATCCAGCATTCAATTTAATTCACAGTAGGCCATCTTGAGTGTTCTTTATCAAGCTGTGGAAGTTTTACACGAGTATATTTTTTCGTTATTCATCGCGCGAAGTCTCAACGAGCGCTCCGCCCGCATACGCTTTCGTCGAACTTTCTCGAAACAAGGAAACTTTGATAGCGCGAAAGCTTCCTTTCATTTCACTTACACCGAACTTGCTCGGGTCCCAAATAATTTCTGAAGCCTCATTCACACAATGAACCCTCGGCACGATATAGGTATTATTCAACATCATGATTGTGTGAGGTCTAAGCAAGTTTAAAACGTAGCCCAATGATTTTCCAAGATGTTTTTGTCAGCTGTAAACTAGCAAACAAATTAGTTAAATTAAATCATTTGCAAATTACTTCAGCTTTTACGTAACTCTTTGTAATTGGTAAAAAATCATACTTTAACCACTGGAGCGACAACGCAATTTAAAACTTTTTCCACCGATTGCTCGACATTTTTTGGTGATCTTGAATATTTTCCACCCGAATTAAAAAAAAAATCATATCTCCGAATTTCAATATGGAGAGAAACAAACTGATTATAGATCTATATTGTCAATGAATTCACCTATTTTTGTCAATTATTAAATATTCGTAGAATCTGCAAAATCGTAAACTTCTACTTAATTACTTACAAATAAGGGAAAATTTGCCAAAATTGGCAGCAAAGCAATCGGAGGTATTTTCAATAGTGCCATATTGTTGCAAAAAGCGCTCCATAGGCTAAAATCTTTTTAGGACTACTTTAAGTACGGCCGGCGTAGTCCTGCGGTAAGGCTCTTGACTTGCATTCCGAAGATTGCGGGATCGAATCTCGGCATGGCAATTCGATTAATTTATGTTATTTCACAATTTATTCATTAAAAATAATATATAGTATATTTGCGACACGTTTCAGAGTGGAAGATACTCTCAGTATCGCCCTGGTGTAAGACCACCATTCAGAATTGAAACGTGGCTTGAAATGGCTTTAGCCGTGTTTGGTGACCAGATCTGAATAGCCAGTACTTCCCACCTTCCTCTTCCCCATCTCCTTCTCCTTCAGCCTCACAACGGTTCCATGCCAACTGGGAATAATGTCAACTCAACACCTCCTTGAAAAGTCATTAAAATCTATGAAAAAAATTATTTAAAATTATCCGATAACCCTAACCTAACATAACCTATTTAACCATTTTTTTATAAATATTTTTTAATCACTCTAAATGACTTATCTGAGATGGTTCTGAGTTGGTTTCATTCCGAGTTGGCCGGTCACCGGCGTAAATACTCCCAGCGCTAAACTTGTTTGCTCAATTGTGAATGTGGCCTTACATTATAAATTTAGGAATCAACCTCGAATATTTTTAAACGTACATTTGCAGGTAAATTTGTACATTTATTTTAGATATTTTAAGGGGGTATTTTAGTCTAGAAACATAAATGGTAATAAAAAAAAAAACAATAATATTTTTACCAGCCATTACTTTACCAAATATTTATTAAACATTCAAAATTCAAAAAGTTACATGGTGTTGAAGTGGGGGTCTCAAAAAACGGCGCGCCCTGGTTGACACGATTGCAACCTTCCTAGTAATTAGAAGAAAAAAATACAAATTAATTCTTAATTCAGATAAATGCTGCTATAGCCTGTATCTCGGAAAATTAAAAAAAAAATCGCAAAATGGCGGCTGTTTGAAATAAAAAAGACTTTTTAAAAAAATTTTAAAAAAGACTTTTTAAAAAAATTTTAAAAAAGGCTTTTTAAAAATTTTTTTACTCCTTTTTTAACTTTTCGGTATTTTAAAAAAATAGGAAAAAATTTAATTTTGTAATAATTCTGGAGTAATGTGTATTAAAAGCTCACACCAAATTCAAGCAAATTGTTTTCGTAGAACTTGAGATATCGTGTCAACCGTCTCGAAAAAAGTGGTTTCGAGAAACACGCGTTTAAAGTTTTGCTCTATGTAGATTCTGGTTAGATTCCGTCTAAACCGCGACATTAAAATGGTTATAACTTTTAGAATAATGTGAATTTCGAAAAATCCTTTTAAGGAGATATTTTATAGAAGCATTGGAAATATGAAGAAAAAAAATGTATTTTTTTTCTAGACAAGAATACTGCATTAAATTACTTACCTTTTATATTCCTTCATATTTTATGCTTTTTATATTATTTTAATTCTTTCATACACTTTTGAATTATTTAATACTCATTTTCTAAATATTCTTTAATATTCTTTCATATTATTTTATAATCTTATAAATTCCCTTATATTATTGCTGATTTAAAATGTTAATGTACTTAATTTAAAATCAACCACCATAATACGGGCATGTGCCTAGCATGGTGGTCTAATAATCCACAAATTACGTAACCATCAAAGCAATGAATAAAGAAAAATAAATTTAAAAATTACAGTAGAGTTAAACTTGGGCCAATAAAGAAAATTTAAAAAAAATACGTTTCTTTTTTACTTCGATAAATATACTATTTTTTTTACATAAACTCCACACAGGAGGACCTGAGAAAAATAATTTCCCTCAGGGCCTGTGTCATCTTTGGGGATGCTGTGTGTAGGATTTTTTTAAGGAAAGGAAGGGGAGGAGAGTTCTGGGAAGGAAAAGAGTTTAAGGGGTGGGTAGGAATCTGGGGTTCAGTGTGTCCTGGTCATCCGCCTCCAAGACCTAGACACACCTCACCCCATGAACCCGGGCACCCCTGCTAAATCATCAAACGTAGCGAACCACTTGGGGTGACCTATGGCAGAGGTGTTGGTTATCCAATTAAGGTTCCCGGGGCGGCGGTACCCATTCCCGCCTCCCAAATTGTACAGTCCTTTCTCTCATCAAAAAGACAGCAATCCCAAAGATGACATAAGCCCTGAGAGAAATTATTTTTCATAGTTAATGTAAAAAAATACAGTTACAATTGATTTCATGCACTTTATTTAACCGTTTTGACTGCTTAATTGTTTATTTGCCAGTTGTGACCGACTCGGTAATGAAAGAAATTTATTTCCATAGTCAGGTTATTATATAATTCCTGAGTGACGTAAGAAAGAAAGAGAATCCATATATTTGATAAAGCTTTCAAGCTCTCTAACGATGAGCTCGGGCCTCACCGAAATTAAAACATTTTATCACTATTAATAAAATCAACTATCTTTAGTGCGATACTTCTAAATTTTACAGCGGATTTTAGAAATAACCATTAAGCCATAATTGAAGTAAAATCATTTAAAATAACTTTTTAATTATGTTAACTTTTCATTGCCGCAGTTTTGAAAAGGCTTTTTTATTTTTTTAACCTTTAATCTAATAATAAAATATAAACTATTTACTGCTTGAATAAAGCTCCACAAAACGAAGGAAACAAAAAGATATCAAAATTTTATTTTCTTTTACATATTTCCCTAGAGAATTCTTTAATACGGGCGATTATGTTAATTTTAAAAACACAGATTTTCATTACTCCCTTAGTGAATATGAAATATGTAAAATCATGATTTATTCACACATTTTTCGGGTGCGTACATTGAAACCCCCATATAATTTTTAATATTTTTGTCGGGTAGTAAAAAACGTTATTAAAAAATGAAAGCATACGTACTTTTTATAAAATCATAAATCCTTTAATTATTTTACCATTAAATGCCAAAAGATTTTTTTTACATCTATGTTTCGTAGTCCAGCAAAAATAATACTTTATGGCGTAACAACCAACGAGTTTCTATGAATATTTAATTTTTCATTATATTATTATTATTATATTGGCGAGAAAATCTAAAACCAAATTAATTAAAACAGGCAATCTTATTTTATAATTATAACAGGAAAATTTTCGTAACAAATTTATGGTAGATACATAATGCCCTCTCTGAGTGGAAGTCGAAAGTTAAAAGGTCAGGGGTTGAGATTTAGTTGGGAATTGAGATGGCAATTAGATAAAATAAAAAGCTGGCTTTAAAAATAAATTAACTTTTGCCAGCTGACGACCGGCCTTGTTTGGAGAGTATTAAAGGATGATTTAAAAAGGATTAGGAATATAAATTGAAATAAAATGAACATATTTTAACCCCTTGAGTTTTTCGGGATCAGCGCTGAATCAAATGACTTCCAATGCCTGAATAATCTCAGCTTACAACTTCGACCTCTGTCGGCTCTCCTCCATGATATGAAGAACCCGCATTTACACTATTTGTTAACAGAGAGGTTTCCACACTACATAAAAGAGATACAAAAAATATGCAAAAACGCAATTAAGTCAACAAAAATATATATAAACCACAAAAACTGCTGTACGGAAAATATATAAAACGCAATTTGACTTTAAAAAATAAATAAATAAATCGATAAATGTAAACAATTGCGTAATTTGTAATATTACTTAACTTTAATTAATTAATTTGGGGGGCGGGTTTGGTTATCACTGCCCCGGGAACCATTTATTTTATAACCAACACCTCTACCATAGGTCACCCCAAGTGGTTTGCTACGTTTGGTGACTTAGCGGGGTGCCCGGGTTCATGGAGTGAGGTTTGTCTAGTGGAACCATTTGTGGGATGTACTTAAGGAAGTGGGAGTTCCTAAACACCTCGTATACATTACTAAAGACCTGTACACCGGAGGACACGCATGTATCAAGATTGACACCCAAAAATCCGACACTAAAAAAAGGGTACGTCATGGGTGCATCCTTTCGTCAATGTTATTTAATATATATATGGTTAATACATAATGCGTAAAGTTCTTGACGGATGAAAAGGTGGAATAAACATTGGTGGCCAAAAAATTTCAAATTTCTCCGGTACGCAGATGACACTACCCTAATCGCATCTTCTGAAGATGAAATGAACAACTTCCTGGCTAAAATACAGAAAGAAAGCCGTAATCTAGGTATGCTGTTCAACAAGGTCAAAACAAAACTAATGGTAATCGAAAGGGCAAACACCTTTATAAGAACAAATAATGCACTTACAGACTTAGAAACGGTGAACGACTTCATATTCCTAAGCTCATCTGTGAGTAACGCAGGAGGTTATGAAACAGAAGTGAAAAGAAGAATTTGCATTACAAAAGACCATAAATGAAATGCAAGATATGGAGTGACAGAGGCATAACGAAGACCACCAAGATAATACTCGCCCGGGCATGGATTTTCTCCATATTTCTGTAAGGTGTGGAAACGAGGACACTAGAGTCAGCGAAAGAAAACGGATAGAGTCAGCGAGAGAAAAAAGATAGACGCCTTCGAAATGTGATGCTGGAGAAAAATACTTAGGGTTCCATGGATAGCCAGACGAACAAATGTGTAAATGGAAGAGCTAGGCATTCACAATAGGCTTTCAAGTACAAAGTCTCTTAAGATACTTTAAACACGTTGCTCGCCAAACTGAGAACTCCAACTTGGAAAAACTAGTAGAGGTAAACTAGGGATGCGGGGCTAGTTGTTACAAAAATGAAACATATTTTTTATTGGACGACCGTTTATTCATAGGATTGCAAGAAGATTTATTATAAATTGTGCACATTTCTATCAACACCAACGGTAAAAATGTAGGTCACCAAAAATATAATTTAATAAAATTAAACATAAAATAAATGTAACCACATGCCCCTCGGGGGCAAGTTGTTACACGGCGGGGGCACATTGTTATAAACGAAAAAAAAACTGAAATATAATTGATACCGTGTTGCGTTTTTTTAGTGCGTAGAAGGACAGTCTGCCTTAATTTCTTTTTTATTTGTAAGCTTCTTAGATATTGTCTTCTTCCTGTTGATTTCGCATTTCGCAAAGACTTCTTTAATTTTCCTGCGAAACTTTTCCTCTGCGTTGTTTTCTTATAGTTTCTAACCATTTCAAAATGTATCTAGAACTAGATAAATTAACATATAAGGTTATGAAGATTAAAAGTGAATGTGCTCCTCCCTGAGAAACAAAGCATCTATGTGAGGCGCATTGTTATATGTAACAATTTGCCCCCTAATCATTGTAACAACTTGCACATTAAAAGCGTATTGCCATTTACACGAAATTAACGGTTGAGATACATGTTCAGAAACTATGCAGAAGGGTGTAAAATTTCAAAAATATAATAAAAATTAAATTACCTACTATGGTAAGCTGACAATATGACTTCAAATACACTTACTTTGCCCACGCGATATTCAATTTTGTTTATTAGATTTTTTCGGAACATCCGTTTTCGTTGACATTTTGTGGGACACTGTGATCGGCTAGTTCAACACATGTCCACCATAGACATGTGCGTAAAAATTCGCGGCGGTGTGTTATTTATCGATGATGTAACAACGTGCCCCCGTAACAACGTGCCCCGCCTCCCCCTAATATTTTTCTTCTTCCCAATTTCTTTCGCTTTGCACATATGATTTCTCAAATAAGTTAAAGCGTTAAAATTATTTTTTTTTACCATCCCGATATAATAATACAATCAGTGAAGCGTCTATCTTTTGGTTCTCTTATGTGATTAATTAAAACCCTAACGATATAATTATAGATAATAATTACTAGTATAACTTTTTTTAATTATCTCTTTATGTTCAGAGCAACGAATCTGAATATTCATTTAACTAAAAAAATTAAAGCTATAAAACCTTCAGTACTTCTTCTTTGTTTAGTTTTAATTATTTTTTAATATACATTTTATCGTTTTCTAAAGATCTGAGAACTTTATAATACGGAGACAAAGGGTCTTCTTTTATGACGCAGGTCGCTAAATCAATTTAATGGTTTTGATTTCGTGGAATTTATAAAATACGCTGTAAAATTCTGTTGTCCGGAGAGATATTTTTATCTTCTTTTTATAGGACGTAAATGTCAAATATTTCAGTTGAAATTGATAAAAAGTCGGGATATTTTTGGTAGAGTGAGTTCATCCGGTCAATTATTACGTTTTTCCGTTTGACTTCATATTCCAGACTGTGCTGAAGCAAATTTATGTCTTTATGAATCAAGCTGCTATGAAAATAATACTAACGGCTCTTTTAGATTTTTTAAGTGAAACTTCTTTAGCACCGTTGTGATTTGAAACTCTATGAAACTGAAATGGCACTAAAAAGAGACAAACACATACATCTATAGGATTTAGCCTGAGAGAGAATGAAACCTTACCTACGAAGCGTAGCGCTGGCCGCATTAGCCACTTTGATTATGAGCTCACTTTTCAAGGCTAAAATTGATTGATATTGTGTGGGTGAAGTTTCACTTCTACTGTAGTCGATTTTTTGTTGTTGTATAAAACTGATTTAACAAAGTTTTAAATCAGTTGGCATGTTAGCAAAGGGTGGGTTGTCGATAAATATGCATTTTTTAATGTACAACCTCACATGAGTCCTTCGTGTGGATCTGGACTGTGTACAATCATGAAAAAAATATTTTCACCAAAAAGATAGTTGAAATAGTAAAAAATCTCCCCATTCAAGACATACATCTTCCAAAAATAAGATCCCTTTCTTTTCCCTAGCTGAAACTTAAGTAAAGTATTACATAAACCTACCTTTTCCGAAGGCTTCGTTCACAATGACAGGCACCCTTGTCACATATATACCTGCAAAACCCCAAAACATTGAACTACCATTAGCTGTATCCTGCTGTACCCAAACCTTTTTCTTTTTATTAAATATACATTATATGGGTGTTGAAAGTTCTTGTTGCTGATTCGCTTATACCTATCTTAGTTTTAAACAACATGTTCACAACAAATGTACATTACAGATAATTAATTATAAACGTTTTTTAACTTAACTTACTCTCAATATAAAATCCTTAACTGAAGTACTTAAAATAATAATAATAATAATAATTGGACAATTTGTAGAGCGCCGTTTTTGTGAAAAATCACCTCAAAGGCGCTTTTTATGTACTCGGGCTATGTACTCGAAAGCATCAATGTATCTAAGCTATGTCAAGGTGAATTATTGTTGTTACATCAGTTAATTAGAAAAAATACAACACATTTTTTTTCTTTTTTCATTGCAATGTTTATTACATTTGTTGAAATTTTATCGACCACCATGCTAGGCACAAGCCAGTGTTGTGGTGGTCGGTTTTCTAAGCAAATCGGTTTTATCGAAAATATTTATGGAAATCACTTTAACCTTCCGATACTTGCACATTGGTCTCTAAGACCGACAAATCAATAATTCGTTGTTTTCTCAAAAATTCACAATAATGGGACTTTGAGGTTTTAGTAGCTTCTTAATTTGTTGTTATGCATTGTTTAGTGCGGCGCGTGCATCGGTGCTGAGTGGACATGTTTCACTTATTTACTGTTATTGAACAGACTAAACCACTGGAGCGACATCGCAATTTAAACCTTTTTCTTCGATTGCTTGACATATTTTGGTGATCATTTTGAATATTTTCCGTCCAAATTAAAAAAAATCAAACCTCCGAATTTTAATATGGAGACAAACAAACTGATTATAGTGCTCTATAGCCAATGAATTCACCTATCTTTTGTCGATTATCACATATTCGTAGGATTTATAAAAAAATATTATAAAATCGTAAACTTCTACTTAATTACTTACAAATAAGGGAAAATATTGGCAGCAAAACAATCCAAAGTATTATAAATAGTGGTGTATTGTGGCAAAAAGCGCTCCTGTGTTAAGAAACAATTACTACCCAAAAATCCTTAGAACTATTCATTCTTATTTTTATAATATTTTATTATTCTTGATACTTTCGTTTATTAGATTTCAGAGATTTTTTTTTAATTAACACATGAAAAAGTTTATTTTGGTTATTTAAGTAACAGTACAAAAAATGATGTTCTTTTTAAGAGGCTGAGTTGAATGTCTCTTTCTACCAAATAAATTAAAAGTTATAATAGTTCTCTTCTTTTTCAATTCAATTATACACCCTTCTTTATAATAAATACCAATCTAACTTAAAAAGTATATAATTAAAATAATACAGACGAGATGAAATCTCGGTCCGAGACACTGTACGCGAGTATACGTGTTATGCCGTTGGGTGCGAGTGTACGAAGGTTAACATCGTACAAATAAAAATTTGAGAGGGTAAATAAAATCACGTAAATGAGTTGTCTCAATGTGGAATAACCATAGTTTGATAGTAGCATTGAACGCCAAAATAGTAATTTCAGAATAATAAAAACTAAAACACTTATTAAATTTGATTTTCTCCAATAAAAAAAAAATTAAATTGAGTTCTTCGAATTAAACAAGTAAACAGTAAATAATATTGTTGATATTAAATGAAAACGCCTAACTTAGATTGCCTCGTCTGTGTGAGGTATATGTAGCTCAATAACCGATATCCCCGAGGAAATGGATGTGCTAACTGCGGAAGTTAGACCAGAAATGTGTGGCACCCATTATGGACATGATGAAGTATTCACCTACTAGGAAACTATTAATGCCGCGTTATGTATACTCTCGCAATTATAGATTGATAACAAAGACCACACCTTCTCGCAGATTCTGTACTCCTGGTCACATTCCTTAAATATTTTGTATGAATTTTGGTGACTGGAAAATTTGTAACTACCTGACTTTTGATTTGTAATTTGAAATCCATCGTTTTGATTGAATGATAATGTTTGCATTCGACTCCTTTTAAATTATTAACTGATATTTACTACCCGGTTTCACCCTAATTTCTTATATCTAGTTTTAATGCTCTTTTCCTTTTGTACAATTAAAAATTTGGCACAAGCTATTTAGCGTGTTGTCTTTTATTTCACACATAAAAGGATATTTCAAGGCGTCATCACTCATGCTCACTGAAAATGGTTGCCTTAACCCTTAACCTATTAACTTGAATTTTGGAATTTTCGTAACGCCAGAGCTTACAGATTTAGAGTTATTAACGTTTCGGAAACAAACACTTATGCTTAAAACGCTTTAAATGTTATCTGGTAAAATATTACCGATCGCTGCTTTTAATATTCCCACCTTTACGGATGATGGTAAAAAAGGGCAATAAACGTACGTTCTTTGAGACAATAATGCTGTAGCTCTTTCTTACACATTAAATAATGGTGAGTCAAAAGATGAGACACAATGTAAGTATGTCTGTTTCCTCCAAAGGAAAAATGTAGTACTTTAGAGGAAACAGACATACGTACATTTTGTGTCTCATCTTTTGTTTCACCATTATTTATTACGTAAGATAAAACTACAGCATTATCATAAAAAGGAACGTGTGTTTATTGCCTTTTTTGTATCGTCGCCACTCTGTAAACGTTAGAAAACGCCTATTCAGTATCGAGACGTTGCTTGAAATGGCTTCTGCAGTTTAAGATGATCAGATCTGAATACCCAGGTAGATATTTGGTAATCTTCCTCTTCCCCATATCTTTCCCTAATATCTTCAGCCTCACAACATACCCTAATTTGGGATGCCACAGTCCCATTGCTTCCGGCCAGTGGGGAGCAATGGGGTCCGCCCGTTAATTATCCCGTAATGACAGCCGGCGTGGTCCAGCGGTAAGGCTCTTGACTCGCAATCCGAAGGTCGCGAAATCGAATCCCGGCATGGCAAATAACTTTTATTTGATCAATTTGTGTTATTTCACAATTAATTTATTTTTTTAAATATATAGTATATTTGCGACACGTTCCAGAGTGGAAGATACTCTCAGTATCGCCCTGGTGTAAGACACGCCATTAAGAATTGAAACGTTGCTTGAAATGGCTTTAGCCGTATTTGGTGACCAGATCTGAATTGCCAGGTCCTTCCCACCTTCCTCTTTCCCATCTCCTTCCCCCCCCCCCCCCCCCCACTACCTTCAGACTCATAACATACCCTAATTGGGAATGCCATAGTCTCACTGCCTCCAAACGGGAACAGTTGGGACTCTTGTGCGGTATTCATATAAAAAAATGCAGATGACACTACCCTTATCGCCTCTTCTGAAGATGGAATGATTTCCTTCCTTGCTAAAATAGAGAAAGAATGTATGCGGTATAAGTACATATAAAAAATAGACATGTATTTCTGAATATCATCTTTCCCTTTTCTTTGCCTTAATCCATTTTCTAAAGATTCACAATATTTCACCAACTGTGAACAAAAATGGTTTCAAAAATGAACATTTTAGACAGTGCTGAATACAAATTTACAAAAAATATTCATATGATCAACTTCATCCAATGTGCTTTTAAAAAAGTTATTTAATATCTTTTTGATACACAAATCAAATATCCGCTTTCTACATTCTGTAGGCTTTTATTAAGTTACGTAATTTCCATCGTTTATTGGGTTGGGTTATTATTTCCGAATAAATTGGAAAAATACGATAAAAACTTTTATATTGGATTTCTGAACAAACTTCCGATGCATGAGATTGCGGGGGAGTGTTCGGTGAACAATATTTATTACCAGTTTAGGTGAATTTTTAATGGAAATTCAATATGAATCATAGTAGAAGCAGAAAAAACGTGTGGGTAATTTTTTAATAAATAAAATAAAAATAAATTTTAATAAAAACAATCAATACATTAAGAGCGTCCTGTCAAAAATCAACATAAAACTTTTGAACATTCTGACGTATTTTGCTCTCGACTTAAAATGCCGTTAGGAATTGATTTTTTGAGTTTTTAACGCAAAAATATATATCAGTGTAATCGTGAATGAATTATCTATCTTTGAAATGTGTTTTCAATTCGTTTGTTCATGATATATTGTTTCTGTGGTAGTTTTTAGTAACAAGCGTCAACTGAAAACGTCCATCAGTTTTTGATTTACAATAATATCCATAATTACTGCACTTTCGCTTTTGAAATGCAGTTATTTAATCAGAGTGATTCATAACTAAGAGATAAATATAAGTTTTATTTGAATTGGTTCGTTATTAATCCAGATATCAGCTATCCAATTATGAATGTCCTATGTCAAAAATTCGACATTTTTTATGATGTAAATTCGTCTAAAGCTCCCGCCACACAATGATTTTAACAGTTATTTCGTTAAACACTTAATTAATTTATTTACTTTAACCAAATGTGTGCACAAACAGTAATTGTTCAGGGAAAAGGAGCACTCCACGATCCAGGATTAATTTTTTTTTAAATTTTATAATATTAATGTGCAGTATTTAAAAAAGTTTTAACATTAAAGTACATGAAGTGTTTTCAATTTGAAATATGTAGAGTGGAAGTGAAATATGAAATGAGAGGTAGAGGTGGGGTACCAGCTGCAGAAGCAGTAATTTCTGGTGCCGGACTATGTGGACGTGGGCGTCAACGCAGAGCTGCTTTTGCAGCTCGGCCCGGAGTGTAAGTATTTTTTAATGTTTTTTTATGAAAGTACTTTGCTACGGCTGTGGAGATATTGAACTCATTATATATTTTTTATTTATTTTAACAGTGACCCTGGTGAGGGAGGATCGCGCCAAGGCCTTTAAAGCCGTTAGGTCTCTGCCTGCTTCCTTCCATTTTGCTCCCCACCGCACCTCCAAGAAAAAATAAACAAAAGTAAGTTATCGTATCTCGATGCATGCTACAATATTATGTTTCACGCGTGAATGAGAAAGATTCATATAATTTATGTAAATGTTTTCAGAAATCCATCTCCGAAGAGAATAGCTTGTCACTTTTCACAAGGGACACCTTCAACATTACCACCACCTGTTTCACCACCGTTGCTGTCCACTCCCGTACAGACCCAAGCAACGGCTCCCTATGCACCGATTCCGCCTGCTGCACCTTTCCAGGCAGCATCTCGGGAACCGTTACCTGGGACATCGTGGGGTGGGGAACTCCAGTGTGGAGAACTCTTCTCTCCGGAGGCCGGCTACAACAGCGTGCTGTGGGTGGACGTGCCTTTCTACCAAGAATTGTCTGCGTTTGGGAACAGTGAGTTTATTTTTTGAAATGTTATACCAGGGGCTCTTCTAGCATAGTGAAATCCATAACTTTACAATATCGGATAGATAGGCGTAACTTCCAATGGTTGAATATTAATATACCTAGCACAGTTTCACTGTTGGTATATTGGCAGGGAATAAGCGTAGAACTTAAACTTTCCACGTAAAAAACATACATTATGTACTGTAATCTGAAACGATACAATGTACCTACATTCTATGCAAGCAAATATGTAGTTGCTAACGTAGAAAGTCTGAAATTTGACCTTGTTTTTGGCCAATTTTTGTGCGATAGTAAGATCAGGTGGATATTGTAGAATGAGACACGCCGAACTCCTTCGCTAAATAAGTTAAGTACCCTTTACACACAGAGTTCGGAGCGGGACGTGCCCCGCGCCACTTCAGGCCGCCGCACAAAAAAGTAAAGACCGAAAGTAAGATAACGGTTTACAGCGCAGTTCACTGTGAGACTTTTATGCATGGCGGCCTGAAGTGGCGCGGGGCACGCCCCGCTCCGAACTCTGTGTGTAAAGGGTACTATTCATTGGATTCACCGTCTTCTAAACGGTTTAATACAGCACTTTTTTCTTCAATTGAAAAAACACTTTCACTTCACGGAAATCATTGTGTCGAGCTTTCTAGTCACAAGCGAGGCGCGGGGCGGTGAGGTATTGGTGCGTGGGTTTTGTAAACAAAACACTGCATGTCATTCTAACCTGACGAATTGTCATTAAAATGGGTTGCTTAAAACGGAGTCATACTAAACGTATACGTTTTCCTACTAAAAGCTATGAAACCTAACTTGAGTTTACATTATCGTCGCTTAAAACGGTAGGCAGTTATATGCAAAGTCATTATATCCGAATTCTACTGTAAATTTGTGTTTTCTATTATTTCAGAGTCAGACATGGGCAGAACCAGCAACGTGGACGAGGCAGCTCTCTATCAAGAAGAGTCAGTACCGGGAAACGTGAGTTATTAAACTATCTAACTTACCTTCACGCCATTTCTCAGAGAGGACGAACCGCCAGACAACTTGGTCTTGGCACACACTCTTTTCGTTCATAACCATTTCTTTTATTTTTTCCACGATTTCATCGGTTTGTTGATGCGCTGGGGCATCCGGGGCGTTCGTCATCTTCAATCTTAAATTTTAAAATTCCCGTTACTTTTTGAACAAACCTCGTATTTGATTAACTTGATCGTACCAAGAGTTAATTATTTTGAAACGTTTTACCAGAGGCAGTAGGTAATCGTAATACAGACACTTTAAAATTAATTTGGGTTTTCTGTTGTTTCAGAAATGGACAGAACGAGCGACGTGGACGACGAGGCAAGCGACGTCGACCACCAAGAGGGCGTTGAGGATGCCTTGTGCATGCCACCGATACCTTATAATACTATTAACAACGTTTCACCTATTCCACTAACGGCCATAGACTTTAGTAGACAAGACCAGTTAGATCGTGAGGCAATGTGTTCGATTCTGCCGCCTGATGGTTACTCTTTCGATTGATCCAGCGAGGTCTCACGTTTTACTGGTATAAGGGAGACTTTCACAGGTACACAGATGCCAGGACCAACCTTCAATACCGACGAAATGGGCAAACCTGTGGATGCCTTTTTAAAAATCTTCAACGCAGATTTCGTTGAACTAATCGCGAGAGAGACCAACGGGTATGCAGATCAATGCATTGCAAAAAACAATTTCAGCGCCATGCGCGTACCAATAAACGGGCTCCCACGAATAAAGAGGAAGTGTACGTATTCTTGGCAATTTTAATGCATCAAGGTATTTGTCCCCTTCCCGTTGAAAAAGGCTACTTCTTTTCAAAAACAATCACCGCCATGGATTATAATCGTTTTCTTCTAATGACATAACGGAAGACATGACAGAAGACATGACGGAAGACATGACGAAAGACATGACACGGGCCAACTTTTCGGGCGGTCACGATATCTGCCCAGTTGGGGCCACTGCAAAGATAGTATACGACCTGGCCAGCCCTCTGTTTAACAAGGGGTATACGCTAATAATGGACAATTTTTATAATAGTCCATTATTAGCGCGATGCCTCAAAAGAAATGGGATGGACTGCATGGGCACATTGCGGTTAAACCGAGAATTTGTGCCCTCTGCATTGAAGCCCAATGTCTGAAAATCACTGAGGGAAGGTGAGATGGGGTACTCGAACTGCGGGGACATCAATATTTTGGTTTGGGTGGACAAAAACGTGATAAGTATGTTGTCTACCTACCATTTGGCAGAAATCGGGTCAGCTCAAAAATTTGGTACCACTAAATACAAACCCGAGCGTGTACTTGACTATAACAGATTAATGGGGGGAGTTGACCGAAAAGATCAGCTTTTGGCAGGCTTCCCCATTGAACGACAGCGAAACCTGGTCTGGTACAAGAAACTTTTCAGGAGACTACTAAATGTTTCGGTGCAGAATGCGTATATAATGTACAGCTCAAAGCTCCACAAGGAAAATAAACGCATTTTGCACCGAAACTTCAGGAGTGAGGTTGCGGAGGATCTCCTCCAGCTGTTCTGTCGTAGTCGAATTGATTCGACTGTAAGGACCATTAGCCTAATAGCTGAAGGAAAGGCTCTGCGACCTATCCTGAAAGGCAACCACTTCGTGGTCCGTAGTGGGAAAAAAGTGAAATGTGCGTGGTGCAATTTAAATAACATTTTTAAAAGGACCCTCACAAAGTGTGATGTGGCTTTATGCTATGATTGCATGAAGCCATATCACACTACAGTATTGAATTGCTGAGGGTTTTTTTTATTTCAATTTTTTTCTTTTCTTGTTTTTTAGTTGTGAAATTCTAATTAATAAATTTAATTAACTTTGTTTGAACATTAAGACCCTTCTTTCCGCATACTCACACCTCATGTTAAGTTGTCTTCAAAGGTTCGACTTTCGCTTCTATCTGATAAGGTTCGGTGGACATTTAATACGTATATTTCAATTCTGATCATTGAAATGTGCGTGTTAAAAAATGCACAGGTATTCTTATTTTTCCCTGTTTATTGTACCCATTAAATAATAACTTGTTTTATTTTTATGTCTTAATTATATTTTGCGAAATTGAGTGATCTGGAAGTATGTTGCCTGTTGTATGCTGATGATGCGGTGCTGATTTCTAACAGTATGGAAGATCTACAGTCGTTCGTGTCTAGGATGAACGAAGTATGTATGAAGAATGAGTTAATGATGAATGTAAGTAAGTCTAAAGTGATGGTATTTGAAAGAGAGAGTACGAAAACAATGTGCCACATAGTTTTGAATGACGAATACTTGGAGCAGGTGGACGAGTTTGTATATTTGGGAAGTACGTTTACGAGAGATGGAAAGACTGATAGAGATATCGAAAGACGGGTAAATACCGGTAACTCCATTAATGGAGGACTGAACGCCGTAGGCGCCAACAAAAATCTGTCAAAAGAAGCGAAGCTAGCCGTCCATAATGGAGTGCTGGTACCTACCCTGATGTATGGCAGTGAGGCATGGAACTGGCAGAGAAAGGATGAAAGTAGACTGAATGCTGTAGAAATGAGATCCCTGAGACATAAATGTGGAGATCCGCAAAGAATGCAAGGCTGATGTAAGCGTTATGTGTAAGATTAAGAAAGGGACGCTCAGATGGTTTGGGCATGTAGAGCGAATGAATGAGGAAAGGAGTATAAGGAGAATATGTGACGCAAATGTGAATGGTAGACGAAGTCGGGGACGCCCGAGGAAGACATGGCACGACCAAGTGAATCAGATACTTGAATCGGGCGATGTCAAGAGTCAGAATAATAGAAGAGCATGTATGAGACGATGTATGAATGTGAACGAAGCAAGGAGTGTGTGCCAAGATCGAGTTGTTTGGCGGTCTGTCCTCTCTGCCTACCCCTGCGGGGAAACGGCGTGATGGTTAGTTAGTTAGTTAATTATATTTTGTCAATTATTCTGTAAAGAGGCTTTTTCAGATCTAGTCACTAAACATAACTAAGTCATTTCAAGCAATGTTCAATTCTGAATGGTGGTCTCACCAGGGCGATACTGAGAGTATCACTCTAGAGCGAGGCACAATGATATTATGTATTGATTTACTTTAATTATGAGAAAAACCAATATAAATTGAATACATTTTTATTATGACGAAGGGTGTAAACAATGTTTCAATCAATATACTGTTTTTCCAATGTAACTATGCAACTCTAATATTAATTTAATTTGTAAAAGCCTATTAGGGCTTAAATAAATAAATAAATCATTAATTTGTTACATCAATTATTTTCCTCCCCTTTTTTTTCGATATCCAGCTTTTAGAAATAAACTAATAATTATGGTTTATTTTGCCAAAAGACACTCCTACAAAAGGTTTGATATATACGGTTTTATCATCATCATCATTTTACGTGGTCATGAGAGACCCTGTGTGCATTGACCATTATGTAGCTTGTCAATGACATTTTTGTCGAAAATTGACAAATGGCGACACGATTTCATCAACTTTCAAACTATCACGCTGAAATATTGGCAATGTGTATATCTATGATATATGTTTTATTTTAAACCTTGTTTCTTGTTTTATCACGTAATATAAAAACAAGGATAAACATTTCTAGTTCTAAATCACAATCGTTCAAAAAGAAGCACCATGATTTTAATATTGTGAAAAGGGTAATCTGTATAATTCATCAAATGATTCAAATAAACCAAACACGGCAATTATTCTCATCGTTAATTGTAGGCAATTGATGTATCTTCCTAATGTAATGCCAGTTTTTTGTGTTAAATTTATTAAATAGTATAATTTAGTGAATTCAATTTTGACATCGTCACGCACTAAAATTCTAAAATAATTTTCGAAGTAAACTTTTAATCAGACATTAGCATGTAAAAAAATCGTTTTCTGAGTTTATTTTTGCATCTGTGGTTATCGAACAGGCCATAGAGAACATAGAAACGTAGAAAATATTCAAAATAGATATTTAAAACTGCCACTGGCGGCGATTTCAAATCACTACAACACAAATTTTGCGCATTTATAAAGTTAAAGATTTTTTAATTATTTATCTATCAATTCTAAAAATATAAGAAAATTAGTAAAATATAGGTAAATTCATTGGCTATGTAGAACTGTAATCAGTTTTTATGTCTCCATATGAAAATTCGGAGGTATGATTTTTTTAATGTGGGCGGAAAATTTTCAAAATCGTCACAAAAAAACAGCGAGCAATCGGAGGGAAAAATGTTTTATCGCGCGATCGCTCCAGTGGTTAAAAAGCCGCGAAAACTTGCTGTTATTACTTCAAAGACAACCATAAGGTAACCGATAAGGTCATAGACTAAAAGAATATTATATTAACTATTCGAGAAATCAAACGGCTGACCATGGAAATGTTTTAAATAATTACAATAAATGTTTTACGAGTGATAGAAAAATCGGTCGAAAAATCGACCGTTTGTACCTACCCCTTGATTGATGTCGGTCGATTTTTCGACCGATTTTTCTATCACTCGTAAAACATTTATTGTAATTATTTAAAACATTTCCATGGTCAGCCGTTTGATTTCTCGAATAGTTAATATAATATTCTTTTAGTCTATGACCTTATCGGTTTGACCGTTTGTACCTACCCCTTGATTGATGTCGGTCGATTTTTCGACCGAATTCGCTCCAGTGGATAATAAAATAAATCAGTACAAAAAACTAAATTGATACATATTAGATCACCCAATGCCAAGGCAAATATTATAACACCTGAAATAAAAACACACACTTTAGATTGCTTACACGTTGGTACCTCTGCTTTGTGTGCATGCGAAAATATTGAACTAGTTAAAGAATATGTTTATTTAGGTATTATTATTGACTCCTTTTTCAAATGGGATTTACAATTAAATAAAGTCTGTGAACGACTCAGATCTGTTGTTAGCAGATTATATAAATTAAAATTTTATGTTCCAATATGCACACTTCGAATAATTTATTTATCATTAGCTGAATATACTGTAAGGTATGGAATTACAGCTTGGGGACTTTCCTGTAAATCAAATGTAAATCGTGTTCAATCAGTTCAAAACTCATTAGTTAAATTATTAGCTCATAAAAGTTAATATGAACAAAGACATAATGTGCCATACTTTTACTAGAATCTCAAAATTCTCTCGGTAAGAGCAATTTTGTGGTAAAAAATTATATTTCAGCATATGAATAGCCTTACGTACATAAATAAACTGGACCACACTTACAATACTCGTTTTACGTTAAGCCTCCACTACCCGAATATCTACCGAATTCTTGCACATCTCCCTTGAACATTTGAAGTTTTTAAGGTCTTAAAAAAATATACGTTATTTTTAAAGATAATATCTATACAACCCCTACGCCCAAACGCAAATTATATGAAATTCCCTCGATAGAAAAAAAATCGCAAAGTGGGCTCCGAAAACTTTTATTTTCAAGTCTGTCTCTATTATTTAACAAGTTATATGTATGAAAAAAATCACATTGTTTCTTTGAACGTTGTTTTAGACAATCCCCACGAGATTTTTGCTCTATTTTAAACGAATCATGTTTTATTCAGCATTTTCACAATTTTCGCTTCAATTTTATCATTGAAAATATTAGCGCGCTCTGTCCAACATTTGCATTTTCACAATTTTCGCTTCAATTTTATCATTGAAAATATTAGCGCGCTCTGTCCAACATATCTCTCCATCTTCTTCTTTTTGAACCGGGAAGCGTCGCCTTAAATGAAGGACTAATTATTGTACCTAAGCATTTAAGCAAATATGGACAAAGAACGCTGGACTACATGATACCTAATTGCTTAAATATGTTACCTGCCGAAATTAAAAAACGTACTAATAGTAAAACAAATATTATGTTGAAGAATTGGCTCGCAGAAAATAATAATTTGTATTAGACTAACACAAAAATTCTAACTGTAAAATAAAGTAAAATAAGTTTATTTATATCTTCAAAGTAAAAGTACTCATCGACAAACTGCTTAAAAGTAGTTGATTGGGACTTTTTTCTGTACAATATTTTTATTTTTGCTGTTATATTGTATAACTTTGTATTTATAATAAATAAAATAAAAAAAATTTAAAAAATAAAATTTTAAGCATGGAAAAGAATTTTTCTGGAATTAAAATATATCTTTATATGAAAAAAATACATTAAATTTCGATAACAGTAACCTTCCGGAGGTAGAGCACTCAACTTACGGATACATTGTATAATGTAGCACTATTTTTGAGAATGTTCCATAGAAGAATAAATTTTAAAATTTAGATATTTTGCCCCGTGCCTCCGTGGTTTGAGTGACTAAAAACCTTGACTTCTTTAAACTACTAAACTACTCCGGAGGTTGCGGATTCAAATTCCGTTGTGCGTTTTTTTATTTAAATTAAATTTTATTTTAATTAATTTGTTTTATTTCACCACGTATTTCCAAACAATATATTTGTAGTACGTTCCGTATGCTTTTGCTAACAATATCTTTACTGTGAAAGATTTGGTTTTTTCTTCGACCTTGTTCGTACTCTCCAAATATGTACATTATGTACAAACAAAACTCACTCCATCAAAAAAAATGTTTGTTTCAAGTTTCTGCCAAAATAAATCACTCTTCTGTTTTGTTTCCATTATCGTCCAACATTTTTATTGAAGTGCCTTATGAATAATGCTTACACCCTTCTTACTTTGTTCTTATTTCAAATATTCAATTTCCCTATCGTCTTCCGTTCGCACAACATCTTACCATTTTTATTGGCCATCAATCACCTTCAAGAAAAATCTCTTGCTGACATGTCAGGCGAAGATTGATACACACACAAATCAAGGTGATCTGTCTAGTATAATTTTATATGAAAGTGTTGAGTTAACTGGTTCAATAAACAAACTAAATAATGTACCTATTTGCGTCAAGATACGAATAGGCACAACACAGGCTAGTCCTAGTGAGGTTCAAAATTGAAAAAAATATAAACATGTACCAAAATATATACCATGTGAAGAAAAGAAAAATAATTAAGAAATACGAGGAGTGTCCAAATAGGTTCAACAGAATTAGGCATTCTACCCTGAGAATTAATTTGGGAGGCGGTTGTGGGTTCCGCCGCCCCGGAAACCATTTATTGAATAACCAACACCCTTGTTATGGGTCGCTAACCAACATAGTCGATAACCAACACCCTTCTTATGGGGTGAGCTTTGTCTTGGTCTTGGCGGCGAATGAGTCTGCCCACCTACTGCGTGGCTGGGCCGGATCTAGAGAGACTGGTTGAGGGAGGTTTTTTGACCTCTTCAGTCGGACTCCCTCGACCCGTCGCTTTGCACCGAAGTGAGAGGGATGAATGTCCGTCACTCCTGGACACATTGACCCCCCAGATTCCTACCTACCCTTCATACCTTTTTCATTTCCAGATCTTCCTCTTCTTCCTTTCCTAAAAAAGACTCCACGCAGCATTCCCTAAAATGAATTTTCCTCGGGCCTCCTGTATGTAAAAAAAGGGAAAAATTCTCAAAGATAAAAGTAAAAACTGCTCAAATGTATTTTTAAAGATGCACTCACATAAAAACCGATGGCTTCCTGCAATAGTAAAACTGGTAATTCTATGTACTTGGTCATCATAAAAAATGGTTCCATGCCAACTGAGAATAAAATCAACTCAACACCTCCTTGAAAAGTCATTAAAAGCTATGAAAAAAATCATTTTAAATTAGCGGATAATCCTAACGTAACTTTTTCAACCAATTTTTTATATTTTTTTTTATCACTCTAAATGACTTATCTGAGATGGTTCTGAGTTGGTTTCATTCCGAGTTGTCCAGTCACCATAAAAAATAGGGTGCACCTTTCACAAATTATTATCAAAACCTGTTAGATCGCAAGAGAGTGTTATAGATAGAAGGCTGATAAGGAACTGTTAGAAAGAATTGATTAAAAGAAAGACTTCTTCCAATTATCTCTAAATAAACATTCTAAAGGAAATGAGGCTAACAGTCCATGGTCGTGTTCGGATTCGTTTAATCTGTTATAAATGACAGTGAGGAATGGAACTGGTAGAGATAGGGGAACACAAAGTGAAGCACTTGAAATTATGTTGGTCATGAGGCGGATGTCTGATTAAACCATAATTATGTGACTCTAATGCGAATCAGAAGACTTATGTTAGTATATTGAACAATGAGTTAGTATATTTTAAAATGTCTATTTTATCAACTGTTTTAGAATGTCTATTTTGTCTACACTTTATGGAACTCCATAGTTTTAATTAAGTTTCATAAAACCAATGTTTAAACTTTATTCTACTTAAGTAAAGGTAGAATTATAGTAAGCACAGCTGTAAGCAAAAATGTACCAAATGAAAAAGGATATGATTTTCTGGAACACATTTAAAAATTGGTTTTAATATATCTTCGAGTGAATCTTTCACATTCGAGTGAATCAAATACTTAAATCGGGTCATGTCTGTGCGGAAATCACAATATGATTAAATAATTTATTCTTAAAACTAACTTTTCAATAAACTTAAAAATAATTTTAAATAGGAAATGACATGGGAAGCTTGACTACGCCAATCCAAGTATACCAACATTGCTGACGTGGTTGCCTGGATGGAGTCCCCCCTGATGGTCCTCTGGAAACGATCAGATATCCTCCTCATAAACAATTGTTTATATGTGTTCATATATTTTTATATTTTTCACAAGTTAACTCAATCTATACTAATTATAAATGTAAAAGTGAGTGAGTTTATTTGTTACGCTTTCACGCCTAAACCACTAAACCGATTTTAAAATTTCTTCCACCAATAGAAATCTACATTAGCGAGTAACTAATGCTATATAATGGAAAGTTCTGGCGTTATTAAATTTGTATAAACGAAAATGTGTGTATTTAATATATTTTAGCGGCAGGGAAGAAAGGCAGGGGGAGGTGAGGTTCGCGAAGAGACCAGGGAAAGGAAAGGCGTGGAAGGTGGAAGAGAACGAAGACGCACGGGAAAGACATTAAGTATTGCTATTTGCTACAGTAATTTCCCTCAAATACCATGCGAACGAAGCCGCGGGTAAAAGCTAGTAGGTACTTTCATAAAAAAAACATGTAATATTTTACACTTCTCTGGTTTTATTACATGTTTTATTATTTTTTTTCTATTTTATTACCCTAAAAATTGTATGAATTGCGTTGCACTACCCTGCCATAACTTCTGGAATATTCTTTAATTGCCTTTACTTACTGATACCTAATCTAAATTTTGTCAGTTTTTTTGAAATTTAAAAGATTTTTTTCGGTTATCACATCATTTTCTATCCTGTATTTTTATTGGGTAGATTTATGACATATTGGAAAATACAATTTTCTTACAACAGTTCATATTTGAGTTACGAAATAATTTTGAAAATGTCGAACTCTTTCATAAATACAAATGAAGGCTAAACCTAAAAGGAAAACATGACATCTAAAACGTGGGTGGATTCTAATACCTTGTAAGTTTAGTGGGTCTGTCACCAAGACTTTTACAAAAGCTTGACCGACAAGAATTCAACAAAAAACGGTTACACGCGTAAGTAACTAAGTTCAACCGGCTTAAGATGAAAAAGTGAAAAGAAACAATCTCGTCCCTCTTTTTGATAGTATGAGTAACTATCGGGTATCAGCTTTTATTCAAACATTTTTTTTTATTTATTTGTTTAGTTAAACTAAATTAAATTAATTTTTAGATAAAATTGGTACATATTATAGTATTACGTAATTATTATTATTCTGTAATAAGGGCTTAAAAATGTTGGGATTTATAACTAGACTAACTAGAAATTTTAACAATATAAAATGTATTAAACTGTTATATTTTGCGTATGTTAGATGTCAACTTGAGTACAATTCTCCCGTCTGGAATCCACATTATAACATACATGTACAAGCTGTTGAAAGAATACAAAACAAATTCTTACGTTTTCTAAATTTCAAAATGGGGATTCCAACAATAATGTTGAATTACAACACTCTGTTAAATAATATGAATATGCTCAAATTGTCTGATAGAAGAATTTTCACTGACTTGGTATTTCTATATAAAATTCTACATAATTTAGTTGATAGTCCGGTATTGCTTGAATTGATAAGCTTCCGGATTCCACAACGTAATACAAGAAGTCAGGATTTATTTCAGTGCAGAAATTCTGGGACTAACTACCATATGTATTCCTCTTTACCCAGAATACTAATGGAAGGAAACAATTACACCAAGTCCGTGGACATCTTCAGTTGATCTTTAAACAAATATAAAATATTGTTACTGAAGCAATTCAGTTATGTACAATAAATATTGTATTTATTACCATTAATATGTAAAAGCCCTGAAAAAGGGTGTTGATCAATAAATAAATAAATAAATTATTGTTTTTCCATTAAGAGCATTTGCTTGTGGATGGAAGAAGAGTTTACATTTTATGTATACATTTCAACAGTCACGAGTTCCACATGTATAATTAATACAGTCAATACAAACACATCGTAATCAAGACCCTTTAACTAAAAGACATCCATATATTCCGTAAGAGTAAAAACAAGTATAATTTTTAGTGTTACATTCATGTGGAAATAGGGGAAGCAGTCTTCCCGTTCACGATTTCTTTAAAATGATTTTTGATAGAGTTCGATAATTGTATTTTGTTATTAATGATTCTTATTTCTTTTGGTAGGTTGTTAAAGAAGTATTTTCCTCGGTGTGTAAAATGATGTTTTTTTTTTTTTTTTTACAGTTAATACCGCACAAGAGTCCCAACTGCTCCCGTCTGGAGCCAGTGAGACTATGGCATCCCCAATTGGGGTATGTTGTGAGGCTGAAGGTAGTGGGGAGGGGAAGGAGATAGGGAAGAGGAAGGTGGGGAAGTACCTGGCTATTCAGATCTGGTCACTAAACACGGCTAAAGCCATTTCAAGCAACGTTTCAATTCTGAATGGTGGTCTTACACCAGGGCGATACTGATAGTATCTTCCACTCTGGAACGTGCCGCAAATATACTATATATTATTTTAAATGAATAAATTGTGAAATAACACAAATTAATCAAATAAAATTTATTTGCGCACGCCGGGTTCGAACCCGCGACCTTCGGATTGTGAGTCGAGAGTCTTGCCTCGGGACCACGGAGGCCGTCGATGTTGGGCAAAAGAAGTGTTTAGTTTTAAACAAATACATGTTTGAGTCTGGTACGACTTTCAGTTATGAATAAGTGATTTTCTTATATTTATATGGGTACTAGCGAGACCCGGCGTGCGTTGCAATGTCACTTAAATAAAGAAATGTTTTCTCCCTACGTGGCCTTTCCCATTCATCCCCGTTCCCGTTCCGCCTCCCCTTCCTCTTCCCACCCCCTTCCCTCGCTACTGCTAAATTATATGAAATACACTCATTTTTCAAACATCTCACGCGCCAAATTTTGCAATTTTTTTATATGAATTTCATTACTCCAGAGCTCACCAGTATAAATAGAAACCTTCGTGGCCGTGTGCACAACAACTCACCAAAGTTTCATTACAATCGAATGAATAGTATAGGAAATCATTTTATAACGCCAGAGCTCACTAGTATTTATTGAAACCATCCCGCATGCGCATACCAAATCCCCAAAGTTTCATCGCAATCGGATGAATAGTATAGGAAAAAAAATTAGTTATATACAGAAACCATACCACGCATGCGCACATCAAATACCCACTCATCGTAATCGAATTTAGCAACGCATAAAGAACAAACATGCATACATAGAAGCAAATATACATTCATTATTAAATGTATAGATTTTCTAATTATAATGATACAACACTTGTATAGTGCAGTTTTGTGGTATTTCACTTTAAGTACGCTTTACTAATATTATGAAAAATTTAAAAATAATGATTTAGTATTCAGTGGTCAAATTCTTAAATAGAATCACACATTTCTTCCTATATTAATTACTAGCCTTTACCAGCGTCTTCGTTTGCATGATAATAGGGGGAAATTACTGTAGCGCTTGCACTTATTGATTATACCCCCTCCCCACCCCCCTCCCCCTCATACTCACGCCTCCCGTACTCCATACATTCATTCCCGTACATTCAGTGTTCAAACTGCTCGCGTGCCACCTAAATTTCATAATGCCAGAATTAGCCAATATATAAAAAAAAGAGTTAGCCAATTTGGTGCAGTCGTTCGGAATACAAACATTTCGGAGATTCATTTTTATTTATGTAGATAGATATTAACTACGACGCCTGAAATGTCAACATCGTTTCCACGGCGACGATTTATTTTTTGACGTTAGCAATAACCCTCTTTTTTTAGCGACAGAAAACGTATAATAAATATAATATATCAATATTTATAATTTCATAACGCCAGAGCTTACCATTACAAAAAGCTTATATTACTCGAATATAATATAGCTTTCTATTGGTGAAAGAATTTTAAAAATCGGTTTACTGGGTTATGCGTTAAAGCGTAACAAACAAACACACGAGTTTCGCATTTATAATATTATAGTATAGATTGTCATCAATTATAAACACTTTTACCTCCATGTATTTTACCACCGTGTGGTTTCTCGACCAGCCGATATTTCAGTAGATTTTTACAAATTTAAAAGTTTTTATCTTATTATTATAACATTTATTCTATTGACAAATTGATCACTGCTCAGTTATACATTCAGGATCTCTCCAGCAATGACTCTTCTATAATATACATCGACAGCCCAGTTGAAAAGTTCTTCTTTAATAATAAACAATTCAATTGAAAGGTTAGACAAGCAAAAGATAAGAATAAACTGACAACACTTTTAAAAAATTAAGTATCCCCTGCTAGTATAAGTTATTTCATCATTGCAGTAGCCAGTCTAAAAGTCAACAAAGAAAATTATGTGACGCATTTCAACGTCTGAGAAAAGTGCCAACCCACACGCACAAAAAAAGCTTTTATCTCTCCACACACAAACTTTTTGTATTCATTTGATGTGTTGTCGACTGTCCAACCACACATAGGTGAAATAAACTTCACAAGAATGGCTTTTTTGTCACTAATGAATAGTTGTATATTAGAGCCCAGAATGAAAACATTCTTGAAACACTCACGTTCATTCATTCTTTCATAGGCGTTACGTAAACAACTCAATGTAATTCTATTTCCTAATTCATTCACTGTGATACTATTTAATTAAAATCAAAGTGATCAGAGATCGATTTTAGTATCACTTTCAATATAATATATTATCTCTGGGTAACCAGCTGTCATGTTTATGAAAATATGTAATGAGAAGTAGGTGAACACACATGTATTTATTAGAATTTATGTATTTATTAGAAAATTTGGAAAAGGCGTGTACAAGGAGATGAAGTATTTTATGTGGTAGCGCTTAGTTCTTGTTAACTAGTACATGCTTAAGAGGAACGTATGCGCGGCCCGTTTCGACCATTTTCATAAAAATCTTAAATTTGGATTTGAGATCAAATTACCCAACCAAACTGAAAAATTATAGGCCGTTGAAGATTTTAGTATCTCATGATTTTAGAGGCAACTTGGGCAATAATTTGCGATTAAATGAAAAACCTTAAAAAAATAATTAAACTTTATTTATTCTATAAATACAATGAAAAATTAAATAAAAAATTAGTAAAATTTTATTTTTTTGGGTAGTAGTTTTAATGTATAAATTTTTGTTCCGCCGTAAATAGGTAATTTGTATTTTAAATTTAAACATATCAAAATGATTTTTTTTCTTAATTTTTATTTTTTATTTTAAGTTTCATTATATTTCTATAATCACTATAGAAAAAAAATTTTTATTGTTATTCATTTACTCACAAATAATTGCCCAATTAGCCTCTAAAATCATGAAACACTAAAATTTTTAATGGCCTATATCTTGTAATCGAAAGCAAAAATAAATAAAGTAGCTCATATCCGTACTAGATATTTAATATACCTTTGGATAACAAAAATAATTTTTCAGTTTGGTTGAGTATTTTGATCACAAATCCAAATTTAAGATTTGTGTGAAAAGGGCCGCACAAACGTTCCACTTAACTAGTTATGAGTTCTGTGAATAGTAGACTTAATATTGATTACACCGACTTGACAGCTCGCAACAATCGCAACTCTCACCGACTTTAGTGAGATAAAATTATAAATATTTTAAAACTAAAAACGGCTTACATCTTGACAGCTTTGTTTGGAAGCGGAACCCACATACAAATTTGCAGACAGGCGAAACGCAGTGTTCAAATTACAACAGGACTTCGCTACACTCAATTCATAAATTGTGTTGTTGATAGTTACGTATCAGATAAAATTGCGATAACTAATTATATGTGTGAATCTTAAACCACAAGTTAACAACTAATTTTAATTAACTGCAAAAAGCTTTTCTGCGACCTTTTCCTTAAATAACCACTTCCATTTAATCATACATAATTGCCTTGAAAATCATGAAAAAACTGAACCTTTTTTGGCCTTTATTACACAGGGTGTTAAGGGACTTACTTTAACCAATGATTCCTGACCTTATTTGAAGTAAAAGTAAAAATTTCCTCCGCATGTCATCATTTGTCACTCAGCCGAGTAATAAAAAAAAACCCTCACCATGACCCCAACTATCCAATACCAACTGATTGTTTATATTTTTAGTAGAAAAAACAAAAAAAAAGCATCGAAAATGTCACCGAAACCTCAAATTTCATTTACATTTTTTACTTTAAATAATGTCAAGAATCACTTTTTAAAGTGAGTCAAGTACATCCCTTAACATCCTACATAAATAAATCAAAATTTAAAAAAAAATCTCTGCTGCGAAGTTACTAGACGTCTGCCACGCCTTTTTATATATTTTTTTGATATTTTTGCATTAAACAGGTTGTCGGAAAAAAGTATAATAAATTTAAAGGGGGTTAATCTAGTAAATTATTTATCCATGCATCTCCGTTAAGTGTGTTATCCTTCACGTCCCCAAGCCACATTGGAAATGTGGTACAGTGTACAATATTATAAACTATCCCGGAAAGTTAGTGGTGTGAGATTAACGTTCCGGAAACGTGTTCTGAAGTAAAACGAACTCCTGAACACCCCTTGATTTCTCCGGCAAGGGGGGTAAACGGTCCGCGAGATGCATTGGTCTCATTTCTCTCAACCGTTTCCACTTTAAACTGTGAAAAATGGGTTAAGTGCTAGGGGCAAAATGTTTTATACAGAAAATATAAAGTTTTCTAAGGATATGTTTTTTTGAGTAACATTCCCTACCAATGTTTACTTATTAATGGACCGGAGGCATCGACCAGCCTTTATTGATCGAAGACCGGAGGGCTTTTACAATCAACTTGGAATGAAACCAACTCAGAACCATCTCAGATAAGCCATTTGGAGTGATAAAAAAATATGTATAAAAAATAGGTTAAATAGGTTAACTTAGGTAAGGGTTATCGGCTAATTTAAAATTATTTTTTTCATAGCTTTAAATGACTTTTCAAGGAGATGTTGAGTTGACTTTATTCTCAGTTGGCATGGAACCATAATGGATATCAGGACATACTCGTACGTATTATCTGCTGTTTCAAGTAAAATCCCCTTGGGCGTATAGAAGAGTAAAATGTATATGTAAAATACATAACATGTAAACAAAAAGCTCAGATATATTTATGGATACAGAAGTCACCGACGTAGTGGTTAAGATGTGAGATATACATTATACAAGATATATATCAAAATACATAAAAAAAGCAGATAAAAACTCAAACGAATTGCAATGTACGAGGTCGCTGACGTAGCCCAGGACAGGGACGCCTAGAGATCTCGTGTCAAAATAGTGGCCTCCGACCCAAATGGGACAAGATAAATTAGTTGGGAAGAATAATAGCAAAACGTATCCCCCCATTATCCCATCTTCAACCCCTCCACACTTTCCTTCAGTCTCATAAAATACCACAAATTAGGGATGCCGTAGTCTCACCGGCTTGAGACTCGTGTGAGGTATTCACATTAAAAAATATATAAAAAGTTTGGAGTGGCTCAGTGCGGGCTTCGTGTGAACAGAGTCACTGATGTTCCGATTTATATCAGTATAAATTTTACGTGAAGGTAAGACAAGGTTTTTTAGTAATTAGTAGTAGAGGAGATGTACCGAATATGCCATACGTCCCTAATATGAGATGGTGGTGTTTCTCAAAATTTAAGTGAGGACAGCCTCTGTAACCCAGCGTTTCCAATTCCCTTTAGACCGACATTGAATATGTCAGTACTCATCCGGATGCCAACCACACCACACTCACCTGAGAGAGTGATTATGTTTTTGTGCCTCACCGATTACGTAAGTTTCACTTTATTTTTTCTCGAATTTTTTTATTCACAAAATTGTCAATCTTTCACTGATAGACAATATTTTTATAAAAATTTTATGTTTTCTCAATGATTTGAAGTAAAATTAAAGTCGATTTTATTTTAAGAATATATTTGTTTGTATTGATCTTGTTCCTAATATGGGATTTCTTGATGACCCTAATATGGAATATTTGCTCGTATTAGGAAGAGTGTTTCCAATATGAAATTTTAGTAGAACTAAATTTCTTTTTTGCTATTCCAGGTTATATTTTGGCCTACACGAACATCAAAATGTCGTAGAAGAAACAGCGGAAGACGTGGGACAAAGAAAAAATTATAAAAGTCAGGGAAGCTGTAAAATCGAAGACCGTGGAATATCAGGGGCTAGAGGGAGAGGAGAGGGATAGAAAAATGAATCCAATGTTGCCATTTTGAGTGTTTGGGAGCCAATAATTTTGATTTTTTATGTGATTATTACGTGCAAAATTTTAAAAATCAGTGTATCCCATTGGTATCCCATAATAGGAGCACTTTTTTTAATATTGGTTTTTTCTCTTGTTTTACTTTTCGTTTAAAATGAAGACGTTTGTGTTTTTATTTTAATATTTCCTCGACATTTTAAGTTTTGTAACTATACAAGGTGTCCGAAAACTCGTAGTACAAACGGAAAACTGGTGAATCCACATCACATAGAGAACCCAAATAAACATAAAGATTGTCAATTTAAGAATTTTTACATTTAAAATTAAAAAATTAAATTAAAAAATAAAAAAATTTCGGCTACTTTAGGGTTAACGTGGAAATATTTTGATGTTGGAGCAAAGATGCTCCTCTAAAATTATTTACTTATTAATCTTTTTTCGTGTCCATTGTTTTTATTTTTACATTGATTTAATGATGGGCGATTTGAAAATAATGATTTAAATCCGGATAAAGAAATCCGGATTTAAAGTTTGTTTTTCTTTTAAATAGTTTTTATTACTTGGGTACTGTGATTGTAACAAATAATTTACAAGAATTTGACCAAAAAAAATCAACTTCCGACTCGATTTACTCGAAAACGGAGGCTCAAATCAAAAAAGATATACTACAAAATCGACTCCAAATGTGATGTAGATTCCCCAGTTTTCCGCTTGTACCACGAGTTTCCGGACACCGTGTATTTCCAAAGATTTCAATGTTTAATACTTAAAGATTTTCCAAATTCGGTACATCTCCTCTATGCTTATTGCAGATTTTTAGTTGTTTTCGAATAGAATTTATACTACAATAACAATTACATACGTACAATTTATGACTCGTAAATATGTTTTCACCCCCGTAAAACCATAAAATTTATCCGATTGTTATAAATTGAATCCGAATGTACAGAAATTTGGATTGGAATGGATTTCCGGCTATTAAAGGATTTATCGCGGATCGCGTTGAGGTTGTTTCAATTAGAACGAGAGGGATATATAATGTATTGATTTGGGAAAAAAACACCTTAGCTTAGGCGGAAATATTTCATTTTTAAGAGATGAATTCGTTTGGCTATATGCTTGAATTATTTATAGTGATTTAATTTTGGAAAAGAAATCTGATTATCTTAGTTAAATCTGATTATCTTAGTTATTCTTGAGTTCAACAGCTCAGCTCCTTCCTCCTACGGCCTCTGTGTTTCCTCTCTCCCCCAAGGCCCACGTTCACTCCTTTCTTTCCACAAAAAGACCCTCCACACAGCATCCTCAAATATGACATAAGCCCTGAGATAAGTTATTATCCTCTTGTGTGGAATTAATGTAAAAAAAATATTTGGGGCCCATTTTAATTAACTGTTAAAGTCAGAGGGACTAACGCTTCCCCAATAATTGGGGTATGTTGTGAGGCTGCAGGGAGGCGGAAGGTCTTTCCCGTGGTAAATAGAGAGGTTATGAAGTACAAGGTTATTCAGATCAAGTCACCAAACACAGCTAAAGGTATTTCAAGCAACCATTCGATTATCAATGGTGGCTTTTCACCAAAGCGATACATAAACACCTAACAAATTACACAGAATTGACTTTCACAACTTCAACTCTCTCTAAACCCGACGTTTAATTTTTGACCAAACCTTGTTTTTTTTTTAAATCTGAATATTGTCCTGGACTCGCCAGAGCTAACCAACTTAATAAAAATTCATATTCCGACAAGATCAACAAGACAATCCATTTTAATTCCTTTGCCCACGTGTAGAACTAACATTAAAAAAAAATCCCCAACTCCCCGTATGCGTGCGCAATATAATACGAAATTTTACAATTAATACAGACATTTTTAACAATACTCTTCAGAAATACCGAATAGATGTAAGACTTATGATCGAAAATTAATATAAGAGTGTGTAATGTATCGGGAGCGTCTCTTATCCTTATCCCATTTTCCTCTTCCTCTCCTCCTCACCAACAACTAATTTTAAGATATAATAAGACTCAATCTCCTTATCTCAATTTTAAGATATAATAAGACTCAATCTCCATTTTAAGATAAAATAAGACTCAATCTCCTTATCTCAATTTTAAGATATAATAACAGTTAATCTCCATTTTAAGATATAATAAGACTCATTCTCCATTTTAAGATAAAATAAGACTCAATCTCCTTATCTCAATTTTAAGATATAATAACACTTAATCTCCATTTTAAGATATAATAAGACTCATTCTCCATTTTAAGATACAATAAGACTCAATCTCATTGTCTCAATTTTAAGATATAATAAGGCTCAATCTCCTTATCTCAATTTTAAGATATAATATGACTCAATCTCCAAATAAGACTCATCTCAACTTTAAGATAGGAGACTTTTTCGGCTTGACTTAATTTAACTTTGTATATTTGTATCTCTATATTTAATGTTTAAGCTGTTTGTCTCTTACAAATAAATAAACATTTTTTTTAACAATACTCTTCAGAAATACCGAATAGATGTAAGACTTATGATCGAAAATTAATATAAGAGTGTGTAATGTATCGGGAGCGTCTCTTATCCTTATCCCATTTTCCTCTTCCTCTCCTCCTCACCAACAACTAATTTTAAGATATAATAAGACTCAATCTCCTTATCTCAATTTTAAGATATAATAAGACTCAATCTCAATTTTAAGATATAATAAGACTCAATCTCCATTTTAAGATAAAATAAGACTCAATCTCCTTATCTCAATTTTAAGATATAATAACACTTAATCTCCATTTTAAGATATAATAAGACTCATTCTCCATTTTAAGATACAATAAGACTCAATCTCATTGTCTCAATTTTAAGATATAATAAGGCTCAATCTCCTTATCTCAATTTTAAGATATAATATGACTCAATCTCCAAATAAGACTCATCTCAACTTTAAGATAGGAGACTTTTTCGGCTTGACTTAATTTAACTTTGTATATTTGTATCTCTATATTTAATGTTTAAGCTGTTTGTCTCTTACAAATAAATAAACATTTTTTTTAAATTGCCGATAATTATTTTGTGTTAAATTTTAGTAGCTTTTGAATTTTATTCATCATCATTATGACCATCAATCTTAGATTCAACTAGTCTAACATAAAAATACAGTAAATTCTTACAGCTCAGTTAAACTACGCCGTGAATATGATTTTCGAAACACGTGATGCATTGTCATTATGCAAAGCTCGTAAAGGTGAATACAAACTTTAGGAGTAGTTTGTTTGAGTTTCTAAATTCCTCGAGCGTAAAGTTTAAAGTTTTACAGCTTATTTTAAACACATTTTTAATATTCCATCACACACTTTATTTACAAGTTTCAAATTTATATTTGAAACTTTTCACATAAGCTCTGCTTAGGTGAAAACTTTTATTCGCTTCAGCAGTTTTGATGGTACTATGAAGCCTTTGAAAATAATAATGTTACTTCAATATTACCCACATTTGTATTCTTCCGTGATAAATATTTTGGAGAATTTTTCCAGAATAAGTAAAAATCTCATAAATTATATTTATTATTTCATATTTTGTGAAAAATATTTGTTTGAAAAATGTATTTTTAAACATTAACGAATTATGTGTTAAATTTTATACAAAGTAGATCCGGTTTCCGGAGTCATTATAGTACCTCCATTTAAAGAAAGATAGTCTTGCAATCGTGCCCTTTCGACTGTACAGGACAGTTCCGATGAGAAAGATTAATTATTCTCCGTACCAGCATTTTTAACTAATAACTCAATATCGACTTTATTTCATTCAAAATTATACCTACATCAAATATATTGTTGTATTTCAATATGTTTGACCTACATACATTCAACTTAGAAAATGCTCAAACGCGTGATGATAAAAATGTTAAACGCGTGATATTTTTTTATCACAAGTATTTTTTATTTGTCAATAATATCTAAGCAAAATAAGTATGTGAAATAAATCTGAAATATATTAGTTTATAAGATCGTAAATAAATAGACACTGAAGTATTTTCGTCGCAAAACACGCGCGAGGATTTTTTAATGATTTTACTCGACTTAAAATTAATATTCTCATGAGTAGCTTTTTTACAAAATTTATTGATTTATTTTACTGTACTTTATAACTTTTTAATTTTTAAATATTTTTACACCAAAATTTGGTCGCCTGGGTTTGGGTTCACCATTAGAGTGTGTGCTCGTCCAACCTTTTTTCCACAGTTCAAAACTATTTTGAAACCCACTGATTGGAATGTTCTTTAAGGCCTCCAGCGATTTTTGTTTCACTTCTTCAACAGTATGAAAACATTTCCCTTTCAAGTCCCTTTTAATCCTAAGGAGCAGAAAGAAGTCACAGGGAGACAGATCGGGTGAATAGGGCGGGTGAACAATTTGGGTCATTCCATGCTTGCTTAAATACTGCTTCATAGACAACGCGGCGTGAGCAGGTCCGTTGAAGAACCAGTCCCCTGGGTGCCAAGGATTCGACCTTTTTCGACGATTTTTCCTCATGCTCTCTCGCAATCTCTTTAGTACCTCCATGTAGAACTGTCGGTTAACTGTTTGATGTTAAGGAACAAATTCTGTGTGCACAACATCTCTGTAAAAAACCAATGAGCATCTTCTTGATGTTCGATTCCACCTAACTTATTTTCTGAAGAGGAGAGAGAGCACTCTTCAATTGGCTTGACTATTGCTTGGTTTCAGGATCGTATCCATAACACCATTACTCATCACACATCACTGAAAAAAATTGGGTCCCCTTCCAACTGATTTTGCTATTCGTGGCAGGCTTGAAGGCAAAGACTCTCTTTGATCCTCAGAAGGCTTTCGCATTTTCGCCGAAAGAAGAAATCTTGATTTACTTAAAATTAAACTTTGGACGAACGCGTGGACCCACAGCGACGCGCACACTGACTGAGAAAGAGTTCCCTTACAATAGCCAACCACACCAAACCCGTTCCCCTCTACTTCTTCCCTCTACCGACCGATTCTCATTACTGTTGGGTCCCCCTACGTATGATTTGAAGTGTATGTTTTGTTTAAAAATGTTAAAAATCTTATGACAACGGTGTAACCTTATTATATTAAAAACAAACATGTTTTTTCAAAATTTAAACCATAATTTTAATAAATAAAATAATCTTTCGAAATAAATTTATATTTTTTTTGGAAAAGAGTCAATCCAGCTTAAAATAATACTTTCATTAAAATGACACATTTTTTTATGTTTCTGGTTATTCCCTCAAGGAAATGGGAGATGGATTGGAAATACCTATATGTATACTATATATATTAGATAGGGAGAAGGTGTGAGTAGATTGATGGATACAGTTGTATTAGTCAGATGTGATTATTATCATCAAAGCCGTATCAAATATCGAGCAATGTTTTGACTCTGAATAAATTGGGGTTTACCATCAGAATGGGAGGTACTAGATATATATACATTATTTAAATTTATTATAGATACTATTTCAATAATGTATATACTAGATGTATACATTATTGAAATTTTTTGTAGTTTTAGTTCCTACTATAGAGTAATGTAAAGAGAAGGTTCACACCAAATTTCATGCAAATTGATTTCGTATGACTTGAGATATCGTGTCAACCGTCTCGAAAGAAGTAGTTTTGAGAAAAATGCATTTAAAATTGGGTTCTATTCAGATTCTGGTTAGATTCCGTCTAAACCGCAACATTAAAATGGTTATAACTATTAAAATAATGCGAATTTCGAAAATTCCTTTTATTTTAAGGAGATGTTTTTGAATATTTAAACTTTGGAAATATGAAGAAAAAAAAATCGTTTTTTTTTTGCTAAACTAGAATACTGCCGGTCGCAAAAAATAAATAAACAGCAATGAATTAAATAAATCAGTGGACGTACGAACTTCTCGTCATAATATCTGTCAAAATTTACAAAAAACAAAACAAAAGCAGGGGGTCGTCTTTGTGTTGTGTATTATTTTTTATAAGTGGATTCATTAACTACCCCAGAGTCAGATATCGTAAAAATAACAAGTTATTATATATGTAGTTAAAAAAAATACTTGTGCTACAATATCACAGAGATTTTTTGGGCGAAATAAACCTGTCAGAGTGTATTGCTATGTAAAGATTGTCTTCAGCTATTGGTAGGCTGCCATCTTGAGCGAGTAGCGAGTAAAGTTGACCACCTTTCAACTTTTTTCGTAGATTGTCCACAATCTGCTATTTAGCAAGTAATACGAAGACACAGAGCGAGTTTATTAACAGATAGTGAATTTTCCAGATAGTATCTTGTAAACTCGCTCAATGTCATCGAGGATTTATGAAATTATAAAGTTATCTTATGATTTGAAAAAAAAATGGTTGAAACTGAATTTGTTCAGGGTCAATCTGACAATTTGCCTAGAATGCATTCATGATGAATGTGTATGCGCAGCCTTATTAATGTGGTAAAATACTAATATAGCAAAACTGTTGCCATTTTCCTAAACTGTATCCAATTTCCAAATATGTCGGATATTGTCAAAATTAACAAAATTACTGTACAAATTGACAAAATAATTTAATCAATTTCAAAAACCTGACGCCAATTTTTATAGACCGTCGCCAAATTACGGAATCTGTAAAAATGTGGTTTTGATAAAACGTATAATGTGTTTAAACACTATAAATTACACGTAGTTGTATTAAAAGTGGTAAATATGCTTCAGAGAAAACGCGGCGTTTTGTCTATACAAACGTATTCCCAAATTTCCTCTCTGGGTTTTGCACTACTGCAAATATATTTGATCATAATATAGATATCGACTACTAGCGTGACGGTACGTTTTAACTTTTTTTAAGTTACTTCTTATAGGAGTTAGGACTCTCCGAAAATCGTTAAAATTGCCTGGTTTGAACACCATCAACAGATGTCCAATTTTCCGTCCACCGCCTTATAAACGGTGAACGGAAAATAATTCAGGTTTCTTTCCTCTTTCATATACAAATGGACAAAATATTCGTTTACATCAGGTTTTTTACGTGTTTTGAAGTATTTGATTATTTTGACGCCATCTTGATACGACTGTATGATACCGTAATCAGTCATATGCGTAAAAAACGGTAACATGTGATGAAATATTGTAAAACACTTATAACTAGTGACCGACCGAAGGTTCGGTTTCAGTTTCGGTTTTGGCAAGTTTCGGCATTAGTTTCGGTATCAGGCCGTATCGAAACTCTACGTTCATTCGGCTGACGTTGGTTGAGTCCGTGGCTCGTGTGTCACCTGCCATCATCAGCTGAGCTCGCCGGCCGGTTAAAATACTCAATTAATGAGGTCATTACTTTATAATGTAAGTGTTGATTATTGACAAATTTTTGTTCCAAGAAGTAGTTAAGTGGAACGTTTGCGCGGCCTTTTTCGGCCCTTTTCATTAAAATCTTAAATTTGGATTTGAGATAAAAATACCCAACCAAACTGAAAAATTATTTTTGTAATCAAAAGGTTTATCAAATATCTTGTACGGATGCGAGCTACTTAATTTATTTTTGCTTTAAATTATAAGATACAGGCCATTAAAGATATTAGTATTTCATCATTTTAGAGGCCACTTGGGCAATTATTTGCCCAAGACGTAAATGAAAAACATTAAAAAAAATAACTTCACTATATTTATCATTAAAATATAATCCATACTAATATTATAAATGCGAAACTGCTCGAGTTTGTTTATGACCTTTTCACGCATAACACAATATAAAGACTTTAATAATTCTTTCACCAATATAAAGCTAAATTATTTGCGCAGACTACAGGTTGTATATGATGGTAAGCTCTGGCGTTATGAAATTATAAATATTAATATATTATATTTGTTATACGTTTTCTGTCGCTAACAAAGGCGAGTTTTTGCTAATGTCAGAAAAAAATCTTTTCCATGGAAACAATGTTGATATATTTTTGGGCTCTATGCTGGTAGGTACTCAGTCGGTCAGCTACTACTGCAGAAAATTCAAATATTAGAATTCGTTTTTTTTAAATAAATGTCAGATGAGAGTTCCTATATTAAAAATATAATTCGTAACGATTATAAAGACTGAATGATAAATAGAGTATTTTTTTATTATATTAACGAACTTCAAATATTTAAATAAAAATAAACATCCGAAATGTTTTGTAAGCGCATAAATTCCGAACGAATGAATAAAATTGGATAAGTAATTCTTTTTTTCTTTGAGCTAAAGCATTATGAAATTTAGGTGGTAAGCGAGATGTTTGAAAACTGAATGTAAGGGAATGAATATATGGAATGCTGAAGGGGATGGGGGTGGGGTGGGGGGGAGATAATTGATAAGTGCAAGCGCTACAGTAATTTCCCGTAATACCATGCGAGCGAAGCCGCGGGGAAAAGCTAGTAAAATATAAATTAAAAAATAAAAATTAAGAAAAAATCATTTCGATAGGTGTAAATTTACGGCGGAACAAAAATTTGTCGTGTATACATTTAAATTACTACCGAAATAAATGCATTTTTAACGATGTTTTATTTGTTAATTTTTCATTGTATTTGTAAAATATCCGCGCATACGTTCCTCTTAACATGTTTTGTTAATTTTTGTTTATTTTATAGCAGAGAAAAAGAAGAAAAAAAATTTACATACTTGAATTACTGTTTTTTATTTCATTTAACACGTGTTAACTGTCTGAATAAGTGTAAGAAATAAGACAAATTTCAGATTTTCCACATGTCTAAAAAGTTTCGGTTTCGGCTGAAACTGAGACAAATACCGAAGAATCGGTCTCGGTTTCGGTAGAAAGCCCTGTTTCGGTGGGACACTAAAAATAACGATTATTTGTCCATTTCGCGATGAAAAGAACAAAAATCAAAAACCTGAAATTTTGACCTTCGTTCGTTTTAAAGGTAGAGCACGAGATAAGAAAAATGTAACATCCCTTCAACCTGCAAAATTCCGTTCCACGAATATTATTTTCAGCTCACTTTCTATTTATACAGTTAATGCCACGAGACATTATTCCAAAGTTGTATCTGCCTTATTCAAATTTAAATTATATTCGTAGGCTTTGAATATACGAACCATGAAAGCTTTACATAAAAAAAAGTTTCATTGGGTTTACGAACACAGGTAATAGTGTTTGTAAATACGTACCCTGATGTGTGTACGTGACGTCATCGTTCTAGTATCTTCTGTCTTTTTCATTTTCGTACAAGACGTATGAGAAGGAAGATTTTTATGGATGACGTATGAAAGATCTCTCTCTCTCTGGGACCACTATAAAGAGGCACACCGATAATATCGAAACTTTTGAAAAACTTTTTATTTCACTTTTTTAATGAAATATTTGGTACAATGAACAATTATTACAAAAATAAAAATTCGAGGTACCGTGTAACAAAAAAAAACGAGTGTGCTTTAGACCACACGACTGAAGTAAAACTGCGCGCGCACTGCTCCCTCTTGCTCCCACAGTGTGAAACAGACAATAGACCTGCACTGCGTCTTAGATATACGAAACGTAACTGGCTAAGAGAGAAAGAAAATGTGTACTCGCACCTCTCTCTCTTGCCCGTACATTAATATACGAAACGTAACTCTCTCTCTCTTCCTATCTTCACTAACTTATATCTCCCTCTCAACTTCCTTTCGCCTCGCCCGACACTTTTCGTACGCTCTCGTCATACATTCACCAGCTTACTCAACAAGTCAAGCGTGCGTAAAAAAGTTTTACTTCAAAAATCCAATAGAAAAAAAGCTTGGATATTGTGATAATATGATCACATTTCGACGATTTAAGAATTAAAAATAAGAGTCCGATTCGAGCCGCGGTCAACAGTGGTTGTGTGTACCTTACCTATTGCTTAGTGCCGTTCGCCCGTTCCCGTGCCTCATACAGATAAGAGATTATTGTTACATTTTATTTAATTCTGTTTATCGTATACTTATTTGTTTGCATTCCTACTTACGGCTAATTCGTTTTTGTTTGTACAGTCAATGAAATAGACTGCGTATTATTTTTTCAGTTTAATTTTTAAAAGTTAAGTTTTTTTTTATATAATGGAGGAAGACGAAGATAGACCTCCCGACCCAGGATCGATATTAGATTTTTCTGATTCGGAATCTAACACTAGCCAGGCTTCTATTACGCTTCCATCTCGTAAACGACGACCATCGCATAGCCTTTACATCCCATCGAAAGTTAAATCTATACCGCCGATTCAACAAACCTCGACCTCTAACGACCTTAACCCCAATAGTAACACCCAGACAAGTACTTTAGCTAGCGATAATACAAAAAGTACTGACTTACTTTATCCTGCTTCCGCTTCCGGTCCTTTTATCGTAATTGTTCAGAGAACTGAACAAGGAAAACTTATTCATCCTTTAGATTTTGGAAAATTCTTATTTGACTCAAAAAATAATAACCTTGGTATTGTTAATGGTTCAATTAAACCGGAAGGGCGATATAAATTATCTATCGAGTTTAATACTGCCGCTTCCGCAAATGGATTTGTAAAAAAAATTGACTCGCTCTCAAAACTTAAATATAAATCGTTCATCCCGTCATTTAACCTTACGAGAATGGGTCTTGTTCGAGGAATTCCCACGGATATACCAGAGGCTGAAATTGTTGATGCTTTGAATAATTCCCAAGGAACCCCGAAAGTAATAAAAGCACGTCGACTGAACTACAAGGATTCTACTGATGGAAACAAGATCTGGAAACCTTCCCAATCTGTTGTTGTTACATTTGAGGGACAATCCCTTCCGTCTCGTGTGTTTATTTATTATACCTCGCTTCCCGTCGAAGTTTATAAATTTCCAACTGTTCAATGCTTCAATTGCTGCCGGTTTGGACATACAAAATCCGTATGCCGCTCCCCTCCACGTTGTTACTTTTGCGGAGAAGGTCACCCATTTGATCAATGTCCAAAATCTCCCAATAATCCCATTTGCATTAACTGTTCGGGTGCACATACCGCGGTCAGTCTAGCCTGTCCGGAATTGACAAGACAGAGGAACATAAAACATAAAATGGCTACCGACAACATTTCGTACTTCCAGGCCTCAAAGTTATTCTCTCCTGCGAAAAAATCTTTCGCAGAGATGACATCGTCCTCAGCTCCTTTCCAATCAACCACCTTTTTAAATTCAACGTCATCTTCTCACAGAGAAACCATTCTCAAGCCAGTCAAACCCAACCCAAAATATACTCCTTACCTTGATAAAAAACAATTGAATAATATTTTGACCAGCCCGAATGGGAATGCCAAATCTCGGACCCCCAATGGGTGTGCCATTAATAGTAATACATCCCCTCCTGCTCTCCCCGAAATATTGAATAATAATTCTTTTATACAAACTTTAATTACCCTTTTAATTTCTATCCTTACAAACAACAATACTGTACCGTCCAACGCTGCCGATTACATTAAATCTTTATTATCTTGCCTCCCCAATGACTTCGAAACTGAACAAAATTCTTCAGTGGAACAGTAGAAGCCTCTTCGCTAACAAATCTGACCTAATTCAATTACTCGACGAACACGACGTTTCAGTGGCCGCCATTTCTGAAACGTGGTTAAAACCCTCCTTTCACTTAAGAATTCCGGGTTATTATTGTCTCAGACACGACAGACCGGATGGTAAAGGCGGCACGGCTCTGATAATCCATAATTCTATCCCGTTTAAACAAATTAATATACATACTCCCTCCGACGATATCCAGATAATAGCAGCTGTCTTATCTGATATCACAATATTATCAATATATATTCCTCCCTCTACCACTTTTATTGAAAATGAATGGGCACCAATCTTAACCCAGATTTGTTCCCCTTTTATGATCCTTGGAGATTTTAATGCACATTCCCCTTCTTGGGGTAGCAAAATAACAAATCGTTCTGGCCGCAATCTTTTAGATTTTATTGATACCCATAACCTATGTTTTTTAAATGACGGATCTCCAACCAGATTCACCCCCCCTCATCAACGGAAAAGTGCTGTTGATTTATCTCTTTGTTCATATTCGTTAGCATCTAAATGCTCTTGGGACATCCTAAACGATCCCCTCTCTAGTGATCATTTTCCAATTATAATCCGATTCCAACATCAATCTAACACTTATCCTCCACCAGTTAAAAATAATCTCAAATTTAGAATAAATGATGCGAATTGGAGCACTTTCTCTTCTGAACTAGATAACCTTATTAATTTTAAAAAAAAATCGTCCCCGGGAGACATCAGATTGCAATGTGAGACGTTTCCCTCTATGGTTATAAATGCAGCAGAAAAATCCATCCCGAAACGCAATGCGAACATTAAAATAAAACACTCTAATCCGTGGTGGGACGAGGAATGCACTCGCTCCGTCAACTCTCGTAAAAAAGCAATTTCCTCTTTTCGTAAGTGTATGACACTAGAAAATTTTTTATCAGTTAAAAAAGCCCAGGCAGAAACCAAACGAATTTTAAAAAATAAAAAACGCGCTGGATGGCGGAAGTTCTGTGAGAACCTGTCTCCGGAAACTCCCCAATCTTCAGTTTGGTCTAGCTTAAAAAAATTCGGATCATCGTATTCTCCGCCGAGTACCAAGCATATATCAGAAGAAATTCTTATAGGATTTGCGGATAAAATAGCCCCCCCATCAGTGGCCGGATGTGAAGAAATGCCTTCTATTAAGCCATATCCATCTCACTCTAACTGGCTAGATGCTCCTTTCTCCATTGATGAGATGAAACTAGTAATAAGAACCCTTTCTGACTCTGCTCCGGGTCCCGATGGAATACTTAATAGTTTCATTAAATCATTTTCTGATATGGCGGTTGAATATTTCTTATCTCTTATTAATAATATGTTTGAAACAGGACTAATTCCGGATGATTGGAAAACTCAAAAAATCATTCCCATTTTAAAACCTGGAAAAAATCCATCTGAAATTTCGTCTTATCGGCCTATTGCTCTTTCATCATGTTTGATGAAAGTAGCGGAGCGTTTGATGAAGAACAGATTAGAGTGGTTTGTTGAAAGTCAAGATATTATCTCACCAAATCAGTATGGTTTTCGGAAAAAGAAATCTACAATGGATAATTTAAGTTTGTTCACAACTGATATCCGAGTTTCCCAATCCCTAAATTCTTATACATTGGCCACATTCCTTGACCTTTCATCAGCTTACGATGATGTTTTACTGAATGTTTTGAAAGAAAAGCTAATTAAAAAACAAATCCCCCCGAAATTAGTCCAATTTATTATTAATTTGCTCTCAGATAGGTCCATTATTATTGAGTCTTCCTCTAAATGCTTAAGGCGCAAACTATGGAGAGGTTTGCCCCAGGGTTCTGTTATTAGTCCTCTGTTGTTTAATATTTATATAAGCGACCTAGACTCAGTAATTCCTTTTTCTATCAAGCGTCTTTACTTTGCGGATGATATCCTTATATATTTGTTACATAAAAATATTATTCTTGCAGCTAAGGAAATGAATTTGGCTTTACAATATATTAAAAGCTGGTTGTCAATAAATGGGATGAATCTGGCGGCATCTAAAACAAGGGTCGTGGCTTTCACGCGCAAAAGAAAAATTCCCCAATTCTCAATTTCTTTTGATAATGTGTCTCTACAAACCGCTACTCAAATCAAATTCCTTGGTCTTCTTTTGAACCATAAACTTTCCTGGCTTCCACACATTCAGATAATTTCTACAAAGTGTGAAAAGGGACTTAATATGATGCGAGCAGTTTCCAGAGTATGGTGGGGATCTCACCCTACCACTCTTAAATTAATGTATAATTCCCTAGTTCGGAGCCACTTGGATTATGGCTCATTCCTTTTTGACCCACTCCCTAAATATCTAGATAAGAAAATGGAAAGAATTCAATCAAAAGCCCTCAGAATGATTATTGGAGCTATGAAGTCTTCTCCAATTAATGCTCTTCAGGTGGAATGTGTGGAGCCTCCATTATATTTCAGAAGGCAATTCCTTGCCAATAAATATATTTTCAAGGCTTTATCGTTATCACATCATCCTATTAAACAAAGTCTTAATAGGTTAAGTGTTAATTTGAATTCTAACAAAAGATTGAGAGAAAAACAATGTTTTCCTCTCTTAATTAAAAGTTTTCATCTCTATAATTCTCTATCATCTTCCCTCCAATATCTTCAAGAAGTTCCCAATCTTCCTATATACAATATTCCATTTAAGGCAATCACTTTTATGCCGAACACAATAACATCAGTCTTTCGGAAGAATATTTTATCTTCCCCAAATAAATTTCAAAATGTGGATGATTGTTTTAAAAGCATAGTGGCTTCGAAATTCCCTGGATTTTCCATCCTTTTCACGGATGGTTCCAAATTTGAAAATAAAAGATGTGGAGCATCTATATATAGTCCAGAATTCAACATCAATCTCACTTATAAATTACCGAAAGAAGCTTCCATATTTACAGCCGAATGCTTTGCAATTGAACAAGCGCTAAATCAAATCCAGGTTCTCAACATTCATCGAGCCTTATTATGTACTGATTCGCTAAGTGCTCTAACTAAAATTAGGTCAAATATTTTACGTTATCCGGAAGACAATATTATATGTAAAATAAAAAATCTTCTCAATTCTCTTAGTGAATCTGGGTTTGAGACGATGTTGGCCTGGGTCCCTGCCCATTTGGGTATCGAGGGTAATGAGATGGCCGATTTTCTCGCCAAATCTGGTTCAGATTCCGGAACTATCCCACTAAATTTTAGAATTCCTATATCCGATGTCTTTCCGATTCTTAAATCTAATATGACTCGTGCCTGGGAAGAAAATTGGGCAGTCTCCAAAATAAGAACTGGATCTTTCTATGCGGGAATTCAAAACCATATCCCTGCTAAGCCATGGTTTCACGGTAAAAAACTTTCAAAACGATTCATTTCATGTATCTCGAGAATGAGAATTGGCCACTGTTCAATTGCATCTCACTTGTCTAGAATTAGAGTTTTAGATGATCCGTTCTGCCAGTGCGGTGTGGAAGAGGAAACCCTCGACCACGTTTTCTTTAACTGTAAAAACCATTCATCTTTCAAGAACATATACCGCCGGCTTATTAAAATCACACACCAGTCCCCCCTTAACATTTCATACCTTTTATCTCTTAACAATTCTCGTGTTCATACAGCTTTATGTAAGTTTATTAACCTGAATGAATTCAATATTTAATTTGTTTTAGTGATCTAAATGAGTCCAATATTTAATTTGTTTTATTATTTTCCCATTAGATTAACCGAAATTTCTTATCCATTTTAAATATTACCGGCACAAAGCACTCTCTCCAGGGTGAATTGCCTAAAACAAAAAACAAAAAAATTAAAAATAAAATTAAGACATCCATTTTTTTTAGTGGAGAATGACGTAAAATTAATTTTAAAAAAACGTAGGTGAAAAAAGAACAAAAAGTTACATGAAACTAGTTTGAAACACCCAATCGCAGTCCTTCCTTAGGGTCTTCACTCGTGGAGAAACCGAAAACTGGTTGGCAAATCAATTCACGGTGCAACTCATCTTTACGTTTTCAGTAATTACTCGTATATCAGCTTGTTTAACAAAAATATAAATTATCAATGATCAACCTTAATATATAATAATAATTTATCAACCTCCAGAACAAAATCGATATTTTCATGCTCTGACAAATCGCAAATTACTAGAAAACTTGACAGGTCATGAGGCGCAACTATGGCAAACTGTCAACCTGGCAATTGAAATGCTCCGGCCGCGGCAACTAGCACTGCGAGTTGCGAGTGACTGGTTGCGTCGCCCTTGACAACTGGTCTTTGGGAACTTGCCTGTATGCGGACTCCCAATAAATTACACACTGTGGAAAGCGATTGGGTTACCAACTGTTTTTTTTTCAGTTGCCCCATGAGCGGATGATCTTACTCCCCGATACCCAGTGTATTTTTTCAGTTGCCCCATGAGCGGATGATCTTACTCCCCGATACCCGACGTACATTAATTACTAGCAGTTAAAAACGGCTTTTGGTTCGGCTTCACCCTGTTAGTGGTGGTAACCATTATATAAATCCAAGTCTTGCACCTAATTGAGACAATTAAAAACATTTTCCCACTTACAATACTCAGATTCATATATTTTGCACTCTGTCAATCCATTGCCACATATGGAATACTAGCCTGGGGAAGTGCAACAAACACAACAATTGACCCAATTCAAAAACTTATTCCGGAACTTTTGCGCAACCTGTCTCGAATACGTGTTGTTTACGAAATGCTGGAAATAGTAAATTGCTTTTTATTATAACTGCGAAATGAGATTTACCATTTTCCTAAACACATCAGACCAAATAAATTATAAAAATTAAAACTTAAAGGAATTCATAATCTGCTCTTTCATTGATTGTTTCGTTGGTTTTATCCATTATTGCCTTTTTTTAAAGAATTGAGTTTATAAACGGAAAAACTATTATTCATTTTTATACTTCATTTGCAAGTGCGCAAAAAAATAATTAATTAACAACTGATTATGATTTTATTACCCTTAAGAGGGAATAATCAGATACAACCGGAAATATGTCATTTTTAAATCAAATTCTAGATGTATCGATTTTTTTCTATCAAAAAAAAATAAATTGAGTGAGTGAAAATTTATTGATTTTTATCTTTCAATTTTGTTCTATTTTGGTGATAGATGATTTTACTAAATAAATAAATAAAATTATTTTATTTCCATAAATATAATAATATAATAGAAGGATTTCAAAACAAAATTTGGCATTTTCTTCATTCTTATGCAAACAATTACGACGAAAAAAAAATCTAGAGTTGGATATTACACTGCCGTTGTATCAATTTGCAAGCCGTAAATAAGAAGAAAAAAAATATAATAGAAATATGTTTCTTGTTTCTGACCAAAATGTATTTGGGCAACAATAGCCTCCAAGATTCGGAAATAAAAGCTCTCAGCTCAGATTGGAGTGCATGGAATTTATATTTGATGACAAAAGTTCGTTTTTCCACAAACGCGAAAATGTTTCCATTTAAACTGCAACATGATGCGATCACTCTGAAGGGAACTCAGCTTAATGAGAACTTTAGTGCTTTCTTGCGAAACAAGCTTACAAAACTGTAAAGGCTTTACTTCCAACTTCTAAGGTATATTATAAACTCCTTCAAAATAATATTTAATGCTCCAAGAACAGTATGTTTCTGTACTTTAGACGTAAACTTACCAGCAAACTTATAAGCGTTGTTAACGCGATATTTTGTGTAAGAAAAAGAAACTTTTAATAAAATTCTACATTGTTTTCTCTTAGCACTTTTAATCGTAATCGTTTATTATATTATTTATCTAAAGCATATCAGATCTTTCATTATGTTCAATTGAGTATTTAATTTACGAAAGCGATCTTGTGTGGAAATGTATGTATTTATTTATTTTGTATATCCAAGAGGACGTGGGAGTTTGGCACAAAAAGCATCGCAGTTTCCAGTAAAAGTTGTGCCGTAAAATAATAATATTCTGAAAAGCCAAAAATTTCAAGATAAAAGTTACGGATTTGTGATATCGCGATTTGTTAGATTATTTTGGAATGGGTGACTTGCAACAATCGCTTCCCGGGAAAATTATTTTTCAAAAATATTTAAAAATAAAACTTTCTTTATTGTATGTCGTTAATTTAGCATATCAAAAATAACAAAGAACTTTTTTTTTAAATTTGCAGGAAATGTTTTCTAGGATAACCTAAAATTAATTACCAACTGAGGTGTTGAGTTGACTTTATTCTCAGTTGGCATGGAACCTTTATTATTATACATATAATAATTTAAGTAATATTTTTGTTACAATATATTATACTATTAAATTTCATATGCTATATTAATTCTTATGCTTGTGAAGGTGATTCACGCCATACTGGTAGGATAATGCTATTTATTTAGTTACGAGTGTACAGGAAATAAGAAATTCTTTGAACATTTTAAGGTTTGACAATTCCCCCTCATACGTGAGACATAGGCAACAAATGTTCGACTTTCCAAGTCACGCTCGTTGAACATAGCCACAATATTCCATGACGTCTTGCACTCGGGAAGATGCCAGTATAATTGAATAATATAAAGTGAATTCGACTTTATTTTGCTCTCATGCTTGAATTTTATATTATTATTTCTACGCTCTTCCTCATTCATTCTATATGCTGCGACGGACAAGATACGTGACGTCATGTTTAATGCTTACGTTTAGCATTTTGGTTTCAAAGTTTTCGACAAATTGATTACTATACTTTATACTTTTTTCAATTTTGGGCCATTTGTTAAACCACAGGACATAGAATGTCCAGCATACAAAACATTTTATTTTCCAAATATTGCTTCATCAGTTTTCGATATAATTTTCTGTTTTCTTTCAAACAGTCTTCGAGAAATGGTTTTTTAATCGCACTGCTTTTCAAAATAATTATGACTACCTCTTTATCTCCACACCATCCGATTTCGTGAGTCTAAAAAAGGGAATTTGAAATCTACAATAATTTAAGAAATCAACTTACTGTCGGTAATTAAGTTAATAAGTCAGTTAGTTTTATTATCTTTTTACGCACGAGAGCTCCAACTCCTTCCAACTGTCTGGAAACAGTGAGATTATGACAACCCCAATTTGGGTTCATTGTGAGACCGAAGGTAGTGCGGTAGGAAAAGAGGTGAGGTAGAGTGAGATGCGGAGTACATGTCGGTTCAGATCTGGTCACAAAACACGGCTAAAGCCATTTCAAGCAACTTTTCAATTCTGTCTTACCGGAAAGACCACCATTCAGGATCCATCCGGAAATACCACCATTCAAAATTTGAAATGCGAAATCCTCTGCTGACGCAATTCAAACTTCCAAGCTCCAGCTTTCCAAGAGGAGTCATAAATTTCTAGTTGCAGAATACTACCAACTTCCAAATGGCCCCCGACGGCAAAAACGTTCCCCACTCTGCCTTAAATTAAAAGCATCAAAACCGAGTTAACATATTCCAAAAATTCGCGTTTCTGGCCACGTCACATAGGATATCTGTTGTAGTACTTAAATAATATTATTTTTCCTTTTTACATAGTGAGTCAATGTTCCACCATCTCTCTATTAAATTCTCCCGTTCAGTTATGATGCAGCTTGGCTAGAAATGAAGCGCTTTCCGAAAGTTTTTCCGCTTTCATTTAGGAACGAAGCGAATACTCTCATTTCTTTGAAGGTATTTCTTTCTCGTCTAAAGTAGCTGTAAGGAGGCAAGCTTTTAAAGCTAACTGCGCTCCAGCGACTCAAAAGCATTACACCGAGCAGGAATCTTACAATTTAAGATCGTAGACATTTAAAGTAACGCTTTGAAAAATGATTCTATTAACTTTATGTACCTCAATTGAATAATATAATAATAGATTTTCATGAAACGAAATTCGCGACATTTATAACTCAAAGAAGTACGTGTTCAGTGTTAATAGTTTACAATGGTTTGTAAATTACATAAATAAATAAAAAATTACAACTGATGATTATATGCTTATGAACAGTAGGTATTTTTTTTTTTTACATGAGCTCCACACAGGAGGCCCTGAGGAAAACAATATCCCTCAGGGCCTATGTCATGTCATGTATGGGGATGCTGTGTGGAGGGTCTTTTTAAGGAAAGGAAGGGGAGGAGAGTTCTGGGAAGGAAAAGGGTTTAAAGGGTGGGTAGGAATCTGGGGTTCAGTGTGTCCTGGTCATCCGCCTCCAAGACAAACCTCACCCCATGAACCCGGGCACCCCTGCTAAATCACCAAATGTAGCGAATCACTTGGAGTGATCTATGGCAGAAGTGTTGGTTATCCAATAAAGGTTCCCGGGGCGGCGGTACAGGTAATACTTAAAAGATAGAAATTTATGGTTACAAGTTGAGGTTTCTGATAACCCACCTCACTAGGCTAGCATGTGTTGAGGCAGTAAATTTATCAACTAGGGGGTACCAGGAATGCGTTGCAATGCCATTCAAAGAAATACATTGTTTCTCCATGCATGTCCTTTCCCTTTCCTCTTCACCCCTCCCGCACCTCCTCTGTTACCCTTCCCCTCCTGTCTTCCCTCCTTGCCGCTAAAATATATGAAATACACACATCTTCAAACCACTCGAATTCCTCTTCGATAAATGCTGGCGTCCCACAGGGATCGGTTCTGTTTCCGACTTTTGTTGCACATCAATGACCTCTTGACATGTGCACCGATTCATTGTTACGCGGATGACAGTACAGTCCATGATAGCTTTTTGTTTGACAAGCCTCCAAAGGGCTCACAAACCCCAATGGTTCGGAGGGCTTTGAAACAAAGAATGGACGGTTACCTTGAGAGTGTTTTCTCTTGGGGTAAGAATAACCTCGTCGAATTTAATGTTTCAAAGTCCCAATAATGTCTGATTACGTCTAAAAGGGATCGGAATGATAATCTAGTCTCCTTCAACGGAAGCGATCTCCCGAACAGGCCTTCCATTGATATGCTTGGTGTAACTATAAGTGACCAGCTCAGGTATGGGGGCTCCATCGAAGCCAGAGTAAAGTTAGCTTCTCAAAAACTGGGCGTACTGTACAGGGCCCGCAGATACTTTAATAGTATACAACTGCTTACCCTGTACAAATCGCAAGTGCGCCCCACGGTTGAATTTGGCAGCCACCTCTGGTCTGAAGCCCCAAAATACCTGAAAAAACCCTCGACCCTGTGCAGAAACGGGCGGTCCGTTTTGATAGATTCTCCTAACTTAACAAATGGACTGCAATCTTTAGAGCACAGGGGTCAGGTGGGAATGCTGTCCTTGTTCTACCGGTATTACAATGGAAGATGCTCCGAGGAACTAGCGTCACTGATCCCCTCGGCACCGGTGCATAGTCGGGAAACACGCCAAACACGCGCTCAACATTTGTACACGTTTGACATTAGTCACATGAGAACGGGTCGTTTCTACGACTCGTTCTTGAGTTCAACAGCCCGGCTGTGGAACGATTTGCCGGCTTCTGTGTTTCCTCCCTCCTACAACATGGGTCTCTTCAAGACCCATGTTCTCTCCTTCCTCTCCTCAACAGCACCCTCCACACAGCATCTTCAAAGATGACATAGGCCCTGCGTGCGGCTCCTGTGTGGAGTTAATATAAAAAAAATATAAAAATAAAACTCGCACACCACCTGTTGTAATTTTTTCATATAAATTTCATAACTCCAGAGCCTACCATTATAGCCTTTGACCTTTGCGGGCGTGCGCATAACAAATCACCAAAGTTTCACCGCAATAGCAGATCTGAATAGCCAGGTACTTCCCACCGTCCTCTTCCCATCTCCTTCCCCTCAGTTTTTTTTTTCAATAAGTTGAGACCCTATGCGCCAACCTTCTAACTACATTCAACCGATTATTTTAATTATTTAAATTACAAATTAAATAAAATAAAATTGATATAAATTAAAACAAGCTCAACGGATTGCGGCAATCAGGCGCTAATTCTCCAATAAACATGAATTGCAAACACTGTGTGAGCGAAATATTTGCCGGTGACGGCATTAAATGCTCTACATGTCTCCAAAATTATCATTTCTTTTGCGTCAACATGAATGAGACCCAACTTTAGGAAGATGGGGGCTAAGCGAGATAACTAGACAATTGGCCAGAGAAACTAACGTTGAGATTCAGTGTGTACCTGAGCATAGATCTGAGAACTTGGTGTCTATTGTCAAACAACTCGGTACTGCTGGTATTGCTGAATCTGAAATACTCAACCTTCATCGGGTTTCTAAGGTTAAACCAGAATCCAACCGTCCGAAATCAATAATAGTTAAGCTTCCAAGCGTGAGGATAAAGAATGATGTTCTGGCTGCAGTTGCCAATTTCAACAAAAAAAATAAAATGAACAAACTCAACTCATATTTCAAAAGGCAAATTAACAATCTTCTACCATGATATATCATGGAGAACAATTATGTGACTGCTCTATTATCATTTTATTTTTATTATCTTTTTTTTCTTTCTCTGCATTTCTGTTTTATATTTGAAATAACTATGTTTTATATTTTCTTTTGTACCTAGTAACAAGTAAACACTGATTATGCATGCTGTGAACATTTATAATTGGATTGTTAATACCTATGTACTTCTCAATGGCAATTTTATAACCATAATAATTGTTAACACTGTGTAAATGTTTCCAACAATAAATAAATAAATAAAACTCAGATTTTACATCAGGAGAAGAGTGTATAAAAAATATTTAAAAAATTGGGACTACAGGAATAAATAATTCCGATTGCGGATCGGTAATTGCACTGGCCTTTTATGTATATTTGTATATAGAAACTATTAGCAATTACTTATGGTGAAAATTTTACCTCAAAAACAATAGTGTAACTTTAGTATTTTGTTGAAGTATAAAGCCGTCAAGAAAGTATTCCAGCACACGCTTGAGCTTGCAATCAGTAAACAATCACAGTCCGTGGACGAATCCTTTGCACATTGTAGACAAGGCAGCTGGCGTAATTCGATCCTGTGGTGACGACAGTCACGTGTTTGTTTCAAATTAATTTGTTTACAACAAAGGTCTGAATAGCCAGGAAAATCATTATTTTCCTGACATAATTTCTTCCCTCCCTATTTCCTGCAGCGTCAAAACATGCCCCAATAATTGGAGATGCCGTAATCCTACGTGCTTCGGGCGGTAGAAACTCTTGAGCGGAATTCAAATTAAAACAAATAAACAAAGAGCTATTCTCTATCTTTTGTGAGAACGAGATCGCTCTCCCGCGAGATGTCGTGTCAGTTTTGTGTGATTTTCTACGGCTGTTATATGCTTTTTCTATCGGCCGATGTCAAAATTTCAGCTGTGATCTGTCACGTATTTTAGTTTGGGTCGTTTTAAACACGAATTCCTGCAAGTATGCACGATTATTTTTTCATTTAACAGCCGTAGAAAATCGCACAAACCTGACAAGACATCTCGCGAGAGAACGATCTCGTTCTCACAAACGATAGCTCTTCCGTTCCTACCTACTTAACATAACTAAATTCACTGTAAGAAATACACCGAAAATTCTGATTATTTTTTTTTTATATTTATTTATTTATGGCGTGTTGCGCCAACGTGATTAGCTAACGTTTCGGATGGCGTTGTAATATGGTTTTCTGAGCTTAGTTTGATTTCTGCTGGTTAATAGCGTATAATAACCCAAAAAAATAATCACGAAGATACTTCTGGCCGTAAAAATCTAAAGTTTTTTCACCCATCAAATATTTTATTTTTCTTTGTGTGATCGGTTCAAATGCAGTCATGAAATCCAGCTTTGCAATATGCACGTATTGCAATGTCCCGGGAACTGGCAGAGTGGGCCCTCTTCTACAATGAACTCTGTGGTTTCAACCACTCCACTGCATTCGGACAATGCATTTCTCAAGTCCCCATTTGTGCATCATGTACGCACAGCGCTGGGACTGCGCCGGATGCGGTTTTACATTGTTAACGCTTTCAGAGAGAGAACAATGACAATTACAAAATGGGAAAGACAATTAAATCCATACCACAGAATAATCACAGTGGCGCAAAACCGAAATTCATCATCTTGTCTTATTAAAACTTTTAAAATAATTTCTTCGTAATATTAGTAAAAATCACTGGTTGTTATAAATCCAATTTTGAAAATAACGTCACGTTAATGTTCTGTTAAAATATTGTATTATGGGCAGGTATATTTATCGCTATACTGAATGTATTCAAACAATCCAATTTCTAAAGTGACACTTAAATTCAAAGCAACTCCAAGTTCATCAAACCGGAGTTACAGACACATAACCAAAATTAGTATGTTAAATAAACTCGAGTAGTCTAAAAATAAAAATAAAATTAAAAATTCTAATTTGGCCACTCTTTGTATATTATTTTAATTGGGAAACCAATAGTTGTTATAACGTATGGTAAGATATAAGTAAATTAAACTAACTAACTAACCATCACGCCGTTTCGACGCGGGGGAAGGCAGAGAGGACGGACCGCCTAACAACTCGATCTTGGCACACGCTCCTTGCCTCATTCACATTCATACATCGTCTCATACATGCTCTTCTATTATTTTGACTCTTGAAATAGCCCGTAAGCTGAGAAAATGAGCTTACTTTTCTTTACTTTAATTTTCTCTGGACAGAGCTTTGTCAGATAGAAACCCGTTGCCCTACGAAGAAACCAACTGTCTTAAAAATGACCTAAACTTACTTGAAATTTCAATCCCTTCAAAAAGGGAAGAACAATTTCAAATAAGATTTAGCTTTCTTGACAGTATCGATTTTTTGATATTTTTCTGATTACAACATAAAAATGAAAAACTCAATTACGTGTTTTAATATTTTTTTATAAACATGTAAAAACGGGAAATACAAGAATAACTAATTTACCTTCGGGCCGTTGCCCCACAGGCAGATAGGACGGACCGCCAAACAACTCGATCTTGACACACACTCTTTGCCTCATTCACATTCATACATCGTCTCATACATGCTCTTTCATTTTTCTGACTCTTGATAAGGCCCGACTCAAGTATCTGATTCACATGCCATGTCTTCCTCGGGCGTCCCCGACTTCTTCTTCCGTTCACATTTGCGTCATATAATTTCCTTACACTCCTTTTTTCATTCATTCGCTCTACATGCCCAAACCATCTGAGTGTCCCTTTCTCTTACTCATTATGCTTACATCAGTCTTGTATTCTTTGCGAATCTCAACGTTTCTCACACGATCGTACATGGTTTTACGCACATACGCCTCAGTGATCTTATTTATACAGCATTCAGTCTACTTTCATCCTTCCTATGTTAGTTCCATGCCTCACTGCCAAAAATCAGAGTAGGTACCAGCACTTCATTATGGACGGCTAGCTTCGCTTCTTGGGACAGTTCTTTTGTTGGCGCCAACGGCGTTCAGTCCTCCATTAATGGAGTTACCAAATTATGAGTAAATCATTCAACCAATAATAGGTTTTCACAGATGTATCTTAATTATTTGGTAAATATAAAAAGAAAATCATTATATTAGCCTATGGAGATGAGATAGTGGGAGAGAAGGGAAGGGAATGGATATAGTCTGTGTAATGAGTAACATGTATACAATATATATGAGATTTTAGGTTTGAAAATGTGAGGTGATATGATACGTAATTACTAATATTCGAGAGAGCACGCTAATATTTAAAACGATGAAATTGTAGCAAAAATTGTGAAAATGTTTAATAAAACATGGCTCGTTTAGAATAGAGCAAACATCTTGTGGGAGTTGTCTAAAACAACATTCAAAGAAACACTGTGAATTTTTTTTATACATATAACTTGTTAAATAATAGAGACAGACGTGAAAATAAAAAAATTTGGATGACATTTTGCGATTTTTTCCTATCGAGGGAATTGTATATAATTTGCGTTTCGGCGTGAGGATTGTAAAGATATTATCTTCAAGAATAACGTGTATTTTTTTAGGAGCTTAAAAACTTCAAATGTTCAAGGGAGATATGCAAGAAATCGGTTGAAATTCGGGTAGCGGCGGCCTAAAAAAAAGTTACGCAGCCAGAAAGTTACGCAGTTTTTAAAATCGAAAAGCTCTGGCCAGACCTTGTCGATCATCAGAGAGTTAAAAAGTAACAACAATTTTTTTTCAATAGGAAGGAATTTTATGGGAACATGCAATCTAATCTAAAGCTTCTTGTAATGTTAATGTATTTTGATAACAAATAAAATAAATAAAAAAATAAAAATCATATTTTTTTACAATAGCTCAACTTACAGAGGCCTAGAAAAAAATAATTTTCCTCGGGGTCAATGTCATCTTTGGGGATGCTGTGTTGGGGGTCTTTTAAATGCATGGAAGGAGATGAAATTCTGGGAAGAAAAGTAATGAAGGGTATGAATCCTACACTCTCACTGCGGAGCAAGGGTATGGATTGAAAGAGTCTTGCTATAGAGGCAAAATTATCTCACTCAACTAGTCTCTCCAGATCCGGCCTGCCACACAGTTGGTGAGCAAACGTATCCGCCGCCAAGACCCAGACAAACCTTACCCCATGAACCCGGGAACCCTTGCCTAACCAAACCACTTGGGGTGACCAATTAATTTTGAATAACCACTTGGTAATCCAATAAACGCTTGCCGTTTAGTGTTAAATACACAATCAATTACTACTTAAATATAACTTCAAGTCTCTCACCAGGGTGATTTGAACACACTTGAAAGAGTGGTTCTTTGTTACCATCCTACCTATGAACCAATGTTATATATTTCTAACACCTGATTAGCTACTCTGTTCCTATGTAACATAGTTCTGACCTCCGATGATAGGTTATCAGCAATTAGTAAGCAAGAGCTTGTGCGCAGACAGTTGTTGTCCGACGAACCGCAAATTATCGAGTCGTTGGTGGCCGGGGCCGCTCCTGTAACCGGCGTCGTCCCATAATAAACGGTGGTGACGTATTTAACGCCATTTTCACGGCCAATTAGCTGGAAACCAAGATAATCGAATCTCTGTCATGTTCACGCTCTATCGGACTTTGGCTGAAAATATCATCGCTACATTTATACGAGCAAACGGGGAAAAATTTTGTGTTCACTTCGTGCGTTAACCTTTTATTTTTTAATATTTTTTTGTGTTAAAGTATTTTTACTTTTTTAATGTCGCTCCAGCAATTGATGGCCATAAACGAAATCTTAAGTAATAGCGAAGTAAGCAGTTACACGTACATTTTCCGGGAGCACAATTTGAAAATCTCAATCTTTAACAACAATATAGAAAACTAAAGACAAATGAAAAATTAGTCGAAGGTAATAATTTTGATTTTAAAATTTGAAATATGAAATTGACAATTATGACGGTTTGATGGAAGGTGGCAATGGCCGAATCGGTAAAGGCGCCCATCCCGGTTAGACGAGAGGTTCTGGGTTTGAGTCTAGTTGCGACCGTTATCTTTTTCTATTTTTCTGTGTCGTTCCCTTTGATATTTTCGTCCAGATTATTAGTGTTGTATTCTTTTACAATGATATATTACATTGATAGAAATAATCTTCAAAATTTGTTTAAAGAGAGTTGTTCTTACAAAAAACAAATAATATACGTCACGTTATATTTATTTACCTTTTAAATTGTTGATTAAAGATATTTTCTTTTTTTAAGCTCCACACAGGAAGTCCTGAGGAAAACAAATTTTCCGGGGGCCTATGTCATTTTTAGAGACGCTGTGTGGGCGGTCTTTTTGGGGAAAGGAAGGATAGGAAGTTCTGAGAAGAAAAAATGAATGAGGGGTGGGTAGGAACCTCGGGGTCAATGTGTTCAGGAGTGACGTAGATACGAATTCATCCCTCCCATTGAAGTACAAGGCAATAGGTCGACAGAGTCTGGCTGGAGAGGTAAAATGCCTACATCAACCAGTCTCTCCCGATCCGCAGTAGGTGGGTAAACGCATGGGTCGCCAAGACCTAGACAAACCTCACCCCATGAATCCGGGCACCCCCGCTAAGTCGCCAAACGTAGCGAACCACTTGGGGTAACCTATGGCAAGGATATTAACTTTAAATATATATAATATATATATGTGAATTATAAGCACCTGCTTTCAAGCCAATTGCAATTGGCTTAGCGGGACTTGTTTGTTGATTTATAAAATAAATAAATTTAAAAAAAAAATTAAAAAAATGGATCCGGGGCAGCGGTACTCATACCACCTCAAATCGAATTTTTATCTATAATTTATTAACCTAAAAAAAATAAGTTACGAAGTCCACCTTTGATAATTGTAATCAAAGATAGGTATTATCTCATTCCTTGGAAAATGAAAATTCTTTTCAATTCGTTAGCAGTACGCACAGAAGAGTGAAGAAATTTAGCACCCCTAAAATATCGGATGTCTCGTTATAAATGTTTAATTCTATTGTGGTCTGGATTGCTCTGAGCCTTTGACTCGTCCAAATTTCAGTGGTAATTGGGATACCAGAAAAATTTCGAAAAGAACAAAGAAAAGCCTGAAAACAATTGGGAATTTATCATTTATTCCAAGGCCGTTTGACGGAAAGGCCTGCTTTGGAGACATTTCATTACACAGGCTGTAAAGGCCTTAATCCGTGGGTGGCACGGGCTCAGCCCCTTTGACGCTTTGGTCGCTCCTACGATTTGATCAAATAAAGTTCAGTTTACTGATTTTGCTCTTAAATCCGCCCACATGTTGGCGGAATCGATAAAACAGGCAAAATAGGGAAACATGCTTTTTCATAAAATTATATTCTTCCATTATATAGTATAAAAATACTTTCTCCGTGGTTGAGTGATTAGTGATTACGATCCTCAGCTACGAATTCGGAGGTCGGGAGTAAATCTCGGCGTGCGCATATAGATTTTATTCACCATTTTTGATAATTTTTTTAATATTTAATATGTTTTTTTAATTTTATTTATTAAGTGCAAGATCATACATTATTTATAAAAAATGTTGATTGCCCAACTAGGATTCCTGTTTTAAGACAGTTAAATTCTCCTCCTCCGCACCACTTACCGTCAGTCTCACAATATACCCCAATTGGGGATGCCATAGTCTCACTGGCTCCAGGCGGTAGGAAGCAGTTAGGACTCTTGCGTCGTATTCACATAAAAAATAAAAATAAATCTACATCCTATAGATAATAATTAATATTAAAAGGCAAGATAGAGGGTCGCTAAGGGCCTGATAGGAGACAAATGTCTTGGCTGTGAAATGTGCGAGAGTGGACCGGTATTAAAAGTGTGGAGGAGCTATTCCGGGCAACTCAAGATAGAGATACATTTTCCAGTGTGATCGCCAACGTCGGGGTGACCTGAAAGGACACACGAAGAAGAAGATAATAATAATTGTTTGGACAAGAGTTGGGAAACTGCCTTAGGTTCCCTCGAGTTTTGAGCTGATCCCATCCGATACGTTCATCAATGTTGCTTAGGTTTGGTATAAGGCTATTATGGCTAAGCCAATATCCCACTAGCGTCACTCCAAGTTGGTAATCAATACATCGTTATCTATAATATAAATATACAACGATGCCTTATGTTGTAATGGTTAAATCTGGGTTAGCTCACTCAGGAATGAAGTATTTAGAAATTAAGAAAACATCAATTTACCCAACAATTCTTCAAATGAATAAATATTATAGAATGTTAAATAAAATAAAGTTTATAGCAATTACGAAATTGAACAAATAAATATTAATTGTGAGGATTAAGAGTTTATTCCATTAAAAACAAAATACATATTTTCTTCTTCAAACTTCGCAGATACACTTTGTGGCGTCATTATTGATTTAATGAAAACAAATAACTTTACAATTAACATTATCGACATGTTTCAAAAACAATGTTTTCTTCGTCAAGATAATAAATTAATATAAAAATTACAAAAGACTAACAAGTATAGACAAATAAGAACATAGACAAAATATTAGAAAGGAGAGGTGATTCGTTACTTAAAATATCATAAAAAACAATTATTTAAAATAAAAAATCAAAATTATTTTAGGATGTGTAAAAATTGCATTTACATAATAAAAAACTTTTATTACGTAAATGAAAGTTTTGATTTATTGAAAGATGCCGATAATTATATAGTGGTGTAAACAAAGTTATTTGTTTTCACTAAAACAAAAAATATATATCACACCTCGCCAATGTTCACATCCTACACGTCGCGACGGGATCACCTGATACTCGCTCCGTTCTTGTGTTACCGTGCTGCTGAAACGAGACGGATTGCTTACCACGTGATCCGCTAGGCTATATCCGACTACTCAGTTACGACGTGTGATGAAAAAATATTGTTATGGTTTGTATTTGAAAAAAAATATCATCGAACAGCAAAATGGGTTCCACGACAACTCAGAACCGACTCAGCTCAACACCTCTTTGAAAAGACATTAAAATCTATGAAAAAAACAAAATTAAAATAGCCTAACCTAACCTAACGCAACATATATAATAATTTTTTGTATATATTTTTTTCATCACTTTAATGACTTCTTAAAGGAGGTGTTGAGTTGAGTTAATTCTGAATTCACCGGTCACCGCAAATTGACTTCGGACTTCGAACCATTGACTTCGGACTATGGCACAATGGTCTCTTTTGCGGTGTTCGTGTAGATTTTTTTTTAAACTCTAGATTCTTTGTCGAACTCTGAGCGAACTCCAGATTATTTTATATAATTCTATTCTAGTGAACCCTTGCTTGCTATCTTACTCAAAGAAAGAAAGTGTTATTGTTTTAATTCTGCACTACACTTTTTTTTTGTATTTCCATCCGGTGTTTTTTCATTCCAAGTATGGATTTTTAAAATTTACCCCAACCTATCCCCTCCCTCTTCCCCTCCATCAACCCTCACACTTCTATCACCCCTACGTGTTCTTTGCCGTGCGGCTCCTTTCCCGTCCGCATTACCCTCCGGCGTTTCCTTTCCCTCAAGCATCCCCTTCGACCTTCCACCTTCCCCGCCTTCCGTCGTCCTCCTGCCGAGTTATTTTCTTCCGCTCCCGCGTTCCCATCCACCTCCCCTTCGTTCCCTCTACCCCCCCCCCCCCCCCCCCCTTCAACGAATCCACGTTACTCCTTCATTCCTCCCTCCGGATTCCCCTCCCCCTTCTCCTCCCTGCCACTATATGTATGAAATACACACACTTCTCACACTGTCCATATGAGAAGCATGGGTTTTCCAAACTTACCCCCTGATATCCCTTACCGCTACTACGTCTCCTTTGCAATCCCTAATCCCTCCCTGCACCCCTCCCTCGTCCCCCACCCGTCCATTTAACCTTTCCTATGCGTCGCCGTTCCCGCTCTCGTTCCCCTCCCACGATCTATTCCCCTCCCTCGTTCCCCTTCCACCTTGCCCGCATTCCCTTCCCCCATTTCACGCTCTCCTTCCACCTTCAATCGTATGAATGGTCTAGATTCTAGAATATATAGAACATACGGAACAAACAAACATTCATTTTAAGAAGATTACAATATATCACAAGTCCTTAATTAATCCTAAATTGTATAATCTATTAAAAAATGACGATCGCCTAAGCAAGCCATTTTGCTTTATTTACAAGGGCAGAATATGCCAAAGAGATGGGGAAAGTTAAGCCAGCAAATATTAACACAGCCAAGGGAAGAGGTTTCTTTAAATAAATGATGAATAGCCCCGCGAAGTTTGAATATGGAAATGCAGCCTTTCAGGTGCGTGGTTTGCTCTCAGGTAAAGGGAAAAATCATTAAAATACGCGCAGGTATCCTACCCTTTGAATTAATATTTTTATAAAAAAGCGTCAAAAATTATATTTTCGTTACGATTCAAAGGATAATGTAATCAAAATATGCCCTGTTCGGAATAATTTCAGCTAAAAGTACTGGTGATATACCTATTTTTATTTTGTAAGGTGTAGTGTAATATCCTTGTGTTTTTTGTGGACTCACCACAGGAGTGAATCTGTGTGCCCAAACCAAGCTCCATTTTAATTTAACGCTGCTGAAAACGATCAAACATTTTCGTATATTAAAAGTAAATAAACTATTTCGTTGGCCTCTCTGGGGCATGGGAATCGAGGTTTTTTTTATAGCGACTTTAGTTATTTTTTAAATTGCTGTGTATTGTGAATTGTTAGTAATCTAGGGATAAGCTGTTCAGAAGTTTCGCACAAGTTTTCAAGCTTCTGAAAGCCAATGAGACCCTCATTACAAAATTTGTGATTTAGAAAAAGAAAGGAAAACGTAATTAGTATGTAAGGATCGGGATTTTATATAAGGCTAAGAGTTAATTATCAAATCAAAAGCTGTTGTTAGGCAAATTTTTAAGCGAGGTAAATAAGAATGCAGTAGCGGTTCTTCAGAGGGTCAATGGGGACAATCCCCAGCAGATATTCTCGAAACCTACTAAAATAAAATAAATTTGTTGATGCTTTCATCTTCACCAAAATGAACGAATTACCAATGATTAACATTTTCTGAAATATAATATAAAAATTTTATTTTTAATCATTTTCGTAATAAAATTTTGATGAGATGTCTTTTTTTTCTTTTTTTTTAAAAGAAAGACAAACATTCCCGGGTTACGAATAACCCAACAATGTTTGAAAATCTCCTACTACCACCACAGAAAGCCGGAAATGTTGCTTGTTTTGTGATGGAGGACTTAACCGGCCGAGGAATCGAACACGGGACGCCCGGGTGGGACCCAAACGCGATGTCCACTCAACCACCGACCATTCTGTCATGTCTATTGGAAGAGAAAGGCTTAGGATTTACGGGTACATTCGAATCTGCTTAACATGGCTAAAACAGCAAAATAGCATTGTAATTCGCTCCAACATCAAAAAATACTAACTGAAAAAATATCAAAAGCGACTTATTGGCACTTTTATAATATATGTATAATATGTTGTCTAGGTTTCGAATCTAATGAAAACATACGGGATGCCTGCAGTTCTGGGTCCTGATCAGTGAGAGTGAATCAGTGGGCTCGTACCAGTAGTCTGGTTGGTAGCAAAATTTGCTCATCAGCAAGACATGATATATTTGGAAGGAATAGTGGATCTAGTGGAATAGGCATCAAAATTTGGTTCCAAAAGATATTTTTCATTGGAGCACCAACTAATCAACATACATCACAATCGCTACTACTTGAACTTTTTGCCCCACTGACTGGAATCTACCTTGAACACAGCGTGTTCAAACATCTCAAATAGACGTAGAGAAAAATCAATTCATATTTAGATAAAGGATATCGATAATTTTGTATCATACTTCATTAATGGAGGCGGTAATGGGTACCGCCGCCCCAGGAACCTTTATTGGATAACCAACACCTCTGCCATAGGTCACCCCAAGTGGTTCGCTACGTTTGGTGATTTAGCAGGGGTGCCCGGGTTCATGGGATGAGATTTGTCTAGGTCTTGGAGGCGGATGACCAAGACACACTGAACCCCAGATTCCTACCCACCCCTAAACTCTTTTCCTTCCCAGAACTCTCCTCCCCTTTCTTTCCTTGAAAAAACCTTCCACACAGCATCCCCAAAGATGACATAGGTCCTGAGAGAAATAATTTTCCTTAGGGCCTTCTGTGTGGAGCTCATATAAAAAAAAAATACTTCCTATTTGATTTTTTTTTTCAATATTTTACATTATTTCTTTAGTACAAATTAAACCGGAATACCATAAAGGTAAAATGATTTCAGTGTGAAATTTTACCGGTACACCGATTCCCGTTAAAAAAAAACCTACATTAACCTGCCTCTCCTGAAGGCTTTCTAATTTCTCCGAATTTTGAATCTCAAACAAGCTTTATCTGCGAAAGACTTAATTCATTTTCCAACTCAAAATTAAGGCTAATATAGATTTTATCACTACTGACACGAACCGTAACACCTTTACAAAATTGTTTCCTTTTGTTGCTTTAGACTTCATTAAACTCCACGCTATTATATTAGTTGATGACCTAGAAGATATCTCCTTTGCCTTTCAACTTGTTCTACTTCATATATTTTCACTTAGATCTATCACACCTTTGATGTCTGGAGTCAAACCTTTCCTCTATTTAAACGTCTCCATAATTAAAGAAAATACAAATGGAACATTTCGAAAACGGTATAATGGTCTCAGTGAACCGCAAAGGAACTGGACGGGGTGAATAAAATATGCCTCCAGAATTTTGGGAATTCAAATTATAGGTTTTAGTTGATTGCTGGTAAGGCCGGTTGGACCGAATTGTGCTTATTTAAAGGTTCCTCCAACTGGTTTGTCATTTTGTCCGGATCTGTAATTCAGTAAGCTTCCATCGATTCCTTTGACAAATTGACAGATCCTACGTAAAAACTAAATTGGTCTTAATGATGTTGTTCGCTGGTAGGGTGCTCGATAATGATATTGAAGTTCTATCTATCTGGAAAAAAGCGAGATTTTAAAATATTTACGCCAATACTCTAAACCAGTGATCCCCAACCTTTTTGTCTCCGCGGACCGGTCAGCGCTTGATAATTTCACCGCGGCCCATTGTGGGCAGGGGGTTACATGGGGGGGGGGGGGTCACATTGAATGTAGATTTTTTTAAATTTTATTATTATATTATATAAAAATAATTTTAGAAGAGATATAAAAATTAAAGATAAACAGTGAAGAAAAATGTATTAAAAATAAACAATAAACATAAAATAATAAATTGTGGTTCCTCACCATAAAGAACAAGGTTCGTGTTTAGAGAGGGAAAATTCGCTAAAAATATTTAGTCATAATAAAATATTATTATTTTTTTTTTTTTTTTAAAGAATGAATAAAACATTTCAATTGTGGTACATAAGTTATAGTGACAAATAAATGTAAAAAGAACAGAAAATACAAGGTTTGTGGGGAAAATTAAGAAAAAAATATGTAATAACAATGAAGGATTCATCATTTTTTGCTTCAAATAACTTCAGGAATCACTGGTTAAATTAACTCAAATACTTCCATTAACACGCTGTTTACCCCGATTTTCAATTTTGAAGTATACATAAGATCTCGAATCTCCATCGATAGACGTCTTGACTCCGATCTTCGATCGGCAAAGGACGACTTTTGACATCGATAACTTGTTTAAATACGATTTGCCTTATTGAAGTTACCACAAGACCGCCTTCGGAGTCAAGGAGAGGCCAGTTTGACAAAAAACGACTCCGCATTCGGCATGCATATTATGGCAGTGTGGTGTTGTTTTTCTTCGAAGGTATTATACATATAGATGGTAACTTAGAGCGAAGGGGTTTTTTACGGAATAATTATTTTAAGCTATATAATTGACGAGTTTTTCAAAAAATTATTTTGATTTTTAAGCAGGCGGCGCGGCCCAGTACCATTTGGTCCACGGCCCGATACCGGGCCGCGGCCCATGGGTTGGGGACCACTGCTTTAAACGATTTCATATCGGAAAATTATTTGAAACATTACGCATTTTGGATTAATTTAAAACAATCGAGTCTCAGTTTCAGCGATGGTAATAATACGTGTTTGAGATAAAACTGTGGTTTTACTTCGAAATCAGGGCAAAATACGCAAAAGGCGGGGTGTGGCTCCACATAATATGGTTCTTACAAACGTTTTCAGTGTTGATGATTTTTAAATTGATTACCATCATTTTAATACGGTGCCACAGATGATATAAATGCTTTTGATAAATTCTTCAAGTTATAGACCTAAGGAATCAAAACACATTGATCTATGCATTAGAGAATTTAAAATTTTCAACATTGTAAATTTTGTATTTACTTCATTAAAAATCCTTTTCCTTTTAAAAATTACGTTTTCATTATTTTTTGTCGGGACTCGAACAGCAAGGAAAGGATAAGCTAGACATGAATAATTTTAGTAAATCCTCCGTTCCATTTTCCACAGATGGGCTTGTGTCAAACGATCTGGTGGCATGCGAGGTCTGCCAATATACTCGTATGTTAATATCAATACTATAATTATATTAATATCAATTTTACATTACAATATTATAATAATGGACGGCTGTATTATTTTGTGTCGTGGCTTGAACATTTTAATGAGATGAGAAGTATTTTTATCACAACCCTTTGTTCAACCGAAATATTCACAAAAGTGAGAAAAGATTAAACCCAATGCATCATATAAAATAAGTCACGCACTATAGAACAATATTCGCAATAAGAAAAATAAGAGTGTGCAATTCACACGCTGTAGTGAACAAGTGAAACCTTCAGAAAACTAAAATCGGCAAGAGTAGGGAGACCACGAAACGCCGCACAAAGATAAAACCGATAGGCTACGAAGCACTGCACATAGAGGAGACTGATTATACTATATCATTCTCTCGCAGGCTAAATTCTACAGATGTTTGTGTTTGTCTCTTTTTAGTGTCGCTATTTTTCGTTTCATCGAGTTTCAAATCGTAACGATGCTAATGAAGTTTTCACTTCAACAATGGCAAAAAAGAAACTCGAAACACTCCAACAAAATTCATTCTGGTTGGCTAGTTGAATCATTTTTATTATTGTTTTACTAGATTGAAGTTTAACTTAATAAAATATCGGCAGTGATGTTTTTCGATAGTGGTTGGTAACGAAATTAAAATCATCAATCAACTGTAGTAGGTACTTCTCTTTTCCAGGATATTTCATTAACGAAGTGTTAATACGTTTTTTTATAAACTACTCTTAATGCGTCATTCCGATCACTCTAATTAACACTCATTTGCCCCTTGGAAATTTAGCACTCAGCGGACACACTCGATCAGCTGATTAATGGAATCCTCCCCCTTCTCTCCATATTATATACGCATTTCATATCACGATGCCCAATCGGTTTAGATAGTCATTGTGACAATCAAAATAGCCTACATAATTAATACGAGTATCATTTTCAGATTTTTTTAAATAAGTTATTTAACAGTCTTTTAAAATGAAATTATTGAAGTGAAACTTTTTTAGCATCGGTATGATTTGAAGCACTAAAAAGAGACAAACACATACATCTATAGGATTTAGCCGGCGAGAGAATGAGATAGAATGAAACCTTTCCGCATTGGCCGCTTTGATTTTGAGCTCACTTTTCAGGGTTCGTATTGGTTGAGATTTTGTTTATCATTATTATCTGTGCCAACCACCTGTGCATATTTTTTGTTAATTTTGTTCTCTGGGCATTGCTTTATATATATTTAGAATACAGGAATACATACATATAACAGATTTACAGGTAAACAATATGGTTCTTAAAACTAATTACAATATATTAATTTCTTGTTAACAAGCTACCCAACTCAAAAGAGAAAGAATTTCTCGTGTTTGAATTTTGGAGTAGTGCCATTGTAAAAAATAGGTACATAAATTATGTTATTTTAAGTAATTAAATTACAAAGAAAAAATTTATAAACCTTTATACATGATAACCGGTCTATATAATGTACAAGAATAGAATAAGAGTTAAAATTTGACATACAATATAGATAAAACAGGTATAGATGTGTAGCAGAAATAAAAGTATTATTATTGCATTTGATTATTAGGTAGGTGGTAAGTACATAGAGTACATATACTGTATATATTCTTTGTTTCATATTATTTGATCAACATTTAGTAAGGACTTGTAAAGAATTCTATAGGATTACTTAAATTTATTATAGTTAAGCGCCCTTGAAGTGAAATAACACATAAGAGGAAAATAATTTCCCTCAGGGCCAATGCCATCTTTCGGGATGCTGTGTGGAAGGTTTTTTTAAAGAAGGAAGGGGAGGAGAGTTCTGTGAAGGAAAAGGGTTTAAGGGGTGGGTAGGAATCTGGGGTTCAGTGTATCCTGGTCATTCGCCTCCAAGACCTAGCCAAACCTCATCCCATGAACCCGGGCACCCCTGCTAAATCACCAAACGTAGCGAACCACTTGGGGTGACCTATGGCAGAGGTGTTGGTTTTCCAATAAAGGTTCCCGGGGCGGCGGTACCCATTCCCGCCTCCCAAATTAGAAAGAGGCGCTAGGCGCTTTAGAAATATTACGTTATTACTAGTGGTCGCCCAATAGTCGAAATTCGACCATAATTAATTTTATGTGTTATGTTTTTTTTATTGATTTAATTTATTTTTTATAGCATTCTGCACTTCTTCTCTATATAAACTATAAGTGTGCGAAATTTCATACTCCTCCGTCCGCGCAATTTTCGTAAAAAGGGGTACAAAATTTTTGCTTCACGTATTAATATATTGATGATGATGATTTGTGCGGTGCTTCGTAGCCTCCCCACTCTTGTCTACTTTAGTTTTCTGAAGGTTTCACTTCTATCGCGTGTGAATTGCACTCATTTTTAATTTATCTCTTATAGATTTTAAACGTACTTCGAGATAGAAACTTTTTAAGATGAACCATTCAAAAATATTTATGAAATTTTCTGATGACGCCTTATTAAAATCTTGTTTTATATCTCTCGGATCCTTGACAGACTGACCTCTATTCTATAGTGAGTCCCTGGGATTTATCATCAAAGGAACGAATTACCCTCATCAATCTTATAGGGATTTGCTGATCATGTTATTAATCCATGGTTTATAGTTATAGTCATTTTCGATTTTCATTACCAAATTAGTGTGTGGATGTTTAATGTTTATAGGTGAACCTAACTTTGAAATCAAAATAATAATTTGTACGCATTACGAGTAGATAACAGATGTAGTCGCGAGTTCAGCTATAATTTTATTTAACGGGGTGTTCTAGTCTAGAAGCATGAATTCTAGGTGTTTTTCAGGTGCAATAAAAAAGCAATGATATTTTTGTAGCCATTATTTTATCAAATATTTATTAAACAATAAAGAATACACAAAAAAAATTCAAACCAAAAAATAAAAAGTTACAAGCTGTTGAAGTGGTGGGTCTCAAAAATACGGCGCGCCCTGGTTCACACGATTGCAACCCTCCAAGTGATGTGAAAAAAAAAACAAATTAATTTTTAATCCAAACAAATGCCGCTACGGTGTGAACCTCGCAGAAGTCATAATTTTTTTTTTCGCAAAATTGCGGCTGTCTGAAATAAAAATAAATTTTTTTACCATTTATTTCTACTTTTCAGAATTTTTTTTAGAATAGTAAAAATTAAAAATTTGTTATAGTTCCGGTTCTTGCGATAAATTAATGTATAGAGAAGGCTCACACCAAATTTCAAGTAATTTAGTTTAGTAGAACTTGAGATATCAAGTCAACCGTCTCGAAAAAAGTAGTTGAGAAAATTGCGTTTAAATTTTTTTTCTATTTAGATTCTGGTTAGATTACTTCTAAAACGCGACATTAAATTGGTTATAACTTTTAAAATAATGCCAATTTCGGAGAAATTTTTGAATATTTAAGCTTTGGAAATATGAAGAAAAAAATTGTTTAAAATGATTAATTTTGCTACCTTACAGATTCAAGCAAAATATTTTAATTTTACGCTGCAGCAATAATTCTTTCTTTACGTTGATTAAAAAGCGCGGATAAAGGTGTTTCCTTAGGTTTTTCTTTAACACGCAACCATTCCTTAACTTGCGACAGTTATGTATTATAATGAACACTACACTTCTTTTAAAAGCATTTAAGCAACACACCATCATGTAGCGTGAATGAATAATTTTTAGTAGTATAGCCCCTAACACAATTCTCATTCCAGAAAACCTTTTAATATTTTTCATGTTTGCGCGTGTAAATCCAACACTTCAGTTCACGCGAACAACAATCTGATTTGGAAAGCAAAATTATTTTTGCTTTTTGTATCACGTAAATGCTAATCAAGCCATTATAAAACAGGGTTGCTTTTTCAATTTTAAAAAAGGCTAAAAGGTTTATCTTTTAATTATCTCAATACTCAGATGTGATTTTGCCCATCACTATTTCAGGGACAAAGTTGGATACATTGCTGGGTATTTGTACCAATAAATCCAACCATTAATGGGGTAATTCCGTATCTCTGGAATTGGATTCCCTGTGGGCTCTTTGTTACTTTATCAGACGTCGCGTCTCGTCGTTTAGATACATTTACTTAGTTTTAATGTTATTAGTTTAATAGTTTTGATTATTATTGTTAGCGTTTATGCTGAAAAGTCTTTTCTAAGATTATAAAATCTAGAGAAATAGTGCGGTATCCAATTTTTTTTAAATAATTCGTATGGGATATTAATAGTGCACTAGCAGTTAAAAACCGGCTCCGTAGGCCCTGCGGATGGCTTTTGGTTGGGCCTCGCCCAGTTAGAGTTGGTGACCATTTTATAAATCTAAAGGGAATTGGTTCCAAAATAAGCCGGTTCCTCCGTATCCACTGTCAACCAGTGATGGCTAGTCACTGGAACAAAGTAACCGGGATGGGCAATGACGTCATATGTAATATATAGCCGCTTGATACAACTGAGTATTACCAGGATTCACAAATTCGTAGATCTTAAACCTAGGGGAGTATGTCCCTATGCGTCCTGCCGACGGAAGTGGCAACATCTTGTGACGAATTCTTGAATTCAAAATCGAATTACAACTGTAGCTTTGTTTGAAATTCCACGTACGCAGATGTTATTTGTGGCGTGGCGGGTATGGCGTGGCGTCAAACATGGACTCGAAGCTGGGCTCTGAAATTCAACCACGCAGATGCAAGCCTATAAATTACTATTCGATTTCCAAAATTAAATTGGGTGTCACTTAGGCCAATTTCGCTTTTTATTTATTATTATGTTTTGAATTATCTGACTTTTCCGCAAATTAAAAAGCTATTTTTTTAAGTTTTCGTTATATACGTTACTGGTACCTATGAATGTGTAGTCGGCGAAGTTGTTCCGGGATGCAGCCTACAGCTTCCCATAAGAGAGGGCATCAGACGGCGAAAACACGAAGGATAATAAATATTATATTATTAAATAAATATGTTGTGACCACTTTCGTTCTCAATTTTTACGGCTCACGTTTTCGCTAAATTCATTGCGCTGTCACTGAATCTCTATGAAAATACCAAACGAACTACATACAGTTATTTGTTTACGCCGCCCAGCGTCTTCGGAATATTCGGGAAACACACCGAAAGGTCTGGAGTTAACGGCCGCTCGCCCATTTGACAGCGGAATGTTCGAGTGTCTTCAAAATGTTTAATAAGTTTTTAGAGACCCAATTAATTTTAAAGCCCTAAAATCACCTCGAAAAAGGTAAAACTCATCTTAAAAATCAATAAAATCAAAGGAGTGTTTGAATTCAGGTTTTAAACAGTGTCACTACACTAACTCCCAGGGGAATTAAGCGTGAAATAATGTTACATCATGTTTGTTGGGAAAACACGCAAACAAAGTTATTTCGTTAGACTCTTCTGAAATAAAGATGACCAACATATCGTGTTGATCAATGCTTTTGTCGAGAGTCCGTTTACCGGGTAACACAAACATATTTTACTACCTAGGACTTAATGTACGTCTTAAAATTGTTAAGGGTATTTGACCTCACGAAATAGTGATAGGTACATATAGATATATTCTCGAAGCGGGGCTAAATCTACCATTAGAAATGTGACCAGGGCGCATCTTAAAAGTGGATACTTATCGAAATCTATCAAAATAAAACAGCCACTTCAAGCATTATTTAAGTTGATTTCATAAATAACATTTATATTATAGCCATCCAAATAAAAATAGCATAAATGTGGGACTAAAACAAATATAAATCATATTTTTTGAACCGTAATACAACATTTCGGTGATTTATTTTTGGATTTTTACGCCGTGTTGCGCTACTTCCTTCTTTAGCCAACGTTTCTCCCTGCGTTTCCTTTCTTTGTGTCGTTCCCCAACCGCCTCCCCTTCCCCTCCCATGTCCCCTTTCCCTCACGCGTTCCCCATCCACCTTCCCCGCCTTCCCTCTCCCCTGTCCCGCTCCCTCGTCCCACGAATCCCCCTCCCGCGTTCCCCATATATTTTACAAACATACATTATTATATTTTACAAAAACAATCGTATGGAACTATTTACAATACATACCTCTAATTCTTGAATAGATTCAAAGTATTCGATTTGGGTGGGTATCATATGTGAATACTTCAATTAAATTCATTAATTAAAGTGTTTATTCGAAAATTGAATTTTCATTGAATAATTGCCGATTTGCATGATTTCATTTTCAAAGTTTCGTAAGACTTTTTGTAATGATTAAAAAACTTTTCAGATGTATTGTCATTTGGTTGTTATAATCCAGAAACCTTCACGGAGGTGGCAAAAAGGTATTTTGAAAGTTTCAAACATTTCCTATGCTTAATATAGCAATACATAAACAACAAACAAACAAGCAAGCAAGCAAACAAAAATTCATTTTACATACATTAATAGATAACCATTTTCACTTATTATGATTTCTACCTTAAATTCGGGAATATAAATTGTAATATCTCTTACGTTCTCTCCAGAGACATTCGTTATAGTACAAAAGCATTGGGCCCACTATTCTCCAGTACTACAGGACGCTCATTGAAAGACTTAGGTTCTTGTAATGTATAATTATGGTTTGAAGGACTAGCGTCCTTTTTATCTGAGAACTAGGTTTTGTCTGCGGAGCTTTAGAATTATAATGACTCTGCCCACCTACCTTCGGTTACCTTCGTCACATCTCGGAAATGAGACAATGTGACCCGAAGAGCACATAGACAACTAAAGTAATGTGATAACTATTCATAGACTAATTCAGGCAAAAATACTGTAATATTTTTATGGTATCCTCTTTATTATTATCCGTCTTAATTTTTTCTCTCAACAATAATTGCGAATTTCATTGGTTCAGCCCTATTCGGAAATAACTTTGATATCAACAAATAAATAGATATCCAGATACACACTAAGGGAGAAATCTACACCATTGTGGGAAGGGCTAAAACCATTTAATTTGATTTACAACACAGGCTGCTATTGGAATGGATTTTAAGTGAATTTGCAAACCCAAACACATTAATATTGGGTGTAGCGCCAAACAATGTGGATGTTACTCAAAGCATTTCTACAACCCTGGCACACCTTACAAACAAACCTTCAGGTAAGTTTACCCCCTTAGCTCCTTATTAAGAAAGCAACCCTTCTATTGATTGTTTACAAAGTGCTTCATACGATTGCTACTCTGTAGAACTTTTCCTTTTATCACTGTCTAAAACTGGTGCCTAAATAACTAGAAGATTATCTCATTGAAGAAGAAGATAACACTTATAATCTAAACCAAAATATGAAAACGAACAAGACACAGAAAAATAAAAAGATAACGGTCGCAACCGGAAAAAAAAAACATTCGTCAAGGATAAAATTGTTAATTCTGAAATTTTAAGTATGAAATTGACAAAATTGACGTTTACATTGCCACAGAAGTGACCACGCAAAATAAATAAATTAACCTCGATTGCTCGAGATTTCCAGAAGATCATTTTTTTTAATTTTTCGAATTTTAACGTGGAGAAATAAAAACTTATCATAGTGCTATATAGCCAATGAATTAACCTGTATTTTACTGTTTATCTCATATTTGGAGGATTTATTAAAAAAAATATCAAAAAATTTGTAAAGTTTATAACCGCGCGAATCCTGCGTGTTTCTTACTTTGAAACTCCGTTCGAGTCAACATAGAATATTTTCGATTTCTGTATGTTGTCTGTGGTATACTTGATAATGGAAGGTGCATATCTATGGAAAAAGGACTCAGTTTTAACCGTAAACAGCTGAAAAATATTTTTTAAATTTATTTTTAACATCGTTCTAAAATAGTCAACGAAGTTCGGATTTGCGACATCTATGGTCATAATAAATGTTTTAAATAATTACAATAAATGTTTTACGAATAGTAGGAAAATGTTGTTCAATTTTGGACCGCTATCAATCGCGGAAAAATAAAAGTGGTATATTTTTAATCACAATCGCTCCAGTGGATAAGAGGTCTCAGTTGCCGAATTGGTAAAGGCGTTCGTCCCGATAAGACGAGAGGTTTTGGGATCGAGTGCGAGTTGCGACCGTTATGTTTTTATTTTTGTGTCTTGTTCTTTTCTTCTTCTTCAATTATGTATTACATTGATGGGAACAATCTTTAGAAGTTATAAAAAGAGAGTTGTTATAATCAAAAGTCCAATTTTCAAAGCTGGAGACAAGGCTGATATCAAGAATTACAGACCTGTAGCTATATTGTCAACTATACCAAAAATATTTGAAATGATTATTTATAAGAAATTACATCACCAAATTGTGCCATTTCTAGGAGAAAACCAACACGGTTTCATGCCGAGAAAATCCACGGTTTCAAATTTGTTAACGTTTTCGCGATTGGTGGCCGTTGGATTGGATTCGAGACATCAAACAGATGTAGTGTATACGGATTTTGCCAAAGCTTTTGATCGAGTTGATCATGACATTTTACTACTTAAAATGTACAAAATTGGTTTCGATCAACAAACACTTATATTCTTCGCGTCCTATTTAAAATCTAGAAGACAATATGTAATAATAAATGGACATGAGTCCAAACAATTCCCGGCATTATCAGGTATTCCCCAAGGGTCAAACCTTGGTCCTCTGTTGTTCCTTATACTTATAGATGACATTCAGGTATGTATAAAATATTGCAAATGTCTTCTATTTGCGGATGACCTGAAACTTTTGATGGAAATAATCTGTCACCAGGACTGCTTAAAAATGCAATCTGACCTTGATGCTATAGCAGAATGGTCAGATAAAAACAAATTAGAATTCAATATTAAAAAATGTGTAACAATGACGTATACCCGCTCCCAGAAGCCCGTAGTTTTTGAGTACACCATTAAAGGGAAAACGTTATGTCGAGTCAATAGCTTTAAAGATCTTGGTATCGTCTTTGATCCCAAACTGACATTTTCCGATCACATATCACGGCTCACTCCAGCATGCTACAAACTCCTGGGTTTTGTCATCAGAATATGTAAGCAATTTGATGACCCAGATGCAATGATAGCCATGTTCGATGGCGTCATAAGAAGTAAGCTGGAGTATGCTAGTGGTGTGTGGACTCCGCACCAGACTAAATATATTAATATGCTGGAACAAATCCAGAAAAAATTCCTTAGGTACGTCTATATGCGAATGCACGGAACTTATCCGAGGTTCATGCACCATATGGAGTTACTTGAGGCAACAAATAGATTTAGTTTGGAAACTAGACGTTATGCAAATCTTGCAATTCTTAGTTTTAACATAATCCATAACTATATTGACAGCCCATTCCTCTTGGAATGCTACGGTTTATACGTGCCTGAAAACTTCAGTCGTAGTCGTCGACACGACTTATTCAAAATACCATACGGCAGAACAGATGTTCTAGCACAGCATAGCATAACAAGAGGAATGGTACTGTTGAACGAAATATCAAAAACACTAGATGTATACAACTCTTCTTTAGATAGCCTTAAGATTTTTTTGTATAATGATCATCTTCTTAGGTGTTAAGCTTGTCTAAATGAGAAAATTGTACGGTAATTGGATTATTTATCTGTTGTACAATTAAAAAAAAAAAATTAAAAAAAAAAAATTAAATAAAAAAAATAAGATTATTTGATTACAAAATTACTTGTAACATAGAGCCAATTGTTTCACGAAAATTCAAATGTGACGTTGTCATTAAATGGCCATTCAGCGCCATCCTTTTTTACATCTAAAGTACCCGCTAAACGTCAAAGGTGCGCTTCAGTTTTATATCAAACTATCAGAAGTCCCCGTCGTTGCCCGGGGTTATGAATGGTATGGACGATTGTTTTAAGGTTGTGAATTCTAGTAAACTGGATGTAGTTAATGTAAATAGATGTAAATAATAATATTATTAATAATTAAAGTTTTTTTTGTTTTGATTCATTTCATCGTGCCATTTCTTCTGAGTTCTTGCGAGTTCTTCTTTATAATATCATTTGGGATGCGGGTACAGGTATCGCCGCCCCGTGAAAAATTTATTTGATTACCAACTCCCCTTCCATAGGCCACCCCAAGGTTACGTTTAGTGATTTCGCAGTGCCCGAGTACTTTCCAGATATGTCTAGGTCTTGGAGGACCCACCCTCTTTCCCGCCCTGGTATAGGTAACAGATGGTTACCCCTTCAAGGCCTCAAAGGACTCTAATTTTGTAAACGGCTCTACTCAGATTCAAGACTCTAGACCTCCAAAGTTCAGTGTCTAAAGTTCAGGTCTTGGAGGCCAATGCATTTGCCCATCTACTGCGTGACTGGCTGGATCGAGAGAGATTGGTTTTTTTTTTTTTTTTTTACAGTAAATACCGCACCAGAGTCCCAACTGCTCCCGTCTGGAGCCAGTGAGACTATGGCATCCCCAATCGAGGTATGTTGTGAGGCTGAAGGTAGTAGGGAGGGGAAGGAGATAGGGAAGAGGAAGGGGAGGAAGTACCTGGCTATTCAGATCTGGTCACTAAACACGGCTAAAGCCATTTCAAGCAACGTTTCAATTCTGAATGGTGGTCTTACACCAGGGCGATACTGATAGTATCTTCCACTCTGGAACGTGCCGCAAATATACTATATATTATTTTAAATGAATAAATTGTGAAATAACACAAATTAATCAAATAAAATTTATTTGCGCACGCCGGGTTCGAACCCGCGACCTTCGGATTGTGAGTCGAGAGTCTTGCCTCGGGACCACGGAGGCCGTCACGGAGGAGGGACACCTAACCTAAACCTCTCCAGCCGGTCTCTCTCAACACACCGCCTTGCACCGCAGTGGATGGGATGGATTCATACTTCCGTCACTCCTAGACACACTAACCCCCAAATTCCTACCCACCCCTCATTTCTTTTCCTTTCCCAGAACTTCCTGATACTTATTTCCCTAAAAAGACACTTTCCCACAGATAAGTATTTTTTCACACGTATCACAAAAGAGCCTGTAGTGTGCAGGGGTGTTCAAGTGTTTCAGTAGGTAGTGTTGTTGTGCATTGGTTAATCACCACCAATTTGTAATCACAATTCTTTGAAATGTTGGTTGTCTCTAGGTATTTATATTTCTCTTCTTCAAACACAGCAAACTTATTTTGTGGCACCATTTTAATTCAAAATTAATAGAATACTTATTTTTTATCGCTTTTATTGTTTACAAAACCAGCATGTTTCGTGAGCTAAGCTCACTAACGTACTAACTCAAGAAGAAGTGAGCATAGCTATTTTATTTCTATTGATATTTTTTATTGTTTATTAATTATCATTTACAATTTTACAATTTGTTCAATTTTCTCATTTTAACAGATTCGGAAGATAATTAATTACTATATAAAAATCTTAAGACTATCTAAAGAAGAGTTATATATCTAGTTTTTTCGATATTTCGTTCAACAGCACCATTCCTCTTGTCATGCTATGCTGTGGTAGAACGACTACGGCTAAAATTTCCAGGCACGTATAAGCCACAGCATTCCAAGAGGAACGGGCTGTCAGTGCAGTTATGAATAATGTTAAAACTAAGAATTGCAGGATTTGCATAACGTCTAGTTTCTAAGCTTAATCTATTTGTTGCCTCAAGTAATTCTAATTGGTGCGTGTAAGTTCCATTGCACATACCTACTGATATGCGGATGACATACGTATATGACATCATCTAACATATTTAGTTTGGTGCGGAGTCCACACACCACTAGCATACTCCATTTATTTTACCCTGTTGAAGAAACCGTTGATTTCAAAACATGTTGATTTTGATTAAATAAATGGCGTATACAAAATGACATTTATTTGCAAATGTTCGCACTGGAGGTTTGCCATATTCTTACATTTTTAATTCTGTAGACTAACATCATTTCAAAGATTGGTGCTCCCCCAAACCGCCCCATATCGTAACCCCACTGGGGGGTGTCATTCTCCCCGGTGTCAGTGTTGTCCATTCAAGGGATCTTTTACTAGGCCTCACATGAAAAATTCATTGCGGTAAGTTTGTGACAAAATCAAAGGGCTGGACAGAGTGAATAATTTAGAATATGACCAGTAGGAACGGTGCAACGCCAAACCCTTCAAAAATTATATTTAAAATTGAATTAAATTAAAACCTTAAATTTTTTATGAGAAAAACTCTCTTTTTATAACTTTTGAAGGTTATTCCCATCAACGTAATATATCATTGAAGAAGAAGATAACACTTATAATCTAAATGAAAATATGAAAGAAAACAAGACACAGAAAAATAGAAAAAGACAATGGTCGCAACTGGGACTCGAACCCAGACCTAGTTGAAAATAATATTAAAAAAATAACTAGTTGAAGATAATATTGTTGATTCTAAATATTTGAAATATGAGATTGACAAATATGACGGTTTGACAGAAGGTGGCAATAGCGAAATTGGATAACGCGCACGTCCCGGTTAGACGAGAGGTCTTCAATGATAAATTAAAACCTTTTCTGATCTATTTTTTGGAATACTTCAAAACATTTCGGACAGCGTTACCTACATGTTTAGGTTTTGGCGAAGTGTGTGTTTACGTATGTAGAAGTGATGCCGTATTGCGCGCGTCAATCCTCTAAAGGCCGGTTTTTCATTATTTCGGTAATTAGTTAAATTAATGTGGCTTTCGGCATTTAGGATTTGTATAGCTGACCAGCAGGTACTATTTTTGAAGTGAAAACATCTTCAGCACCGTTGTGATTTGAAACTCAATGAAACTAAAAAGGGACACTAAAAAGAGAGAAACACATAGGATTTAGCCTGCGAGAGAATAGGATAGACTAACCGGTCACCTCTTTGTGCGGTGTCTCGTAGCCTCCCCACTCTCGTGTATTTTAATTTTCTGAAGGTTTCACTTCTACAGTACATGAACTGCACACAATTTTTGAAGTGATCACTTCTTTAGCACTGTTGTGATTTGAAACTCAACGAAACGAAAAATAGCGTCACTGAAAAGAGAAGAACACATATCATCTATAGGATTTAGCCTGCGAGAGAATGAGATAGTATAATCGGTCTCCTCTTTGTGGGGTGTTTCATAGCCTATCGGTCTCTTCTTTGTGATTTGATTCGTAACCTTCCCACTATTGTCTACTTTAGAAGGTTTCACTTCTATCGCGTGTGAATTGCACACCTTGATTGTTTTTAAACCTGATTAATTTTCGTTTGTTAGTTTTTGAATTACAACTATCACATTATTTGACACCGACAAAATCAACGAACGGCGTCATTTAGAAATTGGAACGTCCCTCGTTAAACAACTATTTTCGGCCCATTTTACCTTTTGATTAAATTGTGATCAGCTGACAAGCTTAACAACATGACCACTATGCTTGACAGTTGATTTTAATTTGATGACAATCTGATGACAATCTGATCATCGGCGTGTGACGGGGACCGTTTAATTGTCAAAATTTCAAAATCGTATCGATCGTCGATTTGATGGTTATTAAATTAATGTGATGGAGACTGAAACACCCATCCTCGATCAAAATCAAAACACCCATGTTATAAGTATATTAGGCCAGTGTAATTAGCGATCCGCGATCGAAATTATTCTGGTCGTCCCAATTTTTTAATATGTTTTATATACTGCATGCTATATCTCCTGATGAAAAATCTGAGTTTTCGACCTTGGCGCACTTGAGCTTTCGCCGCCATTTTGAAAAAACCAGCTGAAATCGCCAAAATCTAGTTTTTCTCAAATATCTCGTTCCCAATGAAAATTTTGGCTAAAGAAGCTTCATGAGTTTAGTAGAACATAAAATTACCTACAATTTTTGCGCTAATTGCACTGGCCTAAATGGAAACAAATCCTTAAAAGTTTTTTAATCTTTCGGTTAAGCAAGAATAGAATCTCCTTTTGACATTGAAATATTGCCCTATATTGTGTGGTAAAATCGGATTGGATTAAATTGCATAGATTCCCCAAACTCAATTATGATCACAATTATAAGGTTCTGTTCTGGGAATAACCTTATGAATGGGGTGTTATATATTCTAATCTTTGATTCTATATTTAGTTGGATTTGTTTGGTATTAATATTCCTAGTTTGTTTTCTAAGAAGTGGTTTATAAATCTGTTTGCTAATTTCTTGATTGCCGACTTTAAATTTTTGGCGCTCGCTATAACTTGCTTGTTGTGTGCAAAATTATGTTTTTGTAAATTATAGCGTGTCACCAAATAATGCGTTTATATAAAATATTACATCTTACAATTTTGAATCTTTTGGTTTATACTTCTTTTCAAAAGAATTTGCTTGAGGATGGTAGAAGAGTGTACATTTCAAAAAGGATAACAGATTAACAATGTAAGATACAATTTTGTGAAATAGTTTGCATTTCTGAAAAAAAAAACCCTCACGGTCTCCGTCATCTTTGGGGATGCTGTGTGAAGGGTCTTTTTAGGGAAAAGAAGGAGATAGGGAGAAGAAGTTCTGGGAAGGAACCGCAGAAGAAAAAGAACCGTCACCGAAGTGACGACAGATACTTCCGTCACTCCTAGGCACATTGACTCCCAGATTCCTACCCACCCTTCATACTGTTTTCCTTCCCAGAACTTTCTCTCTTCTCTAGTCTAGCGAACTTCTTGGGGTGACCGATGGCAAGGGTGTTGGTTATTCAATAAATGGTTCCCGGGACATCGGTACTCATACCCGTCACCCAAATCGAAGGCTGGAGCCAGTGAGACAATGGTCCAATTGAGTATTTTCACGTATGAATATTTATATGTGAATAACGTTTAAAATATGGGGAAGATACAGAGTTATTTTTTTCTGAATTTTATCATCATACTGAAAATGTCATATACTGTCTAATTTAAAAATTTTCTATCGTAATTTTTGATTTTAAAAACCATCTAAAACCGCACATTCCGAAAGGAATCAAACTAGCTAATACTTCTCCATGACGTAGAAAACGCCAATGTCTGGTATGACGGCTGTCACGAACGTTGGCCGGCGTGACGATAGCGCCGCCATTCACAAACAAAAACCAACAACGTACATTTATCAAGGAAAAAATATTTAATATACAAGCACTTGAATAATTAAATTTCTTATAAATAAAAATAAGTTTAAACGAACCGTGTACCAAGCCGTAATTTCATAGGTTAAAGGTAGGAATTGTAATAATATATGCAACCCAACAGTGTTTTAACACATATGTTAACCCACAAGCTGAAATTGAGTGCTCAATCTCACGCAATTTTTATTGCAGTTTTATGGAAAACATCAATTTGTAATGTAGCTCTATGGTTAACAACGACGACATTAATAAATTATATAACTATACGATGTTGCATTACATTAAAAATGTGTCATGAGCGGTTTATTATTTTACGTTGCGATAAGCATCTGGCGGAACCACAAAGGCCGATTAAAATTGCTGCGTATTTTTTTATTGACGAGACCTTTCAAATTTGGGTCAAAATGGAAAATTATGCTAAAATTTTGAATGATAATTACGAAAATTAAATGGATTTCGTAAATTTCGCAAATTTATGAAATTTAATGAAAAATTTATTTGATTATTTGAAAAACATTGTATCACCAAAATTTCTATTATTTTTATCATGTTAGTGAATAATCACGGGATATAATATTGTGGGATTTGTGAACTGAAAGTATTAATAAAAAAAATATTTTCCGCTGGACCCAGACAGAGACGATCAGATATTTACATTTCGAATACCTTTAATAAATTTTAAAAAATACATCTGTCAAAAATAAAAAAAAAAAACAAATTCAAATATAATTTACTAGCTTTTCCCCCCGGCTTCGCTCGCATGGTATTACGGGAAATTACTGTAGCGCTTGAACTTATCAATTATCCCCCCTTCTCCTCACCCCCACCCCCTCCCGCATTCCATACATTCATTCCCTTACATTCAGTTTTTAAACATCTCGCCTGCCACCTAAATTTCATAAAGCTATAGCTCAAAGAAAAAAAGAATTATCCAATTAACCTAACGAAAAAATAAGACAAAAATAATACCAACTGACATCCTGTAAAGGCAATAAATTATTTTTCAAAAATAGTAAAATAAGGTTAGGTTAGGTTTTAGTAGATATTTTGTTGGAGGATGTTATGTCCGTAGGATATTTTGTCGGGGATAATTTGCCATGGAATGGAAAGTGCGCAGTACCTAGATTAACTTCCAAAATTAACATTGTTAATAAATTGCACAAATTTTACACTTTGGCATTTTCCCTTTCTAATAAAATATGTTTAATAGGTAATTATTTTACTTAGAAATTATATTCTTTTACTTAGAAATCGTTCCGTCACTTGAACACATTAACAAACTATTCCCAATTTCTTTACTGTCACTGAACAGGAAATTAACAGATGTATTATATTTAACAATTTGAAAGAAAACTATAAATAAGAAGCAAAATTGGAAAACAATGAAATCGAAACATCAGTTCAAGAAATTCGGTGTTTCAGATATGAGTAAAAATTAGACTTACTTTGGTCACAACCGTACGCCGACAACGCATTTCTATCGATTTATCTCTGCATTGTGTACAATAGCTCGTAAATAATAGTAAACCTGATGCGTAATGAATTTGATGATAGTTAAATAAAAATATTTTAATTAACAGTAAAATAAACAAAGTTCTCTCCAGAGACAAGAGTTATTTGTAAGGACTGGGTCTAGTATTCTCCAGTACTACAGGATGCTTATTTTTTCGTTCTATTACTTTAAATCACAGTTACTGTTTATTGACCTATCTTAATTTATAATTATACTTCGAAGGACTAACGCCCTTCCTGGCTGAAAGCTATGATTTGCCTGTAGAGCTCTAGAATCTAGAATTATAATGATTCTGCACATCTACCTTCGGCACAATTCGGAAACGAGACCATGTGACCCGAAGAACCCATTTACGTGAGAAGGTTTAAAACTCATCTACCCATAAATAGTCATTTTGTACAACTTTGAACTTGCTTTGGCTATATCTAGATGAGAAAAAAACATTGACACGTTTCAGTATTGTTAAAGTAATTTTTGTTAACTCTATTTTCTAAATATTCACGTGTTTCATTTAACCGTGTATTTATCTCCAACAAAGCCTTCGTGGACCCTGTTTGTTGCCTTCACTGCCTTGTTTTCAGAAATTGAGGGAATTTCTGAAGAAAAATCATAACCTCTAAACTTGTTCCCGAAAATTCTTGCAAGAGAAGTAAAATACATCCGACGAAGAAAAAAATATCTGGTTACAGCTTCCGCCTTGATTCGAGTAGTTTTCGCCTAAACTTTCCTCTAACCCTTAGCCGCAACTCCGTACATTTCTTACATGGGTGGGATAAACGTCTTAAGTCAGAAAATGGCCTAAGTTTATTAAAAAAATGTTGTTCTCCTATTTTGTTACAAGTAGTTTATTTGTTTATTTATTTAAGGAACATAAACAGTCTTAGTAATATAATATACATAAGAGAATAATAAAAAACAGACCAATTATTAATGTTCACAGTTAGGTATTTATAAAGACTAACTGAATGTAAACTAAAATATTTAAGAAAGATGAAAAAAAAAAAACAGAACTAAGCAGCAATTTAAAAAAATAATAATAATACAAATCCAAATTCAACAAATAATAAACCGATACACAACAATAAAATAAGTATGATTATAACTGTAATAGACTGCAAATTAGGTATTTGGGTTGGGAAGGGTAGGAGGAGGAGAGGGTTAAAGGAAAGTTAAGGGAAAGTTGCCACGCAAGTAATATAAAAATATTAGATACAATTAATTTAATAATCATGAATATGTGTTATTCGCACCTAGAATGTTATACAATGAATTATCAATTATGATAATGATATTTTCACTGGGATCTTCCGTGCTGAGGATTTTATTTAGGTATTAATAAAACCATCAATTATCTATTAATAAAACTTAATTGTATGAATAATATGAAGTTCGGGGCCATCCATAAATTACGTCAAACCTTAAGGGGGGGAGGGGTGAAGAGAAGTGTGACATTGTGTGACAAGGCGTACGGGGGTTCATCAGCTTTGTGACGTCACATGCAGTTAGACTTACCAGATAACGGGAAAACCAGGCCGACACCTCGCAGTATCCCATTTGGTCCCTCCCCGTACGCAAGTGAATTCACAAAAATATCTCCGTAACCCGAACCGCCCCTCTCGAGATCCCATTCGACACACAATATCCCATCTTGCCCCCTTCGTTGTGGTAAATATGACCATGACGAAAAACTTCAAAATAAAATTGCAAAACGTGTGGGTCTCAGAATTGTGACAGTGTGTGACAGAAAATCAATCAAAATCGTGTGACGTAGTTTATGGATGGCCCCTTACTGAAAGAATTACAAATAAATTATGTATTGTTCTTTTAGTGCGATAGACTGGCTTCTGTTTCAGTCTCGTTGCATAAAGTCGCGAAGTCGAATTTTTACGCCTATTTTGGTAAATTTGTTTAAAGTTTGGGTGGTCAATTAGATGATGCTTGGTACTTATGTCTTAATTTTAGTTTGTTTGATAAAAAGTCGTTATTACTTCGAACATAGATCAATATGGCTATAGTCAAAGGTTCAAATTATGACTACTTAGTAGACACATCAGAACTAAAAAAAAAATTGATACGAAAAACTTAAGTCACAAAATAATTATTTTTAAGTAATGAATAATAAAAGTCCAAAAATCTTAGTCACATAAATTGGTAGAGTCTGTCAATTAAGAGTAGAAAATATAAAAAAATGGAGCTACGAAATTTGTAGGCTGGCAACGCCAATTTAACCGTGAAATATTTTTTTAAAGCGCAATGAAGCTGAATATGTAGAACACATTTTAAAAAACATTTTTGTTCTTAAAAAAAAAATTATAATCGAAGAAGCACTGTTGTTAAGGTACCTACTTAATTACATTAATTTCATTACATGGTGTTTTACAAAGTGATTTGCTTTAATATAATTTAACATAAATTTGAATTTAACAGTAGGTAGAAAGGAAGAATCACTAATGGTGAGTTTAGTTACCTACTTTTAGATCTGAATGAGTTGATTATATTCAGATCTAAAATTAGACACATTATCTAAAACCCAGGCAACGCCACGTACTTAAGCTAGTATTAAATAAATGTGAGAAATTTCTTAACTGTGCTTAATATTTTATTACAAAATATGGGTATTCTTCATTATGTTTACATAAATATTGCATACGTATAACATACCTATATTGAATTCTAATTTTGAGATCAGTGGGTATCTATATTGCATTGAAAAAATATTTTTTTTCACTTTTATGCGTTTTCAAATTTTACAAAAATGTAGGCTACACAGCTTTACATTTCCACCGTGAGTTATATTTTTAGTATTGCCATTTAAACAACAGTGGCGCCCTCTTATGATTTCTACTCTTATTTGACAAACTCTACATTATTTTTGTTGTTATTATTAGACATTTTGAATATTAAGCCAAAACATACAGAATTATTAAAAATCAAAAATCTGAATATTAAATTTATAAAGTGATGTGTTTAAAAAATGTACTTATAATGAAAATTTTATATTCCTAATATTTACGGACAGCTTACTAGTTTTGCAGAAAAAATCAAAGCGTAATGAACAATTATTATTATTGACTTGAGACCTTTGTCTCGCCCACGAAAGATACATAATATAATATGCATATTAGGGCTTAGAGTTGACGCGCCCAGTTTGAAAGCGGAACTGGAGCATAAACTGAAGCTTTGATGAGGAGCTTAATGGCCAAATGTAACCTTCGGGTCGCAGTGTATGGGGAGATAACCAACACCCAGGCCAAAATAGCCTAGGCAAAACATCTGCGATAAAAACCCTGATAATACAACAATGACCGAAAGGCCACAAAGGCCGACTACAGAACAAGCCTTGGTGAACACATGATCAAGTCACCGATCAAAGACAAATTGCAAATGGTGGCGATTGTGATTGATACTCGTTGTTACTGCTGATTTGTGTTTTATTTTACCGCGAGCATTTTAAATAGTCATCATCATCCATTGCATCGACAAGGCTCCTCCATACGTCCCTGTCTTGTGCTGACTGTTCGGCCTCCGTCCATGGCAGTCCCATCCTCTCCTCACACAGTTTCTGAAGTTGCCTCGACCAGCTGTGTCTGGGGCGGCCCACTGGACGTCTACCCTCTGGAATCGCACTTAGTATCTTCCTCGGAATTCGGTCATCAGGCATTCTTAGTACATGCCTAAGTCATCTCAGTTGCGATTTTTCTATGAAGAGTAGCAGTGGTTCAATGTTTAAATCGTCTCGGATCGTCGAGTTTCGTATATGATCCCATTTCGTAACCCCTGCCACTCCTCTCAAGTACCTCATTTCGGCAGCTTAGACTCTAGAGCGCGTTCGTTCGCTTAGCATCCATATCTGGTGGCCGTAAGTGAGCGTCGGGCGATATACCGTTTTCATATACCGTCATCTTTGTCTTGATACTGAGCACTGCTTTCCTTATCACTGAGTGTAGAGAGGACGCAACTAGTCAAATTAGTTAATTAGTTAGTCAAACTTTGTTAGGCAACTAGTCAAATTAGTTAGCAACTAGTTAAATAGTCAAATAGTATTTTAAACTTTACTTTAAAGTTAACTTAACAGTGAATTTGTAATTTGGCGGGCCCAGGCGGTGTGAAGAAACAGCTTGAAAAGTTTTGACAGCCGAAAAAATAGTTCAACCAAATCTGTATAATTTTTGTCCCATTTTACTACTTTTGAACAATAATTTATTGTCTCTACAGGCTCTCTGTATTATTTTTGTCCCATTTTTTTGTTAGGTTAGGTATCAAAGTATCTGCTACTCTAGAACGGTAATGCGCGTTTTCATCCTATGACAAAATATCCCCGACAAAATATCCTACAGACAAAACATCCCCCAACAAAATATCTACTTAAACTTTACCTGACCTAATCTAACAAAAAAAATGGGACCATAATAATACAGACATCCTCTAAAGACAATAAATTATTGTTATCTGTGTTATTTTTGTCTCATTTTACTATTTTTGAACAATAATTTATTGTCTTTACAGGATGTCTGTATTATTTTTGTCCCACTTTTTTTGTTAGGTTAGGTTAGGTTAACTTTTGGTAGATATTTTGCTGGGGGATGTTTTGTCCGTAGGATATTTTGTCGGAGGATATTTTGTCGGAGATATTTTATCGCGGGGTGAAAACGCGCATTACTGTTCCAAAATAGCAGATACTTTGAATATCGCCCTGGGGAAGGTGAACAAATAACTGAAATAAAATAAATCTATAAGAGCAAATTTAATTATTTCATCAAAGTCTTCCACTCATGATTGTATTAAAAAAAATGAAGATTATTCTACGATCGTATCACCCAGCACAAAATGTCTTGAATTGAGACCATTTTGACTCAAACACACGAGTATTACGTCACTTTGCAATGTTTCTCATTTTTGTTGCTTTCACAAAATTTTCTCGGCATTTTGAAGCAGAGATGTTGTGTCAAACGATTATTTCGGTTTACCGGATACAAGAGTTCTTATTCTGTACAAGCTGGAGCTTTGAAAGTCCAGGTGCCGTTTTATAGCAATTCTGTTGATAAAAACGCGTTTTATTTATGTAGCGTGATGTATTACAATTTCATGGTTTGCATGACATTGATGTATTACTGAGATACAATATTCGCGTTCTGCAAACATGAACTAATTGCTTTTTCAATGAGTAAATGGATAAAACGATCAAAATAGACAGGGAAAACTTTTCTGAAAGGCAAACATTGATTTATAACTGAACATTATTTGTAGAGGTATTGAAGTTAAAGTCTGGATTTTATTTACATATTATGAACGAAATATTAATTAATGGACTATATTTGGAAATCGTTCAGCTAAAAATAAATGTTACCAGTAGTTAATAAAGAATATGCTTTTTTGCCTCATTATGTAAAAAGCCAATAATTTGGTTGGAATAAATTTCCTTTTCACTGGTATATTTTTGGATTCATTTGAATGTAACGAAAATTTCGATTTACTCATGAGGAAGCAGATAATTTCTTTGATGTTCGGTATCAAAGTCATTATTCTAAAATGTCGTATGATACACATTTCAAATTAATGCTTGAAAATGTTTTTCTGATTTATTCAACATACTAATTTCGTTTGCCTGTGCGTGGTTGGGCATGGCATGTGGAAAGCGATATTCCAAGAGAGTCTAGAGAGGTCAAAAGGTGTCCCTCAATCAGGTTTGCCATGCAGCTGGTGGACAAACGCATCCACCGTTATGACCCGGACAAGCCTCACCCCATGAACCCGGAAACCCCTGCTAAGTCAAAACATTGCAAACCACTTGGGGTGACCCACGACAGGAGTGTTGGTTATCCAAAAAAGTGTTCACACATAAGGTCAAAACCCACTCTTATGCGCCGTGATAATGATGATGAAATTATGTACAACAAACATAGGCATTTGGGACGTAAAATTCTCAATTCCTTCTTCTCCTTCTCACCCTTATCCTATTCGGGTAGGGGTCCCATTGCATCGACAAGGCAACTCCATTCGTTCCTGTCTTGTGCTGATTGTTCGGCCTCCGACCATGGCAGTCTCATTCTCTCCTCGCTCAGTTTCTGGAATTGCCTCGCCCAACTGTGTCTGGGGCCGCCCCAGACAGTTCTCAATACCTATTTAATACTATTATTCCATAAATATAGAACTATTCCGTTAACAGGCAGGGCAGACTTGTTAGAAAGAAGTAGGTTATTACAAAAAAACAACTTAGAATTTGTATGAGTTGGTTGTGTTTGGGGGGTTTAGTCTCGAAAATGTCAACAAGCAATTTTCTGAGTGTTTTATTTAACTCCTGTACAACCCATGGCATTTTTAAAGTTTTCTTTGTAATACATCATTTTGTTACGAATTCATTTGATTGATAACCTCAAAATGAAATTGTTACGTTTTTTACTTGAGAAATTTTCTTCCTTACACGATAAATACATTAGCGACATTTAATAATAATTTCAGATAATCTAAAAACGGAAGAGAATATAAAAACCTTTAAAAAAAAACTATTTAAACTTAAGATTTTGGAACAAAATTAAAAACTACTACATAATATGCTCTGTATTTAAGTTAAGAAAGCGAAATATTATATTTCTTTTAACTTAATAAATAAAAATAAATAAAAAAAAAATATTTATTTTTTTAAGTCAAATTCTGACAATCTTTAATCATATTCCAATGACAGCAACCGTCAAAATACATGGCGTGAACTCGAAGTTGAAATTGTCTACTGGTTTTTACGTATTGCAAAATTCTCTAAACGTCTTTGTTGTGTACCTACGAAACAATAATTAGGAATATTACCTAAATTGTTTTCAGTTTTTTAAGTATAAAACAGTAAAACCTAATTGTTTTCACTTATCGTGATTTTATTATCCAAGCTTTAGTGTATCCAGGATTACATCGTTTTAAATTTTTAGCTTTTAGCTTTTTCAGGGTAATAAGTTGGCAATTTAATATTTCCTCCGCTAGGCAGCGCCAGCGTGTTCAGTTTTATCTCTCCAGTTTTCACGGCAGGTTAAGTCTAGAATGTAATATAATATCCCGCGTTTGGAGTTCGTATTAATATACCAAACCCTCTTCCGCCTACGCTGCACCAGCTACGAATGTTCCGCTATATTATTATAGGACTTCTCTGCTACGCCGCTATGAACGTAGGTAGGGCAGGAACACGATTCCGGGCTCTACGCTGCTACGAATATACTTGAACTTTGAGATAAGTGACAGTGGAGGATACAGGGAATGTTGATGCAAATATACATACCTTTTCTTATATATGTACCTTTGCATATATATACCTATTCTATCTATCCATATAACTTTCCCGAGCTGGCGACAACACCCTGACTAGTGTGAAAAAAATGACAATAACAATATTTAAAACTTTGAATCGTTACAAATCATTAAACTATTATACATATCCCTTGTTCGAAGCCTAATGGAACATAACTCGATCGCCCTTCTACAAAATTCATATTCATAATTTTGAAAGAATTCAAAGAAAATTTCTACGTTTCGTAAATTTTAAACATAATATCCCTTTAGAGCGCATAAATTCCCCGTTCGTAATGAATATTTTAAATATTCCAACTCGAGACAACATACGAATAATAAACCACTTAGGCTTTTTATTAAAATTATTAAACTCTAAATTCGATTGTTGTGAACTCCTGCGATTAATAAATCTTCATCTACCTACACGAACGACAAGACAAATATTAAAATTTTATATACATACATCTCATTCCAACTACAGTTTGCATTCTCCAATACAGCGTTTAGACAGACTCGGTAACAAGTATTTAAACAATTTGGATATATTTGATAATAAATTAAATTTGTCAAACTTCAAAGGACGTATGTGCCAACTATTTCTTCCTACTTCATAAACTATCTTTATCTCTATTTTTTCTTAAATTATAATCTATATTACCTACTTTGTGTCAACTCTTATATTTTATGTTACCTTTCTTTTGTTTCTTATACATATTTTATGCTATTTCCTATATTTTGTCAAAAACATGTATAGTGCACTATATATAAAAGCCCTACGGGCATTTGAATAAATAAATAAATATGTCTGCCAACTACTGTTATGTTCTTGCAATGGTCCATATTAACCTCTCGTCGCATTCAACATCAAGTTAAAGAAGTCTATTATTAATTGCTGTGCTGCGACCTTGCTCCCTCAGTTATTAATTGCATCGACAAGAACTCTCTTGTTTTCTGAAGTGTTTGTAGTGATAACCGCTGGAGGTGTCCCTCAGGCTGTGAGATCCAACAGGAGGAAGGGTTTGTCATCACAACCAAATGACGTTTGGTAAGCCAGATTCTGCCCAATATTATTATCGAGTATATTTTGTGTCAGCATTAAATTCCACCAAAACAAATTTAATTACGGTCCACTATTTGAATCGCAGTGAATTTGTAACATTATTTATTTGCGATTACAGGGAACATTAATGAAATTGGAGGTTATTTAAGAAAAGAGATCGTAATAAATAGAAATTTTTTTCAAAAGTTGCTGTGACTGTTGATTGATTTCCGAAAAAATGTATTTCAAACATTATTGCGTAAAGTTTATTTTTGCTAAAGTTAAATTAAAATTTTATTTTCTATCTATTTGTTAATTGAATTTTAAAAAATTTAACATAAAACAAAGCTTTTTGAACAGTAAAATAATTTGTTCCATGCGTTATTCAGGGGTAATGCAACGCAATAATAGCCTCAGGGGTAGTGCAATACATTTCACATAACATAACAATATAAACAAAATAACAATTTAACATAATTAATTTTATCATAAACTTCGATTTAGAACTACCAATATTATCTTCATTTTCTTAAGGCATATTTTTGTTGGCTGCTTTCCTTGTGTATGATTACTAGATTATTTTCGAACCAAATGCTTTCTAGATATGTTAAACACAAAACATCAAGCTTTTGTCATAAATAATAACAGTCTAATCATTTTTTCCAGATGTTATTCAGGAGTAGTGATATGAAATAAGTACATTTCACATTTCAGAATAACACAATAAACAAAATAGCAATACGTTAATTATAAATAGAAAATAAGTGAAAAAAATATTATTACAAAATTATGCGAATGGTCGTTTATGGTCAGGCCACCAGGGTGATGTTGCTATTCTTGGAAAGGTGTAGTGTGCGCCATAAGCTTCCCTTTTCCCATGCGGTGGCGGAGAAGTGCTCTGAAAGAGTGCACATGTCCTTCCAGGAACATTTATGTGGTGCTTCAATTTCTCGGTGTGCGGAATAGTTGGCGATAACCATTATTGTGGGTGACTTGCTTGTTCCATTGCAATGAAGCGACGCAACCCACAGTTCTGACGTTTAAAACGATAGATGTGCAGACTAACTTTTATAGTTAATACACACCTTCCTTTATTTAAAATCAATATAAACAAAAAAAAACTAGTAATGTTATATTATTTACAGATATCGCGAGTTACTATATAATGGTTCATATTTTAATTTCTTGAATAAACTGTCTCAAATAGAAAAATCAAAAGAAACTGAGTTTAAAAATTTGCACATAGCTTGCTAGCTGGTTCCCGGCGTGCGGTGCAATGCCATATTCAAAGAAATAAATTGTTTCTACTTGCATGTCCTTTTCCGTGCATCCCGTTCCCTTCCCGTGTCCCCTTCCCCTCCCGCGTTCCCCGTCCACCTTCCTGGCTTCCCTTTAGCTCCCCCGTCCCGCCAACCCCCCGTCCCGCCAACCCCCCGTCCCGCCAACCCCCCTCCCGCGTTTATATTCAGTCCCAGTACATTCAGTTTTCAAACAGCTCGCGTGCCACCTATTGCATTTTTTTTAATTCAAATTTTAATTTTTCATATATTACAAATATTAATTTTTGTACATTATAAAAAAAATCAAATATTATAAGAAAATTAATTAAATTTGGTACCTTACATGGAAATACCTTAATTTAATACTTACCTTAATTTTCTTATAATATTTGATTTTTTTTTGTACATTATAAAAAAAATCAAATATTATAAGAAAATTAATTAAATTTGGTACCTTACATGGATACATATTTAAGATATATATAATTCTTGATTAGATTCAAATTATTATGTAAGTACTTCAAATTAATTTAAAGAGTTTTTAAAATTGAATTTTGACTTAACAATCATTGTTTTGCAAAATGTTATTCTCAAAGTTTTTACAGTTTCGCAAGAATTTTTTAGATGATTAAAAAAATTTAAAATGTATTGTTATGTGGTTGTAATAATCCAGACACCTTCGCAGGGGCTTAAAGAAGTTTTATTTTGAAAGTTTCAAACATTTCCTATGCTTAATATAACAATACATAGACATCTCACTAATCCCCAAACACATTTTGATTTTTATATATATAGATCTAGTACAGCTAGCTCAAAAAATATGATGCTTGGTGGTCGGCCAGAATACCGAAGTGGGTGCGGGAGCGGCGTGGGCGCGGGCGCGGGCGTGAACTTCAGGTTCATGCCGCACACTCATAGTTACTGTGGCCTCTTGCTTATCATATTTTTGAACTCCCGCAGCGCAAAACGCGCTGTACTCCGATCTTACTTGTCCAGAAGGGGTGAATTCGCCGCGAATTGTTTCGCGCGTATACGCGCGAACATTGCGTCTGTAAGGAGCGTGGAACACATGAGCATGTGGGGACATAGTAACAGCTCCGTATCAAAAATTTACAGCTGCATTTCCCTTAATACGTGCATTCGGTCTGCAGTTCGTGCGTAAAATAGACGCAACCAAGGAGTCTGTAATATCGCTTATCGAGAGTCTGGCTTATTACATGCGATTTACGCGCGTTTTAAATTCACGCGATGCTTGTGGACGCGATGTACGCGACGTATTGGCGCCCAGTACTTCACCAACGCGCGTTGGTGAAGTACTGGGCTTCGCGGCGATTTGCGCGGAGAATTCACGCACTACCACAAGAAGTCAATATTCGAAATACGCGAACTGCCGCGTGGTTTTGTTATTTTTTTTTCTTCTTATATTTTGTAAGAATTCTACAGTCACTGTTTAAAACTGTAGATATCCCCTGCTGCAGTCCGTATATTCCCATCCTGACAAATCATCGCCTTAGTTCTTAATTGTCCAAACGACCATTAGAAATTTTTATTGGAGAAGATATTTCTTTCAATATTTCAATGAAAAATTATTATAGGTGTTTAAAATAAAGCCATTTCCTTAAAAGTCTCATTAATTTGAAAAATATTTTTTCAAGTGATTAACTATCATTTTCAACTTTAATTTTAATTTTTAACTGGAGATTGAACAAAAACTAAACTGGTCGTTTGGACAAGTAAGAACTAAAGTGACGAACTTTTGTTGTTGTTTACTCGAAATAGATAATACACAAAAAGCTTACCATTTTTTGAAGCGTTTAGTTTAGTTAATTTTGGGAATAAAAATTGTCCAATATAAGAATAATAAGTACTTAGTTGATTAATAGGTTAGTATTGAATCGAGCTATATACAGGATGGCGCAAAATTAATCATCCAATTTTGTTTTTGAATAACTTTTTTACTAAAAAAAAAAAAAATTTGAGTGATGGAAATCTTTATTTAAACCTTTAAAAATTTTTCTTTTAGGTGGAAATAATGATGTTTGTCAAGTGGCTGTCGCCAGTGTTGATACACATTTGTGCCCGTTTTATCGCATTTTCCACAAGAATTCCGGTGATAACTGTTCGCATTCCTGTCGAATATTCTCCTTAAAGGCTGCGATTGTCTGAGGCGCGTTGGCATAAACCCGCGACTTCAACTAGCCCCAAAGAAACAAGTCTGAGATGGTTTAATCGGGTAATCTTGCTGGCCATGCCAAATCGCCAAAACGGGAGATTAAGCGACCAGAAAACGCTTCCTTCACAATATCCATTGTGGCTCGTGCTGTGTATGCGGTTGCACCGTCTTGTTGAAACCACATGTTCACTTAGCCCCGCTCATCGGATTCCGGCAGTAAGAAGTCATTTATTATGGCCCTGCAGCGATCGCCAGTAACAGTGACCGTATTGCCAATAGCGTCCTCAAAAAAATACGGCCCAATCACTCCTCCCGCTTGAACGCCGCACCACACAGTGGCTTTGAGTGAATGTAATGGCTCTTCGTGCATCACACGCGGATTTTCAGTGCCCCAGAAACGAAAATTTTTCTTATTGACGTAACGGCTCAAGTGGAAATGCGCCTCGTTGCTCATGATGACTTTCGACACAAAATCGTCCTCTTCGTTATTGAGATTGAGGATGACAATTAATCCACAATTATTTCACGCTCTTGCGGAGAATAGCGCTCCATTGCTTGTCTGTTTGTATTCTGCAACTGCCTAGTGCACAAATGTTAAATATGATTGACGTACGATGCCATTTGCTAAAATTATAACATCTTCCGATAGGGTGATTAATTTTGCGCCACCTTGTATAAGGATTTATAATATTATGTTGAGAATGAAACTGTACCGAACTATAATAACCGTTTCTTCTGTCATTGTTCTTTCATCACCGGAGCCCTGTCTCTACGGGTATACTTGAACGGCTCTACAGCGTAGGCATCTGGGTCAACATCCCTCACGGGCTGAATAGACCAGGCTATTGATTGACGTAGGGATGTGACAGTCACAATGGGAATCGATAGCTCCTTCGAGCCTGTGTCTGCAGACTGAGCCATTATGCTTCATTATGCAATGAATCGATAGTGAAAATACTGCAATTGAATATTTTTCATGTACCCACTGCACGGAGCAAATGGGGTTGTGACGAAATCACTTATTTGGGAGTGAGATAAGCAAGGAAAGTAGACTAAAGCAAGAAAGGAAATAGAAATTTTCCGCTTAACTAAAAAAGTAAACCATAATTTTGTAATGAATAAGTAATTAGAATCATGTGCTAAGTCTCCACTTTTGTATCCATTGTAATTTTCATAATAATTTCGAATTTAAAATATGTATTTAGTTAATCTAATGACCATTCCCACTCCAATGTAAACATGTATCCCTTCAAAAAGCAATAAAAAAATCCCATCCATCGTAAATATAATAACGACTTGACAATAAAATTAGGTTAATAATTCATATTACTTGTAAGGTTTTTCCCTGAACAATATTGAAGTGAGCTACAAACCCAGGGTAATTAGCCCACTGGAATTACCAAAATATTTAGAAATTCGACAGTCAATTGCAGTTCACACATGGTAAAAGTGAAACCTTCAGAAAACTAAAGTAGGCAAGAGTGGGGAGGCTAAAAAACCGCACAAAGAGGAGACCGATTATTCCCTCTCATTCTCTTGAATGCAAAATTCTATAGATGTATGTGTTTATCTGTTTTTAGTGTCGCTTTTTCGTTTCATCGAGTTCAACGCATGCCGGCAACTCGCTAGTAACAAATATAATTTATGTAAAATAAGAGCTGAATAACTAAAACATGTTTTTGAAAGAATTGGACAGGCTTCATTAAATCTGGAGGTACGTACAGTGCAGTAAATTTGGGAAGTGATCCTATATTATTGCATTACAAGTTAGTAACACATATATTTTTTAAATAATAATAATTTCACTTGCATAAATATTCTTCCCAGGAAGAATATTTTTTTCCGTACATGCAATTAAACATTTTTACTTGAAAACTACTTTATTTGGAAAGGTATTTATCTTTTTACTTATAGGTTGGTATTATCCGTAGACTCATCTCCCGTAGTTTTTGCACTTCTTTACTCCCAAACAACTAAGATAAATAACGCAATGTGTATGAATCAACATCAGCTAAGTGCTGAATGTATTTTTTTTAAGATCAAAGATGTGTATCTTCAAATGTGTGATAAAATTTATAAACATTTTAGGTTTACTTACGTATTCAAGTGGGCACGTCGTAACATTTTAACAAATCTACTTTCGACAATTTATGTTTCAGTTATAAGATTTTCATAACACCTTTTAAAAACGCAACAGAGTTTATGAAGAAAAGTAGAAACGTGATTAAAGAGGTGATAGAAACTTATTTCACAGCGAAGACCCAAAATGTATATTAAATGATATTATGTTATCTTTTGTGATACTATCAAAACGAACTTAGTCTACCTAGTCTAACAATAAATTACAATCACTTGATGAAAGATGTAAATTATTAAAACTCTCAGATAGAAGATTTATTTCCGACTTGATTTTATTTTTAAAATTGTCAACGGTATTGAAGACAGCTCTGCTTTATTAAGCTTAATCACCTTCCCTACACTACCAAGAACTTCTGGATCTAAAATTATTTTTTAATTGCAACAGCAATATTAGAACAGAGTCATTTAAAACCTCAATAAAACAATGTTTGCGTAATCCCTTTATCCTTATTTAATTTAATTGGCATATTTTACTTCGTGCTTAATGTTCCACAAAATTAATATTTATAGCACATGTTTTTGAATGCCCGTTCAGACGTGTACCTATTAATAAAAATAATAAGTTTTGTTAACACTGGGTCAGACTAACATACCAATGCATATTAATTGTCTTCTCGTAAGTGTTATTTTATTAATAACACAGTAACATGAAGCAATTCGGAGACCATAGATCACTATGCAGTACGAACGTCTCGAAGGTCCTTTGAGGAAGAGATTCTCTCCAATGGTACAAGCTCCACTTCCGTCTCTGGTTTGCAGATGTTCGCCCAGCTTCCCATTTCCCCGTCCCTAAGATTTGTTATTTTCATTTTTTTTATTTTATTATTCTAGAAAAAAACAGTATATAGATAAAATGAGTGGTAAACAGTTTACAAGGGTTTAGAAATAATTACAAGGATCGGTGCCAATAACATGTTTCCATGATATTTCTGAAGTGGTTGAGTACATTTTTTCCGGGCGGAGTATTACAAAGATAAACGATAAAACATAGATAAACGACATATTAAAAAAAATACGTGGTGTTTAAGTGTACATGTATGTGGTGTTTAAGTGAACATGTGTGTATGTGAACTTGCCTGTGTACCTTTGTGTGCGAATAAATGGAGCATTATGATTGAAGTTACCAGTAACGATTTTCTTGAATGAAGACAATTTATATACATAAATCTCGTTGATTTGTTGCGTACGGTGTCCGTAAGTTAACGGCTTATCAGAGAGCTCGTTAATGGAGGTTCATTACAATATATTTTAAGGAAAAATAGTTGAGTATTTGGTATATGTAGTTAAGTCCTTGCCCGAAATAATTTAGAGCCTTGAAGGAGTAACCATCAGTTACTTATACTTATACCAAGGCGGGTAAGTGGTGGATAACCTCCAACGCCCGAAATAATGTCTATCAATGTTGGGTTATTGACGGACTAAGGTTGGCCATATTAATATGCATCTTTTAAGGTAGGGATTATGATCATGAAAAATCTTTTAGGCTTTTGAAAGTTGGTTTGTGGAAGGCGTTGTATAATCTCGTTTATAAAAACACGAAGCATGGTCTAATTCATGAGAATGAATGGAGAAAACGAACGTCTTATGGCTTCAATTAGAAAGATTTAAAATTCAAGGAGTTGATGGATGCAGGAAAGTAGTTCAGAAAAAAAAATGATTAAGCCTGATTTTTAGTAGTTGAAACAGTTTGTTGCAAGTTGATCTCGTGACAGTATCTCGAATAAAAATAGATTGATTCATTCATTTTATAATCTTTGAACAAAATGTCACACTAGAAGACTTAAAATACAATTTATTACTAAATATTCTAAAAATACATACATTAGAAGACAGACGTAAAATAAACGATTTAACTTTTTTATTAAAAATACTAAACTCTAAATTCAACTGTTGTGAACTCCTGCAACTCATAAACTTACGAATACCCACAGTTAAAACACGACAAAATACACTATTCTACTGCAGCATTCATAAGCGTAACTACGCTGCCCACTCTCCGATTTCACACAATTTTTAATATCAACTTGGCGAGATTTGGATAATGTAAAATATTTATTCCAGTACTATTCCTAAACACGTCTTGTATTTTTGTAAACCCTTCAAATCACTGAATTTTTCAGTTTCTGCTCTTGTATTTTTATGACTTATGTGGATATTTTTTCCAAAGTAATTTTATTTTTATTTTCTTTCTCAAGTTTTAAAATTATCTGTCGTATTAAAATACCTTTTCATTCTTTTTGGTTAACTTTTAGACTTAGATGCAGAGCGTGGTGTTTTCTCTTTACAATGCCGTTTAAATCGTATTTCTCACTACGATAATAGTAATATGTAAGGGAGAAAACGATTTCTATGATACCTATATGAGTTGTTCCAAAAAGTCAACAAATTAGCTTGAGGGGTTTAAGCTCAAATACCTCAGAAGAGCATTATCTCTGTAAGTTACGAAGAATAAAAAAAAACATTTTGTGGAATAACGTCGTGTGAGAAATTTTTGTATGCAACATTTCACCACTAATTCAGCGTAAATTCTTGTAAAACATTCTAATTCAATTGCCTTTCTTCACCAATTTTCATTTAAAACTCTTAAGAATTGTATGTTTATTATATTTTAAATATTTAGTTTTATAAAACATAACTGATTTCGTTTTTAACACTCTTTTTCGGAAGAAGAATATTCTTGGATATAACTTTTTTTCAAGCAAGGGTTCAGTTTCTTAAAAATACTAAAATTCTCTATAACATAATTTGCTAAAATTACCTTAATTTAATTCAGAATTATACACACTTTTTTCGATTTTTTTTTGCAGCGTAGCGAAGTATACGAAATAATATTAAAAAAAAAAAAAAAAAAAATCATTCTGGTATCTACGTGTTACGAAAATTTATTGCAACAGAATCGTCGTATTTGTTTTATTTTTTTAAACGTAATTATTACTTAAAAATCCTTACTTTAAAACAACCAATAGACGTCTGTTTTTGAAACTGGAGTGAAATATGTTATTATGATTAAAAAAACTTTCTAAATTTATTCACTTTATTAAAAAAATTCGCGGAAGTTATAAAGTTTTTCAATCATAACAATCGATAGAGTTCCGAGTTCCCGAATAATTTCCTTTCATATTTCAAACTAAAATGACAGCTGCTTGTTTGACAGTATAAACATTGAGTTACATAATAACATTCTGAATACATCAAATAATGATAATAAATCCATAGTTTGTTTGATGTTACGTTTGAAGTAACGAGCGTGTTTAAATATTCTAGGATATTACTCAATTCATTCCGACTGCTCTATATATTGAAAGAAAGAAACCAAAGTAAAAATCAAAGAATAAACGTATATTATTATTATCTCCTGTTAAAAAAATAAATTGCTTCGTGAAAAACGATTTTATTTGATTTTTCACAAAAGTAAAATGTGGAAATTTTTCACAAAAGTAAAATGTGGTATTTCATGTAATCTCTATAGGTTGTTTTCTTCTATCAAATTTTCATTTCACTTTTATATATTTTATCGAACTCCTCATCATGTTTTCACACCCATTTTAAATAAATAAAATGATTATAATACCAAAAAAAATATTTCGCATACCTTTACGGGATTATTTATACTAGCTTTTACCCGCGGCTTCGCTCGCATGGTATTAGGGGGAAATAACTGTAGCGCTTATCAATTAAAATTAGTAACCAAAATATGTATTAAATAGTTGTGTATACAAAGCAACTTATTTTCATTTAATTTAAATTTTTAAAAATCACTATGCCTACAGTTTAATTCCACCATGTTTCAGGCCGTACGATACTCTCAGTATCGGCTTTATAAAAATCCCAATCTTCCTTTCTCTTCTTTAACTAATACCCCTCCCCTACTTCCTTCAGCCTCCGAACATTCCCCAAACAGGGTGGGGCTTTAAAAAACTCTTTTGGAGAAAATATAAATCAAATGTACAAAGCTTTGCAAAATTCGTGGTATAATAAAATCACATCAAATGATTAATTGCGATTTTAGATCAAATAATGTCGGTTTCTCTCGGTAAATTCATTCATTCGTGTGATATAGTAATTGAACGAAATTCTGAGTATTAATTTAAATGGCAAGCGTACATTTTTTTCCGATATATTTCCTAAAATAGATGAACATCGTGCTGTCAGTATTATTTAGATGACTTTAACTACCGGCGGGATTTACGTTCTTGTTAATTTATGAAACTGCGCGAGTCTGTTTATCGAATAACGTGAACTAAAGAAGATTTTTTTCCGTTTCACTTAATTTTCTTACAATTATTCTGGTTGGAAGAGAACCCGTGATGACGCTTTTCAGATTCCTCAGTCCATGTACTCCGCAGGCCTATTTGTCTTCTTATATAGATTCTGCAGCTAATTTTCCTAGCTTTCTCTTTAACTGTAAATGTATCGCATCGCCTTCTAGAGTCCAGTTTTCCTCAAAGATATCTTTCAAATGTTTACAGTTCCACTGGCTGCTATCGCCCATCTGAAGTCATCCGAAGTCAGTTTCTCTTACGGTCATCATCCACAGTCCACAGGTGATAGATGAAATGTTGCTTTTTACCACCAAGTTCATACCATCTAGTGATATTGGTATTTCAATGATAAACTGTTCAGTACAGTCAAGTACCACTTGAATGTGGAGATTGTGACGGTAACATTAGTTAACTTTGTCTGGCTCCTAACCTAATACACTAATTAGTCTTTCTATATCGCAAGGAGATTCGTAGCTTCGTCACTTTCCGTGAATCTTTGAGTGATTGCTATTTGTATTAAAATGTTGGTTGGAGTCCTTGAGTTTATTGAGCACAAATCTCCTATTGAAGGATGACTAGATTTTTTTTACTTCAGCTGGAAATAGTGCCATGCGTACGTCGCACAGTTAATAATTTGAGGTATCTAGCGTAACTTTATTATAAAATCCAATTCTTTCCGGATTTCATTTTATTTTAATTGGGTACCTAAATGTCTAAACTTTTTGGAATTTAAAAAAAATAACATTTTAGCTGCTTGCGACGTATGGCACCATCCCAAATACTCACTACCTCAAAACGCGAACGAGTAATTTTATGTCTGTCGAGTTTGGATCTCTCCGCGGGTCGACGTGTGCGCGTTGTCGTGATAATTCAACTATAACTTATGTGTTTTTCTGAATTGTTATGATAAAATCTAAGAAATCACGTGATTATCTTAATTATTTAACTTGTATTTTAGTGTGATAAAAAATATTGAAGTAACGATTTTTCAAAACCTATTTTTTCTTTAAGTTTAGAATTCATCAAGACTTTTACAAATGTATCAAGACTTTCGAATGTATCCGGTAAAATTTTACGTTTTTTTATGTTTAATGGATATTGGTGTGTCAAATTAACTTTAGTTTTGTGATGCTGAATACATACTTTAACAACTTTACAGGTTTACTTTAACAACTTTTAATTTTTTCAGCACCAAGGCGATTTTTGATATACAGATCGATATATACAAATTTCATTATGCCAGAGTTTACCCTTATATATAGGAATACTCTTCTGCTAAAATGCAATATTCTGTAAAAATTTTGAGTCAAGCTATCGAACCTAAATTTTTCTATATAAAGATTGCTGTAAGTATTAAAAACGACTGTACCAGGTTAAATCGCGCAATATATTTTTTATAACATTTTTTTCATATAATGATAATTTATATTGTCCCAAAAACAAACTAAAATAATAAAGTTGTTCTAGGTACTCAAAATTACTAACTGTGCTTCGGTCGCATATATCGATCACTTGCGGTGAAATAAAATTGAATGGAGAATTGTATTATCACCCGATTTACTACTCGCTGCATACGATGACCATCGGTCGTGCTCGTCTGCACTACACTCGGTCAACCGACGGTACGCATGGCACTATTTCTAGCCAGTAACTCAGCACAACGTCTCTCAGTAAAATGAATGGCAACATAAATTGAACAAACAACATGGAGTGAAACTCCCAACAATTTGAAAGTCCTTGCCATCCTCTTGTACGTGTGCACTTGTACATAGAGAAAATTACTTAAGTATATATTTCTCACTGTCCTCATATTATGTGTCCTTAAGCGTGAACGTAATGGTTTTAACCCTTTATATAATTATTTAATTTGATGATTTATAAACAAGTGACATAAGGCAAGGCGCAGAACGAGAATTTATGGGACCATTGCTGCCTCACATTCTAGAAACGTACGGAACTGTGGGGGATTCATATTTTCTCCGTTTTATTTATTATTTGCCCTTGAGGAGGGCGAGACCGACCCTATTAGAAAGCTTACAGACTTATTTATTTTATTACCCAGAAAAGGGCGGGCACCGTTTTTTCCTTTAGTATTACGGCCGAAAGAAATTAAGTTAGATGGTTGCTACTAACGAACCATGTACAATGAAAGAGTATCCATTCATTGTGGTAGGTTTTCAGTTCACCGTTACCAGTAATATTTATTAGTACTCGTAATACGACATGCGTGAAGATAACCTTACGATTATAAGAAAACATTTGTATCTATATTTATTTATTTATTTAACGTCCAGAGGGCTTTTACATGATTTGTAGTGTAATTTTAATTTGACAGATACTTTGAAACTTAGGAAATAATAAAAATAAAATTACATTCGACAAAAATCATACAACCAGTCATACAAACCCATAAACAAAAACAGAAGAATACAGCTATTTTATAGGTTTACATGATGTGTTTAGTAATAGTGTTGAAATAAATGTTTTAGATGATCCACAAAACTCGCGAAGTTGATATTGAATATGTCAACGTCACCCAAGTATTTTTTTCCCATGGTGTGAAGTCGTTGTATCGGAGACTGCGCAATGTAGTTACGCTTATGAGTGTTGCTGAAGAATATTGTATTTTGTCGTGTTGTTACTGTGGGTGTTCGAATATGTATAACCAATTAACATATTTGGTACATAATTTCGTTATATGTGATTTCTTCTATTTTTTTTTACATTATCTCCACACGTTATCTCAACCAGAAATCAATCAATTTAGACACCTTCGAAAATTAACATTTAAAATCTTATACATAAGTCGCCTAATAATGGATTTAGCCACAGTTTGAAAATGGTCTTGTAAACCGAAACAGCTATAACTAAAATACATACTTAAATACTTGCAGAACTTGATAATAAAACTATCAAATTTGATTTTAATTGAATATAAAAAATAAAATAAAATTAAATTAAAAAAATGAAGTATTTTCGTCACAAAACAAGGGCGCGGATCTTTTTCTTAATCTTCTTTTAATGATTTTATTTGAACTAAAACTAAAATTCAGAAAAGTAGCTTTCCCAAATAATGTATTGATTTATCTTACTGCATGATTATATGATTTGAAATGTATGCTGTAGAATACAAAATTTTGTTTGAAAATTTAACAAATCTGTCAACGACCTACGGAAAAATCTTATTGTACTAAAAATAAACATATGTTCTCAAAATTAAAAAAATAGTTTTACTAGATAAAAAAACAGTCTTTCGAAATCAATTTATATTTTTTTGTGCAAAAGAGTCAATACGTCTAAAATTTGATTTAAAAATGACATGTTTCCGGTTTTGTCTGGTTATTCCCTCATAATAAGGTGTAGATGAAACCCGTGATTTAAGCAATATCACATGTTGTTTTAGTTACTTTTCAGGCCTGATGATTGTAAGGCAATATACAAAAAGTTGTCATTCATGTAATATGTTACAATCGAAAGTAGTAATTCATGTAGTTCAGTACTTATAATTCTGTATAATTCATGTTCACATAATGTTACAAAAAAAATTATGTCATTCAAAGGGCCTTTTTTTAATTTTATTAAATGTGTACAAGTGCTATTACGTCTTATCAGGTCGATGTTATTTCCTAGCTAATTAGCCTGTTCCAAGGAACCAAATGCTCCATTTATGCGTTGTGTATAAATTATTCTGTAATAATATTATTGCTCGTTTATCTGTATTATTGTTTATTTTCAAACTGTTTATACACTGGTGTCAAAAATACGTATGTATAATTTTAAGTGATTTTTAACAATTTTTTAGACTCCCCTCTGCCCAAGCCACTTCGGAGGTATCATTCTCGGAGCCTGTTTAACCAACGTTTGACGTTTTGAAGGTTTGGCTGCATTTTTAATTTTCACGGTAACGACACGGCGACGGCTGCGGCTGCGGCTACGGCACGCGGTGTCTCATTTCTAATACGAGTGAGGGAGATGTATTATAATGATTTCATTTCTCATATGGAAGAAGTAGAATTACGTATATTGTTTGTCTCACTATTATATAGTATTTAAGAGAGAGATGCAGAATTATCGTGATGAAGAACGTAAGTGTTTTGTCATTTTTGTGCCATTGTTGTGCCGTCACCGTGAGAATGCGCCCTTTGTAAGTATGCACCGTATTATGTTGTAAGTTCGGAATATTATTAATATTCGGAATTTACGATTTGGGAGGCGGGTATGGATACCGCCGCCCCGGGAACCATTTATTGGATAACCAAGACCTCTGCCGTATGTCACCCCAAGTGGTTCACTACGTTTGGTGACTTATCAGGGGTGCCCGGGCTCATGGGATGCGTCTGCCCACCAACTGCATGGCAAGCTGGATCGAGAGACAATAGTTGAGGGAGTCTCTTTGACCTCCAGCCTTACTCTCTCAGAACATCGCCTTGCACCTCAGTGGGAGGGATGGATTCATACGTCCGTCAATCCTGGACACACTGACTTCAGATTCCTACCCACCCCTCATACCTTTTCCTTCCCAGAACTTAGTCTCCTTCCTTTCCTAAAAGACCCTTCACACAGCATCCCCAAAGTTGACATAGGCCTGTGTGGAACTAATGAAAAAAAAAATTAAAGACCATCATTTTTTAAGCGACGCTATAATAATTTAAAAGAGAACAAATTTTGCCTTCGCAGACATTTTTTTATATTTTCCTTTAAAACGCGACTTGTCCGAGTTGTAATCTGGCCAGCGTACATAAAACTCATTTATTCATTCTGCCACTAACAGTTTAACTCTTTGAATATAAAAGCAGCCTTAATTGGCCCGTAAAACAGCCTCTGATTTCCTTTGAGAAGAACTATGGTAAAATTATCATGGGAATGGTCTAATTTACATTTTAAAACCTCTGATTGTGGTAGTTAATATTAAATCAAATGTACTTAATAATCAGAAAAAAATTGTAAACATTCCTCTTTCGAATATTTTCTTAAACTCACCATTTTACCACTTCTAATGATTAGTCATTCTAATAAAGTGGATCCAACAAAGCAATTTTTGTTTACGTAACTCATTTTATTGTGGGAACAATTTTAAGTGTACAAACCAAAATAGCATAATATTTTAGACCAGAGTATTAGAGGTTGCTCAGGTATGTTAGGTCAGCCGTTGTAGTTTAATATTAGTATTGTTGAAGTGAAAACTTATTTAGCACAGTTGTGATTAGAGAATACGATCCCGAATCCCGAAAATACCGGGACTGCACTTTGGCTAATCTCGGGATTTTCGGGATTGCCACAATCAGGTCTAGTTTGCATTCCGTAATCCGTTGCACCTTGACTTGTTCGGAAGTTATGTGCGTACAAACATTTTGAAGATTCATTTTATTTATACAGATAGATATTAACTACGACGCCTGAAATAAAATTTCCCGCAAATATATCAACATAGTTACCAAGATAACGATTTGTTTTGCTTTTCGTCTGACGTTATCAATAACTCGCTTTTGTAAGGGACAATAAACGTATCATAAATATAATATATTAATATTTATAATTTCATATAAGAGCTTACCATTATATTCAGCCTATATTACTCGCATATAATTTAGCTTTCTATTGGTGAAAGAATTATTTAAATCATTAAGTGGTTTAGGCGTGAAAGCGTAACAAACAAACACACTCACTTTCGCATTTATAATATAATTATAGATAAGTTTTTGCCAAACAAACAATATTAATAAATAATGCTTTAGAATAGTTTAGAACTTACTATCTAAGCTTTTATTTTATTTTATACCAATTATTAACAACATTTTCTAATCCCGGGATAGTACCGGGATCCCGGGATAACGCATCGAAAATCACGTAATCCCGGGATTTAAAAACCTGCTCTGGATTGTATTCTCTAGTTGTGATATAAAACTCTATGAAACGGAGAAAAAAGACAAAACAAACGTCTATAGGATTTAGCCTGCGAGAGAAAGGAGATAGTATAATCGGTCTCCTCTTTGTGCGGTGCTTCGTAGTGTCCCCACTCTCGTTTGCTTTAGTTTTCTGAAGGTTTCACTTCTACCGCGTGTGAATTGGACACTCTGCTTTTTTGCATTATAGTGGGGCAGTAAAAATTTAGTACCTACAATACAGTCAACTCTATATTGTAGGTACAATACAGTCATGTCTGTCATATTTAAGGGTTATTTCACATTAATTAACAGGAAATAATTAAATATGTTTTTGGTTTTGAAATTAGAAATCGATTGGTTTCAATCGGGATGTCATTTACAAGTTCATTTCTTTCCCTAACCATCACTACTAGTTGGAAACTGTATGTTTTATGGAATATATTTGAGTTTTAATGAGCTTGTGTAGTATATTGTTTAAATCTTATATCACAAACTGAAACATCAATAAAACATCAATAAAAATTGATGATTGACCTATAAAACTGCTAGATGGGTCCATTTTGCAACCTTGCAAGGTCTATCTATTATACTTTATATCAACGGCACAGACCATTACAAAACTCATTTTTGCACGTAACGACGTGTTTAGGTTTGAGAGGGCTTAAATAGAAAGAGGGTTTTAATTTTTATATGTCGTTTTCTCGTTTGCCGGACCGCCGGGGCCGGGAGTCTAATTCCTTCCATGAATATAAATATATCCACGGCGCGAGGGGGCAATAAGGCGTAATTACACCGGTGAAATTATATTAAAGCAAAGTAGAGTTGCAGGTGTTCACCAGATTGCCTTAAAATTAATAATGACTTTTATATTATAACACGTTCCAGCTAAGCTTTGTTACATAATGTAATATAGAAGGTAATTATGAAAGACAAAGCGCCAACATAATTGTTATTTCAATCTATTTTGTACGTGAAAATGAACCCATTTTCGTTAAATTTTACATTTAACATAGCTAATAGGTGTGTAATGCCTTAGAAAGGGAGGCGTAGAGGTATACGATTCAGGCTAGAAATAGTGCTACGCGTACCGTCAATCGACTGACGACTTCACGATTCACCTACACGTTATTTCCAGTCAAAGGACGATGATGCGCTGACGAGCTGAAAGATGTCCCCGTACACAGCGCCTAGCAAATCGCATAGCGCTACAACTTGTCATTAATTTACCCTTCACCTACATGTTACCGCAAGCGACCGACTTTTTACCGGTCAAAGATTCTGATGTTGTTAATTCGTTAAGTGGTGTACCTCAGGGATCGCATTTAGGCCCAATACTTTTTTTTTAACTTTTATTATTGATAATGTTACTGTAATTGTTAAAGTGTTGCTTTTCGCAGATTTTTCTAAAAATCTTTAAATATATGAAAACCGTGGATGACTCTATTCTCATTCAAAAAAATTAAAATAAATTATGAGATTGGTGTAAATCTAATAAACTTTATCTTAACATTCCGAAATGCTACGTAATAAGATTTGACATAATAAATCATACTTTTAACTATCAATATTAAATTCCTTCGCCTTACAGAAACAATAAGTTGCAACCAACTGATATTAAACCATAAGTTAAGTTGCAAACCGTAAGTTGCAACCAGCCAAATATTAAATTCCCTAGCCTTACAGAAACCAACCAATTGATGAAAAAATTTACATTATTTAAACCCTGTGAAGATAGAAGACTTGTTAATGATATTATAGACAGCCGTGATTTACTCAGCGTAATTACCTTGCATGTACCAACTGGAAGTACTTGATTCATTTGGATATTTGTACCTAGTTTGCATGCAGTTGGCAATGCTTTCTCAGAAATAATAGATATCTTCAACCGCACGGAACTTAGTTACAAGAAGGCTATAATAACATACCTAGTAAATAAATACTAGTGTTAGCATTTATTATTCTTCTGCGTGGGTTCTATTCTGTAATTTTTTGACAAATTTTATATCTTGAATACTTTTCGCTGACAGACCGAGTTCGGCGGGGCGACAATCGTAGCGCCTCCACTGGGCATGCAGAGAAGTAATTCGCTGCTGCCATCTTACGGACTAGTGAGAAAGCTTTTATGTACATGACGTCTTTGCGGAGAAGTCTGAAAGCTTTTATGTATACTACAGGATATGAATGTGAATTAAGCAAGAGGTATGTGCCAAGACTGAGATGTGTGGCGGTTCATCCTATCTGCCTATCCCTGCGAAAAAATAACGATATAAAAATAAGGTACATTGTTAAATAAGTATTACTTGCGATGCTTTATTTTAAGACATTTCAACTGACGTATTTCTTTTTTTTTGTACAGTGAATACCGCACAAGAGTCCCAACTGCTCCCGTCTGGAGCCAGTGAGACTATGGCATCCCCAAATGGGGTATGTTGTGAGGCTGAAGGTAGTGGGGAGGGGAAGGAGATGGGGAAGAGGATGATGGGAAGTACCTGGCTATTCAGATCTGGTCACCAAACACGGCTAAAGCCATTTCAAGCAACGTTTCAATTCTGTATGGTGGTCTTACACCAGGGTGATACTGAGAGTATCTTCCACTCTGGAACGTGCCGCAAATATACTATATATTATTTTAGATGAATAAATTGTGAAATAACACAAATTCATCAAATAAAATGTATTTGCCACGCCGGGATTCGATCCCGCGACCTTCGGAATGCTAGTCAAGAGCCTTACCGCTGGACTACGCCGGCCTCCGTGATGTAGCCCTAAACAACAATTGAAATATTCGTCCTAAATCGTTCCTTTGATTAATGTAATAATTTCATGTTATTTTATTATTTTTACTGTCTTGATTATTCTGAAATTATACTTACCAAATGAGTTACATTACACTATGTCTACAAAACAATATTATTCTCAATCCGTCTGGTTTTCTTACACGTTTTCCCTCCTATTTACCTTTACCTTTCAATAATAATGCGCTGTCAAAACCAACTCCTTCCGTTCTTATAAGGAGAATTTAAAAATACAACTAAATTTTATTAAATTTGCAGTAAGCAATAAATTGAAAAGTTTAAAAAAATTTACTTGATCCATGGGTACCTACCTGACTTATCTGGTTTAAGAATAGTATATCTTATTATATCTATTGCATTATACCTTTGTTTCAATTATGTTTCCGACGTTACTCAGGTTTTATAATGTTCATAAGAAATACCTGTACGTACAGGGTGAGCGACGTACTTGACTTACTTCAATCAGTGATTCCTGACTTTATTTGGAGTAAAAATGTAAATGAAATTTTGGTCTCCGGTGATTTTTTGGGTGACTTTTTTTTCAAAATAAAAAAAAAAATCTTCCGCGTGTCGTCACTGGACACTCAGCCGAGTAACCGACCAACCCCTAATCCGGCTTCCAACCGTCCAATATCTAACATTTTTTATGTTTTTGCAGAAAAAAATTTAAAAAAAAATCTAAAATGTCACCGGACACCAAAATTTCATTAACATTTTTGGACTTATTTTCAAAATTATATTTTCCTATCCATTGCGTCGATAGAAGTTAATTAATTATTCTAATTAACATATAAGTCTACATACAAAATAACATGTTCTTAGCTGGGTACCTAGTCGCACGACGTACTTTTATTCATATTTGACATCACTAGAAGAACATGATTATTTTCAGTTTATGATGTTCCCGTTTCAAAAGAGTAATCGACTTTGACAATGACATTTATCCTTCTATCCCACTGAAATGGTACACCGATTTAAGTGTACTTTCGAAGTGTTTGTGAACTGTAAGTAGGCTCAATCTTTTCTTACTTACTAATTGATTTAAAATTTACAATCACTGGATTTTTTCATGAATATTTCATTAGATTATCAGGAGTTTAGAGCTAAGGGTATTTATTTCGTTTCTCTGTGTAAATTCCTAATCAAATATTCCAACTGTTCCCGACTGCTCGAAGGGGGTGAAATCGTGACATCCCCAATATACCTAATGAGCTATCGAAAATTGTGCAAAAAGTTTTTAAAGTATTAAGTGATGAAAAACTGATAAACTAAATATGAAAAAAGTATTGGTAAAACATGTAAGCGTAACATAAAATAAAATAGAAACTAAAATATTATAAGACATTCACTAAAACTACATACCTACGCTACTATAATTTGTGGAATTCAGCAAAGCTGGTATGAAATACGCTTATTTCTATAAATGGATTCAGTGAATATAATATTTTGGAGATAATGATAGAAGAGCCTACGTCAGAAGTGCTAATTTTTAATACAGTTTGACGCTTTGTAGGTGCTGTAATGCGCCATTTCCGTTTCACCCGAATTTCAAATCAAAACGGGGCTAAAGAAGTTTCACTTCAAAAATTTGATATCGTCGCAAGAAAGCAAAACTTTTGTAACCACCACCACTTTACTAAAATATGTTTTATACACCATTTTGTAGAGTTTTTTTTCTGTCGTCGATCTGTCTGGGTCCCGTGACTCTACAACGATAAATAAGAACTGTACGACGCTGGAAAAACTAGCCGTTTTGTCAATAATAAGTTTTTTAACTAATGTACAAATCCTCAAAATCAACAATTGAACAATTTTGTTTTTGGCTGTTACAGCAGTATTGCTTCCTTGCGACATATTCAGTATCGACTGGTGAAAGACAACCATTCAGAATCAAAACGTTGCTTGAATTAGATTTACTGGTGTGTGGTGACCATATTCAGGTGTTTCCCTACCTTTCTGCTTTCCATCTTCTTCCCCTCCTCACTACCTTCATCCTCTCCACAAACTCCGGTTATTGGGGGTGCCATGTGCTCTAGCTCCACTAACTCTAGGCGTTTAAAAGCAAATAGGATGTTTGTGTTGTACTCGCATAAAAAAATGGGGTATGCAATTACACGCAGTAGAAGTGAAACCCTGATAAAACTAAAGTAGACATGAGTGGGGAGACTACGAAGCCCTTTTTTATCAATGTGAAGGATGATTTTTTCCATATTTTTGTGTTTGAATTCTAGTGCACCTTTCCTATACATTTGGTCATTTTATTAGTTTTTTGTTTTCTTCTTCGGAGTCGCTAGATGTCGCTTTCTTTTGCCTGTTAGTTTTGGATACTGATTTTACAATTTTTTTTTTGAATTTCGTAGGGTTCGATCCTTGGTCGGCTAAATGTCTGCAAAAGTTTATCAGGCGATTTATATCACTACACCAAAGGAGCCTTGCGTGGGACTGTGGATTTATCGTTTTACATTAGAACCGAATAGCCGTAAATTAAATAAATATTCGTCTCATTCTCGTACACTAAATCCTGTATGTATGTGTTTGTCTCTTTTTAGTGTCGCTCGTTTCAGTTTCATCGAATTTCTAAACATAGAAGATAGGTCTAGTGATTTTCTGTTCAGTGCTCCATCCGCACTCCACTTCGTTTAATAATCCTTAGTGACAGGTGACATTTGACATTTGCTGGGGAACTGAGGCTCTTTCTAATGGGGGAGAAAAACAGTGGGGTTTAGAAGAGATTGGTTCGAGGTTAGAAGCTGTGATTTGAAAGTGACGTATTAAGTGTAACTTTGAGATAAAAAACGGAGACAAAAAAATGTTTGATATTATTGTTGTTATAAAAAGGCATTCTACAATAAAATTAAATGCTTTACAATGTGAACAAGTTTGCAATCTTATCTGTGCAGACCGAGCGGCGTCGCCAATGTAGCATGGAGAGAAAAGTACCTATATCAATTTGTACTGAGTGATAATGTCAATGACCAATAGCAGCCTATTAAACCACTTACTGATAAACGTGTTTTAAATTTTGTACAACTGATAAGCAACCATTTACCCTACATAAAAAAATTTAATAGATGTTTATTAGTGAGGCTCTATATATTGCATTAATTAGATTTTATGCAATGTTTCACTTCTTCCTTGATATATGATACTTGACGGCTACATCAAAACTAAACGCCGAAAACCAGATTAATTTAGCTAATTATTATACTGAAATGCCAAAAAAATTGACGCCCACAACACGGTATCACCTCTGCATTCGTAAACACACTATACACATCTGCCCTGACGATTTGCGCTGTAACGCTGTCCGAAACTTTACTACTACTTTCTTCGTTCATTCGCTCCACATGACCAAACCATCTGAGTGTCCCTTTCTTAATCTTGCTTACATCAGTCTTACATTCTTTGCGGATATCCACATTTCTCATACGATCATACATGGTTTTACCACACATACGCCTCAGGAATCTCATTTCAACTTTCATCCTTCCTCTGCCAGTTCCATGCCTCACTGCCGTACATCTGGGTAGGTACCAGGACTCCATTATGGACTGCTAGCTTCGTTTCTTTTGACAATTTTTAATCCATTAATGGAGTTACAGGCATTTACTCTATATTATATTTCTTTCAATATCTCTATCAGCCTCCCCATCTCTCGTAAACATACTACCCAGATACACAAACATCCACCTGCTCCAAGTATTCGTCATTCACAACTATATTGCACACTGTGTTCGTACTCTTTCTTTCAAAAACCATAACTTCAGACTTACTTACATTCATCATTATTTATCATATAGACACGAGACTGAAGATCTTCTACAGTATTAAAAATCAGCACCGCATCATCAGCACGACAACATACTCAACAAGCCTGAACAAGCCTTCCATTGATAGGTTTGGTGTAACTCTAAGTGACCAGCTCAGGTACGGGGGCTTCTTCGAAGCCAGAGTTAAGTTAGCCTCTCCCTCTCTGGCCCGCAGATACTTTAATATTACACAACTGCTAACCCTGTATAAATCGCAAGTTCCCCCAACGGTTGAATTTGGCAGCCATCTCTGGTCTGGAGCCCCAAAATACCTAAAAAAACCCTCGACTCTATGCAGAAACGGGCGGTCCGTTTGATAGATTCTACTGACTTAACAAACGGACTTTAGAGCACAGGCGTCAGGTGAGAATGCTGTCCTTATTCTACCGGTATTACAATGGAAGATGCTCCGAGGAACTAGCGTCATTGATCCCCTCGGCACCGGTGCATAGTTGGGAAACACGCTAAACACGCGCCCACGATACACGGTTGACACTAGTCACAAGAGAACGAGCCGTTTCTATGACTCGTTCTTGAGTTCAAAAGCTCGGCTGTGGAACGATATGCCGGCCTCTGTGTTTCCTCCCTCCTACAACATGGGTCTCTTCAAGACCCATGTTCACTCCTTCCTCTCCTTACAAACACCCTCCACACAGCGTCTTCAAAGATGACATAGGCCCTAAGGGAAATTATTTTCCTCAGGGCCTCCTGTGTGGTTTAATGTAAAAAAAAAAATACTTAGTTTTTCATGGTTGATTGTCAAAATAGATATCTAAGTTCCGAATTCTACTTCAATGTTTAAATGAGCATATCCAAACATTAACGTAAAACGTCAAGCTAATCTAATTAACACCAATTATGATTATTACCTCGTCCTTTTCAAAGCGTCCCGTCTAGGTGAATAATTTATCCTGCAAATTAAGTGGCTTTCCTGTTTATAAATAAGCCGTTATTATTTCATAACAGTCCGAGTAACTTAATTAACTACAAAGCGAAGTCGGGCAGATTTCTAAAAAACCTCGCCGTTAACAATAATATTACAGAAGCTTGCTGCCTGAATTTCAGGGGACGCGGATTTGTCCATTTTCAGCGAAGTTTTCAGGGCTGTATTCATTTTACGAGTTAAGGGGAACTTCATACAAATCTTAATGTTGGATTTGAGGCCAAAATACCTTACCAACTGAAATATTATTTTTGTAATCAAAGGGTATATGATATATATATTACGGATACGTGCTTCTTTATTTATTTGTATTTTAAATTATTAAATATAGGCCATTAAAAATTTCAGTATTTTATGATTCGGTTGGGCAATTTTTTGATGTGAAAACTTCTTTAGCATTGTGACTTGAAACTCGCTGAAACGGAAACGACACTAAAACGAGACAAACACGTACATCTACGGGATTAAACCTGCCAGAGGAATACGAACTGTACTCGTTTTTTTTTGTAAATATTAAATATTTTTTTTATATAAAATTTCTCCAATTATCATAAAAATGTGATGAAATATAAAATAAAATATAAAAATGTTTTAAAAAATTTTTTTTTGCACATTGCAACAGGTTACCTATTTACATCGGAAAACAAATTTGTCGTAGGTATATAAATTAAAATTACCACCCAAAAAACGCATTTTTATAGTGTTTTTTTATTTTATTTTGTTTTTCATTATATTAGCGTAGTAGGTAGATAAGTCGATTTTTTTTTTAAATATAGTTAACTCAAAAAAAAATCCGAAGTCGCCACCAAAACAAAATTGAGTTCTTTTAATTATCTCTGTGTCATAATTTAAATCAAAAATAAATAAAATAGCACACATCCTTACAATAATTAATCGGTATTCCATAGATAGTAATATAACTTTTTATTTAAAAAATTGGTTGTCTGTAAAGTCGGTTTACGGACGATAATTTTACGTGATAACATCATAAGAAAACTTTTACATAGAATTTTACAGTCATAAGCCCAACGCTTAGGCCTCTCTATCGCTTGTCCCGCTCTCTCGCTTGCACGCTCGGCTCAGGCGGAACGTGACAATGAGTCATGCTTTTTCGTAAGTGCTGACGGCGTTCGTCGATTTATAAGACGTTACCACGTCAAAAAATAATTATTCAATTTCGTTGGATTTTTTGACCTCAAATACTAAATGAAGTTTTGTATGACAAAGGTCGCGCAGCCTTACCTCTTAAACAGAAGCGTCATAGAACGGGGCTGTTTTGAGTTTCAGCTTATTTTATTTTCATAATAGAATTTCAGAAACACCCAGTACTTTTCTCATCTTTTTTCAGCAGTATTTCTCAATTTGCCTTATTGCTTTCGTGAAAACTGGAAAACATGAAGAATATTATGATAAATAATAAAATTGAGAATGATAAGGCGTTGAAGTATGGAAAAGGTGTAAAAATAATGAGAAGGTAATAAATTATAGTGGGTTCGTTTATGGGGATTGGTAAAAAATGAATTCATCATTGGAATTGATTATTCTTGGACGTGCTTCGAACAATGGTTTGGAAATGGTAAAGAAGTAACCGTAATAACAAAATACAAGGGTTGTCCAAGAATCAAAGACCGTTCTAATTTTAATAATCAGAAAAATTAATATTTACAAAAAAAATCGTATGACATTTTAGGTACGTATCCTCACTTTTTTTCGACATAGTCTGCGTTATGATCGATGCACTTGGTGAGCCGTGGCACAAGGTCCTTGACTCCCTTTTCGCAGAACTTCGCCGCCAAATATGCTATCACTTCACCCTCCGCGTCCTAGTCGGTCTCCAAATGTTTTCCTGCTAAATTTTGTTACAGATGAAGAAAAAGATGCAAATCTTATCATTGATTGCGTTTAGATTTTGGGGTTAGGTGGTGAACCCATATTTCAACCCAAAAAAGGCGTACCTTGGTTGGAAAAAACGGTTCAAAGAGATCCGAGCGCTTACCATACGATTTTTGTCTTTAGCATTTTGGAAACCCAACGAGGAAGCAAACTTCAACAAGACGGACTCCCTTTTGGTTGAGAAAGCGAATAATTGAGCGCATCTTGCAGGCGGCCAGATTCGACAGCGGAGCGTCGATCGCAAACGAACGCAAAAATCGCACTGAAGCAGCTACCGAGCCGGATCACCGCTCGTTTTTTAGGAGAAAGTCTGAGCTACACGCTAGTACTGCCATGTTTTGAGAAATAATACCTACGTCACCTAAAATGAGAAACGGTCTTTAATTCTTGAACAACCCTCGTAATAACTCACATGCGGTGTTCTTGCGTTGCGATCTATTTTATTATGAATCGGGAATGTGCGTGTCTGCTATAAATAGACTACACGAAGCATTGGCTTCCGTAGTAATGGTTACGTTGCTTTTGAATCGTATTGACTAAAAATAAAAATAAACATAAGGCATTCCAAATTGACGGAGAACATTCGAAATCGTTCGAAATCAAGCACTTCTTACGCAGATGTCGATAAGGTTAAGATCCCCGCCTTACGTCGAACGCTTGTTGGCCAAAATGCAGAGCTAGCTCTGAGATTAGAGCAATAAGTAGAATAAATTTAATTAAATTATATATATTTTTTTTAAAAAGAGTAGTTGCCTATAATATGGAAAAGAAAAGAACTAGTTGAAAATAATATTGTTGATTCTAAATATTTGAAATATGAGATTGACAAATACGACGGTTTGACAGAAGATGGCAATAGCGAAATTGAATAACGCGCACGTCCCGGTTAGACGAGAGGTCTGGGTTCGAGTCCCAGTTGCGACCATTGTCTTTTTCTATTTTTCTGTGTCTTGTTTTCTTTCATATTTTCATTTAGATTATAAGTGTTATCTTCTTCTTCAATGATATATTACGTTGATGGGAATAACCTTCAAAAGTTATAAAAAGAGAGTTTTTCTCATAAAAAAATTGAATATTCATTTAGGCTTTCATAAAGTCAATAGTTCCATATGAATAAATTCGGATACATTTATCCGAGACGCTATTCAGGTTACAAACCAATTCTTAGAATGATTGTTTCCAATAAAAACAGTAGTTGCCTATAATATGGAAAAAAAAGGACTAGTTGAAGATAATATTGTTGATTCTAAATATTTGAAATATGAGATTGACAAATATGACGGTTTGACAGAAGGTGGCGATAGCGAAATTGGATAACGCGCACGTCCCGGTTAGACGAGAGGTCTGGGTTCGAGTCCCAGTTGCGACCATTGTCTTTTTCTATTTTTCTGTGTCTTGTTTTCTTTCATATTTTCATTTAGATTATAAGCGTTATCTTCTTCTTCAATGACTAATTAAATTAATTCAGGCTCTAAGGAAAGGCCATCATCTTGTGAAATATTATCTCTAGTTATACCAGTTAGTTATGAAATATTATCTCTAGTTATAGCTGGATTGATCGTACGCCACTGGCAGGCAGACTACTTCAAAAGGTATTGATAATGTAATAATGTGAGTTACATTTTATCATAATATCTGATTGTGTTCTGATATTACAAATGATAATCACGTACTACTATTGATATTAATCAAACATAGGCTTACATCACCATTAATGAAATAATAATTACTCTATACCAACGATCGGCAATATGTGGCCCGCGGAGAGCTTCGTAGAGTCCCTGAACGTACGATTATTCTTTCCCACCATATTTGGTGCACCATCGGCCACAATCATATATTTTATTGAAGATTAGCCGATAACCCTAACCTAACGAAACCTATTTAACCATTTTTTTATACATATTTTTTTATCACTCTAAATAACTTATCTGAGATGCTTCTGATTTACAATAAAAACACATAAATTTGTTTTAGACCACTTTTATTTTATAACACTCTACCGGTTTCGGAAGACCCTTCCTTCTTCAGGAGAATATTGTAGTGTGGTAGAGTGTTATAAAATAAAGGTGGTCTAAAACAAATTTATGTGTTTTTATTGTAAATTATGGCGAGCCACAAAGTTGATGCTTTTTACAAATATGCTTCTGATTAAGTTTCATTCCGTATTGTCCGGTCATCTTTCAAAACATGTAATTAAAACTATTTTTTTTTGCTTTTTAGCGCTTTTTCCGTTTGTGTTATATCATACTAATATGTTCAAATAATCTCAGAATATTAAAAATCCACCCATTTTTTTTTTTTTTTACATTAACTCCACACAGGAGGCCCTGAGAAAAAAATAATTTCCCTCAGGGCCTATGTCATCTTTGAGGATGCTGTGTGGAGGGTGTTTTTGAGGAGAGGAAGGAGTGAACATGGGTCTTGAAGAGACCCATATAGTAGGAGGGAGGAAACACAGAGGCCGGCAAATGGTTCCACAGCCGAGCTGTTGAACTCAAGAACGAGCCGTAGAAACGAACCGTTCTCATGTGACTAATGTCAACCGTGTACAAATGTTGAGCGCGCGTTTGGCGTGTTTCCCGACTATGCACCGGTGCCGAGGGGATCAATGACGCTAGTTCCTCGGAGCATCTTCCATTGTAATACCGGTAGAACAAGGACAGCATTCCCACCTGGCGCCTGTGCTCTAAAGATTGCAATTTCTATCATTATAAGCGGAAAATGTGGCTTGTTCAATAATGTAAGACTAAACATAAAAAAATTGTGTACATTTCTATAATCTAATGCTAATTTACTTCTTTTCTCCTATCTATTTTCTATTTTTTACTAAATTTATTCCATTTTTAGCATCATTTATACTACTCGTAAATCCATATGTTTACATTAGACTTCATTCAAAGTAACTATCCTCTATTGGTCACCATGAAACAGGCAGCCGCCTAGTATGGTGATTTAATATACCTAATTTATGTAAATATCACAACTATATAACATGTATTGTATAAATAAATAAACTAGTAGAGGATCGAACCCGCAACGCCCGAGAGGGAACCAATAACCCCCACCACATTACGAACCGGTTGTATGTAACTTTGATCTTGTTTTTTTTATGTGAATACCGCACAAGAGTCCCAACTGCTCCCATCTGGTGCCAGTGAGACTATGGCATCTCCAATTGGGGTATGTTGTGAGGCTGAAGGTAGTCGGAGAGGAAGGAGATGGGGAAGAGGAAGATGGGGGAGAACCTGGCTATTCAGATCTGGTCACCAAACATGGCTAAAGCCATTTCAAGTAACGTTTTAATTCTGAATGATGGTCTTACATCAGGGCGATACTGAGAGTATCTTCCACTCTGGAACGTGCCGCAAATATATTATTTCAAATTAATAAATTGTGAAATAACACAAATGAATCAAATAAAATTTATTTTCCGGCGCCGGGATTCGATCCCGCGACCTTTGGATTGCGAGTCAAGAGCTTTACCGCTAGGCCACGCCGGCTTCCTTGTAATTTTGACTTAAATTTTTGGCGCTTTTTTCATCCATTTTGTCTTACGTTTTTTAAGCAGACGAAGATGGGGGGGAGTCTATAAAAAAATGTACTTGAAAAGTGGGCCACACGATGCTGCTAGGCACGATACTAACCACGAGGACGTTGGGCGATAAGTCAGACAGTCACAAGCGCACTGACTGAGCAGGCTCACACGCGCACGAGTGACGTCAACGGCCCCCTTCAAAAGTTCACCCGGCCCTCCATCAAAACTGATTGCCGACCGCTGCTTTACACATTCCTTTTTATTGAATTCTTTTCATAAGTGTGACATGAAGCAAGGCTCAATCATCAGAAGATGATATTTAACTTGGTTTATAATTTTTTATTTTATTTATTTATTTAATGCCCAGAGGGCTTTTACATGATTTTAATTTGACAAATACTTTTAAACAGGAAATATACAAATAAAACTATATTAGATAAAAGTCATACAACAAGTCACACAAACACATAAACAAAAACAGAAAAATACTGCTATTTTATAGGTTTACAAAATGTGTTTAGTAATAGTGTTGAAATAAATGTTTTACATGATCCACAAAACTCGCCAAATTGATATTGAAAATGTCAACATCACCCAAGTACTTATTTCCCATGGTGTGAAGTCGTTGTATCGGAGAGTGGGCAATGTAGTTACGCTTATGAATGCTGCTGTAGAATATTGTATTTTGTCGTGTTGTTACTGTGAGTGTTCGTAAGTTAATGAGTTGCAACAGTTCACAACAGTCGAATTTAGAGTTAAGTATTTTGAATAAAAATGTTAAGTCGTTTATTTTACGTCTGTCTTCTGATGTAATTATTTTAGAGTATTTAATAAGTAATAGTATTTTAAGTCTTCTTCTGGGATATTTAATTTAAAACTGATAAAACGCAGAGACATTTTTTTAATTCGCTCAATGTTATTATCGTGAATTTTGTAAGTTGGGGACCAAACTACTGGGTTATATTCGATTAGGCTTCTAACTAGAGCTACATATATTAGTTTAATGGCTTGTAAGGAATTAAAGTTTTTAGTAGTTCGTAATACTAAAAATAATTCAAAACCTCTTTGCCAGTATGTAATCAATAATTTTGTAAAGTACTCTGATGCGGTTCTGAAAAATGTTATTTTCTACCTTGATCACAATTTACATTTTTAGACACGGACACATCTCCCGTTAAATTTGCGTTAACTTAATTTCCTTGGCGAATTTTACCCCTGTGACTCGCGGAGTGTTTTCCGATCGTTTGCGAGATAAATTGTGCTAAATTTATAGCAATTTTTTAGATCATCAATCATTGCTTTATCTTACTTATTGATCCGGCGAAAGTCAGAAAACGCTAATAACTCAGGCTCACACAACAGGCAAAAGAGATAAAGGTCAACATTAATACCAGGAGTACAGAAGTAGCGAGAAGGTAATTATCCTAAGTGCTTGGGGCAACGGAATGTTCTCACATTGGAATTGATCCGAAGTGAATACTTAATACATTACTGCCAGGGAACGGTGGAAAGCCAACACTGAAACATTAATGGAATATGAATGTACGCAGTAGGCAGTATAAACCCTATACTCTATCCAGAAGGAGACGCCTACCTACAGTATGAAAATTATAATTGTACATCAGACACAGGACCGGTAAGGGAAAACCGGCACTTTCTCTGGTAAATTATATATTATTCAGTCCCCTTGGGATACTAAAGTATTGATTTAGGATTTCTGGATAATAATCTAAAACTTTTCTTTATCAAAGCCCATTGTACATTAACATCTTGAATATGCTTGTGTTGTTTGGTCTCCTTTTTATGCTGTCCATATTCGTCATATTGAATCCGTTCAACATCGTTTTTGAGAGGGAATAACCAGACACACACTTTTCCACAAAAAATTATAAATTGATTTCGACAGACTGTTTTTTTTATCAAGTAAAGCTATTTTATAAATTTTGAGAAAATATGTTTATTTTTAATACAATAAAGTTTTACCGTAGGTCGTTGACAGATTTGTTAAATTTTCAAACTAAATTTTGTATTATAAAACATGCATTTCAAATCATATAATCGTGCAATAAAATAAATAAATAAATAGTATTTGGGAAAGCTACTTTTCAGAATTTTACTTTTAGTTCAAATAAAATCATAAAAAAGATCCGTGCCCTTGTTTTGTGACGAAACAGTTTGTCTATTTATTTACGGTCATACAAATTAATATATTTTTTAAAGTATACATTCTTAATTTGCTTAGACATTATTGAAAAATTAAAAATACTTATGATCAAAAAATAATTACATAAAGTACATAATTTTAATTGCTTTATCATCACGAGATTGAGCATTTTTGAATGTGGGTATTTATCAAAGCAAATTTGGAATGAAATAAAATCGATAATGAGTTGAATAAAATGATAAATGCTGGTATGGAGAATAATTAATCTTTCTCATCGAAACCGCCTTGTACAGTTGAAAGGGTACAATCGCAAGACCATCGTTCGACGAAATTTGAATTCTCGGCCGCTGTTTAAGCCGTCGCTATCCGAATTCCTACCGATTTCTTGCATATCTCCTGATGATAAGAGATGCCTCGGCCTAGTAATTCTGGACAAAAAAAAATATTTTTCAAAGGGCAATATATTTTCAAATACATTATTTCGATTTTATAATTAACATGAGCTTTATTTGCGATATGACGATGCTTGCACTTCAAAACAGTGCGCCGGCACTGATCAAAGTGCCATATTAAGAACGTACTTGAAACTGACAGGCAGTTTAGGGAATAGCACTATTAACAGTAATAGAAACAGTGGGCACACTCAGGTATGTTATATACTGTGTACTGTACACCTGCTTCCAACGAGATGGAAAATACTCTACCGTTTCGACAGCGAACATCCATAGAATCATTCCTATTGAATACTAATAATGTCGATTATGTCCGCTTCGTGAATGAAAGCAAATTGTTTTATTTTCTTTAATAAAATGTTCACACACTTTTCTTTTTTTGAAAAAACGTAACTTAGAAATTTGAGTTGTTTTTTTTTAATAAGCCGGCTGATGAAGAGGCAATTTTTTTTTCTACCCAAAATTTATGTGAGCACCTTTTTTCTTCAGGGTTAACCCGTAACTACTAAATGGAACCGAATTTTTTACTTTTTTTTTAACTTAATTAAAATTTTATTTGATAATTTTATTATCAAGTTCTGCAAATATTCTAGTATTTACTTTTGTTACAGCTGTTTCGGCTTATAAAACTATTTTCAAACTGTGGTTTATCCACTGTTAGACAACTTATTTATACCATTTTAAATGTCAATTTTTGAAGGTGTCTATATTGATTTATTACCGGTGAAACCAATTTGCTGATACACTAATAGAGAGAGTATTATGTTGAGTCTGCAGGAGAATTTTTTTTTAAATAGTTGTCTTTGTCAACTGTATGTTGGCTGCGCTCGTTAATAAAAAGTTAATTATAAGTAAATGTTTTCTTTGCATGTCATTTCCCGTGCGTCCCCGTTCCCCACCCGCGTTCCCCTACCACCTTCCCTGCTTTCCCTCTCCCTCTTCCGCTCCGCCATCTCGCCAACCCCCCTCCCGCGTTCCATATATTCAGTCCCAGTACATTAAGTTTTCAAGCAGCTCGCGTGCCGCCTATTACATTTTTTTAATTTAAAATTTTAATTTTTCGAATATTACAAATATTCATTTTTGTATATTATATAATAATAATAAATAAAATTTGGTACCTAGCATAGGTACCTATTTAAACTATCTATATTTTTCTTCTTCTTCTACTCATCTGCCCTGATGATGGACACACTTTAACGCTGTCCGAAACGTTGGCTAAAGAAGGAGGTAGCGCAATACGGCATAACACCCCAAAAATAAATACAAAAATAACAAAAATCTATAATTGTTGATTCGATTCAAATTATTAAGTAAGTACTTCATAAGTAATTGATTTGAAGTACTTCAAATTAATTCATTAATTTAAAGAGTTTTGAAAATTTAATTCTGATTTGACAATCATTGTTTTGCAAAATGTCATTCTTAAATTTTTAACAGTTTCGGAAGAATTTTTGTGATGATTGCAAAACTTTTCAAATGTGTTATCATGTGGTTGAAATAATCCAAAAACCTTTGCGTGGATTTTAAGACGGTATTTTGAAAGTTTCAAACATTTCCTGTGCTTAATATAGCAATACACAATACACTAATCCTCAAACACATTTTGATTTTTATATATAAGAGATATATTGTTTCACTATGTTAGTAAACTACCTTCAAGGTACGTGGATTAGCGAGGCGTCATAAGGTAAGCCAATATTGGTATTTGCATATTGTATTATTCAGAGATGTCGCGGGCAATGAAAAGGTGTAAATTTATCGGATAAATAACGCATCAAGGGCACATTTCAAATTAAACTTTTGATTGACTACCGAGCACGCTATTTCTAAAACGTGCAGATGGATAACTTCGTGTTGGTACACAATCCTTGCTTCATTTACATCCATATCTGTTCTCGTTGTCTTCCGTTGTACCAACTCTTGACATTGAACACGTGTTTTTAGCCATGGTTGCTAATTTATCGGAATAAGTTAATGTTATTCTTATGATTGTCTGCTATTTATGTTATTTCAACGTTATTGTAAGTTACTTAAGCTTTTTTGCCATTATAAAAACATACATTTAGCGTAAAACTTTTTTTTAATCATTAATCACTCTGATGTTGTTGATATATTTAGTACGGTTCCATGCCAACTGAGAATAAAGTCAACTCAACACCTTCTTGAAAATACTATGAAAAAAATAATTTTAAATTAGCCGATAACCCTAACCTAACGTAACCTATTTAACTAATTTTTTATACATATTTTTTTAAATGTCTAAATGACCTATCTGAGATGGTTCTGAGTTGGTTTCATTTCGAGTTGTCCGGTCACCATTTAGTACATCAATTTTAATATATAATCATACCTTATTGAAGTTTTTTAATCAAGTAGGGGAATATTTTGATAAAGCTATTTAAATTGTATTTTGTCTGCTGAAAAAAAAAGCTATTTTGGATTTTTTATATTTTAAATATTTTTTTTTATATTTTGTACCTACACACTGTGTGGATCAAATTCAATAAAGTTTTTACTTTATAATTATTTTTGTTCAAGTGTCTTAAACAGTTGTTTCCTGCACTATTTACAAGTAAAATTTCATAAATATTGTTATATATATGTAAAGGCCTAAATAGGCGTAAATAAATAAATAAAACAATAACACAGTCTTTCATACTGATTACAAAAAAAACATCTGTTGAATCACGGTCAGTTATTTTATTTTTTATGAATATTTTAAAATACGTCAAATAATCTTCAGGCACCTTTTTTTTAACATGAAATATGCAAAATATGTTTCTTTTGCATAACGCGGGTAGGTTCTTGCTCCGTTACATTGGAAACGTAGAAACGATCTTAAAAACAGATAAATACAATGGTTTATGTATTTATATGTTCTTGAAATTCTCATGAAAGATATATTTTCAGACCCAACAGTCTTACGTCTAACCATAGAACAAAGAATATCGAATACAACATTAGATGTGAATTTCGTACATATTTGATGGAACCATCCGATTTAAAGCACTGCTTGCACGACTGCATGCAGGGACTCGGACTCGGCAAATCGGATCGTTTGTTGGCAAAACTGCCAGCCGAATAATTACACAGGCCGACAAAAAAAATGTTTGTGAAAACTTTTGAAACAAATTTACCAAAATTTTATGTAATTTTGGATGCTGAACCCGTATTTCATAGCAGTTTTTTTTTTTATCACCCACCATTCTTTCACAATATGATATCATCACCCACCATTCTTTCACAATATGATATCAATTCAATATTTCAAAAAATAGGAAAATTTTGATCTATGAAAATTAAAAAATTCATAGTTTTTAAAATAGGTTATATTTTCCCTCCAATCATGATTAATTATTTAAATTTGATTATTGGATGCTTATTTTTTTCTCTGCAAAGTTTCTTGCGTAGCTTTTTTGCCGATTTATTACGTTTTGTTGTTCTCTGTGAAGTGACCAACAGTAATCACCCATTATTTTGATATTCCACCGTCCCTGGTATCGTTTCTCCATCTCTTTTAGGTCCTGACGAAACCGTCCCCCTTGCTCTTCACTCACATCACCTAAATTTTCAGGAAAAAAAAGTCAAGATGGCTGTGCAAGAAGTGGACTTTTAGGCTCATCAAGCATATTTATTAGTGAAATGTGGAAAATTGGTGGGTGATACGACTTTTTTATAATTTTTTTCTCAATCAGGACACCAACTTACGCAGGAATTAGAAAAAATTATCAAAAAAATTTTGACACTGTTGGCCTGTGTTATTGTTCCCTTTATCGGGCCGTCGGAATAATAATAATTCGGTTTGTGGTTCTGCTTGCAGTTCTGTAAATTAGATGGTGAGTAGCGTCGTGTTGAGTAAGTCAGTGTCACATTTGTTTGAGTAGCGCGTAGGTAAAGGTTTGTGGGCAAAACCGCCCTCCGAATTATTATTAATCCCTTTGTCGGACCGTTGGAATAATATTAATTAGGTTGGAGGGTTCGAACGCAGTCCTGCAAGCAGTGCTGTAAATCGGATGGTGAGTAGCACATAATCGTTTCACTATATGCCCCTAACTAACTCCAAACATGAGCTTGATGATTGACGCATACGGTTATGTGTGAATGTAAATGGGCGCCGACACGCGTGCATAAACCGCACAGCAAGCTCATTATTCTGTTGCCACCACGACTGAACGCCATACCTGTCTGTGCGGCCACTTATATCAGATATGGGCATCGCCTACCACATTGTACGTTGCCTTATGCAAAAACAATAAAAATGGTTACTGTTTGATAGTCTTCGCAAGTTTAATTATGAATTCGAAGTTTTCTGAGGAAAAAAATCCTCAGGGCCTATATCATCTTTGGGAATGCTGTGTGGAGGTTATTTTTATGGAAAGAAAGAAGAGGAGGTTCTGAGAAGGAAAAAGGTATGAGGGGAAGGTAGGAATCTGGTGGCCAATGTATCCAGGAGTGACGGACTTATGAATACAACACTCCCACTGCGGTGCAAGGCGATGGTTCGATTGAATCTGTCTGGATAGGTAAAATGTCTCCATCAATCAGTCTCTCCCTATCCGGCCCGCCACGCAGTAGGTGGCAAACGCATTCGTCGCCAAGATCTAGGCAAACCTCCCTCCATGAACCCGGGCAGCCCTGCTAAGTAACCAAAAGTAGCAAACCACTTGGGATGACCTATGGCAAGGTTGATAATTTTTAGTGGTTCCCGGGGCGGCGGTACCCATAGCTACCTCCCAAATTGAATTTTAATAGTTTTCTGAAGTGCTGAATAAATATAACATTGATAATAATGCTCCGTCCATCACTTTTCTGAGGATTTACTATTTGAACAATATTATCTTTTAATTTACCATTTGAACAAAAATACATTTTAATTGAACAAAAATACTTTTCAATTTACCATTTGAACAAAGATACATTTTAATTGAACAAAAATACTTTTCAATTTACCATTTGAACGAAAATACATTTTAATTGAACAAAAATACTTTTCAATTTACTATTTGAACAAAAATACATTTTAATTGAACAAAAATACTTTTCAATTTACCATTTGAACAAAAATACATTTTAATTGAACAAAAATACTTTTCAGTTTACCATTTAAACAAAAATACATTTTAATTGAACAAAAATACTTTTCAATTTACCATTTGAACAAAAATACCTTTTAATTTACCATTTGAACAAAAATACCTTTTAATTTACCATTAGAACAAAAATACATTTTAATTGACGAAAATACTTTTCAATTTACCATTTGAACAAAAATACATTTTAATTGAACAAAAATACTTTTCAATTTACCATTTGAACAAAAATACATTTTAATTTACCATTTGAACAAAAATACATTTTAATTTACCATTTGAACCAAAATACCTTTTAATTTACCATTTGAACAAAAATACCTTTTAATTTACCATTAGAACAAAAATACATTTTAATTGACGAAAATACTTTTCAATTTACCATTTGAACAAAAATACATTTTAATTGAACAAAAATACTTTTCAATTTACCATTTGAACAAAAATACATTTTAATTTACCATTTGAATAAAAATACATTTTAATTTACCATTTGAACAAAAATACCTTTTAATTTACCATTTGAACAAAAATACCTTTTAATTTACCATTTGAACAAAAATGCCTTTTAATTTACCATTTTAACAAAAATGCCTATTTATATAGCTGTTGTAACCTTGTAAGCTGTTGTAACATTTTAATTTACCATTTGAACAAAAATACATTTTAATTTACAATTTGAACAAAAATACCTTTTAATTGAACAAAAATACCTTTCAATTTACCATTTGAACAAAAATACCTTTTAATATACCATTTGAACAAAAATACCTTTCAATTTACCATTTGAACAAAAATACTTTTCAATTTACCATTTGAACAAAAATGCCTTTTAATTTACCATTTTAACAAAAATGCCTATTTATATAGCTGTTGTAACCTGCAAAGTTAACTATATCAAGCTGCGCATCAGTTATGGTCATCATGTATCACATTGTACGTTACCGTGTGCAATAACAACACAGTTAACTGACTTAGCTCCGTAGGTTACGAATGAGCACATTTATATTTATGATACGGCTTCATAAAAATCCTGGCAAAGTAGCCTTTTGTATGGTGATCCCAGACATTATTGAAGTAGACGATCAAACTGTACGACATCATTTGTATTATTTAAACACTCATTCGTACACGCTATCTGCTATTGAATATATTATTATTTCTGATTTATTTAAGGCCCGGCTTTCCGCATTTCTACCGATTTATTACATATTTTCCATACTTTAAGTTAAAACTCTTAAACAAAAAAAACTATTCTTTATTTATTTATTAACGCCCTTTTTGGGGGCTTTTACACATGAAGAATAAAAAAATATACAGTATTTATTGTACATAATTGAATTGCCTCAGAAACTTTATTTTATATTTATTTAAGACGACGCTTCCCGGCCCAAAAAGAAGAAAATGGAGAGATGTCTTCAGAGAAGGTATCTTAAGTATCATTTAAGGAAACATTGTGAATTTTTTCACAAATATTACTTGTAAAATAATAGAAATAGACTTGTTTTAAATAATTTTCGGAGCATACTTTGCATTTTTTTTTCTATCGAGGGAATTTCATATAATTTGCGTTTCGGCGTGGAACGTATCTAGATAATTATCTTCAAAAATAACATATATTTTTTTAAGAGCTTAAAAACTTCTAATGTTTAAGAGAGATGTGTAAGTAATCGGTCGAAATTTTAAAGATACATTGAAGATGTCCACTGACTTGGTATAATTATCTCCCTCTATTGGTATTCTGGGCAAAGAAGAATAAATAAGGTAGTTAGTTCCAGAATTTCTGCACTGAAATAAATCCTGACTTCTGGTATTACGTTGTGGTATCCGGAAGCTTATCAGTTCAAGCAATACCGGACTATCAACTAAATCATTTAGAATTTTATATAAAAATACCAAGTCAGTGAAAATTCTTCTGTCTGACAATTTGAGCATATTCATATCATTTAACAGAGTGTTATAGTTCAACATATTTGCTGGAATACCCCTTTTAAAATTTAGAAAACGTAATAATTTGTTTTGTATTCTTTCAACAGTTTGTACATAAGTATTATAATGTGGATTCCAAACGGGAGCATTGTATTCCAGCTGACTTCTAACATAAGCAAAATATAACAGTTTAATACACTTTATATTGATAAAATTTCTGGTTAGCCTAGTTATAAATCCCAACATTTTTAAGCCCTTATTACAGATTTCTGTTATGTGGTTAACAAATGAAAGATTTGATGTATGGATATTATTTTCTTGAAAATAATATCTATAAATTCCCCACGCCAAAACGGCAATAATATGTAATTCCCTCGATAGAAAAAAAATCGCAAAATATGCTCCGAAAATTATTATAAACACGTTTTTCACGGTATATATATATGTATGAAAAAATTCACAGTGATTCTTTAGTTTAGACGATTCCCACGAGTTTTTTGCTGTTTTAAACAAAGTCGCGTGTTATTAAACATTTTCACAACTTTCGCTTAAATATTATCGTTTTTAATATTAATGCGCTCTCTCTAACATTCGTATGTACATATCTCTCCATCTTCTTTTTGAGAGGGTATATCGCGCTTCAAGCACTTTCATTCCTTTACATATAAAGGGTGTTTTTTTAGAGGTATACAAATTCAAAATGAAAAAAAAACACATTAAAATAATGTTCATGTATATGATATTGGTTTTATTAAATAGATAATTTTATGCCATTATTGTTTAAATACGATTTCAGACGATGAGCGCCACGGCAAGCTCGAATGAAGCGCAATCGTGAAGTTCAATTTTCGACACCTTTGTCGAGCAACTGAGGCCATATATCGGCAATAACACGGCGAATGTTGACTTCCAAATGGTCCAACGTCTCTGATTTATCAACTAGACTAATGACTTTACATACCCTCAAAGAAAATAATCTAATGGTGTGAGATCACACGATTGTGGAGACCAGTTCACAGGTCCATTGCGTGAAATTATGCGCTCACCAAATGTTTCTCACAATAAATTGATGGTGGCACCCACCGTGTGGCTTGTTGCGCTATCTTATCGAAATCACATCTCTGTCACATCAATGCCATTCATCTGAGGTACGAAGAAGTCAGTAATCATGGTTCTGTAGCGCTCTCCATTGACCGGCATCGTCTTTAAAAAATATCGGCCAATGATTCCACCTGCCCATAAAGCACACCAAACAGTGGCTTTTAATGGATGTAAGGGCGTCTCGACACAGGCTTCTGGGTTTTCTCCACTGCAAATTCGGCAATTCTGCTTATTGACATAGCCATTTAACTAAAAATATGCCTCATCGGTGAACGATAGTTTAGTGCCTCATCGGTGAACGATAGTGCACGATAAGTTTGGAAAACCGAACCATGATTTTCAAAATAAATTTGCACAATTTGCAAGCGCTGTTCTGACGTCAGTCTATTCGTGGTGAAATGGCCAAACGTACTGACCACAAATTGACAGTCTGTAGATACAATATTGCCAGTTTAAAAACCAAACCTTTAAAAAAAACACCCTTTACTTACCAGTTTACTTTAACCATAAATAGTTTCCCCAGTATTTTTGCGTTGGACGGCGTCGGAATGGCGCCCCGACGCCTACGTCCGTAGGATTTCCGCCAATATTTTTTTAAGTAAAAACTTCTTTAGCACTGCTGTGCTTTGAAACTTGATGAAACCAAAAAGCGACACTACAAAAGCGACACTACCAAAGCGACACATACATCTACAGGATTTAGCCTGCGAGAGAATGAGATAAAATAATCGGTCTCCTTTTTGTGTCGTGCTTCGTAGCCTCCCCACTCTTGTCTTCTTTATTTTTCTAAAGATTTCACTTCTACCGCGTGTGAACTGCACACTTGTAATTTTTTTACATTAGTTCTACAACAACTTTGGGGAAGCTCTACGAAGGGTCTTTTTAGGCAAAATAAAGAGATGAAGTTCTAGGAAGTAAAAAGGTAACGGGGGTAGTGGGATCTGGAGGTCAATGTGTCCTGGAGAGACGAATGAGTGATGGATCGAGAGAGTCCGGCTGGAGAGGTCTTTTTTATTTTAAGATATACTTTTTTTTAAATGAATACCCCACAAGAGTCCCAACTCCTCCCGTCTGGAGCCAGTGAGACTGTGGCATTCCCAATTGGGGAATGTTGTGAGGCTGAAGATAGTGAGGAGGAGAAGGAGTTGCGGAAGGGGAAGGTGGGGAAGTACCTGGCTATTCAGATCTGGTCACCAAACACGGCTAAAGCCATTTCAAGCAACGTTTCAATTTTGAATGGTGGTCTTACACCAGGGCGATACTGAGAGTATCTTCCACTCTGGAACGTACCACAAATATATTTTATATTATTTTTGATGAATCGATTGTGAAATAACACAAATTAATCAAATAAAATTTATTTGCCACGCCGGGATTCGATCTCGCGACCTTCGGAGTCAAAGGCCTTACCGCCAGACTGCGCCTGCCGTCAAATACTTAGTACTTAGAATAGTCATTTATTCATTTAAAATAATAAATAGTATATTTGCGGCAATAGATAATATGTGATTATTTTTTTTAATTTCATTAAATTCTGAAAAAGGAAGACTACCTGTTTAAAAGTTCCTATTATACGGCAAGTTCACTTATCACAAGTGGAATCGAAATGGTTTTATCCAAGGTGGATTGAAATAAAATGCGATTTTTATCTAATAAAAGCCCAACAATTCGATTAAAAGCCCAATTATACGAACACCGGACGAGTCTCATCTGCTCCCAACTGCCTGGATTCAGTGGGAGTGTCACATCTCCAACTGGGGTATATTGTGAGGCTGAAAGAAGTAGGAAAGGGAAGGAAATGGAGGAGAGGCAGGTTGGGAAGAACTCATCTAAACACATCTGAATACCAAACACGGCTAAAGCCATTTCGTGCAACATATCGCCTATGTGTGACGGTCTTTCACTAGAGCGTGTCTGTTTACGAATTTCACCTACGTGATTTTTCAATATCGAAATTTTGAACATTTTTAATTTTTATCTAATTAGAAATATTGTTCACAGCTTTTTTCATATATTATGTCATTCCAAATATTTTCAGCCTATAATAGAATTTTCTGAGCATGTAATGCAAATGAACTTGTAAAGCTGTAAATGCATATATGAGCTGTAAAGCAAATTATAATTTAAACTATAAATAAATTAGAAAAGAAACTTACTTCACTCGTTGTTTCATAATATTCAAAAATATAAATTCCCAAATAAAACTACGAAGATAGTAGATGATGCATCAAATTAAATTTAATGTTACAATTACAACAATAAACTCTGTGCATAAAACTGAACATAATGTTTTCTTGCTTGCTTGTGTGTTTGTTCCTTATGCGTTGCTAAACCATTCATCCGATTGCGATGAAACTTTGTGTATTTCATACTGCGCATGCCCGCGATGATTTTTATGTATAATAATGAGCTCTGGCGTTATTAAATTATGCGTTGCTAAACCATTCATTCGATTGCTATGAAATTTTCGGGATTTGATGTGCGCTCGCCTGTGATGGTTTTTATGTATAATAGTGAGCTCTGGCGTCATGAAATTATGCGTTGCTAAACCCTTCATCTGATTGCCGACACTTTGGGGATTTGATGCGCGCACGCCCGCGATGGTTTCTATATATAATAGAGAGCTCTGAAGTCATGAAATTATGCGTTGCTAAACCATTCATGCGTTGGTGAGTTGAGGTGCGCACCCCGCGAAGGTTTCTGTTTATATACTGGTGAACTCTGATGTTATGAAATTTGTATATAAAATTTACAATAGGTGGCGAGTGAATAGTTTGAAGAATGTGTGTATTCATGTAATTTAGTGGCAGGAAGGGATAGCGGGAGGGGGTGGGGAATCCGAAAGCGGTGGAGAGGGTGAAGGAGGGGTTCGAGGGAGAGAACGCGTGCAGGGGGGAAAGAGGACGGAAGAAGAACGGCGACGAATGGAAAAGGACAGACAGGGAGAAACCATCTCTTTATTTAAGTGGCATTGCAATGCATGCCGGAAACTCGTTAGTACGTTAAAGGTGAACGTCCATTGGTCCGCACCGGCCGCAACGTACGCACGGCACGGAATAAAACTCAAAGAAATAAATGCCGGCGGTCGGTGCGGGTGGTGCCAACAGTGGACGCAGCGCTGTACTAATTCATATAAAGATAAAAGAAAACCGTTGCGTGCCGTGGGTGCGTTGCGGCCGGTGCGGACCCAGTGGACGTTCATCTTATATTATAATACATAATTGTGAATCTGGATTGCGATGGAAATAATTGTCCTTACAAATAAAATATTATTATTAATCCTTGGTATGTCATGCTATTTATTTGTTAGATTGCTATTAATTATCTTTTAGACACAAATTTTATTTTCCTCACAATATATCATATTATAAATTAATGTAACATATATGTTGCTTACTTATAGGCTGCAATGTTGAATGTGGGATTTCTGTAAATTATTACGGTTCCAAAGTATTCAAATTAGAATACCAGAGGATGTTCTACTTTCAATATTGGTTCATGTCTGGTCCAAGACCGCAATCCGGTACTGAAACTTTGCTTGCTTAGTTGCTTTATTTGAATGTGTATAAAATCCGGAACATCCATCCTCCCCACACTCCCCCGTGCCAGTTCCACGCGACAGGAAGCATTACCCCAGCCTGGAAAATTAATTAACATTAAACATATGTTCGCATGCAAACAGGTATGAACTCTCGTAGAGAGGCTCAGTAATAATTGATGTGGAAGTGTGGCATGCTTTCCACTAAGTTTTCCACGTCTGCTGTGATGATGTACATTAAACTTTGTATGTTACGATGATTCCTGACAGTTGTCCCAAACAATAATAAATAGTGTGACGTGATAACCAGAAAATCTATCCATATATTTATACTAATATTATAAATGCGAAACTGCGTGCGTTTGTTTGTTACACTTTCACGCATAAACCAATAAACCGATTTCAGAAATTCTTTCACCAATAGAAAGCTTTATTATATGCGAGTGATATAGGCTGTATATAATGGTAACCTCTGGCGTTACTAATATTATAAATGCGAAACTGCGTGTTTGTTTGTTACGCTTTCACGCATAAACCAATAAACGTATTTTAAAAATTGTTTCACCAAAAGCTACATTAGAAAGAAAAAAAGCTACATTATTTGCGAGTAACATAGACTGTATATAATGGTAAGCTCTGGCGTTATGAAATTATAAATATTAATATATTATATTTATTATACGTTTTCTGTCGCTAACAAAAGCGAGTCATTGCTAACGTCAGACAACAAATCGATTGCCGTGGAAACGATATTGATATATTTGCGGGTATTTTTATTTCAGGCGTCGTGGTTAATATCTATCTGTATAAATAAAAATATATCTCCGAAATGTTTGTACGCGCATAACTTCCGAACGACTACATCACATGAATACATTTTAAAATAATATTGCCTTCTTTTTAGCCTTCTGAGCCAGATGTGTCGACTGTATAATAAGATAGAGTGTGCTGAAGTAGATATTTTCGTCGATAATTTATACGGATACAAAAAAAAGTTCTGGCGCTGTTAAAAAATACTAACTAATTATATTGTATCAATTGTCTCTATGCATGCCTCGCGTATTTCTTATGTCTCTTGCCACTCATTGTAATGTGTTACTTGAGTGAGCTCGTACATAATTCTGTATTCATATTTGTGATGTTTTTGTTTTTCTAATTATACGTATCTTTATTTAATTGTAGATTTTTGTAATTGTGTAATAACTGAGTTTTTATAACTGGATTGTTCTCACGTAAGTGTGAACATCTGTAAAACCCAGTATAAATAAATAAATCTGAGCGGCAATTCTATTATTGTAACCATTGTGAACACTCTGTGAATGTTTCAAACAATAAGTAAATAATAATAACCATGTGCGGTATGAAGACTAAGACAATAATTGGTTGGGCATTTACACAATACACAGCTACACCTACATTCATACATCTACACATCATAGACCCTGTGCTTGTAGTTAGTATTGTCACATATCCTTCCTACCCTTCCCTTAAGACCCATCATTTTTGCTTTACCCACGTCAGTCAAACTCGTCCCATGCCACTGGATGAAACTTGTAAATTTCGCGATGTTTTGACTGTGACGTAATATTTTGTGGGTTTATTTTATGCTATCTTATGTAATATTTACCGAAACACATTCCTTGAACAATAAACTATGCCTAAAAACATCATTACTTGCGTTTATTTGACGAATTCATATGTTTTCCGATCTTTTTTACGAATGATGCAACCGAACTGACAGCTCAAATGCTCCGAAAAGAACTCGGCCAGAGATCCATAAAGAATTCCATAGAAATTATTCCGGTTCCGTAGATGTGTTCAAAGCATTCTATACCTTAAGAACAAGAATGCCCCAAGCGATTCTGACCTTATCCTTTATACGTTTTCTTTATAATTAAGGTTTAAAATCGCATTTCAAAAAATATTTTTTGAGTCTAATTTGGCGCGTACTCGGCAAGCAAGGAATTTTAATCGACCCTCGCCGCCTAAACATCTCTGCATACCGCTCTTATACCGCCTACCGCATATCGCAAACCGAATCCCGAATACCGCGACTAATATAGTCATATAAGCGCACAATAAACCCAGCCAAGATAGAAGCGCAGTAAGTCCTTTTTTCCTTTCCTTGTGCACATTATCTACTTGTGCAGTGGTCTTTCACACACATAAAACACGCATCATTCATGGTCCTTCGACATACTCAAAACCGCACAAAAAACGCTTCAATAATTTCAGCCCAACAATTCTATAAATATACTGGAGTGAAATGGTTTAACCAATTACCAGTTAATCTAAGATTGGAAACTAATTATAAAAAATTCAAAAAATCAATAAAAACACATTATTATGACTACATCTTATAATACTATACTTCTCAACACAATTGTAGTATACGGATATCCTTTTTCTTTCTTTATTTTTCTCCTTTCTTTTTTGTTACCTCCTCAACTTCATTTCTGTTATATTCATATATGTATATTTTTATATATGTATGTGTTCACATATGCATATGTTTTAATGTATGTACACATGCCAATAACATTTTGTATACGTATATATATGTAGGTATGTGTGTATATCTACGTGTGTGTATGTGTATACTTACATATATGACCTTTTTTTCTTATTTCACTGTTAAATTCCTATCTTTTGTTTTACACATAAAAAAAAAATTACTATTTTTTTCTTTCTTGAATTGTGCTTTACATTCGTTTTCTCCGCCTTTTTTACTCGAGCTCTGCTCTAAAAAAAGGTGTAATACTTATTAATTAATGTATTTTTAAAAGAAAAACTTTATTTAATTTATAAAAACATGTAACCTCTGTACCATTATACTCAATAAAAAAAATAAAAAAATAAAAAAAAAATAAAAAAAAAATTTAAAAACGTATAAAATATCAGAATATTGTTCACCTACTTATGCAAATATGTCATGAATACGCCCGGAACTCCGCCATTTCGTTCCCCTTACAGTACAGCTACAGGGTACGTACATTTAGGGTTACCATTTAGAAAATTGAAAAGTCTTGGCAAAAAGCCGGACAGTTCAAAAAAAGTCCGGACAATATAATCACATAATGCAAATATCAGGTACGCACTTCATAACTGTATGGATGTGGTATTGAGTATTTGCGAGTTCATTTTTGCTATCCAAGCTCAAAACGCAAGTGTAGAAAGAGTGTTTTCTCTAGCGCAGTGGACAAAAGAGCGTATTATCTATACCCTCAGTCAGATCGTTGTTGATGATTCAATACAACCTTAAAACTATTAGCTGCGAAGAATTCTAAAAGAAAACTTTGAATGAACAACTGCTCCGTCAAGTACCTGGCTCCGAAAAATATTAAAATTTATATATTTGTCGAAAACAAGTGTTAAGTTTTGAAGAAGATATTTTATGACTGAACTTGAACTCTGTTGATTATTTGCAACTGCAATTAAAATTTATTGTTTGATCTCCATGAGTTGATTGTTAAAGAAGATTTATATTTTGTTTTTAGATGAGTGGGAAATTAACAAAGATTAAAGACTTATTTGATATTACTTATGTAAGTTATATTATTCATATTCCATCTTAACCAAAAAATCCGGACAAATGGCTAGAAGTCCGGACATGTCCGGATTAATCCGGACGGATGGTAACCCTACGTACATTACTTATTCCATGATGGAATAAGGTCTCGCGTAAGTATTTTATTCCCGGCCTTTTCTTTTTCTTTTACCGAGATTATTTCTGGGCACTTACATATTTATTATCTATCCCCAAAGCTGATACAATCTCACATCTCACGTGACAAATGTAATCTGAACTGCCACGGAACCTGAAAGCTTATTTCCATAAATAAAAATAGCAATGAATATTTCAAATGATTTCCAATCGGATTATATTTAAGCATCTCCAGGTTTTATTAAGCTTCGTAGAATATATTGTCTTGTTCGTCATATTGCTTTTTATACACAGATTCGCTTTTATTCGTTCAAATTGAATATAATTACGGCAGTTTATCTAATTTTTTTAAATTTAATTTAAATCATATTTAATAATGTTATTATTAAGTTCTGCAAGTATTTAAGTTTTTATTTTTGTGACAACTTTTTCGGTTTGCAAGGCCATTTTCAAACTAAATTCAAATTAAATTTGATAATTTTATTATCAAGTTCTGCAAGTATTTTAGTATGTATTTTAGTTACAGCTGTTTCGGTTTTCAATACCATTTTCAAACTGTGGCTAGATCCACTGATAGGCGACTTATTTATAATAAAACAAAATGATAATAAAACTATCAAATTTAATTTTAATTTAATATAATAAAATTAAATGGAGTTCTACGAATTAAACATAAAAACAATTAATAAAATAAAGGAACCCATTAGGTCGGATTCTATCTTTCTTGCTACATATAAAATTTAGTTTTCATATTCATCGATGGAAATGTTTATTAAAATCAGATAAGGTGAACCAAGAAGTCAAGGAGTACCCAAACGCATAAAAGGGTTTGAATATTTTCACACTCATAGATTTTTTGGAATACGTCACCCTTTTTCCAAACGTTCTTTCCACCAATTACTTCGGTACCAGATCCTTGGTTTCATTTCCATCTGTGTAAAATCTATGAATTTTCTTTTCTGATGCAATGGTAAAATAATTTCAGCAAAAGTCAAATTAGTTACTAATATAACCAGTTTCTTTTCCAACATCGATGTTTACCAATTTTTTTTTAAAGTACCTACGAGTATTGTGGTGAAGGTTTGATATTTTATTACGGTACGAGTTACCACCATTAATTATGCCGTACGCATAAATCTTAACCATAGCTGAGATAAGCAGAACAAATTAGTTAACAATAATATTAGAAAAATAATCAGTATTGATGTAAGAAAAAGTTCATAAGAAAAAAAAATCAATTTAATGGTTTTTATTACCATTAAACTCTTGTGAGTTGCCCAGACAATGTTCGACTTTCGAATTCGAATAATATTAGATAGTGCTGAAAGTATTTGTATATTTTTTCAATTTCCTATTTTTAGCTAAAGAAAATGCTGTCTGGAGATATATGCACATCCATTATCAAAGGTCTTTCTATTTAAAAATGATGGAATGAGATATTTTCTTTCATTCCCACGGCATTTTAACAATATCTGAATTATTCATTTGCATTTTCGTTCGGTGTTTGGTTTTGACAAGCGTAAATATCTACGTCATTATATGTTATTTTTTTTATTTTAGTTTATTAGGGAAACAAACTCTAATACATATTTTATTAAGGTTATTACATATTACATGGTTGCATTAACCAGCGAAGTTTCTGCAAAAATTCATAGTGTATAAAATCATAAAAACATGGATTTAAACATTACAGAAAATAAAAAATGGTAAAAAAAGAAGAGAAGAAAAAAAATGTATACAAGAGAAATAAAAAACACAGATCAAAGCATTTAGAATAGATAAAATGAAATTGAACTGTGAACCTTCAAAAAATAAATCATTTTCACATCATAAGAATACATAAACATGATTAACCATTTGCTAGCGCCCTTGGGTGATTTTTCACAAAAACTATACAAATCATCAAAATATTATTATAAAGAAAAAGAAAAACAACATAATGAGAATAAGAAAATAACACATAGCAGGGGTAGAGGGTTCGTAATTAACAATTTGTTTTAATTTTTCTTTTAATGCATTTAGTAAATTGGCGTGAGGACGAATGGAAAGTATCAGCGTCTGAAAAGATATTATTATATTTTGTGCACGTCCTTCTGAGAAATGAATGTTATGTGTAATTTGTTTTGAGTGCGGGGTGTGGAATATTGATTTGACCTTGTATTTCGTATTGAACAATGGGAATTAATGTTTTCTATAAAATAATTGTTGTCAACAACGTTATTGATGTTACGTGGAGAAATTTAAAAATAAAAATCAAGTAACTTTTTTTTCGTGTTTCTATCTATAAAATCAGTAAGTAAATAGCGAAAAAAACAAAAAATTTAATAATAATTAATTCTTGCGTTTTTTGTAAAAAAAACGTTTTTAATCGACTTTTTTATATGAATACCGCACAAGAGTCCCAACTGCTCCCGTCTGGAGCTAGTGAGACTATGGCCTCCCCAATTGGGGTATGTAGTGAGGCTGAAGGTAGTGAGGAGGGGAAGGAGATGGGGAAGAGGAAGGAGGGGAAGTACCTGGCTATTCATGTCATAAACACGGCTAAAGCCATTTCAGGCAACGTTTCAATTCTGAATGGTGGTCTTGTCCCGCGACCTTCGGATTGCGGGTCAAGAGCCTTACCGCTAGACTACGCCGGCCGTCGACTAAACAAAATACCTAAATGTACTACCAATATATACAATACTTTATGAATTTTCATCCACAATTTTAACAACATTAATCTTAAATCCTTTTTAATATCGTGTTTATGGCTTTTTAAATAATCATATTATAACTGAATTCTATAGTAATATATATAGTATATAATGTAGTTATTATATACAACACTAGACTCCTTGCATTTAATATGGTTGCTTCTCGCACTAATTTTATGTCTACTATTCGTATTTCGACCGATTTCTTACATATCTCCCTTAAACATTTGAAGTTTTTAAGCTCATAAAAAAATATATGTTATTTTTGAAGATAATATCTAGATACGTTCCACGCCGAAACGCAAATTATATGAAATTCCCTCGATAGAAAAAAATCGCAAAGTATGCTCCGAAAATTATTTTAAACAAGTCTATTTCTTTTATTTTACAAGTTATATTTGTGAAAAAATTCACAATGTTTCTTTAAATGATACTTAAGATACGTTCTACGAGATTTTTGCTCTATTTTAAACGAGTCATGTTTTATAAAGCTTTTTCGCAATTTTCGCTGCTATTCTACGAATAAGCGCGCTCTGTCCAACACTCGTAATTACATATCTCTCCATCTTCTTCTTTTTCAGCGCCGTGCGTTTCAAGAGTGCGGCCTTAACTCTTGCCTTCGATTACATCGTGTGGGGAATGAAACTTGCTCTGTTGACATATTTTTTTATAAAAACATCGTTTCCTTTAAAAAACGTAAATGTATGCAGATATTATGCAACAATTCTTAAATAACAATTGTTAACAGTAAGAAATTCACTCAACACTGCTCTGTAACTACTTTAAAATGTAATTGTTGTGTACCTTTCATTTATTGTACTAAATACTTGTTACGTTGCTCCTGTACAACTGTACTCTCAATGTTACATGTAAAAGCCATCAAGGCGTTAATTAATATAAATATTCTTCACTGTCGAAATAATATTCATTAAAAAAAAACACGTTAACTGATCTTCCTAATAATTTGCTTTAGTTTGTTAGTTAAGTTGTCTAGAGTTAAACCCACTTCAGATGAATACTTCTTTATTGTGCTACATAAATTTTATATTATTATTATTTCACCAGCAGAATGCTTAAAAAAACTCTTAACTTTACGAGTTCTTAGAGTAGATACTTAAAGGTTTTAAGTAGTTTTTGGACCCTTAAGAATTACCGCCTAATCTGTTATAAGCAGAACTAAAAGGACCTTTCAAGTATCCTCTTTGATGCTTGAGCATAAGAAATTACTCATTTTCTTACAAAAAAGTGTATATATTTTATCTCTTCCTTTGTAATTATTCTTCGCGAACTGTTTACCAAAGTTATAAACAAGGACTTGTTGTTGGCTCTGTAACACGATATAAAGGAAAACAGACTTTTTGGGAGTTTTGTGGGTGGCTAAACCTTAGATCATAAAGCATTGGAGTATGTCAAACAAAGATGAAATTTTATTAGTAAGAGCGGTTTACCAAGTTTACAAATCTGTCAAAAATACTCCGCTTTAGTCCTTAGGGTCTTTGGGCATTTGGCCTCTACTTCCCAGTTGCTTTCTTCAAGGCACAACCGAGGTACTGGCTGATCGACCGCCACACACATTCTTGCTGGTACTGCCAGACGACGAGAGGGGGAACCCTCCCGAATGCAGAGCCATGTTTTTTTATAACTGTTTGTCTTTTCTCCTATCCTTTCTTGCAGATGCTTGCAGCATAAGCAAGATACAATCCCCGCGAGCTGTTCTCCTTCGTCTTGCTTTCTATCATATTTCCATATAAATATGTTTACATACATTCCATTTTAAATACGTTTTACTAACACCATTGTATCAAGTTTATTATGTAAGCACTTGCATACTGCTTACTAACAATGTATGCAGGGACATTGGAGGTCTAGATTCGTTCTAAACTAAATGTAGCTTCGTTCTTTCAAAAAAATTAGAGTCCTTGCGAGAGCCTTGAAGGAATAACCATCTGTTACTTATACCAGGGCGGATAAGTGGTGGATAACCTCCAATGTCAAAAATACTCGGATCGCTTTCATTTAAATCATCTTTGTTTTTGAGAATTAAATGAATACTTGTTTATTTTAATTAATATGTAGGAGCACAAAACTATTTAATATCCTAGCTTCAAATTTAAAGAGTAGAATTAAAATTAAATTCGAGACTCATTATTAACTTTTATTTACGGGTGCTTTTACAATTCCTTCGGCTACGGTACCATGACCGCGACGAACTGTTTTTCATTTCTTTATTACTTTTGAGGGAGATGTATGATAATCATTGCATTTTTCCTTTGGAAGAAGCAGACATCCGTACATCGTTTGTTTCATTTTCAACAGCTCTTTCTTACACATTGTTATTTAATACCAGTTGTTTCTCAGAAATTCGAATGTAACATTGTCATCAAATGGCCATTTTGATTGTTTGACTTTTGAAAGGTCCTCGTTAAACGACGATTCTTGGAGCGTTTTATCTTTCCGTGAAATTGTAAAAAACTGACAAGCTTAATAACATGGTAGTTGACCTCTTTTGCTGATCACAATTTGTTCAAAAACCGTAACGGATTTAGAATTGACATGTAACGGAAATCTTTCAACTGTCAAAAAAACAAAATGGCACTGAATGGCCGTTAGATGACGTTTTAACGCGTGATTTCTGTGAAACAACTGGGCCTTAGTATGTAAGAAAGACCTGCGGCATTATTGTAATAAAGAGCTGTAACGGACTTATGATTGGCTTTTAACGGAAACCTTTCAACTGTCAAAAAACAAAATGGCACTGAATGGCCATTTGACAACGTGATTTCAGAGAACAATTTGGGCTTAGTGTGTAAGAAATACCTGCAGTACTGTTGCTTACGTTTTATGTTTTTTCTGTGTACCGTTGCCGTGCCGTAACCGTAAAAAATATAAAAGCGCCCAATAGCTTGTTGCTATTCGGCCGGCGTAGTCCAGCGGTAAGGCTCTTGACTCGCATTCCGAATCCGGCGTAGCAAATAAATTGTATTTGATTAATTTGTGTTATTTCACAATTTATTCATTTAAAATAATATATAGTATATATATTATTTTTAATATTTTTATAGTATAAACATTATTTTAAATGAATAAATAAAAATATATATGTAAAGGAATACCTACCTAGAAATGCTTAGTATCCCTTTGTGTTTGAATCAAGAATCGCTTTTCAAATGTCATTGATGTATTGTCTTGGTTACAAGTTACAACATTATTGTTTATTCGCTATGTGACTGACATTGGAGCAATTAAAAAATTATAAAATAATTTATTTTGTTTAATACAAAAAGATCGACAAATAAACTTTAAATGTCGTTTCTTTGTTTACAGGTAATGTTTATAACCTTACGATAATGTAATTAGTGTTTTTTTTATGTGAAAGTAATAATAAAACCTTTGTTTACAGAGCAACACATGGTTTAATTTGTCACTATAAATTGAAAAGTCAACAATAGACAAATTGTCTTTTATATATAGTAGTATATATAGCCAGGTACTTCCCACCTTCCTCTTCCCCATCTCTTTCCCCTCCCCGCTACCTTCAGCCTCACAACATACCCCAATTGGGGATGCCATAGTCTCACTGGCTTCAGACGGGAGCAGTTGGGACTCTTGTGCGGTAATCGTATAAAAAATAAATTAAAATTCACAAACCAATGATAAAGAGTTCAATACTAAAATTTTGCAAAAATCTAATAAGTCTTCTTGTATGTTTTTCGATGGGGAATACATCGCTACTTGATCATTTACAAAGAGAGTGCTTTTAGTTTAGAAAACCATGTTTTATAGCAAAAATATAAATTTTTGTGATGCGATACGTTCATGAAATCGTTTTGTAAATAACAAATAAATATGAACCAATCTGAAAAACTCACCTGACATATTTTTAGTCCTGGCAATGTCTCAATTCATAGCTTTCGGTTTGTTATTTTATTTTAGTAATCGTTTTCTATATTTATAAAAGTAATTAAGTTGCGCATTTTATGATAACCATCTCATTTTATCATATAATATCACGTAATCACAAAAAAATAAAATGTATTTTCACAGCGTGTCCTGTGTATTTCTTTCATCGTTATTAAAGAATTCCTAAGCAGGATTTTGCCAGTGTTAATTAACATAATTAATGGAAGAATTATAAGGCTTTATCTCCAGTCAGCCTACTTCCAAATTCTCTTCCGAAAACATCCACCTCACTCTTACTAACTTCTCGGATCCCGGACACAATACTAGGTAAAAATTAAGAACCCGTGTTTGTGAAAGTACCTACTACCATCAATATTACATGATGTTGATGACAAATTAAAATACATTTCCCCTTTTAATATGGTGAATAAAGAACAAATGCATTTCCCTTTGTAATATGGAGAATGCAGATAAAATACAATTTCCCTTATAATATGGTAACGCAGACAAAACACATTTCACCTTTTAGTATGGCGAATGCAGACAAAATACATTTCCCCTTCAAATATGATGAATGCAGACAACATACTCGTACATTTCCCCTTGTTGTGTGGTGAACGCAAACAACATATATTTCCACCATGTAATATGGTGAATGAAGACAAAATACAATTCCCTTGTAGTGTGGTGAATGCAGATAAAATACAGTTCTCCTTGTGATATGGTGAATGCAGACAAAATACATTTCTCCTTATTTTGCGGTATATGCAGATAAAATACAGTTCCCCTTGTAATACGATGAATGCAGATAAAATACATTTCTCTGGTAATATGATGAATGCAGACAACATACATTTCCCTTTTTAATGTGGTGAATAACAGACAGAATACATTTACACTTGTTATATAGTGAATGCAGACAAAATACATTAATATTAATTAAGACAATTTTAGCAAAACCCAACCGAAAATCTACAGGTGCCAATATCTTTTTCTGATTTTCCTGTTTCCAGATTTTCGATTAGGTTTCGCTATATGTCTTCATTTAATAAAAAATAATATTGTCTTCATTTAATAAAAAAAATACATTTTCCCTTGTAACATGGTGAATCCAGACAAAAAATGGCTATCGCGGAGAGACTTGACGCCATGGAATAAAGAATAGCACAAGATGTGACTCGTGGGCGTGTTTCGTTATCCAAATATTAACAGTCCAATCCAGGCTAAAATTTCCAATACAAAACTGTGTTCACGAAATTCAAAGGGGACGGAGATCACGACTCATCATCTTGATGTCAGGCGAGTGTAAGTGAGGGGTGTCGAGCTAAATAAAACATTTGTTTCCAGTGGTATTGGTAAGGAAGACACTTCCAGTTTTCTTATTTATTCTACAGTTGACACGAACACAGTACTCACAGACATGCATTTTTAATTGTTTGTACCACAGAAGAGTCCCAACTGCTGCCAGCCAGCTGGGTCCAGTGAAACTATGACATCCCCACTTGGGATATGCTGCGAGGCAAAGGTTTTGGGTAGAGGAAGAAGATGGCGAAGAGGAAGGTTGGAAAGTAAATGTATAAAATATATCAATATTGAAATTGGAATAACGCACGATTATACTTGTTGTCCTTTTTTGCTAACATCAACACAAAATAATTATGAACCTGAATGACGTTTTGCAAGGACATCACTATCGGAAGTATATATAGAAACACCAATACGAGGTTTGTTCAAAAACTATCGCGAATTTTGTGTTTTTTCAAAAACTATTGATTTATTCATGAATATCTATTTTGTTCCTTTCAAAGTAATCCCCACCAGATATTATACACTTGTTCCAACGTGTTTTCCAATCCTCAAAGCACTTCAAAAATCGTTTTCTGTAATCTTGTTCAGCTCCTCCTTCGATGCCGTCTTTATCTCCTCAATCGTAGCGTAGCGTCGTCCTTCCATGGGCCGCCTCTTCAGTTTAGGGAACAAAAAAAAGCACAGATCTGAGGAATACGGTAGCTGCGGCATTATTAGTGTGTTGTTTTAGGCCAAAAATTTGCACACAAGCAACGATGTGTGAGCGGGGGTGTTATCATGGTGCAAAAGCCAATTTTTGTTTTTCCACAAATCCGGGTGTTTCTGGCGAATAGCTTCGCGCAAATTACGCATAACTTGCAGGTAATTTTCCTTATTGACCGTTCAACCCTGTGGCAAGAACTCGTGATGCATCACGCCCCTGTAATCGAAGAAAACTGTAAGCAAAACCTTAATCCATTTTTTGGAATAGACAAAAATCGAAGACAAACCAAAACACGTGCAAGCAAAGCAGCTATAAAAATTAACTGAACATTCAAAACGGCCGAACTTGTCGACATAAGTGACAAACATGAGTACCAACATAACGCCACAAAAAAATCGAAAATCGAATGTACGTAACCCGCGGAAAATCAAAATTCGCGTTAGTTTTTGAACAAACCTCGTACACTATAATAAGAGTAGAGACGACTTTTTTTTAATTTGTTAAACTTTTGTTCATGATTAACAATTTTTTTATCCATTTTAATGGTTTTTACAAATTTCTCCTTTTGGCCATCCTTTTTCCTTTTTTTCCTTTCTGGCCCCCACTTCCTTCAGGCTTACGATATCAACCACTTGAGAGTGCGATAGTTCCAATACGCCCGGAGGCTTTATCAAATAAATAAAATAGCACTTTATAGGAACAATTCATTGATACGTTTTTCCCTTTTATACTTAGACTTTATTAGAGAAAAATGTCATCAACAGTCAATAAACTCGTGGTTAATATAAAGTAATTACTTTATTTATGGCGTAAAGTCAAACCACAAAGTGATTGCTTTCAACGAAAATATTAATTAATTACTTAACTTATTTTATAGCAAAATTGTTTGATCACTTATTTTGCAATTAGTGATCAAAAATTTAATATTTAATGTGGTAGAACTAATTATGATAATAAATTAAAAATGATGTATATTTTATATCATTTATTTCATGTATTTTTACGACAATTTGGTTTATTCTTACATGAATCTATATTTATTTACAGATATATTATGGATTATAATGATGAATATAATATAATATTATGTTTCTATTATAAATATATGTGATGGAATCTCAATCAAATCTAATATGAAATGAAGAATATTATTTTACATAAAGTCGGTCTGGATCTTTTATTCAATGAAGAATTTTCATAAAATTTTACAAAGTTCACACATAAAACTACGTACATTGTAAAGATTACCTACAAAGATTACTATTTTATTATTATTTTTTGTTTCAATTATTAAGAGTTGCGATTTCCTAATTAAACGTTTTAAAATAAATTAATATTTGAACTACGTAGATTTTTTACAACTCTCTCAGTTAAAATATATAATTTATTCGAAAATTAAAGTGAGTGTTTTGTTGAATGGAGGAAGAATTTTTAGTGACGATATGAATTGAATATTATACATTATGTGAAGTTTAAAAATTCATTGTTATATTATCATTGTGAGAGTGGGTATATTTTAGTTTCACTACATTCAAATAAAACTGATTGAATTGGCACTAATACAGTCTAATTTCATAAAATTTCTTTTTTCAGATTACTGACTGATATGCCTACCTAATGTTTTAAAAATCTTTGTTTATTAAATAATATTAAACACATGTCATGATTCATTTCTTCGATAAGCAAAACAGTTTTACAATAATATAATTTTCTTTGAGTACCTAATCTTCCAATTTTTTTCCTTAATACAAATTAACACAGAAATATAGTCTATAAGAGTTACCAGGTATTGGACCAAAATCCAATATTATCAACATTTTTAATAATAAATACGACTAATATTTCTTAAACCAAAAGATGCTTTAATGTTTACCGTGATGATTCACATTTACGGTACCGTCACGGCAAAAAAGGCAATAAACATACGTTCTTTATCGCTGTAATGCTGCAGCTCTTTCTTACACATTAAATAATGGTGAGACAAAAGATGAAATACACAAAACACTTGTGCCTGCTTCCGCCAAAGTACTGCTTTTTCCTTTGAAGGAAACAGAATATCTTATTACGGCTCAGCCACGGCGACGGGAATTGCGTTTCATTTTCTTTAAACGTATGAGGGAGATGTATGATAATGATTGTTTGTTTCCTTTGGGGGGGTGCAGACACACTTTCACCGTTTGTCTCATTTTTGACTGCTGTTATTTAAGAGCTGCAGCATTATATTAAGGCTCCTGACTCGCAATCCGAAGGTCGCGGGATCGAATCCCGTCGTGGCAAATAAATTTTATATGATAAATTTGTGTTATTTCACAATTAATTCATTTAAAATAATATACAGTATATTTGCGGCACGTTCCAGAGTGGAAGATGCTCTCAGTATCGCCCTGGTGTAAGACCACCATTCAGAATTGAAACGTTGCTTGAAATTACTTTAGCCGTTTTTGGTGACTAGATCTGAATAGCCAGGTACTATTCCACCTTTCTCTTCCTCATTTCCTTCCTCTCCCCACTATCTTTAACCTCACAACATATCCCAATTGATGATGCCATAGTCAACACCAGCACATTAACATTTGACTTTTTGAATTTTTGGAATTAACTCACATTTCAATATTATCTTTGTAACTATTTTCCATACTTTCAAAATTATCGTGACGGCTAGTAGTATATAATACGGAGACGTCACGGTGCGATGTGTGAGAAATATGTAAGAAAATGATGACTTTTTTCAAGAATAATATGCAAGAAAATGATGACTTTTTTCAAGAATAATATGCAAGAAAATGATGACTTTTTTCAAGAATAATATGCAAGAAAATGATGACTTTTTTCCTTTGACACTTCAAATGCCAGGGAGGAAACGATATAAAATCGCGATGTTTTGACTTTGACTTAATATTTTGTGGGTTTATTATATGCTATCGTATATTATATTTACCGAAACACATTCTTTGAACAATAAACTATGCATAAAAATAACGTTACTTGCGTTTATTTGATGAATTTATACGTTTTACGATCTTTTTCTTGAGAACGGCGGGACAGTGACGCAAGCCCAATCTGACAGCTCAAAGGCGGGAAAAATCTCGGCCAGAGAGCATAAACAAATCCACAGAAATTATTCCGCAAAGCTAGGTGGGTACACGGTATCTTATACCTTATGAACAAGAATGCCCCAAGCGATTCTGACCTTCTTATTCATACGTTTTCTTTATACATAAGGGTTAAAATCGCATTACAAAAAAAAAATATTATTATTTTGGCATGTGCGCCGGCGCACGACCGGCAATCCAGCAAACAGACTTACATTATGTATCTCACCTTTTGAAAAAGCTGCAGCATTATTTTGTTAAGGAACGTATGTTTATTGCCTTTTTTATGCCGTCACGGTACCGTGAACGTGATCGTCACGGTAATAATAAAAGCACTCAATGATTAAATGAAGTTTAAAAACATATCAGGACAAAATATTTAAATGTTCTTAACTATGATAATTTTAGGAAAACATAATAGATAGGAAAATATACTAACAATTTTCTAAGCAAATATTTTTTATTACACAGACACAGGCGAATAATATAAGTTTCCAACTACAACACAAAATAGATAATAATGGAAGAAGTTTGATATACTTTGTTACATGAAAAACAATTTCATTAAGATAAGTGTCGTTTTCATTATTAACTCCAATATTGTAAGTGACTCGTGTATAACACGTTACATGTTTATTCTCTTGAGGAGAGCAGTGAAACCTTGGATAATGGGTATGAAGTTCACACAATTACATGATTGCAAATAAAAAGCTTAAAAGAAATATTTTACAAAAATAAATGATATTTTCTTTTAGCGAAGCATCTTTATTTACCCCGCATATCATTTGATTTGGACCCAATAAACTTGATCGAATAACAATAATAAATATTTACAGTTTGTCAAATAAGAGTAGAAAACATAGGAGGGCGCCACTGCTGTCCAAATGGCAATACTAAAAATATAACTGATGGTGGAAATGTAATGCTGTAATTTTTGCAAAAAATGAAGAAGGCATAAAAGTGAAAAAAATATTTTTTCATTGCAATATAGATACTCACTGATTTCAAAATTAGAATTGCATGTAGGTTTATTATATCTTTGCAATTTTGTGTAAACATAATGAAGAATAGCGATATTGTAATACTTAAATAATATAAATGCGAAAGTGAGTGTGTTTGTTTGTTACACTTTCACGCCTAAACCACTGCACCGATTTTAAAAATTCTTTCACCAATAGAAAGCTACATTATCAGCAAATAACATCGGCTATATATAATGGTAAGTTCTGGGGTTTTGAAATTTTTATAAATGAAAATGTGTGTATTTCATATTTTTTGTGGCAGGGAGGAAAGGCAGGGGGAGAAGAGACAGGGAGAGAGGTTCGCAGAGAGAGAAGAGACAGGGAGAATCAATTTATTTATTTGAATGGCATTGCCACGCATGCCGGGTACCAGCTAGTAAAATATAAAGCACAGATTAAAAATTGCTCACATTTATTTAATACTAGCTTAAGTACCTAGCTTGCCCGGGCTTTGTTTAGATCACGTCTCTAATTTTAGATCTGAATATATTTAACTCATTCAGAACTAAAAGTAATGTAACTAAACTCACCATTAGTGATTCTTCCTTTCTACTTACTGTTGAAATGAAAGCAAATCGTAAAACACCATTTAAGCAAATGTATGTCATAAGTAGGTACCTTAACAACAGTGCTTCTTCGATTTTAATTTCTTTTCTTTAAAAACAAAAAAAAAATTAATGTGACTTATCACAATAAGTGATGAGTAACATTTAAAAAAATGTATTTTCAGTGTCATTGCGCTTTAAAAGAATAATTGGCGTTTCCAGCCTACAAAATTCGTAGTTCCACATTTTATATTTTCTACTCTCATTTGACAGACTATACGTATTTCACGGAAAAACATAATTCGGCAGTCTCATGTAAAATAAGAGGATTATCGTCAAAAATTTAGATATAATCTTTATTTCAGCAAGTCGAGTTTATTATCTCGCTAAGCCCATTGTTTTCCCTTTCGAACATTTGATTTTCCGCTAAATATTCTCATAAATACTTATGATATTCGGTTTACTCCTGTGTATTTTCATCGTAACATGTTTTTGTAAGACTGTTTTTCAATAAGAACATTATACATCGTGTTTCAGCATCATACGCGAAACTTTAGGGAGTTATTCAAACAAAGCAAATGTTCTATTTTGCTTTTTTACAATAATATAGCGTTAGCGTCAGTTATGTTGGTACGTATTCGCATAACAACAAGAACAGTATTTCTCAACCTGGGGCGCATGCCCACCGGGAAAGATTTTTTTTTTTGAGTCAATGCATCTTTCCTAGAAAAATACACAGCTACAGTTTTTTTACAAATTTGGAAGGCGGGTATGGGTACCGCCGCCCTGGTAAACCATTTATTGGATAACCAACACCCCTGCCGTATGTCACCCCAAGTGGTTCGCTACATTTGGTGACTTGACAGTGGTGCCCGGGCACTATCTAGTTCTTGGTGGCGAATGCGTTTGCCCTTCAACTGCGTGGCGGGCCGGATCGGAAGAGATTGATTGAGGGAGACCTAACCTAGACTTCTCCAGCCGGACTCTCGACCCATCCCTTCCATCGGATCCCCCCCATTACGTTCATCACACCTGGACAAATTGAACTCCAGATCCCTACCACCCCTCATACCTTTTTCCTTCCCAGAACTTCCTCCCCTTTCTTTCCCTAAAAAGACCATCCACACTGCATCTACAAAGACGACATAGGCCCTGAGGGAATTTTTTTTTATCAGGGACCTCTCGGTGGAGTTAATGTGTAAAAGAAAAAATTATATGTGAACACGGTACGCGTTGAGGTAAGAGTTAATGTATGTGTTTGTTGGTTCGCAATATGATATTTTTTATTATTTGTAATTAACGAAGTGCGTACTGAGCTTCCCCTTGCAAAATAGCAACTTTCAGTTGACTTGTAAGGTTCAAAACTATTTATCAAGAATACTTTTTGCCTGCTACGCTTTTCCTGTGATAGAATCACTTTCGTCTTTGAATGAGGCATGGAAATTTTGGAAGCATTGAAGTGGAGCATGGCACTAATAAGGTTTGGAAACACTGATCTAGAAGATAAAGTTAAATACCGAGCTGGGTTACTAGCAACAAAATATTTATTAAACTGTGATCATTTCATGAATTATGTAATATGAAGGTACGTTTATAGATTCTGCCTGTCATACCCAAAGATATTGAAATACAAGAGATGTGCTATGACGGCCGTCCGACTATTGGCGGACTACTACCTAATGGGCATAGTTTGAATACGGAAAGAATTCGTTCATTTAGTTGATTTTTTGAAGGTGGGCAGTAGTATTGGTTAACATTGTAGTTTGAATTTTTTTATATGAATACCGCACAAGAGTCTCAACTGCTCCCGTCTGGAGCCAGTGAGACCATGGCATCCCCAATTGGGGTATGTTGGGAAGCCGAAGGTAATGGGGAGGGGAAGGAGATGAAGAAAAGAAAGGTGGGGAAGTACCTGGCTATTCAGATCTGGTCACAAAACACGGCTAAAGCCATTTCATGCAAAGTTTCAACTCTGAATGTTGGTCTTGCCAGGGCGATACTGAGAGTATCTTCCACTCTGGAACGTGCCGCAAATATACGATACATTTATTTAAATGAATTTATTGTGACATTACACTAATTAATCAAATAATTTATTTTTTATTTTTTTTATTTTAGCCTTTATGAATAAAATTGTAATATTTAATATTTATTTTTTTTTCGATTGAGTTTCGCTCATAGTGTCTTCATTTAATTAAAATTTATTTGCCCACACCGGGATTCGATCCCGTGACCTTCGGATTGCGAATCAAAAGTCTCACTAAGAATTCGCTCATTTAATTGATTTTTTGAAAATGTGCAGTAGTACTGGTTAACAAAATCGGCAACGCCAGGAATCACAGTCCCGCCTAGTAAAAACTGCCAATAGAACATCTCTTATATTTCAATATCTTTGACCATACCCAATCGTTAAAACTTTAAATGTTTTTTTTTTTGCTTAATCAAATTTGTAATCATTTTTAAGCCCTCCTGAATTACGCGGTATGACCGTGAAACGATATGTTTAATACTGGAAACTTAATAGCTTCCAAAAAGCAATTTTATTATGTGATAAAATTGATAACTATATCATTTTATTTTCGCGATAGTAAATGACTTCTTTGTTGCAGAAGACTGAAAGGGAGTTCCACTAATAAATTGTGTACCTCGCTTGACTTGATATTATTTGTCATCTTCTAAAAACGTATTACTATCATATATAAGCTTTATTATTTTACGGTACAGTGCTTCTTCCGCCCAGGGGATTTATTAAACGATTCTTCAAAGCAACCGCGCTGTGGGATTCAATAGAAATCTGTTGTCGCAAAATATAATATCCGGCCGTAAAATATAATATATCGAATAACAACATATTAAAAACTTTGTGTAAGGTAGAATTTTTTTTTCCTCTCATTACCTTCGTGACTTGAAATTTAATCAAATTCATATCAAGTAGTCATAAATACTATTTCAACTTTTTTTCGTTTGAGGCAATTTCAGAACGTACAATTTCAGTACTTCAAGCGTATATGTATTTGCAAAGATTGGAATCAGCTACATTTCAATCTTAGATGAAATTTCTCAGATTTAATATAAATAATATTGTTTCAACTATTAAAAAATCCGAGCTCAGTATCAAGACAAATATGGCAGTGTTCAAAACGGTATATCGCCCGACGCTCACCTACAGCCACCAGATATGAATGCTAAGCGAATGAACGCGCTCTAGAGTAAAAATGAAATGAGGTACTTGAGAGGAGTAGCAGGGGTTACGAAATGGGATCATATAAGAAACTCGACGATCCGAGACGATCTAAACATTGAACCACTGCTACTCTTCATAGAAAAATCGCAACTGAGGTGGCTTGGGCATGTACTAAGAATGCCTGATGACCGAATTCCGAGGAAGATACTAAGTGCGATTCCAGAGGGTAGACGTCCAGTGGGCCGCCCCAGACACAGTTGGTCGAGGCAACTTCAGAAACTGTATGAGGAGAGGATGGGACTGCCATGGACGGAGGCCGAACAGTCAGCACAAGACAGGGACGTACGGAGGAGCCTTGTCGATGCAATTCGGTCCCCGACTCGAATAGGATAAGGGGATGATGATGATGGTGAATTATTAAGAAATTTGTCTCTTGTTTCTTTTGTTATTTGCCATAAATACACGGGTTTAAAAAAATCAAGTTGAAATAACAAAACGTGTTTCATGAACTACTTTCATAAACAACTTTCAACAGTCATCTGATATATTCTTTGATTTTATCAATTTTCTGGTCGATCGTAATTTTATCATTGAAGAAGAAAATAACACTAATAACCTAAACGAAAATATGAAAGAGAAAAACACAGAAAAATTTAAAAAGATAATGGTCGCAATTGGGACTCAAACCGTGAACCTCTCGTCTAACCGGGACTGGCGCTTTTACCAATTCAGCCATTGATCAAACCGTCGTAACTATCAATCTCATGTTTTCAAATTTTAGAATTAACAATATCTTTGACTAATTCTTCCATATCACAGGCAACTATCTTTTTCATTGGAAACAATCTTTCTAAGAACTGGTTTGTAACCTAGATAGCGTCTCGGATAAATAATCGTAATTTTATTTAATCTGTAATATTGCAACGTGTCCGATCGTCAATGAACTCTATTGACGCTTTTAGCATACTATCGAAATTTAATTTATCATTTTGCATTCATCAAATATCTGAATAGACAATTTTTAATAAAAAATCTTTAGAACTGAAAATTAATCGGGATTTCAAAGATTTTCAATGCTGTTTTTTATTGAGCGAAAACTCTCTAAAGGTTTTTTCATCGTTGTGAAGCATAGAACATTTTAAATTCATATAGGTTATACGTATTAAGCAAAAATTGCGAATGTAAGTGTATGCTGATAGGAGTCCAGGAATGTATGCTGCCAGATTTTTCTCTCTCCGTCTTACCCTGATGAGTAAGTTAAAAGTATTTTTGACATTGAAAGCCTGAAGTTGTTTTCGATTCTAGACCTGCATAAATAATCGTCATTCTTAAAAAGCTTTAGTTGATTGATAATGATGATTGGTGCATTTAATATAAATGTTTTCCACCGATGTCTATCATTTTGAATAATAATAAATGCCTTTTCAATTTACTAAAAGGTTTCTTCTGCAATGAAAACATGTTTAAATCTTACAACGGTTATAAATTCCCGCGTAACATGTTTACTGTAAATAATAAATTCGCCTGACGCAAATGTTTATGCTGACATTGAAGATATTACATAAATATTTCAAGGTGCTATCTAGCTAAGAAATGAGATCTTTTTTAATGTCTCATAACCTAACTTATTTTACGGTCTCCGTTTTACAGCGTAGTGAATTATACACAGCGTTTCCAGAGCATACCGCTAAACATCAGGGGTGAATGAATTTTTATGAAAATCTAAGAAAAACCTTTTTAATAAATGTTCTTCAAAAAATGTTATCAGTTACCCCAGCTTTTCTTTTGCTTACAAAACATCTGGAAATTGGGGGAAAATTTAATCAATCTCTTCGTCTAGCAAAGGTAAATAAACTTTATCATAATATCTTTTTTATTTGGCCATTAAAAAACATTGATATTTTTTATTAGATTTTCGTGATAACTGATAATAATCCCCTAAGTATTCGCGGAATCAGCGTGATTCACAGTGTTAATATTTTTTTCGTTATCAAAGTATTAAATTGTAAGTATTACTTCGTGCAATTTCAAATATTTAACATAAAAAAATTTTAATACTGAAAAATTGTAAATAATTTTTTTTTTAAACTCATATTTACCTAATGAAGCCTAAAAATTAATGAAAGGTGGTTAGGTACAGGAAATCGATGGTCTTTGTAATATGAATTTTAAAATTAATTAAAAACGTTTTTTAGTCTGATAAACTCAAAAATGTTACGATAGTTCAAAAAATATGTGTTTTTTTATGTCTCATTGTTTATAAAGGCACATTATAATTCGTTCGGTGGAGAAGGTCACGTCTCGCGCAAGCCTGCTTCAGCCAAAAGAAATATAATACTACATAAACAAACAGAAAAGCGACAGGTGGAAAACATCGGCCGTCAAGACAACCAACTATCGCCTTGTTCTCACTGCATAGACACGCCAATCGATAGCATCGTATCGCAGGCAATAACTTAAATAACCCTCTGTAATATTAGTGAAAGACAGTATTATGTATTACAATAACATCGAGCCTACGAGGTATATAATACCTGTACATATTACACGCTGTCACCTGTGACGCGTTGTTTACTATACATGTTGATGAGACGGTGAAAAGGTGTTTGTAGAGTTACTTATTATTATGTTCTATACTGCAAGCGGATCTCTTCAATTCCCCTATTTATTATTTTAATGAATCCTAATATTTATAGTCAAATAGGGGAATATATTGTATATTATTATATACGCTAAACAACAATAAGCGATGTTTATTTTTTACCATTTTGTTTGATGATTTGATGAAACAAGAATGTATTCTATTACTCGTTTTTTTACAAAATGAAGTAGAGTCGATGTTTTCTTTCTCCAGACAAAAATACGAACCCATAAACATCGATTTACTTTATTGCTCTCTGAAAAATAAAAGCTTAGAATATTTTTATGCCGCCGTTAACTCATTTGATGATCACAGCTCTTTCCAAGGTACCTTCGCATCGTATTGAAGACGGGTACTGAAGACGCTACATTTTTACTCGCCGAGTAAATCGTAGCCGATGGATTTGTTCGGTCGAAGTCTGAAGTACTGGTGATTAATCTCTGATGAAGACGAATTCATTGTAATGGTTCCAGCGGTTCTCTTCGGAGTCCACCCCCGGCTTCAGTTCCGCCGCGCTGCCTGCCGTGCCACTTCCGCAGCTGCCCACCATCTTGAAGCCCTGCTCCTGCAGCATGTCGAAGGCTTGCTCTATGAACGAGTGCTTCAGGAAGAACCTCGAGGTGTAGCGGTCAGTCAGGCCGTGGTCCGGGTCCCGACTCTCGTTCAGGGTCTCTCCGAATACGTCTCGGCACAGGGTCACTCTCCCACAAACCAAAATACGCGAAAGTTTCCTAAACTTAACGTCTGCCAGGCCGTCTCGGCCGAAGGCGAAGCTCCCCCTGTAACCGACGGTGATGCTGCCTTTCTCCTTGTTCTTGGCCAGCTCCGCGCCGAACTGCGCCGTGAGGGCCTCCACCATGGATCCCAGCTTCAGATGAACCGCCTCGTTCCGCAACCTCTCCGCCTCGCGGAAGCTCTCCGGCAGCACGAGAGAATCGTTCCTGAGAAAATCCAAAACATACCGGAAGAGGACCCCGTCACGGTCCAGGAAGTATTTCCCCTTGGCATCTCTGGTCACTGGCGTCCTTCCGGTAAATATGGCCGCCAGCAGCGAGTCCGCTTCCTTGATCAGGGTGCTCAGAGACGTCGTGTAGAAAACTCCTCCGACATTCAGTTCCACAGTGGAAGGAAATCCCGTAGAATTTTCCGCCATGCTGAGATTTGCGTTAAAACTTGTCACTTAACTCGAATAATATTACTGCACTCGGAACTTGTGCACGATCCACAGTCACACAGTCACACCGTCAACACCGCTCACGCCAGCATACCTGTGGCAGACTGAAGAGTAACACTCGCGATTGTCGACATCGGGTCAGCCAAGAAGACACGACCTCCTCCCGCACGAGCCGGCTAGTGACTGGCAGAGGCAGACAGTCTGACAGAGAGACTGGCTGTATCAGTAGCCAGTAGCGAGTGTGACTAGGTCTGGGTGCGGGTACGGGATCGGATCGGGATGTGTCGCTCGGCGGCCGATCGCTTTACGAGCGTTAAACTTGAACCCAGTCCGACCACATCCTGCGATTACAGTTTACTCGGTTAATTATCAAATTTGCAATGGGTCAGCAGGTCGCGGGGAATGTACGTGTTGATACGTGGTGGGAAAGTTTATTGCGTGCATTATAAGAGTGTGTCCCTCTCTGGCGGAGGCTGTCAGCATCTGGCCTCCCAGTCGGGGCCGCGGCTCACCGACTCTGATCAATACGGCCCTCCCTGGCATGCGCACTGCCGCCCTAGCCCCCAGCTCGTCCCCAGCTCGCCCCCAGCTTGCCCCCGGTCACCCTCCACCCCACACCGGAGGGCACACGTACGGAGGGCGCTGCATCCTACCCCCGCGCAACATCTGTTAGAATAACACTACACTCGTCTCTAGCAGCTTTATCCTACACTTTATCAAAGATAGAAAGCTTACGTCGGATTACTATTTCATTCATATTATTTGTTGCATTGTTTAAAACAACTTTATCTACGTTCAATCCCGAGTACAAAATGATATTCTCTGGCTAAGTTGTATTATCCACTCGTCTCTTTCGTTATTTTATTTCATTCATTTTTCTATATTAAATCATTTATTAATGACAATCGGTTACATTTTTCGTAAAGCCAGAATAAGTTTTAACTTAAGTTTTTTGACAGAATTTCCATGTTTTTCATAATTATAGATTTCAATATTACTTACTATAAGTTACCTTTCTATTAGCAATATACCCCGTAGTCATGAGTCAGGACCCTCTAAAAACCCATGAAAGTTAAGCTTTAATGAAATTTATTACTTTTTTCGCCAATTTTTTGTTTTAGTTTTTATTATTTTTATTATAGAGAAAATACAGACAGAAACAGTAATAACAAGACAAAATAGAACAGTAACTAGATTAGAATGCATCCTAACTATTTCTTACAGATTTACTTTAACATTTACACATATTTTTAGCAAATAAATTTAAAAGGTAAAATACATTAGAAAATTATTTTTTATCTATAAATACAATTTGTAAATAAATAGTTTAGAGGGAAAAAAAATATTAAAAATAGACATTTACATTCAGAAAAATTTAAAAGTACATGAAAAATAACACAAACGAAGTATTTCGAAGTTTTTTTGTTCAAGAAAACCTTTTTCCGTTTTCCAATAAAAAGCCATAAATATTTTCTCAAAAAATATGTCGGAAACCTTTAGGTTTAGATTTTTATTTCCAATTCGCACATTTCTTTTAATCGGATTCCGACACCAGCATTTGTGCGCGTCCGGCTCAGGTGGAATTTGTTTCAAGATTAAGATGTTCAAATGCTTTCAGTTTGCAAAGTAATTTCTACCATGAGCTATAAGGAGGCCCTGAAGAAAAAAATTTAATAAGAAGGAAAGAGAGGAAGTTCTGGGATGAAAAATGTGTGAGGGGTGGGTAGGAATCTGGGGGTCCAGGAGTGACGGACGTGAAAATCCATCCCTTTCGCTGCAGGGCAAAGCGATGGGTCGAGAGTGTCTAGTTAGAGACGTCAAAGGGTCTCCCTCAACCGGCCCCTTCCGATCCGGCCCGTCACGCAGTAAGTGGCCAGATGTCCAAACCATTCGCCAAAAAGACCTGAACAAACCCTACTCCAAGAACTAAGGCAACTCTGCTAAGTTACCAAACGTAACGAACCACTTGGGGTGACGTGTGACGTATAGCAAACCACTGGAGGTGTTGGCTGGGGCGGGCGACGGTACTCAAAATAAACATACCTACATATTTTTCAAATTTTCAATGAGAAAAAAGGGTGCCAAGGAGAATTCCAAAATTCTAATTATAAATTAAAGTACATAAAAATAAAATATTATGACTTTTGACGCAATGGTTTAATTCGAACGAAGAAATATATATTTTATAATTACAACTAGCTGGTATGCATTGCAATGCCATATTGGAAGAAATAAATTGTTTCTCCCTGCATGTCCTTTCCCGTGCGTCCCCGTTCCCCGTTCCGTATGCATTGCAATGCCATATTGGAAGAAATAAATTGTTTCTCCCTGCATGTCCTTTCCCGTGCGTCCCCGTTCCCCTCCCGCGTCGCCGTCCCCTCCCGCGTTCCCCTTACACCTTCTCCGCCGCCCTCTCCCGCTCCTTCGTCCCGCGTTCCATATATTCAGTCCCAGTATATTCAGTTTTCAAACAGTTCGCATGCCACCTATTACAATTTTTTTAATTCAAATTTTCATTTTTCATACACTACAAATATTCATTTTTGTATAGGTATCATAAGAAAATTCAAATATTATAAGAATAATCAATCAAATTTGGTACCTAGTTAATAAATAAATTAAATTTCTGAAATTCTTGATTCGATTCAAATTATTATGTGAGTACTTCAAATTAATTTATTAATTTAAAGAGTTTTGAAAAGTGAATTTTGACTTAACAATCATTGTTTTGCAAAATGTCATTCTAAAATTTTTGATGGTTTCGCAAGAATTTTAGTGATGATTACAAAGCTTTTCAGATGTATTGTCATGTGATTGTAATAATCCAGAAATATTCGCTGGGGCTTAAAGAAGGTATTTTGAAAGTTTCAAACGTTTCCTATGCTTAATATAGCAATACTTAGACATCTCACTAATCCCCAAACACATTTATATGTATATATATATATATATATATATATATATATATATATATATATACTAGCTGGGTTACCCGGCTTCGCTCAGGACAACATTCGAGAGTGTTCTGGAATGTTTCACAATTTATTTTATTTATTTATAGCGGACTCGACAGACGTTGTCCTGTACACAACTGTCGGGACAAACTAAAATTAAAATAGAAAAATATTGAATATTCGATACTGCGATGGTAGCGCAGTCTGCCGGATCCAATGTAAAACATTCCAAAATCAACAACTCCTTAGAAATAAAAAATAAATTAAAAGAACATTTTCCAGTGGACCAAATTGTGAATCTAAACCATTCTGGAATCCCCTTGAACCCACACAAAAAAATTTCATCAAAATCGGTCCAGCCTTTTAGGAGGAGTTTAGTGACATACACACGGACAGAAGAAATATATATAATAAGATATATATATATAGATTATCGTGGAATGTTCAAATTTCAAGATTCATTAGAGTATTAAATAGTTAATTCAAAATAGGAAAATATTTAGGCGGCTGAATTTCAATCCTAACAAAAAAGTAACGATGAAAAAGTAAAAATAAGTAAATCAATCATCAATCCTGTCAAAAACACCAACTGTTTTTCGCCAAAATCATCTTCGGTAAAAAAATGGTTGGACCTACCCATGAACTTTACACATTGGCCAACTGGCCACCCTATCCGTCCAAGGTGTTTTGAGGATCCGACATATAAGTTACAATCAGGGTAGTACTAGGGGATTATCATTATGGCCCAAATAAAAAAAAATACATAGATTTTCTGCCAGTTCCACGCCTCACTACCATGTATCAGGGTAGGTACCAGCACAATATTATGGACGGCTAGCTTCGCTTTTTTGGACAGTTTTTTTTTTGGCGCCAATAGAGTTCTATCCACCGTTAGTGGAGTTACCTTCATTTACCCATTTTTCAATATCTCTATCAGCCTCCCATCTCCTGTAAGCACACTTCCCAAATAAAGAAACTCATCCACCTGCTCCAAGTATTCATCATTCACAACATGTTGCACATTGTTTTCGTACTCTATTTTTCAAACATCACGATTTTAGACTTACTTACATTCATAATTAACTCTTTCTTCATACATACTTTATTCATCCTTGTTGGAAATCAGCAAAGCATCATCGGCATACAATAGGCAACATGCTATTAGATTACTCAATTTCTCGCCCAATCCCATCTCTTTCAATTCTTGCATATAATCCTCCACATTGAAAAAAAGTGGTTCGTAATCTCTCCACTCTCTTCTACTTAAGTTTTCTGAAGTTTCACTTCTACCGCGTGTGAATTACACACACTGATTTTTTTTTTGTGTGATTACCTCATAAGAGTACCAGCTGCTCCCGTCTGGAGCCAGTGAGACTATGGCGTCCCCAATTGGGGTATTTTGTGGCTCACAACTTGTGAGGCTGAAAGTAGTGGGGAGAGAAAGGAAATAGGAAAGAGAAAGATGGGGAAGTACCTGGCTTTTCAGATCTGGTCACCAAACACGGCTAAAGCCATTTCAAGCAACGTTATAATTTTGAATGGTGGTCTTACACCAGGGTGATACTTCTGAGTATCTTCCACTCTGGGACGTGCCGCAAATATACAATTTATTATTTAAACGAATTAATGTTGAAATAATACAAATTAATCAAATAAAATTTATTTGCGCACCCCGGGATTCGATCCCGTGACCTTCGGATTGTAAGTCAAGAGCCTTACCCCTAGACTTCGGAGGCCGTATTGCATATTGCGAGTATTGTAAAGCTTAGATCTCTATACCATTTTTTTTTATTCTTTAATTCTTAGATTTCATGAATAATCTTTATTTATAATTCCACCCTGCCACACCGTGTTCTCACATTTAAAAACTTCTATTCGTGTAGGCACTCGATGTCAATGCCTGGTTTAGTTTCCAGACTTCTATGCTATTCACATCTAGGGCACGCTCACTTTAAACAAAATCTTGTTATTGGCGGTTCTTCTAACATTTGCCGTCCGTAAGACATCATTCCCTAGTATTTCTGTAAAAAGGGTAACATAATTATGAACAAAAATCATTATTTTTTTCAACTTTATGTCCGGGTTAAATCTTCCCCACACGAAAAACTAAACCCTTCCACACACTTTTCCACAAATGATCATCTAGTCAATCCACGCTATGCAAGTGTATTATATAAGTATAATAAATACAAAACCATACAAGACTACATGTCAACCTACCAGAGACCAAATGGGAAAATAATTCACCGATTATTAGATATTTTCATATCAGAGGGTTCGGCTCAGTAGAACTCCTAACTGGGCCGATAAATCCTACTTATTCCTCAAATAAATATTTAAAAAATCTTTCGTAATTCTACATATATTTAAAATGATTGTTTTTTGCATATTTATATATAAATTCTTTGATCTAATTTTAAGCCTAAATTTTGAATGAGAGAGCTAAGTATGATGCCAGTAGCTGAAATAACAAATGTAATATTTTTAAAGTCTGAGAATGCCAAATTATTTTAATCTCATTTTCTAAATCTGTATATTTTCTTAATTTTTCAGAAAAATTAAATTATTATCATTAATTAAAACTTATTTTATTTTATTTATTTATCAAAAGTATACAATACAGAATATAGTATATTATATAAAGCATTGTACTCCCAGGAGTTAATAAACTCATTGCGGGAATGATACGCATTACATGAAACATATAGCTGTATGTATTAAATGGACATATGATGGGGACATACACAACATTATTATTTCAGATAGTCATTAATAAGATGAAGTTTGAGCATGTTAGTTTGGGTCTTTTTACATTGACTTGCACGTTTGATCTCGTTGGGTAGTTGATTATATTTTGTGTGAGCTATGTATTCTAGGGATCTTAGTCCATATTTTGTTGATTTGATTTTTGATATAAGAACTGGTAACTGGTAACTGGTATATAACTGGTTAAGTTTTAATTAATAATAATAATATGCAATTTTACAACAATTATGGCTAATTCTATTTAAGATGAAGCAGCTACACGTGAAATCCTATTTAGATTAATCTCTCTAGGTGACGAATCGGTTTACATTATGAACATCAAAAAATATGCTACGGATGTTACAATAAAATTATTATTAACATAACAAAAATATAAGCGCAAACCACTAAAAAAAGTTTTTTCATGACTTAACTATGAATATGAGAAACAATTTTTAAAAAATACCCCTTTTTGGCTAAGACTATTTTTGAGGTTTTGTATGTTCTAACTTTTTTTCATTCTTATAAAATCATGCACAAAATAAATAAAAACCACTTTTTCGCTAACTTACCATAGATGCATGATAAGTGAATATATATGTGAAAAGCTCATTATAAGTAATTTACTGTCTGATTATAGGCTATTATTATTATATCGATATATAGGTACGTCCTAGTGTATGAGTTGTCTATGTATTGCTATTAAGCATAGGAAATGTTTGAAATTTTCAAAATACCTTCGATCCACCCCCGCGAAGATTTCCAGATTATTACAACCACATTTTTTTTTTTTTTTTTTTATTTATTTATTTTATAGATCAACAAACAAGTCCCGCTAAGCCAATTGCAATTGGCTTGACAGCAGGTGCTTATAATTACTTACAAATATATTTAAAGTTATAATTTACTTCTTTTATCATGATAATACATTTGAAAAGTTTTTTTTTATCGTTTCAAAAACTATTGTAAAACTGTCGAAATTGACGCAATTTGAGAATGACATTTTGCAAAACAATGATGTTCAAGAAAAATTCGATTTTTTAAACTCTTTATATTAATAAATTTATTTGATTTTAAAGGAAAAAATTATTTGACGTACTCACCTAATACTTTGAATCGAATCAAGAATTATAGATATTTTAAATAGGTACTTATGTTAGCTACTAAATTTGATTGATCGATTTTCGAATAAACTTTTTAAGTAAATGAATTTTACCCACAGTTTGTTTTCGGTGTATGCACGCATGACAGTACTGAATTGAATTTATTTTTTATTTATAAATCTAACGATATTCGGGAACGCGTGAGGGGAATGGGACGTGGGAGGGGAAGGGGAGACGGAAGGGTATGAATGGGAAAAGATACGCAGGGAGATATAATATCTTTATTGGTGGCATTGCAACGCATGCCGGGAACTCGCTAGTTCAAAACAAAAATTAAAACTTATGAGGCATCTTCAGCAATGGACAGGTTTGTTATTTCTTTCAGTTTTCATCTCCACATATATTTTTACACATCGTATGTTAACTACTAAAATCTAATAGTAGTTACTAGTTCGAACTTATTGTTCTAAGCTTTACGTGTTGTTTTGGGTCAAGCAAATATTTACTAGTGGCAGACGCGGGTAAAAACTATGAAAATAATTATTGAAGGCGTCGAATGCTAAGTGAATCAAGTACCCTAAAATACAAACGCACGGGAGAGAAATATAAAAATTTTATAATTATAATGAGCGTGAAATGTCCACATTTCAAGAAGCCATAACGCACCCTTTGAGGGTATGTTCTAAAACAGGCTTTCAGAATAATTATACTTACGATAGTTAGTATTTAATATTATAATAATATTATTAGTTTATCGCTTTGGGAATGTGGCGAAGTTCACAGCGATTCGGGCAATAAGGTTTATAAGTTAATTTTCAAACCACTTAAACTAATTAACTCGTTAACCATTTAATAGTTTAATGAACAATTATTTCCAGTCGTTTATGTTGTATTCCCATTTTGCTACTTCTGTGCGAAGCGCCAAAAATGGTCTCGTTAAGCTTGAGGTAAACCAGCCGGCTCTCGACTAGTTATCCGGAGGTCGCGAGTTCAAATCCCGGCTTGCGCAAGAAAATTTTATTTGATTGATTAGTGTTTTCACAATTAAGGGGGGAAAGTTAGGCGTATTTTTAGTGATTTTCATGATGTTTTTAACACATCAGGAATATATATATTTTGGGGTCATTTTATAGATATATTCAAGAGTATATTCTAAAATTTTCAAATATTTTCCTCAAAAAATAACTGAGATATCAGCTGCCGCGCATCGCCATCCGGCTGGGCAATTTGTGTAACTCCTGGAGGTCACAATTTTCACTTCTAATCAATTTTACAAGAAAATTTACTTTTTTTACAAGAGTTTCTTCTATTTGAACCTCACTCCTTATAAAAAAATCGAAAAATAATATTGTTTTGAGGAATGTGAAAATTTTGTGTGATTTTTTACCATTATTTTTTACGTTTTTTTGGTTGATTGAGGTTCAAATAGAGCGCATTTTTATAAAAAAAAAACTATGTGCTAAGTTTGATAACGATTGATTAAAAACTGTAGGAGCTAGAGGTTACACAAATTCAAAGAAAGGAGTGTTGAGAAAAATGGGTTTGAAAATAAGAGTGACAGTAAAACAGGAATAGTTCGACCGAAGGACACTCGTTTTAACGCTTTTCAAAACTTTTAAACGGCGTGGAATTTTGGTTTGAAATTTTCCGAATATATTTTTGAATAGTTTTATTATCGATTTATGAAAGAAAACAAATGAATTTTTTGAAGCTTCTACACCTATTTTCCCCCTTAAATTATTTAAAATATTGTAAGTTTTGTCTCAATAATATACCATGTATTTTCGGCACGATCCAGAGTGGAAGATACTCTCAGTGTCGCCCTGGTGTAAGACATCCATTCAATATTGAAACGTTCTAATTATCAAAAAAAATGTTCAGTGTAATTGAATTACGATGAATCTTGTCAAAGTCTCTACATTGAGCCCACTACTCAGATGATGTACCTCGGCCTCATCATTGATTCATATCTTAAATAGAATCTTTGCACTCAAATGATTGCAAACAAAATAAGCAAAAAACCACGCACTTTTTCAGACCGATACGAAACTTTCTAGACTTCGACACTTGAAAATGATTCATTTTGCAGTCTGCCAATCTTTTATATTGAGTGTGGTATCTATTACCTATGTCTACCTTATCCACATTCAGACATTAATAATTGTGTTGGAGCTCTTCAAGAATAATAGGGTCCTTGTTACAATCTGGTTTATTGTTTTTATCTTTACGTGTTTACAATATATTATACTTCTGGGACCGGCTAGACCGACTAACTGTCTACGAATTGAATCTGAGTTTCTTGGTGGTCGTCGACCGTCACCGGAGGTGGCGGCCGTTCGGTAAACCTCGGCAGCGTTCGTGTTTATGACACGTACAGCGCTGAGGTGTACTGCTCTTATTACAGGACATCTGTCGGAACTTGACAGAAGCTCTAAGTCTAACGGCATCTATTAATACCAACTGAAACTACGTGTTAATATTTCTATTCTTGAAACTGACAATTCATGTTGGAATTCCATTATAATATATTATCATAAAACAAATAAAAACTTTTTTCCGCTTTAATTTTATTGACCATAACCGGTTTCAGCTCGTCAAAGCCATCTTCAGACTGGTACAAATTATTCTTAGTCTACGGTTTATATACATAGCATACAGGGGAGAGGGAGAGGGGTGGTCTACAAGGATTTTAATCAATTGTATATTATTAATTACATTTGTTACTATGTCGTTAATTATTTTGGTTATCCCAGTAGGCTAGTTACCTTGAGTTTGTAGCTCACTTCAATATTGTTTGGGGAAAAACCTTACAATATGTCTACAGTAATTCCTCAATAGTTAAAAACAACAAAAAACCTAACTTTGTTTGAATTTTCTTATTTGGTGAAGGATTTAGCTAGTACAAACCGATATATGTTAGACAGATATGAACTCTTTCCATTTCAATACAGATATATTCAATAAACTTTTGCTTTGTAACAATTGGAAATAGGTCATAAAGTTTTACAAGGAATGGAAACATGGTTATGTCTAAAACCTATACGAGTACAAAACTAGAGCAAAATGAATATTCAGCCCTGACCTAACCGCGGTCGGTGTAACCGCTAACCAGAATGATTCAATTACTAGTACCATTGTTCTGCGTTTAATTCACATTCACTCACATACAGAACAGGAGGAACCCAAGTACATATATATGTTTTAGAATTTTCTTTCTTTATAAAGTTTTATGAACTCTTTTTAAAAAAATTTATATTAGCTCCACGCAGGAGGCCTCGAGGAAGAAAAATCCTCAATCTTTGGGGAAGCTGTGTAGAGATTCTTTTAAGGGAAATGAAGGAGAGGAAGTTCCGGCAAGGAAAAAGATATGAGAGGTCGGTAAGAACCTAGGGGTTAAGGCCGCACTCTTGAAACGCGCGGCGCTGAAAAAGAAGAAGATGGAGAGATATGTAATTACGAATGTTGGACAGAGCGCGCTAATACTTTGAGTCGTAGAATAGCAGCAAAAATTGCGAAAAAGCTTAATAAAACATGACTCGTTTAAAATAGAGCAAAAATCTCGTGGAACGTATCTTAAGTATCATTTAAAGAAACATTGTGAATTTTTTCACAAATATAACTTGTAAAATAAAAGAAATAGACTTGTTTAAAATAATTTTCGGAGCATACTTTGCGATTTTTTTCTATCGAGGGAATTTCATATAATTTGCGTTTCGGCGTGGAACGTATCTAGATATTATCTTCAAAAATAACATATATTTTTTTAAGAGCTTAAAAACTTCAAATGTTTAAGGGAGATATGTAAGAAATCGGTCGAAATACGAATAGTATAGACCCTTAATGTATCCAGGAGTGACGGACACACCTTCTGCGGTGCAAGGCGATGGGTTGAGAGTCCGGCTGGAAAGGTCTAGATTAGGTGTCCCTCAACCAGTCTCTCCTGATCCAGCCCGTTACGGAGTAGGTGGACAAACGCATTCGCCACCAAGACCTAGACAAACCTCACTCCGTGAACCTGGGCAACACTGCTTAATCAACAAACGTAGCAAACCACTACTGGGGTGACCAATGGCATGGGTTTCCGGGGCGAGGGTAACCGCCTCCCAAATTGAATACCTATTTGTTCTTATTAAAAATACTTTAACACACATTTACTATATTGTGATTTATTTCTGAAGTTTCGCGAATGCATATAAATGCTGCGAAAATTTTAGGATGCTCACCGTTTGACAAATATGCCGCTTCATTGTTTTCTAGGTTCGATTATTTTTAAAGTTTGTTTTTTTAATAAAATTTATTATTATTCTTTTAACTAACCTTTACATTTGCCAAACAAATCAAAACAGCTTGTTTGAGGTACATTTACTGCTATTTACCTAATCTTAATAATCAGTATCATCATCATCAGTACATTAATACGTGAAGCAAAAACTTTGTACCCCTTTTTACGAAAATTGCGCGGACGGAGTATGAAATTTTGCACACTTAAAGTTTAAATAGAAAAGGAGTGCAGAAAACTAATATTTTTTTTAAATTATGCATAAAAAGACATTAAATTTAAATTAATTATGGTCGAATTTCGACCGCTGGGCGACCACTAGTTTATATAAAACGGAAAGTTTCTTTGTTTGTCCCTTAGCGTTCCAATCGTAACCAATCATTCGATTGCGATGATTCTTTGGTGAATTGTTGTGCGCATACCCCCAAAGGTTTCTATATGTGAGGGTGAGCTCTGGCGTTACGAAATTATTTCCTATACCATTTGAACGTAGCCTTAGAAAGTGATATACGAAGAAGTTTTCTCAAGGTTTGGCATTCATTGAATAAATGTTGAATGTGTGTGAATCTGTATTCCGATCCTATCTAGTCGAAATTACAAACAAAAACAAATTAAAGTATCATTGAAGAAGGTAATCTAATAAATGTATACGAACATGAAACAGAACAAGACACAGAAAAAATATAAATGCAACGGTCGCAACTGGGAATCGAACCCAGGATCTCTTGCAATTAAAGTAGATCTTACCGTTTCTGATTTTTAATGACAGATTAGCTACCTGAATTTTTTATTCTGAAGGCCATGTAGATGTTGGATTAAGGGCCTTCGCTCATGGAGAAACTGAAAAAAAACAGTTGTCGACGCAAAGCAATCAACTTCCTGAACTTTTACGACTCGTTGTTGAGTTCAACAGCTCCGCTGTGTGATGATTTGCCAGCCTCTGTGTTTCCTACATCCTACAACAATATCCACGTTCACTCCTTCCTCTTCTCAAGGCTCTCCACACAGCATCCTCAAAGATGGCATGGACCCTGAGGGATATTGTTATTAAAATATGTAAAATACTTTCTTCAAAATTCGCAAATTCGCTTTGTGGCGTCATTATTAATTTAATGAAAACAAATAACTTTGTGTACACCACTATTTAATTAACAATATCAACATGTTTCGAAAACTGTGTTTTCTTCGTCAGGATAATAAGTTAATAAAAAATAATGATATTTTAAGTAATTCTAATATAAACCTCTCCTTTCTAATATTTTGTCCATGTTCTAATTTGTCTATACTTGTTTGTCTTTTGTTATTTTTTATTAACTTATTATCCTGACGAAGAAAACATAGTTTTCGAAACATGTTGATATTGTTAATTAAATAGTGGTGTACACAAAGTTATTTGTTTTCATTAAAATAAAAAAATATGTAAAATACATTCATATACAAACTGTGTGGAGTTAAAAAAATTACCAAAGAACCATGGGAACCTACCTTCGTAGCATTTTAAATAATTTCGTTGACGATCATTGGATAAGAACGAAAAAATATCGATTTTCTCAATAAAGAAGGTTGAATGCGAATGCGTCGACAACTTGCTTTTTCCACTTTCTCCATGAGCGGATGGCCTAAGTAGGAACTATGCCAAACGAACATTTTGGTGATAATCAAAAGTTTCTGCCAAAAATGCATAACTTTTCTATTTTATTTTGTTTTTGGAGATACACTCTTCACAAAAACTATTTAAACAATCGGCAAATTAAAGTGAAACTCTTTCAATCTTACAGCAAAGCTAAATTTATGTCAACAGGAGTCCCGCAAGGGTCAATCCTCGGTCCAACATTATACATAATATTTGTTTCACTCATGAATAAAATCTTCACATTTGTTAAACATTACGTTTATGCTGATGATACGGCACTAGTTATTTCGCATGAAGAATTAGAAATTGCAATAAAACTCATGCAGCACGATTTCTTATCCTTACAGAAATGGTCACATGATGCGGGTCTTATAATAAATTCAAAAAAAACCAAATTAATGCATATACGATCTCCACATGCCAAATATACCATCACACCTATAATAAAGTCGCATACATTTGAGTGCATACACAATTCGTCACAGTCCTGCAAATGCGGAACCATTGAACTTGTACAAACATATGTATATTTGGGGATAACTGTAGATATGCACATGAAATGGGATACCCACATAAGCAACATCTGCAAACGCCTAAGAGCTATTGCGGGGCGAATTTACAAAATAAAATATTTTATGCCCATTAGTACGCTAAAAATAATTTATTTGTCACTAGCGGAATCCACTATCAGATATGGAATAACATCTTGGGGAAACTCGTGCAAGACAAATATAGGTTATATTCAAACGATTCAAAACTCTTTGACTAAGCTCTTGGTAAGCAAAAGTGTTTATGCACAAAGAAGGGACATAAAATTACTATATGAATCAGTTAACATATTACCTGTGCGAGGAATATTATGGTTTAAAATTGTATGCCAAAACCTATTGTCGGACTCAATTTACAAAGAAAAAGTAGATCATGAACATGGCACTAGATTTAGTAAAAATGAGGGTCTGTCCGTTCCGAAAATTATAAATAAATACGGCCAACGGACATTCACTTATCTTGTCCCCACCATATTTAATAAGATGCCGATGAATTTCAAAATCGAATCCAATTGCCCCACTGATCTCAAAAGAAAAATTAAAAAATGGCTAATGGGTCAAAACTTTTTGTACTGATATTGTTTGTAATCTTATGTATAAATACTATCTATAATTAATTTAATCTATCAGTAATTTACCTGTGTTATATCTGTCTGTCTGTATATTTTATGCTTTTGTATTGTAGGTACTTAAAAGTTATTCTTCTGGAACTATTTTGCTATTGTGTTTTCTTATAATATTTTGTGTTTTAGTGTTTTATTAATATTGTCAAATTGACCTGCTGACAAACTGCCTTGGCAGTTTAGCGGGTGATTAAAATGAAGAATAAAAAAAAATATAAAAAAAAACCATTTTATGCCAGATTCTAACGAATTATTGAATAATTATAAGTTTCTTTATATAATCATTTGCTGTGTTGGTAAAAAAATATTGACCAATTGTTTTAGCAGAGGGGTAAGAACTATTGCACGGGACGATCGTGGTTTCAAAACCTGGTGAAGCATCCCAGGTTTCGAGTGGCTTATATGGCAAGGAGGGTTTGTCTAACTATATATAATGGTGGACTCTGGCGTTATGAAATTATTACCTATACCATTCATCCGATTGTGATGAAACTTTGTTGTGCGCACGCCCATGAATGTTTCTGTATGTACTGGTGAGCTTCGGCATTATGAAATTTGCCTACAAAATTTACATTAATAGCGTGCGAGTTTTTTGAAAAATTTGTATTTCATGTAGTTTAGCGGCAGGGAGGGAAGGGGGTAGGGGGGAGGGAGACGAGGGAGGGGGAAGGCAGGGAAGGTGGAAGAGGAACGCGAGAGGGAAAAGTGGAAAGGAGGCGGTTCGCGGTACGAGAGGGCTCAGGGGATAGAAGACAAGAAGAGTGGAAAGGGAACGCGGGAGGAAAAGGGGCCGTGGAAAGGGAACGGAGGCGGAAATGGGGATGCAAGGAAATGGACACGCAGGGAGAATCGTTTCTTTTTTATGTGGTAATTACAATACTTGTCGGGTACTCGCTAGTGACTTACCATTTTACAAGCGTAGATCCAAGAAAAATCACGAGGTATTATAATTGTAGAATTTGTAGAGCGGAAGATTATGTAAAGAACATAAAATCATAACAAGGACAATTGCTAGAGAATGATCATGTAAACCTTATTCACGGCAGCAACTCTTTAAGGTGATACTTAAAAGAATTCAAAATTTCCTCTTTCACAGATGGCGCTAGTTTAATTATTTTAGGTAAGAACCCTTTTTTACGTTAAACTTTGAAATATTGAGATGAAAGAGCTGATTGTGAATTCTTTTAATTATCACCTTAATAACAACATTTATCAGGAATATTTTTTCTTGACCAATTATGCAGGTTATGACAAATCAGTTCCAATTTTGAAAATGACAGTTAACATAGTTAAAAATTGATAGTTACTTTATCGCTCCTCTGAGTTCTTGCCACAATCAGTTCCAATTTTGATGTGACATTTTATTAAGATACTTACAATTACTCGGCGACAATACCTCTGCCATAGGTCATCCCAAGTGATTCACTACGTTTGGTGACTTAGCAGGTTTGCTGGGGTTCTTGAGGTGAGGTTTGTCCGTATCTTGGCGTTGGATGCGTCTGCCCACCAACTTCATGGCAGGCCGGATCGGGAGAGAGTGGTTGAGGGAGTCCCTTTGACTTCTCCAGCCGTACTCTCTCGGAAAATCGCCTTTCACCGCAGTGGGAGGGATGGATTCATACGTCCGTCACTCCTGGAAACACTGACCCCCAGATTCTTACCCACCCCTAATACCCCTTTCCTTCCCAGAACTTCCTTTCCTTCCTTTCCTAAAAAGACCCTCCACACAGCATTACCAAAGATGACACAGGCCCTGAGGGGAATTATTTTCCTCAAGGCCTCCTGCGTGGAGCTAATGTAAAAAAAGGTCAGACCCACAACCGAGGCTATCATGTTTTATGATGATTTTTTTGCAATAGCTCCACGCAGGAGGCCCTGAGGAAGAAAATCCCTAAGGACCTATGCCATCTCTGGAGATGCTATGTGGACGATCTTTTTCGGGAAATGAAAGAGAGAAAGTTCTGGGAAAGAAAAACGTATGATATTTATCCATTTCAAGTAGATGCATGAATCCATCCCTCCCACTGTTGTAGAAGGCGATGGCTCGAGAGAGTCCGGCTGGAGAGATTTAGATTAAGCCTCCCTCAACCAGTCTCACACGATCCAGTTCCGCCAAGCGGTAGTTGGGCAAACGTATTCGAGACCAAGATCTAGACAAAAGTCACCCATAATCCCGGGCACCGCTCTTAAGTCACCAAACGTAGCGAACCACTTGGGGTGACCTATGGCAAGCGTGTTGGTTATCCAATAAATGGTTCCCGGAGCGGCGATACCCATAACCGCCTCCCAAATTTAATTGGATTTAACCTTTTTGTCCTCAATTTGTTAGCTTTGTCGTAAATTTCACATTGCTGTGCGAATATAACTCACTTTGGATCACAGAGGGTAGAAGATTGAAAAGTTTTGTGAAAAAGTGGAAACGAAATATAAAGTGGCCGAACGCTTAGGGACTCGATTCTCCAGTCGAGGCTGCTCGCAATCGCCGTCGAAAGTACGCACATTGGTCGACTTTGTTATTCTCGAGTCTCGTAGAAGATACATACTTAGACGCCAAACGTCAAAAGTCATTCCACTCGAACAACGAGTGGGTCGAATCAGTCGACACCATATATGTATTCGCCATAACTATCAAAATCTAGTATTATTGTATCCTAACCTACCTAAGACATCGTATATTTTTACAGCGTTGTTTTATGGTTCATTATAATTGCTAATTTATCTGCGGCATTAGCTACAATACATAATGTAGAGCAAACTGAAGCAGATGCTTTGAGACCAACAAGAATATTTCGCCGGAAGGTAGATAATTTTCACATGAAAATTAACTTCATAATTAATCTGTTGTATTGTCGCATTTAATGTGTAAGCAGCATTAAAATTATTTTCCGCTTATTTACCAGCTGTTTTTGGTTTTGAATAATATACCCGCCAGCCTTTTCGAAGAAAGTGCCCTCGTAATTTCAAATTCACATCGTAGAAACGTCAAAAACAACAGAAACATAGACAATATTCACAGGGCTGCCAATATAATCATTCGACCCTTCGGCATTGAAGAATACGTGAAAAAGTGAAACATTCGAAGAAGTTCATCGAGACGACGAGTATTTTTTCGATGGCTCGTAACGAGTAACTCTTGATCGTTATTGGAGAATCGCAGCCCAGAACGCTGGCGAATCAGGAGTGAGTCTTTATCAAGCAAATGATGGCCGGATTTTTTTAGTACGGCAGAAACTTGGGAACTAAGAAACCAGGGAATATTTTAAGTTTTAAGAACAACTCTCCTAAAAAATTGCTTAATTAAATCAGGTAGGCAGGTACCACTCATTACGAGTCGAGACGATTGTTGAAATTACTTTAGTCCTCCTTTACCTTTACTCCTTCACCTCCCAGCCAAATGACGGCCTCCGTAGTCGAGGAGTAAGGCACTCGACTTGTACGTTGACACTTTATTTGATTGGTTTGTGTTATTTCACAAAATCTATGGATATAAAAATCTAAATATGTTTGTTTCTGGGTTTTTATGTGAGAAACTGACATAAAAACCCAGAATAACTACGATGAAACTTTGGGTATTTGATATGTGCATACCCGCGATGGTTTCTATATACTATATACAATAGTGAGTTCTGTCATCATAAAATTATGTGTTGCTAATCGTTCATCCGATTGCGATCAAACTTTTGGGATTTGATTTGTACATGCCCACGATGCTTTCTATATAAAATAGTGAGTTCTGGCATCATGAATTATGCGTTGCTAACCGTTCATCCGATTGCGATGAAACTTTTGGGATGAATGAATGAGTGAGTGAGTGAATGAGTGAGTGGTATTTTCACCTAATACCACGCGAGCGAAGCCCCGGGTAAAAGCTAGTTTATTATAAAAATAACATATAGTATATTTGCGGCACGTACCATAATAGAAGAAACTCTCAGTATCTCCCTGGCGTAAGATCACCATCGAGAATTGAAACATTGCTTGATTTGGCTTTATCCGTGTTTAGTGACCAGATTGAATAGCAGGTATTTCCCCACCTTCCTCTTCCCCATCTCCTTCCCCTCCCCAATATCTTCAGACTCACAACATACCCCTTATACATATACATTGGGGATGCCACAGTCTCACTGCCGGCTCCAGATGGAAGCAGTTGGGACTCTTGACTTTAAAAAAACCTCACAAGATAAAGGACTCTCGTACGGAATTAAAATAAATAAAAAATTAAGCACATTTAATAAATACTTTTATTTCAGAGAGAGAAATTGCCTAGTATCAAGATTGTACGTGTAGAGTGGATGGACGGAAAAGGAGTAAGGAATGTCTAATAAGGGTGAAAAATATGACAAGAAAAGAAAGACGTGGCTGGAGTCTGAATAACAAAATAATATCTACGTGTGGTGTAAGATAGAGTTGTGTAGCGTTTCATCCTCTCTGCCTACCCTTTATATGAAAAGGCATCATGATTAATTAGTTAGTTAGGTAGTAATTTTAACATCGAGAGAACCTTTTTTGCGGAACTCCCAGCAATAGAGTTTTTTTTTTAATTTTTAGAAAAAAAGAAATCGGTGTGTAGATTCTCCCATTTGCTATTGCTATTTAGTATTTGGAGAGACATAATAATTTTTGATTCGTTTTTTTATAAGCATGGAGAAATCAGTTTTTACCTTACAAAAAAAAACTTCTCCGGCTTGTTTCAAGTGAAACCTTCAGAAAACTAAAATATACAAGATTGGCGAGGCTACGAAGCATCGCACAAAGAGGAGACCGATTATACTACCCCATTCTCTCGCAGGCTACATCCTATAGATGTATGGTTTTGTCTCTTTTTAGTGTCGCTATTTTTCGTTCATCGAAATCACAACGGTGCAAAAGAAATTTTCCCTTCAAAATTTACCTACATCACTGGCTCCCTGTTGTCTACAATCGAATTAGCACCATCAATCTCAAATGTAGGTACGTAGTCAAATGGTTTAGTGTGGTAATATGGTTTATTTATTGTTATCAAGTTTAATTTGTAGAACTCCATTTTAATTTTTTTATTTCTTTTATATATTTAATAATATTATTATTCAATTTATAAAAACAGTTTATTTATAAACAAGTTCTGCTAGGTAATTATTTTTACACGTGACAGTTGTTTCGCCTTCTGAAGGCATTATCAAACTGTTATGACAGTTATGACAGTTTGATAATGCCTTCAGAAGGCGAAACAACTGTCACGTGTAAAAATAATTACCTAGCAGAACTTGTTTATAAATAAACTGTTTTTATAAATTGAATAATAATATTATTAAATATATAAAAGAAATAAAAAAAAAAAATAAAAAAAAATAAAATAAAAAAAATAAAATAAAAAAATAAAAAATGGTAATATGGTAATTCTTCAGAAATTCGGCGTATTTTTTAGATCAAAGTATATATTTTAGGTCAAAATATTTGCGCTTCGCAATAAAATCCAAATTAATGGAATCTTTCTGAACATACCCGAAAACTAAAAGCTGGTGAAATACGCTTTCAAATTTTATAATTTTAAATAAACGTATAATTTTTTAAATATAAAAATTTTGCATGCAAACATAAAAAAGTTTAAATATGGCTAACCTAACGTTTTTTTTTTATATAAATATATTATTTATACTAATAACGAAAAAAATAAATAAATTTGACAAATATATTATAAACTCTCACTTTCAATCGTTCCGGGTAAAAATAATTTATTAAAAATTTCAAAAATTTCAATTTTTTTTAAATTGGGAATTGAAACCTTGGTTTCACAAAGGTGAACTTTTGTGGTTATTTTGTTAGACTGGAATATAAAGCGTGGTATTTTCTCTTTCTAACACCGTTTAGATCATATTTCTCACTGTGATAATAACGGGGTCTCTATATATGTATATCTATTCATTTCAAACTATGTGAGCCGGGACAAATTTGGTTTCTTGTGGTTAAACGGGTTAATGATAAGTCTGCAGAAATAATATTGTTATTCGGATTACTATCTGAAATCAGGTGGCAAGACATTCCCTAGAATCTGAAAGATTTGTATTTAATACGTGTTTATTATTTGAAGATAATCTAATCAGGAATTATGTGTAAGATTGTGTTTCTTTGTGTGATTACATCAAGAGCCAAAAGTAATACAAAAAATAACTATTAAATAGTGGTTCCCGCTCTCTCCTGGGATTATCACGACTTTCCGGGTAGGTACCGCTCATAATACATTAATATACGTATGCACTGAAGTTGTGTTTTTTTTTAACATCAGTACCTACACAGTAAGTTATTACGATACCTACGAGGCAAGGTTCGAAGATAATGCGTTTGATAAGGTTAGCTTTTCGGAGGGGTAGAGCGGTGATTGGCTAAAAATTCGTGACGTAGCTTGAAGTCCATGTTCCACTTGAACTTCAAGCTATTGATTGATTTGAATTAACTGCAATACAAGTGGCGATGCTTTTCTTCGTCCTAAAAAAACCCCTATGAGCTAACCTTGTTAAACGCATTTTCTATTAACCTTGCCTACTAGGCAAAGCGACAGAATTAATGGTTCAACATCACGACTTATTACCTACTCAACTATTATTAAGTACCTACTCAAAATGTTGTTGTAAAAAGCCAAGACTCTTTTTGTTGGTATCACAGTTCATGACAAAGAAAAAGCGTGACAGTTTTAAATTAACGCCTCAATCGTCAGCTCGTGTCTAAAAATAATACCTACCTGATGTACATTTTGTTGACTTGGCTTTCCTGCAATACAAGAGTTACATAGGTAAACAGTGTGCACTATTACGATTAATATTTCTTTTATATTGTCTGTGACGTTTTTTATTAGATTGTTAAGGTCCCGAAAGGAAAAGCCTTAAAAAGTTTTATTATTTATTTATTCACTTTTTTACAATATGTTGAACAGTTATAAATAGGCCTTAGTGTTCTAAGTTCTAACACGGCGTATAAATACAATCCTTACAAAAGTCTGGAATACCACTGACGAACAATGGTGAAATGTTTTATTATATATGTTATGTATTTAATATTGATTAGGAATAAGTATGGGTCTAAACAAATAAAAGCTTATGGAAAGTTACTCGTTAATATGAAGTCTATTAATATGAATATTTGATTAGTTCTGATAGTGACAATTACTTAAAAGAAGATATTGGATGTTGTTCTGTTGATATCTAAATAAACATCCGATATGCAATGGAAAGTCACAACTTTAGAATGGGAGATTGATAAGTATGCAAATAGCTATGTTTAAATGTGAAATTGATAGTTGGGTACATAACACCTCCCTCATTAGAATAACATGTCGTCCTCGACATTCAGAAAAGATCTGACATATGAATTAAATGATTAAAATGGTAAAAATATTATATCAAAACATAAAAAATTATTTCTTAAAATATTAGTGATACAATAAAATAGTTTACAATTTACTTAAAATATAAGTGATACAATAAAATAGTTTACAATTTACTTATTCTAGTATTACAGTTATCTGGTAATTGATGTACATTGTTGATGAATTCATCTTCACAAATAGGTCTAGAGTTTACTTGATATAATGCGTTATCTAATATATATATAAGTCTATTTATTTGGACTGATTTACAATAATTTAATATGTCCAAAGTTGTATAGTATATCTTATTTTCAGCAACAGCAAAATATGGCATTGAAGGTAAAATAAACATAGAAAAACCATCAGGTCTTTTGACAGGCAGCGATATAAGGTTACATAAAGTATAGTCTACATGATTAGTTAATGGGATCGTAATTATGAATATAATTTTATCTTTGGAAAACAAACATTTAATGTAAATAATTGACAGAAGTTCATTAATGTATTTTAAATTGGGAGGAACAGGATAGGATGTAGATATGGGTAAGTATTGAATTCAACTTGATAATTCTTTGATAAATTTTTCGGGGGAGATTACAAAATATTTGTTTTTGCAAATATTGACAATTCACTTTGAAGTTATGAAATCAATTGTTAATAATGCTAGATGACTTTTAACATTCTGTTTTATTTCTATGTCAAAAATATGTCATTTTTTGTGATGAATAGTTGAAAACTTAATAATATTTTCTGTAAATGTTTTCTCATTGATTTCAAGCTTGATTAATGTGTGATTAAAATAAGTTATTGTGCTTTGTACAATTTGAGTTTGTTAATGAGTCTTCTTTAATCTATTTGCGTGAACCTTTACGGGTTTATTCTTAATTAATATAGTATAATTAACAGGAGTATTAATTTCAATAATTTTATATGGACCATCATAATTTCGGGATAATTTTTTAGATCGGTTTAATCGACTTCTTTCATTATTTAAATATACTAAATCATTAACCTTAAATTTAATATTTTTATTACATTTTTTATCATAATTTTCTTTAGATTTTATTTTTTTTGAAATTATTGTTTCTCTAGCTATCTTAAAGGAATTATTTAATCTGAATTTTAAATTGGCGGCATAATTGTCATATGTATATTTTATTTCTGGATCTTTTGTTACCGTTGTAGGCAATTCCGCTTTATATCCAAACATTAATTCATGAGGAGAATAACTAGTTGATGTATGGGGAGTTGAATTATATGAAAACATTGCTGTTTGAATCCACTCATCCCAGTCATTTTGTTTTTCCGAGATAAAATGCTTTAAATAATCCGCGAGGGTGGCGTGACTTCGTTCTAAGGCGCCATTAGATTGTGGATGGTATGCAGTCGTCTGGATTTGTTTAATTTTGAAAAATTTAGCAACTTCTTTTAGCAATTGGGATGTGAAATCTCTACCTTGATCAGTAACAATGGTCTTGGGAATACCGAATTTACAAATGAAGTTGTTGACTAATTCTTTAGCGATACTAGATGACTCATGATTAGGTATAGGAAATCCTAAGGAGTATTTGGATAAGTCATCTTGCAATGTCAATACGTACTTATTACCGTTTTCAGTGAGGGGTAAGGGCCCTACAATATCGAGGAAAATTTTATCGAGAGGTTTTTCAGAAGTTGTAGTTATTTCCATCGGTTGAACATGACGTTGTCTTGAGATTTTATTTTTTTGACAAGAGTCACAATTTAGTACGTAATTGCGTATATCCCTTTTCATGTTTTTCCAAATATATCTTTCTTTAATCTTTTTATACATACGATGATATCCTGGGTGTCCAGAATGTGGGGTAACATGAAATTCTTTTAAAATGTTCGGGATCTCTGCTTTGTCAGCAGTTAAACGTTCGTTATTACAAATGGTAATTATGATGTTAGTGTTGGCAAATAAGAAGTTTATCATTAATTTTATTTTACTGCTTTTAATATTATCACTGTTGTAATCAAATTTTGGAATGGAGATACTCATAATATTTTGATTAATAGCGATATCTTTTAACTTTGCTAAGGCTTGAAAAATATGTGGATAACTAGGTTTATCCCAAAAATGTTCCTTAATAATTAAATGAAATATTTTATATTTGTTAAAATCTGAATAAAGTACGTCGCTGATTAGAGATTTAGTTTTATTAATTTCCGAGTAATTAGTAATTTTATTTTTAATGGTTTCAGATAAAGGATTGAAAAATTCCTTGTCATTAGAAATGAAATGACATATGTTGTCTTGTCGTGACAGAATATTTTCTCCAGATTCTGAAATATTTGTGTTTTCAGAAATATTATTAATGTAATGGTTTTTTATAAAATCTTCATATGAATTGGGATTAGGATTGATTTGAATTGAAAGAATTTGGTTGTGGTCTATACGAGATAGTGAATCTGCATGAGTTATATATTTACCGGGTTTGTGGATAATAGTATAATCATACTCTTCTAGTTTTAATCTCCAACGTAGGAGTCTAGAACCTGGATCTTTAACGTTAAATAGCCAAACAAGGGGTTTATGATCAGTTATAATGTTGAATTTTACACCGTAAATGTAAGGTCTGAAATGCTTTACTGCATAAATAATGGATAATAATTCTCTTTCAGTAGTTGAGTAATTGGATTCTGCTTTATTGAGAGCTCGTGATGCATATGCAATTGGTAAGTCGTTAGGTATCTCGCCTTGCGATAACACAGCACCAATAGAATAATTACTACTGTCAGTGGTAACGTTAAATGTCTTGTTGAAATCTGGATACTGTAATATTGGTTCTGAAATTATATGATTACGTAATTTATCAAAAGAATCTTGTTGTTCCTTGGACCAAAGAAATTGAGTATTCATTTTTAAAAGATTTGTCAAGGGTTTTGCTTCTTTACTGAAGTTTTTGATGAATTTTCTATAGAACCCTACAAGTCCTAGAAATGATTTGATATCTTTCTGATTCTTTGGAACTGGGTAATTTTTCACAATGGATATCTTATTTGGATCTGGTTTTACACCGTCGTTTGTTATTATATGTCCAAGATAAGCAACCTCCTTTCTCATAAACTCACATTTGTCGGGTTGAAGTTTTAAATTGTGTTCTCTCAGACGAACGAAGATATCTCTAAGTTTTATGCAATGATTTTCTATGGTATCCGCGTAAACAACTATATCATCGATATACACGAAGCATTTTATGCCTATAAGTCCTGATAGAACGTTATTCATCAGTCTTTGGAACGTGGCTGGAGCACATTTCAATCCAAAAGGCATCCTAGAATATTCATAGTGACCGAAGGGAGTAGAGAATGCGGTTAGTTCGCAATCTGAAGATCTTAATTTAATTTGGTGAAAACCTGACGCTAAGTCGAGAGTTGTAAAATATTTTGAGTGACCTAATTGATCTAGTATATCGTTAATATTAGGGAGCGGATATGCATCTCCTATAGTAATGTTATTTAACCGTCTGTAGTCGATAACGATTCGCCATTTCGTTTTTCCACTAGCATCTTGCTTTTTTGGAACTACCCATAGTGGTGATGACCATGGAGATATAGATTCTCTTATAATATTTTGATCTAACATTTTGTTAATTTGAGTTTTGACTTCGTTTTTATGCACTTCGGGATATCTGTAAGTTTTGACAGCAATAGGAATGTCTGAATTTACGTTTATTTCATGTTGAATGGCAGAGGTACTTGAGAGGTTGTCTCCCTCTACGTAAAATACGTCGTTGTATTCTTTGCAAATGGATAAAAGAGATGTTTTTTCTTCGTTATTAAGGTGATCAATGCGCAAGGATGGCAATAGATGAGAATTTCTATCAGATGAGTTAGAATGCGTTGTGTGTAATATACGATTTTGCTTTGATTTTTGATTTGATTTGAATTTGTTTTTAATAGTTTCTCCATTATTATGTGACAATAATCTAGCTTTTGTTTCATCAAAAGGCTCAAGTGTTAGGTTCATTTCGTAAACTTTTGCGATTTTTTCCGTGGTATTAAGAATGGTTGTAAATGCTTTTTTGTTTTCATTGACCTTTGCTATGGATCTACATAAATAAACGCCTTCTAGGAGTTCCATTTCAGGTACCAAACCTTCGGAAATTTCAGGATTTTGTACATTGAATTCAATAATTGTTTCCGTCCTTGGTTTTATCGTAAAATAATTTTCTGTAGAGTTACTTGAATTATTCTGATTTGGGTAAGAGTTTGTATAATGTGGGAGATTAGAGCTGTGATACAATGGAATATCACACTCATGAAATTGCAGGGAATTTGATTGAAAATTGATTTTTGCTTTTACTTTTCGTAAAAAATCGTTTCCTATTAATCCATCTAGTGGAACATTGGTATTTTCCGGAATAACATGCATATTGTGATAATAATCTTTATCGCAAATAGTAAGTTTTAAATTTATAGTGCCGATAGTTTGCGTTATATTATTAGATTGATTTATTCCATTTAATTGAAGTTTTACAGTTTCATCAATAGGAATATCATTTTCTTGAATTGAAGATAATTTAATTAAGGAAATGTCTGCACCGGTATCGATTAACATACTTAGGACTTTAGAAAATCGTGAACATGAACTTTTTACTTTAACATAAGACGTTGTATCTAGATTTAGAATTCTACCCTTGCTATGTTTATGCTCCGACGATGGGTAGGTATCGCGGGCGATTTGGAGTTTAAAGAGTTCGAATCAGTGTTTGAATTATAGTTGGAATTAGAATGTTGTCGCATTTTATTATTGTATTCTCTCTTCCGACATTCTGATATAATGTGACCTGATTTTTTACAATAATTACAAATTTTTTCATGGTGAGAACTTGAATTGTCGCTTTTGGAGTTATAATTATTTGAGTTATAATTATTTCGGTTGGTTTTTGATTGAAAATGATTAACTTGATGATTTGAATTATCACGTAATTTAAAGCAATTTAATGAGTTGTGTCCTGATTTTTTACAATAACTACAGTTATTTTTTATTTGCGTGGTTGATTGATGCATTTCACGATATTGAACTAATTTTTCTTCGTTAACAGCATGGAATGATGCTTCTTCAAAAGTTTTTGGATTTTGACTACGTATGCAAGCGGATATTGATGGTTTTACGCCAATTAAAAATTGATTCAAAGCCATTTTCCTAATAAGTTCTATTTGACCTTTACGTGTTTCATCGTTACAGTCGGCAAGGACTGCTCTTAGTAATGATGAATACGTTTTTTCAATCCTTTGCGTAAAATTAGTAACAGATTCATCTCTGTGTTGGATACATGATTGTAATTCTAGCTGTATTTGTGAAAATAGTTTATTTTCTGCAAAATTTTCGGATAAGAAGTCCCTTAAGTCAGGCCAAGTTTTAAGATGTCTGCTGGATATAATTAGACTAGCTTTTCCCGATATTCTACTTTTTATGAATTTCAATAAAAATGTTTTTTGATTTTCGTTAACTGACGTCCAGGCGTCATTGCAACTTTCAATGAATGTATGCAAATCCCTTTTATGATTACCATCAAATTCAGATATTAATTTAACAACTAAGTCTAAAGATATGTTATTGGACTGTGATGTTATTGCTTCTGGTTTTGCCATTTTATTTAAATATACTTAATTTTAGATATTAAATTGGAAAAGATTGGACATGAATTTGTAATCGAGTTATAAATTGATGTATAAAATATTACAAAAATTAGAATTAGAATAAGAATTAATTAGAAAATTAGAATAAGAATTAATTAGAAAATTAGAATTAGAAATAATGATGAGTGGTGGACTTCTTTTCTTCTGCTTGGATGGAGTCCAACGGTGAAAATCGACAAACACTTACAGTAGAATCGCCTTCATGCTGATGACTGGATCGGCTGGTGACGATCTCCCTTTGAAGATCCTCGGCAGCAGTGTGATGGCACCCGGGGACAGAATCCTCCGCGATCTTCCTCTCGGCAGCAATGTGATGGACCGGGGGACAGAATCCTCCGCTTCCAATCCTTCACGTACACGGTACGGTGATGAGCAATACTATGTGGTGGACACTCGGGGGACAGAATCCTCCAACTTGTCTTCAACAATTGGTTTGACAATGATGGGCTGACAGGACAGCTTGTACTATGGAATATAAAATCCCACTTTCTTCTGACACCAGAAATACTTTGTTAAGGTCCCGAAAGGAAAAGCCTTAAAAAGTTTTATTATTTATTTATTCACTTTTTTACAATATGTTGAACAGTTATAAATAGGCCTTAGTGTTCTAAGTTCTAACACGGCGTATAAATACAATCCTTACAAAAGTCTGGAATACCACTGACGAACAATGGTGAAATGTTTTATTATATATGTTATGTATTTAATATTGATTAGGAATAAGTATGGGTCTAAACAAATAAAAGCTTATGGAAAGTTACTCGTTAATATGAAGTCTATTAATATGAATATTTGATTAGTTCTGATAGTGACAATTACTTAAAAGAAGATATTGGATGTTGTTCTGTTGATATCTAAATAAACATCCGATATGCAATGGAAAGTCACAACTTTAGAATGGGAGATTGATAAGTATGCAAATAGCTATGTTTAAATGTGAAATTGATAGTTGGGTACATAACAAGATAACAGTCAAAATACATCCACAACGGGAACGTTCCCACGCTATGAGCTATGGCTCCTCGTGTAATTAACAGCCTTATAATTTATAATGGATGAAGCGGAGAGAGAAATCAGAAACCTCCACGTTTGTACAAAATGAGTTCAGTAAATGAATAATAGTGCAAATTTTCACAGTACGCAAACCAAAAATAGAGCTTGTTTGTTTCCTCTATGTTAATAAATTAATAATAGATGGCAGCACGCCACCGGTTTATGCGCTTTTTATATTTTGAAATAATAATGTTAATATTATTATGATTAGGGGAGTCAGTGAATTACGAATTGTACGAGTGAAGTCAGTGAATGGTTAAGTATCGTTTCGTTGATAAATTGCGCACGCAGTAATTGTAGGTAGGCACTAGAGAAAAATCATTGGTAGATTGATGCAGGATACGTAGAAAATGCTTTTAACAAGGTTAGCTCAACGAGAAGGTAGATTTTTGGCCAATAGAGCATTTTCTAAAAAATCGTGACGTAGCTTGAAGTCCATATTTCACTTTGGAGTTTTGAATTACAAAAGCTAGTGGCAGTTTTTTACTTCAAACTACGTCACGCGTTCGAAATTTCAAAAACAGGCCGACGAGTTTTTTTCTACCTTGAGTAAGAGGGTTAAGTATATAAGTGTGCATATCTATCCATAGAAAAAAGAATATAACACTAGAAGTACCTTCAATAGAGACAAATGTTCCATTTAGCCCAATCCCCAGCGTTCCGTCTCCCTTACGCACTCGCCTGAAATCGTAAATCTCATCCATCAGAACTTCGAAAACACAGTTTTGTACGTAAATACACGTCCAATTTGGGTCTATATTTGGGCCACGAAACACACCCACAAGGCACTTGTGTTATTCTTTATTCCGTGTACCTACCTAACTAGCATTTCATAAAAAATGATAGTTTCTCTTGGGGCCAATTAATTGTCTGCTTTTAAATAAAAATGTTCATATTACGGGTATTAGGTATTAGGTACTCTATAATTTATTTCTTTATCCTCTATTGGGTACTATGGCTTATACAAATTAATACTCTTTAGGGCCGTTGGCCGTGGTCATCAAGCTGCGGCCCGCGGGCCGCCTGCGGCACGGGCAGATATTTGTGCGACTCGCGACATAGCAAACAATTTTACTTAAATTCACCATTATATTTTGTGTATACAATTATTTTATATAGTCGCTAAAATAAAAAATAAAATCTCTGTGGAGCTTCATTTTCGAAAATGAGTTTCTTGAAAAACAAATACCTACCGCAATCGCCTTTCTACTTATGTATTTAGAAGACGCAATGAGGATTGCATGTAGTCCACATCCATTCAAATAATGGTGGGCCTGCGTTGCCAATGTACATTTATTTATTTATTGTTTGAAACATTTAAGAGTGTTAACAATTATTACGATAATAATAATAGCCGTTGGGGTGTAAACAGATATTAACACTCCAATTAGAAATATTCACAGCACGAGTAATCAATGTTTAGTTGTTACTAGACGGAAATGCTTGTAGTGATAATGATAATCAAAATGAATTTTGATTACCATTATTTCAATTTCATTTTTTTTAATTAAATACATGTAGGATTACGAAGGATTTTTAAAATTAAATAAAAGTAAAATTACGAAGGTTTTTTTTAAATATTTATATTGAGGGATCAGTAGGATTTATCGGTCCAGTTAGGAGTTCTATCGAGCCAAACCCTCCAATATGAAAATATCTGGAGTCGGTGAATTATTTTCCCAGAGGTGCAATTATCTTTTTCTGATTTTTCTGTTTCCAGATTTTCGATTGAGTTTCGCTCATAGTGTCTTCATTTAATTAAATATTACAATTTGAGGTTTTACTCATAAAAGTTAATATAAAAAATAATAAAATTATTTTCCCATTTGGTCTCTGGTAGGTTGACATGTTGTTCTTGTATTGTTTTGTATTTATTATACTTATATAGTGCAATTGCTTAGCGTGGATTGACTAGATGATCATTTGTGGAAAAGTGCGTGGAAGAGTTAAGTTTTTCCTGTGGGGAAGATTTAACCCGGACATAAAGTCAAAAGAATAATAAAAATAAAACATAGTAGGTAGTCAATATTAGCAGTGTCACTAGTGATATAACATCCAATTCATAAATGTGCGCCCCCAGTGCCCTAGTTATTTATACCTCACCAGAAAAGTGTGCCTTTGACCAGAAAAGTGTGACGACCTCTACTTTAGGGTGTAACCATCATTTTAAGATGAAGCTTTACGTGAAATCCTATTTAGATACTATTTAGATTCATCTTTACGACGAATCGGTTTACATTATGAACATCAACAAATATGCTACGGATAAATTGAAGCTTTTACTAGCTTTTCTATGTATTGGAATTATAATAAAATTATTATTTACATAACAAAAAATGTAAGCGTAAACCTTTAAAAAAATGTTTTTCATGGCTTAACTATGAAGTAACATAAGAAACAATTTTTTTTAAATACCCCTTTATGGCTAAGACTATTTTTGAGGTTTTGTATGTTCTAACTTTTTTCATTCTTATAAAATTATGCACAAAATAAGTAAAAACCACTTGCCTCGAGCAAATACAACGCGCGATTTTAAATTTTGTAGGCATGAGAATCGAAATATTTCTAGTGTTTATATTCTTCTTAACGCCGTGCCAATTTCGTGTGGGTTTTATAAATAATAAACTTTGTCTATTGTGATGTTATTTCAGTATGCTTACGTGAGTTACTCCACTAAACATTTCAAAAATACATACGTTTCCAATCTCTCTGATTCGTCATTAACGATAGCATTGCCTATCTGCGTATGGATTGATTCTTATCAGTGAGCGATTAGCAAGACATGGTTACTCTATGCTACGGACACACTTGCTCATTAGAAGCCAAAGAGCGTGCTACGTGGTACTGGCACACACGCTCATTAACAAGCCGGCTTATGAGCATGCTCATTAATGAGTACGTTCATCGACTGTACATATTTGCTCATAAATGAGCAGGCTTGGTTTGAGTTTTTTCATGAATGAGCATGCTCGAAGCCAACCATCGAACATGCATTCACCCACTCCTTTCGTCCAGAAACAAACAAGCTAAATGAGCCCCCCCCAAACGCTTTCTTGTTCCCTTGATCTTGTTCCCTTCCCTAAACAAGGCTTTAAGGCACCAGAAAGGCTATTCCCTAAAATTTGTGATAAGAGATCGTTCTCCCGCGAGAAGTGCTACCAGATTTGTGTGATTTTCCTACGGCTGTTAAATGAATAAATAACCATGCATACTTGCAGGAATTCGTGTTTAAAACGACCCAAACTAAATATACGTGACAGCTCGCAGCTGAAATTTTGACATCGGCCGATAGAAAAAGCGAATAACAACCGTAGAAAATCCACAAATCTGACAGCCCTTCTCGCGGGATAACGATCTCTTATCACAAATTTTAGGGAATTTATTTCATTTGTTAATAATGCTCTCACCAAATGTTTTAAGGAAATTCGTAAAATTGACGGAGACAGTTTGTATGTTGAATTATCCTTCAATAAAACTTTGAACACAATTTTCTCGAAACTACGTTTTTTAACGTGCACTATGGCACTATGGCACCACGTAAGGATTTTTTTATAAATTTTCTTTTTTTTATAACGATAAAATTTTTCCATAAAATATCGAAAATAAAATTCGCTGGTCGGCCACTTTTTTATATTTTTTAGATATCAAAATCCCCTACGTGGTGCCATAGACACTGGATATTCCAACAGCTTAAGATTTGGTGCATGCAAATCGGATGTATAATATGTTTAAATATGTTGTCACTCGGGTTGAAAAACGTGTTAAAAAAGTTTCGAGAAAAACGCGTTCAAAGTTCTGGATCGTAGTATTTGTTAACTTTTTAATTGTTAGTCTAAAATTCATATCAATATTTACACCCTCTGCAATCCCCTTGAGGTAAACGCGCCAGAAAAAAATAGACGCTAATGCCCCACTGATTTTTAAAGATATATCTGTAACAGTATGTGATTTTCAATTATATGTCTAATGAATATTCCGACTAACCTATTTTAAATCAAATCAACTGAGTAACAATATTCCCAGATTGAACTTTTTTTTAATTTAAAAATAAATGGACGCATTTACCTCAAGGTGGGGGGAATGCGCCTTAAATGAATCACCTAACTAAAATCTATCTATCTATAAATCTAATGAATCACTTAACGAATCACATCTTCAGTTTGTTCGCAATAGTTGAATATTAAAAAAACGTTATTTTTTAGTATAGTAAAGATAACGCGCTGTAATTTGAACTTGAAAATGAGCATTCTAAATTCGTAATGCATTTACCCCGTTAAACTTATGTAGGTTTAACACCATCTCTTTTTCAGACCGATTCCCTTATAGAGACCAAACACAAAATTTTTCGCTTTACGCCATCGCTATTTTCATCTCTATTTTCATATCTGCGATTTCAGTAAAGTTGGCATCACAGCAAACGTGATTCACGTGTTGTTTGCAGTGATCCTAATTGAAATCGTAAATATGAAAATAGAGATGAAAATAGCGATCGCGTACAGCGAAAAATTTTGTCTTTGGTCTCTATACGGGAATCGGGCTGAAAAAAGAGATGGTGTAAAACCTACATTACACATGATTGTCGTTTTCACTAAAATAACTGCGACAGACAATGCCTATTTACTTTCTAAAATATAAATCAGAATTTGATTTTGATGTATTAATATTGTAGTATGTTTTAATTTCTTCACTAAGGTGCAATTACGATTTTTTATTATTTCCCTGTACAATATAATTATGTAATTTTCTTACTTTCCCCTATTAGAAGTATCACTAAAAATACATTTTTTTCGGCCACTTTCGGCATTTTTTTTGCTATATGGTATAATAAAAGTGACAGAATTTCTATTTTAAACATAAAACAATAATGTTTTTCACTCATTATATATTTATTTATTGTTTATTAACGCCCATTTAGGGTCTTTTGCACATGAATAGTAACAATTATACAGTATTTATTTTAAACTACTAAAATGCCTCAGTAACAATATTTTGTATTTGGTAATAAATTGAAAATCTCCACTGACGATATTGGCCACTTTACACGATGAAGGTTTTCAGTCCGATTGTGGAATCGGGTTGAAAAACGGCTTGTGCTCTATTTTCGGTTGGTAGTGGTTACGATACGGTTGGTAATAGCGGCATTTTTGACATCTGTCATGTTCGTCTACATTTTTATAAGGCGGATAATGGACGGATAGACACGGGATTTTGAAAGCTATTGCTTTGGCATCGACGGCAGTTTGCGCTGCGGTGATTTAAGAAAGGCGAATGACTCGCAGAATAGATAGGAAGTTGTGGAGAGAATCGTGGCTTCTCCGTTATCACGAACACGGCGCGCTAAATATCCTGGAAACAATGAACTTCGTAATACAGATCCGGTGTATTTCAGAAATTATGTGAGAATGCCAGAGGCGCAATTTCAGAAACTATTGGCGATGGTTTCTCCTCTAATCAATCGCCAAGATACCTTGATGAGAAAGGCAATTTCGCCAAGGCACAGGTACCTATAAAATCTGTATATTATTTATTGTCATTGTCATAATTGTGCCTCTCAACTTTCTCAAACCAGAGAAGCATCTATTGCTTGAAAAGTATAAATACAGTACAATCTCACTAATCCGGCACTATTAAAAACCAGAGGGTGCCGGATTATTGGAATGTTTGGATTACTGGATTATATAGAGAAAAAAATGATAATAAAAAAAACAAAGCATTTCATAATGAGAATATAATGTATGTACATATTTGTGTCCTTGTTTGACAGGTTTTATTAACTGTAACATTCTCGAAATTACATAGTTTTAAAATACTCCTTGATTGAGGTCTGCTTTTGTGCAACTTGTAGTCCTTGCAAAACCTTTTCTCGCATTTTTCGAAGAACTATAATATCTTTATTTCATATGCCGTTTTTTTCTGCCCATGTTATGCATGTATTGCGGGAGGCGCGGGCGGAGGGTGCCGGATTATTGGACATATTGGTCTATTGAAGTGCTGGCTTAGTGATATTGTACTGTATATATTTATTTCCTTGGCCCATTTATGAAAGGTACTTACCCATTCTTATTATTTTCAGATTAGCTCTAACATTACGTTACTTGGCAACAGGAGAAACGTATAGGAGCCTTATGTACGCCACCAGGATTCATGAATCTACTATTAGTAAAATTGTTCCCGAAGTGTGTGCTGCGTTGTATGCCGTTTTAAAGGAAGATTACTTAAAGGTAAAATTTGTCATTATTATAGTTAATATTCATTCTATAATATTATGTGTAAAATTAATGTTATGAATATTATTTAACATTTCAGATACCTTCGACTGAAGATGAATGGTTGGAGATTGCGGAACAATTTAACAAAAAATGGAATTTTCCAAATTGTTTGGGTGCACTAGATGGTAAGCATATTGTCTTTAGGGCCAAAAGATGCGATGGATCTTATTATTTCAATTATAAAGGCCAACACAGTGTTGTTTTAATGGCATTAGTAGATGCCAATTACTAATTTTTATATCTAGATGTTGGCGCCAATGGTCGCAATAACGATGGAGGGGTATACCGTCAAAGCTCGTTGAATCGTGCTATAACAAATGACACATTGAATATTCCTCATGACAGGTGTTTACCTGGAAGTGAAGCTTGCCCTATGCCTTTTGTAATAGTTGCAGATGATGCATTTCCCTTATCTGACAATATTATGAAACCATGCGCGCAGAAGGGTTTGACCCCTGAAAAACGTATTTTCAATTACCGTCTAAGCAGGGCAAGACGTGTGGTTGAAAATGCCTTTGGGATTTTGGCCAACAAATTTAGAATTCTCCTAGCTCCAATCAACCTCGGCGTGGATAAAGTTGAATGCATTACGTTGACAGTGTGTGCGCTTCACAATTTTCTACTTGAGGAGAAAATAGCAGAATGCGTGGAAATCGACAGAGCGAGAGCACCAACCTTAGGATCAATTGTTGAACGCCAGGCAGGAAACAGACCTCCAGCAAGTGCTTCACACTTCCGGGATCTTTTCAAAGATTACTTTATGAGCGATGCCGGAGCTGTTCCCTGGCAATATGACGTTGAATAACAACTAAGGTTGGTGATCTCGCTCCATCAATTTCCTGCTATTTTATCTTCTGTGAAGCACAAACGAAATGGATTAAACTTTATCCATACTGAGTTTGTTTGCCAAAATTCTAAAGGCATTTTCAACCATGCATTGTACCCTGCTTAGACGACAAAAGAAAATGCACTTTTCAGGGATCATTATTTTGCACATATGGTTTCATAATATTATTAGACAAGGAAAAATGTCTCATCTGCAGCTATTACAAACGGCACAGGGCAGGATTCACTTCCAGGTGAACACATCTGTCTGTGGAATGTTTAATGCACCATTTGTTATAGCATGATTCAGTGAACATTGATGGTATACCCCACTATTGCGACATTGTGACCATTGGTGCCAATAATAAGTTTTTAGATTTTAACGGCCAAAGGTATTTTCGTTATATGTTTTTGGGGTGTTATGCCGTGTTGCCCTACCTCCTTACTTAACGCTGTCCGAAACATTGGCTAAAGAAGGAGGTAACGCAACACGGCATAACACCCCAAAAAAAAATAACGAAAATTGGTGCCAATGTCTAAATACAAAAATTTATAATTAGCCTCTACTAAATCCCATTAAAACAATGCTGTGTTGGCCTAATTGATATAACTAGTGGTCGCCCAGCGGTCTAAATTCAACCATAATTAATTGAAATTTAATGTATTTTTTATGCATAATTTAAAAAAATTATTAGCATTCTGCACTCCTTCTCTATATAAACTATAATGGTGCGAAATTTCATACTCCTCTATCTGCGCAATTTTTGTAAAATGGGGGTACAAAGTTTTTGCTTCACTTATTAATATAATAACTAATAAGAGCTATCACATATTTTGGCCCTGAAGACAAATGCTTGATTGCTGTTAACATTGATGGCATATCACCATATAAATCACCTGTATTGCCCCAAAATTGTTCAATTCCATCAACACGAGTCAAAATCTGAATGTATATAAGAAAAATGTTAAAAGCTGGGTAAAAAATAATTTGGAAGTGAGTAAATTTTTTCTATAATTTGTACTATCTGTTTATAACTTCCTAAAATATTACATGTCTTCCTGTATATTTATATTTAAAACGAGGTAATATATATACATGTAAATATGAACAAGTGTATGTACTTATATGGGTGTATACTAATTTTAAGAAAATTCTCAGTAACTCCTGTAAAATGTAGAATCCTGTAATTCTTTTAAATCATCTTGATCATTATATTTACTATGTACAGATATTTTAAAATTCTATTTTAACTGCCACTGTCTAATATAAACATAATATAATACCCAAGCACAGGCTTCGCTTTTGTGGGATCTTTTTTTGCTACTATTTTATATCATTATGTATGTACCTATTCCGATGTATCAAAAAAATAAAAAAAATTCATTGCTATGAGTGGCATACTCATAACAATGAATTTTTTTCATATGTTCATAATGTTTTGTATATTTTCAATAATGTTCATGTCCTAATGTTTACAAATGTTCTAAAATTATTCAACACAATAAGAAATGTTAATGCTTGCCGTATATTGTCAAATAACTTGTTCATACTTTTTACGCGGTGTCAAGATAATAACTACATACAACCCACCGTAAACCAAGTCAAATTATGAGGTTTTTTCCGAATAATTAATCCAATAATTTTTCATTATTCCATTGGTAATATTTATGTACTGGAAATTAATGAGTTGGGCATATTATGGTTTTAGTTCAACAATAAAAGCTGGCTTCTTTACGTTTTTTGTCATTGAATAGAGCTGATTTATATAGAGTAATTGTTTAACTCTGTGTGTGCAAAAGAGCTTCGATAAAAAGGCTAATAAAATTTTTAAAATTCTCTTTCTTTCTCGTTATTTTCATGAATATATTGTATTGTTTTATGTATAATTGTAAAAGCCCTAATTCCAAGAGATTTCTTATTAGTGGTGAAACAAAGTTTTAATAAATACTTTTCTGAAATGAACGAGTTTACCACCCAGTGGGTACCTATTGAACTATATATTTTTAAAATTTAGCACCTAATAAAAAAAAAAAATTATAACCTTTTTTTATACATTTATTTTATAATACACAGACATTTTCATTGGGTAATTTAATTTGCTAATCTCCGAAAAGCAAATAATTCCAATCGAATGTGTCAATTATTAGATAAATTCATTACTTTTCTACTGTTTTTAAATCTTGCCTCATATTATATTACATTACGATGTATGTTAAAAATCGATATATCCTTATTTTTGTTTTTATTTGGTTTTTACCATATATGTATAACGTTGTAGGCATATAAGTTCCTGTAAACTTGCTTTTATCTTACTTTATATTAACTAGTTCAGATCTTATTATATAAAATCAATATCCATCACAGCTTTAGTATTTTTCTTATTTGTATGAGTTTTATTACAGGTACTTATATGTTTTGCTGTTACGCTATGTATGTCACTGCTATATAAATTTTCTCATACTTGATATACTGTTTTTATACTCACATACTGTAACTCCATAAATGTAGAATTCCTTGTAAAAGCGCAATAAGGTGTTAATAAATTAAAAGTTTTAGGTTAGATAAAGTATGCTTTAAAGTTCCTTTGAGGGTGATAAATATCGCTATGGAAACTTTGTGGATTGAACTCCAAATACAGTATTGTTACTATGCGTCCTTCAGTAAAGTTGTTGCATTGATACAGGATATTGTCATGAATTGCAGTATTGTGAATGTTATTTGTATTGTAAAAAAATAAAAGAAAAAGTTCATAACGACTCAGACTATATTAATTACCAATTTATAAAGATACATAAATGTACAAAAATAAATAAAATTGTTATTGTTTTTCTAAAAATTTCAAAGGGCCTCCCTCAGTGAAAACTTGGAACACTTTGCTTCTTGTTTCCAATGCCAAGTATCAATCTTTTTCAATTTCATTCAAGATACTCTCAACAAATGTTGCAAAAGTTGTGTTTGTTACATTCTGTAGTAAGAGAACCTACTGACGTGGAAACGATGGGGTGCTTAGCACCCGATCAGCTATAGATGGTCTACGATTATGTTGTTCTACGTGATCTGATAATCAAAGTTCGCCGAAACCTAAAAAAAAGATTAATATTTTTACTATTTCCAACAAGTGTTGCATCAGGCATACCTCAGATTGTGATAATACTGTGTAAATGCATAATAAGAATTCAATTAAAATTACCAGAATCTTTATGCTGCTATTTTTAGCCAGAGCTGGTCTAGGATTATGTTATATGTTATATGGCATCTGTTAATCTACGTTCCGCCTGATTCCTAAAAAAGATTACAAATTGTTAATAAATTACAAAAATTTCATCAACCCCGGATAGTGATAATACTATGTATGTATAAAAGGCTGAAAAGGTTTACAGTGAGAAATAAATTAAGTGGAAAAAAGTTTTAAGATGTTTTATTAAATATATATTGATTTTTTTTACATTAGTTGTGCACAGGAGTCCCTGTTAAGGAAAAAAATTATTTCCCTCAGGGCCTGCGTCATCTGTGGGGATGCTGTGTGGAGACTCTTTTTAGGGAAACGAAGGCGAGGAAGTAGTGGGAAGGAAAAAGGTATGAAGAGTGTCAGTGTGACGAACGTATGAATAAATCCCTCCCACTGCAGGCAAGGCAATGCTCCCAGAGTCTAGCTGGAGAGGCCTACAGGACTTCCTCAACCAGTCTCTCCTGATCGGGCCAGCTATGCAGTTGGTTGGCAGACGCATCTGCCGCCAAGATCCAAACAAACCTCACCCCATGAATCCGAGCACCCTTGCTAAGTCACCAAACATAGCGATCCACTTGGAACGACCAATGGCAGAGGTGATGGTAATCCAATAAATGGTTCCCGGGGCGGCGGTACCCATACCCGCATCACAACATTTAATTTTTTTATTTTTTATTTTTTATTAATCTATAAACATAAGGGTTTTACATAGGGTTTAATTGATGCCTGTCTCACTAGGATTTACCTGTGTTGAGACAGGCTTAGAGGTTCATATTTAAAATTACAAGAATATTTTAAGTAACATACAAATTCAATTGAATACTATAAAAATGGAAAGGTGATTGGAAGTGTGGGTTCACTTTAAAGAGAGTTATGTAAATGTAGGAAGAGATGATGTACAGTAAATGATGATGTATAGTAAATCCTGTCAAATCTATTTATGGGATTGATTAATTAATTTGACATGATTCTATTTTTAAGTTATTTTACATGGATTAGGTCGTATGCAAATTGTTTACTGTCTATTAATGATTTACTTTACAGATGTTTGCAGTAGTGTGGCGTCCAATACTAACAATCCATTTCTTTACGTCTTGTTTGAATTTAGTCAAGGATTCAGTATGTCTGATTGTAGCTGGTAGTGTATTGTATAGTTTGCAAGCTATGTATTTGAAGTGTCTTTGTCCAAAGGTAGTTTTGGAAAAAGGAGTTTGGAGAAGTTCTTTGTTTTTGGCTCGGGTATTGTGCGTTGTTTGTGTTGTTTTGTATGATGTTTTGTTGTTTTTGTGTAAATTAACTAATATGGATCTTGCGTAGAGTTGTTTAATGTCCATAACGTTGAAAGTATTGAAGATCGTATCAGTGCTGGTAGTAAGAGGCAGTTTAAGAATAATTTTTATGATAAGTTTTTGTGCTTTAATGATGGGGTCGAGGGCACTGGAATAAGCATTACCCCAAGCTAAAATTCCGTATTCGATGTGAGATTGGCATAGTGAGAAGTACACTGTTTTTAAAAGTTTTAAGTCAAGGAAGTTGCGTGTTTGTTTGAAAAAGTATATAGATTTGCGGATTTTGTTTGTAGTGTTATGTATATGTTGCTTCCAATTTAGGTGTGTATCAAAGGTTAATCCTAAATATTTGATAATGTTTACTTGTTCTAGGCATGGGCAGTCACAATTCCGGTTTAAAGATGTATTTTTACATTTGTGTATTTTTAATGGAGGGATTAGGTTTGACTTAGGAATATTGGAGAGACTAGACAGTAAGTAATTTGTTTTCTGTACATTTAGCGTTAATGTGTTCGAGTCAAGCCAAAATTTTAATATTATTGTGATAATGCTGTTCAAATGCACAACAAAAATTCAATTAAAATGAGCAGAATACGTACATATGTTGTTGTGTGGCTGTGTGGCTTTCTGGCCGCAGTTGGTTTAGGATTGTGATGGTCCATTGCTGTTGGCTTATGTTCCATCGAATCCTGAAAAAAGATTAAAAGCGTTGACATGACTAAGAGAGTTGCAGAGTAACTAACCATCACCGTTTCTCTGCAGGGGTAGGCAGAGAGGACGGACCGCCAAACAACTCGGTCTTGATACACACTACTTGCCTCATGGTAGAGCCATGTCTTTCTCGGGCATCCCCGACCACTTCTACCATTCACATTTGCGCCATATATTCTTCTTAAACTCCTTTCCTCATTCATTCGCTTTACATACTTTCTTAATGTTACTCATTACATTACGCTTACATCAGCCTTGCATTCTTTGCGGATCTCCACTTTTCTTACATTCCCAGGGATCTCATTTCCACAGCTTTCAGTCTACTTACATCCTTCCTCTGCCAGTTCCATGTCTCTCTGCCATACATCAGGGCAAGTACCAGCACTCCATTGTGAACTGCTAGCTTCGCTTCTTTGACTTTGAACGATTTATTGTTAGCACCAACGGTGTTCAGTCCTCCATTAATGGAGTTATCTGCATTTACCCACCTCTCGTAAACATACTTCCAAGATATACAAACTCATCCACCTACTACATTGAGCACTGTTTTCATTCTCTCTCTTTCAACTTTAAACTTACTTACATTCATCGTTAACTCATTTTTCATACATATTTGTTCATCCTAGACACGAGACACTGTAGATCTTCCATACCATTAAAAATCAGCATGGCATCATCAGCATACGACGGGCAACATACTTTCAGATTACTCAATTAGAGTAGATCTTGACAATACTGTTTAACCAACTCAGCCTAGAGTAGATCGTGATAATACTGTTTAAATGCATGTACTTCATTCATGTTCATTAAATATATAATAATAATTTAAATTCCCAGATAATCTCACTGCCATTGTAAATCAGGCACTGCAAATTTGACTCAATTTCCATCTCTATGTTGGAGGTCGTCGCCTTAAATTTAATGTGGTCCCTCAGGAATGCAAACTTTTCAATGTAACAAATGGATGGCACGTATACCTGCAACATAAAGCGATTACTCTATAGATATTACAAAAACATATATTTACTTACTACTGTTGCAGGATGACGATAAGTCCATTGATTGCTCTTGAGTATTGTGACAGAATACTATGATTTCTATAGCACTGCCCACTATTACCTCTGTTAAAGGGAATTTTCCACAATCATGGAAAACTTCCATATTTAACATGAGTGCCCCAAAATAATAAATGCAAAAAGTAAATATAAAAAAGATAAAAACCGTGCAACGCCAACTCATTATTTTAAGTGTGTGTCTACAATATCCTGTTATTTATTTATAACTTAAAAAATAAAATATAAACAGATTATATGTTTAAAAATATTAATAGTTCAGTTCATCGCTATCCTACGAGAAACTGCAACAATTTTAGACTTCCTAAAACAAATTTAGCGGGAACACAAAACAAAATTCATTATAAGGGTTTTACAGTATTCAATGAACTCCCTGTAAATGTAAAGGAAGCTAAAAGTCTTGTAATTTTTTGAGGATTATGTCTCAACGTTGCAAGTAAATTTTTAGTATGCAGGTACTAGAATAATACTATAGATATATACTACATATAAGAAGAAAAAATTTAAAGCTGAATAAAATATAGATACTTTAAAAAAAATAATAAAATACATGTATATTGTTTTCATAATAAATGGAATACCATCAACATCAGGTATGCTTAGAATAATAAAAATCAGATTATCCAGGAAGACTTTCTATGGATATTAGAAAGCATACATTGAAACGATTGAACGCACTGGTAAAAACTAGAATATACAGAGTCATGTGTGCAATGTGCATGGCACACAAAAGTACGTAGCAAAACACAAAATGTGTAAATTCTGCGATGCACCATTACATCATAAATATACCAAACCACACACCATTACATAGAGGGAACTGTTTCCAACGATATCATTGAAATAAAAATAACAAAATTGTTACTGGTTCAGTAGATAATTATGTCTTACGAGCGCCTTATATTTGTTTTGTTTCCCAAATGTTATTTCCTTTCCCTTACTGCTTTCATTTTCTTTTCCTTTACTGTTTTTATTGTAAACACACTTTTTATTTACTATATTTCTTTTGTTACCCAAATGTTTATTTTCTTTGCATTTACGGTTTTTATTTTTATTCGAAATTCGAAAACACTTTACGTTGTATATTCGATGCTTAACTGTTTTAAAACTGTATCATATATTATAATTAGGTAAATGGAATGTTGAAATGTTTATTTTCTTTGCCTTTACTGTTTTTATTTTATTCGAAATTCGAAAACACTATACGTTGTATATTCGATGCTTAACTAATTCTAAAACTGTATCATATATTATAATTAGGTAAATGGAATTTGTCAATCTTACTTAACACTACATATATTAATCATCACGTACCTGATATATACGAAACCTATCAATTTGACTGTCGTCCTTCCTAGTTGGACAGTCAAAAGCTTCCTTGTACTGTTATTGTATTTTTATAACAAAAAATAAATAAATGGTGGTGTTGTTTGTTGCTTTCCATAAATAAACCAGTCATTTGCTTTCACAATATTTTCATATTTTGGTGTCAGCGGTTGACAGTTGTTGACAGTTGACATTTTTAAAAGGTGTTGCCATTTTATTGACGGTCCCAAAATATTATTATTTTTTCTCTATGGCAACTATGAAAACTGAAAACAAGTAGCACCAACCACGTTGTTGGTTGGTACAACTTGTTGTTTTTTCATGGTACAATCCAAAAACGGCGCTACCAACTACCAACGACGGTGGCTATAGACAAACCAATGGTTGGTGGTTCCGACATGGATGGTTTGGTGTATTTATGGTGCCGACTTTCGAAAAATTTTGGTTTTAAAGTTGGCGGTATTTTTGACATCTGACGTCTTCTGTTGTCGTTTGTTCGTATTGTAGCTATTAACGCTTCGTATTAACGCTTTTATAAGTTATAATGAATAGAAACGGGATGAGTCGCAGAGTAGATCGGAGATGGTGGACAAACGGAGATGGTGGATGGTGAGCTGCCGTCATGAGCAGCACGGCACCCTGGACGTGTTGGACAACGAACTTCGCTTTCAAGATACGGAGTTATTCAAAAATTATTTGAGAATGCCAGAGGCGCAGTTGCAAAACCTGTTGGCGATGGTTTCCCCTTTAATAAATCGTCAAGATACCATGATGAGACGTGCAATTGCCAAGGCACAGGTACCCACAAATGTATATTATTTATTGTCGTTGTCATAATTGTGTCTCTCAATAATCTCAAACTATTGTTTGAAAAGTATGTAGGTATATTTCCTTGGCCCATTTATGGCAGGTGCCCATTCTTATTATTTTCAGATTAGCTGTAACATTACAATGTTTGGCAACAGGAGAAACATATAGAAGCCTGATGTACGCCACCAGAATACATGAATCCACCACAAGCAAAATTGTTCCGGAAGTGTATACGCTGTTTTGAAGGAAGATTGTAGGTAAAATTTGTCTTTATTATGGTTAATACGCATTCTATTATTTTACTTATTGTTCTTTTGACTTTATGTCCGGGTTAAATCTTCCCCACAGGAAAAACTTAACCCTTCCCACACACTTTTTCACAAATGATCATCTAGTCAATCCACGCTATGCAATTGCACTATATAAGTATAATAAATACAAAACAATACAAGAACAACATGTCAACCTACCAGAAACCAAATGGGAAAATAATTCACCGACTCCAGATATTTTCATATCAGAGGGTTCGGCTCTATAGCACTCCTAACTGGACTGATAATCCTACTGATCCCTCAATATAAATATTTAAAAAATCTTTCGTAACCCTACATGTACTTAATATGACTGATTTTTGCATTTTTATATATAGATTCTTTGACAAATCTAATAAGCCTACATTTTGAATGAGATAACTAGGTATAATGCCAGTAGCCGAAATAACAAATGGTAATATTTTTATAGTCTGAGAATGCCAAATTCTTTTAATCTCATTTCCTAAATCAGTATATTTTCCAATATTTTCAGAAACAGATTTTTTAATATTACAGGAATTTGGAATAGCGACATCAATGATATGTTATTTTTTTTAAATTTTGTCATTTAAAACTATATCGGGTGTACAGTGGCGTGCACAGAGTTTTTGATCAGGGTAGGCAGTAGAAAAACCTATGATAAAAGTATGAATATTATTATAATATATATATATATATTCATATTAATTATAACACGAATAAATTATGATTAAAGATATTACGATAAAAGATAACGGAACAACCATTGTTTTTTAGGTTACTTAAACACACATTATTTCCTTCACTACGACAAGTTTCACAGATTAAAATGTCTTTATTTTATCAGATAATTCACAATTAAAGTACGACAAACGTTTTTGAAGAGACAATTTGCATTTATGAAATACAACTATTTGATAGAAATAGATAACAGGTATCACTGTCGACACTGATTGCCATGTGGTAATTTTATTCCAGAAAGCACTGCCTAATACTAACAAAAAAAACTCATAGCAAATTGAAAACGACATTCCAACTGTATGCTCTGTGCGTTTCGTAAACATTGATATTCATATCTTGTATGAAGTTAGCTCTACGCAGAAATAATTCCTGCTTAGGCCGCATTTTAGTGAGGCAGTCGGATGGCGCGCGTGAAGTTTCCAGTTACAGTTTATGTCATGTTTGTAGTATGCTGTTTGGTGGCGCTCGCGTTGTTTCAGTTGCTCAGCTTCTTGAAAGTGTGTATTTATTTTTAGCAATAATTTAATAAATTATAATATTATTTACATGCTTATGTTTTACAAATACGGTAGGGTAGGCAGTGCTTATGTGCCTATATGGAGTGTACGCCCCTGCGGGTGTATATATTATGTGTATAATTAATGTTATAAATATTATTTATCATTTCAGATACCTTCGACTGAAGAGGAGTGGTTGGAGATTGCCAAACAATTTCAAGAAAATGGAATTTCCCAAATTGTCTGGTTGCTCTAGATCTCTAGATGGTAAGCATCAGTGGCGGACTAAGCCCGTCAGAGGCCCGGGGCGGCAAAGCTGAATGAGGCCCCCCCCTACTTTAAGAAGTTGATGTAATTTTACAGGCTTTTTATTCAGTTCACATTTGTATGTATTAAGTGTTCATGTTTATCAGTATATCAATATGTGAAGCAAAAACTTTGTACCCATTTTTACAAAAATTGCGCAGACGGAGGAGTATGAAATTTCGCACACTTTTGTTTATATAGAGGAGTGCAGAATGCTAATATTTTTTTTAAATTATGCATAAAAAATACATTAAATCAATAAAAAAAACATTACAATTTTGGCCGAATTTCGACCATTGGGCGACCAATAGTTTAGTTAAAATCTTGCAAGTAAAATTTAAATTTGACTTACTTATTTTTGAAATTTAGCACATTAGAAAAAAAATTGTAACCTTTTTTTATACATTTATTTTATATTACAGACATTTTCGTTGGGTAATTTAATTTGCTAATCTCCGGAAAGCAAGTAATTCCAATCGAAAGTGCCAATTATTAGGTAACTTCATTAGTTTTCTCCAGTTTTTAAATCTTGACTCATATTATGTTACATTACTTATGTATGTTACGAGTCAATATTTAATATATCCTTATTTTTGTTTTTAATTGGTTTTTACCACACATGAATAACATTATAGGCAATTTTTTATAAGAAAAACTCTCTTATCATTGAAGAAGAAAATAACACTTATAATCTAAATGAAAATATGAAAGAGAACAAGACACAGAAAAAGACAATGGTCGCAACTGGGACTCGAACCCAGACCTCTCGTCTAACCGGGACGTGCGCGTTTAACCAATTTCGCTACTGCCGCCTTCTGTCAAACCGTCATATTTGTCAATTTCATATTTCAAATATTTAGAATCAACAATATTATCTACAACTAGTTTTTTTTTTTCCATATTATGGGCAACTACTCTTTTTATTGGAACAATCATTCTAAGAATTGGTTTGTTACCTGAATAGCTTCTCGGACAACTGTATCTGAATTTATTCATATGGAACTATTGACTTTATGAAAGTCTAAATGAATATTCAATTTTTTATAAGAAAAACTCTCTTTTTATAACTTTTGAAGGTTATTCCCATCAACGTAATATATCATTGAAGAAGAAGATAACACTTATAATCTAAATGAAAATATGAAAGAGAACAAGACACAGAAAAAGACAATGGTCGCAACTGGGACTCGAACCCAGACCTCTCGTCTACTTGTTCTCTTTCATATTTTCATTTAGATTATAAGTGTTATCTTCTTCTTCAATGAAACATTATAGGCATTTAAGTTCCTGTCAACTTGCTTTTATCTGTTATACTTTGTATTTACTAATTCAGATCTTATTATTTAAAATCAATACCCATCACAGTTTAAGTATTTTTCTTATTTGTTTGAGTTTTATTACAGGTACTTATGTGCTTTGCTGTTACGCAATGTGCATCACTGCTATGTGTATCTTTTCATACTTGATATACTGTTATTATACTTACTTACTGTAACTACATAAATGTAGAATTCCTTGTAAAAGCGCAATAGGGTGTTAATAAATTAATAAGTTTTAGATTAGATAAAGTATGTTTTAAAGTTCCTTTGGGGATGATAAATGGCTCTGTGGAATCTGATTGAAATCCAAATACAGTTTTGTTACTATGCGTCCTTCAGTAAAGTTGTTGCATTGATACAGGATATTGTCATGAATTGCAGTATTGTGAATGTTATTTGTATTGTAAAAAAATAAAAGAAAAAGTTCATAACGACTCAGACTATATTAATTACCAATTTATAAAGATACATAAATGTACAAAAATAAATAAAATTGTTATTGTTTTTCTAAAAATTTCAAAGGGCCTCCCTCAGTGAAAACTTGGAACACTTTGCTTCTTGTTTCCAATGCCAAGTATCAATCTTTTTCAATTTCATTCAAGATACTCTCAACAAATGTTGCAAAAGTTGTGTTTGTTACATTCTGTAGTAAGAGAACCTACTGACGTGGAAATGATGGGGTGCTTAGCACCCGATCAGCTATAGATGGTCTACGATTATGTTGTTCTACGTGATCTGATAATCAAAGTTCGCCGAAACCTAAAAAAAAGATTAATATTTTTACTATTTCCAACAAGTGTTGCATCAGGCATACCTCAGATTGTGATAATACTGTGTAAATGCATAATAAGAATTCAATTAAAATTACCAGAATCTTTACGCTGCTGGTTTTAGCCACAGCTGGTCTAGGATGATATATGGCTTCTGATAATCTACGTTCCGCCTGATTCCTAAAAAAAGATTACAAATTTTTAATAAATTACAAAAATTTCATCAACCCCGGATTGTGATAGTATAATGTTATGTGTATAAACCATAGTTGAAGGTGGCCTTAAAAGACTAAAATCGTTTACAGTCAGAAATAAATTAAGTGGAAAAAAGTTTTAAATTGTTTTAATATATATTTATTTTATTTTTATTTGTTTATCTCAAAAATGGTAAGTATAAAGTAGTACTGGTCTTCCATTAAAAGCATTTGCTTGTGGATGGAGCTTATGTATATATATATATTTTTTTTACATTAGCTCTGCACAGGAGGCCCTGTCAAGGAGGAAAATAATCCCCTCAGGGCTTGTGTCATCTGTGGGGATACTGTGTGAAAAGTCATTTTAGAGAAACGAAGGCGAGGAAGTAGTGGGAAGGAAAAAGATATGAGGGGTGTCAGTGTGATGAACGTATGAATCAATGGCAAGGCAATGCTCCGAGAGTCTAGCTGGAGAGGTCTACAGGTCTTCCTCAACCGTCTCTCCCGATCCGGCCTGCCATCCATTTGGTGGGCAGATGCATCTGCCGCCAAGATCCGAACAAACCTCACCCCATGAACCCGAACTCCCCTGCTAAGTCACCAAACGTGGCGAACCACTTGGGATGACCTATGGCAGAGGTGATGGTAATCCAATAAATGGTTCCCGGGGCGGCGGTACCCATACCCGCCTCCCAACATTTAAATATAATATTATTATGTTAATGCTGTTCAAATGCACAACAAGAATTCAATTAAGATGAGCAGAATACGTACATATGCTGTTGGGTGGCTGTCTGGCTGTCTGGCCGCAGTTGGTTTAGGATTTTGATGGTTCATTGCTGATGGCTTGTCGGCCTACGTTCCATCGAATCCTGAAAAAAGATTAAAAGCGTTGGCATGACTAAGAGCGTTGCAGAGTAACTAACCATCACCGTTTCTCTGCAGGGGTAGGCAGAGAGGACACACCGCCAAACAACTCGGTCTTGACACACACTACTACTTGCCTCATGGTAGAGCCATGTCTTCCTAAGGCATCCCCGACCTCTTCTACCATTCACATTTGCGCCATATGTTCTTCTTAAACTCCTTTCCTCATTCATTCGCTTTACATACTTTCTTAATGTTACTCATTACATTACGCTTACATCAGCCTTGCGTTCTTTGCGGATCTCCACTTTTCTTACATTTTCTACAGCTTTCAGTCTACTTACATCCTTCGTCTGCCAGATCCATGCCTCTCTGCCATACATCAGGGCAGGTACCTGCACTCCATTGTGAACTGCTAGCTTCGCTTCTTTGAACAGTTTATTGTTAGCGCCAATGGTGTTCAGTCCTCCATTAATGGAGTTATACAAACTCATCCACCTACTATATTGAGCACCGTTTTCCTACTCTCTCTTTCGTGACTTTAGACTTACTTACATTCATCTTAACTCATTCTTCATACACATTTGTTCATCCTAGACATGAGAGACTGTAGATCTTCCATACCATTGGAAATCAGCACGGCATCATCAGCACACGACGGGCAACATACTTTCAGATTACTCAATTAGAGTAGGTCGTGACATTACTTTTTGAATGCTTGTAATAAATTTTTGAAAATAATAATCAATTTCATTAAATGTACCTATTATAATAATTTAAATGACCAGTATTTTGCCGGATAATCTCACTGCAAGTGTAAATCAGGCACTGCGAAATTGCTTGAATTTCCATCTCTTTGTTGAAGGTTTGTAGCAGGTGCCCCCTAAAATAAAAATAAAAGAGATTTATAAAACAGTTTAAAATTATGTAAGTACATAGAATGTATTTCTAACATAATTATTTATACACAGAAACGTCAGAATAGATGTTTATTGGTTTGTCTTCTAAACTTCCATTATAGTTAATAAATACAGCACTCGGAATTAAAATGTTGAATATTTACCCTTACGTTTGACATGGAAGCTCTTGAATATTTTCTTTCAATGTTCTGTTGTGTAAACAGACGCAAATATTGCATTTTTTCTTCACTTGGGCTGCTTGTTGAGCGTCCGATGTTATTTCAGCACTGTACGATTATTGAAGTTATGGTTAACCGACGCGTCTCAAGTTCTATTGCCCCATTTCACCACGAATTCATCATTATGAGGGTTCAAATTCAATCAAACAACAACCAACAGCTCACGACATAAATAACCAATCCCTCCCAACGGCTCGCGATATAAAATCGTGACAAGTGACAGCGCTGACTGACAGCTTGATCATGTGTTGCGTGCCAGCATTGCCAACTGAAATATGGATGAAAAACAGAGACCGTGTAAAACGAAAAATTTGATCTTTGGTCTCTAAACGGGAATCGGACTGAAAACCTCCATCATGTAAAGTGGCCATATTATAATTATTTCGCTCCATTAGTATTCTGGGCAAAAATTCAATTATTTATCCAAGCGCTGTACATAATATTTCAAAGTGAGATTTTTTTTTCATTCTAGCAACACTGCGAAAAGTATAATTTGAAATTTCTGACAGGCGCGGAATTTGTTGCGCGCTACAAAATGAGCCTTCTAAACCTTCGCATTCCAGGAGTGAAATTCTTTGCGGCGACTTGTCTTGCATTGACTGCTACCCGGTAAGTTATTTAAAAAGTGTGTAACCAGTTGTTCATTGCATTCCTCATACTGAAAAATTGTTGACAAAAATACCTATCCTTATCTAATAATGTCTGGAACTGTTATTTTTTGCGATATCGCATGAACTTTGCCTGAAAAGTTTGACTTGTCTAAGGTCATGTACAAATTATTATGAATCTTTTCATAACTAGCAGTTCTTTGTAGATAACCTTTAGCCGTTAGAGCAGGTAGGGTGATTAAATCCTTCAATTATTATTATTAATGCGTTTATTTTGCGTCATATTGATTTATTATTGCATTTTGCAGAGCCATGGCGTCAGTAACAATTGAAAACCCCGACTACAAGACGGCGACGTCTATCTACGATTTCACTGTTTTGGACATCAAAGGAAATCCTGTGAAGTTGGACGTTTACAAAGGGCATGTCGCCATCATTGTGAACGTTGCATCGCAATGTGGACTCACTGCCAATAATTACAAGCAACTCAATGAATTGTATGACCAATACAGCGAGACCAAAGGTATGTACTTTGTGAAGTTATGTGTCTTGGGTGTAGTGGTGATGATTGTAAAGTTTGATTTACTGTGCGTGGAAAACCAGAACATGGCAATGAGCTGTTACTTGAAACCTATAAACAATACCAATTCTTTTGCGACGTTAAAGAATGCTGCTTCAATAAATAACAAATAAGTCTAGATTGTTCTAAAAAGATTATGCTTTAGAAATAGGTTTTTCTTTGAATCATTTTCTTTATTTTAACATCTCGAGGAACATAATTTTTTCTTATGTTATTGCCCCATTTTTGACAAAGCTAATTCTACTGTAAATTTAATTGATGGTAGGTACTATAATAATTAAAGTATAATTAATCTATTGGTACTGAAATACTGAAAATGAATATTTGCTCTGTATATTGTTAGTAAGGGAGTGTGTGCTCAGTATTAAATGCATTAATAATAATTTTCTGTCACTTGTTGCGTTGAGTGTTTGGTAATAAAATATGAATAGTTTTAATACATTTTTAATAATTTTCTGCAACTTGTTAATATAGTTAAGGCGCCTGTATCAAGTTGTTCATTCAGTGCCTTTAGATATTACTTACACCACCACCTGCGCTTTCCCAAGTCTGCTTGGGGGAGGTGTGGGTACGACAGACCACTACGGATTTGACAAACTAAAATACTTGCTTTATAAAATTAATAATTATTTGCTATAATATAATGGGGGAGAGTACTATTTCCGTGGCGTCGCGATTTGACGATGTATTCAGGTAGAGCAGCCCAAAATAAGACGAAAATGAAGAATATTTTTTTTTAATATTTCGCTTAGTTTTTGAGATATTGATAAGTAATTGAAGTTTTTAATTCTATGTAGACTAATACCATAGATTGCACTCAATGCTACATCTCTAATAAGTTATAAATAAAAAGGTCATTTTTACTATAAAAAAACGCTTGGCATTATATTTTCCCATACAATCTTGTATGGCTCTAGATAATTGAAAAATTTGGACAATTTAAACAAATAAAAATGAAAATCTAGATTTACTGAAGTGTTTTTAATTCTTTTAGGGATATTATAATAGTAATTGCATGTTTAAACATTTTACCTATAGTTGTAGTATATAGTTCTTAATATAGATTTTAAAAGATTAGTTTTAAATTTTAATTGACTTCCATCTAACATTTTCTAACCATCCTTATAGAATTTTTAGATAAATTATTTGTAGTATTGCTTGTACTCAAAAATTCAAAGTGATGTTTAGCGCTATGTTTAAAAACAGGCCCTTGATACAATTTCATGGTTATAACACTTTTAACAGCATTTAACAATACCAAACAACACCTGTGATTTTAGACATATTCTTGCTAAATTAATTCCATTATCGCTTGTTTGCGTGAAAAATAATTTCACATTGGCGTGTTAAAAATACTTTTAGACCTTGCTCACTGAAGATATTTAACCCGTCTAATCACAGGAGACCCTAGTTGTCCCAAAACATCATATGCCGTTATAATAACAGGAGACCCAGATTGTCCCAGAACGACCGAGCGTCATTAAAAGTTAGATATCTCTCTTCCTGTCAAGCAAAAATTTATGATTTCTTTTATATTTGAAAGCGAAAGAAATATTGCTTCTTATTGCCTTAGAAATAAACGAGCTATATTGATCAGATATTTTACAAACCCGATCATAAGTGACGATTTTATTTTGCGCCAATGTGTGACGTAATAAACAATTAATTTAAAAATAAAATTGTATGAATGTGATAAAAAGTGAAGTGACAGTTTTATTACAAATTTTCTTAAAAAAAGGAATCTGTATTTAAAATTTTAATTTTCTTTTATTTTATGTACTTTTTTGGGGAAACCCCAGGTACGTAATTTTTAAGCTAATTCACATTTTCAATATAAAAATTTTAATATTTTAAAACAAAAATCTTAATTTTTGATAAACACATCGGAAAGATTATTTTATCTAAATTTTAGAACAATTTTTTTTTTCAAAAAGATTAAAAAATAAGCAATAAAAATGAACATTTGAAATGCATGGGAAGAACCCAGAATTTTTGCGTGCAAACTTTGACAGGCAAAAGTTCATAGATATTATTTTCTCATTATTCGAAGGGTTAAATAAATTATTATAGTTTGTTTATTTTCCTGTTGCCCAATAAAAGGCCACTTGCAAGCATTTGTAATGACTTGACGACCAGTGATGACATGCGGAAAAAAATTGTTTGATTTTGAAGAAAAAAAATTGAAAAAAAAAAGATTAAAAAAGTCACCGGAGACCAAAATTTCATTTATATTTTTTGATCCAAATAATGTCAGGAATCACTGGTTAAAGCAAGTCAAGTACATCCCTTAAAACCCTGTATGTAATGGCGTTAAACATTATAATGATCGATAAGATGGTCAAGAAAAAAAAATTACTATGAAAAGTAATATTTTTGGTATTCCTCTTTATTCCACTTTGTCATTCATTTGGAATTCATAGGTTTTTTTCAATAATTTTTGGCTATTTAATTTATTTTTTCGCACCTTTAAATTATGTACGGTCTTTTCCGGTTTATAAAAAATTGTCTGATTTTGCGAATTTAAATTTTCAAAAAATCGTCAGTTTCAAAAATACTAATAAAAATATCAAACTTTTGCCTACACCGCAAAAAAATATATTGTGTGTAAGTGGCCTATTGTATTGATTTATTCACATCAAGTTCCAATGAATAATTAATGCATTCAAGTTGTTCGTTTGCTTTCTGGGCCAATGTTCTTCATATTGTATTTACGTAGTTAGTTTTCAACTATTTACTGTTTCTCGGCAAGGGTTTCTGAGCAGTGAGGATGGAATGCAAACAAATCCGTATTGACATACTCCTTTCTTCATTCCCATATTTTAATGATCTCATACACAAACTTCTATTATAATAATTAATTAAATCTTTTAATACGACCCGATTCAATATTTGATTCACTTGATCCTGCAATGTATTCAAATAACATCCTCGACATCTTCTTTCATTTGCTTATGTGTCATACGTATTCTCCTAAATTCCTTTTTCCGTCTATGTCTCCGGAGTCACCGAGCTACTGCACTGACTATCAAAGCGAAATGAAAGTTGTGTGTTTGGTGTGTAGGTAGAAACAAAGGCGGGTGTCGCTGTGCAAAGATGCCATTTGCATTAGAATGGTTTAACCACCTATGTTGGCGACATTTTTGTGCGCATATTTTCATAATAACTAGCAGTTAAAAAGTCGCTCTGCAGGTTTTATACTACAGGGCGGCTTTTTGTTTGGCCTCGCCCAGTTAGTGTTAGTGACCATTTTATTAATCCAGTAGGAACTTGTTCCAAAATTAGCCGGTTCCTCGTATCCACTGTCAACCAGTGATGGTTGGTCACCGGGACAAAGTAAACGGGATGGACATATGGGCAATGAATTCATATGTAATATACAGCCGCTAGATACAACTGAGTATTACCATCAATCTTTCCATATCCGGAGATATACTCCAGATTCACAAATTCGTAGAACTTATACCTAGGGGGGGCACGTCCCTATGTGCCCTGCCAACGGAAGTGGCGACATCTTTTGATGAATTCTTGAATTCAAAACCAAATTACAATGGTGGCTTTGTTTAAAATTTCACGTACACAGATGTTATTTGTGGCGCGGCACGTATGGCGTGGCGTCAGACATGCACTTGAAGCTGGGTTCTGAAATTCAACCACGCAGACGCAAGCCTAATAATACTATTCGATAATGTTCATGGCCCACCTTTCTTGTTTCCACTATCTCTGATTTTACATTCCAGACATACAATTCGTTTGTGCTGCATTCAGTTTTGTTTTGTCTTCCTCCGTCAGTTCCATTCCCCCCAGCACGCACCATGCATCAGGGCTGTTATTAAAACTCCATCAATATCTTAAAACTAAATTACTAACTTTTTGTGTTTCAGGTCTCCGTATCCTGGCTTTCCCTTGCAACCAGTTCAACGGACAGGAGCCCGGGAATGCTGAGGAAATAGTCTGTTTTGCTGCAGAACGAAAGGTCAAGTTCGACTTGTTCGATAAGATTGATGTCAATGGAAAGAATGCGCATCCATTGTGGAGTTTCTTGAAGGTATAAATAGTAATAATAATGATCTTTGTGGTTTGAATTGAAATTTAGATCTAGTGTTTTTTAGTTTTGATTTTAGAATCAGAAACACCCATAGTTAATCATAATTGTGTTATGATGGGAGAACTTGAGATCGAAGAGAACCTTTTAGAAGAGCGTAAATAAAGTTAAATAAATTAATTTTGTGTTCTATAATAAGAATCAGTCAGTAAAAAAATTACAACTAAAAAGTAGAAAAAAATTTCTCTTATTTGAATTATCACATCCAGTACACTTATTCTTAAGGTCACTACCGATTAGAAAACAGAACGTCAAAAGTTCTCCCATCAATAGATTCTCGTGAGTGAGTTTTGAGTTTTATTAGTGCAACAGTGTTCTCTCCATCACTAAAACAAGTAATCACATCTGCATTATTTGAAAAAAAAATATGTATTTAAAATATTTGGATCGTCTCAAACCGTAGTGAACTAACTCACTTTTTGCAGTTTCTGAGTTAGAGCTTGAAATTACGGCTCCAAATCATAATCTAGCTCTGCCAGAAAGAACCAATCAGAGAAATACTGTCTTGACCAATCGTAGATAGTTTTTCACTGATTGGTTCTTCTTTCTGGCAGAATTAGATTATGATTTGGAGCCCTCAATTCAAGTTCTAACTCAAAAATTGCTAAGTGAGTTGGTTCACTATGGTTTAAGATGATCATTTGCCTTTCACATACTTTTAATCTAGATTTCAGTCATGCATAGGTTTAATACCCTTTTTTAGCATTATCATAATAGCAACATGCATTGTTAATTCAAAACGTTTTGTAACGAGTGATCTTTATAGTGATTCATCTTATTGATTTCGTGTCTACCACTACTGTAGATTTATTTATGCAAAATTTAGAGCATGACACACAAATTTGCAAAATTGTACAATTGCTATAACATCACAGTCATTATAACTAACTAGGTGAGGTTATCATTGTTTCGAATCGAAAATCGCGTGATAAATTCATCTTATCTAGCCAAAAATTGCGAATATAGAGTTATTTTCATGAAAATGGTAAAATTCAGCACTTCGCTTAAAAATTATAAATTTCACATAAAAATTTGCATTTGCGATAATGCGAGTTTTTTTAGGTGTTTAAAAGTATTAGATTACAAAAGTTTTTCATAATGTTGTCTTCTGTAGGATTTCAGGATAAAGAATTATTTTACAAATTTTTGTGAAGTCGCACTGTGAATATTGTTTTCAAAAACAATTGTACTGTAGTTTATTACATCTGGGGATTTGAGTGTATTGTGAGTTGATTGATTTTTAATATGTTTTTTTTTTGCTTTCTGTTGTAAAAAGTTTTCACATGCATTTGCATATATTTTTTTAATGGTAGGTTTAGTTAGTTTCATTTAACCACTCCGACCCCAGAGCTTGTTTACACGACAATATAACAATAGCGGTAAAGAACAATAAGCCTTTTTTTCAAGCTAACGCGTGTGTTCCCACAGAAATCGTTATAACTCCGTTTTTGTTCTAATTACAACCCTAAAACAAAAAGGAGAATATCTATAATAAAACAAGCTACACATCTCTATTCAACGTTGTCCATAGATATAGGTAAAAAATACTTATTTTGTAGAAACAGTTTTCATTCTCCAAATCGCAAACGCGCCATTAGACAGTGTTAATTTTTTATTAAATATTTTTGTACGAAATGGTAAAAAAGTGAGGTGACAAAATTGTTTATTATATATTTTTACGATAAAATAGGTGGTTTTTTTTTTTTTTTACATAATCTGTGATTTTAGTACCGTTTTCACATAAAAACATCACGTGAGTGAAAGCTTATTTCATAACCTTTCAAAAACAGTTTTTAGTATTTGGCTACATTCAGAAATATTTAATTTATTGAGCTTTAATTGTGAAGCGGAAATAATACAAAATTTTTATAAATCTGACAGTTCGTTTAATACAAAAAAACTTGCACAAAGGCGATAGACCGGAGTGGTTAATAAAAGTAAAATCATTATAACTGTCTTTTTGTTGACATCAAAACTTCGATCAACTGTTGTACAATATTCCATTTTATCACATTGGTAGACACGAAATTGATCAGACCCAAAAATACTGTTATCATTCCTTGTAATAATAATATCGACGTTGGAAAGGAAAAATGGCTAATGCACCATACAGATGGAAAGGAAAAATGGCTCTATACAGCTCTGTACGGCGCTTAAGCCAATTTTTCTTTTCTTGCGTTGATATCATCCCCATTCAACCAACATCAAAAAGGTTTTGTAGATTTCACTTCAGGTTCTTTTAGGTTCAAACTTTCAAATTAGGATATTTTATTGCTGTATTTTGAGGTTAGTTGCATCCCCTTGAATACAGGAGATATTATACCATATTAAAAAATCAAGTTCATGCTTCGTCTTTGCGCCAGTTATAATAATGTCTGTTAAATGACACCTTCTTTTTATTTTTTTTTTTGCATAATACAAGACAGCGGACTGGTAGATACCTAGGAACTCTCAGTTTCACCCTGAAGCAAGATCCCATCCAAAAAAGAAACATTACTTAAAATGGCATTAGTCATGTTTGGTGAACAGATCCGAATAGCCCATTACTTCCCAATATTCATCTTCGCCATCTCCTTCTCTTCCCCTTTTCTTTCAGCCTCACAACACACCACAATTAAGGGTATCGTAGTTCCACTGGCTTTGAACAGCTGTGTTGTATTCACATTTCAAAAAGATAGGCCTCTGTGATCCTAAAGGCCCGTTTATAAAAGGAATAAGCGATAAGAATAGGCCGGTGCCGTAATCCGTAATATTTTAGATGATTGTTTATAATTGGAATAGGAATAGAATAGAATATGCCCATAGAAGTTACTATGCCGCTTTCACTTGTCTATGTCAACTGTCAACCCGGTGATTAAATTAGATTATAGAAGATATTCATTACTTTATATTCGATCACTTTCGTCTTCAGCGAATATAAATAAAATTCGGTTAAATATCTATTAACTCCTCGTAAATATTTGCTCACAAAATTATTAATCAACTCAACTGAATGGTAGATACCATAGAGTATTGATCGAAAATACATAAAATCTCAGCATATATCTAAGCTTTCTGCAATCCGTAACCGTAAAATATAAAGTTGAACCATCTTTTCGGTTATGGAAAAAAATAAGAGATTATTGCCATCTATTATAAACGTTACAAGTTTCCTATCTTCCAACTTCTACGGCCTTGGGCTTACCGAATACGGATTACAGACTATTCCTATTATAAACGGGGCTTAAGTCCCCAAACTAATCTATAATTCATTCTGCCGGAAACCAAAAATTGTGTTTCTTAACAGCTATTATAACTGGTGCGACTACGATTTGTATGCAAATTCAACAAACACAATGTTATCATTTTGTGCAAGCGTGTTTTCATCACACCAACGGAGCAACGAATTCTCAGTGGTGTAAAGCACATTTGGTAGTCTAACCACTAAACATCCTTTTCAGGAGAAGCAAGGAGGCACCCTGGGAAGTTTCATTAAGTGGAACTTCACCAAGTTCATCATCGACGAAAATGGTATCCCCGTGGAAAGGCACGGTCCTACCACTGAGCCCAAGGACTTGGTCAAACACCTTGAGAAATATTGGTAGCCCATATAGTTTTTTATTTCCCTTTGTCTCATCTCTTTATTCAATTCTGCTCAGTTTTGTATTTAAGTTATAAATTCCAAAATCGATTGCGTAAACTAAACTAGTCCCAGCGAAAGTTCGTACTGACATCAACTTTCGTCCTCTTCCTTCTAACAAGTTTTGTTTGAAAACGAAAAAGACAAAAGATACTCGAACGATAATGTCACGTGCGATCTTTCACCAGGAGTAGTACAGCATAGTTTGTTCTTGGTGGAGCAATTATTTAATTTTCCACCAATTAACTTTTTGTTTCATTTCAAATTATGCATAGTGGCTGGTACTTGATGCAAATTTTTTTATCTAAGTATAAGACTGTGTATATGGATACGAACCAAAGCGCGAGCCAAGCCACAAATTATGGGAGAAGAACGAAGCAATCGCAAATGGCGCAAAACGCTTGACTCACGCTTTGGTTCGTACACGCACACGCAACATTAGATAAAACATTCAGGAAAAAGCTTGTATAAGTGAAGTGTCTCTATTCTTACTATTACAGAGATTGTAAATATTGAAAAGAAATTCAATAAACAATTGAAATCAGCTTGATAACAAAGTAATTATATGTAATTCCACTCCATCACTGCAGGAAAACCAATATTGGGGACGTGACCTTCAGTAGATACTAGTCAACCAAGGGAGTTGGGAGTTTAAAAGGTTTTCTTTAATAGTGCCCCAATACATTCTTATTGAATGTAAATACTTATGTACATGCCTAGTAAAAGCCATCGCACTTTCTTTTTTTTTTGCTTGCTTCCTACGTTATGTCCACATTTCTTCATTGTTGTGTTAATTTCCAGTCAACCTGTATGTATACTTACTTATTTCACAATACAAAGAGAATTGGGTATTTTTTATTACTATATATTATTGATCTAAACCGGTGAGAAGCTGAGTTGGCACCGCATCTGGTTCCCACCCAGGCATCGTGAGTACAAGTCTTCGGTTGGCTAGGTCCTCTACCACGACCCAAGAACATTTTCCGCTTACTGTGGTGGTAGTAGGATATTTTCAAATATGTCAGGTTATTCGTAACCCAGGAATGTTTGTCTTTATTTTGAAAAACATTGTCAGGTTATTCGTAACCCGGGAATGTTTGTCTTTATTTTGAAAAACATTGTCAGGTTATTCGTAACCCGGGAATGTTTGTCTTTATTTTGAAAAACATTGTTAGGTTATTCGTAACCCGGGAATGTTTGTCTTTATTTTAAAAAACACAAAGTATTTTATCTTTTCTTCTTGGTGTTCACATAAGCGCAGTTCCTATTTCTAATTGTGTTTTATTTTCAGGACAAACAAGGAGGAACTCTAGGAGATTCCATCAAATGGAACTTCACCAAATTTATTACAGACAAGGATGGTATACCGGTAGACAGGCACGGGCCTACTACGGAACCCAAAGACTTGGTCAAACATCTTGAAAAATATTGGTAGCTGCATATTTTACACAATCTAAACGCATTTCAATGTTTTCTCTCCTCTCTATAAAAGCGTTATAATAATACATATATACATGTATTGTGTGATACTAGATTTTTTTGTATTTTTGTCTACAACTCCCGAAGGAGAATTTTATGATTCGTTATACCATATTTAGTACACTTCTCTGGTTTGACGCAATTTTCCCACTATTTTTCTTGTATACTTATAAATTAATCATATTAAAACTGTTTTATCATAGTCCTAATGAACAATAAATAAGTACTCCAGTATCCTTTTACTCTGCAAGTATTAAGCCAATATTTTGACAATTTCAAAGCACAAATAATATGGATTTTCAATCAAATAATGAGTTTGTATTTTCATTCACATGATATTGGTATTGTGTTTCCGATGCAAAAACATGGTTTTCTAAAGAAAAAAACTTGTAAAATTATGTAAATTTGTATTAATTAATAATTGCCAAAGAAATCCTTGACACGCATAGCTTTTGCACGAAATATTTTATTTTGTATGTTTGCTTATTCCTGTAGGATGTTAATGTTATATTAAGTTACGCAATGATAATTATTTTTAATAAATGTCTATATAATATTTGTTATGAATCACGCAAATTGTTTTTTTTTTTCCTTTGTGAACCTGAATCCCTCGGTCACCTATATTAAATACTTGCTTTTCATAATTCCTACGCCAGAATGATACAAATTTGAGAAGGATTGGGTAAAGTAGCAGGCAAACCATCAGATGATCTGATTTCCAATTCCGCAGAGGGTACTGACAATCCTTTATCCGAATAGAGTTTGCTTTGCGAGTGGTTTGTACTAAAATGTTGAATACGGTCCAATTACATGATTGTATTCTGTTATCAATAAGATTTTTTTACGTTAACCCTGCAAAGGAGGCCCTGAGGAAATTAATTTCCCAGTCATTGGGGATGCTGTGTGGAGGGTTTTAATGAGAGAAAATTCTGGGAAGGAAAAAGGTATAAGAGGTGGGTAGAAATCTTAGGGGTCAATGTATCCGGAAGTGACGGACATATAAATCCACCCCTCCTGCTGCAGTGCATGACGATGGGTCAAGAGATGTCAAAGAGTCTTCCCAAACCGGCCTCCCAATCCAGCCTGCCCATGCAGTTAGTTGTCAGGTGCATACGCCGCCAAGACCTGAACACTTCACTTAGGGTGACCTACGGCAGAGTTGGTCATCCAATAAATGAATCCTGGGGTGGCGGTACTCATACCCACCTCCCAAATTGAATCAGTTAATCATACATAATGAATTTTGTTCATACAAATGCTCCAACATAGCCTGCACATCTGTTTGACTATAGGTCTCAACATACATCTTAATCCTCCTAAGTCTCCACAACTTTCTGAATGCGGTTGAAATCGAAGTTGCCACTTTTTCTTTAATCCAACCAATTGATGTACAACCCATCATAGCATAATGAACTGATTAAACTAATTCCAGCGAGAGCTTGTACGGACATACACTAGAATGATAACGTCTCGCTGGGACTAGTATAATTTGTCCAGTTTCAACACACTTACTTGTTAATTAAAAGAAACATTAAAATGACAAAAATATATTTAGTAATAGTAAAAATAATCAAGTCTTACAAACTGACACACCTGTCAGAGCAGTAATAGGTACACAGAACAGCATAAGTCTATAAAACTAGATGAAAAATAAATATTAATAATAATACAATTAAATATTTGTGATAAGTCTTGTAAATTCATCAATCAAATTCAGGAATGTCGTCATACGAATAACCTGGAATATTTCTAAAGGCACAAAAGGCAATTCTTAGGTGGTACGCACCGGGCAAAAACATGATGGCTCCCAGAACTATCATGGAATGCATTCTGTCCTGGTACTGGGCATCTATATGTCCTGTCACAATTAGAATTCCAACGAGAAGCAAAATAAATCCACCGATACTCAAGATTGTTGAAAGAAGTATGGCTTTCCAAGGAACCTTTGGCGGAGGGTAATCAAATTGTTCATCCAAATAATCGCTCTCCGCCCCCGACAGACGAGTGTACTGCACATTATCGTGAGGGAAATTTCGCCTTCTCGACATTTGAATTCGAACCGCAAATCTACAAATAAAATAAATTAACATGTTAAAATTATGACAAAAAATCATAGAGCGAAAACGAGTTATTAATAATAAAACATACCTGAGAAATAAAAATGCTCTATAAAATATCAATAATTATTTGCGCTCTCCGTTGCATTATTGGTCTGCGTATGTTGGATGTTGTGAGAATTTTACAATCAAACAAATCGAGCTATGGACCTCGACTTTGCTCGACTTTGACATTTCCAGGGTTGCCGAGGCTTAGCTTATTGGTTTAAAATACCCACAATAAATGTTCAAAATCCCCAAATTGGGGAGAATGAAATAACAAATCTCCCCACAAGTTCCTTTATATCCTATATATATAATCCTAAAGAAACCCTCCATAAATCCAACAGAAATGCTTTTCACAGATTTCGGGGTGCCTCGAGTAGAGGATATCTTCAAGAAAAATGCAATTATCCAAATTTACAAAGATAATATCATAAAAAATTTTGAAACCCCACCTATCAAAAAGATATCAATACAACATCAAAATGCCAAACTAATGTTAAATAAAAAAAATTAAAAGATATCAACAAACTGCAACTCGAACTAAAGTTATACTTGTCAGGAATAATTAAGTAAATAATTGCCTGTTTTTCTCTTTCTTTATATTTATTATCAGTCTAGGTATATTCATCTCTATTTTATTTAGCTATTTCTAATTACTCTCTTGCTCAATATTTTAGTATGTAACCAAATCCTATACATGTACACTGTACACCTACACATATAGATGACCCAGAAGTTTCAATTGTATATAAAAATACTTACCTTTTGCATAATGTTATTCCTATAATTAGTGTAACTCGCTCACCAAGCACAAGAACTTCTTCTTTGGTGAGATTGCGATAATAAATATATTTTGTACCAATATGTAATTTATATAACACCACTGTACCCACTTATATCTATATTAAATTAAATTCTTCCTACAAAACCACAACGAAACATCGAGACATCGAGGTATGATATAATTCAACGTAATGGATCCCCACTCATTTATCTAGTATTCATGGAGATATATCTACTGATAATAATATTAATAATTTAGCCTGCTTATTACGAGAAAATTAACTCATACTGATGGCTTTATTCTGTTCTATTTTAGTCATCTGCTCTTATTATTTTTATACACGGTTGTGGTAAATTGAATTATTCTTCTCAACCTTATAACATCATCTCTATAACATATCCTAACATATCCTAACATATCTTACATAATTATGTGCCTGATGTGACTATCGTTTATATTCTTATATATGTATGTACCTACATTACTTATTTGTTGTGCGTAATAATACTAAACCATAAATCATCCTTATAGCATCCTAATGAATTTATACACTATTATTATGTCCCCATGAACATAATCTATATAAGTACTTACCACTATTCCGTATATTAAACTATCAGGCATAATAGTGATACTAAATACTAAACCAATGTACTATTACAAACCTATGTACTATTGAGTACTTACTCAATTTGTAATATAAAATCACGCACTGCACCTTCAGATTTTAAATTTATGCGGCGTCTAGGTACCTACATTTCGATTATAATATGTGGGTGGATGTACGTTTATTTACATGTGTACGCATGTGTATGCGTGTATATATTTTAAACACAATTTCAAAGTCAACCAACATGATATATGCCATTTTTAGTCTATAATTGCTTTGTCTGTAGCTTATAACGTATTGAACAATGCACATAATCGAAATTTTTATCACTATACTTCCTCCATTGTGTCTTTATGCCAACGATGTCACTTAATGTTAGATTTATGAATAATATGTTTTTTTGTAACTTTATGAATAAAAATGTGAAAAAAAACTTACGAAAAAAGAGAAAGTTATATTTTTATCTTTATTTATAAGTATTTTAATATTTTTAAATTTTTATTTTTATGTTTTTCTTTACCTTAATCTAATATGTAAACAAATTCAAAGAAATTAATACATTTGAATTTGTGGTTCAAAAGTTACAATAGATTTAGTACATCAATGAAGGTTTTCAATTTTTGGTATAAAATTAATTCAGTGGTGAAGGCCAATTTTTTAGCTCAATAATTCTGTGGCCAATGGGTTAACGCGTGTACAATTTTGAATATTCGAAATTCGCGAAGATACGCTTACTGCCATCTAGTGAAGTAATAATAAAGTTATTTCGACAGTTTACAAATTTTGTAAAGGCTATCATATCCCTCTAACGCTGACGGGCTGAGAACTGACGGTTATCGATCCATCACAATATTCCAAGAAGCAAATGTAGAGAATAAACCAAAATGGTGTAATGGTCGAATTGATGACAGTGACAAATGTGACCTAAATATATTTTGTTGGAAAGGCAAAAGAAGACACTCTTTACTTAAAGTGTTACAAATTTAGACTTCCGTGTTTGAGAGATCTTTTAGTTCTCAGCCCCTCCTCAAACTTCATAATTAGATTTTTACCAGACTTAGGCTTACCCAATTTGGACTTAAGAAGGTGGTCTCTCAACAGGGCGGTACTGAGAGGATCTTCCACTCTGAAACAAGGTACAAACTTGCGAGCATTGACTCAGTGGTATGAAAAGTAGACTTGGCTGAAAAGAAAGGCGATATAAAATACACATTTGTAAAAGGTAATTTTTAGTTATGGCTACATCTGCAATGATAATTCCATAGAAATATTCCTCCTACAAATACAAAAGCGGTTATTACACGTAGAGTTTGACCTGAGGGTCACACCAAACTTTGCTCCAAAATGCAGGCCGTAACGTACGTGTAATAGCGATCGGCCAGTTCCCCACCAGTTCGTATCAGAATTTGGCCCGATGAGCGCATTTATTAATACCATGACGATCCACGATTACAGTACCGTGACGGCATAAAAAAGGCAACAAATATACATTCCTTATCACAATAAAAATGCAGCTCTTTCAAGAGATGAGATACACAATGTATGTACGTCTGTTTCCTCCAAAGGAAAAAGTAATAATTTTCTTGTATCCCTCTCATGCACCGCACCATGACGTCTCCGTAGACCCCTACTACTACTAGCCATGATGATAATTTTGAAAGTATGGAATATAGTTACAAATGTAATTATTGAAGTGCGAGTGTATTCCAAAAATTCAAAATCATCCAACCCCTCTAAAGGAAACTACAATCATTATCATACATCTCTCTTACACATATAAAGAAAATGAAAGGCAAATCCCGTCACCGTAGCTAATAAGATACATCTGTTTCCTCCAAAGGAAAAAAGTAGTACTTTGGAGAAAACAGATATATTGTATACCTCATCTTTTGTCTCACCATTATTTAATGTGTAAGAGCTGCAGCATTATTAGAATAAAGAACGTTTTATGCTTTTTTATGCCGTCAAGGTACCGTAATCGTGGATCGTCACGGTAATACTAAAAGAGCTCAATGGGTTGTTTTCAAACGATTTTCGCTGCTAGGTGCCGCATTCGAATAAACTGTCCTAGAATCTTGTGAGAAGGGTTGCCAATTTGCGGAGAATTTTTAAGATTTTTCGTGAATTGGGTATTTTACAGGGAGAACCTTTTTGCGGGGAGAATGCGGGCTGAATATAATTCTGAATATTTTTTGATTATTGATGTGTTGAAGAGAAATCAATGACAAAATCTGCAAAAAGTTGCATTTGTGGAAAAATCATCACCCCCACCCTCCTTCATTCCACTCCCCCCACACCCTCCCGCTTTTCTGCTAAACTAGATTAAGTACACACATTTTTCAAACAACCTGCGAGCCACCTATTGTAAAATTTATATACAAATTTTATGCCAGAGCTCACCACTATTTAAATAAACCTCCGCAGATGTGCGCTCAACAAATCAGCAACAAGCATCAACAATTAGTTTCATCACAATCGGATGAATGGTATAGGAAATAATAAGGGCCAAACAAAGATACTTTCATTTTTATATAAGGTACTAGCCGGTACCCAGCATGCATTTTTTTTACATCAGCTTCACATGACATAGGCCCTCAGGAAAATAATTTCCCTTAGGACGTATGTCATCTTAGAAGATGCTTTGTGGAGGTTTTTTTAAGGAAATGGAAGTTCTGGAAAGGAAATAGGTATGAGGGTGGATAGGAATCTGAGGGTCAGTGTGTCCAGGAGTGACAGACGTATGAATCAATGGGTCGAGAGATTCCAGCTGGAGAGGATAAAACCCTCCCTTGATCAGTCTCTCTCGATCCTGCACACCACGTGCAGGCAGGCAGACGCATGGCCGCCAAGACCTGGACAAACCTCACCCCACGAACCCAGGCACCCCCTACTAAGTCACCAAACATATCAAACCGCTTGGGGTGACCTATGGCAATGGCGTTGCAAAGCCATCCAAATAAATAACTTTTTTCTCCCTTCATTTCTTTTCCCATGCGTCCCCGTGTCTCCTTCCCCTCCCGCGAATCCCACCTCCACCCCCTCCTTTCTTCCCTCTATGCCACTAAAATATATGCTTACTATTATATACAGTAACCTTCGCGAGCTTGCGCACAACAAATCGACAAAGTTTCATTGTAATCAGATGAACAGTATGTATGGCAGCGCATAAAATACGGACAAACAAACAAATATTGATTTTTATATGTAAGAAGATATATAGATTTAAAAAAAAACAAAGGTGTTTAATACAATATTTAATTGAATAAATTACACAACCATCTACTTAAACCTATTCCCGAACAATATTGATTGACTTAATTAATTGGATATTAATATTTTACAATAATTCAATTACACGGTTTTTAAAAAACAACAGAAGTAGATCATTGTTTTGGCACACAAACAGTGGTGAAACATACTTTTAAATGGCGGAACCTTTAAAAAAAAAATACACATCACTGATAGAAATAAAATATTTTACTCTAAAACGTAATATTATAAAATGCCGAGATAAACAATATTTTGACAGATCTTAAGACATTAACTACTACGGTTACACTTATAATTATGGCTTAATTAGTATAGTATACATACATTAATTCTTCTCTATCTGGGAAAAGCCCACTTCTCCACGTGGGTAGGGAATCAGTACACACATTGTAAAATTAATAGTCATTTTACAGCTTCAAACAAATTACAAATTGATTACATTCATTGAAACAGAAGAAAGTGGACTTTTCTGTAAAATACTATGTACATTTTTAGATAACTTTAGACTATTATTTGTTGAAAACATATTTAAGGTAAATGTTGTTTCAAACCCGTTATCTCATTCATTCCAAAAGAAATTCAAACAAATACAATTTGCATGGATGATGTTTCTTCATCTATGGTGGAACTTACATGGAAAATAAATGCATTATATGACATATTAAATAAGAACCTACAATGTATTTAAAATAAACTTATAAAAAATAAGAATTGCCCATCACTTTGTATATAGCGGTCAAGGTTCGTAGAAAATATATTTAACAAGTTCGTACAGGCACTGGTATCTGGCTCTAGAGCGAAACTAGAGATGGTCGGTACTTGAAATAGATTGTCACTGCAGTTCCAGTTACCAAAGACCGATCTGGAACAGGTTCTTTATCCATTTAATTCTAGAACCGGTTCTTTAATATAACATTACCAGATATTTGTATGACGTGTGGGGCGTACCTGACTTATTAAGAAATGATTGGATTGATCATTAATTAAATTCATAAAAAACTGATTGGAAGGCTATCTCGGATGGAATTGGAACCAGTCACTTCCACAAGTTCCAAAGTACGAGGTAATTAAAAACATAAATAACTGCTAACTAATCAAAGACATTTTTAATTAAAATTACAATACCTCCCACTTCTATTCTTGATGTATGAAACTTAGAATGGACTTTGAAGCACATCACTTCAGAAAATTTAGGAAAAAACAATACATTGATATTATATTTATCAGAAATGTAACATAACTTAAAAAAATTATTTAAACATCACACATTGAATGTAGTAGGTTCTGATATTGTGTTATTTATTTCCTTGTTTAGCTTTTCGGGAAATAAAACTCTTTCATAAGTGACAGTTTATATACATGTTTATGTAGAAGTTTACTTGAAACAATGGCTCTTTTGAAGACCCCAGTGTATTGCCAGTTGCCAGCAACTGGGGGACATGAAATATGAGTACAGTCCAGATGTAGAATCCATCAAGAAAATGTAGAGTTAAATGGCAACACCGAGAGGTTTAACTTAGAAAAAATAATGTTATATTATTAGCCAAGGTGAATAGTTTACCCATCAAAGTTTTTTATTTATATTTTTTGAAATTTACTTATCAAAGAAGCCATTAATTAGATATATATAATAAAAAAAATTTAAAAAAAAACATGAATTATGAAAAAACATACACTATACCACATGTGCAATTTTTTATAAAAAAATAAAAACTTTAAGAAAAATTGAGTTTTACCATTTTTCCTATCCCACTATCTAACCGTCACACTTGAGAGTCAATCATAACTTCACATTTGAATTTACTATAATTTGTTCTAAAATCGGTGTTGCCACGGTAGTGAAATTTTATTTACTTTACATACATAAATATTATTTAATTTACATACCGGAATTTTCTTTTCTGAAGTAGAATAACAAGTTTGAAACATACTGTGCGCTAGCAATGCTGCGATACCTATATCCGTGCAAATCTGTACCCTTGCTCTGAAAAAGCCACTGTTTTTATTCAAAACACCTGTGTAAACAAATCATGAAGTATAGTATTGAAGGGTAAAGGGTAAATTGCAAATCAGCTTATTTGTCAGGTCAGCCGGCGTACTTGGCGTGTCAGGCTTTACCAGGGCAACTATTTCTTCTTGGGCTTCTTGGGGTTGCGGGAGCGACTCTTGGCCTTGCACAGCGGGCAGATGGGGGCGTTGCGGTGGATCTGCTGGTGACACGACAGGCAGGACTTCATGGGGGGCGGCTGTTGTCTGAGGAATGACAATATCATTAGTTTTTTGTTACAGCTGCCCTGGGGAGCCAGCAAGACTACGGCATCATGTTGCGAATCTAAAGGCAGTGGGGAGGGAAAAGAGACGGGCAAGAGTAAGGATGGGAAGTACTACCTGGCCATCAGATGTGGTGGCAATTATTAATGTTGTGTGTTCTTAACCGGTGGCCTGCCGATTGCGCGCCCGGGACGCGCCCTATAGCCGAATAAAAAAAAAAACTTTTTGATACGTTTGATTTTAAACCTTATGTATAAAGAAAATGTATGAAGGACAAGGTCAGAATCGCTTGGGGCATTCTTGTTCTTGACGTAACAGATATAAGAAACACACTTAGCCACTCAAATAATTATCTTTGCACATATCTCTGACTTTCCAAATGACATTTCTCCCGCGATTTCAACTGTCAAACTGTTAGCGCCGGGGGGTCATAAAAGATCGATAAACCTATCAATTTGTCAAATAAACACAAGTAATATTGTTTGTAGGCATAATTTATTGTTCAGGGAACGTGTTTCGGTAAATATTATATACGATAGCATAAAATAAATCCGCAAAATATTACGTCAAAAGTCAAAACATCGCGAAATTTACCACTTTGCTCCATGGCATTCAAGGGCAAATCTGCCTGGAATTACTTTTGATCATATTTTCTATCATATATAATGAGTCAGATTTTCTATCTTGTGGATTTTTCATATTATTTATTATTAGATTTGAAAACCTATATATCATCACCGGAAAGGATAAATAGCTCAAGCGCCATACAGCTGTGCAGCGCTTCAGCCACTCTTCCTTTCCAGCTGCTTGGCGCTTAGCCATGTATCCTTTCCAGTGCCGATATGTATTCAACAAGTTTGCTTCCTTAGTAACAAGAACAAATTATAAAGTTTCTATTATGCATAAAGCGATCTGCTCATTTGCGGTATTTGATTTATAATGATTTATAGGAATCGTGTCAGCTTCGAGAAAAGAGGTTTACGAAGATTGGCGCAATTAAAGAGTATAAAAGTAATATCAATAAGTACTTAACCAAAAACAAAAAACCTTTGCAAAATTTTACCCATAACTTATTTGAGTGAAAAGAGGACATATTAACAACTTAACAAAGTTTTACCTGTAATTGACTGCATAGTGGAAGTATTAACAACGTAACATAACAAAATTGAGTGAAAAGTTACCGTATTAACAAGGTAGAATAACAAAATTTTACCTGTAGTAAAAAGTGGACCTACTAACAATGTTACAACAAAATTTTACTCGTAATTGAGTGAAAGTGGACATTTTAACAACGTAACAACACGAATCACATCTACGTACATAAGCACACACTTCACCACTATCGATTGCGCATCTGATGATGATGGACCTGTAACGCTGTTCAAAATGTTGGTGAAAGAAGGAGGTAGCGCAACATGGCATAACACAAAAAAAAAAATTATTATTTTGTCTGTGAAAATCCAAAATCATAAATAACTAAATTTTACCTGTAATTGAGTGAAAAATTAAAAAAGTAAAATAATAAAATTTTACCCCAGTGAGCAAGTGGACGTATTAAACAAGATAAAAAAAAATTCATTATTTATTTTTGGGGTGTTATGCCGTGTTGGCTACCTCCTTCTTTAGCCAACATTTCGGACAGCGTTACAGCAGTGATGTGTGTGCTTATGTACGTAGATACGATAATGTGTTGCCAGCTTTATTCCTCTAAGAGCTGGTTTTATTAATATTATGGTATTATTAGAATTATTTTTTAATTATATTGTGATACTAGCTCGTAGAGAAGTGGAGCTGGCAAATACCCGCCTTCCAAATTGAATTATATCAGATCCTCATTTATCATTGCATTATAATCTATCTGTCTACTTTCTGTTTGCTAATTCTATCACAGAATAGAGAATCTGCTGTCACGATTATTTTCTCAGTAAATCAGTTTAACCTGTAATAAATCAAGTTAGCCAACATAAAAATTGAAATTGGGCAGGGATAAATAGAATCATTTAAATAAGTTGTTTCAGCGTGGAACAGTTTGAAAATGGCCTTGAACGCCGAAACAGCTGTTACAATAATAATAAAATAAAACTTGCAAAGCTTAATATCATTATTCAATTTATATTAAATCTAATAAATATTTAACTCGTCAAATGCCAAGGTAGGAAACCCGTAAATTTCGCAAAGTTTTGACTTTGACGTAATATTTTGTGGGTTTATTTTATGCTATCGTAAATTATATTTACCGAAACACATTCCATGAATAATAAACTATGCATAAAAACAACATTACTTGCGTTTATTTGACAAATTGATAGGTTTATCGATCTTTTCATGACCCACGATGCTCACAGTTTGACAGCTCGAATCGCGGGAAAAATGAAGCGTCGAAGTCCTGGATCATTTTAATCAAATTTATTCCGAGTGGCTAGGTGTGTTTATGATATCTGTTACGTCAAGAACAAGAATGCCCCAAGCAATTCTGACCTTGTCCTTCATACATTTTCTTTATACATAAGGATTAAAATCGCATTCTAAAAAAAAAAATTTTAAATTTTGTTCTGCGGGCGTCGGCGCAGTTGCGGCACAGGATTGGTTGATAGTTTTTGTGTTTAATTTGTAGAACTCCTTTTAACAGGTCAACACCGAGGCGTTCAGCCGGCTAACAGCGGACCTGTCAGTTCTTAAAAATTGGACTACCAGAAGCATACTAGAATTATCCTGAAAACTGTTTTATATTCCAGGATTCTATGTACACAGGCATAATTTACGAACACCACAAAATAATTTGCATGTAACGAGAAATCTTCAGAGTTGTTGGTTTATTTTTTAAATAAATCTGTCATATGACAATATAAAATAGCTAATTATTTGTTTTTTAATAAATTAGTATTATTTTTTTTTTTTTTTTTCTGGAAAAATTACATACCATCAATACTTTTTTTTAAGTAGTCGATCTCAGATTTTAAGTCAAAATAACTCAAAATTAATAGTTTTTAGAGAAAACCTGTAATTTATTTTTCAGCATCAGCACACCTAGTCGCCATTGAAAACTTATCAAAAAGTAACTCAACTATCAAACTGAATTCATAAACTGTGAGAAGGCTGCAAGTTCGCGCGGACACGATTAGACCTGTCAAAAACACACACCACTTACGACTTCTGTAAGAAGCTATAAATTACCGTAAGTAACTTACAAGGTTTACATTGGAAATCTTTTCATTTGCTGCTTTACATAAGTCACTTATGAGTGAAGCTGCCGCCATAGAACTTCTGTTTACAATTAACAATTTGAGGACCTTTGAGTTTTGTTTAATCAATGTTGCTAAGTTAAGTCTAATAAATCAACCTTAATTGATTTCTCCTTTCAGAGGTCATCTAGCATCAAGGCTAATTATTGAAAGAAGTATCTTGATTACAAGATCATATAAATACATTTTTTTACAATGGCTGCATACAGGATGCCCTGAGGAAAATAATTTCCCACATGGCCTCTGACTTATTGACCAGAGGATCTTTTTAAGGAACGGAAGGAGAAGAAGTTTTGGGAAGGAAATAGGTAAGAGGGGGGGGTACGAATCTGGAGGTCAATGTGCCCAGGTTTGAGCCCATCCTTACCACTCTGGTGCAAGGCGATGGGTCGAGAGACCGGATGGAGAGGTAAAAAGGCCTCCCCAAACCAGTCTCTCGATCCGGGCCCGTCATGCATGCAAATGGAAAGATGCATACGCAGGCAAGACCTAGACAAACCTCACCCCACGAATGCGGGCATACCTGCTAAGTCGAAACATTAAACATTGCAAACCACTTGGGTGACCATACCCACTTCCCGAATTGTAAATATAAACCTAAGTTATAACAACTTGTCTACGAACATTAGACCTTATCATTTTTTTTCTGTAAATGGTAGATTCAACATGTAAATCATAAAATAATTCAGGAAAATCATTTTAAAGAGCACTCATTTGAATATATTTGTGCTCACCAATGTTTTCAAACTGGTTCTAAGAAGTTTGGAACGCTCATCTGCGGTCCCTTTTTACCCAGCAGTAGTTCTACATTACAAGAACCGCTAAAATAAATTACATGATTTACCTGTACATTGTAATGATTAATCATAAATCATTTACCCAAAATAATAATTTTCAGTACACTTACATTGGAAATTTACATTCAATCTAATTTAAATCTATATTAATTATGAATGTATTCAATCACATATTTGTTATAACGAGACATGAGGTTATGATGCAGATAAAAAAAAAAATTAAATAAAATAAACAAATAAAAAATTAACATTAAAAGCATGTAAGTAGTTTAATATAATTAATCTTTCTTTATAAATGTTTACAAAATTATTTTCCTTTTCAACACGGACAGAACATATTAAATTATATTCGATGAAAGAAAATCAAAATTTGATTTTATTAAATATACTAAATAAGCATTAAAAGTTCTTCAAATTGATATTTGCTAATTGTTCCTTTAGCCACTGGTTACAAGTTAACACATCATGTGGTACGCGCTCTGTCTCATCTGCACAATGTGCATTGGAACAGGACAGAGCAAGTACCATGTGTTGTGTTAACTTGTAATCAGTGATGAAATGAGATGTACAGTAGTACTCTCTCACTAATCTGCCTCAACAAAAACCGGACAAGTGTCCAATTAGTGAAAGTGGTGGATTACAGTGTAAAGTGTGTTATATATAGATATTTCGAAAAAAAAAAAACACCACTATCTATCTTTTGTAAAATTTAAATTTTTGTTTAAATTTAGGTGTGATGTTTACGTTTGCGAGAAGACTATATTGTGTTAAATTTATTTCAAACAAAAAACGTGGTAGAATGAAATAAACGAAAACACGCGTCACAGTTGTTAAATGTCTTGACTGGTTAAGTATTGTCCTGTACTGTACTGTACTGTTACTGTACTTCACCATTTATGTATGTAATTTAAATTTTGCGTGGCGGGATGAAACGTGGTTTAAAAACATAATAAAAATGAACAAAATAAAAGTAACAAAATAAATAAAAACCAAAAATATCACACCTCAACGAAACAGTGATAAAATCATCGGCGGCAGACCTGAAGGCGGGCGGGGGCGGGGGCAGCTGCTGGTGGGTCTGGTGGGTCTGGTGTGGGGGCTGCGGGGGCGCCTTCGGGGCGGGAGGCGCGCCGGAGGGCAGGGAGGGCGCTGCGGCGAACAGGGGCGCTCCGGCCAGCGGGCGCAGGGGGGCGGGCGCGGCCAGCATGGAGCTACTGGCGGCTGACGGGAACCTACTGCCAAAATGAAACCAAAATATTTATATACGACTGGTTAGTTAAACCCCAATCAAATATGGAACCATTTATTGGATAACCAACACCCCTGCCATAGGTCACCCCAAGCGGTTCACTACCTTTGATGACTTAGAAGGGGTGCCCGGGTTTATACGAGGAGGTCTTGGTGGATCATGCGTTTGCCCACCTAATGTGTGGCGGGCCGGAACGGGAGCCTAGTTGAGGGAGACCTTTTAAATCTCTCCAGCCGAACTCTCTCGATCCATCGCCTTGTAGTGCAGTGGAAAGGATGGATTCATACATCTGTTACTCCTGGACACATTGACCCCCAGATTCCTACCAACCCTTAATAACATTTTCCTTCCCAGAACTTCCTGTCCTTCCTTTCCCAAAAAAGATCTTCCACACAGCATTCCCAAAATGACATAGGCCCTGAGGGAAATCATTTTCCTCAGGGCCTCCCGGGGGGAGCTAACGTAAAAAAAGTTATCAAAAAAAATGCTGGATTATTTCAAAGGCCAAAAATATGTTCTACTCGCAGTATATCAAATTTTCAAACCGAAAACAGATGATTTTGCAAATACGTCGTGGTGCTCCACCTTAACCTCTGGTTTGCCGATTGCGCGCCCAGGACGCGCCATAAAAAAAAAAAATTTTGAGATGCGATTTTAAACCTTATGTATAAAGAAAATGTATGAAGGACAAGGTCAGAATCGCTTGGGGCATTCTTGTTCTTGACGTAACAGATATAAGGAACACACCTAGCCTCTCAAATAATCATCTTTGCACATATCTATGACTTTCGAAATGACATTTCTGCCGCGATTTGAGCTGTCAAACTTTGAGCGTCGCATGTCATGAAAAGATCGATAAAACTATCAATTTGTCAAATAAACGCAAGTAATATTATTTGTAAGCATAGTTTATTGATTAGGGAACGTGTTTCGGTAAATATTATATACGATAGCATAAAATAAATCCTCAAAATATTACGTCAAAGTCAAAACATCGCGAAATTTTCGAGTTTCTTCCCTGGCATTTAAGAGGTTAAGGGTGAAATCTCGATGGATTAATTGACTTTAAACTTCAGCAAGCAGTTCATATGTTTCCGTATTAATAGTTGGATCACATTCTCTTGTTTAATCTTATTGAAAAAAAATATAGCAATTCAAACAACACAATTGTATCGGTTTACCTCAAGTGAAATTTATAGCAGTGTAGTACAGACAAACTGTGGTACAGACAGACTGAGTGAAAGAGAGGGTACTCACTCGGGGGTGACGGGGCTGCCTTCCTCCTCGTGCAGGTCGGGCAGGCGCTGCAGACCGAGGCAGCGGCGCCGCAGGGAGTCCACTTCCGCCTTCAGCGGCCGCCAGTCCTCATGCAGTCGCTGAGCCGCCGACAGCTTACGAGTAACACTGTCCTCTGTCTGCTTTATTACTGTTTCCATCTGAACAAAAACACTTACTTTATATTATTTGCTCTTGCTGCCTTCTTTCACACCACAAGAATCTACAATCCATATTTATTCATTTATAGTATTAACTCCTTTTGGCTTTTACATAATATAACGTAGTATCAGGTACTACAATATGAGAAAGACAGCTCTAGTGAGCTTGTAAAACAGCAAGAAATAGAAAACAGAAGTTAAAATAAAAGAACAATAAATACTCTACAATATGTAAATTTTGCAATATTGCAATAATGAAAAAAATTATTTATATAATATACGTAAATAACTTAACAGATGAGGCACGTTGAAAATATTTAATGGTCCGTAAATAATAAGTAAAATATATTTCATGTTCAGAAGACGTCTACATATTACAGGAAATAAACTTTATTTCCAATGAAACAATAAAATTAAGAAAATTTGTGAACAACATTATAAGAATAGCCACTTTTGTAGGTTGGTACCATCATTTGCCCAAATTTGAAAAGAAAAAAAAATATTTATAAATAAATAATATTACAGGTTGTAATGGTTTATAATATTTCTATGAATCATAAATTTAATTACCAAAATGCATTAATACGATAGGTACATGTTTAATAAATTTGTCAATATAGTTTAATAAATTTACCAAAGTACTTCCTTAGTGAGTACTTATATCATGGATAAATGAATTCATTATTTCATGTTTATATTTTATCAGCGACATATTCCATACATCTATGTGCGAATACATATTACCCATGTTTTGAATTCTATGTAGTGGTATATTGAATTGGGCCCCGGTCGTAGTATTACCATAATAAAACGGTAGTACTGACCTTGTGTTTCGGGCCGGTACATTAAAATTTAGGAGCGCCAAGCAATCAGGGCAATCAATTTTATTATGCAAGATTTTAAATAAAAATACTAGATCGAAAACAGTTCATCTGTCACTCAAATAGATTTTTTTTTTTTTTACATTAACTCCACACAGGAGGCCCTGAGGAAAATAATTTCCCTCAGGGCCTATGTCATCTTTGAGGATGCTGTGTGGAGGGTGTTTTTGAGGAGAGGAAGGAGTGAACATGGGTCTTGAAGAGACCCATGTTGTCCCAGATTTGACAATCGTAATAGATAAGTGTAGTTTAATCATTCTTTCGGTATTTTTAGTTTTATGATTTAAAAAGTTAAGGTTTTTTTTGTACTCTTTCTATTGTTTGAGGATGCACATTAGTTTTAATGTTGGTAAAATCTTTAGCCACTCTTAGTACAAAACCTAACATTTTTAAACGCTTCTTTGAAATATTTTCAATGTGTGGTATGAAAGCAAGTTTGGTGTCGAAAGTAACTAAGTCATTAATTTCGGAAACAGATTTGAGAATAATGTTATTGATTATGTAATTGAAGTAAATCAGATTTTTTATTGAGGTACAGCTTGTTATCGCTACTCCACTCAACTGATTTTGACAAGTTTGCCAAGGGAGTATAACAGTCCTCCAGGCTTCGAATTGCTTTAAAAAAAAATTAAATTGTCTGCGAACATAAAGTACGTCGATGTCTTTAAAAATATTACAAATTTCACCCAAAGTTCACAAAAAAGATAAACATTACAGGTCCGATGTGGGAACCTTGTGGAACACCACTGGATGTAAAAAAAATCGTATGATGATTCCCCATTTAGTTTAACACTAAGTTTCTGTTTGAAATATAGCTTATAAACCAATGCAACATATTTCCACGAGCTCCTACATGTAAAAATAATTAATAAAAAATTCCCAAAGAACGATAATTTTTTTTTAATTGCGATCTGAAACTTTGAATTCATAAAGAGCATTTTAATTATTTTGCAGTTAATTTTTTGTTTTGAATATAAAGCGTGGTATTTTCTCTTTCTAACGCCGATAGATCATATTTCTAACAATGATAGTAGAGGAGACACAACGATTTCTATGAGACCTATATGATTTGTTCCGAAAACCGAACAAATAGATCTGACTGGTTAAAATTATTGCAATCAATCTGCAATGAATTAATCGCAGCACTGCTTGCACCCTACCAACTGCCCAACATGTCAAAAGCAGGAACTAACTATGCAAAATTATGCTCATGTCATATTAAAATATTGATTGTATTCTACACAAAAAAATACATGTGTAATGCAGATTCAAGACAGGACTAATTAATAATTTGTGATAGTGTGGAAAAAGGCCGTGCTTTTCAATACAGATCACAAATGCGGCAATCAGTGCCATCCGTTGGTACCTCTATTAATTTGTACAACTTTACTAATGAAATAAAAATCACATTATTTTGTTAGTTTTCTGTAGATTCATATTGTTGTGTAATATGTACTTATTTTTATATTTGAAGCGAAGGTAATCCCAATACAATGGGAGGCGGGTATGGGTACCCATGGGCGCCCGCAGAAAATTTTCTAGGGGGGGGGGGGTGACAAAATATTTTTTGTAATGTTTTATTGTAGTTTTAATTTACTGTAGCGTATTTGTGTGGTGAACGAACGGACAGGGCACTGTTGTAATGAAGGGCATTCTGTAGCAACAATTTTTTTATTTATTGTGTAACAAAAAATATTACAACATAAATTTAAAATAAAATTTATTCTAAACAAGAACTGGAATCGTCTGTTATTGCTACCATGCTATTCAATCAAAAACAATTTTTGAGATTTTTATTCCTTTGAAAAGTTTGTTAATCGTACATAAAAGACAATCTTGATTTAAAGAGATATTTTGATTCATGGGAAAGCTTGTACCTAATGATGCCATACACTTCTTGGCAACTTATAAATAGGATTAACTAACAATGGGAGTCGAATGTTTATATTCATTTGTTTACTTAGAGTCCGGAATAAACACCGTCCAGCTGGAGGGCCTATTAACTTTATTAATAGATATTTATATAGACGAGAGAGGAATTCTAGCTTATATTTAATTATTAGAGTATCTATTCAAAAACAAAAATAGCACAGACAAAAAAAAAATCTTTCTCTTCATACAGATTGCGCAATTAGAATTGAACCAAACCACATACTTTAGTGTATTGATGCATATGTATACACTTCTGTTAGAGATGTCCTTGCCAAACATCACTGGATATATGTTGAACGAATTCGAATATTATTCAAAAGCTTTAAAGTGTGTTTTATTACGTAGATGTACAACAAATGAACTTTTTTAAATTCACAGTATGTAATTTTATTTTCGTATGATAACAAGTTTAAAACATGCTATACGCAAGCAATACATCTGTGCAAGTATTATGTTAATGTCAGCTCTGGCTGCAATATCTATAATTTTGCTGACTAAGGGCAAGGTTTCATTTTCGTATTTTCATGAAATATATCAGTCAGTTTGTTTTATGTAAATTTATTTGTTTGATAACAACTGTCCTCAATGAAAAGATACGTGGTTTTCAAAAATAATAAAATTATTTTCTTAGGTAATTGTAATTTAACACACCTACGAAAGGTAAGCAAAATGAACAGCAGGCATGTAAACATTATTTTAATAAACCTAAATTATTTGCAACTAACCTAAATCGTTCCCACCCTTCTTCCCTATTTCATTCCCCCTATATACTTCTTCACCATACAAAATACAACAATTAGGGATGCCATAGTACCACTGGCTCCGGCAGTTTGGACTCTTGTGGATTGTCTTTACCAGGCTGAGAGACTTCGATGTTGACCGATAATAACCTAATGGCCAACCAGGGGAAGTTGTAAACAAATGAAATAATAGCAGCCAACACCTACCGCATTTATGTCAGCGTGAATCTGTCTCAGTTCCTCCACATGGCTCATTTTTTCCTGTTGCAATAGTTCCATTTCTCTTCTGTACTGAGCCAGGCATCTGCCTTCCTGGTCTCCCGATCTGACTTCATTTAGAATATTTCTTTTCAAACGCTCCAGGGCGATAGTTTTATTCCTGCAAACCAAAAATAATGATAAATATAGACAAATAACGCTAACTTAATTGCACAAATTACAACAATCGAATGATTTCAATAGGTGCATTACGACAAAATGTTTTTGCACAAAATAAACTCGTGATTCAAAAGCGATTTTTGAATTGATATCCCTATCTCGCTAAACAAATGTTAGGCCTTTCGATGTTATTTTGTCAATTGAGATGTATAACAATCAAGAGCCTACACTATTGTGATAAGAAAATTATCGATCGGGTCCACAGGTGCGCCCAAAATACTCCGGGCGACAGAATATCCTGACAAATATTTACCCGGCCATGATGCTCCTTCATAAATCCAGAATAAACGATAAATTAGCATGTAATAACAGTCAACAAACTCACCGTATATCTTTCATTGCTTCCAATTTGTGATATATTTCCCGTTCATTCACTGCTGTCATATTATTGTTAATTTTATGACAAACTCAAAACATTGGTGACGAAATTTCAAGTCGAGAACGATGTTAAAAAATCTCATCAATCTTTCTTTATTCTTGTTGTGGTGAAATCGATAAAAGGCTGATCAGTTAAATATTCATGGCGCCATTATTATATCTATCCTAATTTTTCTGCAATGCAGTTCTTACTCTTCAACAATAGAGATTTTGGCCAAAGATTTTTTCATTCCAAAAAGGCAAAATTTTTCCAAAAATGTCTCCAATTTTACTAATTAAGTGTACCGCAACGATACTTTACCAACTAAAATACATACATTTTGTTTACGTAGAAAACCACCATCATGTCATATTATAATGATATCTGTATTAAATTAATGCACTTTTTAAATACAAATTTGTGTTGTTCAGCATGAACATGATTAAATAATTAATAACATTTATTATTTAAATCCAAATAATTATTAAATGGGTGTCATTGGCACACGGATCGAAGATTTACAGAAAAATAAAATGGTTGTCTGCTGAACCCAAGTTTCTTTCACAACTCGTATTCATTTTCGGTTATTTTTTTTCACGTTTTCAGTTAAGATTTAAAAAAAATAAAACATGGTCGTAATTGTGATGAATTTTTTTTCCATAATTAAAATTCTTTAGATTTGTGAAAATTGTTTAATGATTATTTTTTTCCTCAGATCTAAGGATATGTTCCCAAACACAGAAACACTGCAGCACTTTTGGTTCTCAAGTAATGAAAAATGACAAGTCGAACCACAGACAAAGTTGTTTACAAAACCAGCGTCAAATCAAACAAATGTCAAATCAAACCTCACTGTTTACTTATTTTGTTTTTTCGTAGTTACGATGATAAGCTTATTGTCCTTTCCGTGACCTCTTCACACTGTGGTTTGTGATTAGATCTGAATTTGAGACCCCATTTATCGCTAAAATATTGTTATATTATCACAATGGGAGACTTACTACCGGTAATATTTTAATTTTATAACAGTTCTCATCACAACACAATATTGCGTTTTTCTTGTTCATAGAATGATTCGAGTGTATAATGAAGAGCAGAGTTGTTTAGATAAATAAAATACTTAAAATTTGTTAAGAACCCACGCATATTAATGTCAATCTGTAATATTATTCTTGCAATAACATAATTCAATGTTTGTAGGAACATCCCAGGAACCTGATTCCAGAATTGTGCAAGCAATTTTACCACCTAGGATGGGTTACTGGAACTGGTGGAGGCATATCTATAAAGCATGGGTAATTGAAACCACACCAGCAATGAATAACAATGGAAATATATACAAATAATTATAGTATTTTTTATTTATTTGCTGATGATAGACTTAATTCTTTTTATTTGTAATGATTTCAGTTCGCACATATTCATAGCTCCATCAGGAGTGCAGAAGGAAAGGATGAAGCCGGATGACATGTTTGTGCAGACCATAGATGATGTTGATCTTGAATTGCCTCCGCCTGAGAAAATGTAAGTGTTTCTCAGTGAACCTCAAAAAATATGGTACCTCCAAGAAATAAAGGTAGGAACAGTATTATGGACCAGTGTTTACATTTTGTTACAGGTTAAAGAAGAGTCAGTGTACCCCCCTGTTCATGTTAGCCTACCGTCAAAGGGGAGCGGGGGCCGTGATACACACACACTCCCCCCATGCAGTGCGCGCCACGCTGCTATGGCCCGGCACAGAGTTTCGCATCACGCACCAGGAGATGATCAAGGTTAACTCCCGTTATATTAAAACTCTCAGCCCCGCTCCCAGGAAAGATATTGCGGGACTGAGTGTGTTAATTATCTTAATTTTGTTCTACCCTTACATCACTACATATGATCACTAAATCTGAATGTTGACATCATTATCCGGTTAATAAATTTAAAATATTTATTGGGACATCTTCACCAACACAAATATAAATCTCCATGGACACTAAAAAAATGAATAAAACACCTCTTGCATTGCATCCAATTCTGGGAATTACTTCTTTTCAAATAGTGTAATAGAAACGTGAAACTTCCATAACATGCCATCGATGCTACAAATATAAATCAATTTAAAGCTCTATTGGATTGTCATTAAAAGAGATGAAAGGATTGATTTATTGTGAAACTAGACATGGGCGCAACAGCAGAATGCTGTTGGCTCAATAACTAATAATAATTGAAGACTTGTGTAGATGAATTTAATTTTCCCGCCAAAAGAGACCGGTAAAACGAAGCTATTTGTAAGAAATTAATTACAAAGTAATTACTGTTTGTTTTAGGGTATAAAGGACGCCGCGCTGGGCCGCTACTTGCGATACGATGAGGAGCTGGTGGTACCGATCATAGAAAACACCCCCTTGGAGAAGGATCTGGCCGCCAGCATGGCCGTGGCCTTGAGCCAGTACCCGGGTACCAGTGCTATCCTGGTGCGCCGGCATGGGGTCTATGTCTGGGGAGACTCCTGGCAAGCTGCTAAAACTATGTATGTCCAAACCGATTACATTCAACGATAATTCAGTGCTCTCTTAGTAATCTGATACTCGATTATTTTTGTCGATAGTGTTATTTTCACTAGTTTTATAATAGTTGTCAGAGTACAATTCACTGGTATTTTTTATGTGAAATTCGACAGTCAGCCGCGTGCCTAGACTCGAGGGGCAAGCTTTGTACCGACGCATAACAGGTCAGGTTATCTATCTTTTATACACTCAGTTACCATACTGTCGTCTAGCTTGCTAGAACTGACCATTTTACCAATCACCACGGTTCATTATTGTTGTTTTCGGACATTTCGGCGAATACCCAGTGGTTCAAAAAGTTAAGGATATGCTTCGTGCGAATGAGTCCGTGTGAAAGAGTCCAAGACTTGTGAATCATTTGTGAAAGCTTCACGAAAAAAACAATTTACCTTCGCCAGTATCTACCGTTGACAACAAATACGCAGTCTGTTAAGGGAAAATACGGTATATCTACTTACACAAATATAACTGTGTCTCCGCAGGAGTGTGCAGAGAGGATGTATAATAATGCTGAATAACTAAAGTATAAAACATATTTTCATTCAAATGCTTCACGGAAAAAACCACTTATCTGTGTACTGTACAGACCGGCACATTAAAAAAATCAACACTCTAAATAAATCACTGTAAATAAATAAAATTAATTAATTAATATCACCAATGTATTTTCGGAATCGATTTTAGGTTCGAAATTGTAAATAATTCACAAAAAACTATAATTTTATTATTAGCTTTTACCCACGGCTTCGCTTGCGTGGTATTAGGGGGAAATTACTGTACAAAGAATTTTCCCACGGGAATGAAATGTTTTTTTTCCAGGATAAAACGTAGCCTAATTCATTTCCCAGTCCTCCTTCATGATGCCAGAGCTCGATATCTATATATAAAATATCGCCGGCATGCATACATCAAATCCCCAAAGTTTCATCACAATCGGAAGAACGGTTAGCAATGCATAATTTCATAATGCCAGAACTCACTATTGTATATAGAAACCATTGTGGGCATGCGCACATCAAATCCCCTAAGTTTCATCATAATCGGATGAATGGTTTAGCTACGTATAACATCTCGCCCACACACATACAAACCCAAAAGCAAACATATTTTCATTTTTATATATACAAATAGAATATCATTTCGGGGGGCCATCTGTCGGAGAATCAATTGTCAGTCACCGATGATTTTATTCCTATTCCTTGACTAATGTGGGTTTATTTTATGCAGGACCGAATGTTACGATTACCTTTTCGAAATGGCTGTGGAGATGAAGAGACTCGGCTTGAATCCTGAAGAAATCCCTCAGTTGGTGAAAGAAAAATAAAAATTGTTATAAATACTATGATTTAAAAGAATTTATTTTGTTATGTAATATATAATTAAAAAGACTATTTGAACACTGGTTTTGCCTTTCTTTATAACTCACTAAAGAGATAAATTGATAGTACTCTGAAGTAAGCTCAATTTTCCTCTACTTCAAATGAAATTGAGCAAATTTTTTTACAATATTGAAGTTATTTCTTGAACAGATTATCAATTTACTAGAAATAATCAATGTTTTATTATTTTCCTTTTTTTTGTCTGCTTCAAAAATTAAAAGTTGACCTGTCAGTGGCTGAGTTGGCTTCACGTTCGGGTCCCACCCGGGCGTCGTGTGTTCAATTCCTCGGCTGGCTTAGTCCTCCATCCCGACTCAATCACCATTTTCCACTTAACGTGGTGGTAGTAAGAGATTTTCAATTATTGTCAGGTTATTCATAACCTGGGAATGTTTTTCTTTATAAAAAAAAAATAGAAAATTCGAAAATAAATATTTTTCTCACGTTTTTGAAACACTCTCCTAAAAAGAAAATCATATAATCATGCAGTAAAATAAATCAATAAATTATTTGGGAAACCTACTTTTCAGAATTTAAATTTTAGTTCAAATAAAATCATTAAAAAAAAGATCTGCGTTCTTGTTTTGTGACGAAAATACTTCAGTTTGTCTGTTCATTTATGGTCTTACAAACTAATATATTTAAAAAAAAATTAACATTTTTATTTTGCTTAGACATTATTGAAAAATTATAAATACTTATGATCAAACAATAATTATATTAAGTACATAATTTTAATTGTTTTATCATCACGAGTTTGGGCATTTTTGAATGTGGGTATTTATCAAAGCAAATTTGGAATGAAATAAAATCATTATTGAGTCATTATGTTAAAATGCTGTTGTGGAAAATAATTAATCTTTCTCATCGGAACCGCCCTGTACCATTGCAAGGGTACAATCGCGAGATCATTGTTCAACGAAATTTAAATTCTCACCCGCTGATTCATGGCTCAATGACTTCAAAGGAGGTGTTAAAGTTGTATGATTCTGAGTTGTCCGGTCACCAAAAAAAAACATTGTCAAATTGAATCGCAAGTCTAAATTGAAATTTAAATGATAAATTACTAGTACCCAGTATATTTTGACACTTGCGGGGTAAGAAGGGATTGCCTGCGGATGTTACGAACTAGTTCGATAAACTTTTTGGAAACCTTAGATATAATATAAGAACATAATGTACATTCAAATGTGTCCTCTTTAAAATAATTTGTCCGTGCTAGGCTAGAAAACTGGCATCTTTCACCTACAAGACTGTGAGGGGAATGGGCTGTACCTACTGCACTCCACTAATGAGGCAAACTGATTTAAGTGTGTCTGTGTGCTTCAAGTAAGGTCAATTTTTCCTTACTTCTGGTGAAACAAATTGAACATTTTTAAATTCTTTCTTGAGCAGATAATCTACTTCACTAGCCATTAATTTGATCAGCACATTTTTCTTTCAATTCGATGTAGATCAATTCTGTCTGTTCAGATTGTGCCACACTCTGTATTGTAATATTATGAAAAAATTAAATCAAGTGTTATTTTTCAATTTGGGAGGCGGCAATGGCTACCGGCGCCCCGGGTTAATGAAGTGAGGTTTATCTAGGTCTTGGTGGTGGGTGACCTGGACCAAAGAAAATTGATGTGATTTTTCACAAAAATGGCGCTCTACAAATTATCTTTGACCTGAACACACTAAACCCCACTTATACCCCACACCTACCCACCCCTCGTTTGACCTGAACACACTTAACCCCCACACCTACCCACCCCTCGTACTCTTGTCCTTCCTAGAACTTCCTTTCCTTTAAAACAGTGTTCCGCAAAGCGTGTGCCGCGGCATACTGGTGTGCCGTAGTCATTAGTTGGTGTGCCTTACCGCAAGCGAGCTAAAAAATGAGACCAAGACTTTTTTAGAGTCCCAGGATTCAGATTTTGCTTCTCTGTTTGAAAAAGATGAATGGGTAGCAAAACTTGCATATCTCGTATTGCTAATTTAAATGAGCTCAACAAAAAAATGCATTGATTGAAAGCTTTCGCGCTAAGTTGGTGTTACGGATCAGCCACGATACTAATGGTAGTAATGAAATGTTCCCAAATCCTGCCGATTCAGAAAAAAATTAACTGGTATTTTGGACACGGACTGGGTACGAAATCCATTCACAGGTAGCATTTCTCTTCGACACTTACCGATAAACGTGCAGGAAGAATTCATAGAGCTAAAAACTGATCGGACATAAAAACAAAAATTTTCCGAAACAGAGCTAGCACATTTATGGCTGCATATAAAAAACGAGTATCCACTGCTTTCAAAGCTTGCTGTTGCAATTTTCTTTTCATTTGCCACGACCTACTTATGCTAATTGGGGTTTTAATTAATACAAAAACTCCGATTAAATTAAAAAAAGAGAACGCCTGAGGACGATCGACGAAGAGATGAGAGCAACATTATCAACGATTGCTCCAAATTTTGATCTCCTATACTCGGTTAGGCAGGTTCACATTTCTAAGCAGGGTAATCGATTTTCTCAAAATTTTCCAAAATAATTTTAAAAATTTTCGCTTGTGTTGCTTGTGTCGCCTTCATCGAATGCTTAAGTTGATTCCACCAAAAGTTACTGTATATTGTTACGCAAACGGATTTGATCCTACAAACCCGAAGTTACAGCGATCATTCCCGAGCGCAAATTAAAAAGTGTCGTATTATGTCTTAGCCATTTTCGTGGATTGCTGGATTTCGGTTTTTTCCCATTACGTGGAGAAATTTCCCCTGAGATTCCCTATTTGTTAATATTTAGATTTAACTGGTGGGATATAACATACATGCATCCATAAAAAAATTACAACAAATATTTTTTTATGTGTTGTTATGTTCACAGGTGACTTTGAAAACATGCAAAACCTTCAAATATTAAAAAATTCCTCATGGGCTCTTAACATAAAATTTTTATATTATATTGATTTTAATAATAAATATAAAATAAACATTGATTTTTTTCTTTGGTATACCTCTAAAATTTCCTGATTTGGTAGGTGTACCTTGAACACAAAAAGTTTGCGGAACACTGCTTTAAAAGACCCTCGACACAGCTTACTCAAAGTTGACATAGGACCTAAGGAGAAATTATTTTCCACAGGGCTTCTTGTATAGAGCTAAGTCTGTATTATTGTCGTAATAAAATATTAACTGTATCAACACATAAAAATGTGTGTGTAATGCGCATTCAAGGGAGGACTAATTTGTGGTAGTATTGAAAAAGGCCTACAAAAGTCTACAAATTTGGGAGGCAGGTATGGGTACCGCCGCCCTGGAACCCTTTATTGGAAAACCAACACCTTTGTCATAAGTCACCCCAGACTAGTTCGCTACGTTTGGTGACTTAGCAGGGGCGCCCGGGTTCATGGGAGTGAGGTTTGCCCAGGCCTTGGCGGCGGATGCATATGCCCACCTACGCCCACGCGTGGTGAGCCGAATTGAGAGAGACTGGTTGAGGGAGGCCTTTTGATCTCCGGCCCGACTCTCTCGAACCCACCGCATGCCCCCGCAGTTGAAGGGATGGATTCATAGACCCATCGCTCCTGGATACATTGAACCCCAGATTCCTACCCACCCCTCATTCCCTTTTCTTTCCCAGAACTTCCTTTCCTTACTCCCTCTAGTAAGACCCTCCACTTACCATCCCTGTTTCTTACTATCGTGGTACGAAAGCACAACTCGATGGAATTTGCAGGAAAACACTTCTTGTTATTCTTTAACACAATTTATTAAATAAAAATACAATACTGGTGACAATAGTGATCTCCAAGACCCCACCACACCAACAAATATCGAAGGCTTTATTACCCTCGATATCTCAACACTCTACTGAAGACAGGCACCCATGTACCCCTCAGATCAGAGATTGATTATAACACTCTACTGGAGATAGGCACCCAAGTACCCCCCCACGCTCGAGTTTAATTAAATAACGCCGAAGGTACAACATGTACCTTCCCGTTTCACCGTCCCAACAATACTCTCAACACTCTACTGAAGACAGGCACCCATGTACCCCTCAGATCAAGATTGATTACAACACTCTACTGGAGATAGGCACCTATATGTACCCCCCATGCTCGAGTTTGATTAAATAACTCCGAAGGTACAACATGTACCTTCCCGTTTCACCGTCAAAACAATACTAACTCTCCATATCAACATCGCTATTATTTAAAGTAAACATGGTACATAAAAAAATGGTGAGAAAATAAATTTTAGCAGTTCCCACGCTAATTTTAAAATCTAACATCCAGAAAATAATAAACCAATTACCTAAAAGTCGGCCCTAGAGGCCCACTAATAAATATCATCTTAACATTACAGGGATTAACAAATATTGCAAAATTTTTATTACTACTTTCACTTAGGGCTAAAGCCGACGGTGCATTTATCCTTGAGGGTGTTATAAAATGCCGCCAGCAGACACTTCTCCTAGGGAGTGTCATAAACATAAGTAGGTGTTATTTGAGGGTACTTATTCAAAGTACCGACTTTACAAATAATAAAGGAATTTGTCCCAAATTTGCAAGGGAATGCATTTATATGATACCAGCCATATTATTCAAGGTTTGGACCTTATTCATGAAACCGTGAGATAATATTTTGTTTGCACATTTTGCACATTTTAAAAGGAGAAACTACGCGTAACTTAAAGGACTAAAATAATGAATATTACAAATGATATTATTTTACAGACTAAATGTATTAAATCGCATTCTAGGAACAAACAATCCCCAAAGATGACATAGGCCTTGAGGGAAATTATTTTCCCCAGGGCCACCTGTATAGAGCTAAAGAATTTTTTTCCAGATTAGATCGATATTATAGATAACAACATACTCATGTGGACAGTAATAATGTAATAATGCTTATTTTAAATATGCGATAGTTATTTATTATGAAAGTAGGGAGAAATTGCTCATTTATGTTTTCGGCCATGTTAAATGCTCATAAAATATTTATGTAGGTACTTACTTACCTAGGTATTATTTTCCTAATAAAAAATTAGTAATCATTTTTACAGCCTGGCAGTGAAGACTGGAAGCTTTTACCTTATTAACCCGTAAAAATAATATTTTTCGTAAAAAGTAGGTAGGTAGATTAAGTAATATATCATTGAAGAAGAAGATAACACTTATAATCTAAATGAAAATATGAAAGAAAACAAGACACAGAAAACAGAAAAAAACAATGGTCGCAACTGGGACTCTGTGTCTTGTTTTCTTTCATAGGGCCCGTATATCAGTTATCCCAAAGCTCGGCTTTGACGCAAAGTGAGGCTTAAGCCGGGCTTTGCACGAAATCCGTATATCAGTCGTAAACCTAGAGTTGGCCAATTTTAAAAGTTTAGTCTATGATATTAATCGAGGATTTCTATGTCGAACCAATCTATTTTTGTTAATATCTATTGACTCTATGGTAAACTTCAAACGTCAATGGCGTCAACGCCGTCAACGCCGTCAACGTCAAGTGTCAATGCTTTTTCCAAGGCTTTTATTAATTTGTGGTAAGTTTTATGCATAATTGTGTTATTAAAAGCTCTATTCATTGTTGTTCACTATAGTTTTCATGTTTTTACTTCGATTTAGATTAATTATTAAAATTGACTAGTTGAATAACGACTTTGAAATTATTTGTTTACCTTGCTTTACGTGAATAATTTCAGAAATCAAAAATACTAGAACACCGAACTTCGCGGAAGACAGGGGATAAAATTGCTGGTGGAGCTGGTCTCATCAAAGAGCTGGATAATAAAGCGGCCAATGCGGTCAATTGGAATTGAATGAGCTGACTTGAGAATTCAATTTCAATACAATTTCGGCAGATGCATTGGAAAAAAAGTGGGACAACATTAAAATGAACACGAGGCAAAAATTTGCCACAAATATAAAGTATCGTATCAGACAGGAGGGCCTGCTGTCGATGCAAGGTACACCCAGATCGATGGGAGTATAATGGGACTGTTGCCCACCCAGTCGACCGGAGTAGAATCAACAGTCCTCAAAGGTAACTATTATTAAGTATGCATATCATGTAACCAAGGAATTTAATTTTAAATTTTTTAGAATTCACAACTCTGACAGCTGTCGAAGGGACATTTCATTGATTGTTAAGTTTAAATTTTGGCTATCCAAAACTCCCTTGAGCAGCCTCTCTGAAAAAAGCCCCTCAAATTCAACTGTAATATGAAATACTAACTTATTATGTTTGTCATATCAATTGACTAGGTATATGAGGATGAACGAAGAAAGGGTGCAAGGAAAATATATGGCATGAATGTGAATGGTAGAAGAAGCCGAGGTTGACATCAGGCTTAATCAAGTACTCTAATACTTAAGTTGGACCACGTCAATAGTCAGAATCACAGTACGGTATGATGTATGCACGTTTGACGATTCATTCTCTGATATGACAGTTAGTTAGTTACTTAACTGATTTGAACTCATAAACATTTATGTTTCCATTTCTGCTATTCACGGCATATTTCTGCATTCAAAACATCTCAAAAGATTTGTCTATTTTAAATCATTTGGTAACTAATATTACTATCTTTGTTTTAGCATTCTAAAATTGATCAGAATTGCAGCCAAATTACACTAAAACGATGAGAGCACTTATCAATCCAGCACAAGCTACCGGGGTTTGTAATATACTGTTAATTTTTTTAATGTGAATATCGCACAAGAGTCCCAACCTCTCCCTGCTAACTGAAACCAGTGAGATGGCATCTTCTGTGGGGTATGTTGTGAGGGGTAAATGAGATAGATACATGAAGGAGTTAGGGCAGAGGAAGGTACGGAAGTACCTGACTTATCAGAAATGATAACCAAAGAAAGCTAAAGCATTTGAAGCAGGGGCAGTTCTAGATTTTTCGTAGCTGGAGTGGTAAGATTGAAAAATACCAATTGATAATGTTGTAACAAAAAAAAATTTTTTTTTTCAAAATTTTAATCTTTTATATGAAAAGCAGCCACAAAATATCATACAAAAAAATTGAAAAAAAAAAAAACATTTTCAACTAGGTACTACTGTTATAAATATTTTTCAATCTTAGCACTTGCTCACACACCACCTTGCCAGGACACACTGAACCCAAGATTCCTTCCCAGAACTCTCCTCCCCTTCCTTTCCTAAAAAAAAACCCTCCACACAGCATCCCCAAAGATGACATAGGCCCTAAGGGAAATTATTTTCCTCAGGGCCTCCTGTGTGGAGCCCTTGTAAAAAAAAAACTTGCTCACTGAAAGGTCACAGACTGCCACTGATTTCAAATAGCATTTGGATTCTGAGTGGATGTATCACCAAGGTGATAGGTTTTTTTAATTTAGAATTTTTTTTATAATTGTGTTTAATTTTATTATTTTTCAATAATACATTTTTAGTACTCATAAAACAAAATAACCTGCGTTATTTATAATATAATACAGAAAGGGTAGCATGGGTGTGTAGAGCGAATTAACGAAGAAAGGATTGTTAGGAGAATATACGTTGCAAATATAAATGTTAGAAGAAGTCGGCAAGACATGGCGAGTCGGACCATGTCAAGAATCAGAATAATTTATTTATTTTAATTTAGGTACATAAAACAGGCATGTTGCCCAGAAATTCATATACATGGATGATTTAAATACAGTATAATATAAGAGTATGTATGAATAAGGATGAAGCAAGGAATTTATGCTAATCCTGAGTTGTGCACGTTTGGCGATTCTTTCTCTCGTGTGACAGTTAGTTAGTTACTTACTTAACTGAAAATTGATTTGAACTCATAAAAAATTCTGTTTCCATTTCTGGTGTTCATGGCATGTTAAAGATTTGTCTATTTTACATCATTTTGGTAAGTAATGTTACTATTTTTGTTTTAGCATTCTAAAATTGATCAGAATTGCAGCCAAATTACACCAAAACGATGAGAGCACTATCAAACCAACACGAGCTACCTGGGTTTGTATTATTATTATTTTTTTTTTTTTTCAAGAGCGGAGACGGTTTACATAAATAAAGTTCCCGTGAGCACTTAGGCCGTAGGCCCATTGTGCTATCTCCCATTTTACCTCATTCCTTTGACAGTAATCCAGTCCCTTTAACAAAGTTCACCAGGATTGTCATTGGAAATGAAGCTATGTCTTCTGGTTCGACAATGTGTCTTCCCAGGTCTCATTTCTCCTCTTCACTCCTCCGCGGTTCCCTGAAGGCCCCACGAGGGAAGAGGGCTTCATCTCTCCTCTCCACTCCTTAGTTCCCTGAAGGCTCCACAATGGAGAGTTCACCTCCCTTTGGTTCCCTAAAGGCCCCACAAGAGAAGAGCCCCACTCCACCTTGGCTCCCCGAGGGCCCCAGGAGGGAAGAGGACTTATCTCTCCTATTCACTCCTCCTTGGTTCCCTAAAGGCCCCATAAGAAAGAGTTCAAGGAGATGGCCTCATTTCTCCTCTTCACTCATACATGGTTCCATGAAGGCCCCACATAGGAAGAGGACATCATCTCTCCACTCCTCCTTGGTTCCCCAAAGGCCCTGTGCCGGAAGAGTGCCCTTCCCCTTGGTTCCGTGAAGGCCCCACAAGGGAAGGGTTCATGGAGGTGGCCTCAGCTCTCCTCTCCACGGCTTTTCCTCTTGGTTCCTCCTAAGGGTCCCAGGAAGAAAGTCCACGGAGGTGGCCTCAGCACTCCTAGGTTCCCAAAAGGCCCCTAGTTTTCAAATGGTCCAATTTTTTGTCCCACGAGTGACCAGGGAAATAGAAGGTCCACTCCAGCAGAGCCCAGAATGTTGGAGTAAGGTCTAAATACTCCGAGATGCGACCTTGTTTCTCGGAGGCACCGTTCTTGACACTGTTCCCCAGGACATTCAGCCTGAGCACGGTAGCTCACACCTTGGCTTGGGATGGCTATTGCAGGTTTGTGTTTCCACTCCATGAGCGATGGGTTCGCCACACCCCCTACGCTAGGGGTTTGTATTATATCTTAGCACACTTGCTCACACAACACCTTGCCAGTACAGATTCCTACCCACTCTTTAAACCCATTTCCTTCCCAGAACTCTCCTCCCCTTCCTTTCCTTAAAAAAAAAAAACCCTCCACACAGCATCCCCAAAGATGACATAGGCCCTGAGGGAAATTATTTTCCTCAGGGCCTCCTGTGTGGAGCCCTTGTAAAAAAAAAAACTTTTTATAATTAAAGAAAAAAAGTTTTTATAATTGTGTTGTTTAATTTTTTTTTTTTTTCAATAATGCATTTTTAGTACTCTTATAACAAAATAACCTGCGTTATTTATAATATAATACAGAAAGGGTCGCATGGGTGTGTAGAGCGAATTAACGAAGAAAGGAGTGTTAGGAGAATATCTGTTGCAAATATGAATGGTAGAAGAAGTCGGCAAGACATGGCGAGTCGGACCAATATTTTATTTATTTTTATTTAAGTACATAAAACAGGCATGTTGCCCAGAAATTTATATACATGGATGAATTAAATACAGTATAATATATGAATATGTATGAATATGGATGAAGCAAGGAATTTATGCTAAGCCTGAGTTGTGTGACGGTCTGTCCTCTCTGCCCGCTGAAATTTCGGTTAGTTAATTCCTACATCACTTTTCAAATTGATCAGTTGACATCAAAGAAGATTCTTAGGTTCTTAACACAAAATGGCAGGATGAAATGTTTATTTTGCAAACATGTATGTAATAATATAAATTTTTTTAACAATTATGTTGCGAAATACATGGGTTAAAGCAACTGTTGGTATTTTTATGTACAACTTTTTATAATATTATATTCTTCTGTTCCAGCGAAAAGAAAATCTACCACCGCAACCACCAGTGGAGCTCTTTGGCAGAATTTAAAATAAAAAATTAAACTTCAAATCTCCAAAATCTCCTCAAGGTGGAGGGCTTCAAGGCTAAACGCCAGGAAGACGAGAAAGAACATCTGCATTGCAGGGCCGAAAACCTCAAAACCAAATGCAGGAAGAACACGAGGAGCACCTCCTCAGTATGGAACTGCTGATGAGGAGAAAAAACTTAAGAACTAATACTACTTCCATATGAAGTAATATTTGTACTTTAGTACACAAAAATAACAACATTAATAATTCAAATTAAAATACTTACCTTTTTTATTGTTTTTCAAAGTACATTCCCGTTAAACTGCAATTAGCAGTTTGCCAACAGGATGTTAATTTTCAATTACAATTTAAACAGACATACATAATACTTATTATAACTATACAGATTGTCACAATTAACAAGCATGACAATATAAACCAACTTTATTTAGTAACCATTAGATAAAGTTGACTATTTCTTTGTTGTCGGTGATAGCTTTCACCTGAAATATATCCAGATTTTGATCCATCATTATCTTAATGTCTTCATTTCGGAGTAGTCTGTAAAGAATTCTTTTGTGTAATTTGTTTGTATTCCTTTGAATATTACACCTTAATAAAGACATTTAAAAAATAAACATCCTGTTATACTTCCTCAGACAATTTTTTATTTTGATAGATTATTAATTTACATTTTACAGTATGATAGAATATTGAAGAGGCCTGGGATAAATTTACAACTATGTTAATGCAAAAGATAAATAATTACACTAATATAAAACATGTAACCCCTGCCAACTTGAAACAATATCGGTGAATCTGAGATCAGCATCACAAATAGCTTGCAGGTTGTCAGAAAAGAAACCTTTTCGGTTCCGATAAATCTCGGGTTGCGTCCACCTAAAATAATGGTACACTAATGATTAGTCTGCGCATTCATGAGTTGAATAAGGTAAGCAAGCAAAGGGGCGACATTTTTTATTTATTAACAATTTTTCTGGTACAATTGGTAAAATTTTGTAATACAAACTTTTTATATAAACAGTTTTTAAAAAGTGGAGAAATAATACAAATAGATTAGCAGATTAACCAAAAAAATCCCACATAGGCATTGCCAGTTCGTGGGTATACTTGAGTGTTTTTCAGACAGAAATTTACTAATAAACATACACTATCTTTGTAGAAGATTAAAAAAAAAATTAAATTAAATACATAAAAAAATAGATACATATTCAAAAGACATGTTCATAAAGATGTATAAAAATTTGTTAAGTTACAGCAGGTCAGATGTTACAGCAAGTAAATGTTTGTGTCAATGGTATTTGTCCAAGACTTTAATACATTTTTATACTTGCTGTAGGTGGATATATTTTTACAATCAATTTCTGTAGCCTTATAGAAAGCATTATATATTTTTGGTGTAATGTTTGTTGATATTGGGACAAGCAATTGGATAACTTACCGGAGGACTGCATGTGCCTGCAATCAAGAGTACCAGTCACTTGGGGAAGCGTGCTATTGCACGCCTTCTTGCTATCGCAACCTTCTTTGTTTTTTCTTCCAAACTTTCAGGATCATTTTTGAAAATAATGAAAGCAGTTCTGTCAATGTGCAATTGATTGTAAAATTATCCAAATGTGCTTGCTTGCGGGGTTTTGTGAACTCTGATAAAGTCCTCCACAGCAATCAGCATGGAGCCAGATGCTAGGTATCTGATTTTGGAGTGAGTGCTTTATTCCTGAAATGAAAACACACTATGTAGATAGGTATTTGCGTTGTTAGCTACTTTTTTATACCTTTTAAAAAGCATTTTCACTTACCAGTTCATTTTAGATTTGATGTCATCCCTTATCAAATCTAGCAAGCAATTTACGACCCTTTTGGAGAGACGAAACCTGTTATGAAATTCAATTTAATCCACGCCAGGAAGTCGTCAGCCCTGCTTCTATATTTTCGCACTTTGCGTGGTCTGTTTAAATGTTCTACGAAATTATCGATATCTAAATCCTCAACGCTCGAAGAAAGCTCAAACTCCATGCTGTTGGTTATTTTATTCCTAAAATGTAATTTACGTACGTAGCAAATGCATATCGAAATCGAACCATTGTCAAATGTCAAATCTGACAGATGTGTTATTGCCAATAGCGCCACATCGCGTCCAGAAATGGAACTATTCTGCGGCTTAAGCGGCCGATTTGGTCGGTTTAAGTTGAGCGAGGAATGTGCTCCTTAGCAGAAACTGATATACGGGCCCATATTTTCATTTAGATTATAAGTGTTTTCTTCTTCTTCAATGATATATTACGTTGATGGGAATAACCTTCAAAAGTTATAAAAAGAGAGTTTTTCTCATAAAAAATTAAGTAATATATTTTCAAAATCAGGAAATAAATAAATAAACTTTTGTGTTGTATGTTCCTACATTTTTTAAGGTTTTATAACTTGAAAGAAGTAACATAAATTCTGTTTGAAAAACACATTAATAATAATTAATTTCTGAGCACAGTCAAGGAGCTAAGGTTTCCCAATATAAAATTCTATATCGACTTCGTCTTCCACATTTCCTTCCGCTTAGCAACATTCTACAATGCCAATGAGTCCCATGACATGATGTATCCGGACAGTTGGAACTTTTGTAATCAGAAAAGCAAAAGTATTCTGTTTGAATAATTAATAAAAATTTATTATTTGAATATTTTTCCGTTTCGCGCTTAACCTCCTCATCCATGTAATTTGCGCTCGTGTATTCTAGGTATGTAAAGTGCGCTATACACCGACTATTTTAGTTATGTAAAGTAGATTATACAGGTACGCGCATACTTCTCACGCGATGTTGTGGGAGTAATAACGGAGGTGGGGTGGTGGGTGCATTAGGGGGGTGAAAACAATTCCATTTCTGATATTAGTCCAAGGCGGTTGATTCACGCGACCCTTTGCTTGTGGATTCTACGAAAATTTCGACCTTGTCAAGACTGGAAGAGCCTCAATATGTCAAGATCAAAGTGTTTTATGTTTTCCACGAAATATACACGCGCGCGGGAGTCAAACCGCAAACGAACCGGCGGCTTTCACATTATAAAGCGAAACACCTACACCGAAATTCGCTGAAAACTAAATAAAACTTGTGCAGTTTTTAAAATTAGTTTCATAAAAGTGTTTGTGTTATAGATAAACATTTTAAATTAATTTGAGATAGTATGAACGTGAACTAACGCGCATTGTTTTGGTGATTTTACGGTTTAATTATGCCCAATTTATGGGACCACTTCAGTTTCAGGCGGAACCACGAAAATCAACACAAACTGCAGGACGGCTTGTTTCAAATAGCCTCTCAAACATGCAGCATTCTAGTCAAGGTGAACAACACTAATAACATCTGCTATGGAAACAGTTCCACTAATGTTCATTACAAATTCTCGGGCAGGGATGGTGAACCGGACCCTCCTGATCATACGAAAATATTATTACCCAAAAGGCAGTCCTCCTTTTCTGGCTACAAAAAGAGACTTTCGGTAAGAAATAAATCATAATTATTAAATTGTTTGTATGCACAAAATGTTTAAAAGAAATAATAATACTTAAGCACTCACTAATTTCTTTAAATTATCCTTTTTTAATCTATTTGACAACTACACTAACAAATAAATATTTACAAAAAAATCCAATGAGAAAAAAGTTTATTACAGCATTACACTAATAATAATTTCTATGATACTCGTATTGCTCCACTTTTGATTCTATAAGTGATTTTTATCAATTCATTTATTTAGTGTTAAATGAAAAACTGATTTAAATTGAGGAAACAATATACAACACGGGCATGTGCCTAGCATGGTGGTCGAAAAATCATAAAATTCATGTAACTAACATTTTAATGAATAAAGAAAACTTTAAAAAATATGTATAATTTCTTGCGTATTGCAATAGGCCTATCGTGATGCGTTATGCAGTTGCAAACACAAACCTATAAAATATAATATTTATCACGGTTTGTAGAGCCAACAGTAAGGCTCTGCATGTTTGATAATGTAAAGCTCTATAACTTTACCATAAAGCTATATATAATAAATATTATACCTCCACACTCGTACATCCAAATTATGCATGCGACCCGCTTGCAGTAGTTCGTTGCAGTCGTTCGCTGGCATAGTGCAATTTAGTACTTAATCGCGGAGTGTGAAATAAAATACAAAAATTAAACCGCATTTCTGAAAATATTGAGCGAAATTCCTCTTGGAGTTTAATCAGTTTATTGCTGAACATTTATACTTTTAAAATTATTTTGTGACATTAATTGAACCGTATCTACATTCGATGAGGAGTTGATTAAATATAGGTCGGAATTTATTAATTCGGTTTTCATATCGTAAAATATTGATCCGTATAAATACGAATTGCAATAAATATAATGAAGTCAAACAATAATGGGTTTGTTGTGGTCCTAATTTAATACTAAAAACTAATATTTATGGTTTTTCAATAATTTTGAATATTGCTCAGTAAAACAGTACGTTATTTAATACACAATATGCAACCGATTGAAAAAAACTTTGTTTGCTTCTTAGATTTCAAATAAAATGGTTCTTATTGTGCACGCTAATAATGTATTCCAAATGATAAGGCTGTTATGAGATGTACGAACGCCCTGTTATTCCCGTCAAACCGTTCGTTTTCTTCTCCCTTTCTTATTCGGGTCGGGGACCCATCGCTTCGATAAGGCGCTTCCAGGAAATCATATTCTCCTGTCGCGGGTACTTCCCCAACTTCGACCAATTGGATATTTTTACTCCACTTGCCGCTAATGCGAAATATGAGAGTAAGATAAATTAAATGGGATTTAAAATATGTTCCAAATGCTTGGATGCTACAAATTAACCGATTTTATAAAAAAATATAATAATAAACAATCAAAATATTTTTATATGCTATACGATTGATACGATGTCATCGTGCGTGGAATGTTTTATAAAGGAATATTTAGTACCTACTTCGAACTCTTTTTTTTTTTTTAAATAGCAGCACTGGAACAACTTTTTTGTTACTTTGTTGTTCATGATTTTGATAATATTATTTGTTTTGCCAAAGTTTGACGTTTGCTAATATAATGAAGAAACTATATGAAAACATTAAACTATTTCCAGAAATGAAAATATTTCCCAAAAAGGAAGATGTAAAACCCATAGTAAGTAGTTATACAATAAATAGTTTTTTGGTACGGTCGTACATTTTAGTATTATTTGCTTTGTGGGACAGGTTATTACTCTCCTACGGTGTTATCTGAAGAATAGTGATAATTGTTGAGTGGACCTTCCTTTGTTCATATTATTGCCGTAAATACCGAATATGTGCGTCATTCTCTTTTTGCTGAATTTATATTGTAAGTAATTTTTAAAAATATTTCCGATATACCTAGCAATTTTTAATTTCATAATATTTTTATTATTTTGAATCTAGATTTCCGCGCATATGTCGCTTTCTGAACTGAAACCTATTTATTTTATTATATCCCATTTTTTAAATAAATATGTAACAAATACATTTAAATCAGCTAATTTCCTGCCAGACTTCCCACTGGATCGGTAACGGCGAGGATTCGACAAAACCAAAGACCCTGCGCAGAAAATTAATTTCAATAATTACTACGGTTTGCAGAGCAGCCATTGTGGCAGGCATTTTCTGCGCAGGGTCTCTGGTTATTGTCGATTCCTAATCGTTACCAAGCCAGTAGTACAGCGGATCTAGATTAACATTTTCCATCATAGAATTATTCAACTCAATCACACAATACTTGGTTAGGTTAGGATAGTTCCGATTAGCATATAAGAGTATACCTATGTTGGCTGCCTGCTAATTGGCACTGAACATTGTAGTGGTGAGTCCGAAAACGACAAACATGTTTGCACAACACGTTTGGAATTTAAAAATGCCCAAACAGTTATTTATAATCCGGACTAACAGTTTGTCCGTTTTGTCGACTCTTCTATCTTATATCACGAAAGCGCGAGAGTGAATGAGACAGAAAACAGAACCGCTCCAAACGAAAAACATTATCTTACCCTCTCGCACTAATATCGTAATAATATGTGAGAGTGAGATAGATTTGTTGCAGGAGAAAAACAGTACCTCATCAATAAAAAATAGTATCTTACCCTCTCGCACTAGCGCCTTAACATTATGTGTGAGTGAGAAGAGGCATTAGAGGTACCTGTTATTTTAGGAAATAACATTAGCTTAACGTTTCACACTGAAGGGGCATACTGGCAAAGAGCGAGAAGGCAACCTGTTATTTTTAAACAGGTTGAAAATTTGAAATCAAATAATGCAAAGGTATTCCGCTGTTTTCTGTTATCTCTTCTGTTCTCAGAACAGTAGAGGCAACTGTTATTTTGAGGAAATAACATTAGCCCTCTTACCTATTATTAATGAAATAAAAATTTGTTATGTTTCCAAGAGCTCTTAATTACATATCAGGGTAAACATGGTAAATGAATAATGTTCTGATAAATGAATTCGGCCGCTTTGAAAAATATTTTAAAATACCATTCACAAAAAATTTAAAATACCATGTAATTTTAATGGCAATAGTCAGGGTTCGGGCTTTTATTGCTATGGACAGATACAGATTCTGGATACACCCCCAGAAACGCTACTGCTAAACTGTTAACAGTAACAGTGCTAACTGCTATTTCATACAACTGCCTTAAAAATAACCTGTTTTTTTCCAACAGTTTGGGAAAACTGTTGGCGTTTTACAAATAACAGCTCGTTTTCGTTTTTTAAAAAGAACAGAAACGCCCACCTCTAGAACATTGTTGAATTTTAACACTTTGTCCAGGCCTGGTAGGCATGAAAAATAAGTAACAAACATAGACATACAAAACAATAGACCTGCCCATGAGGGAAAACGGAACAAACCAGGTTGCACACATCGGGGAGATGGCGTGACCGTCTCCCTTTTAAGTAATTTGTCAATAAATTAATCTATCAGTAAACATGCAACTTGCATGGTCCTATCAGTATCTAGTGTGTAAAAACCTTACTGCAAATAACAAATCGGCTAAAAAAAAGTTCAGGCTTGTTTCCAAAATCAAATATTTTGTTACTCTTTTTAGTTGAAACTTTTACAAATATATTATAATTTACTCACTCAATTTTTGCATTGCTACCTGATTTGTAGACGGTTCAGTTAACAACGAACATTCAGATCCTGCGCAGAAAAGTTCCAAAATGTATTGATTGTCCTGCAAACTGTTACCTTATCTAAGTGAACTTTACTTTTCTGTGAAGGGTCTGGTTATTTCAATGTGTGCTCTTCTGGTCAACATACGACTGATGTTGTAGTTTATTCAGAGCATTCTCGAGCCCTCCTAAAAGATGGTCATGTCATTTGCATCCGGCTCATCAAAATAATACCCAGGTATTACGTTAGGACAGTCTGCCGTTTTGTAATGTCTATGGTAACAAAAATTTAACATAGAGGTACATTTGTGAAGAAAAGCTTGTAAGATGTTTATTGAACAATTGTTGGGTTTCTGAAGACAGTGTTGGAGAACAGTAGCATTGGGAATGCATCCCCCGCAGATGAGGAGTTGGACCAGTGGGAACAAAGCTTTATGTTGCGCCAAGACACGGCCCCCGGCATCAAAAGGTGAGTCCACTTCATTTCTTATGTAAATCTACAGATAGAAGGGACCCGTTTAACATGCACAAATTATTTAAAAAAAACTTTGAATCAGTTTAATAACAATGAAAAACCATTTCGGTCATCGGAAATGGAAAATAATGCATTTTAATAGTTGTCTCATTAAAATTAAAATTGATTGTTCTCACGCATTAAATATGCACTGTGATTGCGACTGCACTGCTGAATAAGCACATTGAAAAATATTTAAAGTTGAGAGTGTTAAACTAACCAAAAAAGTTGTTTTTATTGCTCTACTGCGTTCCAGATGGGGAACGGACACCTGGTGCCGGCCGTCGTGCATCCCAATCACGGTGATCCTGATTCTCATAGTGCTGGTGGTGCTGGTACCGCTCCTGGAGCATTCCAACTCCATGGCCAGCCTCGTCCTGAGGCAGCAGCACCCGCCAGAGTGTGCCGAGCAGTGCAGGTTAACAAACTACATCTCCTCAATGACATTACAGTATATCTAGACATCTTATTGCCTCACAAAATTGAAACAAAATGTGACAAGTTACATAGTAGTAGATGCATGGAACAAACTTCCACAACACGCCATCAATGCTACTAATATAAACCAATTTAATAAGAAGGTACGCCTCATACGTCATACATATGTCTGGTAATGTTATATTATTGTGAAAACAAGCATATGGGTCCGAGTGGTTAAGGTGATGCACTACTAAAGCCTCGATTACATTGAGCGAGTTTACGAGCTACAAGCCTGTGAATTCACTATCTGCTAGTAAACTCGTTCAGTGTGATCATTATACTAGCTAACTAGCAGATTTTTCACTGAACAAATTTACTATCGGATAGTGAATTCGCCTGTCAGGAAGTTGATATGAAATTGAACTGACGTTCGAACCCACAACAGATCTTGCTTTATAAACCCCTACCTATGGGCAGCCTCACCCATTCAAAAAAGGCTCTGAATGGTTCACAATGTTCCAGAACATTCCACAACATTCTAGAGTGTTCTGGAATGTTCCACAATGATCTGGGATGTTCCCAAACATTCCAGACTATTCCAGAATGTTCCGGGATGTTCTGGAATGTTGTGGAATGCTCTCGAATGTTCTGGACTGTTCCAGAAATTTCCAGATGGTGTAACTTCCAGCCCTTATATCTTCAAAAGTATGCCCTTTAAGTAAAAATGGGAACCTTCTCCATGGATGGGGAATAGAGGGCTACCACACTATAAAACTCCCTTGATCATACCAGGACTAGTTTCTGAGTTTTAGCATCACGCACATTGTACACTTTTGTTTATAATATATATTGATTATTATCTCTTATTCCGCCCTCCCAGATAAATAGTATAAAAATAATGTTATAAATACATTACAAATAGTGTTACGTGTTTTATGTATTTTAGGGTATCCTTAGTTGAAACTATCCCGGAGGGGATGTTGTTCCCTTCCAACGCTACCAGACACCAAGAAACGCAGAAGGCGTGGCTCAACCTAATTCAATCTGCCACCAATTCCATAGAAATAGCTTCATTTTACTGGACTCTTCGAGAAAATGAAACTTATCCACACAAGTCTTCAATTAAGGTGAGTTATTAATAGATGGCAACCAATTCATCAGTCCAGTCTTTAGTCCATTCTCAACTAGCGAACCATTCTCAACTAGCGAGCCATTCTAAATAATTAAACCCTCGGCTAATTTGTAGCTTTTGGGAGAAAGTGAGAAAGATGATCTAAACGGTATTAGAAAGAGAAAACACCGCACTTTATATTCAAATCTTAAAAATCGACCACAAAATAATTAAAATGTACACTTTTATGAAACCAAAGTTTCCGGCCGCAATGTGAAAAAAAATTATGAATTAATTATTTATTTTTACATGAAACGACAAAGAGTGAGGTGATGTTAACGTTTATAATATATTTGTATAATAAAATATTATCAGTAATTTTAGTTCAAAAAAAGGTAAAGCGAGTCATTTTTAAAGCTTATATTACTTTTTTTATGCATTCAAAATTTTTACTTTAAAAAATTACACTTTTATTTCTAATAATAAAATTTGAAAGCATATTTTATCACCTTTTAAAAACAGATTTTATTGCGAAGTGGAAATATTTTAACCTTCTGACAGAATACGGCTGAGGCCGATGGGGTTAAAGGTTAAACCATCAAAATGGAAAAAAAAATCATTTTTTATTATAATGATATATTTGGACATTCCCATGAATGTTGAATTATTGCTTGATACTTGTTTGCACTTGTCTAGCCCATATATTGCACGCTTCTTGGATTGTAGCTAAAGGCGTGCTATTGATAAAGGCTGAAAAATTATTTTTTGAGACTGTCTGATATACAAATTGATTAAATTGTAGGGGGAAGAGGTGTTCCAAGCTTTATTGCTGGCCGGTACTAAGAGAGGTTTGACCGTGAAGATAGTTCAGAGCGCCCCGACCAAAAGCAACCCTAATACCGACACAGAAGTATTGCTCAAAAAGAAAGCGGCACAGGTAATAAAAAATGCACTGATTGGACTGCTCTATCATAAAATAATATAGCTCTAACATAAATATAGAATAAAAAAAAAAATTAAGTTAAAAAATGATGAGTTTGTGTATTTGGGAAGTATGTTTACGAGAGATGGGAAGACTGATGGAGATATCGAAAGAAGGGTGAATGCCGGTAACTCCATTAATGGAGGACTGAATGCCGTTGGCAGCAACAAAAAATTGTCAAAAGAAGCGAAGCTAGCCGTCCACTGGTACCTACCCTGATGTATGGCAGTGAGGCATGGAACTGGAAGAGAAAGGATGAAAGTAGACTGAATGCTGTAGAAATGAGATCCCTGAGACGTACGCGTGGTTATGATCGTGTGAGAAATGTGTAGATCCGCAAAGAATGCAAGGCTGATGTAAGCGTAATGAATAAGATTAAGAAAGGGACGCTCAGATGGTTTGGGCATGTAGAGCGAATGAATGAGGAAAGGAGTGTAAGGAGAATATATGACGCAAATGTGAATGGTAGACGAAGTCGGGGACGCCCGAGGAAGACATGGCACGACCAAGTGAATCAGATACTTGAGTCGGGCGATGTCAAGAGTCAGAATAACAGAAGAGCATGTATGAGACGATGTATGAATGTGAACGAAGCAAGGAGTGTGTGCCAAGATCGAGTTGTTTGGCGGTCCGTCCTCTCTGCCCACCCCTGCGGGGAAACGGCATGATGGTTAGTTAGTTAGTTAGTTAAAAAAATCTTGCTTCAAACCTATTCTATATTTAAATACTAGCTACCCAGCTTCGCTCAGGACAATATTCGAGATTGTTCTGGAGCTTTCCACTTTGATGTTACCGATACCCTATTCCCGAACATTCCACAATATTCCAGAATGTTCCGGGATGTTCTGGAATGTTGTGGAAGCTTTCAGATATTTTGGCTGGGGTGCCCGGCTTTGCTCAGGGAGTTGATGTGAGATTGAACTGATGTACGAACCCACAACGGATCTTGTTTTATATACCCCTACCAATGGGTAGCCCCACCCATACAAAAAAGGCTTCAAATGTTCCAGAACATTCCACAACATTCGGGAGTATTCTGGAATGTTCCATAATGATTTGGAATGTTCCACATTCCCATGTTCCCGAACATTCCAGCCCCAGTTGTTCACCACCAAAGCACTGGATTTTAGATGTGGAATCGAAGAAAAAAAAGCCATAAAGTTGAGAGTAAATTGTAAACAATAGAAATTGATTTACATTTATTTTATTTTTATTTAAAAGCTACACATTAATTAATCTATTTATCAATTCTTTACAATCAAATCTCAATTTTGCAATCAAGTCCCAAATGTAAAACAGTGTCTTTTCAGGTTAGAAGTGTGAACTTTCCCAAACTTCTCGGAGGTGGAGTGCTTCACACTAAGTTGTGGCTGGTGGATAGAACGCATTTTTACATTGGCAGTGCCAACATGGACTGGAGATCATTAACTCAGGTATGTACAATTTCCTTTCCTTTTTAATCATTACAATTTGAGATTTACTCGATAATTTATTCCATTATAAAAATATTGATTTCCGTTTTATCTGCCAATATTGAATTGTACACGGAAAAAAAATTGTTTACCCCACAATTCCTATAGAAAGTCATTAAGACGAAGCACAGTGCATGTTTTTGGTTTGAAAATTTGATTGCTTAGATGCTTTAATTAAATACTGCGAGTAGAACACATATTGACTTTGAACTAAAGCGGGAATTTTAACCTTATTGCCATCTGTTATTATTAGTGGCCCGATTATGAACATTACACGTCGTGGTGCGTCACCTTAATATGATTAAGAATGTATTTATAGCTTTCAATGACAATGGAAATATGTATTCAAAAAGCTATTGATCACACCGCCACAACAAAACTGTTTAAAAATTCATGATATAAACCAAGGATTTGCCCCATGTCAATAATATCTTAATTATTCCAGCATTATTATTTATTATCAATAGAAGAATACTTTACTTATATGTATATATTTTTGGCAGTTTCATTACTCTAGAATTACAATAATTTGGTTGAAGCTAGCTTCTAGTTATGTATTGTTTGAAACAATACGTTTATTTAGTATGTACATAGGGGATATAAAGGGGTGGAGAGGAGAGCTGAGGCCACCTCCATGAACTCTTCCTTCGTGGGGCCTTCAGGGAATCAATGGGGAGTGTAGTCATCCCTCGTGGGGCCTTCAGGGAACCTAGGGGGAGGTGAGACGAGAGCTGAGACACTAAGATGGACTAAAAAAAAAATAATAATTTGTTAATAATATTATCTACCTTTTTTATTTTTGTATTTGGATTGGATTGTTTCCATAGAATTTGTTAATTTATGTACCAATACGTAGTTTCATTAGTGAATTAAAATGAATAGAACGGTAATTATGCAGAAAGCAGCCAGCTACAAAAAAGTTGAAGCTGAGATGTCGAAAAATTGAATAATCAAATCTACACAACAAAACCTAGAATGGCTTTTACTTCAAAAAATTAAAAATAATACATAGATATCAATTTCTTATAACTTTAAAGCGAATTCAAATGTAGATTTTTAACCTCCGACGCAAGGAGCGGTGTTATAAGTTTGACGTGTCTGTGTGTCTGTCTGTCTGTGGCATTGTAGCTCCTAAACGAATGGACTGATTGTGATGCAGTTTTTTTTGTTTGAAAGCTGACGTAATAGAGATGGTTCTTAGCTACAATTGATGAAAATCTGTTCAGGCGTTTCAAGGTTATCAGCCTTTTTTGTGTCGGGGGTTTCTCAAAGTTTTGTAAATTTTACTTATATTTTTAGAGTTATTTGTGTTTTTTCAGGTCTGACTGTTTTCTGTAGAATACATATTTGTGAATGTTAGCTCTGCAATCAACTGTGTGACCTTACTATGTGAAATATTCATTCTGCAGAAAACAGTCAGAGCTACCAAAATCACTTAATCTGTTGAATGTCAGGCGTACTTTGAAAAACCGCGCAGATTTTACCTTGTTGCTTTCTGGTCAAATATCCATATAAAAACAAAGGAATTGCTCTTTTATGTTTTTTTTCTGTTTAACAGAAAATATATCTTATTATTCACGTACATTACGTGGTAATATCATAAGAGGTTTTTCCAGAATGGCTAATTAACTAAAAAAAAAAGATTAAAAAATATACCATTTTGGAAATAATTGTCAAAAAATATAATCACACAAATACAAACTGATTTTATTATTTCTACACAAATCTGAATATTTACCCAACACAAAAAAACACAGTTCAAATGAGTTTGCAAATAAATAAAGACCTTTGATACCATTTGAAAACGAAAACTTAAATTTTTTGCCTTTGATAGTTGCAAAAATTGACCCGCAGAGTCATAGAAAATTCATTTAAAAATATTCTAGAGTAGCTAGATTAACGAAACCATCGGTTCCGTCAAGAATGATATTGGCGCTAGCGATTCTGGCCTTGTCCTTCATACAGTTTCTTTACACATGGTTAATTTTAAAAAAAGAAGATAAATTTTCGTGGCCGCGAGCGGTCTTCGGGCAAATGACAGGTTAATGTGTGTAATAACAAGCATTGTGAACGTTTTCTGCTGATTAGATAAATGCTTTTTTCAAATATTAGATATTTTGCTTAAATCTCCGGGGTGATCTGACTGTTTTCTGTTAAATATGTTTTGAGAAATAGCCATGCTGAAAAGTGTTAGTGCTGTGGGCACTTTCTGCTGATTTTTAAATGATTTTTTCGCAATCGATAAATATTTTAGAAGGCGATGACGATGAATTTTAGTATGAAAGTTACCTGGCAGGTTTTAGTAGAATATAGAATTGACCTTTCTCCGTCAGATGACGACAAAATCTTATTTTTGTCAAAATTGTGGATTACCTGGTTTCTGCAAACGATTAAACTGTGATGAATGCATATCTCTATATCTAGTCCTCCACCATTTTCACAAGCAACATTTTCTGCTTACAATGATGGAAGTAAGATTAATTCAAATATTGTCAGGTTATTCTTAACTCGGCAATGTCGTAATACAAAATATGTATATCTAAATTGTGTATAAAATTTGTATGTTCCCAGGTGAAGGAATTAGGAATCGTTGGGTACAACTGTTCCTGTCTGGCTCAAGATATTGCCAAGATTTTTGATGTGAGTTATTTGCATTATATTATAATTATCTTTAAGTTTTTTATCATTTCTACTCAATTTTATTGTTATCAAAACCATTAATCGCTTTCCAAGATATAAAAATATTATTTTGTGTATTATAATTTTTGATATGATATTGTCATTATTGTAACCTGAATTTAAATGTTTTTTTTTTTTCAAAAAATATTACAGTGTTTTTATTATTAGAATTTGAATTTGAGGCAGCGAAAAATATTTCCAATGTTCTTCGATTTTTAAATCATAATTCTATTATAATATGTATTTTTTCTGAAAAAAAAAAAAACAATTACAAATTATTACAGGTTGCACCATTACAACATATATTTCTATATTAAAGCATTTACACAGAATGATAGATACTTTCAGAATGATAGATACTTTCAGAATCACCGTGGTGAAAGGCCATCATTCAGTATTGTTGCTTGAAATAGTGGTACAGGGTTTTCCAATAAGAGGTGTTATTTTGATATTCAAATAATTTCAATGCTTTGTTGAAGCGTGTATCGTTCCATTTTTGTTTATGGCGTAGTTTTTACTTGTCAAATGTCAAAAAATGACAGCTTCAAGTGACATCTACCGAAATAGCAGGCTATTCAAAATAACACCTCTTATTGGAAAACCCTTTATATAATCATGTTTGCTGACCAGATCTGAATAACCCTTCTTTCCCCGCTTCCTTCAGCTTCACAACATATTCCAGTAGTTGGGGTTGCCATAGTCCCACTGGTTTTGTGCACACAGTTCGCATAAAATTTTTACATGTCAGGTACAAACAGCATATTTTTTGTGTTAATTCAGATTTTCTTTTTTCCCGTAAATCCCGCGAATCCTTGTGATCAAATATTGCTGAAATCCTTTTTGCCTAATATTATGTTCAATGCTGTAAAAATGTTATAAATAAAAAATAAAAAATTTTAAAAATAAAAAATCCTGCAAGATTGCGGTATTGCTAACCCTAGTCACGCACTGCAATGCCCTAAGAATATAAAGTATAATTATGTTCATAAATAATTGAAATTTTGTTGTTAAATCAATTACAATTTGCTGTTTCTCATTTAAAGTTGTCAATACATAATTGTTTCAGAATAGAATTTTCACACTTTCTTAAATTTTATAATGAAAAACGTTCAGCCATGCATCATCCACCACGGAAAAAATTGCCCAATCCAAATCGGTATTCTAATCTTAATTCTTGATAAATAAATACCTAATAAAATTTCGAGGTAGTCGGTCTACTGAAATGTGTGTTTTCTCCCTGATACATTGATCCCTGTGGTCAGTGTCATTATCGGGGTAGTGTAACGCTCTCCGAAACGTCGGCTAAAGAAGAAAGTAGCTCAACACGGCAAAATAAATAACGATAATACAAAAATAAATTCGATAAATCAAATAATATTGACCCTATATTATGTACTTATTTAATGATGACCGGACAACTAAACAAAGTGGCACTTTATCATGTTTAATGACTTTTCAAAGGAGTATTGAAATGCCACTTTGTTGAGTTTTCATGGATATTTAATCACACAATGACGGGCCTGACGAAAGCCTTCAAAGTGCATACGGAAACAATTGATTTTTAAAAATAGCCCACAGTGAATAATGGATTATCCATTGACTGTAATGTCACATTGCGTTATTTCAGACAACCCATTCAGCCCTGGTTCAGGGGATTGCTTGCCAGTGGTAAAGAACACGCAAGATTGGACACTCATTACAACAAAAGTGACATTTTATTATGAGTATTTTTTTCGCCTTTTTTAAAAAAAAGACTACATTCACTGGGTACGAATGACCTGACAATTATAAGAACTCCTACTACCATCTTAATAAGCAGAAAATGTTCCTTGTGCAATGATGGAGGACTTATCTAGCAGAGGATTTGAACCCATATTGAATGCCTGGGCAGTAAAGAACCAGACGCAGTACACTCAGTCACTAACTGGTCAAATGCAAAATAACTGGAATCGTTAGGAATATTACACGTTGTGAGGCTGAAGGATGTAAGGGGGGGAAGAGGAAGGTTGGGATGTATGCGTAGGTTAAATAAAAGCAATCAGTGTTGACCCGATCACAGTACTCGCACAGATGAATTGTTTGCATACAGCATATTTCAAACTTGTTATTCAAATTCTGAAAAGACAATTCCTGTGAAATTGAAACAAAATTCATTTTTAATATATATTACAAAAAGAACACGCTGGAAAACTTTAAAAATAAATGCAAAATCTTTTGGAATAAATGTAAAACCTTTTTGAACAATTGTAAAACCTTATTGAATGTAAAACTTTTTCAAACAATGTTATCTACAAAAACATACCAATAATTAATTTAATTACATATGAGGCAGACTAACCAAGCTTGTAGAATTGAAAAACGTTGTTGTATGTGCGACCAATTGAATCAGACTTAGCTGCAAATTTACAATCTTAATAAAGAAACATAGGTCGTTTATTCTATGGGAATGCATAAAAGTTACCTGACCCCTGATCTAGTGCATTCTGTACCCGTGGTTATAGGCTATGTGACGTGTGCCAATTCTCAGCATGGCATGCCAACCAGCGGTTAGGCTGTTGGTGTGTACTGCAGATATACGCCACTGCAGGTGTGCAGTGTTGCCAAGTTTATTGCATGCGGCAGTATCTCCACTAGGCGCACTGACATACAATCTAGCCATTAATTATTATACAGTCATGTTAGCAGTCGGTTGCTTGATAATTATTTTTTTAATAAGTAGTTTTTGTGTATAATTCATTTAAATTCAAAATAAAAACAGCATGATACGTAAAACCTTACTGAAGTTTTTTTTAAGTATTACACTTACTATACCTACCCACCTAAGTAAGTTTTCCTATTTCTAATTTTCCGACAAGAGAGACAATTTTGAAAGCAGGATTGAACGAATGTGGATAATATTTGTTGTCTCTAATAATTATTTTAACTTTAAAGAATCATAGCTCGGGATCAAACTGGCATTAATCTGTTGAAAGCCCGGTGTATTTTGAAAAACCGCGCGGATTTTACCTTGTTGCTTTCTGGTCAAATATCCATATAAAAACAAAGGAATTGCTTTTTGCAATTGTTTTATGTTTACCAGATAATAATATCTTATTATTCATGTATAATATCGTAAGAGGTTTTTCCAGAATATCTAACTAACTAAAAAAAAAAAGATTAAAAAATCTTCCATTTTGGAAATAATTGTCAAAAAATATAATCATACAAATATAAACTGATTTTATTATTTCTACACAAATATGAATACGTACCCAACATGAAAAAACCCAATTCAAAGGAGTTTGCAAATAAATAAAGGCCTTTAAGATACGCAATTGAAAATGTAAAAACAATTTTTCGCCTTTGACAGTTGCAAAAGAATGACCTGCCAAGTCATAGAAAATTCATTTAAAAATATTCTAGAGTAGCTAGATTAATGAAACCATCAGTTATGTCAAGAATGATATTGGTGCAAGCGAAATTAGCGTAGGGAGTGTGGCGAACCCATCGCTCAGGGAGTGGAAACACAAACCTGCAATAGCCATCCCAAGCCAAGGTGTGAGCTACCGTGCTCAGGCTGAATGTCCTGGGGAACAGTGTCAAGAACGGTGCCTCCGAGAAACAAGGTCGCATCTCGGAGTATTTAGACCTTACTCCAACATTCGGGGCTCTGCTGGAGTGGACCTTCTATTTCCCTGGTCACTCGTGGGACAAAAAAATTGGACCATTCGAAAACTAGGGGCCTTTTGGGAACCTAGGAGTGCTGAGGCCACCTCTGTGGACTTTCTTCCTGGGGCCCTTAGGAGGAACCAAGAGGAGAAGCCGTGGATAGGAGAGCTGAGGCCACCTCCATGAACCCTTCCCTTGTGGGGCCTTCACGGAACCAAGGGGAAGGGCACTCTTCCGGTACTGGGCCTTTGGGGAACCAAGGAGGAGTGAAGTGGAGAGATGATGCCCTCTTCCCATGTGGGGCCTTCAGGGAACCATGTAGGAGTGAAGAGGAGAAATGAGGCCATCTCCGTGAACTCTTTCTTATGGGGCCTTTAGGGAACCAAGGAGGAGCGAAGAGGAGAGATAAGTCCTCTTCCCTCCTGGGGCCCTCGGGGAGCCAAGGTGGAGTGGGCTCTTCTCTTGTGGGGCCTTTAGGGAACCAAGAGGAAGTGGACTCTCCGTCGTGGAGCCTTCAGGGAACTAAGGAGTGGAGAGGAGAGATGAAGCCCTCTTCCCTCGTGGGGCCTTCAGGGAACCACGGAGGAGTGAAGAGGAGAAATGAGACCTGGAAAGACACATTGTCGAACCAGAAGATATAGCTTCATTTCCAATGACAATCCTGGTGAACTTTGTAAAAGGGACTGGATTACTGTCAAAGGAATGATGTAAAATGGGAGATAGCACAATGGGCCTACGGCCTAAGTGCTCACGGGAACTTTATTTATGTAAACCGTCTCCGCTCTTGGAAAAAAAAAAAAAAAAAGGTGCAAGCGATTCTGACCTTGTCCTTCATACAGTTTCTTTATACATAAGATTTATACATTTATTATAAAGATTTATAGATTTATACATATTATAAAATTGCATTTAAAAAAAAAGCAAAAATAAATTTGTGGCCGTCGGCGGCCTTCCGGCAAATGACAGGTTAAGTTGTCACTTTATTATTAAGTGTTTAATTCCACTTTTTATTTTCTTATCCAACTAGTTTCGGTTCAACCTGAACCTTCTTCAGGGAAGAATAAAAATATACTATATATACAGTATATTATATATCTTCAGGGAAGAATAAAAATATACTATATATACAGTATATTTTTATTCTTCCCTGAAGAAGTTTCAGGTTGAACCAAAACTAGTTGGATAAGAAAATAAAAAGTTAAGTTAAGTTATAATTATGTATTCCCACAATGTGTTTGCTACATGTGAAAATTTATTATTAAGTGTTTACTTCATGTGAATACCGCACCAGAATCCCAACTTTCTGGAGCCAGTGGGACGGCATCCCCAATCGGTGTGTGTTGTCAGGTTGCAGGGAGTAGGCAGGGGAAGAGGAAAATCGGAAAATTACCTGATTATTCAGATCTGGTCACCAAATACGGCTAAAGCCATTTCAAGCAATGTTTTGATTATGAATGGCTGTCTTTTACCAGGGCGATACTGAAAGTGTCTACTGCTCTGGGTTATGCTGCAAATATACTACATGTTATTTTAAATGAATAAATTTTGAAACGACATATATCAATCAAATAAAATTTTATAATTTAATTTTTTATTTTATTCGGTTTATAATGCTTTATTACAGGTGTTTTAATTTTTCGACCACCAGACTAGGCTTCACCAGGGCGATACTGAGAGTATCTAGAACTTACAAATTGATGTTAATATTTGCAGGTCTACTGGTCCCTTGGTAAAGAGGATGCGGTGATACCTGACGAATGGCCGGTCGCCCTTCAAACCATCTTCAATCAGGAGTCTCCTTTCAACATCAGCTTGAGCGGACACCAGTTCAATACTTATGTTTCGGTAAGCACCTTCAAAACTTTACTGTTGTGAAAAATGTCAACTATCAGCAAATTTATTTATTTATTAACACTCTTTTTAGGCGCTTTTACATGTGGATAGTAAAAATTATGCAGTATTTATTGTACATCACTGCTTTAGTAACAATATTTTGTATTTGTTTAGTGATAAATTGAAGATGTCCACTGAATTGGTATAATTATTTCCCTCCATTAGTATTTTAGGCAAAGAGGAGTACATTTGGTAGTTACCAATGACGTTATGTAAATAGACATACCATAGTCTAACAAACTGAAGATACAATGTGGCAATTAAGCAACACTCTTTTGTTTTCAGCGATTTTCAATCATTTCTTAATTCAAAATTTATTCATTTACGATAATGATAGACGTAGAATATGTTCATTTGGACGAAATAAAAGATAGAACGCGGGCGGCATTTTCGTATTAAAAATTCAAAAGTTCCGTTGAATACTGCCTCAAGGCCGACCAAAGTAGGAGGTCTGGACACCAGTCGAATTTTGAGGTGTCAATTTTTCAAGCTATAAGGAACAACCGTAGTTTGCCAATGGCGTTGATAGTTATTGTATTTCTTTTTACTGCTGTTTTGGGTGTTGTTTTATCCCAATTGTATAAGTAAAGAGTCATTAGACTATTATTAGCAGTAAATTTTACTTAGCGATGGCACTGAATTTGTAATTTGGCTGTTGCGCGTCCAGACCCTTTACTTTAGTAGGCCTTGAATTTTCTCTAATGACGCATAATACAGCGGGCGGGTAACATGAAAATCAATTGTGATATTTATAATAATCGATAATAATAAGTAATTTGCGTATACTTACACGTGAAATATTATTCCTTCGCTCTTACTACTTATTTTCCGTGTAATTGAAACAGTTTCTCATCACACAGGGGGGCATTTTGGCGCTTTTTTAAATGCAATTTACTTACTGGTAAGTGCCGGTAAGACACGACCTTACTCGACGCGTAGCAGTTTAGTACTAAAGTACTAGAAATCGAGACTAGTGCAATTGCCTTACTTTTGGCTTCCCACTTTGAGATTTCTACCCCGTGTCTAAAGTGTATAACGTCACTGGTAGTTACTCCCAGAATTTCTGCACTAAAATAAATCCCTACTTCTAGTATTAGTATCAGTTACCCTAGAATAGAGACACTGCCTCTAGTTTGTGACATTTCCCATACTTTCTGATGGCATTATGCTACACTAGCGCCTCCAGGTGGCACCGGTTCCGCTGATTGGCTTTCTTTCACACATTTTAATGGATTTTAAGTGAAATATCGACCCATAATAGGCAGAACAGCGTATCCGCCGAAAAGTAAATTGTTCAGGAGAAGGTTTTTTTTAAATAACTTTCTTCATTGATTCCAAAAAGGATTTTGGTTAATTAGGATTATTAACCTTTGGTTGCTGCCTATGTAACGCTGATAAAACAAATATCTAAATGCCTTCAGTTTTTGAGATAGTGGCGGTAACGCTGTTTTGCCTATGACGCTGACAGACTTTTTCCCTAGGAAATGTCGTGTACGCTGTATGGAGCACCAAATTATTTTTGAAATATTTATCGCGCAATCATGATAGGTAAACAAATAACCAAATAAAATGGTTGCATGACAGTTGATCCTAAAGTTGGCTAAATATAATGATTTGCAAGTAAGTATTCAAAGAGGATATACGGCCGTATAACCAAAGTCGATATGCTTGTATCTGCAGGCATCTTGATTGAAAATCCGTTGTAAAAATATTTTTACTAAAAATAATTTCGACTCTCCGAATGCGCATGCGGTAATACCAAAATACGACATACTTATACGTGCAGTCGGCTTATCAAAAAACCGCTATACAACATCTTTAATCTGATTACAATACCAAAAGCCCAACTTCTCCCAACCGTCTGGAGCCAGTGAGACTATGGCCTCCCCAATGTTAGTATGTTATGAGGATGAAGGTGGGGAAGGAGATATGGAAAATGTACCTGGCTATTCAGATCTAGTTACCGAAAACGCTAAAGCAATTACAAGTAATAAGTCTAATATCCACACACCACACCAGCGTAGAAATACAAAAAATCATACAATATAACTTTTATTTGAAAAACATTCAATGAGTCCCAACTGCTCCTAACCATCTGGAGTAAGTGAGACTATGGGATCCCCAATTTTAGTATGCTCTGAGGCTGAAGGTAGTGGGGAGGGGAAGGAAATGTGAAAAATGTACCTGGCTATTCGGATCTAGTTAACAAATACGGCTGAAGCAATTTCAAGTAATAAGTCTAATACCTTTTCACCACACACCAGCGTACAAAAAGCAAAAAATCAAATAATATAATTTTTTTTTATCCAAATACAACACAAGAGTCCCAACCGTCTGGAGCCAGTGAGGCAATGGCATCCCAGATTTAAGTATGTTATACGGCTGAAGTTAGTGGAGAGGAGAAGGAGATATGGAAAATGTACCAAATGTCACCAAATACGGTGACGAATAGCCGGGCACATTTTCCACATCTTTCTCCCCTCCTCACTACCTTCAGCCCCACAACATACTAAAATTGGGGATGCCATGGTCTCACTGGCTCCAGACGGTTGGGAGAAGTTGGGCCTCTGGTGTTGTATTCAGATTAAAAATGTTGTATAGCGGTTTTTTGCTAAGCCGACTGCACGAATAAGTTGGGCCTCTTGCGTTGTATTTGGATAAAAAGTTATATTATATATTTTTTTGGTATTTTTGCGCTGATGTATAGTGTATAATTAGACTTATTACTTGAAATTTAAGCCGTGTTTGGTGACTAGATCTGAACAGCAAGTTACATTTTCCACACTCCTTCCCCTCCCTACTACCTTCAGCCTCACAACATATCAAAATTTGAATAGCCATAGTTTCACTGGCTCCAGATGGCTGGGATAAATGAAATTATTTGCTTTACTACTTTTTATACTAATATTCAAATACAAAACACTATATTAAAAACACTTAAGTATTTCCGTTTAGTTTCCTATGCAACTAGCCGCTGACACATCTGCACTAGTCACCGTAGTATTTATTATAAAGGTTTTAAAATGTTCAACGAACTCCCGGTAAATGTAAGGAAGCTAAAAGTCTTGCAGTTTTTCGTAAATTATGTCTCAATGTTGTGAAGTTCAAATTTTAATATTATAGTAGTTGTAGATTAGATTATATTAGATAAAAAATGTTAAGTTTTATAGCTTAATAAAATATACTTAAAAATAAAAAAAAGATGAACGCCAACCGACTAAACTGAAACATTCTTGACCGACAGCGTAGACAGCGTAAACACCGTAACCGACCATTGTCGCTTACGCTAAAAGCTACAGCTACAAAAAAAGTGTCAGGCATGTAAGATAGAGCTGCAATATTTTTGTCACTGATGTATTAGGCAGCACTGAACAGTTTTCTGAAAAAAAATGTAATTTGACAAAAATGTCGTTAACGCTGTTCTGCCTATTATGGGTCGATATTTTCTTTATTTTACATTAATAAATTATAGAAATCGAAAATAAAAAAATAAAATATTAGGTAACCTACAATATGACCTTACTGCTTTTTTGTAATCATTCAAGAACATTTTATTTGCTAGAATTCGAACTTACATATTTCACCAACTAATCTGTCAACTTTTTGTGGCATCCTGAAATCGAATCTTTTTGTTGTTTGTAATTACCTATTTAATCTGTAAAATAAACACACATAACTTACATTGTGGGACATTTTTTTAAATATTTTTTTTATCAATATTGATCAAAATACAAATTAGAAGGCTAGAAAAGGAATAACACCGCCACCAAGTACTACATAAATTCAATTATTTGCCGCCATTTTCTGAATGGAATGTTAACACGCTACACTGACATCTCTAGCGGCCAGCTTTGGGTAAATACTGACTATTTTACTGGAGTTGTGAATATTATTAATGTTATAGGGTATTAACTATCAGTCTTTAGATATCTCTGTGGTTCCATTTATTTATCAATATTTAAATTGGTAGATTCCTGTTTTACCATGGTAACTATTTTCTATATTTATCATCAGAACAATAGTATAGATTCCTGTTTTATCACAGTAACCATTTTCTTTAATTTAATAGAGCGATATCTGCAGATTCCTGCTTTATCATCGCAACCATTTTTTCTTTTGTTTTACGAAACTGAATTTTCTCTGTAAATTTACAAACCAACCGAATAACAGTTTGTGACCGAAGCGTCCTGTTTTATTATTATAAAGGAAAGGATTGGATAATAAATGTGATTGACATAAACGCATATTGACATAAAATAATTTATTTAATACTGATTGGATGGGTTGTGTTAAAAAATTTTACACAAATCATCAAAAGATAATTTTCACATTCTGTGAAAGTTCTGTTCCAAGTTCTGTGATTATTTCAGTTTTATGAGGCAACTATAATGGCATAATCACAGAACTTGAATAGAACTTACACAGAACATGAAAATTAACTTTTTGAATTGTTAAAATTTTTTAAACGTTTAGTTAATTCAAAGTACTTAAATTAGAATGGCGCAAACGCTCAGCCAAAAAAATTATGTTGAAACACCAATTCTTTGGAAGTCCTTGTAAAGGTTCTTGACTTGATTCATTTGCAGTGTAAACTCTTTTATGAAACCTTTTTACCTTATTATTCAATAAAGAATGAAAACTCGACAATATCATTTGGTTAAATTTGCATAATACCAATTTTGAACCAATGTTAACATTTTTATGTAGCGAGGAATGTACTTCCAAGTAATTGTAGGTAAAAGTTTTCAGGGGTTTCCAAATGTGGTTATATGTATAATTAATAAATTCAAAAATTTAATCAATAAGGCTTAGGTGTTTTATCCTCAGTTGTGGAGAGTTATTAAAATCCAAAGTGGTGGATACTCTCCGTATTGAGAGGCGTACAGGCAGTACGGGGAGACTTGTGCCCAACATTTGTGCACGGTTGACATTTGCCACGTTAACAGCCCAGTTGCTATGGAATAACTTGCTGGTTTTGTATTTCCTACTTCTTTTAAAACATCCAAAAAATCAAGCAATTTGTATGGCGCAGCTTAATAGTGCACAAAATAACATACAAATGTCAGCTTCTGACATTACGTCGGTATTTTGGTTAGTTTATTGCCGTACTGTTTTTTAGATTGAGCTAGGGTACAAAATATTTCAAAAAAATTAATAGCACTCTCAAACTGACTTTAACATTTATTTGGCATTTTGATTTTTTTTTAAACATATGACATTGAATTTACCATATAACCTCTGGTTTGCCGATTGCGCGCCCGGGACGCGCCATAAAAAAAAAAAAAATTTTGAGATGCGATTTTAAACCTTATGTATAAAGAAAATGTATGAAGGTTAAGGTCAGAATCGCTTGGGGCATTCTTGTTCTTGACATAACGGATATAAGGAACACACCTAGCCTCTCAAATAATCATCTTTGCACATATCTATGACTTTCGAAATGACATTTCTGCCGCGATTTGAGCTGTCAAACTTTGAGCGTCGCATGTCATGAAAAGATCAATAAAATTATCAATTTGTCAAATAAACGCAAGTAATATTGTTTGTAAGCATAGTTTATTGTTCAGGGAACGTGTTTCGGTAAATATTATACATGATAGCATCCGCAAAATATTACGTCAAAGTCAAAACATCGCGAAATTTTCGAGTTTCCTCCCGTGGCTTTAAGAGGATAAAGGACACAGGAATGTGTCAGGTTTGTAGTTTGTATTTTTAATTCAAATACTACTTGAGTTGGGCCACGTCAACAGTCAGAATAACAGAAGAGTATATATGAGACTATGTATGAGTGTGAATGAAGCAAGGAGTGTATGCTAAGACCGAGTTGTTTGGCGGTCCGTCTTCTCTGCCTACACCTATGTAAAATAGTGATTTTGATGTGAGAAATAATGATTTTTCTTATTGAAAAATAATATGTTGTTTTGTTTAATTTTTTGACAATGTAATAATTAAGGATAAACATGACACAATTTATAATCTTCGCGTTCATAGATGGCGTTAATTAAAATATTTTAGAAAAACACTTTTTGAATGTTATGTTTTAAAATATTAAGAATAATTGTTTGTTGGCAGATGTGCATACAGAATTTGAATATGAATAAATAATTTTGTTTGCATAAATTGGTGTTTCAATCCAATATTTTATTTGTATTTGTTTCTTGAAAGAATTGAGTTTTAAACTGACAAAATTATTTATTCATATTCCCACCGTCAAACAATTCATCTTAATATTTTAAAGCACATGCTAAAAGTGTTTTTTTCTAAAATAAAATATTTAACTGGACCAGACGTCCGTCCTATTGGATGCTCTAAGTAATTCTGAAGCCAGAGTACCCGAAACTAGCTGTCTATCGTGTATCTTCGGCTATTTAGGCTGACATCTTTTGAGACGCCTCGAAACTACATATAACTATCTATACTAATGACATCCGACGAAGAATGTTGAACTATATAATCCTATACACTACAAATATTGAATCTAATTTTTTTTTAAATCTTTGAATAGTATAATTTTGTAGTAGTTTGATTTTGTTGAATGCCTTAAGAGGAATATAAACGCTAGAAATATTTCGATTCTCACGCCTTCAAAATTTCAAAATCAAGCGTCTTTGCACGAGGTAAGTTAGCGAAAAAGTGGTTTTTATTTATTTTGGGCATAATTTTATAAGAATGAAAAAAAGTAAGAACATACAAAACCTCAAAAATAGTCTTAGCCGTAAAGGGGTATTTTTTAAAAATTGTATCTTATATATTTCTTCATAGTTAAAAGTCATGAAAAAATATTTTTTTTGGTGGTTAACGCTTATATTTTTTGTTATGTAAATAATAATTTTATTGTAATTCCAATACATAGAAAAGCTAGTGAAAGCTTCAATTTATCCGTAGCATATTTTTTGATGTTCATAATGTAAACCGATTCATCGTAAAGATTAATCTAAATAGGATTTCACATATATATTCATCTTAATTTTCGATACTATAGTATTTTGTAAAAAAATAAATCCATGAGTAGCGTGTTGTCTATACCTGGTCGTAGTAGAACCGGACAGAATTGATTTTACAGTGGGTTAGTATTGGTGGCAATGGTGGAGTGGTGTTAGTGAGTGGGGGTGTATTGGTGTGTTGGTGTGTGGGGGTAGTGGACTGCTCTAAAAGGTGGCAATTATTGATTATTTCTCTAATGCCTTTATGATTGAATGAGGAGTGGACAGCCATGTTAGGATAAATTAAAACATTTGTATTATTTATTTTTTGTCGAGTAAAATTGTGAGAATCATTGTTAAATTATAAGACATAAATAAATAATTGAAATATCGTGTTTTATTTTTGGAGTTTTATGCCGTGTTGCGCTTCCTCCTACGGACAGCATTACATCGTCAGATGTGTAGATTGTGGTGAAGTGTGTGCATATGTATGTAAAAGCGATACCGTGTTGTACGCTCCAATCATCTTAGGGGCAATATTTCAGTATGATAATTGAAAATCAGTATGGTTTTTGGCATTTAGTTTTAGTGTAGCCATCAAGATCTGCTCGGAGCCAGTGAAACTGGTAAAATCATTTTGAGGAATGTTGTGAGGATAAAGGAGGTGGGAGGTGAAGGAGATGGAAAGAATAAAGATGGAATTAGAAATAAAACTGATGTTGCCAATTTTTTTTTTTACAATTTTACAACGTAAAAAATTATTGGTTAAAAAAAATGTTTTCATATAAATTACACTTTTTAAATAAATAAAATGTGTTTGCTTAATTTGGTTTTGGTTTGGTGGTATTATTAGTTCTTTTGCTAATTCTGTTTTCATTTTTTCGAAATTATTTTTGTTTTTAAATACACATTTACACAAGATTTTTCGACTCCTAGGCCCCAGACAGGCCAATAAAATTGCTCATTAACTCGTCATTTGCGGGGAGCGCGCCGGCATGCGCGAAATTTTTTATTTTTTTTAAATGTGAATTTAACCCTTGTGTATAAAGAAACTGTGTGAAGGAGAAGGTCAGAATCGCTTGGGCCATTTTCGTTATTGAAGTAGTAAGTTTTCATTCATATAGCAACACCAGAATATTTTTTAATTAATTATCCATGACTTGGTAGGTCGGATTTTGCATTAAAATTGTCAAAGTCGAAAATTCTCAATGTTACGTTTTCAAATGCTTATAAATGTCTTTATTTATTTGCAAACTCCTTTGAATTGTGTTTTTTCATGTTGAGTGTTCAGGTTTGTGTAGAAATAATAAAATCAGTTCATTTGTTTGCGGAATTGGAAAATTTTTATTTATTTTTTGTTAAAGTTAGCTATTTTGGGAAAACTTGCAACGATATTATCATGTAATATATTTGAATAATAAGAGACATTATCTGGTAAACGGTAAACAATCGCAAAAAAAACCAATTTTCTTTTGTTTTTATATGGATATTTGACCAGAAAGCAACAAGGTAAAATCCGCGCGGTTTTTTTTAAATACTTCCGGCATTTGAGTGGTTAAGAATTTCGATTTTTTAAAATGGTTGATCAATAATTTCATCAGAATTGAGAAAAAATTTACACAGAACCTGAAAAATATCTTTGAAATTTGATTAATTGTTCAAATTCTCTGAAACAACTGACCCTTGAGAGGAAACCTGGTCACCGAGAAATTTGAACAATAGTTATTTTATCAAACCGTTGCTGTCACAGTGGCTGAATACCGAGCGAAAGGGACAACTGCACCTCGGGCTGATAATACCTAAATAAAATAATCAAAATAGAATTTTAGTATTCCCCTGTTTTCTCCTCCAAAACTGGATCGATTTTTAAGATTTTTTTTTCGGAGTCCGATTCGAGCCGCGGTCAACAGTGGTTGTGTGTACCTTACCTATTGCTTAGTGCCGTTCGCCCGTTCCCGTGCCTCATACAGATAAGAGATTATTGTTACATTTTATTTAATTCTGTTTATCGTATACTTATTTGTTTGCATTCCTACTTACGGCTAATCCGTTTTTGTTTGTACAGTCAATGAAATAGACTGCGTATTATTTTTTCAGTTTAATTTTTAAAAGTTAAGTTTTTTTTTTATATAATGGAGGAAGACGAAGATAGACCTCCCGACCCAGGATCGATATTAGATTTTTCTGATTCGGAATCTAACACTAGCCAGGCTTCTATTACGCTTCCATCTCGTAAACGACGACCATCGCATAGCCTTTACATCCCATCGAAAGTTAAATCTATACCGCCGATTCAACAAACCTCGACCTCTAACGACCTTAACCCCAATAGTAACACCCAGACAAGTACTTTAGCTAGCGATAATACAAAAAGTACTGACTTACTTTATCCTGCTTCCGCTTCCGGTCCTTTTATCGTAATTGTTCAGAGAACTGAACAAGGAAAACTTATTCATCCTTTAGATTTTGGAAAATTCTTATTTGACTCAAAAAATAATAACCTTGGTATTGTTAATGGTTCAATTAAACCGGAAGGGCGATATAAATTATCTATCAAGTTTAATACTGCCGCTTCCGCAAATGGATTTGTAAAAAAAATTGACTCGCTCTCAAAACATAAATATAAATCGTTCATCCCGTCATTTAACCTTACGAGAATGGGTCTTGTTCGAGGAATTCCCACAGATATCCCAGAGGCTGAAATTGTTGATGCTTTGAATAATTCCCAAGGAACCCCGAAAGTAATAAAAGCACGTCGACTGAACTACAAGGATTCTACTGATGGAAACAAGATCTGGAAACCTTCCCAATCTGTTGTTGTTACATTTGAGGGACAATCCCTTCCGTCTCGTGTGTTTATTTATTATACCTCGCTTCCCGTCGAAGTTTATAAATTTCCAACTGTTCAATGCTTCAATTGCTGCCGGTTTGGACATACAAAATCCGTATGCCGCTCCCCTCCACGTTGTTACTTTTGCGGAGAAGGTCACCCATTTGATCAATGTCCAAAATCTTCCAATAATCCCATTTGCATTAACTGTTCGGGTGCACATACCGCGGTCAGTCTAGCCTGTCCGGAATTGACAAGACAGAGGAACATAAAACATAAAATGGCTACCGACAACATTTCGTACTTCCAGGCCTCAAAGTTATTCTCTCCTGCGAAAAAATCTTTCGCAGAGATGACATCGTCCTCAGCTCCTTTCCAATCAACCACCTTTTTAAATTCAACGTCATCTTCTCACAGAGAAACCATTCTCAAGCCAGTCAAACCCAACCCAAAATATACTCCTTACCTTGATAAAAAACAATTGAATAATATTTTGACCAGCCCGAATGGGAATGCCAAATCTCGGACCCCCAATGGGTGTGCTATTAATAGTAATACATCCCCTCCTGCTCTCCCCGAAATATTGAATAATAATTCTTTTATACAAACTTTAATTACCCTTTTAATTTCTATCCTTACAAACAACAATACTGTACCGTCCAACGCTGCCGATTACATTAAATCTTTATTATCTTGCCTCCCCAATGACTTCGAAACTGAACAAAATTCTTCAGTGGAACAGTAGAAGCCTCTTCGCTAACAAATCTGACCTAATTCAATTACTCGACGAACACGACGTTTCAGTGGCCGCCATTTCTGAAACGTGGTTAAAACCCTCCTTTCACTTAAGAATTCCGGGTTATTATTGTCTCAGACACGACAGACCGGATGGTAAAGGCGGCACGGCTCTGATAATCCATAATTCTATCCCGTTTAAACAAATTAATATACATACTCCCTCCGACGATATCCAGATAATAGCAGCTGTCTTATCTGATATCACAATATTATCAATATATATTCCTCCCTCTACCACTTTTATTGAAAATGAATGGGCACCAATCTTAACCCAGATTTGTTCCCCTTTTATGATCCTTGGAGATTTTAATGCACATTCCCCTTCTTGGGGTAGCAAAATAACAAATCGTTCTGGCCGCAATCTTTTAGATTTTATTGATACCCATAAACTATGTTTTTTAAATGACGGATCTCCAACCAGATTCACCCCCCCCTCATCAACGGAAAAGTGCTGTTGATTTATCTCTTTGTTCATATTCGTTAGCATCTAAATGCTCTTGGGACATCCTAAACGATCCCCTCTCTAGTGATCATTTTCCAATTATAATTCGATTCCAACATCAATCTAACACTTATCCTCCACCAGTTAAAAATAATCTCAAATTTAGAATAAATGCTGCGAATTGGAGCACTTTCTCTTCTGAACTAGATAACCTTATTAATTTAAAAAAAAAATCGTCCCCGGGAGACATCAGATTGCAATGTGAGACGTTTCCCTCTATGGTTATAAATGCAGCAGAAAAATCCATCCCGAAACGCAATGCGAACATTAAAATAAAACACTCTAATCCGTGGTGGGACGAGGAATGCACTCGCTCCGTCAACTCTCGTAAAAAAGCAATTTCCTCTTTTCGTAAGTGTATGACACTAGAAAATTTTTTATCAGTTAAAAAAGCCCAGGCAGAAACCAAACGAATTTTGAAAAATAAAAAACGCGCTGGATGGCGGAAGTTCTGTGAGAACCTGTCTCCGGAAACTCCCCAATCTTCAGTTTGGTCTAGCTTAAAAAAATTCGGATCATCGTATTCTCCGCCGAGTACCAAGCATATATCAGAAGAAATTCTTATAGGATTTGCGGATAAAATAGCCCCCCCATCAGTGGCCGGATGTGAAGAAATGCCTTCTATTAAGCCATATCCATCTCACTCTAACTGGCTAGATGCTCCTTTCTCCATTGATGAGATGAAACTAGTAATAAGAACCCTTTCTGACTCTGCTCCGGGTCCCGATGGAATACTTAATAGTTTCATTAAATCATTTTCTGATATGGCGGTTGAATATTTCTTATCTCTTATTAATAATATGTTTGAAACAGGACTAATTCCGGATGATTGGAAAACTCAAAAAATCATTCCCATTTTAAAACCTGGAAAAAATCCATCTGAAATTTCGTCTTATCGGCCTATTGCTCTTTCATCATGTTTGATGAAAGTAGCGGAGCGTTTGATGAAGAACAGATTAGAGTGGTTTGTTGAAAGTCAAGATATCATCTCACCAAATCAGTATGGTTTTCGGAAAAAGAAATCTACAATGGATAATTTAAGTTTGTTCACAACTGATATCCGAGTTTCCCAATCCCTAAATTCTTATACATTGGCCACATTCCTTGACCTTTCATCAGCTTACGATGATGTTTTACTGAATGTTTTGAAAGAAAAGCTAATTAAAAAACAAATCCCCCCGAAATTAGTCCAATTTATTATTAATTTGCTCTCAGATAGGTCCATTATTATTGAGTCTTCCTCTAAATGCTTAAGGCGCAAACTATGGAGAGGTTTGCCCCAGGGTTCTGTTATTAGTCCTCTGTTGTTTAATATTTATATAAGCGACCTAGACTCAGTAATTCCTTTTTCTATCAAGCGTCTTTACTTTGCGGATGATATCCTTATATATTTGTTACATAAAAATATTATTCTTGCAGCTAAGGAAATGAATTTGGCTTTACAATATATTAAAAGCTGGTTGTCAATAAATGGGATGAATCTGGCGGCATCTAAAACAAGGGTCGTGGCTTTCACGCGCAAAAGAAAAATTCCCCAATTCTCAATTTCTTTTGATAATGTGCCTCTACAAACCGCTACTCAAATCAAATTCCTTGGTCTTCTTTTGAACCATAAACTTTCCTGGCTTCCACACATTCAGATAATTTCTACAAAGTGTGAAAAGGGACTTAATATGATGCGAGCAGTTTCCAGAGTATGGTGGGGATCTCACCCTACCACTCTTAAATTAATGTATAATTCCCTAGTTCGGAGCCACTTGGATTATGGCTCATTCCTTTTTGACCCACTCCCTAAATATCTAGATAAGAAAATGGAAAGAATTCAATCAAAAGCCCTCAGAATGATTATTGGAGCTATGAAGTCTTCTCCAATTAATGCTCTTCAGGTGGAATGTGTGGAGCCTCCATTATATTTCAGAAGGCAATTCCTTGCCAATAAATATATTTTCAAGGCTTTATCGTTTAAACAAAGTCTTAATAGGTTAAGTGTTAATTTGAATTCTAACAAAAGATTGAGAGAAAAACAATGTTTTCCTCTCTTAATTAAAAGTTTTCATTATTATTTATTGTTTTAACTTTATGAGTAAAACCTCAAACTGTAATATTTAATTAAATGAAGACATTATGAGCGAAACTCAATCGAAAATCTGGAAACAGAAAAATCAGAAAAAGATATTGGCACCTCTGGGACTCGAACCCAGGACCTCCCTACTTTCCGGGTTGGGAGGGAGGGAAGTAGGGAGGTCCTGGGTTCGAGTCCCAGAGGTGCCAATATCTTTTTCTGATTTTTCTGTTTCCAGATTTTCGATTGAGTTTCGCTCATAATGTCTTCATTTAATTAAATATTACAGTTTGAGGTTTTACTCATAAAGTTAAAACAATAAATAATAATATTCATCCCAGACTTGCAGAAGAGTCAATAGATGTCGCACATTAAATAAAATGGATAATAATTTATCCAGACACCATCTAGATTGCATTTAGTTCGAGTTGAATCTTGCAATCATTCATAAAGATGGCAGCCAATAAAAAATATGCGTTAAGAAAAATGAAGATAATATGGGTGGTTCTTAGTCGAAGTATGGTACAGTTAAAAGTGACCGAATTGGATATCGACACCTTAGCTCAGTGGATAAGAGCCCCAACCCGGAAAGTAGGGAGGCCCTGGGTTCGAGTCCCAGAGGTGCCAATATCTTTTTCTGATTTTTCTGTTTCCAGATTTTCGATTGAGTTTCGCTCATAATGTCTTCATTTAATTAAATAAAAGTTTTCATCTCTAAAATTCTCTATCATCTTCCCTCCAATATCTTCAAGAAGTTCCCAATCTTCCTATATACAATATTCCATTTAAGGCAATCACTTTTATGCCGAACACAATAACATCAGTCTTTCGGAAGAATATTTTATCTTCCCCAAATAAATTTCAAAATGTGGATGATTGTTTTAAAAGCATAGTGGCTTCGAAATTCCCTGGATTTTCCATCCTTTTCACGGATGGTTCCAAATTTGAAAATAAAAGATGTGGAGCATCTATATATAGTCCAGAATTCAACATCAATCTCACTTATAAATTACCGAAAGAAGCTTCCATATTTACAGCCGAATGCTTTGCAATTGAACAAGCGCTAAATCAAATCCAGGTTCTCAACATTCATCGAGCCTTATTATGTACTGATTCGCTAAGTGCTCTAACTAAAATTAGGTCAAATATTTTACGTTATCCGGAAGACAATATTATATGTAAAATAAAAAATCTTCTCAATTCTCTTAGTGAATCTGGGTTTGAGACGATATTGGCCTGGGTCCCTGCCCATTTGGGTATCGAGGGTAATGAGATGGCCGATTTTCTCGCCAAATCTGGTTCAGATTCCGGAACTATCCCACTAAATTTTAGAATTCCTATATCCGATGTCTTTCCGATTCTTAAATCTAATATGACTCGTGCCTGGGAAGAAAATTGGGCAGTCTCCAAAATAAGAACTGGATCTTTCTATGCGGGAATTCAAAACCATATCCCTGCTAAGCCATGGTTTCACGGTAAAAAACTTTCAAAACGATTCATTTCATGTATCTCGAGAATGAGAATTGGCCACTGTTCAATTGCATCTCACTTGTCTAGAATTAGAGTTTTAGATGATCCGTTCTGCCAGTGCGGTGTGGAAGAGGAAACCCTCGACCACGTTTTCTTTAACTGTAAAAACCATTCATCTTTCAAGAACATATACCGACGGCTTATTAAAATCACACACCAGTCCCCCCTTAACATTTCATACCTTTTATCTCTTAACAATTCTCGTGTTCATACAGCTTTATGTAAGTTTATTAACCTGAATGAATTCAATATTTAATTTGTTTTAGTGATCTAAATGAGTCCAATATTTAATTTGTTTTATTATTTTCCCATTAGATTAACCGAAATTTCTTATCCATTTTAAATATTACCGGCACAAAGCACTCTCTCCAGGGTGAATTGCCTAAAACCAAAAAAAAAAAAAGATTTTTTTCCTAACTGTAGAAGAAAATACTCTGCATCTGTACGTTTTGCTTTTAAAAAAAATACATTGTCTAGTTTGTTTACTGAACACTTGTTGATTTTGATCAAACCATTTTAACGATTTTTGGAGGATTTACTTTAAGAAATAACTTATCAAAAAAGCAAAATATACCAACACAATGGTCGATATCTATATTATATTAAAAAATATTTGCAGTAGTGTCAAAATCCAGTAAGGAAATTGAGGAATACAATTGTACGGGCAAAACTCAGTCCGGTTTCTTCATGACATCTTCACCGCTTTCTTGATTTATAAGTGGTAAGGGAAATGCGCGGCCCTATTTGTGATATTCATACATTTTCTATGATAATAAAAACATAGCACCGGAGTTAAAAGTTGATGTGATACCACTGTGTCTGTGGATGATTTAGTAATGTGGATTGCACAGATAGAAATGATTTTTTTGTTTGTTTCAGAGTTCCCCGGGCCAACTGAGCCCGCAAGGTCGCACCAATGACATAAATGCCATCTTGAATGTGATAGCAACAGCGGAGAAGTTTGTCTACATCGCCGTCATGGACTACATCCCCCTGACTATTTATACACCCAAGAAAAGGCAAGTGACTGTGTATTTAGTAGAAGAATTATTACTACCTTCCTTCTCCCCATCTCTACTACTTTCAGCCTTACGCTATACCACGATTAGGGATGTCGTTGTCCCACTGGCCCCAGATGGTTGAGAGCAGTTAAGTAAGAAAAGGAGAATTATTAACACATTCTTGTTATAATTAGGTTAGTTTTAGTTTTATGTTAGTTTTACAGCCATGGATTGCACATTCTTGGCAGATACTATAATTTAAGGAAGTAGAGGAAGTTCTGGGAAATTAAAAGGTACGAGGGGTGGGTAGAAATCTGGGGTCAGTGTGTCCGGGAGTGACGGACGTATGAATCCATTCATTCCACTGCGGTGTAGGGAGATGGGTCGAGAGAGTCCGGCTGAAGAGGTCAAAAAGTCTTCCTCAACCAGTCTCACCCGATCCAGCCCGCCATGCAGAAGCTGGGCAGACCCATCTGCCACCAATACCTAGACAAACCTCATCTCGTGAATCTGGGATGAGGTTTGTCTAAGTTACCAAACGTAGCGAGGGTGACCTATGGCAGGGGACCTAAGCAACAGCTTATCCATAAAAACTCGCCTGGAGCCAGTGAGACTATATTGTGAGGGATTATATTGTGAGGCATAGGGTAGTGGGGAGGCGAAGGAGATTGGGAAGAACCTGGCTATTCAGATCAGGTTACACAGCTAAAACAATTTCAAGCAATATTTTGATTCTGAATGGTGGTTTTTCACTAGGGTGATACAGAGAGTTTCAACCGCTCTGAAAAGCTTTAATTATTTTTTCCCTAAGCTCGGTACTCAAGCTTTTTTTGCTACATTTTTGTATTAAAAGAAAATATATCAATTGAAAATACATGTTGAACAAGCTGGAAGAAACGAGGAAGGTGCATTGAAAAACAGGGAGTAATTGAAAATAAATATAAAACACGAAGGTCCATTGAGCGCTAATCATAAGATAAAGCTGTAGAAGTGGGTTGTAGACATGTCTGAAATATGGTCAGTTCAAATATTAAAACGCTTTCTCGAAACAAACAATCAATTAAAGAGACCCATGTTGTTGAAGGGAAGAAACACAGAGGTCAGTAAATTGTTCCACAGCCGAGCTCAAGAACGAGTTGTATAACTCTTGGCATAACCTAATTATAACTTGATTGTCGGCAACCCGGATATTTATTGACTTTTAATTTGAATACACGTACATGTATGACCTGTCTCAAGTATTGTATTTATAACTGCGCAGGTTCTGGCCCTTCATAGACAATGCCATCCGGGCGGCGGCCATTGAGGAGAATGTACAAGTCAGGATGCTGATCAGCTGGTGGAACCACTCCCGCCCGGCCGAGGACTACTTCCTGAGGTCACTCACCGCCCTCTCCGGGTCTTACCCCAAAGTTGACATTCAAATTGTAAGTACTTCACTTGGTAGATCAAAATATCATTGGCTCCGCGGGATTTGGCCTCCTCCACAAATGCTCTCCACTGACTGTCGCCTCTCGCCGTTTGCCTCCAGCCTCTGTCCTGCTCCACGTACATATCCTCTTCCATGCACATAGTCCATCCACCTCTTCCTCGGTCTGCCTATGGGTCGCTTCCACTGCGGCAAGCACAATATTTTGATATCCTGTCATCTCAGCCTTAGGAAGCAAAGTTATTAATACTTTATTATCTTTTACCTTTTACAGAAGCGTTTCGTAGTGCCAGCCACAGCAGAACAATTGAAAATTCCATTTGCCCGTGTCAATCACAACAAATACATGGTGACAGACAATACTGCTTACATCGGCACTTCCAACTGGTCGGGTGATTATTTCGAGGATACCGCCGGTGTGGCCATTATCATGCAAGAACCAGATAACCCAGATGCAGAAACCAATGTTACGGAAGTTGGCATGCGACAACAGCTGCAAGAAGTATTTGAACGGGATTGGGACTCCCCGTACGCAGTGCCTTTAATTAGGGGGTATTTCTAATCTTAAATAAATTGCCAGATTTCATAGATTTTGTACATTGATTGCTGGATGTTTTTCGATTTGTTTTAACCAGAGGAAATGCAATTCAATCGTGTTTGTAGTGTTTTTAATGAATTTTTTTTGACTGATTTGCTAGAGAAAGAAAAAAATCACTTGTGTCTTGTTTTAAATGCAACGAAACTGTTTTTAAATAATGACTAGTATACTGGTTCCAGAGAGGTGGTACGTCATCGTTTTAATATCTTGACTTCTTCGTTTTCACTTAAGATATCGGCGTGCGTACGAGCTCTCTCTGCGACTACATTATCCAGTCAAGTCTGCAAACTTTCAGTCAGCTAAGTCAAAATTTACCCTTAGCGGAAGACTTACAATTATTTAAGATATGATTTAGACTCCGTTATCATTACAAAGTCACTTTGAAAATTCAATGCTTAGCGAAGTAATTCATGCAAATAGATTGGTTAACTTTAAGTATACTGCTAAGCGAAATTAGCCGCATTGATGACACCGACATGTGCATTTGAGCCAAATTATAAAAAGGTTGTTCTGTATAGTTGGTGAAAGGTTGTTCAGTTTAGTAGTGTTTTATTTAAAATTGCTGACACTTGTTAGGACATTATATTAATCAACATACGTAATATAATATATTATATGTGATTTTTAGCAGTTTTTATACCAATTTAAATCTAAGTATTTTAATGAATATTTAATCCGATTCATATTATAATTCCAAAAGACTGCTTTTTACTTTGATTTATAATAAAATTATCCATTCATAGTTTATTTTCACGATGAGAGGATTTGCCAATCTACGTAAGCAAAAGATTCATTGCACTTTACTTGTTTAGTCTTTGTGATAATTTTAGCTCAAATAGTGATGTTTTAAATACATCTGTTTTAGGTATGTTTTTAGGTTTTCACGGCCAAAAAGTATTTTTGTTATTGTTTTTGGGGTGTTATGCCGTGTTTCGCTACCTCCTTCTTTAGCCAACGTTTCGGACAGCGTTACAGTGTCCATCATCAGGGCAGATGAGATGATGGACACTGTAACGCTGTCCGAAACGTTGGCTAAAGAAGGAGGTAGCGAAACACGGCATAACACCCCAAAAACATCTGTTTTAATTTCGATTTTGTTTTGTGAGAGTGGAAATTAATCCACTTCTCGACATCCGCTTGAGCTTAAAACTCGGCAGATAGACTTGTTGTTGATAACAATTCTTTTGACGATGCAACTCTTGGTTGTATTCATGTTAATTTTTTCTGAAATTGGGTGACATTATAATTAAAAAATTGCAGAAGTTAATTAATATACTAAATAAATGTCGGTAAGCAATACCATCCAATTAGGATTTAGCCTAACGGTTAGCAGTTTTTACTCATTTTAATTAGTACCTGGGGAGGAAGGTTCAATCCTCAGTCAAACCAAAAAAATTTGGCCAAGCGATGGCGCAACTAAATGGAAAATTTTAAATAGATGTATTATAGAAAAAAAAACATTGTTTTTTACGGGTTGATTTTATTATTAAACAATATAAATCTACTTTAATTTTCGAACCCTGATGATAAATACACTAATGTGTATTACATATTACTTTTACAAAGTTAGCTAGACAATTTATTTTTAAATGACATCTGCTTGCATCCGTCATAGATTTTACATTTCAAACTTTGTAATAAACATAATTAGTAAATTATCGATGTCCATTACCAGAGTATCATGTCATTCCTTATACGTACTATAAAATGGCCTTAAACGGTGATCTCATAATGTTATGTAAGAATATTAATAAATCTACTGCACTTATGAGAATAAATCTAATAAATAACACTATAAAATAATGTTCATTCTTTGAGATTGATGTATGTGAGAATTGAGTGATATTTAATAAAAGCAAGCATTTGATTTATTTTACCCTGTTTCATTTAATATCTGAATCAATGTAAAAACTACCATTCTGAATTGAAACTATGCTTGAAATGGCTTTGGTGACCAGATTCTAACAGCCAGCTTCCCCACCTTCTTTTCCCCTCCCCAGAGGTATTACTTACACTTCAGCCTCAACATACCCCAATTAGGGATGCCAAAGTCTCACTGGCTCCAGTTAGGAAACAGTTGGGACTCTTGTGTGGTAATCACATAAAGGAAGCAAAAACTCTTGAACTATGAAATTCCCAAATTAATTTGGGAACGAGAATGGGAAACTTCAGACCATGTCATCTCTTGGGATGTTGTGTGGAGGACCTTAAGAGAAAGGGAAGGAGTGAACCAGTGTCTTCAAGTGACCCATGTGAAGTTGCCAAACTGGCAGCTAATTCCAAAGTCAAGCTGTTAACGTAAGAACAAGTTAAAAAAACAAGCTCTTACGTGGAAAATATCAACTTTGTACGGGCACTAGGTAGGTGTTCGTCTTGTTTCTCATTTGTACTTCATAGTGGGTGGGGATGGTAAAACAGAAACACATGATTTTGTTTTAATAATTTTTTGAAAAATATTCTAAACAAAACATATTATTATTATAGACTATAATTAATTCTAGATAACGTCGACACAGAGTAATTAGAAATTATAATATTCAATTTGAACAAAACAAAGTGCTCTCAAGATTTACCTTTGCATCAGGAAAATATATTAAACCCTGTATATGTTTTTAAACCAGTTTACATTGGTATAATTTTTTTAAACTTTTGGTGAGAATCAATTGTTTTATGGTTTCCTAAACACTGGTTATAACCCCAAACCATTGGTGATAACCACTTATATCTGCCCTCACGAAGGCACAGACATGGTTGTGCGGAAACCAGTTGGCATGAATTTAGAATACAGTCGATTCCGCTTAATTGGTAACCCCAGCTATTTGAGCCAAAACCCAAGGAATAGAAACCAAATAAACTATTACTAATTTACTTCGGTTATCTAAGTACACTATTCCGTTTCATTGGGACAAATTCTGATTTGAAGTCGATGCAAAACGTGTCTTAATAAACAAATTTTAGCGTGTGGTATTCAGCACAGGTTGCGGGAGGGGATAATGTTTTGAGTTCATTCAGCAGTAATTCGACTGACTTCGCCCTCGCCGGCGAGCATTGGTCAATGTAAAGTTGTGTCCGCACTGTTTTGCATGTAGGAAGTCATTCTTTGGTTAACTGTTATTATAATACGTAATTGTTTGTTCATGATTATCTACTTACTTGTGAACTATCTTTGATTATTTTATTTTTCACGTTCATGTATATACCTATAGTCAGTACACTGTTTTTTTCTATAAATTTTTTTTTTAGAAAATTTTTTAAAGTTTAAAAGCACTTATGAGAGAACTGGAATAAACGTAATATGTTTACATGCTTATGAAAAAAAAGCTTGATAAAAAAAATAAATTATATCTATCTTTCGCTTATTTGAGACAAAATGTTTGGGCCCGATGTCTTCCAATTAAGCGAATCGACTATACTTTTTATAAACTAATTTTCGGTCATAAAATAAAAAGATAATGAATAAATAATAATAAAGAACATGAAATAGTTGACTATTAAATTTTATAAATCAATTTCATTTTACGATAACACCACAGCTGGAGATCCAATCATGTATTTTGAGTCACTAGAAATGAAGGCGCACTTCTTGAATTCATTACATAATGCAACATGAATTATGATTTACAAAACTATTATTTAAAACGTAATAACTCCTTAGGTACTTTGAGATTTTGGATTTATTTAGAAATATTCCTGGATGACATTAATTTTCGAATAGAAGCCAAAAAGAAAAACCATTGGATTCACCTTAATTACTGTAAAAGACAACTTTTTGCATTCGGGGCAATGGCTTCGAAATTTCAATTGCTTAAAATGAAAATTTACTTTCGCATATAATTTCATTCCATTTGGCCCCTCCCCGCAAGCAGTGCAATCACAAAAAATCTCCGTATCCAGATTCGCCCCTCCCCGTAGAGATTGCATTCGACACAAAAACATCCCGTCTCGCCCCCTCAGTTGTGGTAAATAAGACCGCGATGAAAAACTTAAAAAAATATTTTACCAGCTATTATCACCTTTAGTAAAATTGCAAAACGGGTGATATCACGCTAGGGGGCAGGGGGTCTCACAAATGTGACAGCGTGTGACAGGGAAGGGTGGGGGTCAAAAAATCATGAAATTCGTGTGACGTAATTTATGGAAGGCCCCTAATTGTAAAAACACAAAAGCCTTTTTTCATTTCATTTTAATATACATCCCAGGTTTTGAATGGTTTGTATGGCAAGCAGGGTTTATCTAACGGATATGTGTAATCATTCTAATACCTTTCTTTTGTCTAAAAGCCTTTTTTCATTTTTATTTTATTTTCAGAATTTCGCCAAACTAGTGCTTACCCAATACGCGTAGATTACGTGGTAGCAACGTAACTTCTAGCTCCTCGTTATGTTACAGTAATGCATTGGGAATACCAACATAACAAAATGACAGAAATTAATGTAAATGGCCGAGATGTGATCTCTTATGTGAAAGTAAATTTTCATTTTACGTAATTGAAATTTTGAATGCATTATTTTCCATTGCCCCGAATGCAAAAAGTTGTCTTCTATAGTAATTAAGGTGAATCTAAAGGTTTTTTTTTTCTAAAAAATAGCTGTATTAAGCCTGTCCAGTTTCTTCGAAAGATTACCAAAATTAATTTTTAAAAAATTTGCGAATCTTCACATATATTTTTCAAATGCTAAATGTTATTTCATAGAATTATTTCAAATTTTTCAGGAGCGTCTATGGTAAACTTTTAAAAAGCAAAGCGTGGCATTCTCTTTCTAACACAGTTTAAATCATATATCTCGCAGATATACAAAAGGAGACAGAACGACCATTATTGTGCCGTAAAGCACATAAAAATACCCAAGGGTTAAAATCAAAGCGGGAAAAATTAAAACAGTAAGAATTTGTCAAGACAAAAAAATGTTTTTTTAAATAATATTATATGAGAATGTATTTGGGTCAAGTCATAAAATTAGGTAAAGAAAACTGCCTTTGGCAACTTAGTCATGTCCTCCAAAACAAGAAGACCAAAACCTTAAAAAATGTGCATTTAGTAAGTGCATTAACGTTTGACCAGCAAACATAATCATCTCTCACAAGGATGAGAGAAGCCTTCAGATGTGATGGGCTGACAACCTGAAAAGACTAATTGAAAAGTCTTGATTTTAACTATACAGTATAGTCTCTGTAATCCTAACCGCCGTGTGATGGGGGAGGAGTGGGTGGGTGGAAAATACAAGATGAAGTAGAAAGTTAGTTTTTAGCAGTTAGTATGTCATATTTTCGCTCTGATCTACCAAACAAATACTATTTACAATTAGAATCTTTGCGGTAGCACCATGCTGATTGAAGTGGAGAACTTAATAAAAAATCAACTACTAAATTAAACCTGCGTAAAAATAAATTAGGTCATTAACATTTTTCAACATCACGGTGATAGTAGTTTGGTTTTTCAAAAAACATCACTTTGCAAAAAAACAAGTTATGACGAAAATATAATTAGTTGGTGCACGGTAAAAATTTTGCATTGGCACACAGAGTTAAAGATTCCAGTAATCCAAAAATTTGTTAAACCGAACAGCTCGGTTTTTGTTTGGATTATAGAGACTATGCTGTAGTTTTAAATTTTTTTTTCCATATATAATTATTAAATATAATCAATTTGAATCGATGCAATCTTACTGCACAAATTCCAAAATACCTTCTAACTTAGCATGTTATGTGCGCAACTTTAAATTTAAATTACAAAACACCTTCAAAAATAGAAAGACTCGATACTTTATGGCGCATTCCCTCCGTTCATCTGTTCTGTGTGATCTATTTCATAGAATCTATTCCATAACCATAGAACACCTGATAGAAATAGAAACCAATGCTGAATTAACTTCAACATTCATTCTATTCTGTAATGATTCGACGATTACATACATAATGTGCAACAATTCATTTCTATTTTCAAACAGTTTGTTCCATGGAATAGATCAGGCGGGGGAACCCAGCTTTATATACATGTCCCTGAGTACAAGTTATGTATACAAGTTTAACCCTGCGTGGTACTGTCCTCCACGAAGTCTCTGGCCTCTTCCTGCGTGACGCACTCCACGTGGGATACCTTGTTGCGGAACTTGACTCCGTAGAACTTATGTGCGTGCTCTAAGAGCTCTGGTCTGAAGGTGGTTGTTATGAACTGGGCGGAGCTGCTGAGTTCATGGATCATGTCTGCAATGGCTCGCCTATGCTGGGCGTCCAGGGCCTGAAAAGTTTACTACTGTTAATATTAATAATTCTACTGTGAAATTTTTTCATCAAAATTTGTTCATTGCGTTTTTGTTGTATATCCAAAACTGCTTATGGATTACAGCTTCTGAAGCACTTGTAATTGACTGTAAACACTAAAAAAGAAACGAGATGAAATGGTGTTTGCTGGAATTGGGTGATAATACGTGTAGGAAAAATAAGGTATGCAAGGAAAATGGATAACCAATCACTTACCACTGTATCTCTGCAAAGGAGCACAAGATACAGCCACAACATAGAATGACTACAAAGCTGATCAAATTCCTTCTTTTTACTTAAAATTATGATATATGGCTTAGGGCTCAATTCTCCAATCTCCTTATTTTTCAATTTCTTTGTAGCTTTCACTTGAATTAACTTCCTAATTAATCTATTGAACACTAACTCAAACGCTCCAACGCTATTGAAAAATTGAGCCTCAGAGTCCATTTCTAGGTCCACATTCTTAGGATGACCCACCATTTCGTTTGAGGTCAGAAAGCAATTTTGAAATTAAAAAAACAAATATAATTTTTTTAGAAAGGATCACCAATTTTAATAAATAAAGCGCCTTTGGGATGATCAAACGGAGAAATAAAAATAATTATTTAATGACCTGATCAATCTCATCGAAGAGGTAGAATGGCGCGGGATCGCACTTTTGGATGGCAAAGATGAGGGCGAGCGCCACCAGGGACTTCTGTCCTCCCGACAGTTGGTTCATCTCACGCATCTCCGCGTCGCCCCCTGTGAAGGACACCTTGATTCCTACGCCCACAAATTGCTCGGCATTCGCATGCTAAACAGAAACATTACTAAATTTATTAAACATGATAAATAATACTCTTTTTCTACAGTCAGTAAATAAGACAGATCTTTGAAAAAATGCTTGCACAGCACAGTTGAGGAGATGAGCGCAACAGCCAAATATTATTATTGTTATCAGGGCTCGGATGAATCGTTGCAAAGTCGGAGTCGTACAGTTGAATAAAATAATTAATTTTTTATGAAAAAAATCATATTAAACACTTATTTCATATTATGTAGTAAATGACGTTTGAGAAAGACTGGGTCAGTTGTTTCACAGAATTTGAACAATTTATCAGATTTCAAAGTTAATTTTCAAGTTCTTTGAGAGTTCTGTTATTTTTTCAGATATGTGAAAAAACTGGTGATAATCGTATACATAATAACAGAATTTGAAAATTTACCTTGAAATTTGATGAATTTTTCAAATTCTGTGAAACAACTGACCTTGAAATTTTAACAATTTATCAAATTTCGAAGATATAAGTAATTTTAAAGTTCTGTAAAGATTCTATTCAATTTCTGTTATAGCATTATAATAATATGAAATGTGGAGTTTTATGTTAAGTCTCCTCGACAGAAGAAATAAATTACTCTAGTTCCATGGAGTACCTTCCATTCAAATCTCAGAAAAAGACAAAAATTCCCACCAGTCCTCTATTACAATAGATTCAATCAGAAGGATTCTTGCATGGTATTGGCAGAAAGGGGATTTTCAACAGATTACATTCAAAGTTAGTAAAATGACTCATTTTCTGTCTCACCTCTACTCCGTCTTCATTGGCTGTCCTCATGATGAGACTGCCCCTCCCTTGTGGAACTAGTTTCTTAAAAACCTCGGTGAAGTTTTTGCTAACTTGTTTGAATGTCAACTGGATGGCTTCTAGTTTTCTGTGCTCTAATGTGTCGATTAATTCCCTAATTTTCTCCCCGCTAGAAAAATAAAATAAAAACTAATATGTGACATCAGAATATAATAAAACAATAAAGTAAAAAAAAAAAAGCAAACATATTAATTTCGATTGTATCATTTTCAAAATTGGAACTGATTGGCAAGAATTCAGACAAGCTATAAAATTAATACATACAATTTTTTTTGTAACATCAAGAATTGAATGTAAAGCGAGAATATCTGATGTCATGATATTTTTTTGTCTAAACTCAAAGGGTTAATCTTTCCCGAGTTCCATGCCTCACTGCCGCTGCACATCAGGATTGGTATCAGTGAGTTATAAATTTTAAAATATATATATTTACCCAACATCCAATTCTTCTTTTCTTCTGTATAGTTTTTCTTTCTGTTCTGAAAAACTTAAGAATTGATCCAAGGCTTTTTTGTTTACGTGATTATATTTTTTCAAATGCTGATTAGCCTTTTCTAATTCTCTGAATAGCTGAAATCATAAAGAACAACGTTAAGTGGAAAAATTTAACAATTCTTTCAGATTATATAACAAGAAATATAATTTTGGCAGTTAAATATTCACAGGCAAAGATCGAGTGAAAATTTGTCAGATTAGAGACTTATTAATAAATACTCCCGCTTGACTTCCAATTTCAAATTTTTGAACGAATATTAATGCAAATGGTCTTCTCTCTTTCTCAAAAATGTTAACATCGTGTGTCTCATTTGTTAATGTGAAAATCTCAAACAAGGGCAAGATGTTGGGATTTATAACTAGGCTAACTAGAAATTTCAACAATATTAAATGTTTTAAGCTGTTATATTTTGCCTTTGTTAGAAGTCAACTTGAGTACAATTCTCCCGTCTGGAACCCACATTATAATATTCATGTACAAGCTATTGAAAGAGTACAAAATAAATTCTTGTTTTATAAATTTTAAAATGGGTATTCCAGCAATTATTTTGAACTACAACACTCTTTTAAATGATATGAATTTATATGCTATGCTTAATTGTGAGACAGAATGACTTTCACTGACTTGGTATTTTTATATAAAATATTAAATGATGTAGTTGATAGTCCAGAATTGCTTGCTTTGACTAGCTTTCGGATTCCATTACATAATACATGTAAGGTATAGAGATAGGGAGGTCGGGATTTATTTCAGTTTAGAAATTCTGGAAAAACTATCATATGTATTCCTCTTTGCCCAGAATGCTAATGGGAGGGAAATAATTATACCAATTCAAAATGTTGCTACTACGAATGCGACTCAATAGCTTTTGAAATTACATGACAGATACAGCACAATACGTGACCCGAGTGGTTATTGGAAATTTTGTCAATAAAAACATGTAACAAAGCTGCTGAAATGAGATTTTTGAGTGGCAGTTCAAGCCTCATCCAAGCAATGGGTCCATGAACCAAATAGGAAAAGGGATGAGAATATTGTGAAGATAAAAATTGAACAAAATATTTTTATTATTGAATACATATCAGTTTTTACTTACATTTTTAAGTGACATCTTCTGATACTTGGTGTGCAGGTCAGGGGCATGGGGCAGTGTTCCTAGGGCGGCTATTTTGTCTAATGATTCCTGGATCTTTTCTTGGATTAGTACCTCTTTGGAGGCCATCTTCTCCAGACCCTTGGAATCTTCCTCCATTTTATCCTGGGCCTCTTTTTCCTGAAAAACAAATGTCGTTGCATTAGATTTTTGGGTCCTCTTTCGTTTGATAAAACTATGAGAAGGATGGGTTGTTTCCTTCGGACATCACCAATCTGAATTTTTGACATTTGAATGGTCCCTGTTAACCCATTGGCCACAAACCCCGGCAGCTCGCCGGGTGTGCAACTCAGGTACTTAACCACAAACCCCGGCGAGCCGCCGGCCTAGAGTAGGTCCGCCAAAAAACGATAAACCAGCACAACAGTAACTTTTTTGAAAAAAAAATTTAAATGCCAAACGCTCTGTAGGTAATTTATCATTCATTTCGTAGAATTGGCAATAATAGGTTTCTTATGTTTTTTCCCTGATATTTGTGTTCCAAGTTTTGTATGCAGCCGGCCGCCATTTAATTTCTTCAAAATTGCGAGTGGTTCTAGGCTTTTGGCAGTTATCCTGTACGTCCCTGATTGCTTTGGGGACTATCATACCAAATTATTTTATTAGTAATTAGTATACATGTAAGTAAAAAATAAAAATTATTCATGTTCGATTTATGAATATTATGTTTTTTTGTAACTTTACCAATAAAAATGTGAAAAAAAACCAACGAAAATAGACAAGGTTATATTTGTATCCTTATTTGCACATATTTTCGTATTTTTAAAATTTTTATTTTTATGTTTTTCTTTTATCTTATTCTAATATGTAAACAAATTTAAAGAAATTAATTCATTTGTATAAATAGTTCAAAAGTTACAATGGATTTAGTTCATCAAGGCAGGTTTTCAATTTTTGGTACAAGATTAATTCAGTGGTGAAGGCCATTTTTTTAGCTCATTAATTCTGTGGCCAATGGGTTAAACACTGATTCTCGGTCCGTTTCAGCTTTTAAAGGCCCGTATCCTGCGCCACAATACACATGAACACTAGCTTGAACAGCACCCAAAACATTGAAAATTTGAACACTTCGTGTTCAAAAACCCTGTGTTCAAGCTTTACCACAGCCGACGGAAAACATTCATCTCCCGGGCAAAGGGGGAAGGCTGGCGGGGGGAAATGTGTTCATATTTTTACAAGAGCCGCGCGATGCGGTCATGTATGGAGAATCAAACCGAACAAGTTTTTGAGGTTATGCGCAATGAGCAAGCTTAATAATCACTAGTTTAAAATATTATGATACCTAAATACAATATAATAAATATATTTGATAATAAAATTATAACCTAATAACGAATATTAACAATATTAATATTATTTTTGAAGTGGGTGAAGCGGGAGCGGGAAGGCAGGCGGGGCCGGCGGGGGGGGAAATAAGTTCATATTTTTACAGGAGCCGTACGAAGCGGTTGGTTGGTACCGGAGGTAAATCGAATGACGTTTGGGGTTATGTCAACCGCGCGAGCCTAATACCTAATTATGACTTTAAATTCCAAATAAATACTGTCGTAATGATGATTATATCTTTCGTGATCTCACTTGTAAATAAAGTCTATTAATTTATAAATCGGTTTCAGAGACACGGAAGAAATGACCAATTAAAATAGGTATTCTATTCTTTCCCTGATAAATAAATACCTAATAAAAATCTAGTTAGGTAGGTTAGGTCTAAGTTGAAATCTGCGTGTTCTCCTTTATATTTCGTTTACAATATCATCGCTAAATTTCTTAACAGAACTCGACTTTTGACGTTTGAATTTCGAATGCGTAATTAATTACGCATTCGAAATTCAAATACTGACTTTAGGTCATAATAATTGATATTAGTCGGAAATCTTTCCTGGTAAATAAACATCTATTAAAATATCTCTGTTTTCTCCCTGATGTAGCATCTCTTCTTCATCGGAACATATTTTAACATTTATTTAAACGCTAAACGTCAAACGTCAAGTCAGTTGCGTACGCGTGGACGCGTGGACGCGTGGACTCGTGGACAGGCCACTAGCAAAGTGTGTGACCGCGCGAACTTCACACCTGATCACACCAATCTTTCAAACCATGTTTAAAAAAACACAAGAGACGGAAAACAAAGAACGTTTATAGTGGGGTTCAAGCTAGTTTTCATGTGTATTCTGGCGCAGGAGTTCCGCCTTAATTGATCAGTTGATAAGCATAACATTGTTTTTTTTTCTAACTATTATTTTATTTTTAAATTACCTCCACACATTTCATCTTTGGAGTTGCTGTGTGGAGGGTATTTTTGATAAATGGAAGGAGTAAACCTGTGTTTTGAATAGACCTGTATTCTAAAGAAGGAGGAAACACAGAGGTCAGAAAATCATTCCTTGAAGTCAAGAACGAGAAGAGTCGTACAAACAATCCATTCTCATGTGACAAACGTCAAGACAAATGTTGAACGTGTATTTGATGTTAGTTACTTGGAGCATAACAAGGATAGCATTCCCATTCGATGCCTGTGCTCCAAAAGCTGCAATCATTGTGCTTGTCAACCAATTACAATTTGATCGAAAACTGAAACAGGTCACAAATCTTCTAGCTATTTGATTGCAGCATCACCTCACCTTGATCTTCCACTTCTCCAGCTCGGCCTTGAGGTTCTTTTCCTTCTTGACGGCGTCCTGATACTTCTTGTCCATGTCCTCAAGGTCCTTGTTGATGGCCTTGATGCGCTTCTCCGCGGCAGCCACGTCCGACTTGCTGTTAGTCAGCCGCCGCTTGCGGTCTTCCACCGATATCTCCTGCAGCGCCTGCACTAGCTCGTCCTTGCGTCTAAACAAAGTTATTTCAATCAAAATACAACATCTGCAATAATCATTGTAATGTTTGGTATTATTTACATTCAAACCCTACTATGTATTTGTTCTGTGGGGGCACTTATCAATAAATTTAGGTTCTCGATAACAAAACTTTTTAATTATGAGTTTACATATTTACAATTATGCTACAAGTCGCACGACCTGTCTTTACTAGTGGCTAATTGAATCTGGGCAGTAGGCTGGCCGGAACTAGTCCCGACGGCCATTACCTAATCGGGTACCCCTTTCAGCCATTGATAGAAGCACTTTCCCTACTGGCATCTGTCAGCATCACTTAGAAGCTCTTCTAATACATTACAACCATCTTACTGAAAATCTTTTTAATTAAATTTAACGCCGAAAAGTTGAGCTTCGTGCTGCCCCTTCTATCTCAGGTAGGTGGACGGGTTATTTCACAGAATTTGAACAATCCTTCAAATTTCAAAGTTAATTTTCAAGTTTCGTGAAAGTTCCATTATCGGTTTATTTGTTTGTTAAGAACAAATAAAGTTATTATATCATTATGGGCCAGTTGCTTCACAGAATTGAAATATGTAATAAGAGAAGTTGAATAGAAATTTTACAGAACTTGAGAATAAACTTTGAAATTTGATGAATTCTTCAAATTCTGTAAAACAACCCATCCTAGGTAAATTCGTAATAATATGACTTATTACTGTGTAAATTGAATTTTTGCAGCCGATTACCGTCCCCAACGGGTTTTAAAATTCAGATAAGTATTCAATATATTCACAAATGGATTGAAAAATCGAGACTGAATACCAGCGCAGCCGACTTGTCAATTTCAGATTTACGAAATAATAATACAAATTAGGATAATGCATAACCGTGTAAATCGAAATTTTACAATATTTTACTCCACGACTGGCTCAAATTTAATCATTGGGGTTTAAATTAACAGGGTTATATTGTTATGTATAATCATTACACAGATTCAACAGACGCCGACTTTTCACGTCCGTGACACTCGATTAGTTGAACGCATCCATGACCTTATTCTCCTTTTTACTTTGCCTGCTGTGCGGTTATTAGCTTCTCCAAGTTGGAGTTGATAGTTTTCAGTGCCTAACTCTTTCAGAATGGCTAGATTGTTGTGCTTTGAGTATACTTGAGGTAAACTCCTGGTAATGTAAGGACTTACCTGATGAGGTTGTTAGTGAGCAGGTTCTCCAGCTTGTTTTTGGTGGCCTCCAGGTTCATCCTGGCACTGAAGGCTTCCTTGTTCTCCTGGTTGAGGCGGCGGATGGCGTCGTTCAGCTCGTCCACCTTGCCTTGGTCTGCGGTGGATAGCTGTTCCATCAACTCCTAAAATTTCACACGTATTGTATTACATTAGAACCCCGTTAATTCCAAATCCACGTGACATCAACAATCTAATTTCGAATTAACAAATTCCCACATAATTAAAAATTTTAAGAAAGAAGTTCCTCGGCCGTCCCTTCAAATTTGACTAGGTTTTCGTAGTAAATTCATAATTATATGACTTATTCGCTTGAAAATCAAATTTTCGCAGCCGATTATGGCCGCAGTCGGACCTATAAGTTAACATTTTCATAAATTTATTTATTAATCTTAAGTTAGTTTACATCGTCGTGTGCTAATATACAATATTTTATAAATTTCGAAATTTCAAAGCCAGACCTTGAAATTCAGATATTCAAAGTAAATTTGTAAAAATATCTCATATTTCTGCGTAAATCAAATTTGGGTAGGTATTTAGTAAATTTGTATATAAAAATGATATATTTATGCCTACATCGAAATTTCGCAGCAGATTCCCATCATCGCAGTCGGTCCCCCAAATTCAGACAAATTAACATGAAATTTCATTGTGGGAGACAACCTCAAAAGCATATTATCATTTACATGAAAATTTCCAGAATATTTCCCATTTCGGGAGTATTCTAAAAAAAAAAAATACTCTTGAATTTACCAACTACTAGGTTCAACTCTCCGACATCCTCAGCGGTTTGATAAAGAGGTGGACTGATTAATTGGGTGCAAGATCAGATCAGGATGTGCAAGAACAGAGCAAGATGCAGAGATCCAAGAACTAGTGACACAATGTGAACTTTTATAATCCTCACGGTTACGGCATGACAATGTAACAAACAAAGCACAAAAAGTGTTCTTTATCCCAACAATGCTGCATTTCTCTCTTACATACAAAAAATAGTGAGACCAACGATGTTAGTATGTCTGCTGGAAAGGAAAATTGTAATCATTTTCTTGCATCTCCCTCACTTGTAATAAAGAAATGAGATGCCGCATGTCGTTAGCGTGCCGTTGCCATGGGAATTATAAAAGCAGCCAACGATCGTTCTATAAAATGAGGAATTCTTTACTTGGTGCAGCTCTGACTCCAGGCCTTCCTTGGTGGCCTGCATGGCCTCTAGACTAGAGCGGCACTGCGCTAATGAGCGCTCCTTGGGCCCGCGGAACCTCTCAATGGAGGACAACTCCTCCTTCATCAGGCGGATGTCGGCCTTCACCTTTTCGAAGATATCCCTGAAAAACACCCATCACATTAAATACATTACACCGCTGAACAGAAACACTTCTAGGGAACAAAACTAAAACAAAATTTGTCATTGTACATTATTATTTGATAGTTCAGAAGAGGGATTCTATATCTTTTGTGAGATCGAGATAGATATCGGGCGAGATCTCCCGTCAGATTTGTGTGATTTTCTATGGCTATTGCCATTTGAACAACAGTGGCGCCCTCCTATGTTTTCTACACTTAGTTGACAAACTGTAGTATACACTTTCAGTATCGCCCTGGTGAGACATCACCATTCAGAATGGATATTGCTTGAAGTGGCTTTAGCCGAGTTGAGTGACCAGATATGAAAAGCCAGGTACTTCCCAAACTACTTCTTGTCTACTTCCCAAACTACTTCTTGTCTACTTCTTGTCCTCCCGCTAACTTCAGCTCCACAATATACCCCGATATAGGATGGCATGATCCCGCTGGCTTCAGGCAATCTGGACTCTTGGTAATTTCTACAGTTACCAGTCCCATCAAGGAACCCTCAATATTAAACTGTGACAGGACATGTACCAAGGATTGAAGATTCTCCATAACATGTAATAAGCTTACAGGACAAAGGAGGTGGCAGGATGGAGTGATGACAAACTGGAGGGAGACATCAGGATTTCAGCGCCAATCAACTGAAAAAAACATAATGAAGTAAACTTACTTGGCCTTCCCCTGCTTGGTCTCGGACTTTTGCATCTCAGAGACGATAGCGTTGATGCTGGATTCCGTGGACTGCAACTCCTGGCGCAGAGTTCCCAGCTCCTTTTCAGACTCTGCGATCTGCTCCATCAGCTCTGACCTGGTCTTCTGCATCTCCAGTCGGGAGCGGGCTTGGTTGAAGTACCCGCCCGTCAGGGAACCCTTCGACGATACCTGGAAATCAATCATAAACATTATACAGGCCTATCTATACCTTCAACAAGATGAGTTCCTAGCAAGTAGCGTCAATGACATGCTAGTCACTTCCACTAGAAGTGATTGCAGACCTAGTTGTCTTGTCTTGCCCCTGTAAATTTTATCTGGTTAAATTAATATATATTGTGAATCAATCTCTTGTAAAAGATTTGCAATTTCACTCCAAACTCTATTTTTGTTGTTATTTTGTTTTTGTATTTTTGCACTCAAAACAAACAATAAAATTAATGTTGTATCACAGTCATAATTAGCTCATCATCTTCCTCAGTAACAACTTCAAAATCTTCCATTTAAAAAAAATAGTAACAAATAAAAGCTATAAATCAACCAGTGCAGCTCACGCAAATGCGACTCTGTCCCTACCGCTGTGATAGTATTGCAGGGCTCGGATATGCTTCCATACATTTGTATGGTGAATAATACTATCGCTGTCTTGGTGACACTGACGCTAATGTTGCTGTGCTCGGAACTCTTACCTCGTCATTTGCCGCTCGTGCGCCGGCGCACACGCCAAAATGTTAAAAAAAAAATTATTTTGGAAAGCGATTTTAACCCTTATGTGTAAAAAAAACGTATGAAGAACAAGGTCAGAATCGCTTGGGGCATTCTTGTTCTTAAGGTATAAAATACCGTGAACACACCTAGGGAATCGGAATAATTTCTATGGAAAATACTCTATGCCCTCCGGCTGAGATTTTTCCCGGTATTTGAGCTGTCAAATTGGCTAGCGTTGTTCTTGTGAAAAAGATTGTAAAACATATAAATTCATCAAATAAACGCAAGTAATGTTGTTTTTATGCATAGTTTATTGTTCAAGGAATGTGTTTCAGTAAATATAATAACGATAGCACAAAATAAACCCACAAAATATTACGTCAATGTCAAAACATCTCGATTTTACATTGTTTCCTCCTTGGCATTTAATGAGTTAAGCTGATACACGGAGGATAACAATTTCAAAGATTTCGGCTATCTCGAAACGAGAACATGTACACAATGGAAAGCACTCAGTCAAATACCTAAGTTTGGATTAGTAGAAGAAGTCTGGAAGATCCCGAGGAAGACATAGGATGATCAATTGAATCAAATAATTGAGTCGGCCAATGTCAAGAGTCAGAATAACAGAGATTATGCATGTGCGGCGGTCCATCATCTCTGCCCACCCCTTGTGTGATTAGTTAGATGATGTATTTACCTGATCTCCCTCGAGTGTAACGCAATCTAAATGGAAGGTCTTTCCAAGCTCCGTGGCACACTCCAGATTCCTGCAGATGAGCGTTTTCCCAAAGATGTATTTCATGGCTTTGGCGTACTTGTTGTCATACTTTAGCTTGTTCACCATGGCAATGGCATTCTGAAAACAACATATTAAAAAAAAAATTGTTAAAAATAATGGTGTAGAAAAAAGGCCAAGTAGAAAATAATCATGAACTCCAAAATTTAATTCAGCATGAAGAGTCTTGTGTAGGGCTTAGCGGATTCTTCAATAGTGACCAGCTGCTATCTCTATCCAAATTTCAAGTACATATTGATCATCTAGTTGATTAGTCTGACATGTAAACTGCACACATGGAACATACTTTTAGGGACATTTTTTAAATTGAAATACAAATTAGAAAGCGTAAAACATCGCTGCCAAGTACTAAATAAATTCAATTTGCCGCCATTGAAAGGAATGGTATTTTTTGTTTGGGAACCAAACCATATCATTTTACCCTAATTTTTTCTAGTAATAATGGGGAACACTCGAGGCCGGTGGGTCTATGCAATCCCCAATTAAGGTATGGGGAAGTAGTGGGGACAAGAAGGAGATGGGGAAGAAGAAAGCGGGTCAACACTTGACTATTCAGATCTGGTCATTAAACATTGCTAAAGCTATTTCTAGCAGAGTTTTTAAATTTTTTATTTTATTTATATACATATTTTTTAGAATGTATTATGTAATTTTTAAACAGCTTCTCATAATTGTTTCTTTTGGAAAACTCAAAAGCCCACCTCTAGTAGCGAGTATAAGTAGATTGTAGGTTTTGAAGCATGAAGCAAAAATATGATGCTTTTGAAAACGTTTCGTCACAGAAAAAGGCCAGAAATATTTTTGTTTAACCGTTTGATTGCTGATCGTCGACTTTCGTCGATTCGTGTTTTAACGAAGATTGCCGATCGTCGATTTCCGTCGATTGCGTCAGTCGTGCTCTGATTCGCGCGTACGTCGGGTGTGGTGCTGCGGCGTTGGTAAATATTATTCTAATATTATCTTAATAGTTGGAAGATCGTAGTAAACCGTTTAAATTTCAGATTCATTTATTTTTTTTAAAGAATTTATGGGGTTTTAAAAAAATATATAGTTTCATAAAAAATGATGTTTTTTTGGTGGCATTTTACAAGAAACTGTATGCATTTTTTGGCACCTAAACGGTTAAACACTTACATTATCTTGAGGGTAAACCATGTCCTTGACTTGAAGCCTGTTCAGAGGCATGAACGTCACTTCTCCGGGGAGATTCTGTTTGTTCATCTCCTTGAGGATCTTTGTGCCAACAACATCGGACTCCACAATGTGATGGAACAGACGATTTCCCGCCGTCACCTGGAATAGAATAAATCATCACCACCAGGTTTTTAGAGAAAAAGTGACAACGCTGAGCTTGTTTTACTGGTATTTCAATGAAAGAGGACTCAGGTTTTTTCACTGACTCACTCCTTTCATTAAAAAAAATCCTTGACACAATTCTGAAAGATGACATAGGCCCTGAGAGAAACCACAGGTCCTTCTGCATGGAGTTAATATCAAAAATCTAGAATAAGTGTTTACTTATAAGCCCAATTGAATAATTATGATGAATCAAGGGAACTGGATAAAACAGAACACGATAAAAGAATACAATAGGTTAGGTTCGATGCTTGTTTGTTTGTTCTTTTTCTTTACTTTTCTTCAATGTTCTGTTTTATTTTAGTACAGTAGTACCGTAACGAATATATAAATTTTTAATTCAGTTATTTGTTCATTTTCAAGATAATATTGATCAGTAAAGAAAACAAATAAGACATACAAATAATGTTTTATACGAACCGCACAACAAAGGCTTGCTGTTTAAACTCTAGTTAACTGATAACTGATAGTAACTCTAGTTAGGTCTCCCCACCAGCATGACCATTGGCAAGTTAGCCCTGTACGCAAGGAGATAAAACAGTCTCCGCTATCGGTGACGGAGATAGCCATCGGGAATATAGAATTAATGCTCTCCATTACAGTCAAATTTTCAAACAATCCACTAATCAGTCTGAAGAAATGTGAAGCAACCACCATCTTTGCATAGTGATTTGGACTTAGTCCCAAGGTGACTTCGAAAAAGGATCATGCTTGACATCATTCTGCAGAATATTGTACGTACATTTGGTTTAACAACTGTTCCGAGTTTACTAAACATCTCATACTCATGTTGATCATATCATACTACTTGTTAATTGTAGTATATGTGAATATGATGTAGTTTCAATGTCTCTCAACAGATTTCGTTAGTATGGATTAGCGGTTTTCAATCTGTGGTAAGCATATCCCTTGGGGTACGCGAAGCGAAAATTGGGGGTACGCAATATCATGGCATATGTAGAATCACTGGTTAAAAATGCCGTGTTCACTCTTTATAAAATTGCTTTAATTGTATTTGTGTGACTTGATTGTTAAATTTATGTAATATTGAGAGAATTAAAAAATTACAAATAAAAACATCTTTTATTACACATGTACACAAGAAAGATAGAGGAAACGGGGTTTAACAAATTTGTAGTAGTTGACAACCACTGATATAGATAGTTGTATGTAGTTTTAATGTGTCTAAACAGAGGTCAGTAAAGTTGTACTATATGAGAGAGATAACTGTCACTTGTTCGGGTCTAATACCCTTACGATTACGAAGATGGCTGAAGTGTGATTCAGTGGACATTTCCCCTGCCGCAGATTAACACAGAGTATCCTTTAGAATGGACGTTAAGCCCAGTTAATTATTCATTGTAAATGAGACGCTAATAAACACGACTTTAATCTGACGAACTGAAGTATCATTGAAACTTCCGATCATCTGAATTGTATTGTTCATCAGAGAAAACAACTGTACACCATAGCGTGAAACTTACCTCAACAGCCGTGTAAATGGTCTTCTCACAGCTGAAGTTCTCAATGACAGGCCCATAGTATGCAGTGGCGATCTTAGCCCATTCCCCTCCTCTTTCTACAAATGTGTCCAGGACTTTCCTCACACTGTCTCTCCCGTTCAAGATTGGCTGGAAGAAGGGAGATTTAAAGATATTAGATTGATAAACAGTGCTTATTGTGAAATATCAATGAGTAAAATTAGAATATGGTTTTGGGTAACATTTGTACCTTTCCGGCCATAGATCTGAGCGCTTGATCTGCCTTGGCAAGGTCTTCTTTGAGGGATGAAAGATTCTGTGTCATGGTAGTTTCCTTTCGCCACAACTCGCTGAAAAAAGATTTGCACATTTTAGCATATACTATTAGTTCGAAATCTACGGGACCTCAATAACTAAACACGAGGAAAAACAAAACTAGATGCCAGAGAACCTTAATTACCAAACTTAAGAAAGGACAAAGCTGGACATGAGAATAGCTTGTGAATAAAAAGATGCGTCATAAGATTGTCGTACAACCAATAGACGTAGAGGAGTCACGTTACTAACTGTGCAGAAACGGGCTGTCCTTTTGTTATATTCCCCTATCTCAATAAATGCATTAAAATCTTCAGAGCACAGATGAAGGTGAAAATGCAGTCCTTTTTTTACCAATATTAATGGCTCATTTTCGTGTTCAACAGCTCGGCTGTGTTTCCTCATTCCACAAAACGAATCTCTTCAAAACTCACATCCACTTTTTTTTTCACACTAACTCCACATAGGAGGCCCTGAGGAAAATAATGTCATCTTTGGGGATGCTGTGTGGAGGGTCTTTTTATGGAAAGGAAGGAGTAAACCTGGGTCTTGAAGAGACCCATGTTGCAAGAGGGAGGAAACACAGAGGCCGGCAAATCGTTCTACAGCCGAGCTGTTGAACGAGTCGTAGAAACAACCCGTTCCCATGTGATAAATTCTCAGTTGACAAATAATATCAACTGTGTACAAATATTGGGCGCACATTTTTCGTGTTTCCCAACTGTGCACCGTTGCCGAAGGAATCAATGATGCTAGTTCCTCGAAACATCTTCCATTGAAATACTGCCAGAACAAGGACAACATTCCCACCCAACGCCTGTGCTCTAAAGATTGCCATGTATCTGTTAAGATGGGAGAAACTACCAAGTGGACTGCCGGTTTCTGCAGAGTCGAAAGTTTTTTCAGGTACTTCTTCTTTTCCTTAAAAAAACCATCCACACGGAGTCCCTAAAGCAGAAAGGCCTATGTAATACTGACTTCCTGGTGCTCTGCGACTGGTCCTTGGTTTTCTTGCACTCATAGTACTGGCGGTTATGCTCGTTGATGGCCTCTCGCTGCCGCTCCATGTCCGCGCCTGTCTCGGACAGCTTCTGCTCCAGCTCTGTCAGCTTGGCTGCGTCGCGCTTCAAGTCCTCCTTCAGCTTGATTTCGTGCTCCTTTTTGTCCTTTATTTGTTTGTTCAGGGACCTGAAATATACGCAAGACAAATACAATGATGAGTGACGGATAAAGTCCTCAGCAATTTATTTATATTTTTAAATAAATCAATAACTTCCTAAACACTATTGTAGATTTTACTATAATAGAGGATTATACTGCCCTGACGAAGCTATGGTTGAAGCGAAACCTGGTTGGAATTAGATATGAAAAATGAAAGTACAGTAGAATTCGGATATAGCGACGACAATGTAAACTCAAGTTAGGTTTCCTAGTTAGGTACTAGGAAAACTTATCCGTTTAGACTCTTTTTATAAGCGACCAACTGCTTAAAGCGACCTATTTTAATCATAATTCGTCCGGTTAGAACAACGCGCAGTGTTTTGTTTACAAAACCTACGCACCAATACCTCGCTACTCCCCGCGCCTCGCCTACTCCACGCCCGGCTACTTCCCGCTTCCCACGTGCGTCGTCCGGTTAGTACGTAAAATATCGCCGGCCCCTTGAGGATCGTTATATCTGGTTTCTACTGTATTTAATAGGAAATGTAAGACATAAATAAAGGGAGTTTAAGTAGTAAGTTATAGGGTATGGGCATTATAATTGAAGTGTATTGCAGATGTAAGGATTCATAGTGTTATTTGTGTTTTTAAAGTATGGAGTTGGGTTTCGGCTTTTAACCTCTTAAATGCCATGGGAGGAAACTCGAAAATTTCGCGATGTTTTGACTTTGACGTAATATTTTGCGGATTTATTTTATGCTATCATGTATAATATTTACCGAAACACGTTCCCTGAACAATAAACTATGCTTACAAACAATATTACTTGCGTTTATTTGACAAATTGATAGTTTTATCGATCTTTTCATGACATGCGACTCTCAAAGTTTGACAGCTCAAATCGCGGCAGAAATGTCATTTCGAAAGTCATAGATATGTGCAAAGATGATTATTTGAGAGGCTAGGTGTGTTCCTTATATCCGTTACGTCAAGAACAAGAATGCCCCAAGCGATTCTGACCTTGTCCTTCATACATTTTCTTTATACATAAGGTTTAAAATCGCATCACAGATTTTTTTTTTTTTTTTATGGCGCGTCCCGGGCGCGCAATCGGCAAACCAGAGGTTAAGTTGTCAGAGAGAAGGTTGAAGATTTTAGGAGCTAAGTAGATGAATTGTCTTTGTGTTGACGTCGTATAAAGTTAAGATACATTGTAGTGTCGGTTGGTTATAGTTCTGGTTGTAAGAGTGGTTTCTGTTGTATTTGTATAAGAAATGTGTTAAAAAAATTTAGAAAGAGTTGATCATATTTAAGACATTATATTCGATGAAGAGTCGAATGTCGCTTGTTGATATTTTCAAAGATGATTGATATGAAAAATCCTGTTAAATGACTTACTATGTTACCTTTTCAATGTCTTTTTTTACACTAGTACAAAAGATAATTATTCATACAAACAATTATTTCAATTTAAGATTTCTAAATTCTATATCGCAATCCTGCAGGATTTGAAGAAGGTGCAGGATTTTTTTGATTTTTGGATTTGAAGATTTAAAGAAGGTGTAGGATTTGAAGAAGGTGCGGGATTTGAAGGTGTGGGATTTAAAGAGGGTGCAGGATTTGAAGAAGGTGGGGGATTTGAAGAAGGTGCGGGATTTAAAGAAGGTGCGGATTTGCAAATCCTAACTGTGATAAAATGGTGCCAAGTAGTAATGAATGAACCTTCAACTCACTTAAGTTCCTTCTCGATCCACTTGTCCCTGTCCCCCTTCGAGGTGAACTGACTGCCGCGGCCTTGCTTGGCATACAGCTCCTGGCGCCGCTGCTCATTGAGCGCCAGTGTGCGCGTGCACTCTTCTTCGCGCTTCTTCATCTCCTCGTACTTAGGCTTCAGTGCCTCCAGGTCACGCTCCTTCTCCGCAATGGTGGCACGCAAGCGTTCAAGCTCTTGCTCTGCCCTTTCCTGGAATTATATTATATTATGTATTCAGTGAGACTTGAGACAATTTTATAAGAGGGGAACTTCTCAATTGGGAAACCCTCAGTGTTTGGGCTCCCAGGGCTAAATGGATGGAATTTTATTTTGATATACATATTTTGATATAACTCCACACAGGAGGCGCCGAGGAAATTATTTTTGGGAATGCTGTGTGGAGGGTCTTCTTAGTGAAAAGAAGGAGAGAAAGTTCTGGGAAGGAAAAAGGTATGAGGAGTGGGCAGGAATCTGAGGGGGTGCAGGGTCGAGAAAGTTCAGCTGGAGAGGTCAAAGGGTCTCCTCTGGATCTGGTCTCTGGATCCGGCCCACCCCGCAGCTGGTGGTGGGCAGAGGCATACGCCTTCAAGACCTAAACCTCACCACATGAACCAGGGCACACATGCTAAGTTACCAAATGGAGCGAAACACTTGGGATGACCTATGCCAGAATAAACTATGTGCCGCTTACACGATTCGAGATGAGGTCATGCCAAGGGTTCGAATAATAAAATGGACTGTGGTAATATCTGTGAGTTGGAGCCATCAGCTCTTGCTACATATTTCTCACCTTGGACTGATTATCCCCGTCCACATCATCAGTGAGATCCTTGATGGTCAGATCCAGCTTGGTCTTCTCTCTGAGCAGCTGTTGGTGTTCTGTGGACAGCAAGTCGCGGTTTTCCTTGGCGGTGGCCACCTCCTTGCGCGCCTCCTTGTTGCGACGGCCCGCGTCGCGCACGCGATCTGCCGCGTCGCGCACCTGCTCCAGGTACTGCTGTTGCTCGCGACTGCTCGAGTTGCGCAGACGCTCCAGCTGGAGATGGAAAAAAAATTATTATTGTAATTCATCGAGTGATAGAAAATACATTATTTTTATTGATAGTGAATACCGGGACAATGCCTGCCAACTAGTGGTGTGCACCTGGGAATATTCCCCAACCTGATACAAACTCCCCAAACAAATTCATCCATTTCATTAACCCTCGACCCGTCGCGTGGGGTCTTTAAAAGCCTAGTTTTTACAGAAATGCTAATAATCTACATTTTAAATGTTCCCACTGATTCCTTGCTTTAGGTGGCTTCCTAAAAGGGACTATACTTGACGTTAGCGCCGCCGACATTCAGTCTGCGCACGTGCGTTGTGAGATACAGACTTGTGTTTCGGCATGAGGCTCAACAAAAATCAACAAAATACAACAATAAATTTCCTTATAAATCGAAATTTTGCAGCCAATTTTCACCGTAGCCGGCCTTTTAAATGAATATATTCAAATAAAATTCGTAAAAATACGACATTTCAATGTTAACCAATTCAGATTTAGAAGATAATAATACGAATTAGGACAATGTTAACCGCGTAAATCAACATTTTACGGCGTTTTACCGCCACGGCTAACTGTCAGATTCAGATTTACGAAATAATATTTATTTTTTTCGCAAAAATCAATGTTTTTCGAATTACACGAACAAATTTTTGTTTGCGGGCAAAAATAATTAAATTACATATTAACGAATTTAGAATTAAAAAACAATTTTGTATGAAAATAATTTTCTGGGGACTTTTTTTCAGCAAAAATTTCGAATTACTCGTTTTTTCGAAAACGGGATTCTACTGTAATTACATAATGCTTATTTAGATTGAGACGAAACTCATGCAAAAATGTCAAGCCATACAAAAAACAATAAAAATGGAATTTTAAAGCGTCTTTTACCATCTATCCAAACTTAATTAGTTGTTTTTTGTTGTAATTAAGTTGAAATGAGAGATTTTTTTTCAAAAATACCATCCATTCCTAAATTGCCAAAGTTGCCTCCTAAATTCTTGGAAAAATAGTCATTTTTTGGGGCCTATATTTTATAATTGAAATCAAAAAACGTATTCATATTCGTACTTTATGTACGCCGCTGTTCGGGTTTAGTTAAAAAAAGGTATTTGAGAAATTTTGTCAAGTTCTTGATGCTATCTCTAAATACGTCTAGAATCTTGCCACTGCAGTGGACGTGTATAGTCGACATATTCGCAAAAGAAGTTGGGAGAAGGTTAAGTCAGTTCTTTGGAAAGGAATATGGAAAATTTCCGGGTTCCTTACACAGCGATTGAAACTAATTTTGGTTGGGGCCAAGAGGGAAGATGCGAGGTTATTTATAATTTTGAAAATGAATTTGATATTAATGATAGTGATTAGTCCTGGTTGTTACATACCTCCTCCAGTTTTTTCTTATTTTCCTTGTGCTCTGTCTCGTGGATGATGAACTCGAGGACCCTGCGGGAGCGGTCCCAGCGCTGGTACTCCTTCAACTCTTCCTTCTCCTCTTCCAGGGTCTTTAGCCTTTCCTCGATGGTCTTCAGGAACTCGTCAATCTTCTCCACCTGCAAACAAAACAAACATAAGGGAGGAGATTAAAGATTTTTATAAAATTCAATTGAAGATATTTTTTTTATACGACACCCACAAGAGTGCCCTGTGTAAAGAAAGGGGAACTATATCGCCACACTATTCGGCAGCATTGTTTGGCGGGGATAGGGGCTGTAGGAAGGGATTTATTATTTTGGGCATAGAAAAAGAACACAAGAGTTGCATTATGGACGTGTTTCGTTATCCAAACATTTGGCCAATCGGGCCTTAAATTTCAAATGGAATGGAGATCTACGATGTCAGGCGAGTGTGAGACAAGATGGAAAAACAGATGTCGGTAGCTCGTTCCACATGCTAGCCGATTGCACAAAAAAACGAGTTTAAGAAACGTCTCTTTCACATGAAGCCAACATAAACTGTGAACGAGTGTTGTTCCGCTCATATCTGTCAGATTTTTCATACGTGCACCAGTGCTAAGGATCAATTCTGCTAGCTCCTTAGAGCAGGCTCCATTGAAATACCCGCAAAACAGACTCAGCTTTCCTACATTGCGCCTGTGCATTAGAGATGGCAATCGGTTTGTTAACAACGGATTATCAATCAGACGGATCACCATCTTTTGCATAGAATCAAGTAGGGTTTATCAAGTATTTTGGGACTCCGGCCCAGAGGTGGCTTACAAATTCAATTGTTGGTGACCTACAATCTCATGGGCCTCTGCATGGGTAAGCCACCCAGTGAGGTCAACATTATCGGATTGTACTATGAAATGTAAAATGTTGTATAAAAATAATATATTTTCTTAAAAATAATCTATGCTATAAATTGCAAATGGTATTACATACCTTTCCAACAGTTTCTCTGAGGATGACTGTAGATTCTTCTCTCCTCTCATCGTAGACTCGGGTGCCGGCCACTTCCCGGAGCAGCTTCAGCCTTTGGGAATCCGGGGCGGTGGCCATCTGATTAATCTAGAGTTAACAGAAAGACATGTGCTGATTAAAAATATATATTTACATACTATATGCAAGAAAAGCAGCTTGCAGATCATGAATCACAAATTCATGAAACCCGGCAGTGCGTTTGCTAGTACGAGACCTGGAGGCCTGCACAAAAATGCAAAGGAATGTTTCTTCGCTTTGACAGCTGTTGAAGTGTGGGGACGGTCGCAGCAAACTCACAAATAGACCAGTTTGCCATATAGGTTGCTATATCCAGCACCAGTTTCCAAGGCCGGGAAGGTCGCAGCAAACTCACGAGTGCACTGGCTTGTTTGTCCACTGTAGGTCAGGCCATGGCTCATTGTACGGGGTGGCAAGGTACCCTGACACAAAGAGGTGATTGCTTAGTTGCTCTGTTATACGGCGCTACTGTGTGATCGATTCCAACTGCTGGCATACCGCCGAAGTCTGGTCATGCTGTCGAATAATGCAGTTGAAATTTTTTAGGTCAAATTTGAAAAAATCAATAGAGGGTTAACATCTTTTAAAACGCGTTGAAGCATAGAGCCGGCATCAAAAGTTTTTTAATCTTTTAGTTGAAAAAAAAAATGTTAAAAAAAATTTAAAAGATCAGATTGAAAAAGTTATTTTGGGTTCTCTATGTGATGTAGATTTACCAGTTTCCTGCTTTACTGCGAGTTTCTGGGCACCGTATACATATATAAAAAAAATAATTAGATTGTGTCCTCTCTTCCTCACAACGGATGAGGGTGGCATACTTTTCCCTGCTTGACGATGTAGTAAGGGTTGGAGTTGGACAAGCCGGCGCTCTCCAGCAGATTGAGAACCTCTGTGCGAGGCACCACCTTCTTGTTCAGGAAGAATTGATCCTTCTTGGTACCGATCACTCGCCTCAGGTAAATCTCATCGCGGTCAATCTGAAATTTAAACAATTTTAGTATTGGAAATTTTAATTTAATTTATTAGAAATAATTTAACCTTTAACTGCTGAATATTTTCAAATGCGTATAAAGGTCTTTATTTATTTACAAACTCCTTTGAATTGTGTTAATATTAATATTGGGTACGTATTCAGATTTGTAGAAATAATAAAATCAGTTTATATTTGTGTGATTATATTTTTTGGCAATTATTTCCAAAATAGGATATTTTTTAATCTTTTTTTTTAGTTAGTTATTCTGGAAAAACCTCTTACGATATATATAATCACGAATAATAATAACATGAATAATAAGATATATTATCTGGTAAACAGAAAACAATCGCAAAAAAGAAAAAAGCAATTCCTTTGTTTTTATGTGGATATTTGATCAGAGAGCAACAAGGTAAAATCTGCGGGGTTTTTCAAAATACGCCCGGCATTCAACAGGTTAATCAATTGTGGGAAGTATTCTCGAGTACGGATCCAGTATTTTGTCTCCCAACTACGAGATTCACAAATATAGAATCGAATCTACAAAAAGAAAATTAATCCTAATTTAACTAACCTAACTCTAAACCCTTGCTAATCGCGAAAGTTTATCTGATCAATTTGGAACGTATAATGACCGAAATTTTGACCGGTCAGTAGTTGAGTGGGCATCGCGTTTGGGTCCCACCCGGGCGTCCCGTGTTCAATTCCTCGGCTGGCTAAGTCCTCCATCACAACACAAGCAACATTTTCGGCTTTCTGTGGTGGTAGTAGGAGATTTTCAAACATTATTGGGTTATTCGTAACCCGGGAATGTTTGTCTTTCTTTAAAAAAAAAAAAAAATTACACTCTGACAGCCAGACGTAAACTTTCTGATTTATTGCTTCTACACAAAATTATACATGCATCAGTTGATACATCCATTTTATCCCAAATTAACATCAACACTCCATCATTTTATTCAACAAGGAGGATGCGTATATTAAAGCTTACCGCACAAAGTTATATTAAAGCTTACCACCAAAGAAGGTCGCGGGTTCGAACCCGGCGTGCGCAAATAAATTTTATTTGATATTTGTGTTATTTCACAATTTATTCATTTAAAATAATATGTAGTATATTTGCGGCACGTTCCAGAGTGGAAGATACTATCAGTATCGCCCTGGTGTAAGACCACCATTCAGAATTGAAACGTTGCTTGAAAATGGCTTTAGCCGTGTTTAGTGACCAGATCTGAATAGCCAGGTACTTCCCCACCTTCCTCTTCCCTATCTCCTTCCCCTCCCCACTACCTTCAGCCTCACAACATACCCCGATTGGGGATGCCATAGTCTCACTGGCTCCAGACGGGAGCAGTTGGGACTCTTGTGCGGTATTAACTATAAAAAAAAATAAAAAAAAAAATATACAGGCTATTTCTCCCCTATGCCACGAACATTAAGACATTATAAGACTATACAAACCATCATTATCCGTGTGCGTAAATTTTTGGACAACGTGCGTGCCTGTTTATGAATTAAAATAAATACTTAAATCACATTTCACCCAGAAAGGGAACGACACCCAAGAATGTTTGCTTTTTCTTGAACACATTTTGTAGATTATTAGTTTATGAACTTACAGGGACTCGGTTATCCGAGTTATCGAATATGATCTCCACGTACGCCGTGATGACCCGGGGACCTGTGCCCTCATGCAGCAGGGCCAGCCTCTGTTCGGGGCGCAGGTGGGAGAATTCATCGCTGAGTACGAACTGAATGGCTGAAATTCATAACAAAACATCAAGCAATAACTAAATGTTATCGGAACGTTCCAAATTCCACATTAAGGATTCTTCTAATTGGCTTTCTTTTGCAATCTGGCCGGAACGATAACCATTAGCACCCTTTACACACAGAGTTCGGAGCGGGACATGCCCCGCGCCACTTCAGGCCGCCGCGCAGAAAAGTAAAGACCGAAAGTAAGAAAACGGTTTACAGCACAGTTCACTGTGAGTCTTCTCTGCGCGGCGGCCTGAAGTGGCGCGGGGCACGTCCCGCTCCGAACTCTGTGTGTAAAGGGTACTAATGTTACAAACAGTTCGTTTTGTATGAAAAGTAGGGTATTGCAAATTTTATTTTGTTGCTGAAAACATACCATAAAAGAAGTTACTCTTCCCGGAGCCATTCCTTCCGACGACAACATTGTGTCGCTTATCAAACGGTTCTACGACTATCTGCTCCCGGTAACTCTTAAATCCTTGGATGATCACCTGAAATAATAACAAACATTTGGGTTATATTGTCAATATTGATAAAAAAATATGTTCCAAAGTTAAGTAACCGAAAGAATTATATTAAACCTGTTTAATGTGCATTTTTGTAGGCCAGTTCTCTGGCAATTAAATGCTTTCTTTCAAAATTTTATTCGGTCATTTGACGATTTGACTGACAATCCGAAACAACTCAACAAAACATCCAAGATGGCGGCGTGGCTGAATATTGGCGGCAAACAAAGATTTCCCGAATTCAACGCTGCATGTAGTTTTCTGAAATTTATATTTTGCCATCATTTCAATGCAATACTTGTATTAACTGCCGGTGAGTGGTTTATTGATGGACTGTGGTAATAAATAAAACGTTAAAAAAAATTATTTCTACGTAAAAACGAAAAATAAATTAGTAATCAAAATAAAAGTAAGGTACTACACAATATCTTTGTAGGCACCAGCAGGTACCACAAGCAAAAAAAAACTGTCGGCGCATCCATTTAAAAAAAAATTCTTGTAAGTTCATCAATTATTCTGATGTTCACTAAAATTTTGAGACTAATTTTGGAAAACTTTTACCTACCACTTCTGTTTTAACGCATGTTTTTTAAACATATCTTTTATTCAAATGGATGACAATGAAACTTTTATGTATAATGACGATTATGGAAAATAGTGCTAGTAATATTATGTTTGTAAATATTAATATATGTAAGCATAAATTCCTTCATATTTGATATAACATTGTGGAACTGAGGAAAATGATCGATGAGGTTTGGTGGGTACGACCAACCTAAAAAATTACTTACAATAATTAGGTAAACGCCGGGTCCTTAGTTTCAAATTAGGTTTGAAAATAGCGTTTTTTTCATAGTACGCGTAATTTATTTATATATAATGAAATAATGATGGCTTCTCTACATATTATACATTAAAGTTCTCCGCCGCGTCTGTCTGTCTGTTCACGATAAACTAAAAAACTACTGAACGGATTTTCATGCGGTTTTCACCAATAAGGTTTAGATATATAATTTGTCAAGGTTTTGGGTAAATTGGTTGAAATATATAATTTACGGAGAATGTTTGTATGTGGTGGACGAGCGGGCTGGCAAACGGGTGGTGCGGATTTGATTTGTATGCAAATTATCAGATGGCGGTGTGAGTAAAAGTTTGGGTACCATCTAGTAGATGGCGTTGTATTTCGTTAGCCACAGCAACGCATGGCCGGGTTAGCTAGCGTATGGTAAAAAAGCCAGAATTATTTCGTTACATAATTTGAGAGTGATTCTGATTAGAGGTTTGTTTGCTTATTTACAATCCATTATTTTTAGACTTTCTTACTTAATTTCAAACTAGGAGTACTGCGTTTCTAGCCCCTGGTTATGAGATTTTCAGATTTTTGTTTTAGAGGTTCCAATTTTTAAATGTCTCATTCATGTTTAACCATTTTGAATGTGCAAATAAGTTTCAATAAAATATTTTTTCCAAAAATTCGAATCAAGGAACTGAAATCCGGAAGACTTACAATTTATTTTTTCGAATGGTCTATGGTTCATAGGCACAGATTGAAACTTCTTTTGTCAAAATAGAAAATGATGTTTTGTCTATGTATTATGAAGTTTTGACTTTTGACGGAAGATTTGACATACGTTAGCGAAATTTCCAGATGTTCGAGACATAAAAACATTTTTTGCGAAGTTGATTTAAGACCACCCTAAAAATGGATGTCGATATCAATATTATACTCGCAATCATCACATTGTTATTGCTACTAGGAATGGGGGGAGTATTGTTTTTCTTCCCGTTCAGCGTTAAACCAGGTTAACCTCTTGTATTTTTAGCTACCATCCAATCTATGTCACCATAGTTATAAAGTTACAGTTTAATATTATTATTATTATTTAGTTAGAGTTAAATATTTTGTTTTATATATTTTGTAGCTGAACAACAACAGGTTAGGAAACCAGAGGCAGCTCTTCCCCAAGCTGGAGGAAGACAGCAGGCTGCTAGGAATCAAAGGGCTCGCATGAGGGCAAATGGTAATTGCATAACTTACATACATATTAACAAAATATCCTTTGTATTTACGACGTTCGTACAGTTTAAATAGTCGAGTTTACATACACCTCAAAAACGGAGACCTGAGAATTGAGAATGGACCCCAGAATCATACAACGTCCCACACCTCTTTTGAAAAGTGATGAAAAAAATTACAAAGAAATGCAAATAGGTTAGGTTATGGGCTATTTTAATTTTTTTTTTCATAACTTTGACTTCAAACGGGTGTTGAAATTGCATGATTATGAGTTATAAGTGATTATAAACAACAACAACTTCAAAAACACTTTATTCAGAAGAATATATAAAGAAGGGCGTTTATGAATCTGAACCCCCTTTACTTTGTCGATTGCCGAAAAGCAGACAGAAATCTCCCAATAACTTCTTTTGTGCAATGTTAACTTTTAATAAATACTTTTTTGGAAAGAAACTGAGTAGAAACCTACTCTGAATGTCAAAATTAATAGACTAAACTAAGCGTTGTGCGAAACAATATCTTAAAAATTATCAACTTAATCTGGAAAAAAGTGAATAAAGCTATTTTTCATGTTTTCAAAAAAAATTTTACTCTGGTTGGTGGAGATTGCTGTTTTTGCTTTTATACTAATTTCAGCCATTCCTCGATGATATCTAATTATTTACTAAACTGCCACACTTTTAATAGGCAAAGATTGTGAAAATTACACTTAATTTCAACTTAATTACTACAAGAAGAAACAATTTAGGTCATGAGAGATGGTAAAAACAGCTTATTAAGTTCTAAGTTTGGACTTAGAACCTAATAAGCTGTTGATTGAAATGATACCTTATGCAATAAATTGTTTGATTGAAATGATACCTTATGCAATCAACACTAAAAAAATCGAAAGTGATAGCACAAGATTGTTTTACAAGGGAAATTTTATTGAATAAAAATGGAACTCAAGAGCATCTTTTACCATCTCTTTCGAGGCAAATAGTTGTTTCTTGTAGTAATGTGGCTTGGTCGAGGTAAGGTGAGGTTCTTGATTCGCAATCCGAAGGTGGCGGGTTCGAATCCCGGCGTGGCAAATAAATTTAATTTGTGTTATTTCACAATTAATTAATTAAAAATAATATATAGTATATTTGCGGCACGTTCCAGAGTGGAAGATACTCTCAGTATCGCCCTGGTATAAAATCACCAATTGAAACTTTGCTTGAAATGGCTTTAGCCGTGTTTGGTGACCAGATCTGAATAGCCAAGTACCTCCCCACCTTCCTCTTCCTCATATCCTTTCCCTCCCCACTACCTTCAGCCTCACAACATACCTCAATTGAGGATGCCATAGTCTCACTGGCTCCAGATGGGAGCAGTTGGGACTCTTGTGTGGTATTCATATTAAAAAAAGTAATTAAATTGAAATGTAGTGTGTAATATGATAATTTCCATAATCTGTACCTATTAACTCATTGAGTGCCAATCATTCCCATGAGCAGACCAATCTAATTTACTTTTAACAGTGACAAAAGCTTCTGGCAGTGAATGAGTTAGAAGTGCGGGGATATGTAAATATTTACCCTCATTTCATCTGCATCTTTGTTTCCTTGAAGTTTATGATATTTTTTATTGCAGCCGCCCGCCAGCGCCAAGACACTCCGGCCGAAGATGAAAACCATTCGGACAATGAGAACCAACAAGATGAAGAAGAGAATGTAGACATGTTCGCTGCCGATGCCAAGATTGGTGCCAAGAAGAGGGCCAAGATGGAGTTGAAAGCGGAGAGGAAGGTGGCTCGCGAGGCGGAGGAGCACATGCGGGAAGAGAGAAAAGCCAAAGAAGCTCTCAAGGAAGAAGAGAGGCAGAAACAAAATGAAATAGAAAAGGTTGCTTTTTTGCCACTTTTAAATTCAATGTAACGAACTAATATTCATTAATTGGTTTTGTGTATGTAAAAGCGTTCTGTTAGCAATTATCATAACATAAGATTGTCAATTTACAATTGTCATATCGGAGATAGGTAAGTCATTTGAATAGCGGGTAAGTCCTTTACGAGGCGGGTATCAGTACCACCGCCCCGGGAACCATTTATTGGATACCAACCCCTCTGCCGTATGTCACCTAAGTGGTTCGTTACGTTTAGTGACTTAGCGGGTTCATGGGGTGAGGTTTGTCCAGGTTTTGGCGGCGGATGTATTTGCACACCAACTGCTTGGCAGGCCAGATTGGGAGAGATTGGTTGAGAGAGACCTTTTAACCTCTCCAGCAGTACTCTCTCGGGGAGGGATGGATTCATACGTCATCCAACGCACTGACCCCAGATTCCTAACCATTCCTCATACCTCTTCCTTTCTTAAAAAGACTCCACACAGCAACCCCAAAGATGACATAGGCCCAGAGGGAAATTATTTTCCTCAAGGCCTGTAGAGCTAAAACAAAAAAAAGTTTTGTCCTCTGTTGAACCCCAATATTATGTCATAGAATTTAGTTCAAACTCTGTCGCCCTCTGTTGAACTCAATTGCTTTGTCAATGGTCTTGGGGAATTTCTCCATCCAGGATAAAATTGTCACCCAATGATTCCTATTAATCTTGCCTCTTGTGTTTGATTTCTTGTGCCACCCAACAATTTCAAACTATATTAATCTTGTCTTTGTGTTCGATTTCTTGTGCCACCCAATGATTTCTGTTAATCTTTTGCTCTTGTGTTCGATGAATTCGGTATAGCTTCTCGTAAATGTAGCAATAGTACATGTACGCCGATACTCTTTTATTGACCTTTTGACATCAATTTGTTTTAATGGAATAATAATGTTTTAATGTTAATGTGTTTTTTATTATTATGTCATCTCCAGGCCGAGGAATTGAAGCGTGAAGAAGAGGAGAAAAGGGAAATCGAAGAAAGAGAAAGGCGAGAACAAGAAGAATACCTGAAGATGAAGGCGGCCTTCTCGGTAGAGGGAGAAGGGTTCGACGAAGAAGCGGAAGATGACACAGAGAAGAACTTGCTGCAAGAATTCATTACCTATGTCAAAGTAAGAATAGTCTTTAAATTACTCAACACTTGCATACTTGGAAACCCGTCAATATTGTCCTTGTAATAGACTACCAATCAGAATAAGACATTACTTGAAATGGCTTTAGCCTATATTATATTATGTTTTCGCAGCAGGCATTGCAAAAAAATATTTCATAGATCATGATAATGTCAACTTTTGAGTATGTTACTCTTCTGAATGGCATTTTCTTGGAATGACATCTCGACCCATTGGAATAACAAGGTTTCATCTGTTGCGGTAATGTCATGCGATAATGAACTCTAAAGGAACTAGGAGGAGGAGGAATTAAAATGTGACCACGCTGACTGTAACGCCACGTACATCGGACAAACGGGTAGAGCATTCTCAAGTAGATTCAAAGAACATATGCAATGTTATAATAATAAAAACACTTCTTCAAAATTCGCAGACATCTCTTAGTGTACGGAAAATTATATATTCCCCACTCCTTAGTTGGTTTACAAAAGCCAAACAATATAAAACACTTAAATGAGTCATAGCAGTAAAGTGATTATTAAACAATTAAGAAAACCCTTACACTTAGTGCGGGAAAATAGATCTCCCACATACTGGAGTATCTACTGTCTCTATTTAGTTTCTCAGCAAATTGATTTAACCAGTAAAAAATCAATTTAGACACCTTCAAAAATTAACATTTAGATTCTTATAAATATGTCGTCTCAAAGTGGTTCAACCATAGTTTGAAAATGGTCTTGTAAACCGAAACAGCTGTAACAAAAATACATTCTAAAATACTTACATAACTTGATAATAAAATTATCAAATTTAATTTCAATTAAATTTATAAAAATAAATAAAAATCTGGAGGAGCTTACTATAAATCCCATTATCGCATGTCGATAAAACCTTGTTATTCCAAAGGGTCGATCTCCTGACCCTTCTTTAACCATCGCTTACAAGAAACAGTTCCTTTCACTGAGGATTATTATTAAACTTGCCATTTCAATAAGGCATTACAAACATGAGGTTTACATCCAAGTTTAGACTTTCTAGTCACATTGTTTTTGTGACTATTAATTATAACGTTTTAAATATATAAATAATTTATTGCAGCAAAATAAGGTGGTGGTGATCGAAGACTTGGCCGCCCACTTCAAGCTGAAGACGCAGGCCGCCATCGACCGGATCGCTACCCTCCAGGCGGAAGGCCACCTCACCGGAGTAGTGGACGACCGAGGGAAGTTCATCTACATCTCGCAGCAAGAGCTGGAGAACGTTGCCAAGTTCATCAAGCAGAGGGGGCGCGTCTCCATCACCGATCTGGTCGAAAGCAGCAATCAGTTGATCAACCTTGTGCCGGTTACGGTTCAAAATTGAATATTAGACCTAAAACTTATGTTGGGGTGTTTCGCAGAAGTTCCAATGTGACATTGTCATCAAATGTCAAAAAATAGACCAGTGCCATTTTGTTTTTTTGACATTTGAAAGATTCCCGTTAAACATCGATTTTAGGTCTGTATCAGCTTTTCGTCATATTGTGATCTGCTTACAAGCGTAATAATGTGACAATTATTGAGCTTAATACCTATTAAAAACACACCTAGTGCGTAGATAGATTGAAGAAATACTATAATAATTACAGAATAATACACCACGCATAACCGTAGCATTTGGTTCTTTAGTAAAGGCAATTAGAGATGGTTGTATTCCTGTCCCGGTTACATGCAACCGGTTCCTTTGTTGTTGCTGGAACCGTCATTAATAGGAGGCGGAATGCGGAGGCAAAACGAAAATTCCAGGGCCGCTAATTTTATTAAAGGCAAAACAATTAAACTATCGCTATTTGACCAATTTGTTTTATAGGGTCAACAGACATAGCTATAAAAGATCATTTGGTTTTGGCCTATTCAGCATATCGCTCGCCATACGGGAATTTGCCAAATGGGAAATTTTTTTTTTTTGCTAAAGTTAGTTATTCTGGGAAAACTTGTAACGATATTATCATGTAATATATATGAATAATAAGATACATTGTCTGTAAACGGAAAACAATCGCAAAAAAATAATTCTTTTATTTTTATATGGATATTTGACCAGAAAGCAACAAGGTAAAATCCGCGCAGTTCTTCGAAATACGCCCGGCATTTGACAGGTTAGTTGCCCAGTTATTATACAATATATTATGTACCTACTTTCTATTATATTATTTGCTGTATAAATGTATCTACGTAATTTATAAATAATTAAGTTGTGCTTTTCAGCTGACCAAAAATTGTTTCATAGCTGAAATGGACCTAGAATCACCATTTAAAGGGGACAAAACAAAATTGTGCTGATTCGTCTGTGATTTAATGACGGATGTTACATTTGAATTTCTGTGAAACACCACGGGCTTAGTAAATAATGTTTGTTAAACATCATCTGTCTTACTTATTAGGTGCGGTTAACTACAGTGAAACCCTCTTAAAAAGTTCCCGCTTAAGAAGTTTCGTGGCTTAAGAAGTTTAGTTTTTTCGGTCCCTCGGCCCAAAATTGGCCCAATTTTTCCCACATATAAGGTTTTCCTGCTTAAGAAGTTTGTTTTTTCCGGTCCCTTGGAAAACTTCTCAAGAGGGTTTCACTGTATATCTAAGCCAAGGTTCTAAAGTTTTAGTAACAATCTTAACTACGACCTTACGCATTGCGTAATATTTACAACACGTTTTTAAGTAAGATTGAATAATTAGGATATAGAAGTTGTGCACCGCTGTGATTGGGAGTGTTTGATACAAATTTGTTTTTACCTTGCATTCCCTAAGTTGATGTAAAAATGAAAAGTCCAATTGTAGGTACCTATTAGTGTTTGCAAGATAGAACCCAACGGCTTTTTCATCAAATTATTTATTGTTTATTAAAAAATAAATACGATATAAGTATAAAATATTTTTTTGTTTGGTTATTTATTAATCCACTTTTTTGGTGAATTTTCAATATCCCCCCCCCCCCCCTCCCCTGTTGTGGTAAATATAATCGTGACAATAGCTGTTTGCGACAGATGGAAAGTAAAAACAGTTGGGGGGCCCTAGAAAAAAAGGTTTGTTCTATCTTTTATGCTGGTCCTACTTGAAGCCTGGAGAGATTTTGCTGTCAAATATTTTTATATGAATGTTGAACACCCATCTCTTGATCAATGTGGCCCCTCCCTAGTTTAAGATGTTGATGTAATTTTACAAGCTTTTTATTCAATTTACATTATTTTTATGTAAATTGAATAAAAACAAAAAAAACTGGTGCCTTAATAAAGCCTTGTTTAGAATTATTCATTATTTAAAAATATATTTTTTTAATTTTTTAAATTTAATATCCTGGTGCCATATACACTGGAATTTTGTACAGTTTAAAGTCTTAAACATGGTGCATGACAATTGGATGTACAGGTTTTTTTAATGTTGTCAACCAGGTTGAAAAACGTGTTAAAAAAGTTTTGAGAAAAACGCATTCAAAGTTTTGCTGAAGGATAAATCAACATACAAACTGTCTCAAACGGTTTCACATAAAATGCTGTACCTCCGTCAATCTTTCGAATTTCTTTAATAATATAAGCAAAAAGAGGTAAGTAGAGGCAAGTAGAAGCGAGGAGTTGAGACAAGGAGAGGCAAGTTGAGACAAGCTGCATCTCCATCAATTTTTCAAATTTCTTTAAAATTGGAAACAAGTAGAAGCGAGAAGAGGTAAGTAGAAGGAAGTAGAGGTAAGTATAGGAAAGTAGAAGCAAGTAAAGGCAAGTCGAAACAAGTAGAGACAAGCAGAAGCAAGCAGAGGCAAGAAGAGGCATGAGGCGTGGTATTGAAAAGTCAAACGTCCAAGTTATGACCGAACCCAAGTGTGACAAAGGGCCCATAAAACGATGAAAATTTTGTAATTCTTTTTAAGAATCCAAAAGATAAGCAAGTAAAAGAAAATAGGGGCAAGTAGAGGCAAGTGAAGCAATTAGAGGCAAGTTGAGGAAGGTAGAGGCAAGTCGAATCAAGTAAAGGCAAGTACAGGCAATTAAAAGCAATTAGAGGCAAGTTGAAACAAGTAGAGGCAAGAAGAGGCAAGTTGAAACACGCAGAGGCAAGAAGAATCAAGTAGAGGCAAGAATGATTCGGTGACATAGGGCCTGATAAAACGACTTGTGAAGTTCGACCCAAGCCTTAAAAAACACCAGTAAAATGATAAATTTTCCTAAAATTTGTTCTATTGGAAGATTTTACGATTGATTCGTGTACAGACCGTGGTTCTAAGAAAGAACCCAAAGTTTCAGACAGTTTAGTGAAGTAGGGCCTGATAAAATGACCTATGAAGTTTGACCCCAAGCCTTACAAAACACCCGTAAAAATGATGAAATATCAAAAAATGTTATAATTGAAGATTCATTGTTTGAATCGTGTACGAACGTGGTTTTTACTGAGCATCCAAAAATTTTGTCGATTATGTGACGTAAGGCGTAAGGCCTGATAAAACGACTTGTGAAGTTCGACCCCAAGCCTTAAAAACCGCCCGTAAAACTGATGAATTATTGAAATGTGTTCTTTTCGAAGATTGTATAATTGATTCTTGTACAAACCACGATTGGGGTACAGACCATCGTTTTTAATTAGATTCCAAAATTTCAGTCGTTTTGTTGCCAAAGGGCCCGATAAAACCTTACTAAACGCCCAAAAAATGATGAATTTTCAAAAATATATAATTGTCGAAGATTTTTTGATTGATTCATGTACCGATCATGGTTTTTACTGAGAATGCAAAATTTCAGTTGGTTTGGTGCCACAGGGCCTGAGAAAACGACGTTCTTAGTTCGACCCCAATCCTTACTAAACGCCCAAAAAATGATGAATTTTCAAAAATATATAATTGTCGAAGATTTTTCCATTGATTCATCTACCGATCATGGTTTTTACTGAGAATCCAAAATTTCAGTTGATTTGGTGCCATAGGGCCTGAGAAAATGACTTTCTTAGTTCGACCCCAAACCTTACTAAACGCCTGAAAAATGATGAATTTTCAAAAAATGTCATATAGGAAGATTTTTTGATTGATTGATGTACAGATCATGGTTTTTACTGAGAATCCAAAATTTCAGTTGGTTTGGTGCCATAGAGCCTGCGTTAACGACCTATGAAGTAAGACCCCAAACCTTACAGAACGAACGTAAAAATAATGAATTTTCAAAAATATGTTATTGTCGAAGATTTTTTGATTGATTCTTGTACCGATCATGGTTTTTACTGAGAATCCAAAATTTCAATTGGTTTAGTGCCATAAAGCCTGCTTTAACGACCTACAAAGTTCTACCGCAAACCTTACAGAACGCACGTAAAAATAATGAATTTTCAAAAATATGTTTTTGTCGAAGATTTTTTGATTGATTCTTGTACCGATCACAAGATCACTCAAGATCACTCAGGCCCATGGCACAAGCCATGGGCCTGAGTAAACGACCTATGAAGTTCGATCCCAAACATTACAAAACGCCAGACAAATAATGAATTTTCAAAAATATGTTATTGTCGAAGATTTTTTGATTGATTCTTGGTACCGACCATGGTTTTTACTGAGAATCCAAAATTTCAATTGGTTTAGTGCCATAAAGCCTGCTTTAACGACCTACAAAGTTCTACCGCAAACCTTACAGAACGCACGTAAAAATAATGAATTTTCAAAAATATGTTTTTGTCGAAGATTTTTTGATTGATTCTTGTACCGATCTTGTGCCATGGGCCTGAGTAAACGACCTATGAAGTTCGATCCCAAACATTACAAAACGCCAGACAAATGATAAATTTTCAAAAATATGTTATTGTCGAAGATTTTTTGATTGTTTCTTTTAGAGATCAAAGTTTTTACTGAGAATCCAAAATTTCAATTTGTTTGGTGCCATAGAGCCTGAGGAAACGGCTTTCTTCGTTCGACCCCAAACCTTACTAAACGCCTGAAAAATGATGAATTTTCAAAAAATGTCATATAGGAAGATTTTTTGATTGATTGTTGTACAGATTATGGTTTTTACTGAGAATCCAAAATTTCCTGAGAAAACGACTTTCTTAGTTCGACCCCAATCCTTACTAAACGCCCAAAAAATGATGAATTTTCAAAAATATATAATTGTCGAAGATTTTTTGATTGATTCATGTACCGATCAAGGTTTTTACTGAGAATGCAAAATTTCAGTTGGTTTGGTGCCACAGGGCCTGAGAAAACGACGTTCTTAGTTCGACCCCAATCCTTACTAAACGCCCAAAAAATGATGAATTTTCAAAAATATATAATTGTCGAATATTTTTTCATTGATTCATCTACCGATCATGGTTTTTACTGAGAATCCAAAATTTCAGTTGATTTGGTGCCATAGGGCCTGAGAAAATGACTTTCTTAGTTCGACCCCAAACCTTACTAAACGCCTGAAAAATGATGAATTTTCAAAAAATGTCATATAGGAAGATTTTTTGATTGATTGATGTACAGATCATGGTTTTTACTGAGAATCCAAAATTTCATTTGGTTTGGTGCCATAGAGCCTGCGTTAACGACCTATGAAGTAAGACCCCAAACCTTACAGAACGAACGTAAAAATAATGAATTTTCAAAAATATGTTATTGTCGAAGATTTTTTGATTGATTGATGTACAGATCATGGTTTTTACTGAGAATCCAAAATTTCAATTGGTTTAGTGCCATAAAGCCTGCGTTAACGATCTACAAAGTTCTACCGCAAACCTTACAGAACGCACGTAAAAATAATGAATTTTCAAAATATTTTTTTGTCGAAGATTTTTGATTGATTCTTGTACCGATCTTGTGCCATGGGCCTGAGTAAACGACCTATGAAGTTCGATCCCAAACATTACAAAACGCCAGACAAATGATAAATTTTCAAAAATATGTTATTGTCGAAGATTTTTTGATTGTTTCTTTTACAGATCATAGTTTTTACTGAGAATCCAAAATTTCAATTTGTTTGGTGCCATAGAGCCTGAGGAAACGGCTTTCTTCGGTCGACCCCAAACCTTACTAAACGCCTGAAAAATGATGAATTATCAAAAATTTTCAAATGTCATATAGGAAGATTTTTTGATTGATTGTTGTACAGATCATGGTTTTTACTGAGAATCCAAAATTTCAGTTGATTTGGTGCCATAGCGCCTGAGAAAATGACTTTCTTAGTTCGACCCCAAACCTTACTAAACGCCTAAAAAATGATGAATTTTCAAAAAATGTCATATAGGAAGATTTTTTGATTGATTGTTGTACAGATCATGGTTTTTACTGAGTGCCATAGAGCCTGCGTTTTTAACGACTTACGAAGTTCGACCCCAAACCTGACGGAACGCCCGTAATAATATAATGAATTTTCAAAAATGTTATATTCGCAGATTTTTTGAATGATTCTTGTACAGATCATTTTTTTTACTGAGAATACAAAATTTCAGTTGGTTTGGTGCCATAGAGCCTGCGTTAACGACCTATGAAGTTCAACCCTAAACCTTACAAAACGCACGTAAAAATAATGAATTTTCAAAAATATGTTTTTGTCGAAGATTTTTTCATTGATTCATGTACCGATCATGGTTTTTACTGAGAATCGAAAATTTCAATTTGTTTGGTGCCATAGAGCCTGAGGAAACGGCTTTCTTCGGTCGACCCCAAACCTTACTAAACGCCTGAAAAATGATGAATTATCAAAAATTTTCAAATGTCATATAGGAAGATTTTTTGATTGATTGTTGTACAGATCATGGTTTTTACTGAGAATCCAAAATTTCAGTTGATTTGGTGCCATAGCGCCTGAGAAAATGACTTTCTTAGTTCGACCCCAAACCTTACTAAACGCCTAAAAAATGATGAATTTTCAAAAAATGTCATATAGGAAGATTTTTTGATTGATTGTTGTACAGATCATGGTTTTTACTGAGTGCCATAGAGCCTGCGTTTTTAACGACTTACGAAGTTCGACCCCAAACCTGAACGCCCGTAATAATAATGAATTTTCAAAAATGTTATATTCGCAGATTTTTTGAATGATTCTTGTACAGATCATTTTTTTTACTGAGAATACAAAATTTCAGTTGGTTTGGTGCCATAGAGCCTGCGTTAACGACCTATGAAGTTCAACCCTAAACCTTACAAAACGCACGTAAAAATAATGAATTTTCAAAAATATGTTTTTGTCGAAGATTTTTTCATTGATTCATGTACCGATCATGGTTTTTACTGAGAATGCAAAATTTCAGTTGGTTTGGTGCCACAGGGCCTGAGAAAACGACGTTCTTAGTTCGACCCCAATCCTTACTAAACGCCCAAAAAATGATGAATTATCAAAAATTTTCAAATGTCATATAGGAAGATTTTTTGATTGATTGTTGTACAGATCATGGTTTTTACTGAGAATCCAAAATTTCAGTTGATTTGGTGCCATAGCGCCTGAGAAAATGACTTTCTTAGTTCGACCCCAAACCTTACTAAACGCCTAAAAAATGATGAATTTTCAAAAAATGTCATATAGGAAGATTTTTTGATTGATTGTTGTACAGATCATGGTTTTTACTGAGTGCCATAGAGCCTGCGTTTTTAACGACTTACGAAGTTCGACCCCAAACCTGACGGAACGCCCGTAATAATATAATGAATTTTCAAAAATGTTATATTCGCAGATTTTTTGAATGATTCTTGTACAGATCATTTTTTTTACTGAGAATACAAAATTTCAGTTGGTTTGGTGCCATAGAGCCTGCGTTAACGACCTATGAAGTTCAACCCTAAACCTTACAAAACGCACGTAAAAATAATGAATTTTCAAAAATATGTTTTTGTCGAAGATTTTTTCATTGATTCATGTACCGATCATGGTTTTTACTGAGAATCGAAAATTTCAATTTGTTTGGTGCCATAGAGCCTGAGGAAACGGCTTTCTTCGGTCGACCCCAAACCTTACTAAACGCCTGAAAAATGATGAATTATCAAAAATTTTCAAATGTCATATAGGAAGATTTTTTGATTGATTGTTGTACAGATCATGGTTTTTACTGAGAATCCAAAATTTCAGTTGATTTGGTGCCATAGCGCCTGAGAAAATGACTTTCTTAGTTCGACCCCAAACCTTACTAAACGCCTAAAAAATGATGAATTTTCAAAAAATGTCATATAGGAAGATTTTTTGATTGATTGTTGTACAGATCATGGTTTTTACTGAGTGCCATAGAGCCTGCGTTTTTAACGACTTACGAAGTTCGACCCCAAACCTGAACGCCCGTAATAATAATGAATTTTCAAAAATGTTATATTCGCAGATTTTTTGAATGATTCTTGTACAGATCATTTTTTTTACTGAGAATACAAAATTTCAGTTGGTTTGGTGCCATAGAGCCTGCGTTAACGACCTATGAAGTTCAACCCTAAACCTTACAAAACGCACGTAAAAATAATGAATTTTCAAAAATATGTTTTTGTCGAAGATTTTTTCATTGATTCATGTACCGATCATGGTTTTTACTGAGAATGCAAAATTTCAGTTGGTTTGGTGCCACAGGGCCTGAGAAAACGACGTTCTTAGTTCGACCCCAATCCTTACTAAACGCCCAAAAAATGATGAATTTTCAAAAATATATAATTGTCGAAGATTTTTCCATTGATTCATCTACCGATCATGGTTTTTACTGAGAATCCAAAATTTCAGTTGATTTGGTGCCATAGGGCCTGAGAAAATGACTTTCTTAGTTCGACCCCAAACCTTACTAAACGCCTGAAAAATGATGAATTTTCAAAAAATGTCATATAGGAAGATTTTTTGATTGATTGATGTACAGATCATGGTTTTTACTGAGAATCCAAAATTTCAGTTGGTTTGGTGCCATAGAGCCTGCGTTAACGACCTATGAAGTAAGACCCCAAACCTTACAGAACGAACGTAAAAATAATGAATTTTCAAAAATATGTTATTGTCGAAGATTTTTTGATTGATTCTTGTACCGATCATGGTTTTTACTGAGAATCCAAAATTTCAATTGGTTTAGTGCCATAAAGCCTGCTTTAACGACCTACAAAGTTCTACCGCAAACCTTACAGAACGCACGTAAAAATAATGAATTTTCAAAAATATGTTTTTGTCGAAGATTTTTTGATTGATTCTTGTACCGATCACAAGATCACTCAAGATCACTCAGGCCCATGGCACAAGCCATGGGCCTGAGTAAACGACCTATGAAGTTCGATCCCAAACATTACAAAACGCCAGACAAATAATGAATTTTCAAAAATATGTTATTGTCGAAGATTTTTTGATTGATTCTTGGTACCGACCATGGTTTTTACTGAGAATCCAAAATTTCAATTGGTTTAGTGCCATAAAGCCTGCTTTAACGACCTACAAAGTTCTACCGCAAACCTTACAGAACGCACGTAAAAATAATGAATTTTCAAAAATATGTTTTTGTCGAAGATTTTTTGATTGATTCTTGTACCGATCTTGTGCCATGGGCCTGAGTAAACGACCTATGAAGTTCGATCCCAAACATTACAAAACGCCAGACAAATGATAAATTTTCAAAAATATGTTATTGTCGAAGATTTTTTGATTGTTTCTTTTAGAGATCAAAATTTTTACTGAGAATCCAAAATTTCAATTTGTTTGGTGTCATAGAGCCTGAGGAAACGGCTTTCTTCGTTCGACCCCAAACCTTACTAAACGCCTGAAAAATGATGAATTTTCAAAAAATGTCATATAGGAAGATTTTTTGATTGATTGTTGTACAGATTATGGTTTTTACTGAGAATCCAAAATTTCCTGAGAAAACGACTTTCTTAGTTCGACCCCAATCCTTACTAAACGCCCAAAAAATGATGAATTTTCAAAAATATATAATTGTCGAAGATTTTTTGATTGATTCATGTACCGATCAAGGTTTTTACTGAGAATGCAAAATTTCAGTTGGTTTGGTGCCACAGGGCCTGAGAAAACGACGTTCTTAGTTCGACCCCAATCCTTACTAAACGCCCAAAAAATGATGAATTTTTAAAAATATATAATTGTCGAAGATTTTTTCATTGATTCATCTACCGATCATGGTTTTTACTGAGAATCCAAAATTTCAGTTGATTTGGTGCCATAGGGCCTGAGAAAATGACTTTCTTAGTTCGACCCCAAACCTTACTAAACGCCTGAAAAATTATGAATTTTCAAAAAATGTCATATAGGAAGATTTTTTGATTGATTGATGTACAGATCATGGTTTTTACTGAGAATCCAAAATTTCATTTGGTTTGGTGCCATAGAGCCTGCGTTAACGACCTATGAAGTAAGACCCCAAACCTTACAGAACGAACGTAAAAATAATGAATTTTCAAAAATATGTTATTGTCGAAGATTTTTTGATTGATTGATGTACAGATCATGGTTTTTACTGAGAATCCAAAATTTCAATTGGTTTAGTGCCATAAAGCCTGCGTTAACGACCTACAAAGTTCTACCGCAAACCTTACAGAACGCACGTAAAAATAATGAATTTTCAAAAATATGTTTTTGTCGAAGATTTTTTGATTGATTCTTGTACCGATCTTGTGCCATGGGCCTGAGTAAACGACCTATGAAGTTCGATCCCAAACATTACAAAACGCCAGACAAATAATGAATTTTCAAAAATATGTTATTGTCGAAGATTTTTTGATTGATTCTTGGTACCGACCATGGTTTTTACTGAGAATCCAAAATTTCAATTGGTTTAGTGCCATAAAGCCTGCGTTAACGATCTACAAAGTTCTACCGCAAACCTTACAGAACGCACGTAAAAATAATGAATTTTCAAAAATATTTTTTTGTCGAAGATTTTTGATTGATTCTTGTACCGATCTTGTGCCATGGGCCTGAGTAAACGACCTATGAAGTTCGATCCCAAACATTACAAAACGCCAGACAAATGATAAATTTTCAAAAATATGTTATTGTCGAAGATTTTTTGATTGTTTCTTTTACAGATCATAGTTTTTACTGAGAATCGAAAATTTCAATTTGTTTGGTGCCATAGAGCCTGAGGAAACGGCTTTCTTCGGTCGACCCCAAACCTTACTAAACGCCTGAAAAATGATGAATTATCAAAAATTTTCAAATGTCATATAGGAAGATTTTTTGATTGATTGTTGTACAGATCATGGTTTTTACTGAGAATCCAAAATTTCAGTTGATTTGGTGCCATAGCGCCTGAGAAAATGACTTTCTTAGTTCGACCCCAAACCTTACTAAACGCCTAAAAAATGATGAATTTTCAAAAAATGTCATATAGGAAGATTTTTTGATTGATTGTTGTACAGATCATGGTTTTTACTGAGTGCCATAGAGCCTGCGTTTTTAACGACTTACGAAGTTCGACCCCAAACCTGACGGAACGCCCGTAATAATATAATGAATTTTCAAAAATGTTATATTCGCAGATTTTTTGAATGATTCTTGTACAGATCATTTTTTTTACTGAGAATACAAAATTTCAGTTGGTTTGGTGCCATAGAGCCTGCGTTAACGACCTATGAAGTTCAACCCTAAACCTTACAAAACGCACGTAAAAATAATGAATTTTCAAAAATATGTTTTTGTCGAAGATTTTTTCATTGATTCATGTACCGATCATGGTTTTTACTGAGAATCGAAAATTTCAATTTGTTTGGTGCCATAGAGCCTGAGGAAACGGCTTTCTTCGGTCGACCCCAAACCTTACTAAACGCCTGAAAAATGATGAATTATCAAAAATTTTCAAATGTCATATAGGAAGATTTTTTGATTGATTGTTGTACAGATCATGGTTTTTACTGAGAATCCAAAATTTCAGTTGATTTGGTGCCATAGCGCCTGAGAAAATGACTTTCTTAGTTCGACCCCAAACCTTACTAAACGCCTAAAAAATGATGAATTTTCAAAAAATGTCATATAGGAAGATTTTTTGATTGATTGTTGTACAGATCATGGTTTTTACTGAGTGCCATAGAGCCTGCGTTTTTAACGACTTACGAAGTTCGACCCCAAACCTGAACGCCCGTAATAATAATGAATTTTCAAAAATGTTATATTCGCAGATTTTTTGAATGATTCTTGTACAGATCATTTTTTTTACTGAGAATACAAAATTTCAGTTGGTTTGGTGCCATAGAGCCTGCGTTAACGACCTATGAAGTTCAACCCTAAACCTTACAAAACGCACGTAAAAATAATGAATTTTCAAAAATATGTTTTTGTCGAAGATTTTTTCATTGATTCATGTACCGATCATGGTTTTTACTGAGAATGCAAAATTTCAGTTGGTTTGGTGCCATAGCGCCTGAGAAAACGACTTTCTTAGTTCGACCCCAAACCTTACAGAACGCACGTAAAAATAATGAATTTTCAAAAATATGTTACTGTCGAAGATTTTTTTATCCATTCTTGTACCGATCATGGTTTTTACTCAGAAGCCAAAATTTCAGTTGGTTTGGTGCTATGGCACCAAACCAACTGAAATTTTGGCCCTATGGGGCCTGAGAAAACGTCTTTCTTAGTTCGACCCCAAACCTTACAGAACGCCCGTAAAAATGATGAATTTTCAAAAAATGTTATATTCGAAGATTTTTTGATTGATTCCGATTGTGCCCGATAAAATGACTTTCTTAGTTCGACCCCAAGCCTTACAAAACGCCAGACAAATGATAAATTTTCAAAAAATGTTACAATCGAAGATTCTTTTATTGATTCAGTTAAAAATCATCGTTTTTATTAAGAATCCAAAATTTCAGTCGGTTTGGTGCCATAGGGTCTGAGAAAGCGATCTATGAAGTTCGACCCAAGCCTTACAAAACGCCCGTAAAAATTATGAATTTTCAAAAAATGTTATTTTCGAAGATTCTTTGTTTGATTCGTGTTCTTTCTTGGGATGACACCCCCACGTTATCCGCCCCGGGTGCCACTCATGCTAGCTGCCATTGACTGGGAGTTCCTTCTTATTCTTTGGCAAAAATTATTGTCCAATATGGATAATGTTAGGCATTGGATTTTGAAGTAATGTAATTATGAATTAATATTTTTGGTTAAGATTCTCGATGCCAAACTTTTTACGTTTGTGAATGAGGACTCTGAATTTTAATAAGTTTAGAAGGTTAGATATAACTAGCGGGAAAAACCCTGCTCCGCTGGTATTTACTGCTAGGACCTAGGGAAGCTTTTGGTTCGCCCAGTTAGTGTTGGTGATCATTCTATAAATCCAATAGGAACCGGTCCCAAAATTAGCCCGTTCTCTGTATCCACTCAATCCACTGTCAACCAGTGATTTCTATTTACCGGGATATAGTAACTGGGACGGGCATTGATGTCATCTGTTCTATATATAATATTATAAAGAGGAAAGATTTGATTGTTTGTTTGTTAGTTTGTTTGCATTGTATAGGCTCCGAAACTACTGAACCGATTTGAAAAATTCTTTCGCTGTTGGCAAGCTTCACTTTATCGGGTAATATAAGTTATATTTTATTTAAAAAAAAATAGGGATCCTTACTTAAACTCCAATAATGTAACTCAAGGTGTAAAAAAAATACCTAAAATATTCTTTACATATTGATGATAGAATAAAATAATTCACAACGACTTTGCAGAACACGTCATTATCTACAAAAAATGTCCCAACAGCACATGTCTAACTATTATAGTTATGCCACAATAAGTGTACTTTTATTTTAAAAATTTAATTGAAATGCCGCGGCTAGAAAAGACACTTTATTTGTATCTTGGTATTAATCCTTATCAAAATAAAGTTTTTTTTTTCAAGACTGCTTCCAATGCCTTTATATAACTTTTTTAATTATTCAATTCGGACATTCCATTCGAAAGATATCACGAGTTTAAAAATGTAAGTATTATACGATGTAATCGTCACTGGAGTACGGGCCGTACTGGAGGACACAAACAAACAATCAAATATTTCCTCTTTATAATATTAGTAAGTTTATTTTTATTTTATTTTATTTTTATTTTATTTCTATTTTATTTATTATGGAAAATCAACAGATATTTTAAAGCTTAAATCTCAAAGCTTAAAGCTTAAAACTAAAATCTTAAAGCTCAATGCTAAAAGCTTACTTCTCAAAGCTTAAACCTCAAAGCGTATAGTACAAAGCTTTAAGCTCAAAGCTTAAAGCCTAAAGCTCAAAGCTTAAAGCTTGAAGCTTTAGTTAAAGCTGAAAGCTTAGCTCTTCAAAAAACAGGCGTATTTTGTCAGAAAGTAAGAATGTTACCGCTTTGCAATAAACTCCACATAAATTTATTTATTTATTTATTTAAGGAACTAATGTTGGAACTGTTAATACAGTCTTAGTAATACAATAAACATAATACAATAAACATAAAAAACAGACCAATTATTAATGTTCACAGATAGGTATTTAGAAACAAGACTAACTGAATATAAACTAGAATATTTAAAAAAATAATAAGAGTACAAATGTGAATTCAACAAATGGTAAACTAATACACAACATTAAAATAAGTGTGATTATAACTGAAATAGACTGCAAAATAGGGATTTGGGTTGGGAAGGGTAAGGGGAGGAGAGGGATAAGGGAAAGTTGCCACGCAAGTAATATAAAAGTATTAGATACAATTAATTCATGTGTTATTCGCACCTAGAATGTTATACAGTGAAGTCTGTAGCGACAGTAACTAGCAGTAAATACGTCAGCACGTGTGTCTATATTTGCAAATTTGTTGTTATAGTAGTTACATGTCCTTTGTATAAATTCATTTTGATTGGAATTGGTGTTGCATCTATCAATATAGAAAAGGGTATTTTATCTACTATATCGAATGGACGTGTGGAAATTTATTTTGTTTAGCAAATCCGGGCAATCAACTTTTGAGTTAATAATTTTGTATAGGAGCATCTGATCAGCGACAAGCCTCCTGTTGAGTAGTTTTGTGATTCGAAAATGTTTCTCGATTTCGTCGTAAGAGTTGTATATGTTGAATGATTTAAAATTGAGGAATTTGAGATATCGCTCCTGAACTCTTTCTAACCTGTTAACATAAACAATATAGCGTGGGTTCCAAACCTGTGAACAGTATTCCAGGTGAGGACGAACATGTGAATTGTAGAGAATCAGATAAGTCTTAGGACGGGTTGTTTCAAAAAATTTGATGGATTCATCAAATATTTGATGTTAATTTTCACGTTCTGTGTAAGTTCTATTGAAGTTTTGTGATTATTTCAGTTTTGTGAAGTAGCTGTCCTAAAACGATATAATAACAGAACTTGAATAGAATCTACACAGAACGTGAAAATCAACTTCAAATATTTGATGAATCCATCAAATTTTTTGAAACAACCCATCCTTAGTGTTTTTGAAAAATTTGCATGTTCTCAGTACGAAACCCAGACTTTTTGTTGCTTTAGTGACAATGTTATCAAAGTGCTTTTCAAATGTAAGTTTAGAGTCCAAAATAACACCGAGGTCACGTATATAATCTTTATTTGTTAACTGCGATCCAGAAATGATGTAATCGTGCAGTATTTTCACACGGTTACGTGTGAATGTAACTTTGCAACATTTAGAAATATTAATAAAAAGTTTATTTTTAAGACAGTAATCCGTCAGTCGGTCAAGATCTGCCTGTAAACGCGTAATACGTTTATATACGTACCAAAAATGGTTTTGAAAGGTGATGAAATACGCTTTTAAATGGTATTATTAGAAATAACAATTATATTTTTAAATATAAAAATTTAGAATGAAAACCTTAAAAAAGTTTAAAAAATGCTCAGCTCACATTTTTCTAATTAAAATTACTGATCTATAAGGAAAATATGTTTGTTTCTGTATATGTATCTGAGATGTTTTGCGTTGCTAAACCGTTCATCCGATTGCGATGAAACTTTTTGGATTTGATGTGCGCATTCCCGCGATGGTTTCTATATACAATAGTTAGTTCTGGCATTATGAAATTATGCAATGCTAACCGTCATCCGATTGCGATGAAACTTTAGAGATTTGATGTGGGCATGCTAGCAATGGTTTCTATATACAATAATGAGTTCTGGCATCGTGAAATTATGCATTGCTAGCCGTTCATCTGATTGCGATGAAACTTTGGGGATTTGACGTGCGCATGCCCGCGATGGTTTTTATAAACAATAGTGAGTTCTGGCATCATGAAATTATGCATTGCTAACCGTTGCGATGAAACTTTGGGGATTTGATGTGTGCATGCCCGCGATGGTTTCTATACATATAGTGAGTTCTAGCATCATCTGGGACGAATGGGAAATGATAAGCAGAGCGAAATTTTTTCTTTATTAAGTGGCATAGCAACGCATGCCAGGAGCTCGCTATTGTATTTAAATGGCTGTGTCAGAATTTGGTAAATTGAATTATGTAATAGAGAGTACCTGCTGTATAATCCTAAATAATCTATACTAATGTTATAAATGCGAAACTGCGTGTGTTTGTTACGCTTCCGCGCATAAACCATTATTGGTTTATACCGATTATTATACCATTATCGGTTTATACCGATTTTAAAAATTCTTTCATCAATAGAAAGCTACATTATATGCGAGTAATATTGGCAGTATATAATGGTAAGCCCTGGCATTAGAAATTATAAATATTAATGTATTATGTTTATTATACGTTTTCTGTCCCTAAGAAAATCGAGTTATTGATAACGTCAGACGAAAAGCTAAACAAATCGTTGTCTCGGTAACTATGTTGATATATTTGCGGAAAATTATATTTCAGTTGTCGTAGTTAATATCTATCTCTAAAAATGAATCGCCGAAATGTATGTACTTCCGAAATTGGATAATTCTGCACCAAATTGGATAATTCTTCTTTTACTACTGGTGAGCTCTGGCATAATAAAATTTGTATAAAAAAATGCAAAAGGTATACAGATATTATTTGTGGCGCGGCGCGTATGGCGTGGCGTTAGACATGCACTCGAAGCTAGGTTCTGAAATTCAACCACGCAGACGCAAGCCTAATAATACTATTCGATAAATGGATAATTTGTACAGCACTGATCTGTGAAAAATCACCTTAAAGGCACTGCATTAACAAGCCAAGCCAAGCGTGCATTTTGAATATATAAGTATTTAGTATTTGTGTTATTTGTTGTGAATATTCGGTTTTGGGTCCAGGTGTTTATGCCATTCGATTATTTTTGTTTCGATTGTGCCCGTCACTAGCCCATCACTACGAACATTAATTACCACACATTTCTATTACATATTTGGTTTTCTCATCATCTATGGCGGCTCCGCTGTCATTTTTCGTTTTGACGTTAGGAATTATGATAGGAAGCGCCAGTAAAATAACATTTATTTAGCATCAGCCTAATTGTATATATTTTCCTTCTACGATTAAAACGTTTCCATAATGTTTGGTGTACGTTTAAACTCATTTAATGACTCCGCCATTAGTGAGCCAGAGCAAGATGCCAATTCGGCTTTAACAGAATTGGATAAAGGTAAACACTCATCTAACCTCACATTTTCACCGTGCATCAAGATATACTTCAAATTGCTGATATTCAACTATTTCTGTTATGTTTCAGGCTTGAGGTCTGGAAAAGTAGGTGAGCAATGCGAAGCAATAGTGAGGTTTCCTCGCTTATTCGAAAAGTACCCCTTTCCGATCTTAATAAACTCTTCGTTCTTGAAACTGGCTGATGTGTTTCGAATGGGGAACAATTTCCTGCGACTGTGGGTGCTGAGAGTATGCGAACAGAGTGAGAAACACCTGGATAAGATATTGAATGTGGACGAGTTTGTTAGACGGGTGTTCAGCGTAACTCATTCCAATGATCCTGTTGCAAGAGCCCTCACGCTGAAAACCTTGGGAGCCGTGGCCGCCATTATTCCCGAGAAACAGCACGTCCACCATGCCATCAGGAGAGGGCTGGATAGCCATGACAGTGTAGAAGTGGAAGCGGCCATTTATTCTGCCTCACAGTTTGCAGCCCAGTCCAAGTTAGTTAATTAATTATTACGTCTTTTATTTTATTTTATCACTTTTAATTTCACACAAAAACAACCATTAACTGTAACTAAACCATTTTGAATTTTGCCTGTTTTTAAATTTGGTAAATATTTCACAGCCGCCGCACATTTAACAGGCATAGATTTTGAAAAGCACACTACTTTTAAACTTAGTTATCACAAGAAACATTGATTTCAGTCGGGTTAGATGAAAAAATTTGCATCTAAATTTACATTTGTAAAAACTATTATACACGTAATTTTCTGTCTTGATGCTGACGCCGTATTGAACTTGTCCATAGTGACCATAAATAAACCAAATAGTTACGCATATCGGTAGTGCCAACCATACAAAACAAATTCGTGGCAAAATAATTTGCAAACATTCCTAATCAGAATCACTTCCAGCCCAGCATCACTCTCAGCCTCAGCTTCACTCCCAGCCTCCACGTCAGCCACTTCTTGAATAGTGTCGTCATACGGATTATAAATGACGCTTGCCATTTAATGAATGCAGTCTGGGTCATGTGGAAGAGACCTCTTCCAAAGGAACTCGCATAAGTAGCCCTCGTAGTGCCCATCACTCCTCCCATACCTTGGCACACTTCACATAATAAGTAACGCTTAGAGCATGAAATCCTTCATCTTCGAGGCAGTCGTAAGCTTTCCGTCAATCGGATATTATTGTTGTGCCCAGTAATGTGTTTCTTTGACAACTTCCAAAAGTGTTACTTTTGAGCGATCCGGAATGTCACACACAAACATTTTTTTTGACTCCCGCTCGAAACCACTACTTCCTGTCAATCCTTCTTCCCTGGTTATATTTCCCCTTGCCTTTGGCCTCGTCAATTTCCAGTCACACCGACACTTCCAATCATCCCTTTCATTTTATTTTTTTATTTTTATTTTATTTATTTGCAAAAATAGCATAAAACCAACATATTGCAAAAGCGGTAATAAAAGATACAAAATAATTACATTTACAGTTAATACATTTATTTATTTATTAATAAACGCCCTTTTTCGGGGCTTTTACATATATAGCATAGTAAGAAAAATACATATTTATTGTACATAACTGAACTGCCTCAATAACAATATTTTATATTTATTCAAAGATAAATTGAAGATGTCCACTGACTTGGTATAATTGTTTCCCTCCATTAGTATTCTGGGCAAAGAGGAATACATTAGTTAAAACATAAGTGCTATTTCAAGCTTAAAGGCAGTTAATTAACCTTGTGAGTCTTCCCAGTGGCTTCACCATTGGTAAGTTAGTTCTGCACCTGGGAAGAATTAAAAGCCTGTGTTGGCGGCCTCGCGTGAAATTATCCGGGACATAGAATCCTATTTCAGCCAGAATATCTGGTACCGATATAAAACCATTTAGGAGCTTATAAGCCATCAGCATTAATGCGACATCTCTTCTGGAACTAAGGCTGCAGATACCCAGCATTCCCGAGATAAATACTGTTGGAAACAGCCATGAGTATAAACCAAACTCTCTCATATAGAGGTATCGTAAAAATTTCTTTTGTATTTTCTCAACCATTACTACATAGACGATGTTCTGAGGTCCCCATATCTGAGATCCACTCTCGAGAATGCTACGCACTAAGCAGCCTTATAACTGTAAGGTTGGTCAATTTCTTTGAATTGTGTATGGCGAAACCCAGCATCTTTGTAACTGATTTACATTTTGTAGCACTAGAGGACGTATACCTCCCTATAATACGAGGACCAGTCTGATACCGTTCTACTTCCCATTCCATACTCATCCATTAGGAATAAAGTCCGGGGCGGTCGCGTATCGGCCCAAAACAAAACGAATTTACAGACGTCCTCAATTGTAAGTTTAGATTGTGATTTAAAATCCGGGCTGTCTCTGTGGGTTCAGATACGATATGAATATTCAATACTTTAGCAAAATATGAATCGTCGATGTGCTTATTCCAGAGCGTTTGCTGTGTCCATGTGCAACAAGATCTCGGAGATGATTCGCGGGCAGGCCACCCCGGCCGGCATGAAGCTTCGCCTGTTACCAGCGCTTCGGCATATGCACCACTCGGTGGCGGCGGCGGGCCCCGTCAGGGCTCTGCTCACCGACCTGCTGCCGCGCCTGCCTGCCGCCCCCTTTGTGCGCCTTATGCTGCACACTCTCACCGATCTGGCGGCTTCTACTCTGATCCATATTCCTGACCAGGTAATGCACATACTCAAAACCCTTTAATCCCTCAGGCCTCGACCATATTTTGTCAGTAGGTCAGAATATTTCCGTTTTGCGTTATGTGTTTGTACGGTATTCTGTGGAATGTTAACCAGGTTAACATAGCAGTCACAAAACAGAAAATGATAAAAGAATAGATTAGGTTGGGTTTACATATTTTGTTTTCTTCATTTTTCTTCAGTATTATTTTTTGCTGTTCTATTTTGCCAAGGAACTGTGTGTAAAGTATTCCCCTCTAAAAAAATAATTAAGTAAATGTTCTAGAGCTCATTTAATATGTCCAGGTGGAATTGCTACTGGACCAGTTAGGAGCAGCACGGTCCTCTGTACGGGGTGCCGCAGTGAGCGGGCTGCGGAGACTGGCAGGCGAAGGCCGGGCCAATCTGTGGCCGGCCACCGCCCCTTCCACATTGGCCAGGCGAGCCCTGACACTGGTGCAGTCGGATCCTGACACACTGGCCAATTGCTTGGGAGTCATACAGGTTAGATATATAATATTAATAATAATAGTCTACAGTAGCGATGTGCAGGTTCAGCTGGAGTGGACTCTTGAACTCGGGTTTTTCGCGGGAAGCAGAACTGCCATTCGTTTTCAAATCGAATACTCCCAGAAAACCCGCTACAGAACTCGAACCCAAACCCGGTAATCGGAGCCGGAACCCGAATGCTTCCACTGGTGTCCTCGTGTTTGCGGGATCCTGCTCCGAGGTCCGGCCCTGACCAAACCCGCGCGTTCCGGTAGCCGTAACAGCACCAAGTACCCAGTCCGCACCCAAGAACTCGGAACCGGGACCTGCTCCTAGAACTCGAGTACTTTTAAAAGGAAGCACGTCTCGGAGGCCTCCGGCAAAATGCAGAACTTATTCATCTCTAATCTACAGTCGTTTTTTGTCAGTGTGGACCTAGTTATAAAAAACCAACACTCTCCCGTTGAGTTTAAACAACACTAAGGATTATTATCGTAAGATAGGCAGCCGTCCTGATATATATATGTAAAAATTCAGACAGCCCCAAAAATTAACGAACGACTCTAGGAGTGATAACAGGAACCGCTCATTATAAGCCAAAGAAAAATTCAAAAACCACTGCAGTTACTACTACGACAATCGGCACTGTCAGCTTCCCGACGGAAACTTTCCTGACGTCAATGAAAATAATTTTTTCCACAGTTGTTCGCTTGAAAACTAAATTGCTTGGAAAACGCAGACTCTGCAGTTAAAAATTTACAAAAAAATCGCTGTCAGAAGATTTTAGTACATTAAGTTATTGTAATTATCAATTTTCACGAAAACAATCACTCACAATATTATATCAAACTTTTGACATTTAAAAAAAAAAACACATAAAATAATGTGTTCGGAAGCTCCTTGAAAATTTTAAATATCTATGGCCAGTTAAATTAAATTCACCTAACATTCCAGTTTCAAGAGAGAAATATACATATAAATACTTTTACCTTTGTCTCACAATATTAAGAACACCCGATTAAGAATGTCATTGCCCCACTGGTGATGACAGTAATTTTGGACTTTTGGACAGTAGTTGTGACTCTATGGTAAGGTATTCACATTAAAAAAAAAATAATGATATTCGGCTTGGGGTGTTCAAAACTTCATCACAATTGATGACCAACAAATTGACAATGGCAACAACACGGTCCCTGTTAAACGCCGATTCTCGGCCTGGTTCCAGCTTTTGATGGAGTAAGTCATGATCAGTTGCCAAGCATAATCAACATATTTTTTATGCTTAACAATTTGATTAAACGCCGATTTTCAACCTATTTTAGCTTTTGATCAAATTGTGATCTGCTGTCTTGACAGCAGATCACAATTTGATGCTTGCATAACTGACATGTTTTTTTATTCTTGATAGTTGATCATAATTTGATCAAAAGCTGAAACAGACCGAGAATCGACTTTTAACACATTTCAGGCAGGCAAAAAAACGGGTTCAAAAAAACCCGTTCGAGAAAATGATATTTGTTTTGAACCGATGGATCTTTGAAAATAATATGTACATTTGATTTTTTTTTTTTTGTATAGTACTAACTATAAAAGTATTGTCCAAAATTATAGCCAAAATATATATATATATAAACAGAAGTTATAGTCGGTGATAGGTCATTTAGTGACGTTTTATGTATAAAAAATTTAAGTATGTATTTTATTGCATTACACAACATTGGTTTTCACTTTGGTTCAAATCATTACAAAAAAGAACAATTTGTGCATATCCAGTGCCAAAGTTCTTGGTCTGTCTCTCTGCGTCTTTTCAGTTAATGTTGTCATGAATAATTATTTTTTCATGGTACCTGTTAAATAAAGAGCATTATAAAAGAATATTATAAAAGTTCAATCACTTTAATTTTTCCATCCAATATCATTGTCACAAGCTGTTGTTCTTGGAGAGTTAAAAATTAGAAGAGAGTAATTTACTTTGATTCAAACAACAGGAAATGGTCCCAAATGGTAAAACAGGATGTTACTAAGAATGTTCTATTGATAACTCAAAGTACCTATAGAGACATCTATTAATCTGTTGCATTATAAGTGAGCAAAATCATAGTTTCATACCTTTTTTACAAACATGCATTTGAACAGATCTTTAAAATTATTCAGTAATGACGACCAAAATATATTGTTAATGTCAAAAATATGTGTTATTTGACATTGCAGATATTGATGAAGGAGCCTCTTGTGGTCCAGGGCAACATGCACCCTGACTCCGCCGTGAGGGAACTGTGTCGGCAAAGTCTCTACAGTAGGAATCTTCTCATCGCCTCGAAGGCTGCTCACATTCTGAGCATGATTGCCATCCATTGGTAAGTTTCTTATTGCTTATTCTGTCCCTTTTTTGACTGGAGGCTCTTAGAGAAACTTCTATGAAATCTAGCGAATTCAACAATACAATACATCTGAACATATTTGTTTTTCTCGAGCATCACCGACAATTGAAAATTGGCAACCCTGACTATTTTATCAATTGCATAATAGAGATGTTTCGGAACGTCAAAAATAAGTGTATTCCTTAGAAAACTGATTTTAGACATAAAATTTGCCGTTCCCTGTAATATCATGAATAACTATCGAAACTCCGTTTGACCATGTTTCAATCTATATCGTTCACCAAGAACGAACAAGTTCACTAAAGCGCCTAATTTTATTTAATTTTTTTTTTACTTATAGACAAGCTTATCTAGAGACACCTGAGTGTTTGACTATAGTATACTGATATACTATAGTCAAACAGATACCAAGTGCACTCCCAAAATTTTAAACGCGGAAGAACGTTCTTCCCCGTTTGAAATTTTGGGAGTGCACTTGATGTCTGTTCGACTATAGCAATATTTTATTTGACAACTGTCAAATGTAATTTTTTGCTCTCGCAAATGTCTACTAATAACCAATATTGTTGATTAACCATTGGTGTACCAGCTAAAATGTCTAGCGGCCCGCCATGCGCCGGCTGAAACTTTTTTCGTAATAAATTACTTATTTTTTGCATAATTATGTTTTTGTAAATAGTACCCTCTTATCAGATAATGTTTTTACATATTTATAAAAATCGTGGGTAAGGAATGGAAAAAGAAACTTGGTTAAATAGGTTATGTTTGGTTAGGTTATGGGCTATTTAAAAAAAAAATTCACCTCTTTTAAAGACATTTCAAAAGAGTGTTTTTGTTGAGTCGTCATGGAACCAAAATAAGTCATACGAGGCTTTCCTGTAAATAAAGTACTTTGACTTTTGAAAATGTAAAATTATGACATTTGATAGGGAATTTTTGATGCGCTTTTTCATAGATAAAAAATCAATGCTTGTAAGTGACGAAATTACAAGTTAGAATAATATTAAGACAGATTGTTTCCTTGCCAAGCAGTTTAAAATTTATCTTAGTGTGCATTATCTGAAGGTTAAAAATACCATAAAATTTAGGCAAGTGCGGTGAACTCCCAGCAAATCCACTATGAATTTGAGTTAAAGACTTTCATTGTGTCGATTTTGACTTTCATGCTAGGGCCCCAGATCAATTAAGTAATTCTTGGTTAAAATGTATATATAGACTGCTACATTATAGAAACAATCTTCCGTGATGATAGTCTCTTTTGAAATTATCAATCTGAAATTAATTACAAGTTATTGTACTACACACACTGCAGGTAAAACTGTCTATTTTTAGATTTATCAGCTTATTTGATGACTTATAGTTAAACTTAATGTTTCAGTTACCAGGAGTCTCTTCCGGTTCATGATATTGAAGAGCTGATGATGAGCCTGGAGTCTCTCATCATCCTCTTTGGTCAGGAGTACGACCAAATGCCTGATGAGAACCTTCCCCAGCTAAAACTAACACTAAAGTGTGTGGTACGTTAAAAAAATGATTACGCATTAAATGTATTATCCCTTTCAGCCTTGGCATGTTTATTATTTTTCTTAGGGCCAATGTTGGGTGGACTGGGAAAAGTAAAAAAAATTAACTGCACAATCATTTGCTATTAGCTGATAGGGGTAGTAATGAATTATTATTGTAATCTTGTGTTTTCCGCTCAAGAACACTTCATTTGTCGCTGGTGCTATTGAGCATGGTTACATACTGTTTATTTTTTTCATACCGAGTCGGCCAGCATTGCTTCCATAAGCATTAACGCCATCTCCCATTTTTCACTATATTTTTATTCTTATGGCGGTAGCCCAGTCACTTATACGAGTTCATCAGGGTAGTCATTAGGTGTTTGGCAATGACTCCTGGTTTAATAATGCCTCCTTTCCAGATTATCTAAGTTTTTTTCCCATCACGGCGGGACATTGGCACTGTAGATGGATGGGTATTTCTTCGTCTTTACATTCCCGTTTATTTTTTTTAAGAAAGACGAACATTCCTGGTTTACGATACCTGACAATAATTTGAAAATCTTCTACTGCCACCACTGTTCTTTTTACTCCCAAGAACTGCTAGTGTTTCCTGTAGTGGCATTATCCTGCTAATAGCCTTTTCAGCCACCAATAGCCAGAATGCAACCAAAAAAAGATGCGCAGAAGCGGGTCTCTTGCCATGCACAGAAAGGGCGTGATTTGTTAGTAGTTTGATAGCATTCGTTGGTGGCTTGTCACACCGCACTTCATTCCGGACGACGCTAGGTAATAGTCTTTTGCTTTTGGTTGAATTATACCGCCGTGGTAAATTTCTGTTTGTGTCCTATTGAGTATTTGCCCGGTTCATTATTAATAATTTTGTTATTATTTTAATCCAATTACCAAATAATGCTCTCTTCCTCCCAGGTTCAGATTTGCGAGTGCAGCTCGGAGCAGTGCGGCCGTTTGGTTCACCTGTTGGGCACCGAACTGGAGGCCAGCGGAGGCCACAGGGGGGCCGCCCTAGGTACGGCCCTGGGGGCCATTGGCTCCAGGAGGCCACAACACGTTCGGGCTGTGCTGCCCAATGTCATGAGAACGCTGAACAATATACGGGATAAGATTGCCGGGTTAGTCATTTTTGTGATACTAAAGTGGTTGACGCTAGAACTGGTTAATATTTGAGAATACACTTATTTTTACATGGAGGAGAATTTATTCCTCAGAATGTTGTATAAAAAATACGGTTTCATGACAGTGGCATTTCAACACCCTCTTGAAAAGTCATTAAAAGTGAAAAAAAATAGCCCATAACACCTGAAGTAACCTACTTTACTTAGTTTTTTTTTTTAACCACTTTTGATAACTTTTCAAAGGAGTGATGAAATGCCACTTTGTTGAGTTGTCCGGTCACCAAAAATTAAAATAAATAATGGATGCATGAAAATCAATGTCAAAAATCTGATGTAAAAAAATAAAAAATGTTTCTTTTTATTCCTACACTATTATTAGGAAGTGTGTATTACCATTGTAGCGATCATACAAATTATTGATAATAAATTATTGATAAATGAGATCTTTCTTGCGAATTCTTTTAGTAGCGGATATTTATCCGCTACTAAAAGAATTCGCAAGAAAGATCTACAACCCGCAAAGTACTTGCCATTCACATCGCGCGCACTACCTCCATATCTACCTACGTGGTACCCTCTCTGATGAATAATAATTTCACCGCCTTCGCGAAAGGTCGAGACTCGTATGTGCATCCACGAAAATAGTGACGAGTAAATTCTAGCACTTTCCAGCGCACATATTGCCAGCGAACGGAAAGTTACTTGGCCGGTCGCTCCTATATAAGGCTATATATAACTCCTATATATAACTCCAGTGTAGTCAGTCTCTATCCAACGGTCGTTTTTACAATAGCCTCTATACAGCGAACCAGTGTAACATCAGTGCCCGGTGCATCCGTACTCTCCTCCAGGGCAGCTTCCTTCGAGGCCATCACCATACACCAGCTCTCCAGGTCCACCGCACCTAGCAGCTGCAACCATCGCCTTGCTCCTGGCCGTGCTCCTGTATCTACAAGATCCGAAGCATCTTCTGTACGGGAAACAGCGCCTCATCTCAATGGCTATCAAGGCCCATCGTGCCTCGCTGCCACTGCGCTCACTCCTCCTCACAAGGATTACCTGCCGATGGCTCCACTCACCGAGTCACCGCCGTTCATCTCCGCAACTCACCGCATCGAGCAACGGCCTGGACGACCAGGTCATCTCCGCCGCCACGGCGTTGAGCAACACCCTGGTGACCTGCAGGCCCGTGGCCTGCTCCACCGCAGCTTCCCGATCTTGACCATCGCCATCATCTGCGTGCACCCGCAACATCTCACTCTACGGCACTTCGACACACTTCCTGTTACATCGCACCGACTTCAGCTACGTAGCTTCTGCTTCAATAAACGACTGGACTCGCAACCAAATCAGATGCCTTTTATTTCTCCCTCCGTCTCTATCGACACCCGGAGTCCGTTCCCTCAATATTATACATACTTTGTTCACCGTGTTATATTAAAATCATTTTTAAAAAAGACTAAAAACAGAATTGAATACAGTGAAACTCGCTTAAGAAGTTTGATTTTTACCGTCCCTTGAAGAAATTGAAAAATCACCCAGTTTATCCAACATATAAGATTTCCCGTACAAGTTTTTTTTTTCCATCCCTTGGTTAACTTCGAGTTTCTTTTTTTTTTTTTTATATTTGATTAAAATTAAATTTGATGGTTTTATTATCAAGGTCTGCAAGTATTTTAGTATGTAGTTTTGTTACAGCTGTTTCGGTTTACAAGACCATTTTGAAACTGTGGCTAAATCCACTGTTAGGCGACTTATTTATAAGATTTTAAATGTCAATTTTCAATACAGACACCTTCGAAAATTGACATTTAAAATCTTATAAATAAGTCGCCTCACAGTGGATATAGCCACAGTTTGAAAATGGTCTTGTAAACCGAAACAGCTGTAACAAAAATACATACTTAAATACTTGCAGAACTTGATAATAAAACTATCAAATTTAATTTTTATTAAATGTAAAAAAATTAAATGGAGTTCTACAAATTAAACACAAAAACAATTAATAATTGAAACTTTAAAGGTCGGTTTTCAATATACTCAAGAATGTTATGAGTCGGATTGGCTTGTCAGGATTACAACCCGATAGCAACTTGTCAAACATAAATATCTCTTAAACCGAGCTTAAAGAAATAAACTTAAACTGAAATACTAACTGAAATACTGATTTATTAAATGTTTAATTTGCATCAAAAAAAATTTTACAGGAGTACCGATGAATCGAGCATTGATGTGGACATCATAGTGGTGCTCTGTACCGTGGTCTTCCAATCCGTGGCCGGCTACACGTGGCCGGATGAGGTACTGGCCGCGATCACCACTTCCATTGCCGACACCAACCTGTGGGTGCAGTTCAGGGTCGCCAGGGCTGCCATGAGGTTCACTATTTTCTAATTATTGTCTCTTTGTAAACTTAGTGTAAATCTACTCTCGATAAAAAAAATTATGCCAATTCTTAACCTTATAATTCGAAATGCCTTCCTCACGCTACCTAGTGGGCCAGAGTAAAAAGTGCCACCTAAAGTGCCAATCGCCCGCTATATGCCGGCTGACACTATTTTCATAACTTACTTGTTTTTTGCAAAATTATGTTTTTATAAATTGTACTGTCTTACCAGATAATGTAATACATTTCTGTGGTAAAGTGTACTAACTTCGGGAGGTGATTCCACATGAAAGTAAAATTAAAGAAAGTAAATAACTTTTTTCGAAATTTTGTTGATTTTTTTTACGTCTATCCTATGTAGTTTCCCTGGGATAGTTGTTTATATTTAGAGAAATGTTTTTTTTTCTTTCTAACATTGATTCCACATAAATAACTTTTTTCGAAATTTCATAGACTTTTTTTTTCCGTTTCCCCAGGACAGCTGTTTATATTCAGAGAAATGTTTTTTTTTCTTTCTCAAGCTATAAAAAATACAGTATTACAAAAGGTATTCTTGAGATTGTATTATATTTTCCGGCTAAATTATAAATAAGCGTTCTTCACAATTATAAATAAGTCATTTGATGCTTTCCTGTAAATAAATACAGTACCAGACATGGAATTTTGCGATACATTTTTTCACAAATAAATTTAATGTATTTGCAAGTGACGGAATGACAATCTAGAATTATATTGAGTTACATTATTTCCTTGCCAAGCAAATGAAATTTATATTAGTGCGCCTGGGGCATTTTTAAAGGTTTAAAATATTATAAAATTGAGGCTAGTGCATTGAACTACTATCAAATCCGTGGTGAATTCGCCGGCACATGATGGGTAGAAACGTCAGAAAGCCACAGTAGCACGCTACAGGTTAATGTGAAAAAATAATGACTTTGCCTTCGTCTATCTTCCATGGTGCTTCCAAGACCACAAGTAATATTGTGTGTTAAATAGATACGGACAACACGCAATCGCAGCCGACATCCTGGGCCAGGTAGGGGGGCGGGCCGCCAGCGAACTGGCCCACCACTGGCTGGGGGCCCTGCAGCTGGTGGCACGGGCGGAGGCCACCCTGCACAACTCCCCGCCGCGCCTGCTGCAGAGGAACGTGCGACAGGCCAACACTCTGTACCACCAGGCCATGGCTGCTCTCAAGGTACGCATCTTATTTAAATTAGTCCATAATAATCATGTGGCAGCTTGGTTAAGTGATGGTGAGAAACGGTTTGAATTTGAACAATTTGAAAAAAAAAAATTGAAAATTTTGAAATTTTTATTAATTATTTTCATGCAGAATGACAAAAAAGTGGGGTGACAATAATGTTTATAGTACATTTTTCTAATAAAATATGTATGTGTTTTTATTTTTTTTCCTTATCAGTAATTTTAGTTTGGAAAAACGTGAGGTGAGCCATTTTTAAAACTTTTATATTTGCATGCAAAATTTTTATAATTGAAAAATTATATATTATTTCCAATTATAAAATTTTAAAGCGTATTTTATCACCTTTTAAAAACAGTTTTTAGTTTTCGGATATGTTCAGAAATATTCCATTTATTTGCATTTTATCAAATCTGAAATGCCAAGGTTACTGACAAAATAATCCATTTTTTAAATCTGACAGAATGTAAAAATGCTTCTTTGTTGCAATACTTTTTTAAAAATCTTACTCATTTAACACTGTGATGTAATCAATTTTTTAAATCTGCAAACTTTCAAATGTGATTTCAGCTTGACAATTTGTGAGTTGAACGGTTTAGGCATAACTACGTCCAATTATCATCTGTCAAACAAAAATTATATGTTATTATTTCCATAAATATATACATATTCTGTATATGCTTTTAGATTTCATAAAAAAAATCATTAAAAGCTTTATTTTGTAAATTCCAGGCCGGCTGGTCTGGGGGCCAGTGCTCCCCCTTCCAGTGGGAGTATGTGCGCCTGCGCGGGGAGCTCCTGGGGGCTCTGGGGAGGGTGCTAGCCGTGTGCAGAGCTTACTGCGCGCAGCCCCCGCCCGCCATAGCTCTGTCTCAGGCACAGGTAATATACATAACCTAAAAATATTGTTTTTAATTCATATGAACTGTTAAAAAAGTGGATACTTTGTTTATAAAGGGATGGGAAGTGTTTGCACCGGTAAAGGTAACAAATTGCTGTTTTATTTTGATTGTAATTAGGATACTAATTGAAATGAATTGTTCCTTGTTCCCTTCATCTCTCTCTACCACTTCCTCCTCCGGCCATTATCTTGTAATCGGTTGCAGTAGAAGACAGTTTACGCAGTTCGCAAAAACTTATATAATTACATTGCAAAGTTACGAAATTAATTTTTATTTTCATATTTAAATCTAAATAAACAGAGTTCACAATGCAGCAGAGGATCCGTCCCACCTTTTCTTGCTTTAAGTACCTTCCTTACTTTGTTGCCAGTATTCATGAATAATCTCGAGAAATACAGAAGCATTATTTTGCCGCATAAAAACCTCGCCGAACCAGGTAGGGACCATCTTATAATCATGAACTTTTGATCTAAGAAAAGTAGGTAGATCCCTCTTGAGACTTGTGTTACTTATGGCTTGGAAAATCTGTGAAACAAGAGGAGATAAGGGCATACTGCTAAAATTGATGTAAAATTTTTGTCCAAGCAAGAAATCTATAAAGATGTAATTCCTTCCAATCATCTGCATACTAAAATACAAAATTTGTGTCAATATTATGTACTAGCTGAGGTACCCGGCTTCCGAGATTGAACTGACGGATCTTGCTTTATATACCCCTACCTATGGGTAGCCCCACCCATACAAAAAAGGCTTTGAATGGTCCACAACATTCCAGAACATTCCACAAAATTCTAGAGTGTTCTGGAGTGTTCCATAATGATCTGGGATGTTCCCGAACGTTCCAGACTATTCTCGAACTTTCCACAACATTCCAGAATGTTCTGGGATGTTCTGGAATGCTCTTGAATGTTCTGAACTGTTCTAGAAATTTCTAGAGGGCGACACTTCCAGCCCTTGTAACCTCAAAAGCGCGCCCTTCAGGTAAAAACGGGATGGGGGATAGAGAGCTACCACACCATATAACTCCCTCGATCGTACCGAGACTCGTTTCTGAGTTTTAGCGACACGCACATTGTGCACTTTATTTTATAATATATATTGATTATGAATTAACACACGCTTAATAAATTATCAATAAAATTGGACCCAATACCGTTCCTTGAGGAACACCCAGGTTGTTTTCGATTGGTTCCGACACTGAGCTTTCAACTTTATTTACCTGTGTTCTTTCTTGGAGGTATTCTTTGAATACATGATGCTCGAAAGAACAATGTTTTCTACTTTTTTAACAGTTTTTTCTCATCTATTTTTTTAAAGACAATATTTTCTGTTTCTGCTTTGATCAAAAAAGTTGTAATTCTAATACATTGCTTTTCTTGTCTATTGTTTTAAAGGGTAATTTTTTCTGTGTGTGCTTTGAGTAGACGAGTCGTGATGAATTCCTCCGCTGTGGCCACATCACGCAGCAGCTGAGACGCGCTGGAACAGAGCTACGAACCCTGGCTGAGGGATACTGCCGACTTTACCAGCAAAGCTTCGATGCAGACCCTAATACATTGGAGCACCTGCAGATGTGAGTATATTAGGACTTTTCTGATACATTGGTAAACAAAGTACCAGGCCAATTAGGCCCCCAAATGGTGAAGCCCCCAAGTGAATAAAATATATTTTATTCACTTGATAAATAGGTCACGGCAGTTTGGTATTCCAAGGGTTAAGAGGGGAACTTCCAAAATCTATGTAATTGGGAAACCATCACCCATTTTGGATCTTTCAAGGCTAAAGGGATGACTTTATTTTGAAAAAAAAATTGTTAAACACGTAAAATAAAGAATAACAGGAAGTGTCTTGTGGCTGTGTTTCGTTATTCAATTATAGGCCTAATTTCAGTCTATGTTTCCATAAAAAACCACCGTGATTATAAAATTCAAATGGGATGGCAAAATTATAAAATTGCCATCCCGTAGCCGTGATTATAAAATTCAAATGGATGAAAAGTTTAAAGAGAGTCGACCGCATGCTAAATAGTCTAGAACCAATAGGTTCTAATTCAGTGGCATATTTGTTTCCTTTCTAATTAGTACATAAGGTACTTCCGTATTATATTCTTTATTCTATGTGTGACGGCCTCCGTGGTCGAGGGGTAAAGCTCTTGACTTGCAATCTAAAGGTCGTGGGATCTAATCCCGGCGTGGGAAAACAATTTTATATGATTAATTTCACAATTAATTCATTTAAAAAAATAATATATAGTATGCGGCACATTCCAAAGTGGAAGATACTCTTAGTATCGCCCCAGTGAAAGACTGCCGTTCAGAATTGAAATGTTGCTTGAAATGGCTTTAACCGTGTTTGGTGACCAGATCAGAATAGCCATGTACTTCCCCATCTCCTTCCTCTCCACACTACCTTCAGCCTCACAGCATACCCTAATTGGGGATACCATAGCCTCCCTGGCTCCTGACGAGAGCAGCTGGGACTGTAATGAGATATTCACATTAAAAAAATACGCTTAGTTTTGAATGTATTTTTTGTCAGTTTACAGCAGATGTGTTCTCTGATGGCCCAGTCCCTGGAGAGAGTTTCCACTTCCACTCTGCAAGACCAGGGCGTTCCTGACTTCATTTATTCTCAAGGTGACAACATTCAATGAGCTTAGCTAATCTATTCTATTACAATACTAAAATTTAAAGTGAATACTCTATCATCTTCCGCAGAGACACGTTCCATGTACTAGTTACAAGCAGAAGCATTGCCATCTATAATTTTCAAATAAAACTATTCAAATTTTCAAATTAAAAATGTGTAATGTTTGGTATAATTCATATTCAAACACTATTAATTCTGTGGGGGTATTTCTCAATAACAGAAGGTCCTCAATACAAACTGGTTTATTATGAGTTTACGTATTTACAATAATTATGCTACAAGTCACACGACCTGTCTATACTAGCAGCTAATTAAATCTGAGTGGTAGGCTGGCGAGAACCACTCTTTATGGCCACCGCCTACCCGGGCACCCCTATCGGCAATCGATAGAAGCACTTTCCCTTCTGGATCTGTCGGCATCACTTAGAAGCTATTTCAATACATTAAAATTTGCTAGTTAGTTCGAGTGCTTTAAAAATGTATGATGTAACACAAATGTAAAACACAGCTTAGACTGTTTTTGATATAGACATATTTTAAAAGAAAGGTAAAGAGTAGTACCTTTCATCTTGATAAATTTGTTGATTGTTTAATTCCTTTTCAGATCTGTCAAACTGCTGCTTGGAGTCACAGCTTCTGATCTCCACATGTCAGAAGGTCAATGAGATATCCGCCAAAATGGTGGAGTCGCAAGACATGAAGTCCATCATCACACACAAGGTCCATTACAAAATTATATTGTCTGTTTTAGACCAAAGTCACCAATCCCGAACACACAATTATGAGATATCCAAATATGAATGTTAGGCTAGCTTTACACTCGTAATTAAAAATTACGGATTACGTAATATTTTGACAGGTCACTCCCAGGAGCGTTTACATATGAATCTGACTTGTGGCAATTAATGATCACGGAAGTTTTTCGGAAGTTCGACCTGTGTAACTGCTCATGCGACCGTTTACATCTGTAAATGTATTTGCGGTAAGATGGCTTCCTTTCAACAACGACATGCTACTGTCAAATTTACGCGATTTTGTCAATAAAGACGAAAAGGACCAAATAAAGTGCTGAAATAGATTTTGGCTTTAATTAAACAATTCTCCACGCACTTTTGTGCCGTCAATGGCGAAAATTAATGGATTTCTTTCATTTTATTCGAATGACAGCTACCTGACAGCTGCCGACTGCAACCGACTTCGTATTCAAAAACGTAATTTAAAAAACAGAAACATTGAGATTAGAAAGGTTTGGACCGATAATTGAATAGAAGGATGCTCATTTTCAGAAAATTCAAATAAGTGGAAATAAATACTAGTTTTATAGGAAAAAAATCCAATAAAAACAAATGTCTTTTGGTTTTTGACATTTCGCAACAGCGCATTTTGGTACTATTTCTTACAAAAGGTCCCTCAGCTTATCAAATTGATTTTATAAGCTGTGAGAAGGCTGTAATTTCGCGCGGACACGATTAGACCTGTCAAAAAACTTCCGGGAGAAGAAGTTCTGTAACATGCTTTAAATTACGTTAAGTGACTTTTGGTGTCGTTTACATTGGTAATTTGGCCATAATTCACTTACACGAGCGAATTACGGGAAAAAAATTACGAATGTAAAGCCAGCCTATGAGATAAACTTTAATTATAATAATAAGTTGATTATTAAGTTACCGATAGATAAAACTTTAAAACGTTTTGTATAAACTTTAACCTGAACACCGTTTAACAGTTTAAGCAGTTCAGAAATCCACCCCGCGCAGCTTGATTTTGATATTTCTAATTTGTTTTTTTTTTCAAATTCTTGCATGAAGAATTATTATTAAGAAATAGCGAGTACCAGGCATGGTTGCAATGCGTTAAATTTTGTGTACATATTTCATAACACTGCTCACCATTATATAGAATCCTTCACAGGCGTGCGCACAACTTTTCAACACCAAATTTCATCACAATCGGATGAACAGTGTATGAAATAATTTCATAACTCCAGAGCTCACCATTATATATAGAAACCTTCGCGGGCGTGCGCACAACAAATCACCAAAGTTTCATCGCAATCGGATGAATGGTTTAGGAACACATAAGGGACAAACAAAGAAAAATTAATTTTTATGTATTAAGTTTATTTAGCGGTTGAAAGATTAAAAACATGCATATTGGCAAAATGCGGGTTTCTGAGGTTGATAACTTTTGCATGAACAATGAATGGACAATGTTTTTGGCACCATTAAAATAGTGTGTACAAAGTAATGAAAATTTTTGAATTGTAGCATCATTGACATGGTGTTAACCGGTTGAATGCCTCGGTACTTACGGATGAAACTCGAAAATTTCGCGATGTTTTGACTTTTGACGTAAATTTTGTGGGTTAATTTTATGCTTTGGTATATAATATTTACCGAAATACGTTCCTTGAACAACAAACTACGCTTACAAACAACTTTACTTGCGTTTATTAGACAAATTCCCTGAACAATAAACTATGCTTACAAACAACTTTACTTGCGTTTATTAGACAAATTGATAGGTTTATCGATCTTTTTATGACACGCGATGCTCAAAGTTTGACAGCTCGAATCGCGGCAGAAATGCCCATTTCCAAAGTCATAAAAATGTCCAGAGACAATTATTTGAGTGGCTAGGTGTGTTCCTTATATCTGTTACGTCAAGAACAAGAATGCCCCAAGCGATTCTGACCTTGTTCTTCATACATTTTCTTTATACATAAGGTTTAAAATCGCATATCAAAAAGTTTTTATTTTATTTTTTATTCGGCTATAGGGCGCGCATCGGAGCGCCAACGGCACGCGACCTGTTAACAAAGTAATTGTGTAGTGAACAATAATATATACGGGTATCGCCACCCCGGGAACCATTTATTGGATAACCAACACCTCTGCCATAGGTCACCCCAAGTGGTTCGCTGCTTTTGGTGACTTAGCAGGGGTGCCCGGGTTCATGAAGTGAGATTTGCCCACGACTTGGAGATAGATGTGTTTGCCCACCGTTTTCCGAGGGACGGATCGGGAGAGGCTGGTTGAGGGAGACCTTTTGACCTCTCCAGCCGGACTCTCTTGACCCATCGCCTTGCACCGCAGTGGGATGAATTCATGCATCCGTCATTCCTGGACACGTTGAACTTTTCCTCTTCTTCCTTTCCTTAAAAAGACCCTCCACACAGCATCCCATAAGATGACAGATCCTGGGGGAATTTTGTTTTCTACAGGATCTTCTGTATGGAGCTAATGTAATAAAAGTTAGAGCATAAAAAACATGGTACACTCCAGAGTTACCTTATTGATAAGTATTAATCCTACACAAATTTACACAAACACTCGACAAATGTTAATTTAATTACGTATTGAATTTTGCACCAAAAACCTTTTTTTTATTTCGTGTTTTTCTCATTTAAGTGACCGCAATATATCTTCTACAAGAAAGTGGTTTTTATGAAAATCTTATATAAAATGCTGATTTCCACAGCAAGTGGAAGGCATCTGGCGGCAGTCGGGGCTGCTGTGCCGGGCCCCCCTGCCCCTACCCCGCTTCCTGTTCCAGGCACTCCAGAGTACCGTGGTGCGACTGGCTGTCAGCCCGCAGCCCCGAGCCCCCCAGGATCACCACTCGGTGCCCCATGGACACCACCTCACCGTCAAGGTAAGCCTTTCTGCTGTATACTGTCGTTGAACACAGGTAATAAATAGTATGATCTACGCACTAGCAGATTGGTAGATACTCTCAGTGTCGCCCTGGTGAAAGATCACCTTTCAGAATCGAAATGTTGCTTGAAATGTCTTTAGCTATGTTTGGTGACCAGATCTGAATAGCCAAGTACCTTACAACCTTACTCTTCCCCATCTCCTTCCCCTCCCAACTACCTTCACGACTCACCTCAATTAAGGATTCCATTGTCCCACTTGCTCCGGACAGTCTGTCCTCTTGTGTGGTAATCATATAAAAAAAATGTATCGATTTGAAAGAAAACTAATGTCGCTAATTTAGATGAGACTCTTCGACTCCTAGGCCCCAATGAAACTGATTAACTCTTCTAGAAAGAATTTTAATATTTGAAAAAATTTGACCAATTTAAAAAATTTGACCAGAAAGATAAAATTGATCTTACTTCGGGCACAGACACACCCAAAACACATTTCTATGATTCACATCTTCACTGGTTTTTGTTATACACTGATATGTCACTGTTGATAAAACTTTGTGTCTTTTATTTGATTTTTGCGTATTCTCATGAAAGTAATGAAATTGAAGAATTATACAACATAATTTCTGCCCTTAGGAGTATAACTTTTCAAAATTAGAACTGCAGGATATTATTAATTTAGCCCTTAGCGGAATTGTGGCATGCCAGTGATAACACATACAAAATAATTATGTCTAACCTATTGTAACAGTGAGTTTTTTTTAAATAATGCCAAATATTTGCCATTGTCAAAAACATCATAAAAAATTTGCATAACATCATAATTACTAACATTTTTGTCATTCAGTTCAAAATTTTCACGTAAAATAAAAGTCACAAGTTCCGCTAAGGGTTAAAAAGAATATTTTCAAATCCTTCCAAGGGATTAAGTACATACTTACATACATTTTAGCTTAAAATTATTTTGGTTTTATTTTTGAAATGTTAGTACATATGGCTTACTTTAGAAAGCCATTTTTAAAAGTGAAGAGCCTGTGATTTTTCAGAGGTTATGTATAACCAGTGGCGGCTCGTAGTGCTAATATTGAAAAAAACAGCATTAAGGGGGGCGATACATACATACATGTAACCGCCTGAATTTAGAGGCTTATTTAAAAGGGAAGAAATAAACTAATTGTTTTTAAATTCAGAATGTTTATTTACTACATATTAAAAGACAAGAATCAGATTTTTTTTTTTTTCAAAATGGCCGCTGTAGTGACCAATCTCCTGAGACCCTCGTGGCGAAAGGCATCAGTTGGCAGGATTTTTAGCTTTTTTTACAGCTATTTGAAATCTAAAATTTTGACTTGAGTGTGTTTATAAAATATGTATCTTCTAGTTGAACCAACAAAAAAACAAAATAGTCAAAACATCGTAAAATGGCACGCCTCAGAATAAAGAAGTTTGATTTTTCGCCCTTTTTTTAAGGTTTTTGGGTCAAAAATGATGATTTTTGTAAAAAATTTTGGCATGTTTGAGGTTCAACTAGAAGCTAATACTATAAAGAAGACGTGTGCCAAATTTCATAAGAATCGGTTAGAACTTTTTGAGTTGAGTTGAGTTGAGTTTCTTGCCCGCCAATTTAAAAAAAGCAGTTTGGAGAGAAACACGTGTAAAGTTTTGACACACACTATGATTAAAACGACCTCCCAACTAGACAGCGATTCCAGAGTCATACAGAAGTCCTTCGGTGCGTTTGTAGTACTCTTTTTTCTTCTTAAGTTCTTCTTGACATGCTTTTTTGGTCATTCTTGGTCATCGATTTTGTCTTTGAGTTGAGGCGGAGCACTTAAATGAGTTTTTAATCGATAAATAATGCAAATTTCATTCTAATCATTCACAGGCATATTTTTGAGATGTTATTTTAACTATTTATGCAAAAAAAAAATCGATTTTTTTTTTTTACATGTACCGCCCCCCTTTTTTTTCTTTTTTTTTTAATGATCTCTTAATGATTTCTTAATGATCTTGCCGTGCCAAATTCACTGCACGGATTCCTTAAAAATCTTCGTACAAAAAACTGATTTTCGAAAAAAAATAAAAAAAAAATTTTGCCTACTACAACATCAATAAAGCCATTTTTTTAATGTAAGCTAGAGTGTTTACCCAATAGTCAGTCGCCGCCACTGGTTATAACTATGTATTGTATTACTAAACCATTTTTCTTTCTGAAAATATTTGTTCTCGCTACCAACAGGTGGAGGGAGTGATTCAGAGCGGCTCCAAGGCTGGACTATTCCGCTCCGCCTCTGCAGTTCAGCTCACCCTCACGGCGCATGTCCAGCGCTCTCCAGATGCCAAGGTAATGTGAACACTCAGCAAGAGCTGTTTTTGAGTTCTTATTGCATTAAAAAATTAATAATTTTCTTCTTTTGAGCACGGTTGTGCAGTAATACAAAATCTGAAGATATAAAATAAATACAACATTGTCAAGAAAGTCTACGAAAAAGCGAGGGAGCTGGAATTGTTTAAATGGCATCACCAAGATAACTTCAAAAAAATACTTTTGATCGATTCAACATCAAGCGGTGTTCAGAAATTGGTAGAACTCCCTAAAAGGAGATGATTCATTATCATGTTGTAATGAAATTTAATATGTATTCAAACTTGTTTTTTTTACATTAACTCCACACAGGAGGCCCTGAAGAAAATAATTTCCCTCGGGATGTATGTCATATTTGGGGGTGCTGTGTGGAGGGTCATTATAATTAAAGAAAGTTCTGGGAAGGAAAAAGGTACGAGGGTTAAGTAGGAATCTGAGGGTCCAAGAGCGATGAAGTTATTGCAGTGGGAGGGATGAATTCATATCCCTATCATTACATAAAATTAAGTTATTTGGAGGAATTTCGCAATTTTAGGGAAAAAAATTATAATTAAACCATTTTTAAAAAGGGTTTTTCAGTTTTTTTGTAAATTTCAAACTGTCATTTTCAGAGTCGAGTACCTCTCATGTGAATTTACTAAAAAAAATTTCCATAGTCGGTGTTGCCACAGTAATTTAAAAAATTTGTTCATTTTTATTAAATTTCTAGACTTTCTTGGCTGACTGTAGGTACCTACCTTATATTATATACTTGATATGACTTTATGCATGCGTTGATATTCCCTCACTCAAAGAAGGAGAAGCAATTTCAAAGCTAAATACTAAACTATATCATTAAATGTTCCCAGGGAGAGCCGCCTGCACCGTTCCTCACCCTGACGGAGCGCGTGAAGCCCGCCCATGACTTCTTCTCATGCAAGCTGCTGGTGGGGCTGGCGGGGGCCTGCTCGGGACCCGGAGGCGCCGTGGGGCCCACCTCGGTGCTGCTGGCCATCGAGGCGGCCCTATTGGACCAGCAGGGGGCGCTATGGAAGACCGGTCCACGTCATACTCTCAATATTAAGGTTCGAAAGCTTATTAAACTAACTACAATAAAAATCTCATAAGTTTTTTCAACAAACTGGGAATAAAACATTTTCCGTTAGTATAGAAAATAGAAACCAGGGAGTTGGGCCATGAATATTTATTAGGCTGCCTTTTAACTCCATAAGTAAAATTTACAACTTCTGTAAGATTCTGATAAGTTACTCCACAGGAGCATTTACATGTTTTTTTTTTAATTTTTCTTTATTCATTGCATTGTTAATTCCATATTTATGAGGATATTTCGACCACCATGCTAACTTATGATACCATGCACATGCCAGCTTGTGATTACCGATTAAGATTTAAATGCATTCATATGAAAAGGATGTCGATCAATTTTAGAACGCATCCATGGGTTGCTTAATTTTTTGTCGCGGTAATTTGGTGGAGGCGAGCGGGCGAGCTAGTGACGCTCGGGGTATTCCCACATTTTGTTAAGCAAGAAATTACTTTTTTCGTGGCACTGGCGGATTAGCGACGCATGGTGTTAGGGGAATCCTGGATTTCTATTTTTTAAGTACGGAGGGCTCTATTACGCATTCTTCGTTTGATTGTTATGACATTTGGTCATTTGTATCTTTGAATTTTTGTAGTTTTTTGTTTTATCAAACCTGCAATTAGAGGCAAAGTAAAGTTAATTATGAAAGTTAGATATGAACTTTTGAAAATAAAATTTATTAGTTATTTAACAAAAATGCACCTAATATTAGTAATACTCTGTTGGGTAACTTCTTAAGTAATTTATTAAAATTCATTTACTGACAATTTTTACTGGCGGGGCCCCATCCAATGATTTTGCCACGGGCCTCAGATGGTATAGTTACGCCACTAGCAATCAAGATTCAAACTGGGGATTGCTCTAACTACAGAGCTATTGTGTCAACTTTCATAGATGTCATGTTTCTTCAAAACATGTGAGTTGGTAGATAAACCATCATCGTCAGATATTTGTCAGTTGAAATACTAATGAATGTTTTATTTATATACAGGTCTTGGAAGATCCTACTGCTAAGAACGCCCAATCCCAGGCTGCAAGAAGATTTTAAGGTATAAAATACTGTAACTATAGATTGCTTGATATTTCTTTAGCGGCTTCAAGTGTTCATTTTTCTACAGACTGCACTCTTCTAAACTTATCAAAATGGATTATTGATAAAGGCAGAAATCTTATCAACTGTTTAATTGTTTTATCTGCTTTAATACACATAATCCACTTGATATGATTTCATATGAAGCACGTCTTATCAGTTTACTTCAGTGAGGAAAGTTTACAAGGTAGTTTGTTTACTGATAGATATGAATTGGACTTAATTATATTAAATGAAGCGAATACTGAGGACTGTTTGAGTATCTTATCTAATAAGTAAATAATTATATTATTACTGATAGCACCTGAATCATCGCTTTTTTATTTCTGTATGTGTACATATTTAGTTGACAAAACTTAAGTCTAAGTCATGCTCTTTTCAAAATGATTCTGAATATAATTCGCTAAAATGTGGCTGGAAAAGTTATTTGTTTACGCCGTGTGTGTTTTGTGTGTGGGGCATGTTTACGGACAAGATGTTGCCGTTAAAGTAGATCTTTGTGATAAGGACGCCTTATACGCTTGTCGCTGCGATGAAGAAGCTAAATTGGGAACTGACAGTTTTGTTATAGACGTCGAGTGTTCCTTCAGAAACTTGACAGAGTTAACCGATGACATGCTCCTACCTCAGTTCACGGACAGTCTCGACTTGTCCATGAATCAACTTATAGAGATCACGCACAAGGAAATTCTAATCAGCTCCACAATGACAGTTTTATTGCTCGGCCGAAATAAGATACGAAAAATCGCACGGGGTTCTTTTGTGGACCTCCCAAACTTGCTAGAATTAGATTTGAGCGAGAACGAAATGACCTCCATTGAAGCAGAAGTTTTTCACGGAATATATAAATTGAGATATCTTCACATGTCAACCAACAAATTACAAACTCTTGCGGAACACGCTTTTCAGAATTTACCCAAATTATATATGCTCGGTTTGGATCACAACAATTTGGGAGAATTCCTGGAGAAACAAGACGACATGTTTTCCACTGGAGGACTTGCTATCAACCCTAGCATCGCACACTTGCATTTGGGTTATACTAACCTTTCAAACATACCTCTCAAGCATTTCCGGTCCGCTTACAACTTGCGGATGCTCAATTTGGCCGGAAATCAAATTACGGCACTCCCACAAATCCCCTTCACCCTCGAAGCGTTAGATATTTCCGATACGTCTATATCATCACTCAGTCCAAAAGACTTTGCCGATCTTCCGGCACTGAAAGAGCTGTTCCTTAATGACCTGCAAAACTTGACAGAAATAGCAAATCACACTTTCCACCCATTGAAGAGCTTGATCAAGATTGAGTTGCAGAATTGTAAGAACTTGAGACTCTTCAGTCCATATGCGTTTGGGGTCAATGCTGCAGATTTAGACAACGAAGAATATGAGTTCCCCGTGCTGGATATAAACCTGATGGGTTCCGGTCTCCGGACTCTGGATGAACGATTGCTTCCGCTGTTTTCTCGCCTCACCAGTTTGGATATTCGATCCAACCCTTGGAACTGTGACTGCAAACTAAAGTGGCTCTTGCAGCTCCAAGTGAAAGAAAGCGATAAGGAATACATCAGGTTAATGAAATTTGTAAACTTTATCATTGGCTTTAGTGAAACTTGATAATCTAAAGATGGTATGATTTGTAATTTGTTTGAATGAATTTTTAGCATTTTGAAATGTTGATACAGTATTTTGATAATTATTAATTAATTGAAAAGGCCTGCTTTTAAATAGATAGCTTGATTGTGCAAACTGCTAATAGCATAGAGAGATTCGTGTCATAAAAACATCAAACTTAAATGAAGATTATGTGAATCAGCACTCAAAACTGGTGCTAAACTCCATTTTGTAAATTTCTAATACAAGCAATACATACTACAAATTAATGATTTAACTATAAATTCTATATGGGTGGATAGTTTGGGAAAATGTCTAAGATTTCGAATAAATGAAATTCAAAGAGTCTTATAAATTCTACAAAGTACATATTATTTACCTAATAAGTCTGTAATAGGTGCAGTTTGAAAACAGGTCAAGATATTTTCTAAAATTTTACCTAAAATTCGAGTATGACAGTAATGCTTAAAAGCTAATCACAATTTGATCAAAAGCTGAAACGGGCCATTTAACGGGAATCGTTCAAATTGCATATAAATGTCTGTAATAGGTGTAGATTGAAAACCAACAAAAAAAGTTTTGAAAATTTTAGGTCACACTTTGAGCAAAAGTGTGACCTAAAATTGTCACTTTCATATACCTATTTCATATACCTGTATTGTTGTCACTTTCATATACCTACAATAAGATCAAGGTTCCCTAGTTTGTTTTATTGTGACAACTATATGTCGGTATCAGGCTCCAATTCAGTTGTAAATAGATTACACACCATTGGAAATTTTTATGCCAATGTGGCTGATATTTTTAATATTTCCATACTGAAATATAAGGTTGTACTGATCGAACATTTCAGCCAATTATACGTTAATGAGGTCACTACATAATGATTTTTTGATATTATTGTTTACTTTTAATGCCTGTATAATGTACTATGACTGTAATTAAACATACACAAGCTTGTAAATGGCACTTTGTGCCGTAAATTTTAAATAAATAAATAAATGCTGTAACAGCCCGAGAATCGACATATTTATAGGGAACTTTCAAGTCAAAAGAATTCAAATAAATATCTGTAATAGGTTGAGTTTTAAAACTAGTCAAGGTATTTTTTTACATTTTACCTAAAAATCAAGTATGTATTGTTTATAATTCCAGCTGCAACCGTCCTCCCGATCTCCAGGGTCGCCAACTCTGGTCCCTGCCCGCATCCGCCATGGACTGCAAGACCTGGAGCATCACCATCAGCGGCGTGACCCGCGTGGCCCTGGTCCTCCTCTGCATAGTGCTGGCAGCCCTTGCGCTGTGGCTCGTCATGCTGTGGCCGCCGCAGAACCAGACCCTGCCCCCCCGGACCGTGGGGCCCGACTCGCCCTATTCCAGGATCACCATACAGCCCAATCGGCCTGATGATTTATAAAAAATAATATTTTGTAAGTTACATCCATAGATAGAATAGAAACAAGAGAGATGGTGTCTTAGGAAATTACGACATCTTAAGTGCTTAAGATTATCCAATAATGTCGATTCCTGATAGTATTTATTACTTATTACGATCAAAGGTGTGTGAATAATTTGCTTTATTAAGTGAAACGACTCACCGGATATTAACAGTAATAGCGTAATTATATTATGTACATTATTAACGGAATTTTAGGTGTACACTGATTATAATACAAAATAGAGGAAGAAAGCCAGAACCTAGGTCTACCGATCAACAAGGCCAAAATAAAACTAATGGTGAGCGACAGGGCAAACACCTTTGTAAGAACAAATGAGGAGCTCAATATCAAAGTGGGACATACGCCACTTTTTCTAAAATGCATATTTTGATTGATTATGGTGGTATGTCTGATTCTCTTTCTGAATAACTGAGAAAATCTATCGAAAACGGACAATTAATACAAGAAATTGCATGTTAAAGTTTGTACTTTGTTTCAAAAATGGACACTTGCAACAAACTCGGACATACAATACAAAAGCATCACCCATAAAGTGCCGTGGCAGATGTTATTTTGACAGTCAGGCACTCAGGCACCAACCGCCGAATTCGATAGTGGGTTGACAGTTTTAGGATGAAATTTAAGGTTTAACGAAGTTTTCCAGCATAATATTGATCTAAATACTATAAAATGGAGATTACTAATGCTCGCAAGCGCGTAACAAACTCCGAAAATTGGAAACGAGCAAAAGAAAAGATGTTAAAAGTAAATCACTTCTCTTGTCTTAGTATCAAAAGCGGACATAAGCATTTTTAAATTTAAAAATAAAATAGTTAGAGTATTAAATTATAGAATGTTATGTATGGCTTGTGATTCTTTACGCGTAAGGATTATGCGGGTAGAAAAAAATATCAGATATTTCATACCGGCATATTCGAAACAAAAAACTCACTTTACTGAAAAATAATCCAAATGGCTTATGTCCTACTTTGATACTGAGCTCCTCAAATACTGCTCACATGGACTTAGAAATGGTGAACAACATTATATACCTAGGCTTGTCTATAAGTGACGAAAGAGATTGTGAAACAGAAGTGAAACGAAGAATTTGTTCGACAAAAGACACCTTGAGTAAAATAGAAAAAATGGCGTGATAGAGGCACAACGTAGACCACAAATGTAAGACTCATCTGGGCATTGATTTTCCCTGATTCTGTAGGGTGGAAACATGGACACTTAAAGCCAGAGAAAGAAAGCGGATCAACGCCTCCTGAGGTAAATGGTTTTCCTCAGGACCTATGTCATCTGGGTATGCTATGTGGAGGGTCATTAACACATCGTCTTTTTTACTACTTACACACCAAATTCAACAAGCTTCCATGCCATATCTCCCTCTGTTTCTATTATTATCTATGGTGGCAGTTACCACTGAAAGAAGTGTTTTGTAGGCATGACCGTGCACCCTAAGTAGGGTCAATTTTATCTTATTTCGGGTGAAATTGATCAGACATTTTACCAGCGCATAAAGGCATGTATAAATGGATTGAAAGAAATCTCTTTTGTAAATAAACGATTATTTAGTATTATTTTTTGTTGAAATAAGTGCTCTTACTAAGGTTAAACGTTTTTTAAGGCAATATTGTATTGTCCCAGCTCTGGACCTATTGTCCTAGTGTGAAAAAAAGTTTAGACAGTTTGTAGAACAGGACAATGAACCAAGACATTGTCTTTAGCCTCAAATACATTAAGCTAGTTTACAAGCTACTAGCCGGTAAGTTTAAAAGCGGGTGAATCGGCGAGTGAGATTGTCATGATGTCACACAAAACTGTCTACTCGCTCAGTAGCTGCTAAAATAACGACTCTAACTCGCCATGCAACTCTGTCGACATTTTGTAGAAAACTTGAATTCGCAGCACTAACCAGTAGAGAGAATAACGGCTGCCGCCCGAATTAATTCTGACAGATGAAATCAACTGTTGGTGGGCCGCCGTCTTCTAGCGAGTAGCGAGTAAAGTTGACCACCTTTCAACTTTTTTCGTAGACTGTCCACAATCTGCCACAGGCACCCGATATTGTTAATTGATCGATGAAAAACATGGAGCAACAATAAGAAGACGATAGTTTTGTTCCATGCGTGAATTACGATAATTTGACACTACCACGATGTGCTATGTGTCACGATAGATTCGCTCTTCAAAATTGACTGACGGTTATTGTCCGCGTTTGCCCGTGTGGGTACTCAGACTGTCTGTGTGAAATTCTGTACCGTAGAATTAATACCGCACGCTCCCACGGCGTCACGAAACAGTTGTATTATCCCATAGTCCTGTCCTGCGCGGTTGAAGCTGTTCACGGAGCTGGGAAAGAACAATATTATTCCGTCTTCTGTATTGTCCTCGTGTGGAACTCTGCAATTAGTAAATGAGATTCCCTTGTTGGCTTGCTGTCAGTTACTAAAATCAAATCTACTCAATTGATTTTCAATTTTTAACTTATTACTCTTATTATAGCCAAACTTAGATTGAACAAAGCACAACATTTTGTAAGAAAATTCTCTAAAACACGAGGGCAGCAGCACGCTTGCATAAATGAGTTTTATTTACGTACCACAGTAAATAATGTTGAAAAAACTATTTTTTTTAGTTTTTATAATAAAATTTGTATGATATTGTGATAGTTGTACAAATAAATAATGTTATGAATTATTTTTTACATTTAAAATAAATAAATTTTTGTAACCCTAGCAATGGAATTCATTCCAATGTATTATTTCTCTCCTGTTTGTTTTGTTTAACCACTCGAACCCGTAAGCTTGTTTTCAAGCTACCTACAACATTACCAGACATGTAAAGACGCATGAGACACACCTGACTTATTAAATAAAATAAATATGTGACGCAAAAGTGAATGGTAAAAGAAAGCGGGGATGCCCAAAAAAGACCTGACACAATCAAGTGAACCAAATACTTGATTAATCAAAAACTAGGGTCTTATCAAGAGTCAGAATAATAGAAGACGATGTAAAGGTGTGACTCCTGCGGCTGTGAACTTGAGAACATATGCTTTAACTTTCGCTTGAACATCACTATAAACATTTTTTTTTTCCGTCTCCTTCGTTTGAAACGTGGTTGATAGATTGGGGCGAAGTGGGTGTAGTCACACACAATTTGGCTAGTGGTCTGTGGTAAGGATGTATCCATGCGTACGCACTGAACACTTGAAGTTTACGTAAATGTTAAAATGCGTTAACAATTTATAACTTAGAATTAATATCTATCTAAGTAGTTCTACAAATGTAACGATAACAATAAATAAGTATCAATCTGTATAACGAAAGATTAAGAGAGTTCCGTACTAAGGAAATATAGGACTTAGTACAATATTTCCTACTACTTGTACGGTTTCCTAGGACGTCTAAAAATAAATGAATTGCGCCGCAGATTATATTTTGTGCTGATTGTAGCGTTTCGCTTGACAGGTCATGAGCGACTGAAGCCAAAATAGGCCGACCGTGCCTTTCTATCGCTTGTTCCGGCCTCTCGCTCGCACGCTAGGCTCAGGCGGAACGTGACAATGAGTCATGCTTTTTCAAACATGCACCTGGTGTCATCAATTTATAAGACGTTATCACATCAAAAAAACATCAATCATCTTCATGTAAATTCATGCAATGCTGTCCTTACATTCCCGCCATACGCCCAATATGCATGCACAGCAGCCATGATTGCACTGGATACGGTTTAACAATGTTCGGATTTGTATGAATGTAATAGAAGCAAGGAGTGCGTAACAAGAGAGATGTGTGGCAATCTATCCTCTCTGCCTACCCCCGCTAAAATGGCGTCATGGTTAGTTGTTTAGTTTTCAATTACCTGCTTTTTTTTACATGTGAGAAATCTAATAATAATAATAATATTTGGATGATTTGTATAGCACCGTTTTTGTGAAAAATCACCGCAAGGGCGCTGTCTACCTGCTTATAATCACATTTACATTGAATCTTAGTATATAAAAATTAATGTTTCTTTGCTTGCACCTTACGCAATCCTAAACCATTCTTTCGATTGCGATGAAACTTTGGGAATTTGACGTGCGCATGCCCGCGATGGTTTCTATAATAGTGAACTTCATAAGCGTTATAAAACTTGCATGAAATAATTGCAATAGGTGGTGTGCAGATTATTTGAAAAGTTTGTGTATTTCATATAGTTTAGCGGCAGGGACGGAAAGAGGGAGTGGGTTCACGGGACAGGGAAAGTGTGGGAGGGGGGAAGACGGATAAGATGAAGGGGGAACACAGGTGGGCTAATGGACGCGGAAGGTGAGGAGGAAGGGGGACGAATGGGAAAGACATGCAGGGAGAAAGCATTTCTTTATTTAAAGAGAATTGCAACACATGTCAGGAACTCGCTGGTATTAAATAAAAACATTTTTCATTAATTCTGTATGTTTTATTTGTAAATACGCAATATAAAAAGCTACGTAATATTAACTTTACACATTCATTATTAGAATATTAACTTTGGAATACGTTTTTTTTATTATTATGTATAATATTATACCAACTATGTGTGCATGTAATAAAAACCTTATTAATAGGTCAAATGATTCAGGCAATCATTTATTCATTCAAAGATGAACACATATAAATAATTGTTCTTCAGTACACAGTTTTACGGATAAATTTATTAGTTACGGTTGGTTTTATTCTAATTCAGATGGTTTATTTAAAAATTAAAATAAAAGATAATTTCACTGGCAACAAAATATAAGAATTCTAATCCTAAGAGGCATGTGTGACAAAAACCAAGTGGGGAATATAAAAGGGCAAGCACATAACCTGGCAACACAGATCAGTTAGTCAACAGTAATAAAATTATTGTAATATTGAGATATATTTTATGGCAACATTGGAGTTTGAATACGCGCATTGCAAGCACATTGGCAAACATATAAATGCAGATTATCAAAGTTTAATTACCAGAGGCACACTGATCTTCTGGGCAATTTTTTCGGTACTAGGGGCAATCAGGAATTCAATTACAAATATAATATACATTCTTCTAATGATAATGTATAACTTTTACTTGTTCCTTATATACCAAGTAGATGCACCTCGCATAGATAATAGAAAGAAGGTCAATGGGTAATTGGACAATATTAATACCCTAGCGACTTACAATCTACGGTTGAAATTAAAGAATCCGACTTAGAGTACAATTCTGACGCCGTGCCATGAAACCTTCTGTGAATGTGAAGTTTGTGACTTAATATCGCAATAGAACCGAATTAAAGCAAGTGGCTAATAATACCAGAAGATAGCGCCACTCACGTTAACAGCTAGCGTGAGGAATGTCGGCTGGCAGGCGTAAGTACTCTTGGATTTGTATTTTCATTCATCTCTCCAGTGTGGATACGGATGATAGTTTGTGACTAAGTTCCTGTTGTGTAGCCCACAGGGCCTAACAGCAAAAATATATCCCTTTGTTTTTATTATCTATGCGATGCACTGTAAAGTATATTATTCACTAGAAGTACAGGACCAACGTTTTACAAAATAATTGATGATAATAAAAAGGGATTGGAGTCCTATTTTTAAGCTTGCCCAGGAGTTTGAGAATTTATTGCAATGCCGCCGAGTAACGGAATATTTTTGACGTTTACGTAAAAACAATGAAGATTCACCAATGCTACACTTAGACAGGATTAAAAAAAAAAATCTCTAGGGATTTTTTGCATACATTTTCAGTGGTTTTCATTGGCTAGAAAACCACAGGATGATAGCCCTTTTTTACTACCTATCTTAATAGGGCATGAGATTTTTTTTTTACATTTGACATTTATGTAAAAATAATACATAAATGTTAGATACCATATTCTCCCATCAGTTAATTGTTTCGTAGTCGGTACTTAATGTAAGTAGAAAACTATGAAAACTGTCCACAAACATTAATAGTCTTATTGCTAACACATTCACGATGATATGCTTTAAACATACGTAAAAAAATCACACAATTTTATTATTATTATTATTTCTATACATAATATTAGAGGCAAAAAATCTGCACATTTTAAAACATGTATGTATAGTCTGTCAATTAAGAGTAGAAAATATTAAAAATGGAACTACAAAATTTGTAGGCTGGCAATACCAATTTAACTGTCAAATATTCTTTTAAAGCGCGATGACACTGAAAATATAGAACACTGTAAATCACATTTTTTTGTTAGAGAAAAATAATTAAAATCGAAGAAGCACTGTGTTAAGGTACCTACTTAATCACATAAACTTGATTAAATGGTGTTTTACAAAGTGATTTGCTTTCATTTCATTTAACATACATTTGAATTTAACAGTAGGTAGAAAGGAAGAATCACTAATGGTGAGTTTAGTTACATTACTTTTAGATCTGAATGAGTTAAAGATATTCAGAACTAAAATTAGAAACATGATTTAAAGTCCGGGCAACGCTAGGTATTTAAGATAGTACTAAATAAATGTGAACAATTTCTAAACAGTGCTTTATATTTTATTACAACATCGTTATTCTTCATTATGTTAACACAAAGTTGCAAAGGTAAAATATACCTATACGCAATTCTTATTTTGAGATCAGTGGGTATCAATTTTGGAATGAAAAAATTATTTTTTCACTTTTATGCCTTTTTAATTTTTAATAAAAATGTAGGTTACACAGCTTTACATTTTCACCATGAGTTATATTTTTAGTATTGCCATTTGAACAACAGTGGCGCCCTCCTATGTTTTCTACTCTTATTTGACAAACTGTAATTAATTACATTATACATTCCTACTTGTTGCAAAAGCATTATATCAAAATCGAATTAAATTAATGTGCGTTTGTCATAAAAAAATTACATAAAATTTATGTAATTTAAAAAAAAACTAATCAAACATCGCTGATATTTAACCGTTTGATTGCCGATCGTCGACTTTCGTCGATTCGTGTTTTAACGAAGATTGTCGATCGTCGATTTCCGTCGATTGCGTCAGTCGTGCTCTGATTCGCGCGTACGTCGGGTGTGGTGCTGCGGCGATGGTAAATATTATTCTAATATTATCTTAATAGTTGTAAGATCGTAGTAAACCGTTTAAATTTCAGATTCATTTATTATTTTTTTTAAAGAATTTATGGGGTTTTAAAAAAATATATAGTTTCATAAAAAATGATGTTTTTTTGGCATTTTACAAGAAACTGTATGCATTTTTTGGCACTCAAACGGTTAATATCAGTGATGAAAATTTGTCTTTTTTTTAACATTGCAAGAGTGGCACATTATTTTTGTTAGTTCAGAATTAGGTTATGTTAATATAAAATTTCTAAAAAGTGTTTAAAAAAACATATTTTAAAAAATGTGTCCCAAATATACAAAAAATATTTTTTAATTAACTATTTAGATACTCTCGAATTTGTACATTGGTTTACACATAAAAATAATATTTTATAAAAAAAATATATTTGTACATAAATTCACATATAATTCAATAAAAATGTATAAAAAAAATTAAGTACTTACGAAAAAATTAGAGTTATAAAACTATGTTTTGTAAAATTTTCGACTAAAAAATTATATAAAAAATGGATGGAATGAGTAGAAAATAAATAATTTTGTAAAAAGTATAAAAAAACATCACACATGTAAAATGTGTCGAAAATTATTGAGTATTACACATAGTCTTGTAGTTTCTGAGAAGTATAATATACAAAAATCTCACTCGTAATATTATTTAAAGTACGTTGTTATTAATTGTATAAATAAAACCTCAATTGTGCAAAGTTTCAGTGGCATATTGCATTAAAATTATGGTACCTTTCTGATTGGGGTAATTTAAGCCACATTATGCTCGCGAGTGATCTATTTATACATATTATTATTATTTATTTAAATAGCCACTATGTAAATTAGGAATATTTTACAAATTCTACCAGTCAGTCAAGTAGAAGATTTATATTTAATTCTATCTTTTTGATATGAGATTACAAACTCCTCCGTTTCCTTACATTTATAATACAAAGCTGAAATGCACAAATATTTCTGGCTCCACACGTTGTCAAAACGACGCCGCTAATCTTAAAGCTTCCGTGAACATTATTTTTCCTAAGTACGTAGAGATAATACATATATAGAAACTGTTTGTCTAAAATTAATTCAGCCCACTCACAATACAAGTAGTTGACTGCAGTACGCATAAAATATTGCCGTATCGTAATTGCGATTATGTATTATCATTAATCTCTAATACAATTGTTATAAAAATACAATGAATCGATAAAATAGAGGCTGCGTAAACAAATGTCGCAAATCCACATTAATGAGTGTCCTCATTAACATGTGGGCCTACAGTCAGACGAGTCTGTGAGGAGGGGCGGGGGGCGAGGGTCAGACAGAGGTCTCCGAGTTTAACCGCAAAACAAACCTTTCCGTCGCCGGATCGGGTATCTCTTCGGATATTGTGAGCGGCGGTAATAACCTAACACTGCACAAGAGGCAAACATCTCCCTGACGCAGTTGGAAGATGTGTCCGTCGCGGAGGGGTGAGGTCGGAGGAGCCGACGTTTCCAAGGCCCAGGATTGCGGCCCCCGGTTGTGCGGTAGCGCAACAGTGCTCCCGAGGAAAGGTTCTAGGAATGCACGCGGGGAAAGATCCCGAGCGAGACAGCAAGCCAGATGTCCGAGAATGGAGTCGACGGAATGTCTGGGCTGTTGGCGCGTGACCCTCAGGTATTTCTGGAGGGCTCTGGCCAGAGAGGGGAAAACGGCCTGGGCGGCCTCGTGAGCCTCCATGGGCCGGGCGCCCCCGTTACCGTTACCGCAGTTTCTCACCCGCTTGACGTGAGCGAAGGCCTCCTCGGCTGCGGACAATAAGCGTGCCCTCCGCTTGCGCACTCTCCTCTCGTACTCATGCTCCTCATAGAAACGCTCGTTGTGGGCTGAATCACGGCGACGCGCTGACGCTGTTAGCACAGCCCTGAAAATAGACATTTTGTAAATTAAAAAATGTTTCTCATTTGTTATTATTTTTAGATTTCACTCTTTATAAAAGAAATAGAGTTCACAATCTTAATCGTCAAATGAAGTCATGCCTTAGGTACGATTGGGTGAGTTTTGTAACAATGCTCAGTTATCAAGTATTCAACGGGTAGTCAACATTAACCTGAAATACACAGTAGATTAGCAAAATTGAATTGCAAACCATCATAATGCTAAGCAATAAAAGAAAAAACTGCCGAACCGTAGCAGCAGAGATGACAACCATCCACAGAAAATGTTCTCCTTTGTAAACTACGTACATTAATTTACATGTGACAAGGACCTTTTAAAACAAACAACGGTACGTATTTAGAAGACAATCAGCTTAATTATAGAGCAGAAATAAGTTAGTAGCTGTAAAATTCATAGAATAAGGAATACAACACTAGAAAGGGAACAATTGTGCCACTGACTTTGGCTGTACCTTTTGGTTCTAGACCATTTAGCATGTGGTCTGTCACTCTTACACTTGCCGGAAATTGAATATCATCATCCCATTTGAATTTCGTAATCATTGTAAAATACAGTTTTGTATTGAAATATAGGCCGAAATTAGGCCTATAATTGGATCACGAAACACGCCCACAAGGCACTTCATGAGTTCTTTGTTCTATGGTAAAAATTAACAATAACTTTTTCTGCCTTTCTGATTTCCAGATACCCGTTCCATTGCGAGCTATGTAACTTGAAATATCAGTATAACTGTCAAAACTGTAACCAGATAAAACAGAACAGTGGCAAAACAGAATATGTTATAGTAGGTTAGATTTGTTGTTTGTTATTTTTCTCCACCTTTCTTCAATGTTCTATTTTGACATGAAACTATTCAAAACACGGGCGTCTGCTTGTCTGAAATGTCAACTAGCAACGTATCATACCTAGACTGGCTGGACTGCACTGACGTGCCGTTAGCCCCGTCCACGTCGTAGAATTTGAAGCTGGACTGCGCGGCTTTGCGCTGCGACTTGGACAGCGGGATCTTCTCCAAGTACGGGTTGTAAACGGGGAACTCAGCATAGTAGCGCGTCAGCAGTGCTGCGGCCGCACTCTGCACGCTCAGGCGGCCCAACGTGAAGGATCGGCTAGCTCCGTCAGGGGACCTGGGGATGAATTTTTTTTTTTACTCTTTTCTCTGAGAAGGGATCATTTTCCAACAAATACATTTCAATATTGGCTCAAGGTTGCCATGTATAACCTTTTTAAGACAACGCGATTAAAGAATTTGCAATAATTTGATTTATAAATCTCATTTTAATTGAATATACATAGTGTCACTTAAAAAATATTCAAAGACGTATTGCATAGTGTATAGATGACGCTCGTCTTTTAGGCACGCAATCAGTTAACATTTCGTTACCTAAACAATTACAATAACGTAATTGCGTCATGTATAGATGACGCTCGTCTTTTAGGCACGCTATCGGTTGGCATGTATACATGACGCTCGTCTCAAATAGGTTAAACTCCAACATCCTTCCCATCCTCAGAGCGAGTGTTCCAAGTACTAAAAAATTGGTGCCCTCTGGTGTACCGGTCACACCGGGAAAGGAATGTACATTCATATCGTAACGTATCAATTCTCTAAGGCATAATTTTCTTCTTAAAATATAAATTGACTACAATATGTAGAGAACTTCACAAGAACCCCAACAGTCTGGAGACTGATACATCCCTTCGGATGTAAAGAGTCGGACTCTCTCAACCGACTTCTTGCGATGCCCGTAGCACCCCTGTTAAGACACCAACAGTAGCTATCTATTTGGGGTGACCTAAAACAGAGTTGTTGGTTATTCAAAATAAACAGAATTGTTTTTTTTATTTTTTCAAAATTCGCAAATTCACTTTGTGGCATCATTATTTAATTTAATGAAAACAAAAATTAAATTAAACAGAATTGATTTACTTATCATTTATCATGTATTTGGATAAAAGAAAATCTTACCTGATAATTTTGACAGTGTATGCCTGCTGCAGAGGGCGCACCTCCCCCACCAGTGCTGCGGCCACCAGCACACACAGCAGCGTGTCTGCCAGTGCTCCCGCAGCCGCCACGTGCTGCCGGTACTCCCCCCCAAACTCCTCCCCCTCCGCTGCCGCCAGGTAGAACAGCCAGTGCGTGAAGCAACACAGCGCCAGTAACAGGAGCAATGCCACACGAGCCAGTGGAGCACGGGGCAACCTGGCTGATGGGGCTCGGAAGATTAACGCCCAACCTCCAGCACCCAATGCTGCTAGTCGACACGCCAATCCGGCCAATGCCCCGCGACATTCCGCCCCACACGCCGCTAACACTGTCCGTTCTTGCAAGGTTAAGATTGATATATCCGACGATCCTAACACGCCTAGCTTGGGAAGCAACACCATCGCGATTGGACTTATAAATGCTATTAAGCATAACACCAGCGTTATCGCCGTTGCCAGATGACGCCGACAGAGATATGTGATTCCTTCGCCTTCATCCGGTGGCCACATGCTGACATCTTCCATGGATTGGGAGTTATCCGATGTGTTGCCAGTGATAGCGGTCGTGTTTTCTCCCCAGTTTTCGTCCTGCGGGAGGATCTGCACCTCGATAACCTCCTGGCCATCGCGCCCGCTTTCCGGATTTATGTTTACACTGGTTTGAAACGGCGCCATTGAATCGTCAAATTCCTTGTTACGGGATTTGCTACTTCTGAAATTTCATATTATTTAATTGTAAAATTCAGCAATAGAACAATAAAATCAAATAAAATCCAGATCCAATAATGATTATTATTATGTACAATTTTAACAAATTTATTTTTTGGTCTTCAAATTGTATCTTGAAAAATAAAATTTCCATTTTATTTGCATCAAAACATCATAAAATATCATGCCCGAAGAAGAAAAAGATAAAGTCAATAACCATAACAAATTTAGAAGCGTTCGTATGTTTACAGTACTTTTGATTACACCTGAATCTGACGGCCGTAAAGGTTAATGACATCGAGAGCCATGTTGCACATAAATAATATGAATGATAATGTTTTCAGGATTAAAGTGAAGTAATTTTATTGTAACCTGCTACTCCTGTGGGAATGCTGCCTGTCTCTGTGTCCACGGGATCGTCTGGAGCGAGCGCTGAGCTCCGACCTCACGGACTCAGTTTCCATGATCTAACTCGCTTGGCCTAGGAATCGGATCCATTAGGCCGTTTTATCGATCTCCCGACTCTTCCTAAAATCACTAAAACACACATTCGATCATTAACGTCTATTATCATCATACATAATCCATAAATAGAGAAACTAATCTAAATTTCTACTATCTAAAAAAATAATACCGGTTTGACACATACCTGAAATTGATCAGTCAATCCACATTTTTGCACAATTCGTGGTGTTTAGTCGCTAGGCCGAAATGATGAAATAATGTATTATCACGCGGGAAACTTACATTGGCTTTCATAAATAAATGTTCACGGAAAAAGTCGATATACGCGTCCTCCCAAACAATTTACAAAACTAATTGCTCACAGGGATGGGATGAAACACAACGCATTCCGCATTTACCGTTTTGTTACTAACTTCATATGAAAATAAAACTATTTAGTTGGTAGCTTTGCAACAATCCGACAATAGACAATTGTGATGTTCAAAGAGATTAAAGAATTAAGAATTCAGGGTAAGTACTTAATTATTATCTTCATCGACAGTCAACTAAAGAAATTTAATATGGTTGGTAGGTAACAACTTGGTTAATAATAACAACTACGTTGTCAAGTAATTTTATGAATCAAGTCAAATGGTAATTGAGTATGTGGTTAAAATTTTAATTGTCTGTTCTAAAAATTCCCTGAATACTTTACAAATTTCTTTCACATAAAAGATGGGAAGCAATTGTATTGAACGAGATGTGTCCCAAAAGAGGTACTTTGAATGTTCAAGTACAAAGCTATGGCAAATAATTATTAAAAATTTAACTAGATGACATTAGTCAAATAACTTACTCAAAAAATTATTTTCACAGGTTCATGACAAAAAACATTGCCGCTAGAGTCACCCAAGGTTTGGAAGCTTTTGAAGATACTCTACGACTGAGGAGGAGAAAGTATTTATCTTGTTTTGAGCAGCGATAATAATTTAAAAATAAGTGGAAGCGTCGCGACCTTTTCACAAATTATATTTTATTATTTTAGATTAAAACTAATGATAGACGAGGAAGATAATGTATTATTCAGAGAGTTGAAGATGCATGAGAAGCTAAAAATCGATCTCATTATTCAAATGCAAAGAGATAAGGTGGAAGCAATGGAAGAGCAAAAAGCCAAGGAAAAGGAAGATCTGATGGCTAGAAGACAGCTGCAGATTGACATGTGAGTGTTTTATGTTGATTTAATGCTGTTAAAAGCGTAAGTACCCACAATGGTGTTTGTACATTTTCATAACAAATATGCTCGACTGTTTCATGGCAGGGAGTAAGACCTACAGCCGTCACTACTGATTTTTTTTTTCTTAGGGCCAAGTGTAAGGATATACAACCGTTGTTGAGAAGACGTAGAGAGTTGGAAACGCAACAAGTTCAACAACAGCAAATGAAAGAAATGGAAGAAAAGCGCAACCATGAGAGGGAAATTAATAATATGTGGTTCTATATTATGAAGAATGACTCAGAAGCCAAGGTGAGACTGAAAGATATGAGAAATTATTAAAAGCTGTTTTTTAGTAGTTGCAGGTACATGCTATGAAGTTACAATCTTTTTATATTTGAAATTCTCTCTGTGTTGGGGTTGAAACATAATTTTTTTTTAATATATGTATTCATAAACACCAGGTTTTTCTTGAATACCTATGTAGGTACTTTTATTTGCATTTTCTCCAGATGTGAAGAAAATATCAATCCAGTATATTAACTGAATTTGAATATATCCAGTATATTAAGTGAATTTGAATGCTTCTTCGGAGCCTTTATTTTACTCCTTCCCCTTCCCCTTCTCATTTGTCTTCTGTCTCCATACCGTGTCCTCTGTCGCATTACCCAACATTGGGGGTAGCGTGTACCACAAATCCACTCTTTTTTGTATAACGGGGGATTGTAGAACCCTGTTTAACTTTGCTCTTGAATACCTACTACAAAAACATCTGTTCAGCAAGAAAATAAATACCTATTGCAGATAGAAAAGGCAGAAAGGGAGCAATCTGAAAGACATAAAAGTGAAATGGAACGAAAAAAGTGTTTGGATGCCCAGGTGCAGATAGCTAAAGAGGCTCAACGAAGGAAGGAATTAGCGGCCAAGCAAGAAATGGATACTTTTATGGTGGGTGTTGCAAAAAAAGCAGAAAAAATCATTGCCAAAGGTAGGCACTTATTAATAATTTGTTAAGTCAGTGTAATAAATTATTTAATTCTGTCCTGTATTTTTTTATTTTTTAATATTCTACACACAACAGAAACAGAAAGACCAGAAATGCTTTTGGAGCTTACAGCAAATACCATAGAATAGTTATAATATGTACTTCCAACTTTTTACATTTCCCATACATTCTGATGGCAGTATACTACACTTGCGCAGGAGTGGCAGGAGTTCTTTCATACTTTAAAGGATTTTATGTGAAATATTCCTTATTTAAATAAATATTAGTTAACCTATTTTTTGTTAGTACTGAACAAAAATATTAATGCAGCTAAAAGTTTGTATAAACTGTTATAAGCCTACCACCACCGCCAAGTACTATATAAATTCAATTTTATGCCGAGATTGCCTTGAAGGAAAGCAACAATTATTAATATTCTGGGGTATTTGCTTCTACTGTATAAGATCCCCACATATAAACTTTGCATTTGGTGTTGCCGCTAGTGCAAATTTTGCCCGTACAAAAAATGTATTGTTAAAAAATTGTTTGTTTGTGATTTCCCCATTTGGTCCCTGAAAAGAAAAGTAAGTCAAAAGTAGCTGTACTTGGGTTTTTATGAATTTAAATTTCTAATATTTTTTTTATAAACAGAGTCGCAGAAAATCAATGATGCCAAAATCATGCTGAATGAAAGTTTAAAACTCCAAATTAGCACTAGGGAAGAGAACCTCAAGAAGGCAAAAGATCAGGAACAAGCCCTAGAAAGCAGTTTGACCAAGATGTGTATTATGCAACATGAAGAAGAATTAAAAAAGAAACTTGCTGATAAGGTATATTTTTAAAGATAAAATGCACACACCCCTTATTTTCTTTACATCTAAACAACTTCTCATGTATATTCTTCTACTATTACGACCAGCCTCTTTTATATGATTTGCCAACTCTTTGGTGACGAACAACCGGCCGTGACAGCCATGACGGCCGAACAACCGGCCATGACGGCCGGCGTAGTCCATCGGTAAGGCTCTTAACTCACATTTTAATAGAGGACCTAAGCCAACACCAACTGTGAGCACTCAAATAATTATGAATAAATCACTAAGTCTTTAGGAACATTTAAAATCGCAAAATGGAGGAGAAGAAGTTTTTAAAGCAAGTAAAGGTTGGTTTGATCGGTTTAATAAACAATCAAACTTGCATTGCCTTAAAATTATTGGCGATTTATTGCGGAATTTTGCAACGCATCTCCCGCGATCAACGGGGGTTACCTGTATGTATGTACTGCAGGTTATTGGTACTTGGTAAGTATGTACGTAGCACGGGTGGGTATGTAGGTTATTTATCCGTGTATATATTTTTCCCTCATTTCTATTTTTTTCCATTTCTTGTAATGTTAATAAGGGTTCCATGACAGGTGATTCGGTGACAATTGGCCCCCTGACAGTTTATCCCCTGACAGCTGATCCCCCCGACAATTGAATCCCTCCGACAGTTTATCCCTCCGACGGTAGACGGTTGATCCCTCAGACAATTGATCCCATAAAAGATTATTTCTTCAAGTAATTATGCAAAGAGGATACACGGCCGTGCAATCAAAGTCGATATACTTACATCTGAAGGCATCTTGACTGAAAATGCACTGTAAAAATATTTTAACTAACAATATTTTCGACTCTCTGAAGGAGCATGCCGTAATAACAAAATACGAAATACTTATATGTGCAGTCGGCTTAGCAAAAAACGGTCCCTACTTGCATATAATATTACTTTTTTATCCCCTCGAAGAAATAATCTTTGAGGGGATCAATTGTCCGAGGGATCAACTGTCCGCCAGATCAACTGTCGGAGGGTTCAAGTGTCAGGGGAATCAACTGTCGGAGGATCAACTGTCGGCGGGCCAACTATCAGGGGGCCAATTGTCGCCAGATCAACATAAATAACATATAACAGTATAAAATATGAATGAATGTTTGTTGTCAGGAGAACCAAAGAAGACAGTTGGAGATTTACGGTCAGCATGCGTCCGCCATCAAGGCAGAGCGAGAGGCCAGGGAAAAGGCAGAAGACCTGATGGTGGCCGAGGTAGCTCAGAAGCAATGCGAGGAAAGTGAGAAGCAAAGGATTTTGCTAGCAAGAAGAAGCAAAGCACTTCTAAAGGTATTTAAATCACTACCCCGTGATATATACATGTAAACGTATGTTAAAAATTAATGGTAAAATATACAAGAATCATGTATTATTTGGCTTCTAATTCATTTTTTGTCTTTGAGTGAGCTCTCAAACATATTTATGAAATTTTACGGTGAGTATGACTCAATCATAAGTCTTTATGTGAATACTACACAAGAGGGTATAATTTTCTTACTCTGATTTCTTCCAAATACGTCCAAATTTTTTAAGTAACTCTATGTTTCAACCAAAGATATTGAAATAGAAGGAGATATATTATGATGTCCACCCGACTGTCGGCGGATTACGATATAATGGTGCTAGTTTGAATACGGAATTTAGTTGATTTTTCGAAGATGGGCAATAGTATTGGTCAACAATATAGTTTGAATACGGAAAGAATTTGTTCATTTAGTTGATTTTTTTAAGGTGTGCAGTAGTATTGGTTAAAAATTTCGGCGACACCAGGAAGCACAGTCCCACGCAGTAAAAACTGCCGATAGCCCGTCTCCTTATATTTCAATATCTTTGGTTTCAACTTAATTAGTATATACCAGAAACTGTTTCAAAAAACAACTTGCACAAAATATATGGTTAGGTTCTTAGTTTGGGTTATTAAAATAATTTGTTCTTATTTAGATTGAAACGAAATCTTTCGGTAAACGTCACATCATACTAACACAATTAAACTTGGCATCGAAACACGGGAACTATCGCAAATTAGCAATCTTCGTACTGAAATTAGAACTTTAATGCACCTTTGTCAATTTCCCCTGACGTGAATAGTTGTTTCTTGTACTAATTAAGTTGAAATGAATATCTCAATAATTTGGGCCCATTTATTAGTAAAACCGGAAATTTTGCCTACAAGCTCCCAACTATAAGGAGCCGATGGGTCTTTGGCATCCTCGAATGGGGTATGTTGACAGGCAGAAAGGATTGTGGAGGGCAAGAATACGGGAAAGAGGACTATTCAAAACTCTTCACTTTACATAGATAAGCCTTTCAAGCAATGTTTCAATTCCGATTAGCGGCCTATCACCAGGAGAATACTGAAATTATCTCCCACTCTCTAATCGACAAGAGTGATGATTTTCAGATCTGTACTGTAACTTATAATAGATTACTGATCTTAGAATAGACCACCACATCACAGTCTTGGCACATACTCCTTACTTCATTCACATTCTTGCACAACCCTTTACAAACGGCTTCAACGAGCATAAGTTCGTTTTTAAAGAAATCCTGACAAAAAATAAATATGTTTTTTGGAACGGAACCAGGGTCGATGGAACGTGTGAGAGGTGCTTATGTAGGGTACCTTCACGTGCATATGTTTCAACCAGTAAGTCACCCGACCCTATGGGATCATAAATATGAGCTTTACTAGTGTGGCTCATCAAAATTGCAAAGGGATACTCTTCTGTTATTCTGATACTTGACATGGCCCGACTCAAGTATTATACTCATTTCTAGGATGCAATGGTGGGGCGTGATACGCAGATGGAGGAGAAGAGAAAGGCAGCAGAAGCTGCCGCCAAAAGTGCAGCCGAGGAGATGGAGACCAGGCAACGGAAGGAGAAGCAATTTGCTGAGCAGTGGAAGCAAGACAAGGAAAGAGACGCCAAGGCGAAGGCAGCATACAAACAGTACCTAGAGGAGCAAATGGAACTCTCCAAGATTGCCAAGGTGAGATCCGTACAATAAAGAAAACACAATAAATGTGATGTGTGTGTTTCATGATTCAAAAGTCTGACCATTCTTTGCATAAATTTCAAATATGTACAGAAATGTGTTTATTAATTGTTTTTGTATTTAATTCGTAGAACTCATTTAATTTTTAAAAAATGAATTTAAATTAAATTTAATAATATTATTTTAAAGTTATGCAAGTATTTTAGTTTTTTTATTAATGTTTTATTAATTACTTTTTATTTTTTTATTTAATCATGTTCCACTTTTCAACAACGCCTAAACCATTACATATAGAAAGAAAGGGTCTTAGATTAAATTTACTTAAACAATTAGAAATCAATAAACGAATGTGTGACCCAGAGGCGTAGCGTGGGAGGGGCGGGGGGGGGGCGGCCCGCCCCGGGCGGCGCTTTAAGGGGGGCGGCAAAATTTCGCAAAAAATAATGTAAATATCTTGTAAGAAACTTATATTTCTGTCGCACCTACAATTCAGACAGAATGAATTGGGCCCGGAATTTTTCATTACTTATTCTGGGACAAAACCGAGGGATCCCTTTTGTTAAAATGAATTTATAATAATGTAATCTTGATCACTCCAGTGACTGGCAACACTGTCTGAAGTGAATTGCAAGAATTTCCCGAATTTTGTTTTGCGCTTGGAATGTCTATGACTTATATTCAGTGAGAATGATTTAGAGAGGTCCGTGGGCAATGCTTCGACAATTCTAAAAAAGTTTCATGGATCATCATGTGTTCCGGTAGATCATCAAACCATCCATGTGTTCCAAGTTGCAAAAATAGGTGGAAAACCATTTTTTTTGTTCTGGGTGTAGTATCATTTAAAGCCGAGGACTAGCGTGCAGATTCACTCTTAGGTTAAAACCAGTTTCATGTTCCGAATGATCTGTCAAAATTCCAGTAGCATAATAATCTGCTGACGCATTTTGAAGAAAACATTTCTAATATTTCGAGTGGAGAGTGGAAATATGGTCTCAAACCATTCTTTAAAATTCGTTATTCGTAGGAAAACCATGCGCATATTATGATAGTAATACAAATTATAGCTGGGGACTCGCAAGCAGATTCACTCTTAATTTTAATCCAGTTTTGTCATCAGAATGTAAAATTCCAGTTGTGAATTCATCCGCTGACACATTTCGAAGGATAACATTCTCTCATTCGAAGTGCAGTTCTAAAATTCTAGTTTAATTTCTTGCAGACAATGTATGTGCTGCCAGAATCAATGAAAATCCATTTTCATGTTCGGAGTGTAGTTTTGATTCGCCACATACAGACTTAAACAAAATTTATAATTTAACCAGTTTTATGTACAGAATGTAAAATTCCAGTTATTTGGATTTATCTGCTGACATATTTCGATGGAAAACATTATCTTATTCTAAATGCAGTTATAAAATAATAGTTGCGGACTCTTTTTGTGCTGCCAGAATCAAATAAAATCCATTTCATGTTCTGAGTGTAGTTTTAATTCGCCGCATACAGATTTAATTAAACCATTTTTTTATTCAAAATGTAAAATTCCAGTTTTGCATTCATCTGCTGACATATTTAGATGGAAAATATTCTCCTTTTCGAAGTGCAGTTATAAAATTCTAGTTGTTGCAGACTATGAATATGCTGCCAGAATAAAAAAAAAAACATTTTTATGATCGGAGTGTAGATGAAATTCGCCGCAAACAGATTTATTTTAAACCAGTTTTGTGTTCAGAATATAACGATTAATCAAATAACAAGTTGCAGATTTATCGTTTACCGAGTGAAGCTTAATATTTGAGATGCAGAGCAAATGCTGAGAAATTCTGAAAAATTGACTGTCTCGTGTGTAACCATTATTTGGGAACATAGGATCAATCTTAAGTTAAAAGCTGTCTTGTGTTCTTAACACAGTGTAAAAATTCGAGATGCTAAATCCTATTACATGGATAGCATTCTCGATTTCCGAGAGTAGTTATAAATTTGTAATAGAACTTATAAACATGATTTTTATAGGAAGATTACTTGCCACATGTGATTATAAAAATCGGCATGAAATGAGGTCGTTTTAAAAAAATGGATCTCCATTAACCCCCCCCCCCCTCCCTCCCCCCACCGTGCTTGAAAATATCCGGTTGGAAGTACCCAAAAATAGGGGGGGGGGGAGCGAAAATTTCCTCCGCCCCGGGCGGCTGACACCCACGCTACGCCACTGGTGTGACCATAATATAACAATAATTAATAAAGTAAGGAAAATGAGTTATTCTCCACTTCTCCGTATGTTTACAAAACCTAAACAATATAACACATGTAAATAAGTCAATAGCAGTCACATCATTATCAAACAATAATATGGGGAAAACCGATTTCAAAGTAGAGAATGTTTTGTCACAATTTTTTTCTCAATAAATCGGTAACTGGTAATAAATCATTTTTGGCACCTTCTAAATTGAAATTTTGAATGTGAAAATGCCGAAACAGCTGTCACAACAATGTCACAATAATAGAAAATGCCGAAACAGCTGTTACAATAATAAAAAACAAATAAACGAGCTAGAACCAAAGGGTACTAAGTCAGTGGCGACCTCAGTTTCCATTTAAATCCATATGGAAGGAATTTCTAGCGTGTATTACCTAATGAATGAATTTGACATTAGCAGCCGCCTGGCTTCTGCTTCAGCTCTTCCGAGGTGTAGAGAAATAAAACGTTGATTACCTACAGAGAGTGTATTTATTGACTCAATAAATTTTACTTAACTAGGTACTGAAATAGGTGAACTAAAATTACACCTTTTAAAGTAAAAATTCCCCATCCCACTACTAACTCTTACGAGTTTGGTCCTTTGTTGAACACCACTATTGAGTTATAGAATTTAGTATAAACTCCATCTCCCTCTATTGAACTCGGCGCTTCATCAGCGGTCTTGGAAAATTCCTCCATCCAGGTGATAGGCAGCCGCCGGTCGTCACCCAATGAATTCTATAAATCGGCATGTTGGTGGACATTGGCTTTTTGAGTTCGATGAATTCAAAACGGCTTCTTGCAGCAACAGTGCATGTGCACCAATACGTGTTTATTGACTTCTACAAGTTTATTATGTACTTTGAGAAGTAATCAGGTTCAACCCACAATGTTTACATTTGAATTGATTATGATATTTTAATATTTTAGGAAAGAGAAAAATCGAAACTCATGGCAGATTTTAAAAGCAAATTGATAAAAGAAAAGGAATTTAACGAACGAATGGTCCATCTTATGAAACAGTGAGTACTTTAAACATATTTTTAGACTTCTTGAAAATAACACAACAGTTTTTTCATGTGATGTACTTTTATTTTTAGGGAATTCGGTTCTGAAGGAGTCCATCCCTTTATGAAGGCAATGAATATGAAATCTCAAACTGAAAAATCTCCTTGTCCTCGTGTTCCAAGAACTTCCATCTTCAAGTTTTAACTGAGATTGTTGGCTGTCAATTATTTATTATTGATTGAAACAGAACTGATTTTTAATGGATTATTTTTATTAAACTTACTTTAACTATGATATTTGATACCTACCTTGGCAAAACTAATAAAAAATCAATGCATAGTGTTTTTTTTCTTACATTCTCTTGAACAAGGTTAAGAAAGGGACTCTTATATGGTTTGGATGTGTAGAGCGGATGAGGAGTGAAAGAAGTGCCAAGAGAACCTTTCCATTATGTGGTGGTGGCTCATGACTTCTAAAGTTTGTAGCTGAAAGCTGAAAATGACAAAAAAAAATTAATTAAAATTTTTTGTACCTAGGTATAAAAAATGTTCAGTTAGGGATATCCCCTGAAAATTTTCAATTGGGGAAATCCCCTGAAAGTTTTAAAATTAACAATAATCTTTTTCAGCTACAACAACAACATCAATAAGTCTTATTTTTCAAATCTAGCACTTTGGCTGACTTAAAAGTCACGAGTCGTCACTGCCATTTATGATAATAAAGAAAATAGTACCCTTTACACACAGAGTTCGGAGCGGGACGTGCCCCGCGCCATTTCAGGCCGCCGCGCAGAAAAGTCTCACAGTGAACTGCGCTGTAAACCGTTATCTTACTTTCGGTCTTTATTTCTCTGCGCGGCGGCCTGAAGTGGCGCGGGGCACGTCCCGCTCCGAACTCTGTGTGTAAAGGGTACTAATACCTGGTAAAAGGTACCTAGTTAAGTACTTTTTTTTTAAATAGGCACCCTAAAAAGAGTGCTTTGTGAGGTAAGTACTTTTTTTTTCAATTATTTCTGGCTTTCACCCTTCAAGGGTGTTCTAGGCCTTCATTTCAAATTACAGAAAAAGGAAATGTGAATTTACACATTAATATTATTTAAATGTGCAAATTTCAGAATTATACGGAAGATTGGAGTCGAGTTCAGACTTAGCAGAGAACTTGTTACTTCACATTTTTACTAGCCTGTCTTGTTATTTATTTTAAATTGTTATTTATGTTAAAAACAGTCCTCCACATAGTAGAAAAAAATGAGGGTGTAAAGAAAGAGAAAGCACAACACGACATAATAACCCAAAAATTTATCACAATAAGAATGACAGTAGGTAAGTTTAAAAAAAGAGCAATGCTTGAATAAGTATGACAGACTAGCTCAAGTATTGGGGCTCCATAAAAGCCTGATTAAATCTTGCTTCCTTGAATGCTTGAAACTGGGCGTCTTGTACAGGGCTAGCAGATTCCTTATTAGTGACCAGATGCTAACCCTGTACAAATCTCAAGTGCATCCATTGACTATCCCACAATTGAATTTGGGAGCCACCTCTGGGCTCTGTACAAATCTCAAGAATTTGGGAGCCACTTCTGGGCAGAGCCTCAAACCGATAAACCTGCTATGTACAAATTTTTGAAATTCAAATTTTTTTGTTATCTTAAGCCTCGATTACATTGAGCGAGTTTACAAGCTCCACTATCTGCTAGTAAACTCGCTCAGTGTAATCATATATACTAGCTAACTAGCAGATTTTACACTGAACAAGTTTACTAGCAAATAGTGAATTCGCCGGCTAGTAGTTAGTAAACTCGCTCAATGTAATCGAGGCTTTACTATTGGTCTTTAATTTTCTGCGCGGTGGCCTGAAGTTTCGCGGGACTCAGTGTCGCTCTGAAGTGTGCGTGTGGGGGGTGCTTTTATGATATTAGACAAAATAGTACCCTTTACACACAGAGTTCGGAACGGGACGTGCCCCGCGCCACTTCAGGCCACCGCGCAAAAAAGTCTCACAGTGAACTGCGCTGTAAACCGTTATCTTACTTTCGGTCTTTACTTTTCTGCGCGGCGGCCTGAAGTGGCGCGGGGCACGTCCCGCTCCGAACTCTGTGTGTAAAGGGTACTAATGTCTCAATTGGCATCTCAAAACATACGAGATTTGACAGTTCTCCCAATCTAGTAGCACCCCCCACACGGACACTTCGGAGCGACCGTGCCACGACTGCCACGCGCCACTTCAGGCCGCCGCGCAGAAAAGTCTCAGTGAACTGCGCTGTGAACCGTTATCTTACTTTTGGTCTTTATTTTTCTACCGACGGCTGTAGTGGCGCGTGGAACGTTCGCTCCAAAGTGTCCGTGTGGGAGTGCTAATGGGACCGTCTTTTCGAATGCAGTAAACTCGGCGGCAAAAATCACACAGCCCATTCAATTTCTTTTGAGTAGCTCCGTATGCACAAGGCGTAAAACTTGAATATTGGTTGAAGAAATTAATGTTTCCTAAAAATATTTTTTTAATAATTTTTGAGTCGACCCTCAATTACAAGAAGATCATACTTTATTCTAAAACACCAATTTTAATAATATATCTGCTTATCACTCTCGTATTTTGTTTATGTATTATTTTGTACAAATTTGAATAAACATTATAATTATGCACCTAGTCATAATAATAACAATTATCAAACTAGGTTTGTTATTGTTTTTATTTCTCGCAACATCTATGAATAAGAAACATTGTGAAAGTAGCTCTATGACAAGTACGCGAAAGACTAATTTAGCATGGCACACTAAAATATTCAGGACATGTTTGTAACAGTGTGTTCATAAAAACAAACTGCAGGTGACATTTACAAATCGCTAATGAATCTATTTGTTTTGCAAGCCTAGAAATGCCCAAAAGTGCATGTAAAAATGAAGCTGAACCTCGGATTATTATTTTATTTCCTCTGCTTTAATCTTTATGTTAACTGTGACTTTTTCAATTTGGGTGGCAGGCCAGGGGAAGGCTACATCATCGAAGTTACCATCGGGACACCTCCACAAAAAGTGAGTTTTCTATAAATATAATCGAATGAACCTAACAATATGTATATAGGTACAAAATTAATAAATAATAATACTACTTTCAATCAATTGCCGTCAATAATGGCTTAAAAGAGATTTTCAATGAATATTTTCTATAGGATGATTTTTGTTTCAGTTCAATGTACTCGTTGACACAGGAAGCACCAACTTTGCGATAGCTGGCTCTCCTCACCCGAATATAGACAGGTATTTCGTGAGGGCAAACTCCTCGACAAATGAGGATTTGGATGAGCAGGTCCTGCTGCTGTATACACAAGGAAGGTGGTCAGGAGATCTGGCCTCCGACGTGGTCTACTTTCCAACTCTCAACTCCGTGCCTCATGTCACGTGTGATATTGCCTTCATAACAGCTTCGCAGGGCTTCTACATGAATGGCTCCAACTGGCAGGTTGGTTCTTGTATTCAAAATAAACAGAGGTAAAATTTGGATATTGGTGGCCACGGCTATTACGAATAATTTTTAGAAAAAAACTTTAGATTTGCCTTAATCACTATAAAAGGAAACTTATTGCATCACGGCTGGCGGAAAATAATGCATTTTAATTTTCAATATCGTTAAATAAAATTTTACTTCGCCAATCGATCTACGACAGCCCGCCCGCTGCCGGTTGCCGCCCGCCATTTTGTCATTGTTGGTATCCCTGACCTCACAACTAAATACGATTGTAGGCAACTTCGCGTGATACATGATGGGCGCGTAATTATGAAAAATGTGTATAATAAATATTGTGTAGCGGGCTTGTGTATGTTATCTTTACTTTAAAAAACAGCCTACGTTTTTGAATGGTTTGTTTGGCTACGCAAAGTTTGTGTAGCGGGCTTGTGTATGTTATCTTTACTTTAAAAAACAGCCTACGTTTTTAAATGGTTTATTTGGCTACGCAGGGTTTGTGTAGCGGGCTTGTGTATATTATCTTTATTTTAAAAAACATCCCAGGATTTGAATGGTTTGTCTCCATTCCAGTACCTACGCGCTTCCAGTACCTACGCGCCTTATTATTTATCCCGCGAAGTCGACTACAATCGTTTGTGTGAAGTCAAGGATACCAACAACACAACAGTTGACAGAATGGCGAGCGGCAGCGGGCGGGCTGTCGTAGATCGATTCGCGAAGTGAAATTTTATTTAACGATATTGAAAATTAAAATGCATTATTTTCCGCCAGCCGTGATGCAATAAGTTTCCTTTTATAGTGATTAAGGCAAATCTAAAGTTTTTTTCTAAAAATTATTCGTAATAGCCGTGGCCACCAATATCCAAAAATTACCTAAACAGAATAATTATCTATTTTTATTATATTGACGCTGGAAATGATAAATGGCTAAAGCGCCGTGCAGCTGAAAAGGAAGAGTGGCAAGCGCTGTATAGCTGTATGGCGCTTAAGCCATTTTTCTTTTCCAGGTGGATGGCTTTAGCCATTCTTTCCAGCGTCGATATTTATTTATTTGTAAGAGACAAAAAGCTTATACATAAACATACACCCGTATTCAGAGTCGATACTTTAGTTCAAGGAGTCTTCCTTTCCTTTAAAAAACGTAGTTTTGTATTCAGAGACGCTACTAAGGTCGGTGTGACGTCACTTTATAAGGAAGCTACCTTCCTTAAGATTTCTAAAATATTTGTATTCAGAGACAACTCTACGAAGGTCTCTACGACACTGCGCACGCGCATTCTTGCATACCTTGACTTTTAACTGTCAAAACTCAAGGTTAGTCAGAAGGGTACCTTTGCTTTTCAAAGTCGGTGATTTGTTCCCAATCATTGCTGTTAAAGACGTAAAACAACGGAGATGGATATTATTGTGGAAATGATTAATGAGTTTTTGAATTTCGCCGCTCATAACACACGATTTTTCGAGCCCAGGGTTCGTAGAAAATGTTTTAACATGCATTTTCTACGAAGCTTGGTGACAGCCAATTTAAAGAACGATATCAGCAAGAAAAGATAACAGTGATGCATCTTGTAATTCCTCTCTTATTTCCATATTACGCTTTAATAAATAATATGGCGGGATATTTGTTTATAAGTCTAATTAATATACATTGTTTATCATTAAGCAATTCACAATCTCGAATTTATTGTCGAAATGCGATGCGAAACAAATGTCAACAGAGCATAAATAAACCAATACACAGACTTTTGACAGGCCGGTGTTATTTTTAACTTTTGAGTTTTTGAATTTTGAATTTTAAACACACAGCTTGTCACAAAACGGGGTACATTGTTCCAATAGAAGCGCTACATCAACAATTTTCGGATGACGTCACAACTTTTTTCGGCGTAGACATAAAGGTCTCTACCTTAGGAAAGCTTAGCTCAAAGTGTGGACTCTGCATAGAGGCGTTAAAGGTAAGGACGGTTCCTTCCTTTACTAAGGTAAGGTCGGGCCTTTACTTAGACAAAAGGTAAGGAGCGACTCTGAATACGGGTGTAAGAGTTTAAATGTATACAAAGTTAAATTAAGTCAAGCCAAAAGGTCTCCTAAGTTAAAGTTACTTGGAGATGGAGTTTTATTGATATTAGATATGAACCCAGAATGTTTTATCTTCCAACTAACAACACAACTTCTACTGATAGCAAATGGTGCTGCATAATACTTGAATTATCGGGGCTTTTTATGGGTTTTCAAAATCCATGAATGCCGAAAAGTTAAGAATAATGCTTTTTATATCAATTTTCATAGGTTTTCCATTTTTATAGATAAAACAAATTGAACTATCGGGGCTATTTATGGGTTTTCAAAATCCTTAGTCTGGGGGTAAGGCTCTTGACTCGCAATCCAAAGATTTTATGTATGCAATATAGAGTACAAAATAATGAATGAGTTTGGTTCCAGGGTATTTTAGGGCTAGCGTACCCAGCCATAGCCCGGCCATCGTCCAGTGTCAAGCCCTGGATAGATTCCCTACAGAGGAAAAACAAAGATAAAACTATAGCTTTCTCTCTCACCCTGTGTGGGTCCAAGCATGCTGGGGTGAACCAGCACTATGGTTCCTTTGAAGTCTTGAGTGAGTACCCACTAGTTCTAAAGATGTGATATGTTTCTATTTGTAACTAGAAATATTTTTGTTTCTAATTGTGGAAAGTAACCAGAAATGTTTTTGTTTCTAATTGTGGAAAGTAACTAAAAATGTTTTTAATTTTACAAATAAACTGGTAATTTGTTTTGTTTCTAATCCTACTTAATCTAAATTTTTGTCAAGTATTTCTATGGTAAAAACCAAGTCAAAAAGTAATCCAATTCCTGAGGGGGTATTCTCTAAAAAAAAATCCATGTTCTGTAAATTACATAAGTATTTAAAAAAATTTTCATTATTATGATTTTTTTTTTTTACATGAGCTCCACACAGGAGGCCCTGAGGAAAATTATTTTAATCTTTGGGGATGCTGTGTGGAGGGTTTTTTTAAGGAAAGGAAGGTAAGGAGAGTTCTGGGAAGCAAAAAGGTTTAAGGGGTGGGTAGGAATCTGGGGTTCAGTGTGTCCTGGTCATCCGCCTCCAAGACCTAGACAAACTTCACCCCATGAACCCGGGCACCCCTGCTAAATCACCAAACGTAGCGAATCACTTGGGATGACCTATGGCAGAGGTGTTGGTTAAAACTGGCTGACCTATGGCAGAGGTGTTGGTTATCCAATAAAGGTTCCTGAGGCGGCAGTACCCATTCCCGCCTCCTAAATTGTGTCACATCTGATGTGTCACATCAGGCATTTCATCTTGGAATCTTTATCTGTATCTTCAGCATTGAATCCTCTCTTTATCTTGTGTAATTTTGTATAAACTTAATGTAACTCTTCACTTTTAGTGATTAAAATTTTTTCTATTCCTTTTCACCGGTTTAAACCAGTATTTTGTTATTTTATGTCATTACCGAATTGCATTGCTTTATAACGTGCTTGCATAACTTGCAAGCCATGCAAATATGAAACATTTATCAACAAAGGTTTGCCTTTCTGGCGAAACCATTTTTATTTCAAAACATATTGTGGAGAATTCAATATAATAACAATCTAAGCAAAGATTAGCCGTAGCAACCACCAACAATTGCGCAAGCAACTTCTTGATGAAAACTTGAGACTTAGCTAGCCATTTTTCTTATATAAATAACTTTTGTGGAAGAATTTGACAACTAATAAAAAGTATGACTTTCACATTTATACAATAGAATTTAACATTTTTTTTAATACAGAATATAATATTGTCTACCACCTATCTAAAAGTGTATTAAAAACATTCTATGACTAATGATACTGTGTTTTTCAGTTACTTAACTGGGACATTGTTTATTTTTGCAATTGAAATGTTTACGTAATGGAGAATTATATTTGCTGAATTTAATGCATTTTTAATAAATTAGTCATAATAAATTTAGAATGGATTTTTTTTAAACCAATAGTGACGGAGCTGGAACAATTTTGTTACATAACAATGAATATTAAGTCGGGCACAAAATTACTTCTGTTTCAATGTCTGATTATCGTCAAAATAAATAGCAATTATATAATTTTGTGTTAAGAAGGATTTTTAATGTTTGTTTTTATTAATCCCTTTTAGATAATATGAAAAATCCTTATGAAAGATTGCTCACCGCCCGCGTCGTCAGAGAATGGTTCTACGAGGTGATTATAACCTCACTTCTCATTGAGGGCATTCCCATCCCAATAGACTGCCGCAACATTAACACGGACAAGTCCATCGTGGACAGTGGCACCACAAATATTCGACTGCCGGGGAACGTATTCAAAGCGTTTGTGGAGGCTTTGATTCCGGCTACTAAAAAGGCTTTCATGCTCAGTCGTGAGAAGCAAGCGTCTATCCGGAAGATATTTTCACGGAACGGGACCGTCCGTATTTCCAACGAGTTCGAGATTGAAGAGTGGACACTTCCTGAGGAGTTCTGGTGGAAGCAGAAGGCGCTGTGCTGGAAGGAGCCGCAGAGTTGGGATGGGATGCCGACTCTCAACATCGAAGTGGCCAGTGCTCCGGATCAGTACTTCAGAATTGATCTCCCCGGAGCAGTATGTTTTATTTTACACTTTCAATTTTATATTTCAATTTCAATTATACTATACATTGCAATCGATGTCTGGAAATGGTTAATAATTTCCGTGCTCTTGATATTCCTGACCAGGATTTGTATTCCAACTTCTTCCCAAGTCATTATTTCCAATTAATAATTTTATGCATTTGTGCAATATTGATGTTTTTGATTAACAAATAATATAATGTAACATTTTCTTCATTCCAGTCGTATATTCGCGAGGTATATGAGAAACCGGGCCCCGAATATTGCTACAAGTTCTCCATCGAGCCATCAGAGACAGGCACTATCCTCGGTGTGGCGGCCCTCGAAGGTTTCCAGATTATCTTCAACCGAACGGCCCGGACGGTCGGCTTCCTGGAATCAGACTGTGGCCCGGCGGTGGCTCTCCACGGCCCGTTCTCTTCAACCATCAACAGCGACGATGAAATGGGCTACTTTTCTAAATGCGCCCACGCCGATATTGTCCATATAAGCATGCTGAACATCGCCGCTTATATCGTCTGCGCTGTTCTCTTGCTGGCCAGTGGCATGTTTGCGTATCTCTTCGGCCAGTGGCTGAAAAACAAGTATTTAAAGTATCACTTTACGGGCACTTCCGTCTCGATGAGTCACGCTAGCCTCATCAATGAGGATTCTTAAACGTGAGCTGCTTATGTGGAACGCTGTGATAAAAGTGTAAGTCCCAAATTTCAATATATGTCCATTCCCTTCTAATCAATGTTTATTGTTTTCACCGATCTTTGTCCATTTACAAATCTATAGGGTCACATAACACATTATATATTTTAAAGGTTAACAGGAACGATTAAAACTCTTCTACAGTCTAATCAAGCATTTGCATGATATAGTTAGCGGAAAATATTTTAAGCATCATGTTACATATTTTATTTTGCATTTACAGATAACCTGCAAAATAAGTGAGGAGTAGATGAATAATATCTTGCAATGACTTAATAAATAAACAAACTGTCCATGACTGTTGGAGAGTTTTAATGTAAAATTACATATTCAATTTTTTTATGAGAAAAACTCTCTTTTTATAACTTTTGAAGGTTATTCCCATCAACTTAATATATCATTGAAGAAGAAGATAACACTTATAATCTAAATGAAAATATGAAAGAAAACAAGACACAGAAAAACAGAAAAAAACAATGGTCGCAACTGGGACTCGAACCCAGACCTCTCGTCTAACCGGGACGTGCGCGTTTTCCAATTTCGCTATTGCCACCTTCTGTCAAACCGTCATATTTGTCAATCTCACATTTCAAATATTTAGAATCATTAATATTATCTTCAACTAGTTCTTTTTTCCATATACGTGAGGTCTGGGTTCGAGTCCCAGGTGCGACCATTGTTTTTTTCTGTTTTTTTGTGTCTTGTTTTCTTTCATATTTTCATTTAGATTATAAGTGTTATCTTCTTCTTCAATGATAAAATTACATACTTCGATTGATCGATATCTCGTTTAACATGGATGACGACTTTGCTTTGATTGAATGCTATCAAATTCCTAACTATATTAATCCCCAGAACGTAATATAAATTATCATATCACCCTTTTTCTATACTAATAACACAACGCCAGTTTTAACTTCACTTTATTGTTGTAATTGCAGATGTGCATAAGGATTGTTTTGTCCTGATGTGGGGAACATTTCAAGTAGTATTTATAAATTTGTATGCATTTCCCTTATTACATATTGTTTAACAGTCGAAAATAGTTGAATAAAAACACAAGACATTGAAAACTACATAATTATTTTCCAGCATTTGCACTGAAACATTACCATGTTAGATATATAAGTAAGATTTTCATTTCTGTTGCTTTTAACTCTTTATATTAACTCGGCGTGATTCGCTCCGCATTATGTGACACGATTGGTATTGATGGATCAATATTGGATGGCTATGGAAGGGTTGTTTTTTAATTATATATTTCTTATATTAATTAAATCTTAATGTACCATTAGTTAAACAAACAAAAAAATTTAATAAAGCTTTATTTAAAACATTTAGAAAAAGAAATGAAAATTTCTAAAAATTACCTGCTTTCAGAAAAAGCAACAATCTGGAATTTTTCGTTGGGAACTCAGTATTTGAGATCTTTTATCAAAATTTTACGTTTTAAATTTAAATTAATAATAAAAATTCTTTTCTTCTCAAAGTTCTAATTAAAAAAAGAACTGGCTTGTGACTTCAACTAATTGCAATACACATCGGTAAACATCTGGAGAAAGGTGAAACATCACTAGATCGGCACGGGTCAATGTTGCAAGCTATTAAAAATATTTAGAATTATTTATCCTACCGGGTAAATTTTACGCAGTAGCGAGTCGCACTAGTAGATATTTACGCTTCTAATTACCAGTTACCCTAAGCTCCAGAAACCAAACGTGAACTGAGGTTTGATTTTTAACCTTTTCATAAGATCCTAAACAATACAGAACTCAACAGTTGTACATTTTCTTTTAAAAGTATTGAAACTTTGATGGATTATCCATGTTCACACAATTTTTAATAATGTCCTACCACAAACCATTAAATTTATTTAAATTGTTTTTTCAAAAATAGTCTATTTAATCAATGCATTAGTACTTACCATAGTTATTTGATTTGTATGTTTATATTCAACTCTGGACATGGAATAAATTATTAATATGTGCCTACATATTTTGTAACCATGTAACCTTGTTTGGAAAAATTTATTGGATGTTGCAGAAAGGTTAAAAAAACTTTAATATGACATACTATTAAAACTTATAGTAGGCATCTATTTTCACATCTCTATAGATATAGGTTTGCAGAAGTTATCAAATAATTTATCACATAGAATTTAAATTGAATTGATATTTTTAAATGCGGGAACAAGTGTACATAAAATGAACAAAAAATGGGAAAAATATTATTATGATTAAAAAAATCTAATTTTGTATAAGAAAGTAGCAAACATTGATTTTTTCATATATTTTATTTGAGGGTCACAATGAGATCAGATGTTAAATTAATAATAATTGCATTATCTCATTCAAAGATATTGAAATACAAGAGATATGCCATGATGGCCCAACCGTCGGCGGACTACCATCTAATGGGTGTAGTTTGTTCGTTGTAGAATTTGTTCTTTTAGATGATTTTTTGAAGGTGTGCAGTAGTATTGGTTAACAATATTGGCGACACCAGGAAACACAGTCCCACCTAGCAAAAACTGACGATACAACATCTCTTATATTCCAATATCTTTGATCTCATTGGACTAATATTGTCACATAAAAAATGTAAGATGTTTTATTATAAAATTTAAAAAGCAAATTATGAGTGTAAGCTTAATAATTAAAGTGTCATTGAATTGAAGTTATCGCTTTTTTGGGAGCTAAACATATCTAAATGAATTAAAGTGTGAGCTTGCACTTTATTAAAATGCACAATGTACTAGTCATTGAATTGAAGTAGCCACTTCTTTGGAAGCTAAACATATCTAAATTTCCATCACTATTATGTAGGAAAATGAAGTATTCAATTATATATCAGTTACAATATTTACTTTTGAAATAAACCGTGTCCCTGTAACAAACAAACTTACTATGATTACAGTCCAAAGATTAAAACATTTCCAAAGTTTCTTCTCACCGGCTTTCAATAGTTTTATGAATGTATTTCTCTTTGTATTTATTAAGGGGTTAGGCCACCCTAGAGGCTGAAAAAATAGGCTATTTTAGGTTTTTTTTTCCAGAAATACTACAAAATAAATCGAGATTCCAATATAAAGCATTTATTATATATATTAGTGACTGTACATAAAAAAATTTTTGAAGCGATTAATTTCAAAATGGTGGCTGTACCGCGTTTTTCCAATGACATCTCTGTTTTTTAGGGTCCACGGCCGGACACACAACTCCTGTAATTTTTGAATCATAAAAATATTTTTTTATTTTAAATAGTAACTGCTATAGAAGTATGTAGGATTTATTCAATAATTTTTTGGCCAAATGGCGCACTTCCAAAGTGAAAAGTTACAAATTTGCCTAAAAAATCATCAGGTAATTGTTAATATCAAATAAACCATGCAATATAAAAAAAATCCTACGTACTTCTATAGATAATGTATTTTTGAAGATATACTCAACATTTCAAGTAAATCGGTTGAAAATTGTCTGAGTTACATTTCCGGCAAACTTAAAAAATGCTGTTTTGAGATACACGCGTTTGAAGTTTTGAGTAGTAGTAATAATTTTGCAATACCTTCAATCTGCGATGCCCGCACCATACAATTGGCTTTCTAGATTATTGTCCTGCTCTTGCTTTTCTTTTCTGCTTGATATTAAAGCGATCCTTGTGTCTTTTACCCGTTCACGTTCAGACAGCGATCTCTCTGAATGCTTTATGCGCTGTTTGTCGATTACTTATGTACTAAGTACTATGTACTAAAATTCGAAAATCGAGTACTTAGAGATTTTTTCCGACCATAATCTTTTGGGACATCATTTTTGAGGTCTTAGGGGACAATTTAAAAAAATAAAAATAAAAACGATTTTTTGAAAATCCTAGGGTGGCCTAACCCCTTAAACAAACACTTTCTTTGTATATCTTTGTAAGAATAATTGCTATGTATTTACTGTGTAGTCCATTTTGTATATTCTACTATTTCTTGCGTTATCTGTTTGTCTTTTTATATACCTTTATTCCACAGGGGCGGAGTCTGGTCCAGCCGAGTTTTTTTTTTCAATGCATTTTTTTTCAAAGACAAAATTTATTTTCGTTCATAATCGATCGTTGAAAATCATTTGAAAAATTAAATTAAAGAAAAAAATCATAGTATAAATGTAGAATGCACATGAACCACAGTTTACAAAAAAAGGTAATCGTTTTCAAAAATGGCGGATATAAAATGAAAATTGAGAAAAAAAAGCAGTGTTAATTATTCTTAATAACTTTAACCTACAATAATAATTTTTCATAAGTCGAGGTTCATCTGTGTATAAATTTAATTTAAACTTTCAATGAAGTGAATCGGATGAAAATTCGATGAGCTACGATTCCAGCCAACTTGAAAAAAGTAGTTTTTGAATAAAACAGGTTTTATCTCCTAACCATATTTAAAGGTCGAATCGGTGATGCTATAACTCTGGGAATGTATTCTCCACATATATAGAAAGATTTTTAAGCATAAAAAAGTCAATTTTTTGGATCGGCTGGACCAGACTCCCCCCTTACGCGCTTTTTGATCAAATTTTTCTTTATACATAGTCGATTTTTGATGCGAAACAGTTGGGTTAGAAACAGATTTGAGATGGGTTGAAGGTTATAAAATTATATTTTGGAAATTTAGTGATATGTGTCATTTGACGATAATAAACAGGAGAGGAAGAAAGTAGGCTTTTGAAATTACGTATGATAATGATCAACAAACCAACAATATTTTTATTCAATTTTATTAATTGATCTCGGTGTTTGATAATAATTTTGCATTAAATTCCTGTTTAATTGACAAACAAAAATAAGATAAAGAATCACAAAGTTTTTCCTTTATATTTTACTACCGATTTGTTAAAGCAGGGTTTCACTAGCTCCCTTTTTTCCTTTAAATGATGTCTACAAGTTTTTTCATTTTGTAAATTGGATATTCGGCTCGAGTATCTGAAAAAAATTGTCTGTAGGATATTTTTTCTTTAATAAAAGATACAGAAATAACCATTTGTATAGATTATACATAAAAGAGAGACCCTCTATTTAAAATAGAAATTAAATGGGCACTGAAAAATAATGTGTAGGTACCTAATTCAAATCAAATTGTGGTGGTAACTTGGCATTTTTATAAAAACAGGATTAGCAGATATATTGTCTCATTTTTCCAAACCGGTTTCATTTTCAGTCCCTAAAAGGCTGCTTGGGGTTTAATTTAAATATCAATCATGTATATTACTATAGGTACCCATAAAAAAATCACAAGATGTTCGAATTTGAAAATGTGCAGGCGTCTCTTAGTTTTTCATTAGTTCAAACTGTCAAAAGTTACAAAAAATCTCTTTGATTTTGATGTTGCAGTACAGACAGATAGACATTTGAAATTATAGCATTTTTTCTATTTTTTTATGTATCAAAAGGGTGCTTGTCACAAATTTACTAATCATTTTGAATGTTATTTAATAATTTAAGATATCTTAGCGTTTATTAAATATAAAAATATTAGCATAATCATTGTTACATAAATATATGTATTACTATTAAGGGTACAGTCTTTTCATAGAATTGCTGTTTCTAGCTACTACAACGCGTTTTAACAATCAGCAAGTCCATATTATTTTATGTGCCATTTTGCTGATTGATTTCTTATATATATAAAAAAATTGTTTATTCTATTTTTACTCCGCTGTGAGATTTAATATGAAATATCATAAACCTTGTGAAAAAATATTTATGTTTTTGTTTTTTGAATACTGTTAGAGGTTTTCATGCACGGCACTAGATGGCAGTTGATGCACATTTTGATGTTGCACTCAAGTTCTGTAAGTATTTTCACAAAAATCTTATGTTTTTCTTCTAATCGGACAATATAATATTATGTAAACATTGTAAACCAATGATTTTAAAATGTGCATTAAACACAACGTCCGATTTGTCAAATCAATGCAAAGGTCACATTGATTAAAAAATTATGTACATAAATATAGTAGACTCTCAATTATCTCGGGTAGTCTGAACAAATTAATCAGGATTTAAAAAAGAATAATATTAAGAATTCTCACTTTTATGACATAATGTGTTTTGGCAATTTATTTTTTTATTATTGTGTAAAATGATGTCTTCATATTATTTAAATTTTTCACATTCAGTAGTAATGGGCTGTACAACAATTCAAGCTGCCATACGCAATGTATCCGTGTTAATATCAGCCCGAATAATAGAGGGTCTACTGTATTCATGATATTTGTTTTATGTACTATTGTGGTGTTAATGCAAGTGTGTGTATTGGTGTCTTATATAATAAGGATTGTCTTGATACGTAGATTTATATTAAAATGTTATTAATTTGTCAATAAACTTTTAAATGACGGACTATAAAGGCAAACTGGATATTAATTATGTGGGAAAGTTCACGTGTACAAATGTGAATAATTTTGAATGCTGGACAAATTTAATATAATGCATCATTTTGTGATAAAAACCAATGCAAAATTAGAAAAGAAGAAAAATAAGTTAGGCTGCTTTATTTATGAAAAATTCATTTTTGAGATTTGAGATATAGCCAAAGTTTACTCTATAAGGTTCAGCACTTGGTGCATGTCCCTGAACATCATTTTGTAGTCTGCTAACTCAAATGATTTATCTGTAAATTTTATATGGAAACTGTAATCTGTAAAGTCTAGTGAAGGCATTTTCAAGAGTTTCACCTGAAATTTTGGTACATTTATATTTTTTAATTTGAATATCGCTCAAGAGTCCCAACTGATCCCTGCTGATCAAAGCCAGTCAGACCACGGCATCTCAAATTGGGGTATAATAATAATAATAATTGGATAATTTGTAGAGCGTCATTTTTGTCTAAAATTGCCTCAAGGCCTCTTTACAATTTATTATGAATTCTTAGGCTCTATCTAATTTTATTATTCGCAAACAGATACAGAAAACATATGTAACTGGCAGGTATATCGTGAGGTTGAAGGGTATGGAGAGGAAAATGGGAAGAGGAAGGTGGAGAAGTACCTGAGTACACTAGGGCAATACTGAAAGTAACAAATCCCCCAGGAACTTGCCGCAAATATACTACATGTTATTTTACATGAATTAAATTAAAGTGAAATAACACAATTTTATTAAATTGAATTTACTGGCGCACACCGGGATTTGAATCCAAGACCTCCAGATTCGTAGACGAGAGCCTTACCCCTTGGCCACGGAGGCCATCAATATAGAACCTTATACATTTTCATAACTATCCATATAGAATTTACCAATGAATCATTCAGTTTCAAAATACAAATGAGCTAACCGCCTTCTAGAAGTATCGAGGTTTGGTGTTTAAATTATACTCAAATGCAACATTGCCATCAAATGGACAATCAATGCCATTTTGTTTTTTTTTACATTTGAAAGTTCCCCGTCAAATTCTTGGCCCATATCAGCTTTTGAACAGCAGAAAATCACAACTGTTATTATGTTATGCTTGTCAGCTGATCACGATTTGATATAAAGCTGAAACGACCTAGAATGGGCAGTTCCGTATTTACCCTAAGGGCATGTGGGGATCCCGGAACCTGTAGCGCAGAAACATTCTTTTATTGTTTTCCTGTATGTTTTTGGCTTTCAAAAGGGGTCCTCAAACTTAGTGCAGGCCCCCTAAACTCGGTGCTGTGCGCCGACTTTCTAAGGTTCCAAGGTGAGCCATCCCCCCTCCGTGTACGAAAATGAGAGAGCCCCAAACTCTGTGTGCCCGGAGGCCTGAAAATTGGCTTCTAATGGAAACCTTTCAAACATTAAAAAAAAAAAAGATGGCGCGCTGATGGCCATTTCATGACAATATTTCATTTGAAAAGGGGACAAAAATGTTGGCAATGCTTGCACAGATTTTTGAATTGATATTGCATTGTCTAACTTTACTGTTGCACGCAATCATAAAATATAATATCTTTTTATCTACTTACTATTATATCACCGAGTCCAATCTATTTTTGTACTTAAAATAAGCTTAAGAAACATTAAAAATTGGTGGATTTTCTGTTGGATAATATTGCATTTTTTGTTCAAAAATTTTATTTTTCAGTATTTGCATGAATTAAGGTTAATTAATTATTATTATGGAAAAATGCTTATCCAATTAATAAGAAAAGCTCTTTCAAAGATGACCGCTTTCTTGAATTTCATTATATCATATTTTCAATCACAATATTTTTAATCATTTTTTTTGAGATTTCAGCTTGTGGAGTTAACTTTTAAATTTTCATTGAAAGCAATCACTGTCGATTTGAATAATCACACAATAATAATAATCACACAATCAATGAAATAAATTATTATTCACTTTGTGTACACATTTATTGATGTATTTGTGGCCAACCGGTTTTTTATTGCCTAAGCATCATCAATACAGTACAACACTTACAAACTGTCAATAATTTTTAATGTGATTACCACACAAGAGTCTGTTGCCGGTGGGACTACGCAAAGCCATCTGGACAGTTAAAACCGGCTATGGACTATGGCATCCCCAATTGGCGTACATTATAAGTCTGAGTGGAGGAGGAAGGTTACAAAGTACTTACATCTTCAGATCTGGTTGTAAAAAAATTTGGTGTTTTCACAAAGTGAATGCTTTATTTCCTATAAATTTTATTCTTCTCATTTTAAGGTCTTTTCTTCCAAATAGAAATTAGTTTATGTAAATATGACCAAAATAAACCTTAATAAATCTGATCCACTTTTCTGCATTTCACCTTATTATTTTTTTATTTCTACATCTGCCACAGTGTTCAACTTTAACTAACCTAACCTAACCTAGTTGAATGGGTGGCATTTGTGCAGTTAAATAACTTTTATTTTCAAACCTGTGTACGTAAGTGATAATATTTTAAATATTTAAATTTTTTTTGGAATATGCTGAAAAAGCATAAAAGCTAATGTTACAAGAATTTAACTTGCACATATCGATCATCCAGTTGATTAGGCAGACATCTCCTAATACTAAGTTTTGAGTTAACAAGTAAATATGCTTCATTCATATGCTCTCCATAAATCAAATATTATTTAACCAGTCTAATCACAGGAGACCGAAGTGGTCCCAAAACATCAAATGCCGTTATAATAACAGGAGACCCAAGTTAGATATCTCTCCATAGGTTAGATATCTCTCTTCATATCATGCAAACATTTGTGATTTCTTTTATGTTAGAAAGCGAAAGAAATAATGCTTCTTATTGCCTTAGGAATATACGAGCTATGTTTTTCAGATATTTTACAAACCCGATCATAAGTGACGGTTTTATTTCCCGCCAATTTGTGACTGAATGTGATAAAAAATGAAGTGACAGTTTTATTACAAGTTTATTCTATTGTATTAATTCGAATATTGGTAGGAATGTATTTTTTAGCCAATTTACATTTCCAATATCAAAATTTTAATATTTAGAAAAAAAAAATTTGATTTCTAATAAACACATTGGAAAGATCATTTTATCTAGATTTTAGAACAATTTGAACAAACCTTGACAGGCAAAAGTTTACAGATATGTATTTTCTTATTATTCGAAGGGTTAATATTTAATATGTGTCTGTGTTTTACATATTAAATATGCTATAAAATAACACTGGGAGGCATACATTGGTATGACATTTTGAAATAATCTATCAGTGACCCAGAAAACATCAACATTTTGTTTAATTCACTACAAGTTTTTCTGCATTGTAAATGATTTGGTGGTGTTTATGAGCAATCTGAGTTATTGTTCCAGATAAAGGGTACACTTTTACGTATAACTGCATACTCAACTCAAATCACGATTTTTCAGAGATATCTGACTAATCAACTGGATGATCGATATTGATTAGCCGTTTTTAGGTTTACTATTTAAAGTTTAACAATTATATTATTTCATAAGGATAAAGCGGCAGGGCAAACATCTTATTGCCATTATCGTTTTAAACAAGCACTTTTATATTCTATGTCTTTTTTTAATTTCTTACACTTAAAAACCAATTTTTTTTTGTACTTTGCATTTTCTTTTTAATATAATTAAGCTTTGTAGTCATGTTTTGGTATTGCTGTGTTTTAAATTCAAATGTATATTATAATGTTAAATAAAATATTTTAATCTTGGAGATGTCTTCTTATTATTATCCACTTCCTCTCTAGGACACCGCTGTGTGAAAGATTTCTATGTTTTTTTTAATAAAAAACATTTTGTAAACATGCATAATCAATATATATTATAAAAGAAAGTGTACAATGTGCGTGCCGCTAAAACTCAGAAACAAGTCCCGGTACGATCAATGGAGTTATATGGTGTGGTAGCCCTCTATCCCCCATCCATGAAGAAGGTTCCCGTTTTTACCTGAAGGGTTTGCTTTTGAAGATATGTATAAGGGAGTTATTTTTTACAGGAGGGGCCCAAGGAAAATATTTTCCCTCATGGCCTATGTCATCTTTGGGGATTCTGTATGGAGGGTATCTTAAGGGAGAGGAAGTTCTGGGAAGGATAAGGTATGAGGGGTGGGTAGGAATCTGGGGGTCGCGTCCAGGAGTGACGGATGTATGAATCCATCCCTCCCACTGTGGTTCAAGGCAATGTTCCAAAAGAGTTCTGCTTGAAAGGTCACAAGGTCTCCCCGACCGGTCTCTCCTGATCCGGCCTGCCACGCAGCTCGTGGACAGACACATCTGCCGCCGAGACCCGGACAAACCTCACTTCATGAACCCGGGCCCTGTTAACTCACCAAATATACCCCTGCTAACCACTTGACCTATGGCAGAGTTGTTGGACACCCAATAAATGGTTACCGGGGCGGCGGCACCCATGCCCGCCTCCAAATTGAAATCCAAAAGTTATGTGGTGTGGTAGCCCTCTATGCCCCATCCATGAAGAAGGTTCCCGTTTTTACCTGTAGGATGTGCTTTTGAAGATAAAAGGGCTGGAAGTTTCACCCTCTAGAAATTTCTAGAACAGTCCAGAACATTTGAGAGTATTCATCCCGGAACATTCTAGAATGTTGTGGAATATTCGGGAACATTGTGGACCATTTGAAGCCTTTTTTGTATGGGTGGGGTTACCCAATGGTAGGGATATATAAAGCAAGATCCATCTTGGGTTTGAATGTCGGTTTAATCTCATATCAAGTCCCTGAGCGATATGAGATAAAGAGGTACCCCAGCTAGTAAATAAATAAATCATCATATGATTGGGCTTTCAAAGTGGATACAGTATTAAAAAAAATGAACTCTGGTAAGTTTAGTATATTTATTATTGAGATTGAGTTTACACTTTTATTCATAAAATTCACATACATTTAATATTTCCTGGTAAAGATTGTGTTTTCACACCACATAAAACACAAGACAATATATTATATTTTATACACACACATGCAGAATATGAATACAACTCAAGGTGAAATGAAAACATTCATCGTACACAATTCCGACAAGCTTATAAAAATATCATTCTCATCCAAATGAGAATTTAAAACGTTTGAAATTTATAACATATATAAAAATATGTATTTGCCTTAAAAAATTGTTGATTTCTATCTGAATGGAATTAGAAATAGATTTTTTAATGTTTTATTTTTGCAATGAATCATTATTTTTATATTGATGACGATATGAATAATTTAATTGTAAAAATACCGTTTCCAAAAATACTTTTTGTAAAGGCAATTTATTTTTCATGGCAAATAGTTTTTGATCTTGTAAGCTTCATTTTTGCAACAACAAATCGTAGACCCATAAAAAGGGTTTACAAAAAACATTACAAATACTTTTACGTACGCTTTCATTAGCTTGTAAAGCACACACTATCTGTCTGACCAAAAAAATGAAAACAAATATTGAATATGTTTCAAATTAAATGTTTTTCAAAAAGATTACCACGTTTTGCTGATGTCAAATTAAAATAAATATTTAGTATTCAATTGATTACGAATGATAAAATCTACATTGCACTTTTGAATATTGAATGATATGTAAATGAATGTGTTTATACTAAAAACATGGTTACTAATAACATGAGAACTAAATGGTATGAAGATTTAATCTATTTTAAATAGATATTTTTAAAAGGAATCTATTGACAAGACGAATGAGACTGAATAAGTGTTTACATTAAAATATGTGCCAGTTTCCTTAGAATAACTTTAGGTCAAGAAAACCTGAAAAGTCTGCCCAAAAGTTTATCAAAAATATTTGGCACTTGACACAATATTAGTCTACGTTTATAAAAATGTTACCTTGGCAGTAGATTGCGTATAGAAAAGCTTTGGACAATTGTCTACTTGAAATTTGCAGTTGATCCCCTTAACAAGTTGATGGACATTATTGATTCGAGCTGATTCAAAAATCTTTAAAAATTCACACAAAGCATTGTAAATTTGAGTCACAATAAGTCCCCATCGGTAGAAATAAAATCAGATTGTTTCAAACAATGGGAATAGTATGTACAACATTAGGTTAAACTTAACACAATTTATAATCTTCGCGTTGGTGGGTAGATAAAGTAGTAAAAAAATTTTTTTGGACTTATTAATAAATACTATGATGAATTATTGTTTGTTGGTGGGTTGTACATACAGAATATGAATAAATAGTTTTGTCCTTACGAAAACTCAATTCTTTCAAAAAACAAATACAATATTGGATTTAATTACCAAAAGTTTTGAGTTTTTAGGCTAGCTTTACACTTGTAAGTAAAATTTATGGCTCACAGGAGCGTTTACATATGCATCCAACTTATGGTAATTAATGCTCACGGAAGTTTAAATTGCGGAAGTTCTCACGGGGACCGCTACACATGTAATTTCATTTGGCATTCCTGTTAACAATGATTACGCGATTTTGTCAATAAAGATGAAAAAGTCCAAATAAAGTGTTGAAATAGAAGTTGGCTTGAAATAAACGATTCTCCTTGCTCTTTTGTTCCGTTAAGTACGGAAATTAATTAAGTTTTTTAATTTTATATGAATCACAGCTACTGACAGCAACCGACTTCAAATTCGAATATGTAGTGTTATATTCGGAAACATTGAGTTTATAAAGGATTGGATTGATAATTAAATAGAAGGATGCTCATTTTCAGAAAACTTTGGAATCAGAAGAGTTTCTTACCGTTTCCATCAGTTTTTGTGAGCGGTACTTATTTGAGTTTTATCTGGTGTTATTTTTATATTGTTTTCGAGAGATAATAAGGCAGGTAATAATCCACATAACCTAATCAGATTTTAGTTATTATTTATAGGAAAAAATTCTTACGAAAAAAAACTGTTTATTAATTTTTGACATCTTGCTTCGGCACATTTTGGTACCATTTCTTACGGTAAGAGTTTCGATTTATCTAACTGATTTGATAATCTGTGAGAAGGCTGGAAGTTCGCGCGGACGTGATTAGACCTGTCAAAAAACTTATGTAAGAACAATTCCTGTAACTTGCTATAAATTAAGGTAAGTGAGTTTTGGTATCGTTTACATTGGTAGTTTGGCCATAAGTTGCTTACGTGGGCGACTTATGGGAAAAAATTTACGAGTGTAAAGGCAGCCTTATACAGACAAAACTATTTATTCATATTCCGTATATATGTATACGCCAACAAAAAAATTCAACTTAATACTTTGGAGAATGTCCAAAAAAATTTTTTTTTCTAAAATATTTGAATTAGCATTATCAATTAACAAATATTTTATATTGTGTTACGTTTAACCTTAATACTGTCGCCATAAATTTTCAACGCCAGTCAGGCAGCGAGTGTAGTCCATTTAGAGTGGTGTTGACTTATTACATTTGCTAATTGGAATAAATAACTATGATTGATGGTAGACAGACTGTCCAAGTCAACGTGTCTTTTAGTGCACGGGAATTTCACAGCATTTAAAATAGTTTCCATTAAGTTACATTGTAAATGTTTACAAAAATGTTTTGGAAGAAGTACCCTATTTGTTAACATTGAAAGTCTAGTAATTTCTTTGTGAAGAACATTCCAGTCCGCAGTCGAGAAATTTCTTTGTGAAGAACATTCCAGTCCGCAGTCGAGTAATTTCTTTGTGAAGAACATTCCAGTCCGCAGACGAGTAATTTCTTTGTGAAAAACATTCCAGTCCGCAGTCGAGTAATTTCTTTGTGAAGAACATTCCAGTCCGCAGTCGAGTAATTTCTTTGTGAAGAACATTCCAGTCCGCAAGTATTATGTATAAAGCATTTTATGTATATTACCAGAATAAACGTCAACACATTAATTTAATAAATACAAGTCGTAGAAAACACATTGGTGATTGATAATTTTCACTTTATTTAAAATTATAATTTAAAAAATATAAATTATATAATGGACCATTTATTAAAGAATTTTTGATAGGTATATAAGTCTATTCACCGTTGATGCACCAGCAATATAATATATTAAATTAAATTTTTTGAATTCATCAGGTATTAAATTGAACTTTATCAAATTGAACTGAATAAAAAATAAACTGAATAAAAAATAAACTGAATAAACACGGCTTGAATAAACTCATTTAACAGAAATTGATTTTTTTTTCAAAGACTGTTACTTCCATCACAAAATAGAATTTATCTACAATTAAATCATCCCCCCAGAAATAATGTTTTGAAAATCACGCCATTTAACAGATATTGGTGGCACAACAATGATAATTTTTTTTTTTACTTTTTGTTAAGATCATCTGCTGTAAATGAATATAGTATTTTACGTAGGTTGTGGTTTTACATATATTTTTAAAATTATTGGATTACTACAGTATTTAAAATCTATTAAAAATAAAATTCTTAGAAGCTTGAAGGGATAGTATTCAAATAATCAAGTACACACAGTTTTCTTTTTTCTCACATTGATCTCTGCTTTACGAAAACTTTAAATCATATATTGAACAGGAAGCAATGTTTCTGTTTGTACGAGAAGTCTGTCCCTTATTAACATTTTACCAGTTGCCATACTAAACACAATAGACACAGTTTTGTAGCGTATCCCGCAGGAATTACTGTTTTCAGTGAGATGTATTACCATATATATTATTTTCTATATTAAGATATAAATATTTCTCTTTGTCTTAATAAAACACAATCAAAATTGCGAAAATAAAACAATATTATTTGTAAGCAAGGAATAAAAAAAAACAGATACAATGGTAACAATGCAAAAATGTCAGTCATTTGTGTGGAGAAAAGATAAATATTCACAGTAAGTTTGATGCGTCCGCCAAACTTTGAACGAAACTTACGATTTCAATACACAAACATAGCTTAATAAATATTTAATTACTAAAACATTTAAAGACAGAAGACTTCTTCACAAGCACAAGAATCTAACCTAAACACCGATTGATGAAACCTAACCTATGTTATGTATGTAACTATTCTAGATTACATCTAATTAATTATATTACTTTTGGATCAAATATAATATTATTATAAACAACCATTGATGTAGAAAACACTGCACGAGCCTTACAAATTCTAATCTTGACATAGTAATTAGCAGTTACTTTCTGTTATTATATTAAATTGGTGCGTACTGCAATCATCGTGACCAGCACTGTATGTTGTGACTTGTGGAGAACCAGACGGGGTTATATTTCAGGCGAATGTTATGTTTTCTACATCAGGATAAACAACGATAGTTGTATTTAACATTTAAATATGTCACCTTCAATAGTTCCTTTAAAATTTCCATATAAATAATCCCATCATAATATCCTTACGCTAGTATGTTCAGAAAAAATATACCATATTGAACCGAGTAGAAGCCACATTTGTTACAATATTGAAGACACAACGCTGCCTGTTTAAGTCACTGAATTACACATTCACCATCTTGCCATCGTATTTTAGTTATTTTACTTTCATTCTATAATAACCATTATTCCCTTATTCCCTCTCTCCTGTTTTTTTAATTCCATTAAAAAAAATCCTTTAGTTATGTCAACCTAATGAAACATAGTGTTTGCGGCTTGTATTTGGGCCAATATGTATATTGTTAAATATTTTAAATGGCAAAAAGACTAATGCAAGGTAACAAAAAGGTATTATTTATAATTTCTGCATCGAAAGCCTCATTCACACGGGAGTAACATGTGCAGCGAGTATTGGCACTTGGCCATTGATTCCACCATAAGAGCGCTAGGCGCTGTCTGTTCCAAACAACTGCAAGTTTGACGCTAGCATTATCGTTTATCAAGTATTTGAATCTTGATTTATCAAGTGGACAAAGGGTTCGGTGCCAAAAGTATGTTATCTGCATGTTAAGTCTAATTTACTTTCATTACTTCAGCAGCTAAGGGTTTTTAGTAACCACCAGGCCAATAACAAAAAAAATCCAAGAATTATAAAAAAAATCAGGATGGTACAAATTGCACCACGGTAAAAGACTACTTTTGTGAACGAGACTTCACTGTATAAGAAAATCTCCTACTAGAACTGGCAGATTGATTTAGGTTACAGATTATAACCAAATAGCAACCGGATACTCTAATTATTTTCTTACCATAGGAAAAGTTAAAATTACAAATACACATTTATGAGAAAAGCTAAAAGAAACTTATTTTATAAAGGTCTTTCATAATATAAGTTAATGGTAAATGCAAACACAGAATATTAAATTAGTTATAAGGTAGTTTTATTTTATTTTACTAAAAAAAAAAACAGTAAAAAAATATCATAAAAAAGCAATAAAATGAAGAAAAAATAATTTGTGCTGCAAAATTATTTGTCATTAAAAATAAATAGGTCACTATGAATATGAATCACAGAAATTAATGGTTATCTTTTAACATATATTATTATTGTTATAATACAAAGTATTATGTTGTAGAATAATAGCAGAAGGTAAATAAACTATTTTGATAATAAAATAAATATTTTCTCGTAAATAATTACAAATCAAAAATAAATCTTAACAGTACACTTTAGATAAACTTATCTTTCTCTGTTCTGACAGAAAATGTTAACTCTAACAAAGTCAACATGTTCTGTCAAAAAAAAAACTATAATTTGATACGGGGATGCTTTAAAAATAATAAATAAAATATTTCTGAATATAAAGTTGCATGGCACACAATTATTAAGATGAAGAATCTTAAATTAAATTTTAAAAACATTTATGTCTTAATGTCTAAATCTTTACATTCATTGAACACAAAATTCCTCAAAAGAAGTACATATTAACCTTTAGAACGCAATCTATCTCACCACATGGCACCTTTTGGCCCAATTTACATGTGCTTTAGTGAAGCTTCATGGATCACATATATGCGACATCTGCGCACGAGGATGGCCGCTGATTGATCACAAAAGGGATAGCCGCGTGTATAAGGTTAATACATTTTATATTGTTCAGCTCCGCATTAATTAAATAATTAAATTGTAACCACAGTGAAATTATATAACCATCAGTAACATACGTTTTAGAAAATATTATGTACATGACATCCAAGATCTAGAAATTGAGATTATTATTTTATAATCTGCAAAAATGACGGTGAGGTCAGACAATCAATAAGTATTGTCAATATATTTTACAGGAGAACAAAATTGAAAATGAGATTCAGCAATACAACCAGAATGCAGCATTTTTTGCAAATACAAATTTTTTATGGAATAGGTTTTTGTTCACTATATTTTGGAGCAGATTTATTCCAAAATAATATCGCCGTTCTGGAAGAACAACGACGCAACTGCAAAAATTGGTAAAATACGGTTAAGTCCATAATAAATGGTCTTAGAAAACCATTGAGCACACTGGGGAACTACGACATAACTTTTTAAAGTTCCTATTCCGACCGCCAAAAGGTAGTTGCGTCGTTGTTAAAATATCAGCTGTTTGTTATCTTCCTTTAGGGCAAAAACGCCGCAAGCTTCGATTGTGTTGATGAGTGACTAGAGGAGTGTTATATTGTGTGGAACAGTGACGTAGGTGTTCTTAGTGACTGAAATCAAACAGTTACGTCTTCTGGAAGGGCAAACAATTTACGGGGGGAACAATGACGTAATTGCTATTATCAGTTGAAATAGGGGGTCAAAATTAGGGTGATAAAATTCTAACTTCTGGTGATTGAAAGAAAAGTATGTTCTCTGTTGCATACACACTTCAATAAATATTTCATTAAATTACAAATAGTTTTTTTGCTTTTTTGTAAAATTATAATTTTTGCAGTTGTGTCGTTATTCTTTCGGAACAGCGATAGTATTTTACAAAAAACATATACATTTGTGCAAAAGATCAGATTCATTTTATCCTGCAACGTGTTGATTGAGAAATTATTAAAATATTGAGATAGTTCTTGTATGTTGTCCAATCATGGAATGGAAAATATAAAAAAAAACATTGTGGTTTTTAGCCTTTGCAATGCTGGCCTTTTCAATACAATCTATCCCATTACGCAGCATGTTTTAATGAAACTTCATGGGCATATGCGACATCTGAACACGGGGATAGCTGCCGATGGATATGTGCGACAATACGCAACAACTGCGTAGATCAGATAAAAGTTTGTTGAAAAAAAAAGTCAAATCATAGAGTGATGCATACAGTAACCTCTGAGACTCTGAAGCCTGGATCCATATGAAATATGTATAAAATTCCAGATAAATATGTATGAATGTTAGGTTGGGTTAGGATGGTGGATGGTTAAGTTAGATGAGCCATGCCCGTGGCGGGGAGATGCTTAGGCTTTGTAGCGGTCGGAACTGTTAATGGCGCAGCAAAGGATGAGCGCGAAGGACAGCCCAAGGATCTCCAGCGCCAGGAGGAAGGCCCCCACTCCGATAACGAGGTCCATGTGGCTGGTCAGGTACTCCACAACCTTGTCGGCGCAACCCTGAAATCAAAATCGTGTTGGAAATCATTTATCAATCGATGCAGAGTACCAACAGCTCACAGTCAATAGTGGAATTGTGGCATCCCCATTTGGGGTGTGTTGTGAGGTTGGAAATAGTCTGGAGGGGAAGGAGATGAGACAGAGGAAGGTGGGGAAGTTCGTGGCAACTAAACATGGCTAAAGCCATTTCAAGCATTTCCTGACGGAATACCTGCCCTGGTATTGCAGAGGTGCGCTGCAGAAATAGCTCCAATTTTGACGAAGTTTTTCAAAATGTCCCTGAAGTCTGGGTCTGTGCCCTCTGGTTGGAAAAAAGCGATCAGTGACCGCTCCAACCCGGCCAACTACCGCCCCATAGCAATCACATCTGTTCTATCAAAAGTGATGGAACGTGTGACCAACGACAAACTGCTCACATATCTCGAGAAGAACAAAATTATTAACGACCGTCAATACGGATTCCGGCGGAACCGCTCGTGCGGTGATCTTCTCGCGTATGTGACGCATGTTTGGGGGCGGTGCCTGGAACGTTTTGGTGAGACCCAAACGGTTGCACTGGACATTTCCAAGGCCTTTACCGGGTTTGGCACCGAGGGCTTGTCAACAAACTGCATTCTTACGAACTTCCCGCTTCCTTGTTTACGTGGATTGCCGACTTTTTGAGGGAGAGGTCGATTTAGGCGGTTGCTGATGGTTTCACCTCTTCCTCTCATTCGATAAATGCTGGCGACCCACAGGGATCAGTTCTGTCTCCGACTTTGTTTTTGTTGCACATCAATGACCTCTTGTCATGTGCACCGATTCATTGCTACGCGGATGACAGTACAGTCCATGATAGCTTTTATAGAAGATAGAAGTTATTTTCCTCAGGGCCTCCTATGTGGAGTTAATGTAAAAAAAAAAAAAAGCAATGTTTCCATTCAAATGGCGGTCTTTCACCGGGGCGGTAATGAGTATTTACCGCTTGTGAAGGAGGTGCAAATACACTATTAACTGTTTTAACCCCTGAGGCCTCAACCATATTCTGTCGGTAGGTCAGAATATTTCCGTTTTGCAATAAAATCAAAATTAATGGAATATTTGTGAACGTATCCGAAAACTAAAAACTGTTTTTGGAAGATTTGAATTTATAGCGTAATTTTTTCTCTTTTCAATACCGTTTAGATTATATTTCTTATTATGATAGTAAGGGAGACACAACGATTTCTATGAGACCTATATGAGTTGTTCCGAAAAGCGAACAAATTAGCCTGAGGGGTCAACTAAATTATGCGTGACATAACCACTGGAGCGACAGCGCGTTTTAATACGTTTTTCTCCGTTTGCTCCAGATCTTCAGAAGATCATTTTTTTAATTTTTCACCAACATTAAAAAAATCATACCTTTGAATTTTAACACTGAGACAAAAAAACTTATTATAGTGCTTTATAGCCAACGAATTAACCTATATTTTACCGTTTATTTAGGATTTATAAAAAAAATATTAAAAAATCGTAAATTTTATAAACGCGCGAATCCTGCGTGTTTGATACTTTGAAACTGCCGTGAGAAGTACTTATTCAAGTCAACATAGAATATTTTCGATTTCTGTATATTGTCTGTGGTATACTTGATAATGAAAGGTGCATATCTATGGAAAAAGGACTTAATTTTAACCGTAAACAGCTGATCAGAAACACTGCATGAAAAAATATTTTAAATTTTTATTTTTAACATCGTTATAAAATAGTCTACGAAGTTTGGATTTGCGACATCTATGGTCATAATAGATAAAGCATTTTAATAGCTTCGTTTGAAGTCCAAAATAACAAACGTGGGAGCTACAAATATATTTTTTTTTAATTTTTGCCGAATCAAGGAGATAATTGCCATTTTTATCCTAAAAGCAATCGGAGACATTTAAAATGGCGCCAATATATGGCAAAAATCTCTCCTGTGGATAATTCACCCAAAATAAATTTTATTTCATTAGTCCCTGTTTTTTCATTACGGTTGAAGATACTCTTTTAACATTTAAACTTAGTGGCCAGATGTGAATAGCTTTGAATATTAAAAGTCATTGAATTTGAAAAATTTTAGGAATATTTCACATCGCGCATGCACCGACAACTGAAATTAGTATGTTTAATGATTCAATTTCCTTAACACTTACATTATTGAAGATGATGGGGTCATACTGCGCCGTGAGTATGGTGCGTCGGCTCTTCTCGCACGAGTCCCCACGCTCGCTGCAGCAGGAGGCGGGCATCAGGAACTCGGGTGCACTGGGTGAGCCGGCGCCGAGCGCGATGGCGGAGGCAGCTGCCTCGCGCAGAGCGGTCTTGCTGTACTCGGAGCTGGCCCAGTCAGCGGGACCACGGGCACCGCAGCAGTGCAGCTGGAAATCACAGGGTTAACGTACTTTGGTTGCTTATTGTTTTTAACTATTTGAAAAATAATTTTTAGGGTATTGTGCCATGCTCCATTTCCTCCTTCTTTAGCCAATTTTTTGGACGGCATTACAGTATGTATCGTCAGGGCAGATATGTAATTTGTGATGAAGTGTGTGTATATGTATTTATATCACAATTTGGCAGGTATGGATGCTGCCGCCCCGAGAACCATTCATTGGATGACAAACTCCTCTGCCATAGGTCACCACAAGTGGTTCGCAACATTTGGTGACTTAGCGGGGGTGCCCGGGTTCATGGGGTGAGGTTCGTCCAGGTCTTGGCGATGGATGCATCTGCCCAAAAGCTGTGTGGAAGGCTGGATCGAGATTGGTTGAGGGAGACCTTTTGACCTCTCCAGCAGAACTCTCTCGGAACATCACCTTGCACAGCAGTGGGAGGGATGGATTCACATGTCCGTCCGCTATCATAGTGATACTGTGTTGCACGCTCCAAACCTCTTAGGGACGGTACTTCAATATAATTAGTGACAAAACAATGACAGAATGAACCATCTCCAAAAGAATCTCACAAAACTTGAGCGTGTAAACTCGGCCCCTCGGACTTATTGACGAATCAATATTGACAGGTCAATAAATCAGCAATTGCTGAGCACTTAATTGAAAGCAAACATTACTTTGGATTTGTTCTTGCAGTCCTGGGAAGACCCAAAACCCATCAAGCGTGCTTAATTATGGAGGCAATTAAAATCCACAAAATTGAAATCCACCAATAGAGATGACAGGGCCAAACTTTAGTTCTTAGTATCCGGCACTCGATGGCCACACCAAAACTGAATGATAAAAACCGTATTATTTTTCAGTAATTATACCGAAATACCACTCCCAAGAGGATTGAAGACAGTATCGCTTCTACATCTACATACATAAATACACATCACCAAATCTACACATCTGCCATGATGATGGACAATGTAACGCTGTCTGAAACATTGACTAAAACAGGAGGAAGCACAAGGGACCCTTTTTTGTAGAATCATTATTTTATTTTAATTCTTAAAAGATTCTTATTAGAAGCCGACCACCATGAAAATTATGATGAAAAGTATCTTGTCCCTTGTCCCAACACAGATCCCTAGGGACTTGGGATTGCCTAATCATCTAGACAGCAATGTTTGCATTTTTCCGAATTGTCATCAACTCCCAGTATTGATTGAAGATAAGAATGAAAAGCAAGATATTGTAAATAATAATAAAGGAAATTTGTTTACCTCTTTCTGGATGAGGTCAAAGACGTCGGTGCGCGAGTTCTTTCCATCGTACTCACTGCGCACCGTGGCGTCCACCGTGGAGCGCACCTGCTGCACGAGGTGACCTCCGTGCGCCGCGCCCCACCACACGGCGGCTGCCTCGCCAACCACGCCAATCAGCAGGATACAGAAGAACTGGAAACAGAACAAAATAATAATATTTGGATGTTTTGTATAGGACCATTTTTATGAAATATCACCTCAAGGGTGCTGTAAAAAGATTTTTTCCCAAGGCTTCATATTATTATAACAACTTATAACTTAAAGCTAACAGATTGCATTCACCAGTTCATCGGTCAAAGAATATGTATACATACAACTAACTGGTTCCCAATTTAAGGAAATAAATTGATTCTCCCTGCATGTCCTTTCCCGTGCATCCCCGTTCCCCTCCCGCGTCCCCTTTAATAATAATAATAATTGGATAATTTGTAGAGCGCCGTTTTTGTGACAAATCACAAGGGCGCTGTACAGCTTATTCCTTTCCCTCCGGCTTTCTCCTTCCACCTTCCCCGCCTTCCCTATTCCCTCTCCCGCCCCCCCGTCCCGCCAATTACAATTTTTTTAATTCAAATGTTAATAATATTAATTTTTGTATATTATATAAGAACAATCAAATATTATAAGAACAATCGATCAAATTTGGTACCTAACTTAGGTACCTATTTAAAATATCTATAATTCTTGATTCGATTCAAATTATTATGTAAGTAGGTACTTCAAATTAATTCATTAATTTAAAGAGTTTTGAAAATTTAATTCTGATTTGACAATCATTGTTTTGCAAAATGTCATTCTCAAATTTTTAATAGTTTCGAAAGAATTTTTGTGATGATTGAAAAACTTTTCAGATGTGTATTGTCAAGCGATTGAAATAATCCAAAATCCTTCACGTGGGTTTTAAGAAGGTATTTTGAAAGTTACACTAATCCCCAAACACATATTGATTTTTATATATATATATATTATAGCGGTGTGTTGCGTCCTCTCTACAGCTCAGTGATAAGGAAAGCCGAGCTCAGTGTCAACACAAAGATGGCAGTGTTCAAAACGGTATATCGCCTGACGCTCACCTACGGCCACCAGATGCTAAGCGAACGAACGCGCTCTAGAGTCCAAGCTGCCGAAATGAGGTACTTGAGAGGAATGGCAGGGGTTACGAAATGGGATCATATAAGAAACTCGACGATCCGAGACGATCTAAACATTGAACCACTGCTACTCTTCATAGAAAAATCGCAACTGAGATGGCTTGGGCATGTATTAAGAATGCCTGATGACCGAATTTGGAGGAAGGTACTATGTGCGATTCCAGAGGGTAGACGTCCAGTGGGCCGCCCCAGACACAGCTGGGCGAGGCAACTCCAGAAACTGTGTGAGGAAAGGATGGGACTGCCATGGACGGAGGCCGAACAGTCAGCTCATGACAGGGACATATGGAGGAGCCTTGTCAATGCAATGGGTCCCCGACCCAAATAGGATAAGGGGACGAAGATGATGATGATGATGATATATTATATAGATGAGTGTGATTACGTCTAGGTAGATTATATACGGAATTTAGGTATTTACCTGGCAGGTGACTTTATTTATTAAACAGACATTTTTATAACCATAGCTTTGTAAGCAGAGAACATAATCACAATGCATTGCACGTTATTGGCGATGCAATTTTTAAAATCCAAGTATTTATTTAGTTATTGATCGTTTTAACGAAAGGAAAAGCAAATAAACAGTGAGCCCAACTTCGTTTACAGCTCTGTATTACAGGGACTCCCCCTGCACCACGAACAGGTAGAATGTCAGGTCCGCAATCAGCCCCACTAAGTTAATATTATAATTACCGAGACTAGCATGCACTGCGACTCCTTGACAGCGCCGCAGCAGCCCAGCAGTGCCACCACCACCAGCAGTGCCCCCGAGCCCAGCAACGCGTATAGCCCCACGTAGTACTGGGACTCCTCCTGCGCCATGGACAGGTAGAAGGTCGGGTCGGCGATCATCCATGCTGCCAGTCCTACCACTATGATGCCCACCACCTGAAATAATTAAAATAATAAGTATTTGTAAGTAAGTAACGGGAATTTGAAAAAAATATTATTTTTGGTAAAAATGTATAAGTCCATTTCAGGGATAATACTGAATGTTCCTTGTCGAAGTTCGATACACAAATATGCATGGATAATACGGAATATTCCTTTTTTAATTAAAATAGACAATCAAACATGACATTTGTCGGAAGTACCAACCTTACAAAATAAATTTTTGTCAAAATAAAAACATGAGTATCTAATTCAAATTATTCCCAATACTACTTGAGATTCAAGCTGCGTGACATCCATCAATAAGATATACATCCCAGGTTTTGAATGTATTTAATGTTTTGTATGGAAAGCAGGATTTGTCTAACGGGTAAGTGTAATGATTCTAATACCTTTCTTTCCATGTTCTTCTGTTATAAATACAGATTCAAGCTTGTCAATAATGCGTTAACTTCATAACATGAATAAATTATTGTTTTATATGGCAATAATAATTTTTCTATGATTGGCAGCATTCTATGAAATATAATATAAAATATGGCATAGTGCAGTTTGTATATTGCATAACAAAATTAAAATGCAGTATGCATATTTTTTCATCTCCCTGACATAAATACTAACTTTTCGTGATAATAAAACTAAATCTAACTGTTTGAGTAAGAAATATTTCGTATTAACCGAGAAGTGGAGTAAGACATAAATAATACATTTTGTTATAACCACTCGCGGGATGGTATTTCTGGGTGTTCGGTTTTCGAATTAGCCATTCGATTTAATAAATATCATACCTCCAAATATTAATACTTACTGAAACATATAAGTGCGATTAAAGCCAATGAGTCAACCTACATTTCACCGTGTATCTGTTATTTTCAGATTGTAACTTAGATTACTTTTTTTTTAATTTTCAGTTTTAAAATTAATTTAAAATTTAAAAAATCTAACTAAATTGGGGTAGCCATCGCATGGGTGGTTAATGGAGACCAGATTTTTAAAACAAAGTGCTCCGTGATGATATTAAACATTAAAAAAATAATAATAAATAAACCAGCTTTTACTCGCGGCTTTGCTCGCATAATATTACGTGACATTAATGTACACAGATATTTCCCAAGGGAATTAAATGTTTTTTCCGGGATGAAAAGTAGCCTATGTCATTTCCCAGTTCTCCAACTAACCCTACGCATAAAAATTATGTCGATAGGTCGCTCCGTTGCGACGTGAAAGAAGGACAAACAAACAAACACTTTCGCATTTTATATGGGATAATACTAAGTATTGAAACAATATGAAATATTATGCGGGTGTTAATAATAGGGGTATTTCATCATCCTCTGGCTGTCAAAAGAACTATCCATTACCATCTAGCTATTGCGAGTATTTATAATACTAATATTATAAATGCGAAACTGCTCGAGTTTGTTTATGACCTTTTCACGCATAACACAATATAAAGACTTTAAAAATTCATTCACCAATAGAAAGCTAAATTATATGCGCAGACTATATTTTGTATATGATGGTAAGCTCTGGCGTAATGAAATTATAAATATTAATATATTATATTTGTTATACGTTTTCTGTCGCTAACTAAAGCAAATTTTTGCTAACGTCAGAAAAAAATCGTTTCCATGGAAACGATTGCTACTGCTTCAGAAAATTCAAATATTAGAATAAGTTTTATTTTTTTGGACAAGCTTCTGTTTTGGAATAAATGTCAGTTCCTACATTAAAAATATAATTCGTAATGATTATAAAGACTGAATAAATGAACAATAAATAGTGTAATTTTTTATTATATTCACAAACTTTCAAATATTTAATTAAAAATAAACATCCGAAATGTTTGTAAGCGCATAAATTCCGAACGAATGAACAAAATTGGATAATTCTTTTTTTCTTTGAGCTATAGCTTTATGAAATTTAGGTGGCAGGCGTGATGTTTGAAAACTGAATGTAAGGGAATGAATGTATGGAATTCGGGAGGGGGTGGGGGTGGGGAGGAGGGGGTATAATTGATAAGTTCAACCGCTACAGTAATTTCCCGTAATACCATGCGAGCGAAGCCGCGGGGAAAAGCTAGTTTATAATAAATAAACAAAGCGTTTGAATTAGTTTGCGGTTAACTTCTATATTTTCATATAAAGAGCGGTATTTTCTCTGTCTAACACCGTTTAGATCTTATTTCTAACCATGAAAGTAAGTGAGACCTGTATGAGTCGTTCCGAAAACTGAACAAATAGACTTGACGGGTTAACCTTCTGCAAAAAACTTTTTAACACAAATTCAAATCTCTCGCCACACAACATACGTTTCATCTATCCTTTCTACAGCTTTAATTATTGTAATTTAAATAAATAGGAAATACCACATTAACATAAATATTTCATTAATATGTGTATCTATCTAATTTGAAGAAATCTTTCCTAAAAAAAATGGTGGGAAAGCACAATCAACGGATAATCGACGTTTTACTGCATTCACCTACTACTCACTGCTCCTCCCTCTATTGTTCACAGTTTAAAATATAGGTTTGCGTCATTGCTAAAAAATATAAACAATAAAAAATAATAGTAGTATCGAAATCGCTATCAACCAACAGATGGCGCTAGCTGCAATACGAAACATTTTTTATTCTAAAATGTAAAATCAAAACGATTATCAGTTTTTCGTATTTATTTGATAATAATAAAATAAATCATGGGTTGATGAGGCAATACCGAACATGGAATAAGGCATATAAATTATTTCAATTCGTATACATATGTTATTTACAGAAAATAGAAATAGATTTTTTTCATGTTTACATTATACCTGCAAAGCTACTGCAAGTAGCTTGTCGGCAGCTTGTCTTACCTTTCTAATATTGCTACAACCTTTGAACCTATTGTGCTTCGTTCATTATCTATTATTTGTCCGTCGCACCAATATGTATCAAATTTAACTTTATGATTGTCGCCATATCTATTGTCTATTGTTCATTTCCATATTTACTATTAATTGACTTTATTTACCACACTAGTTAAATATGAGATTTCTATAAGTTACATTAAGGTTAAACGCAACGTACGTTATAATCTACGCATTCACAGATGGCGCCAATAAAATTATTTCAGGTTTTAGACACTTTTGCAAGTTATGCTTTAAGATATTAATAATAATTAATTGTTCGCGCCCGTACATACGCAAAATGAATATGAATAAATAGTATTGTCAATAAAAAAACTCAAATCTTTCAAGAGAGGCTGACAAATACAAAATTGCATCGGTGATTCAATCCAATATTGTATTTGTCAGCCTCTCTTGAAAGATTTGAGTTTTTTTATTGACAAAACTATTTATTCATATTCATTTTGCGTATGTACGGGCGCGAACAATTAATTATTATTAATATCTTAAAGCATAACTCGCGAAAGTGTTTAAAACCTAAAATAATTTTATTGGCGCCATCTGTGAATGCGTAGATTATAACGTACGTTGCGTTTAACCTTAAGCTCAGTTTTCAAAGCAGATTCATTCTAGATTTCAGTTTGGAAACATTCACTTAGAGACATTTAATTCTGTTAAAACTCTAGTATATAATAATGTAAACAGTGTAATTGTAAAGACTTACAAATAAATATAACATAAAGTGTTAAAAGTGTTTTCATTCATAGAATCCATAACACATATCACGGAGCTTTTACGAATTATCAATAATTTACATATTATATTTTTCTAACAAATTTAGTTGAATCGTCATCACTTTCGATTTTATTTAACTAGTGGAATTATTCAAATCGTGAAAACTATTTTGCATTCTAACATGTAAATTCCCCGATTAAGATCAATAAAAAATACATTATTATCTTTATCAAATTTAATTTGTAGAACTCCATTTTATTTTTAATTAAATTTTATATATTCAATAATATTGTAGTAGGTTAAGTACTTAAAAAGGATGTACATATTTATATCTGATTTTTTTGTTGTTTCATATTGCAAGAAATATTAAGCAATAAAAATTTTTTATTGTACCTAAAGGTACATAATTTGAGTAATTTCGTCAGTTGATTTATTATAACAAATGTAGTGTTTTATTTGCATAATACTGAAGCAACGGGGAAGAAGGCTTGATACTGTTTCACGCAGCCATGATTTTAACAGAAGCCATCTGCTCATTAGGTTACTCTTGAACACGAGTTCACTGTAATTTGAGCTGCTAACTTCAATTTGACACTTTCGCGACCGAAACAACAAAGTCAAATAAATGAGCGTAGCAAATTCTATTTTAAATTGAGCGCTTTACGTTTCGTCTGTCTGCAAATTTTTTGGGTGTTCATTGTCCGGTCAATCCAGTGTAGATGGTAGCCGTGTTGAATAGTACCTGTTTACTCCGCCAGAGTTCGCGTGCGCGTTACGAGCATTCAGATCGGAATACATAATCAACATTACTAAATTCTTATTTTAATCTTTTGTAAAGGTCATTTTATGAAAATTTCCAGTCCCAGAGAGCTCTTAATTCACTAGTCTTTCAAAATAAATACTAATTCAATTTTGGCATTAATCTTCTTATAAATGTAAAAGCAACAGTGATGATGGTAGCAAAGGTAAATTCATGCAATGTCCGGTGTTTTCAATATAATGTCCACGTGCATTATATTGAAAATCGTATCATCCGCAAGCATAAACTTTCTAAAAAAGTGTGTTTATCGGAAGTGACCTGCCAGGTAAGTATGTTTCTGTATCTATTTGTAAATAATAAAATTAGATAGATTCTAAGAATATTAAAAAAAAAAAAAAAATTGTAAAGCGCCCTTGAGGTGATTTTTCACAAAAACGGCGCTCTGTCCAATTATTATTATTATTATTATTACGCGAGATCTACTGTTCACAGAATGTTATAATTTTGAAAGAAATGAACATTTTAATATTACGTAGGAGGTTTGTTAAACGATCTAGTCCAAAGAATTTATTTGATTCCTGTGTGTTATACGCCAATTAGTTCAAGAGACAGTTCGTCCCTTAGCTTACAACACCGCTCAAGTTGAAAATTGGCGGTTTTCACATTTTAATGCCTTTAGATGGAGCTGCTCATTGTGCGTCTAACCATTGGTCACATGATATAGATTTCAGTCAATCAGAAGCCGTAATTCGAAAAGTAGTGATAGCGCGCAAGTCGGTTGCCCTACAAACACCGCACAGTTTTTTTCGTCTCCTGTAAAGTTGGTAAAAATGACTTATGCGGTGTTGTAAGCTAAGGGATGAGTTGTAGTAGAAATCTGGTGACAGAAACATAATGAAGTTATTGTAGGCGTAGAAGGAAACTAAATTAATTTGTTGACATTATTGACAAACACATTCAAAATAATTCATTAAGTTTTCAGTATTCTAGTGGAGCCCGTAATGACTGGGTTAAGCGGTTAGAATACTTGAAAAGCTTGATTTATGGAAGGGGAAGGACGTACATAATAATTAATAATATATATTATTAAATCGCAACAGAAATATCTGGCGGCCAGTATCCAGCAAACCGAGTAATCCGAAATTCAGATATCGTACTCGTTCAAAAATATATACTTGTACGGATGATTGGTAGACATAGCAGCAGGGGTTCCCAACTTCTTTCGAGTCGCAACCCCACTTTACGAAAGCCAAGTGTTGGACAGTTGGGGGAGGGGTAAGAGGTTGGGCGGTTCTGGGTGACCAGTAACGACACGCGGAAGCAAAACAAATTGTTTCATTTTGAATTTAAAAAAAATCATCTTAAAAGTCACCGGACACCAAAATTTCATTTACATTTTTTACTCCAAATAATGCAGGAATCACTGGTTAAAGTAATTCAAGTACGTCCCTTAACACCCTGTATTGAGTCGACTGAAACCGGGAACACAGATAACAGGCCGGTGGGGGACTAAGTTAATTTCAAAACCCCTTAAAATCAGCGTGCGACAGTTGCAAAATCCCCTAAAACAGGCAATGTTAATTTCAAAACCCCCTACAATCAGCGTACATTAGTTGCAAAAGCCCCTAAAACAGGAAACGTTAATTTCAAAACAACCTATAATCAGCGTACGTTAGTTGCAAAAGCCCCTAAACAGGCAACGTTAATTTCAAAACCCCCTATAATCAGCTGTTACTTGCAAAGTCCTCTAAAACGAAACTAACATTTTTTTATTAATGGCCTGCATAATTTATCCAAAAATAAAATATACACATCATCATACAACTGCATCTAAAGAAAATACTACTGTAAAAGCAAACATTTATTACACTTTAAAAAAATTTAAGTTTTTCTTCGATAACTCGTTTTAGGGGGTTTTGAAATTAAATGCTACGTTTATAGTTGGGTTATTTCCATTCCCCATTAGAATCAACCCACTTTAGTCGATATTCCACACCCTCCTTTGATATTTGATGGAAACGAAAAATCGGAAAGAAAAGAAAAGGAAGTAGGCGATATACCGCCAGCCGACGTCAATAGAGTCTACTTTAATGGCAAAATCAATCATAATTTACCCGACTTTTGTCGCCTGACTGGAAGGCCATTAATTACGGATGAATTTGAAAAGACAAAGAATGACATAGAAAATAGACGGGTTTAGTTGTTAAGGCCCATTAACCAGCGGCCGAGAATTAAAATTTCGTCGAAAGATGGTCTTGCGATCGTACTCTTGCAACTATTAAGAATGATTCCAATGAAAAAGATTGATCATTCTTCGTACCAGCATTTTTAACTAATAACTTAATATAGATTTTATTTCATTCAAAATTTGCTTTAATATATGTCTACATTCAAGTTAGCAATAAAATGCTCAAACGCTTGCTGATAAAATTATTAAAAAAGATTCGGTCGCATAATTGATTACACGAAGGACCTCTTTCTTACCGGGAAGTGCTCTCTGATAACTAAGCTAACTCGACCAAATCAACATACGTCATTTTTTAAGTGAAAACTTCATTAGCACCGTTGTGATTTGAAACTCGATGAAACGGAAACGAGCGACACTAAAAAGAGACAAACACATACATCTATATGATTTAGCCTGCGAGAGAATGAGATAGCAATTAAATATTTATTTCATTTACGGGTACTCGGTTCCAATATAATACGATAATTCCACAGTCCCACGTAAGTCTCCTTTGGTGTAGTGGTATAAAGCGCCTGACGAGCCAAGGATTGAATCCTACGAAATCCAAAAAAATAAATATTTTTAATTTTGTAAAATCAATATCCAATCTTCAAACCCCTCCAAAACGAAAAGGCAAAAGAAAGCGACATCTGGCGACTCTGAAGAAGAAAACACAAACACTAATAAGATGACAAAATGTGTGGGAAAAGGTTTACTGGAATTCCACGTCAAAATTTTACGGAAAAAATCATCCTTCACATTGATAAAAAAGTGCTTTGTAGGATCCCACCCTTGTCCACTTCAACCGCGTGTTTTACTTCTACCGCGTGTGAATTGCACTCTCTGATTTTTTTTAAAATTTTTCATACTTGGACCGAGAGCTGCCAAACCAACATTATTCTCATTTTCTTAAAGCATATGGATTCAATTCCTAGAAGCGACTGAATCTTTTTCTGCCTTTTCTGTTTCACATTTTTCGTTTGAGAATCGCTAATATTGCCTTCAATTACCAAATTCCGTTAATTATCATAATACAGTTCTTAAAATGTTGAAGAAATAAACGTAATATTATACGTCGGAGTGTAGTTTCAATTTCCGTTGAAATACAATTTAAATTGATGAAACCTTTTGGTTGTTCCAGCGTGAAGCCTCAAACAGGCTAACCAATTATAATTACAGACAAATTGTTTTCTTCTCCTTGCTAATGATGCTTAAAAACCACAATTTGGGAGATAAAAACAATGCTAAATACTATAATCACCAAAGGTCCATGATTGGATACTGCGGTAACCCAAAGATGACGAGCGTGTTTAGGAGTTTCTAATCAGACGCGAGTAAATAACTCTTGAAAAGACTTCACTTCAATTATTATTTGAAGAGCCAGCTTCAGTTTTAGACAGCACAAAATGTCGCAATAAAATACACTTCTTTAGCGAGTACCTACTGTAAACAATCGTTTCATTATCCAAATTGTTCTCCCAACGTTGGCAAAACTAGCGGCCATCGGTTTTGTCACTAGTGTGACAGCTTTTCGGATTTCGTTTTTCGTTAATCTCCGGGCTCTGTGAAGCACCTTGGTGCTTCTCCCGTTCTCTATAAAAACTTATATTTTCGGAATTAATAATTTGTAAATTATATTTATCTAAAATATAGTTATCGCCTTTTAAACTAATGTTATCTTTACTACTTATTCCGTGAATTCTCCACCTTTTGTCGGCTTTTGTAATATATATTCTGTTTATACCATTAGGCCAATTTAGGTCTTCGCTAACTTTTTAAATTATGTCACTCTTGCCAGTTTATGCAATAAATCTTCTGTAAATACATAGCAATATTCATTTATTTTATTACGAAAAAATAAAAATTCTGATCACGAAAGCGCTGAGACTCCGATAAAAATGTGATTTAAATTATTATTATTCATAAAAAACATATTTATGATCATGTATATTATATTATATTATGTAGAGACAGCATGTCAGTCAATAAGTAATGTAATTTAATTAAAATCATCCTTATAGGATAGGTATATAGTGAAAACAAACTTTAAAGATAAAAAAAATAACGGAAATTATCTCGGGTCCTGCCGGCGAGAGCTGCCCTGTAACCTCTCTATTCGTTTAAATACTTTTTCTCACAAACACATCTTACCAGAGAGATTACGACAGACTATCAACTATCAACGCCTTTAATAATTATTGTCTTTATGACGTAAAAATACGCCTGAGAAAAAACGGTTTGGCGAATCAACAGATGATGAACCGCCACACAACTCTGTCTTTATTGCTTCATTCACATTCGCATATCGTCTCATACATACTCTTGTTATTCTGACTATTGACATGGCCCGACTCAGGCATTTGATTCCTCGGGCGTTCCGTTTACCATTCACTTCCGCATCATACATTCTCGACATCTCTTCATCCGTTCTACATGCCCAAGCATCTAAGCGTCATTTTCTTAATATTATGCATTAAGCTTAAATTAACCTTGCATTCTTTCCGGATCTCTACATTTTTAACACGGTCGTAAACTCAAGGATCTCATTTCTACATTATAAATTCCAATTAAAACATTGATTAGGTATGAGGTCAGTCCTAAGCAGGGCGACTGATCACACAGTAAGTTTAACTATTCGCCGTCCGTTCGTCCATTGACCCGCTAACCCAACAAACTTATGTAACACCGAGCCATGAATAGTACTTACCCAGAATACTACCTTTTACCTACCAACAGTTCACGAGGAACGAGGAATACGAATCCGTTACACGGCGTTAGAGTTCTGAAGTCGAAGGTACAGCTTATTGGATTATGTTCTTAGGGCTATTAGGAGATTTGGGTAATACTATATTTAGCCCAGTCAATCTAGACAAAAAACAGGCCCTAACTGGAACATGCTAGGGGAGAGCTGAATTTTTGCAAGTAGATAGTACATCTTATGTGGAGTATTTTCCAAAAAAGTCCCTACCCCTCCCCCGCTTGCTTCCTCTCCTGTGCCCTCCCAAACATTAAAATGTGGGGTTCTACTAAAGCGATTATATCTCGTAAACTAAAAGATTTATCAGAAAAAAAATTTCGTCGTTGAATTTCTTATAAAACTGCCTAAAAATTCTATAATAAAACTTTTTTTAATATCTGCATTAGTTTGGCCAATAATAATGAGATTGTTGTTAAAAAAAAATTTTTTTTTGCAAAATTATTTTTTGAAGTTGAATATTTTTTTTGTCTGAGAAAATATGAAAAAATACTTTTTACAAATAAGTTGTCAAATTTAATAAGCTTTAAAACCATGCATAACAATGTTTACTTACATCTTTTATTTCTATCGAAAATAGTGGACAAACGCAACGGCGTGCGCGGGCTGGCCGTAACACGGAGTGGCGAGGCCAAGCGACATGTAGTTCTTGTCGCGTCGCTACCGACTGTTTTATCAAGTTGAAACAAACGAAAAAAAAAATATATGATCAGTTTGATCTCATATGTTAAAAAAAAGATATGTCTTAAGGTTAAGGTGTGTGTCGGTTTTGTGGTTATATTTTGACGTGGTTGCGCCAAGCCGTGTATCAAGTTTTTTGTGCGTTTTCCCTCCTTCATCAGGTTAAAATATTGAGAAAAAATTAATTAACAATTAATAAATAAATAAAAACATTGAAAATGTCTGAAGAGAACTTATTGTGTATTTTATGTAAAAAATACTTTCCAGGAAATTTTGTTAAAGTAAAGAAAGGGTTACAAATGCTAATTAACGCTAGTATTGAAAGAAATAATAATTATGTTAAAATAACCACTTTAGGTAGCGTAACCAACTGTGCACGTAGATTGTAGAAAAATGTATAATAAGCCTAGCAGTGTTAAAGCTTTCACAAATGTTAATTGTAGCCTATTGACCAGTAGGTACACCTCAGCCATTCCTAAGGCATTTAGAAAATACATTTAATTTCACGGAGAACTATTTGTGATAATAAAAAACAGCGTTTGATCTTAAACTATCTCATAAATATCGTTAACAAATACATTTGGTGTTAAGACCAGAAATAGGGGAAACATTGTAATAGTATAGATGACAAATGGGGTGCAAAAATAAAATCTAAACTTTTAGGTGTGTTTCATTTGGTCGTAGCAGAAGCTCGCTATCATGGCATTTGCTACAAGAAGTTCTGTAAAAGTAAACCAACTCAGTATATAGGAACACCTAAATATGATAATTCAGCTAAAAATTTTCTTAAACTCTGTAGTTTTTTAGAAAATACTGACGAATGTCAGTTTATATTAGAGAAATTAGGGAAAATAGTAAAAGACATTTGTGGCAGTGATCTTCCGTACTCATATACATTTCCTAAAAAACAAGTAATTGACTATTTTCAAGATTTTATGTATACGTGTATTTTTGGCAGAAAAACTGTCATGTGCATGTCTCACTCAAGTTATAAGATACTAGGCGACTGGTACAGAAACAAAGAAAAGAATGCAAATCTGGAATGTTTAAGAATTGTATACTTGCTGCCGCAGAAATAATCAGAAAAGATATTTTAAAAAATGCCACATGATTGTGAAAGCTATCCTGATGTTCCGGAAATCAGTCGTGGGGGTGATGATTTAGTTCATGAAACTCTGAATCTGTTCACGTTAACTGTAACCAAGAAGAGATTGTATGATAATGGACCTGATGTTACGAGAAGACGTTTAGTAATTAACCACGCCATAATAGCAAATGCAAGGCCAAGTTCTTTTTGTCATCAATTCAGACAAGTTTGTGTTTTCTACAGAGAATGTACGGATCTAAGAATTTAATAGAAGTGTTGTCGTCATTGGGCATTTGTTCGTCGTGTCGTGAAGGTGACAGATACCAAAGATCTGTAATAAGAGCTGGGCCTCCTACAATCGAATTTGATACATTCACACAATTTGTGTTCGAAAATGCCGACGTTAATATAAAAACATTTGATGGCCTAAGCACATTTCATGCCGTGGGAAGAATAAAGTGCAATGTGCATCAATCCAGCCTCTAATTTTATAAGTCTAGATGTACTTCGTCTTCAGTGATGAAATGGAAATTTCGTTAATCAAGAAAATATCCTTCAACCTTGTTACGCGAAGAGAAAAAAGAGCGGCTTGAAAGATGTAACCATCTCAGTGAATGTATATCTTTCAGAAAAGAGCATGCCGATTCATTATCTTTTGTATCTCCAACCAATTATTTGTGGTCAAGTGACATAAAATTAGCATTGTGCATTCAAAAGTTAGCTGGAACGGGTTTATGAACGATTGTGTGACATTGTAACTTCGACCAACTGCTTTTTCTCAAACCTATTGAATGGTAGCGGGGGCTGGTGGATCATCTGAAATTTCAAAAATTATTGTACGACTAGGAAGTTTCATTTGTAAATATCATATTTGGGATGTATTGGATCACGGAAGAAAGTGGGCTCGAAGATTTATGGAAAACTGTGTACGGAGGTCCCACAGTGATGTACACATGATAAAAGGACACGCTAATGCAAGAGCTGTAAGAGCCTATGTTCTTACAGGTGCTGCAATCGTCAAAATAATTTGCAAAGACTCTCATGATACACTTTTTCCTCGTGAAATAAAAGAAATATTGTGAACAAGAAGATGTCACATGAATTAGCTTGTGAAGACGAAACAGTTGCAATAAATCTTAAACATTTCACCGACACTTAAAACACAAACATCGCGACAAGTCGGACAGCAAAATTTACAATATGTTTTTACTTAACAATATGTTTTGCTCAGGAGTTTGGACTGATACGTGCATTGACATGAACAATCCTTGATAAAATCGATGAAATCATTAAAAACAGTAGGAGCACTTACGCAAGGGTGTGGGATTTCTCAGTAAATGGATATTAGGAGCTCCATTATTCCTTTCAATCAGTGAAGCTTTTCATAGTTTCTTGGGTTTAAGTTACAGGAAAAGTGAGCAGCATGTTGAGCTTAGGGAGAGTCAGTTACGGGATAACCAAGACTTAACAAAATTCATACTGGTGACACACAATACTTTTGCTCGAAAGTCTGGTGAATTAATTTGCATTTCTTCGAGATTAGTATCAGACTCAACTAAAACATATGACGATGCTTATGAGGTAGGGTTCAAAGCTATGAAGAAAATGGCAAGGCAAAGTTTTTCAGAAGTAAAACTACACAGATCGGATATGATTGATACTCAAGCCAGTAATAAATCTAACAAAGTTAGAAACAAAGAATTTATAATCAACCCTAAAATATTCAATAGAATATTATGCGTATGTGACAGTCCTGCAAAGCTCAAATCCTACTTTGAGTTTGAACTAGCTTCGCATCCACCTTTATTTGAAGACATTTTTTTAAAGAAAGGTAAGAAAGCCTCCATTACTACTATTACTATACAGTTTAGTGTTAAAGCGTTTTTATATCATGAATCAATTAAAAAGTACTCTAAAAGTAGTACTATTAAAAAGTACTTTCAATTTAAAACTATAAATACCTACCTAAGCTCAAATCGGTCATCTGCAAGCACAGCGGGCTGGGCCCGACCGCTAAGCACGCCGTGCCGCCCCACTATCGAATCGGATTTTGACCAGTATTAAGAATAAAAGTAAGCAATATTATACATCGTTTTAAAGCTTATTAAATTTGGCAAATAAATTATATGAAATATTTTTGCGTGTCCCCCCAGATAAAAAAAATATTCACCTTTAAATCAAAATTTTACGAAAAAAAAAATTATTTTTGCGACAATGTCATTATTATTTGCCAAACCGTAATAGATAACAAAAACAAATATATAAATTATTTTTAGACAGCTTTTTAAGAAGTTTAAAGGAGAAATTTTTTTTCAGATGCATATAATAGTTTAAGAGATATAATGGATTTTGTAGAACTCTAAAATTGTAAAGTTTGGGAGGGGACAGGGGAGGAAGCAAGCGGGGGAGGGGTAGGGACTTTTTTGGAAAATACTCCACATAAAAAGTACTATTCACCTGCAAAAATTCAGCTTTCCTCTAGCATGTTCCAGTTCAATGCGTTCATTGACTGGGCTAATTCTAATATTGTGACTGTAATACTGATAATCCCCTTTGCTTTGGGGTTTAAGCAGTGCTCGCCGCTCGGTTTAAACAAATCTACAAACCGGAACGCTCTTAAGTTAATTAATTTCATGAAAATGCGAAAGAATCCAATTTAATAATAATTTCTACAGCACCATTGATGTGAAAAATGACCACGATTGTTTTAACCTTGAAATGACCTAAATACAGTTTTAGGTAATCAATATATTAATACGTGAAGCCAAAACTTTGTACCCCTTTTTACGAAAATTGCGCGAACGGAGGAGTATGAAATTTTGCACACTTATAGTTTATATAGAGGAGGAGTGCAGAATGCTAATATTTTTTTTAAATTATGCATAAAAATAGATTAAATCAATAACAAAAACATTACACACACTACCATGTATTTGACACACACACTCGCGTCTTTACTCTATTGTTTATTGTTAAAGTCTATGGTCAAATTGAGAATAGATTAATATTGTTAGTCTTTAATATTATTTGTCTATGGTCTTACTGAATGTCAAACATAAAAAAAAACATTACAATTATGGTCGAATTTCGACCATTGGGCGATCACTAGTTTTACTTAAAATCTAAGATGTTAAAACACCTTTGGAGACGTATGTCGAAATTTAAATTTGATTTGATATCAATTTATCACTATCTAAGAACTAACCTAAGTAATCATTATATTTAAGCTTTCTAAACAAAAGTAAACTACAACATTATTATAATTGGAAAACAACAACAAATATGTCACGAAAAAAATCAGAAGTTTTGCAGTTATTAGATTTGTAAAGCACAAAAACGGCGCTCTACAAATTATCCGAGAAAGCCGAAAGGTGGGATTAGTCATGAACAGAAAAGACCAAAGCAATGACAAACGGGAAGCAAGAACCTATCAGGATCAATAACAATCTGATCGACTACGTGGATGAATATGTATACCTAGGTCAAATCGTTTCTCCTTTAGATTTAACCACAAAAGAAATAGACAGACGTATTGGAAATACTTGGAAACAATTTTGGGGTTTGAAAGAAATAATGAAAAACAGTGAAATCAGAATAACTATCAAACGGAAACTTTTTGACACCTGCATACTTCCTGTACTTACTTATGGTTGCCAAACTTGGGCACTCACAAAAACTCACAATAAGAAGCTCGAAACATGTCAAAACTCCATGGAAAGAAGTATGATAGGGAAAAGACTGTCCGATAGAATAAAAATTACAACCATTAAGAAACAAACAAGAATAAAAGATGCCATAAAAACAATAAAAAAGCTAAAGTGGAAGTGGTCAGGCCACACAATCAGAGGAAGGGAAAAATGGTCAAAATTAGTCATGAATTGGTTCACAAGTGACAAGAAGAGAAAACGAGGTAGACCATTTAGACGGTGGGTTGACGACATCAAAGCCAAAGCAGGTGGTACATGGACAATAGTAGCTGATGATAGAGAGAAATGGCGACAGTTGGAGGAGGCCTTTGTCAACTAGTGACATACAGACGGGAGTCGATGCATGATAAGTGAATATATGTGAAAAGTTTATTATAAATAATGTTATGTAATTTACTGTCTATTATTATTATTATTACTATGGCGTGAATAAGATTTTAACTTCAGGTACGTGTATTTTACTTAATATTTCAGGAACAGGAACATAATATCAACGGAATTCACGAACATAAACTGTACAATAATTGTATGTTAAAAATCCGGAACTGTGTTCCGGTGTGCTCCATTTTAAATTTAGCACTGCTTTGCATGTACCTATCTGACATTATTTTGGTTAAGATGAAAAAATTCATAATTAAAAGAATTAAAAGAATTCATGATCCTCTCTTTAGTAGATGACGCGAATTTAATTATTTTAGGAAAAATGAATACATAAACTAATGTCCATAAACAAACTCAAATCTTTCAAGAAAGGCTAACTAACAAATACAATATTGGATTGAATCATCGGTACAATAGTTTATGAACTATGAAGTAGAGTAGATTATGAATTATTTTTCAATAAATTAAATTACCTTACTTTTTTTAATTATGCCGATACCTAACGATAGTAACAGAACGATCTGCGTAGAAGAAATAAGAAATTTTTATTCAGTGAATTGTTAATTTAGAAAGTGATTTTTGCATCACAGAGAATGCGTCAGACACAAGACAGGATTTCGAAGAATTTGACTGTTCCTGGTGACACCAAAATCGTAATAGACTTGAATCATCGTTCAAAAGCATAATAATAATTCATAAATATTTACTCCATTGTGATGATTTTTTTTTTTCTAGTAAAGGTAATTATTTGTCGCGATATCCGCCACGATCTTGTTATTTATTGGACCAGGTGTCGGCGCAGCTCATCAACAACCATAACCATGCTGGACAACCGCTCTCTCGGGAACTCTTCGCCTCTTCTCGATCAGAACTCATATCAATTTGGGAGGCCGTTATGGGAACCGCCGGTAACCTACGAATAGCGGCTGTATGTCGGATAAGTTAGCTAAGTTTTGTACGTATTGCGAGATTTTTTTTTAAGTATATTATATATATATATATTGTATATTATAAGATGGTTATTTTCGGGGTTATCGAGAGGTTAGTGAAATACCCTCTATGTAAGTCTGACACTGATTATTTCATTGGACTTTTGATAAATCGCGTAATGTCACCGTGGTTATTCAATCTATACATGGATAATTGTATGCAAGAATTGAAAGAGATGGGATTGGGCGCGAAATTGAGTGATATGGAAGTATGTTGCCTGTTGTATGCTGATGATGCGGTGCTGATTTCTAACAGTATGGAAGATCTACAGTCGCTCGTGTCTAGGATGAACGAAGTATGTATGAAGAATGAGTTAATGATGAACGTAAGTAAGTCTAAAGTGATGGTATTTGAAAGAGAGAGTACGAAAACAATGTGCAACATAGTTGTGAATGACGAATACTTGGAGCAGGTGGATGAGTTTGTATATTTGGGAAGTATGTTTACGAGAGATGGAAAGACTGATAGAGATATCGAAAGACGGGTAAATACCGGTAACTCCATTAATGGAGGACTGAACGCCGTTGGCGCCAACAAAAATCTGTCAAAAGAAGCGAAGCTAGCCGTCCATAATGGAGTGCTGGTACCTACCCTGATGTATGGCAGTGAGGCATGGAACTGGCAGAGAAAGGATGAAAGTAGACTGAATGCTGTAGAAATGAGATCCCTGAGACGTATGTGTGGTAAAACCATGTATGATCGTGTGAGAAATGTGGAGATCCGCAAAGAATGCAAGGCTGATGTAAACGTTATCAGTAAGATTAAGAAAGGGACGCTCAGATGGTTTGGGCATGTAGAGCGAATGAATGAGGAAAGGAGTGTAAGGAGAATATATGACGCAAATGTGAACGGTAGACGAAGTCGGGGACGCCCGAGGAAGACATGGCACGACCAAGTGAATCAGATACTTGAGTCGGGCGATGTCAAGAGTCAGAATAATAGAAGAGCATATATGAGACGATGTATGAATGTGAACGAAGCAAGGAGTGTGTGCCAAGATCGAGTTTTTTGGCGGTCTGTCCTCTCTGCCTACCCCTGCGGGGAAACGGCGTGATGGTTAGTTAGTTAGTTTTCCATTTAATTTGGGAGGCGGATATGGGTACCGCCGCATTGGGAACCATTCATTGGATAACCAACATCCCTGCCATAGGTAGGTTTTTAAATTTATTTTGTATATATTTTTTCCTCTTTTTCTACCACTTTATGTTTTTTTTTTTTTATGTTTTAATCTATGTTTTTATATTTTTGCGGAAACTTCGCTGGTTCATGCAACCATGTAATATGTAATTACTATAACAAAATATGTACAACTGTTTGTTTCCGATATAAACTAAAATAAAAAAAATAAAATAAAAATAAAATAGGTCACCCCAAGTGTTTTGCTTCGTTTGATACGACTGGCAGGAGTGCTCGGGTTCATGGAGTGAGCATTGTATAGATCGTGGCGGCGGATGCGTCTGCCCATCCACTGTATGGCGGGACGGATTTGGAGTGACTGGTTGAGGGAGATCTTTTTACTCTCCAACAGGACTCTCGTCCCATGAGTCCGGTGCCTTGCACCGCAGTGGGAGGGATGAATTCAAAATTGTCACTCCTGAACACACTGACCCTCATACCTTTTTCCTTCCCAGATCTTCCTCTCCTTCATTTCGGTGGAGTAAAGTCAATTATTACTCAGTAGTACTTCAGAACTCTTTATTTCCAGTATTTTTCTCAGCGGTTAACAAATAAGTCCTGTTGTTTCTTTTTAGCAAGCGGAAGTGCCCATAGATAAAAAGCACCTCTCTACCGGTAAAACCTTCTTCTACTTCTCCTCCTTGACTCTATTGCTGCTGGCCATCTGGGTGTTACAATTTAATTAAAATTAAATTTGGTGGTTTTATTATCAAGTTTTGCAAGTATTTTAGTGTGTATTTTAGTTACAGCTGTTTCGGTTTTCAAGACCATTTTCAAACTGTCAGATTCATTTATAGTAAAAACAATATGTGACAGAGTGGTGGAAATGTGACAGAGTGGTAAAAGTTATGTAGGTTAAAAAGAAGAACAATACATATACATTCTGATGCATCTCTTTGGACAAATACGTGAAAATCGGGCTACCGAATGCAACAGTCGCATCACGGTTTAAAATAGCGACAGTCGTGCACCGATCGCGTCACTCTACAAATATAATATTAGATATAAATAATAATATGATGTCGGCTTGCTGCCATCGCAGGTGATCTCGAATATGTATTCTGTTATAATAATTACGTCAGTGAATTGTGTCATTCAGTTTTAAACGGAATGCTAAAATAAACAGGCGAAGGATGATCTTATAAAACATTCGAGTAATTGTTTTTGGGACGGACAAGGCCGCGCGCGGTTGACACCATAATTCTATAAGGTCAAGTGGGAGTATCATCCAAGCTTTATGGCATGATATTGTTTTATTAAATTACTAGCGCAAACCCGTGAAAAATCACCAGATATTATAACTGTGGGATTTGATAATTGCATGTTAGCTAAAAAGAGCAGACCTTTGAAAAATCACGAAATCTGACTTAATTGTCAAGATTAATTAGAAAGAATTATAAAATAAAATGTACAATGTGCGTGCCGCTAAAACTCAGAAACGAGTCCCGGTACGAACAGGTGAGTTATATGGTGTGGTTGCCCTCTATCCCCCATCCATGAAGAAGATTCCCGTTTTTACCTGAAGGGCGTGCTTTTAAAGATATAACGGCTGGAAGATTCGCCCTCTAGAAATTTCTAGAACGGTCCAGAATATTAGAGAGCATTCCACTTATATTCCAGAACATCCCGGAACATTCTAGAATGTTGTGGAATGTTCGGGAATAGGGAATCGGGAACATCATTGTAGAACATTCCAGAACACTCTTGAATGTTGTGGAATGTTCTGAACATTGTGGACCATTCGAAGCCTTTTTTGTATGGGTGGGGCTACCCATTGGCAGGGGTATAAAGCAAGTTCCAAGAGTTCGAACGTCAGTTTAATCTCCCAGAGCGAAGCCGGGTACCCAAGCTAGTGTGTCAAGCCGAGTACCCAAGCTAGTGTGTCAAGCCGTACGTTACAGTAGTCCTTCATATTTCATAACCGTTGAGTCAATTTGGGAACTCCACTGTCCTATTTATTAATGTTTCTATAACTCTATAACTGCAATTACACCGAATTGTACATATTAACCTAATTGCTATTCGATACTTTTTTTACGTTAGCTCCACCCTGAGGAAAATAATTCCCCCTCGGGAACTATGCCATCTTTGGGGATGCTGTGTTGTGGGTCTCTTTAGGGAAAGGAAGGAGAGGAAGTTGTGGGAAGGAAAAAAGGAATGAGGGGTGGGTATGAATCTGGGGGTCAGTGTGTCCAGGAGTGACAGACGTATGAATCTATCCCTACCAGCTACACTCTGCTGGAGAGGTTAAAAGATCTCCCTCAACCAGTCTCTCTCGATCCGGTCTACCACGCAGACGCATCCGCCGCCATTATCCGGAAAAACCTCACCCCATTAACCCTGCTAAGTCACCAAACGTAGCGAACCACTTGGGGTGACCTACGGCAGAGGTGTTCGTTATCCAATAAATGGTACCCATACCCGCCTCCCGAATTAAAATACTTGGTGTAATCATCAAACGAAAGGCGATAAATGTTTTGTTTTGTTTCACCATCAACTCTTTTGAAAAATTTCACACCTCCATGGTGAATGTTAAATATTTAAGTAAATATTATATTATGCCATGCAAATTTATTCATCGCAAAGCCAATATGCTGAAAACAAGTTTTAAAGATTTTAATATCTATAGGCACAGTCCAACCAAGGTCGGGAAAGCCAGTTTGCCCGTGGCGTAATTTTATAACGTTACCTATAGTTTTTACCGAGGTGTGTTCACGGTACACACTCAAATCTTGACAAGTTAACCGAGAACACTGCCAGTCATGATTGCAGGTGTTTTTGTAGTGAAAACGTCTTTAGCACCGTTGTGATTTGAAACTCGATGAAAGGGAAATGAGCGACACCAAAAAGAGAAAAATGAGAATGAGATAGCAATAAAAGTATTTATTTAATTCGCTGGTTCTCAGTTTCAATAAAATACGACAAATCCACAGTCCAACGCCAGTCTCTTTTGGTGTAGTGGTATAAAGCGCCTGACGAACCTCTGCAGACATTTGGCAGACCAAGGATCGAATCCTACGAAATCAAAAAAAAAAAAATAATAATTTTATTTTTGTAAAATCGATATCCCCAGTCTTCAAACCACTCTAAAATGATCAGGCAAAAGAAAGCGACATCTAGCGACTTCGAAGAAGAAAACACAAATACCAATAAGATGATCAAATGTATAGGAAAAGGTGCACTGGAATTCGACGACAAAAATATGGAAAAAATCATCCTTCACATTGATAAAAAAATGCATCGTAGTCTTCCTACTCTTCTCTACTTTAATTTTTGAAGGTTTCACTTCTATCGCCTGTGAATTGCACACTCTGATTTTTTTTGTGAATAGCGCACACGAGTCTCAACTGCTCCCGTCTGGAGCCAGTGAGACTATGACATCTCCAATTATTGGAGTATGTTGTGAGGCTGAACGCAGTGGGGAGGGGTAGGAGATGTGGAAGAGGGAGGTGGTAAGGTACCTAGCCATTCAGGTCTGGTCACTAAAAGGGCTAAAAGCCTTTTCAAGCAACGTGTCAATTCTGAATGGTGGTCTTCCATCTAGAACATGTTGTAAATGGTTCCATGCCAACTGGGAATAATGTCAACTCAACACCTCCTTGAAAAGTCATTAAGGTTAAACGCAACGTACGTTATAATCTACGCATTCACAGATGGCGCCAATAAAATTATTTTAGGTTTTAAACACTTTTGCAAGTTATGCTTTAAAATATTAAGAATAATTAATTGTTCGCGCCCGTACATACGCAATATGAATATGAATAAATAGTTTTGTCCATAAAAAAACTCAAATCTTTCAAGAGAGGCTGACAAATACAATATTGCATCGGTGATTCAATCCAATATCTATGAAAAAAATAATTTTAAATTAGCCGATAACCCTAACCCAACATAACCTATTTAACCAATTTTTTATATATATATATATTTTTAATCTCTCTAAATGACTTATCTGAGATGGTTCTGAGTTGGTTTCATTCCGAGTTGGCCGGTCACCGTTAACAGGTTACAAATACTCGTATACTGTATAATTGTTAAATCACACAAATCAATCAAATAAAATTCAAACCCGCGACCTTCGGATTGCTAATCGAGAGGCCTACTTCTCGAACACGGAGGCCATCAAAAGCTGGATTGAAATTAATCTTATCATGTACATAAGATGAGCAAGAGAAAGGTTGAAAATCATTCGAATGCTTAGTTTAACACTTGTCAAAATGATTTTAACGATTTAGTTGTTTGCTGGTTTGATTAGACCGAATATGTTGTAAAAGTTGTTATTATCAGGATTTTTATAGTATAAGGAAAATTTAAAAAAAACACCGACTACAACGATAATGCCAGTTTTCCTTGTTTAACCACTCGGACCCATCAGCTTGTTTTCACGATAATATAACATTACCAGACCATGAAGTATGGGGCGTACTTGACTTGTTAATGCCTGTATCAGACCACGCTGTACTATCATGGCTTGGATTATTTCAGCATATCGTTCCCATTGGGAAAGTATAGCGAGCGATACGCTAAAATAGGACAAGCCAGAGTATCAGCCCCATTATCGGTCTGTGGCCTGTGGCCAACCAGATAATATGTTTGTGTTATATCATTTCCTGTTGGTGGTTGCAAAGTCATTAATAAATTAAACAACAAATCGACTTCAGGTCTATTTATTTATTTATTTATTTATTTATTTCTATACATTACAGTATTTACCTTTATAATTTTATTATGTTGGGTGTAAGGTAGGTTTGTGAAGGTGAAACTGTGGGTAGGTATTGTTGTATGTTTCGTGAACACCTCACTAGGAGAACCTGTGCTGAGGTGTTTACGTGTTTATTTATGTTTATGTGTGACAAGTATTTATGTGTTGTAATATAAAGTTTTATATGTATTTTTTTTCAAATTTTAACAGTTATTGTACATTGGTTATATAGAAGAGAAAAAAAAAGTATTTAAATATATTAGAGGAATATAAAAAAAAAATTAAATATATATATAAACATACACATACATACACATCCATATAAATACATGTACCTGCACACATGCATATGAATATATATATACATACAATAAAACAATATGTTTGAAGTACCATTCAAGAGGAAACCCGGTCGCCGAGAAGTTTGAACATAAGGTATTTTACCAAATTGTTGCTGTCACTATTGCTCTTATTCCACCGGATTCTGCATCATACTGCAGCGAAAGGGACACCTGCATCGAGGACTGATAATATCTAAATAAAATCATCAAAATCAAGGTTTCCTATTCCCCATTTTTCTTCTCCAAAACTGTACCGATTTTAAAGTTTTTTTTTAGTAACTGTAAGAAGAAAATACTCTATATCTGCTCTTTTGTTTTTCTTTCAAATATATTGTCTAGTTCATAGGTTCTCAACCTTATTTGGCCCACCGCCCACTTTGAGAATGTATTTTTTTTCTAGCGCCCCCAATTGTTTTTACTTACCATCTGTCGCGAAACAGCTATTGTCACGATTACATTCATCACGACGGGGGGAGGGGGGGGGGGGTGCCGGGTTGCTACCTACTTCCTTCTTGTATTGATGATATACTGTCAATTCTTAAAAATAATAATACACGTAAGATTTTTTGCGTATTTTAATAAGCGTGTTTTTTTGTCTTTTTTAGACCATTTTTTTTTTACCTGCCCACGCCCTCACTATGCCATCTCAACGCCCCCTATTTTTTTCTGGGTCTTCTACGCCCCCCTGAAAGTCTCAAACGCCCACAAGGGGGCGTTATCGCCCACGTTGAGGACCTATGGGCTAGTTTGGGTACTAAACGTCTGCGGATGGCGTTCAAAGCAGGCAATTTTAACGATTTTTTAAAGGTCCCAACTTCTATAAAAAGTAACTTATCAAAAAAAGCAAAACTTACCGACAAGTAAGTGGTAAATTAAAAAAAAATGGTTGTCTGTAAAGTCGGTTTACGGACGATAATTTTACGTGATAACGTCACGAGCCGAACGCTTAAGCCGAACGCTTAGGCCAATCGTGCCTCTCTATCGTTTGTTGGGCGATCTCGCTGAACGCTTAGGCCAAACGTTTGTTCCGCGCCCTCGCTTGTACGCCCGGCTCAGGCGGAACGTGACATCGTGACAATGAGTCATGCTTTATCGTGAATGCGGCCGGCGTTCATCGATTTATAAGACGTTATCACGTCAAAAATATTTGTAGTAGTGTCAAAATCGAGAGAAAATTGGAGAATAGGTACTTTGTATGGACAAAACGCCGTCCGGTTCCCTTTTCACTAATATTTATGAAAAATGTTCAAATTATAAATAAATTCAAAACGTACTCATTATAATTTGTCACGTTGTCTGCTGACCTATTCGCTGATAGTTTGATTTTCAAGTTTTGCTCCCCGGATGAAAAAGACGTCCTTAAAAACGAGGTGGTTAGCTTCATTAACACAGTCTCAAGTTGGCTGTCTGTTAATAAACTCAAACTTAATCCGACAAAGACGGAATTTATTTGGATAGCTTCTCCTGGAAGTCAAGCCCAAATCGATTTCAGTCCAATCCGTATTCAGGACACAGATATAATTCCTTCTACAGAAATAAAATTTCTGGGTTTCACTCTAGACAATAGTCTTTCTCTTGAATCGCAAATTTCAAAGGCTGTGAGTTCTGGCTTTTTCCATCTTCGGCAGATAAAATCAATCAGGAGATGCCTTTCCTCTGACGGGGCAAAGTCCGTCATAAATTCGTTCGTTGTCTCACGTATGGACTATTGTAATAGTGCCTTCGACCAATACTAGGTCAATGAATAGTGCATATGCTGGCCTTCCAAAAACACAATTAAATAGAATACAGTCCGTCTTCAATGCTGCGGCGAGAATGATTTTTGGTGAATCTAAGTACTGTCATATAACCCCGCTTCTAAGGGATCGTCTTCATTGGCTTCATTGATGTCCTGAAAAAATAGAGTTCAAAATCTGTTTAATGACCTTCAAAGCATTGCAAGGAATGGCGCCAGCCTATATATCGGAACTATGTGACTACAAAACTTAAGCGAGAGACAGCTTACTCGGTCAGCAGATCTAGATGTTAATAATCGTTTAATTGAACTTTCTAGGTCAAATCGAGCCGTTTACTATGATCGCTCTTTTCGTGTAACTGGCCCTCTCATTTGGAATAAACTTCCCTCAGCTCTCACTAATATCCAGAATTTGGCTGAATTTAAACGGGGTTTAAACAAAATTATTTAAAAAATCATACCATTCATGAATCCTAACACATTTTCAATACACGTAATACCTAAGCCATGCTCTCAAGTTTCCGATAATTGTTTGGTTTCGGTTTCCTCCTAATTGTATTTTTATGTTTAATGGTCGAATATAATCTCAGAATATTTCTCATTTCTAAACGCAAACTGCCTTCTGTTAGTATATAATATTTTAGTTTTAAAGTTCTTGTTTTGTCCTGTGCTCCAAGCACCGTTATTGTTTATTATTATTGTCCAGTGTGTGCTATGAAAGCACGATTTTTGTTAAATTTTGTTCTCTTGTCATTGTTTTGTAAATACTGTATATTCTTTGTTTCATATTATTTTAACAATATTTTGTAATGGATTCGTAAGGAGCACTGTAGGATTATTATTATAATTACTTTTGTAATTTATTAAGTTAAGCGCACTTGAAGTGAAGTGACACAAAACTGCGCTATACAAATGTAATGTTATTATTATTAGTATTATTATTATAGTTACCAATCAAGTTAATGGAACAGTTGACAAATAACAACAGTACGAAACACGACGAGCTTCCAACCTGTGTAATGTTCATAACGGCGGAAAACTCAAATAAATGATTCGAGTATTATGCACGTTGGAACAGCGCCAAGATTTTCTCGGTTCGACTATTTGATTAACTCGGAAACAGCTTAACATTTTTTTATGATTCAGAAGGAAGTGTTTATTCACAGAAATCCACAGTAATGAGTCACGCTCCAGTAATGTATTATTAGTTTATATATAAATAAATTTGTCAAGAGAATAATGTCTAAATTTACTGACAATGCGTTACAAAACGAAACACGCACAATATTTACAGAACACACAAATTCTTCGCCAAGTATAGTAATTTAATTTTCAATTTGGGAGGCGGGTATGTGTACCGCCGCCCCGGGAACCATTTATTGGATAACGAATACCTCTGCCAATAGGTTACACCAAGTGGTTCACTACGTTTGGTGACTTAGCAGGGCTGCCCGGGTTCATGGGGTGAGGTTTGTCCGGGTCTTGGAGGCGGATGCGTCTGCCCACCTGCTGTATGCCAGACCGGATCGGGAGAGAGTAGTTGAGGGATTCCCTTTGATTTTTCCAGCCGTACTCTCTCGGAACATAACCTTGCACAGCAGTGGGAGGGATGGATTCATATGTCAGTCACTCCTGAACACCTTCAGATTCCTACCCACCCCTAATATCCTTTTCCTTCCCAGAACTTCCTTTCCTAAAAAGACCGTCCACACAGCATCCCCAAAGATGACATAGGCTCCGAGGGGAATTATTTTCCCTCAGAGCCTCCTGTTTGGAGCTAATGTAAAAAAAATGTAACTATAAAAAAACTGTCCAAAGAAAAGCGAAGCTAGCAGTCCACAGTGGAGTGCTGGTACCTACCCTGATATATGGCAGTGAAACATGGAACTGGCAGAGAAAGGATGAAAGTAGACTGAACGCTGTAGAAATGAGAACCCTGCTACAGCAGGGTGTCTACAGAAATGTTTGGTAAAACCATGTATGTGAGAAATGATCGTGTGAGAAATGCAAGGCTGATGTAAGCGTAATGAGTAAGATTAAGAAAGGGACCCCCAGATGGTTTGGGCATGTAGAGCGAATGAACGAAAAAAGGAGTGTAAGGAGAACATATGCGCAAATGTGAATGGTGGAAGAAGTCGGAAACGTCCGAGAAAGACATGGCATGATCAAGTGAATCAGATACTTAAGTCGGGCCATATCAAGAGTCAGAATACTAGAAGAGTATGTATGAATGTGAATGAGGTAAAGAGTGTGTGCAAAGACCGAGTTGTTTGGCGGCCCGTCCTCTCTGTCTACCCCGGCGGAGTTAGTTAGTTGGAACAGTTGCACATGGAATGGTTAACAAATATTTCGTTAAATAAAATAATTTTGTGATTAAGCTATAAAAGCAGGCATTGCCAATGTATTTTTGACTGCGGACTAGACTTAGTGTAGCAAGGTACCTACTCTAAATCTGCAAAATCTTCTTTCCCAATTTATTGTGTTTGTTATTATTTCTTTTTTGCATGTTGTGAGGCTGAAGAGGTTGGGGAAGGGAAAGAGATAGGAAAGAACCAGGCTATTCAGATCTAGTCCCTAAACACAACTAAAGCCATTTCAAGCAATGTTTCGATTCTGAATGGCGGTCTTTCACTAGGGCGATACTGAGAGTACCCATCTACCACCCAATTTCCACCGGCAAGATACTGGCACCTAACTACTTAGACTTAGGGATCCATATGAAAAATCTTCACTGTGACGTTATTCAATTTAATAAAAATAATAATTTTTAATAATAAGTCAACATGCACAAGCATCTGAAGTCATTAATACCCTTGCGACTGTACAGTTGGAATTTAAGAATCCGACTCCGAGTACAACTCTGACGCCGCGCATATGATACCGTCTGTGAACGTGAAGTTTGTGACTTAAGCTACTATCGTAATAGAACCGAATTAAAGCAAGTAGCTATTAATGGCAACAGTTGGCGCCACTTACGTTAACAGCTGGCACGAGGAACGTCGGCTGGCAGGCGTAAATACTCTTGGATTTGCATTTTCATTAATCTCTCCAGTGTGGATACGGATGATAGTTTGTGACTAAGCTACTGTCGTCGCAGGGCCTAGCAGCAAAAACCTGTGGAGCGGGTTTTTAGCTGCTGGTTTGATGTTAGTTAGTGATGTATGAGCTGTGGGTGAATAGGTACTGAAAATCAAAATAAACCCTTTCAGAAGCAAGAACTAAGCATGCCACCTTTTGAGTTCATTTTCTCACAAAGGCGTGAAGGCAGTCCACTGGAATAACGAGGGTTTTCTTGGAGGAGTCAACCGTAAAGTAGGCGGTGTAACGCTGATTTAAATATCTGCGAGAATAGCAGAAATCCAGAAATGACCAACCGCTTGCTTGTAAATGTACCTAATGCAGGGAAATTTTTCAGTGTATTCACTCTTTCCTTTTTTTCGTTTCGTTATCAGTTTGACATAATAATAGGTTACAAAGTAACAATGTTACTCTAAGAGACCAAAAATGGCAAATCTTTGATTTTTTTCCGGTAAACCCTAGGATTTGTCGAAATAGTTGTAAAAAAGTCAGAAATGAAAAGGCTTTTACCACCGCACTGCTGGGATAAATACGCCATAAATGCTGGGATAAAGAATACAACCTACGAGCTTACATTTTCGCTCGTAAGCTTGTAAGCTTACATTTTAATTTTTTTTTATTGGCGTGATAACGTCTTATAAATCGATGAACGCCGGCTGCACTCACGAAAAAGCATGATTCATTGTCACGTTCCGCCTGAGCCGAGCGTGCAAGCGAGAGCGCGGAACAAGAATTCGGCTTATGATGCATCTATCTCTCTTCCACCCATCGTTATTATATGACATTATCACATAAAATTATCGTCCGTAAACCGACTTTACAGACAACCATTTTTTTTATTAATAATTATTTAAAATATCAATTTCTTGATCAGGGTTTAATGAATAATCGTGGCTAACGGAAAACATCTTAATGGTGGTTGCTGGTACAAGGAGGTTATTCCTGTTCGTCTTTTCAACAGATTAGACCAAAAAGCATCAATAAGTACTTACTTATCAATAAGAAGATATAACTCGCTAATCAACGGTTGAACTGGCCTGTAACATAACAGTGGCTAGATACCTGGATAGACGTTCGTCTATTAGTATGATATTATTATAAATGTCTAGTATTCTATTCCTGGCGGGGGCCAAATCGCACAGCAAAGTGTGGGCGCGAGTCGAACGCGTAAACCAACTTCAACACTACTCCTATCTGCATAATAGTGTAATGTAATGTGTTTATGTAGTGTCTAATCTTCGTTATTCATTATTGTTATGATATTTACAGTGCCAACACAATATGAAAGCGGATAAGGTAGGACGGACACCATTGCGAGTACAAACTGTGGGAATTACGAAAATTCGAAAAGTGGGTGTAAAAAACAACCCTTTAGTGCGTATGGGGAAAAGTAAAATAAGAAAATCTTTTTCTACGGAAAGATTCCTCCTATAAAGCGACAGCTTTGGATTAAATTATTGGTGTCAATATTTTAGACATTGGCGGCTCGTGACTTTTGAATGTGGAGTGCTAACATTAAAAAAAACAGCATTTACTACTCGGACCAAGCTTGTTTTCAAGCTACCTACAATATTACCAGATATATGTAACTAATAACATATATATGTAACTAATATGAGGCATACCTGACTTATTAATGATTTTGTAGTCAAAAATATACATATATTTATTTTTTTTGTTTTTTCGAAAATCGATTTTTTTATTGAAAATTTTCAGGAAATTTCAGTATCGCTGTGTGCCACACGGATTCCCTGAAAACCTTAATACAAAAAATTGGTTGTCTGTAAAGTCGGTTTACGGACAATATTTTTACGTGATAACGTCATATAATGACGATGGAGTGAAAGAGAGATAGATGCGTCACAAGCCGAACGCTTGTTCCGCGCTCTCGCTTGCACCCTCGGCTCAGGCGAAACGTGACCATGAGTCATGCTTTTTCGTGAGTGCAGCCGGCGTTCATTGATTTATAAGACGTTATCACGTCAAAAACTGATTTTCGAAAAAAAAAATTTTTTTTTCTACAACATCAATAAAGCCATTTTGAAGTGATAACGTCTTATAAATCGATGAACGCCGGCTGCACTCACGAAAAGACATGACTCATTGTCACGTAAAATTATCGCCCGTAAACCGACTTTACAGACAGCCAATATTTTTTTTTAATAAGCACTCTAACACACCTAACAGACAAGAGCCGCCACTGATTTTAGAAATTATCAGTGTACGTGTTTGTAAAGATTTGTCTGGTAAAAATGTCGAAAACCTCAATGAAAATAAATTAGAAGTATTTAGGAGACGGGATAAAAATCATACATTTGAAATAATATATAACATTTAAATAATATATAACATTCTTAATGAACTCAAGAAGCCAACCAATAAAATCACTAAAACTAAAATTAAACGAATGCCATGGAAATAATATACAATGTTACTGCCCCATCATCGAAAAAACACAAAATATAAAATATCTCGGAGTGATAATTGATGAAAATCTTAGATGGGACCTACACATCAAAGGAATTACCGAAAAACTAACAAGCCTCATATATTTCTTCAAAAATCTAAGAAACGTTGTAAATAAAAAGGATATGAGAAAGGTCTACTACGCTTTGTGTCATTCTCGAATTGAATATGGAATTATAGGATGGGGATCTGCTACACATAAGTACATACATAACCTTAATACGATTCAAAAAGGAATCATAAAGACCATATTGAAAGTACCCATTTGAACGCCTTCAATTGAAATTTTCAATAGCTTTGATGTACCAAATGTGCAACAAATATATGGCAAAAGTATATTATTAAAGCTTTTCAAAAATACTGAATCTTCCACTAGACCATGCACGCATAACACTAGGTCGAATAAAAATGATGTAAAAAACATTCCAAGTTACAAAACCACATTCGGACAAAGAAACTACACGTACTTTGCAACTAAACTTCATAACATCCTTCCCCAAGACATAAAACTAATAAAAAATTCTAATGTATAAAAATCAAGAATAAAAATATGGCTGAAAGAGATCAATGAAAAAACCCTAATGGAAACACTAAAAACGACATAGAAGACAAATGAAGAATATATTTAAATAATGTTAGTCCGCCTCGGCACAGGACCCCCTAGTGAGGAGGACTAAGAATTGCAATATTTAACATTAAATTCATCTTTTTATTTTGTATGTACAATTATTTTATAAAGTTGCTATAAAAAAAAATAAAAAGATAAAAAAAAAAAAATTTTAAAAAATAAATAAAAAAATAAGCATAACAAACAAAACGCAGTCATCTTTATGAGTTGTGATAAGAAATTTTACCAGCTAATGTAATTAAATATCGTATAATTACTCACTGTAATAGTAATACATTGAGATTTTTTGACATTGAGATATTTACCACAATTTTGTATAATTCAAGAATCTGTTTTGCTGCTCTGTAGAATAATCAATTGTCGAAAATCGTATTTGACTACGTATTTAAAGGTTATTTATTAGCGTCCGAAGGGAATCGAGCTTGCAATCAGAAATCCCTTTCGCAACTTGTAAGCAGTTTCATATATCAAGCCCAAGTCGACCATAATTCACGTTCTTTCCAGTATTAATACCGCAATATTGGAAATACTACGACCGCGACGTGACGGCCGCGCGGAAAACGTCGGCATTTTCAGTTCTTCTTACATGGTACAGAGCCCTGTACCACCACAGAGGCGTTCATTCGGCAACCAGTGGACTAATGATTGTTTTCTTGGACGTCGACAAGCCCCATTTAACAATCTGTCCGCTTATCTGCAGGGCCTCAGGGCGATCTGCCGACAGCCCATTTCAGAGAAGCGAACACTTGTCGACTGCATTCCACATTGGACGATGTATGATTCAATTTATAACAAAGTTGCAAGTGAAATATTTGAACCATAAAAGTTACTGTCAAATATTTACAACAACTACTAACTACTTAAATTAACCGGTCTTAATTAAATGGTCTTCATCGTTAAAACGTTAAGCATACTTAGACGAGAAAGCAAAACAGCAACAGAAGAGAAATTGGTTTTGGATTCCCTGTACGAAGAAAGTTCACTGGAACCAGCCAACGGAGACGTGGATGTATGGATAAATTAACAAGGGATAAATTTGAATTTTTGCACAAGATTATAAACTGTTGGAAAATACATGACTCTATAAAAACCAAACACTTTATCTGGTGACATTCTAAATGAAATATCAAGTAACTATGTTTAGACACTTCTACGTAAGATGTCCCGGTGAGACCAGGGAGCACTGATTTGTTAAGACTTGGACACGTACTCTGACGATAGGAAGGAACTCGACCATGTTTAGATACTACTTAAAAAAAAAACATAAGCAAATATTATGTTTCGATAATATTATGGGCTTAATGAAGTTTGGTTACCTACAAACCAAATCTGGTCAGAATGAAAATGTTAATTATTTATGGCGTTAAAGCAAATCTACAAGCTATTTGATTTGTAGAATCACATTACAATAACCCCACGATAGTATAGATTAAATAAAGCTTAACACATATAAATAAAATACAAAAATCGTATGAACACGTAAGTGATTGTAGAAAAACAGTGATAATGGACTAACTAATGATACAAAACGTTACGAATCAAAAAGTAGTTCTAAATTGATTAATTTTTAACACATGTTAAGGATAACAAGGAAATAATCCATCACGATAACAGGAGCGCAAACCGTTGAAGAGGTAAGTACTTGTAGTGAAGTGATTAGGTAAAAGTTGGCAAACAGCGGTTTTGAGCCGTGTGAACTCGTTGTGATTTGCTTATCAACCGTACACACGTACAAACAAACCTATCTAAAGCACCCTTGCTGAAAAGGTATAAAAAGGAATAAGCAGAGAAAGTAGATTGACAAGTAATACATAAATACACAAAAAGCTAAGCATTGGAAAATGATACACTCAAGACTAATTTCTTTATCTGTTAAACATGTTGTGGCAGTTGTCCGTAATCGATGCAGTTATCCCACAAATTTTAACATTTTTATCCTAATATACCGACTCATCTGCTTCTTGAAGTACGTAAAAAATAAAATACTTAATCTCTGAGCAAATATTTGTTTAATTTTTCAAGATAAGTATTTCTTAACAAACAAGATGATACCATAATAGGTGGCCTTGTCGTGAACTAAGACATGGTAAGAGTGTCGGAGGCTCAATAATTAATGAACCTGATAATAATCTCTGATCTTAAATTCTCTCTACCCACCCCACATTATAAAAGAACCTCAACATCTTTCCCGGGATCGCATAAGCGCACAAAGATAATTTCTTAGTAGAATAAATTATACAAAATTATGTACCCTTTTAATTTTCATGTTAATTCCGGAGATAAGATCAGCTACCAGGAGCAAATAAACTGAGGGGTAATATTATTCAGTGAGTCGTGGTAATCAATAATTGCTCCGAGTAACCTTCCGTGTTCCTGCGCTCCGCACATGGAGCAGTGTTGGCTACCGACCATATGTTCGTCCTGCTGCTCTCCTTGTACGGATAGTCGGGATTCCCGGCCATGTCCTTCCATCATTTGCATCCCCAAAGAGGCGGGAAGCATTCACATTGTGGTATTGTACGTACACGGTTATAAGATTTAATATTTATTTAAGAAGCAGAAAGGACCGTTAGATGTGACAAAAACTTGGAGATTCTAAATAATGTGTATTTGAGGGGGTAAATTTCTTAAAACTTGTCTTCCTGCATGTGCAACCTACGAAATAAACGTGTTGTGAACATCTCTAAAAAACCTCACAGTACTTTTACAGAGCCCTTAGTTAGACGTGACAAAAACGACGCTGTACACTTTAGAAAACTATTACTATTGTAATTTGTTGGAGATTTATCACGGAAGTCAACTTCTTAAAAGCCCGGTCCCGAATTACTAAAGCCTCGATTACAGTGAGCGAGTTTACAAGCTACTAGCCGACGAATTCACTATCTGCTAGTAACTCGCTCAGTGTAATCACATTAACTAGCTAACTAGCAGATTTTACACTGAACAAGTTTACTAGCAGATAGTGAATTCGCCGGCTAGTGGCTTGTAAACTCGCTCAAAGTAATTGAGGCTTAACTTTCAAAACGTGCTAGACCTAAAAAGATCATCAAATAACAGAGAAATTATGTCCATAATCGCATTTTGCAAATGTTTAGTTAACGAGCTGTCTGATCGTATGTTGTGAAAAATGTGATTTCGTTATGAATAAATTCAGGATGTTGGCTTTGGAAACAGACCTTCAATATTTCGGCATTCAAAAAGTTAGTAGTTATTCGAGATTTGGGCTCAATCAGATCGTGACTCAAACCCAGGAGACATAACGCCATAGACACGTACCCATTATAGCCCAATATTACTGAAGTCGAATCTCGACCAAAGATATTGATTGAACAGAAATAAGGAACTCCAGTCCAATTTTTTAAAATTTTTTAAATGAATAATGACATTCCAACTTAAATAACTACATATTTATTTTTATATCTAGTTTTAATAGTTAAAATAAGTGTCAAAGTTTTAATTTTTCAATATCCCCCGAAAACCACCGTATGTAGTGTGAATCGTGTGACGTCATCATGACCAAATTTTTTTAATTATTTTCAACAGATGTTGTAATTTTGTATTGAAGAAGCTATGAAACTATTCAATAAGTAAAACGTTATTTAGGTGGAATTATTTATTTATTATATTATCATATTTTTCAATATTATTACGGGGGAGTGGTATAAAAATTGTTTGAAATTATTATTTTTTTAGCTTTACGAATCGAAATCAATATTATGGAAACCGAAGCATCAATTTCGTAGGCAACTGGAATCAGCTGTTCGGCGCCGGCCATTTTGAAATTCAGAATTGGAGCGTTGCGACAGGCATTACGATGTTTTTGGACAGTTAAAGTTTTTAAATATTTTAAATAATATAGATAAACTAATAGAGATACTCTTTTTTGATACTGAATTATTTAGGCCTAAATAATGTTTCAATAAAAACAATAATTATTATATGTCTAAGGACGGGTTGTTTCAAAAAATTTGATGGATTCATCAAATATTTGAAGTTAATTTTCACGGTTTGTGTAAGTTCTATTCAAGTTCTGTTATTATTTCAGTATTGTGAATCAACTGTCTTATAACTATATAATAACAGAACTTGAAAAGAACTTACACAGAACGTGAAAATCAACTTCAAATATTTGATGAATCCATCAAATTTTTTTAAACAACCTATCCTAAATCTCTATAAACCAACAAAACAGAATGTTGAATGGCTTGTCAAAATTTTCATTACAAATATGACCAAGTGACTGGAGAATTATGGACGCGGTGACGTCACGCCTCAAAAATCCAATAATACTAACTTGACAGGGTGTTTTAATGACACGTTTTAAAATGGACCTATATTTTTTAAACTCTATGTTAAATATTATTTAATAAAACTTATATATTCAGAATCAGCGTTTATTGGTCTTTACGAACATATTTTTTTAAAGCCATAATATTTTTCACTGGAGTTCCTTATTGTTGCCAACAATGTAATAATTTATTTCCTCGTTTTGAACCATAATATTACGCGTTATTCTCACTCGTACGTTACATACAGCCGATTATTAGATGCCTATATTCAAATACTATTACAATGTATTTGTACGCTTGATGTATAACAATACCGGTGTGTGACGATGTTCGAGCGCACAAAGGAACAAATAATACGAACCCAAGACGGTGAATACAAAACAAAAAGGTCACTCAAGGAGTATTTTACCCCCGGCCAATTCAATGCTACAATAACAAAATTGTGCAACTCGGGACAAAGCACTACATAATATTATTATTGGGGTTGGTTTTTACATATTTTTCGGGAATAAGCTATGATTACCATTCAAAAACTACCGCACAAAGACGTTGAGGGAAATTATTTTCCTTGGGGCCTCTTGTGTGAAGAAATTAATAAAAAAAGTTACTCAAAAATAAGTGTCTCTTCATCGAAGTGTTTAACCCTTTGGAAAGCAGTGGGAGAACGGTGACCGGACTCAGAATGAACTCAACTCAACACCTCATTTGAAAAGTGATTAAAAAAATTGGTTAAAAAGGTTACGTTAGGTTAGGTTATAGGTTATTTTTCATTTTTTTTCAAAACTTTCTTCAAAGAGGTGTTGAGTTGAATCTGAGTTGGCATGGAACCGGGAGAAAAGCCACCGCTTAAGCCGCCGCTACCCGAATTTCTACCGATTTCTTACATATCTCCCTTAAACAAGTTTTTAAGCTCTTAAAAAAAATATATGTTATTTTTGAAGATGATATCTAGATACTTTCCACGCTGAAGCGCAAATTATATGAAATTACCTCGATAGAAAAAAATCGCAAAGTATGCTTCGAAAATTATTTAAAACAAGTCTATTTCTATTGTTTTACAAGTTATATTTGTGAAAAAATTCACAATGTTTCTTTAAATGATACTTAAGATACTTTCCATGAGATTTTTGCTCTATTTTAAACGAGTCATGTTTTATTGAGCATTTTCACAATTTTCGCTTCAATTTTATCATTGAAAATATTAGCGCGCTCTGTCCAACATTCGTAATTACATATCTCTCTTCTTCTTTTTGAGCTGGGAAGCGTCGCTTTAATATTTTCATCACTAAATTTGCAAAAAGTGCCAAAGAGTCTCCTTACCACAAAATGTCACAATGTGCGGTTAAAGATATTATCAACAGTTAAACTGTGTAGGTTATGCTAAAAAAAAACTTTGGATCGACAGCTGTCAACGTAACTCTGTTTCGGGTGCACGAGAGCGCTTTGCGTGGTTAGTGTGTTTTGAAGATTTGGCCGGAACAGTCTACAAACAGATCGGTAAATACTTTTTATCGAGTGAATTCTAGTGCACGATGTATTACATAATAACCTTTAAAAGTACTTAAAAAAATAGATTTTTCTTTTGAATATCATTCCAATGTAATATGTAAAAACGTACAAATCCTAACCGGGCTCCGGGAGATTATTTACCACAACATTTTCCAAAAAATGGGGGCAAAATAGAAAAATAAGCCAAATAAGCATGCTTGCTTCTCATCCCTTTCTTAACATTCTTAAAAAACTGTGTTCAAAATTTGTAGATAATTGCAGCCTCTATCAGGGCTTCCAAAGAGTTAAACCAAATAGGAAGTAATTCTACATTCTGCGTGGGTGTCTAAGTCACCTAAATCTTTACTGAGATTATGCAAGTGGGAGTACGTAACGAGAATAATAAAATATGAATATTTTGGCGTAACCCATTATTATCACGATCAAGATATTATGCCAGCAAATAACTGTCTATTTTGAGACGGTAAGTTATACAATACGAATATTTCACGAATAACTAGGTGGGGACCCACACACAAGTGTTTTAAAACACAACCAAGAGATTGGTTTCGAAATGACGTTATACAAATACTATTTTTACTTATACTATTTTACTATTTTTACTTATAACCTCTGATATCGTGATTTCGGGGTTGCAAACTCTAAAGATCCTAATAGAAAACCTTAAGAACGAATAAGAAAAATTTCTGGAAAGAAAATTAAGGCTAAGAATTGCCTTCGAGTTGATTTTTTACAAAAACAAATTAAAACATAAATTTGATAAAGAAGTTTAAGCCAAAGGCATTAATGCAATACTGTATATTTTGAAAGAGGGGGAATAACTTTTATAAATCTTTTTAACAACAACGTTTTATCAAAGAGTAAAAAAAGCGGATAAAACATCCCAAACCGCCGAATAATCGTCGAATATGTACTGAAAACGACATGTAGCTTCATTCACGTTCACACATCAATGACCTTTTACATGTGTACCAATTCATTGTTACGCGGATGACAATTCAGGATAGATTTTGTTTGACAAGCCCCCAAAGGCCACACAAACTCCAACCATGTACAAATCGCACGTGCGCCCTACGTTTGAATTTGGAAGCCACCTTTGGTTTGCAGAGAGGGTCGTTTGATAGACTCTCCTATCTTAACAGATGGATTGTATTTTTAGAGGACAAGCGTCGGGTGGAAATACAGGTATTTCAAATACAGGAAAAACAGGTTTTTCAGTAGTTTTTTTACAATACAGTAGTTTTATTATACAGGTATTTAAATGGAAGATGCTCCGAGGAACTAGCGTAATTGATTCCTTCGACACCGATGCACATACGGGAAACACGAAAAAAGTGCGCCCATTAGATATATGTACACAGTTGACATTTTTCACATGAGAACAGGTCGTTTCTACGATTAGTTCTTGAATTCGACAGCTCGGCTGTGGAACAATTTGCCAGCTTGTGTTTTCTCCCTCCTACAACAGGTTAACTCCTTTCTATCGACACAGATACCCTACACACAGCATCCCCAAAGATGACGTAGGCCCCGAGGAAAATCATTTTCCTCGAGGTCTCCCTGTGTGCAGATGTAAAACAAAAAAACTTTTTTTTTTAACATTCGGACTTTTAATCCGGGTCCAGAGTAGGATCCATCCGAACGTTCCGTAAGTTTCCGGGACTTTCTAGTTTTCTTCCTCTATGAAGAAATCTAATAAATAAAATACATTAAATCCATTAAAACAGCTACATTTCGACGATGAATAATCGTTAACGTAATATCAATAATATAGCTTCAGCCATAAATTATACGGTAATCAAATTGTGACCGTAATAAACAGGAAGACCGGTTAGTAACACAAATATGTCGGGTTCTAGATAATTCCTTCATCATTTCCCAACAAGCAACATTTCCCGCTTATAAATAAGGTGGATAATATATAAGTATAGTTAGAATATCGCAAGATTAATTGTAATCCGGGAGTGTTTGTTTTTCTTAAAAAATAGATAAACAAAGAAACGAGAATCGAAAAACTGAACAGCATTGAAAGCGCATATTTTAAAAATCGGTGACATCTGGCCATAGATATAATGTGTATGCATCTGGCAGTCGAGTGTTTGAGATTGTGACAAAAGCCATAAGTCACGTCTGGTTTTGGGTTCTGTGTTCTGACTCGCACAAAGGCCTTCTTCACGTGTCAGCGAGGCCTGGTACGGTGGGACTCCAGAACTAAAAACCGTTACAATACGCAATCAGAACATTCAAGAGAAATCTGGCATTTCGAAATACAAGATATATTATTATACATAGATACTGCGAAGTTTTATGGTAGGAAAACTCTAACAATATTATAATTTAATGAAATATATACATATTTATATACATTAATTCCACACAGGACAGGAGGCCCCGAGGAAAATAATATTTTACTATGTCATTGATATATGGGTTGTTCTTTTTTTTAACCTACAAAAAGTTGTCTTCAGTGGAGAAAAAATCAGAATAACCAATATTATTATTTTATAATTAAAATAACCTACCTAAAAACCTTCCTCACGAATCACTCTATCTAAACCGCATGAAAATCCGTTGCGTAGTTTAAAAGATCTACGCGTACAGTCAGCGGGAGCGACTTCATTTTATACAATCTATATCTAATATCTTACTTCCAACATGTCTTCCTCGGGCGTCCCCGTCTTCTATTTTTTCACGCAATATTATATTTTCCTTAAACTATTAATTATCGATCCACTGTGCGCTAATTAACATTGCATAAAATTCCACATTAACAAAAAGTATTTTTTTTTAAAGTCGTTTTTCTAAATAGGCTTGAGCAAACATGCCTCAAGTTTCCGCCATAAATCACAAGATAAATCTAGCGAAAACAGACAATACATAATAATTTACAAGATTGCTTGGGAAACTGTCTTGGCGCCATTGCGACGGTCGACAATTTATCCACTATAAGCGACTACGAACCATAGCTAAAGATGTCCACGTAGGAGTACGCAGATAAAGTGTTAAACATTCTTGTCCTGGCAGGCACTGCACAATTATACCGGAGTATGACAGAGTAATTGAGGAGCGTTTTCACAAAGAGAAATAAATATCGACAAAAAACTTTTTTTGTAGATATTTATTATTTTTATTATTTTATTATTTACAAAAAACTTTTTTTGTAGATATTTATTTCTACAAAATACATTAAAAAAAATTACATAAAATCTTATAATTTGTATTAACAAATAAAAATTTTAAGCATAATACCGACCATTGTTGATACGTCCGTACAAAAAATGGATAAGGCAAAAAGCCTAAAATTAACTGCATTTTCGACGATTAATTGTTAATTTTTTGGTTAAGGACAATTCCTTATCCTTAAGTGGGCCCGAAATCGCCCCTCTGGACTCTAAACTCCATTATCCATTTCATGTATGGTTTTCATTCTGGATCGATACCTATTTTTATTTTATTAATTTTTTTACATTAACTCCACACAGGAGGCCCTGAGGAAAACAATTTCCCTCAGGGCCTACGTCATCCGAGACGCTGTGTGGATGCTGATGCTGATGCTGCTTTTTGAGGAGAGGAAGGAATGAACATTGGTCTTGAAGAGACCCATGTTGTAGGAAGGGGGAAACACAGAGGCCGGCAACTCGTTCCATAGCCGAGCAGTTGAACACAAGAACGAGTCGAAGAAGCGACCCGTTCTCATGTGACAAATGTCAACCGTGTATAAATGTTGGGCGTGTTTCCCGACTATGCACCGGTGCCGAAGGGATCAATGACGCTAGTTCCTCGGAGCATCTTCCATTGGAATACCGGTACAACTAGGATAGCATTCCCACCCGACGCCTGTGCTTTAAAGATTTCAATCTGTCTGTTAAGATGGGAGAATATGGACCGCCCGTTTCTACACAGAGTCGAGGGTATTTTTCAGGTATTTTGGAGCTCCAGACCAGAAGTGGCTGCCAAATTCAACCGTGGGGCGCACTTGTGATTTGTACAGGGTCAGCAGTTGTGTACTATTAAAGTATCTACGGGCCCTGTACAGTACGCCCAGTTTTTGAGAGGCTAATTTTACTCTGGTTTCGACGGAGCCCCCATATCTGAGCTGGTCACTAAGAGTTACACCAAGCATATCAATAGCAAATTCTATATTTGAAATATGATTAAATATGTGAAAATGTAATACAAATTTCGAGCCCTGGCTGCCCGGACGGCTGCTACGCCCCTGTTGGAAGACAAGGACGTCAGGATTCACTTGTATTCAAAGAAACTTGAATGATAACAGTACAAAAAGAAACTGACCTACTGGCGAATTCACACTAATCGATGTTCGAAACTTAGACAGCGAATAATAAATAAAAAAACAGAATAATTTTCCAGTGGGTGTTGGTCCGGTTTGGCAACACATAACATACCCATTTTTCAATACGGGTAATTAAGACATTAAAACATACAAGCAATTAGTTACGAATTAATTAGGATATCGTATACATAAACCTGCCACCTACTACAAAGGAAATTATGGACCGATGATGTATTATATGCTTATAAACATTAACACTAATAAACATTTCATGTTGAATAATTATTGTTAGGAATGTAATCTGGGAAAATGTTTCTGTTATTTAATGGAATGCTCGGCATTTTTTAATTGTACACAAACTAATCATGATACAATATTTGAACAAGTGAATACAATGTGTGGTCTGCGGCCACTACGAATGTTAATTAATTATTGGTCTCAGCCAGACAGTGACCTAATCAAAAAACCTACGCTAAAAATAATACACTTCTTTCCGAATGGATTACAAAATGCAATGTGTACATGTGTTCGGTGCAATGAGACAGATTTTGAGACTTACATGCACTATAACATGTGTTCACTATTATGTACTCAGCGTGTGAACTATATATAATTAAATAAACAGTGTTAATCTCAAGTGACTTCCCAGGTAATTATGGTCCTGTATATTTTCTGTCTATGCAGAGTATGAATAAACAATATATGTACATTTTTACGCAGCATCGCATTCATTGGTCAAATCATTTTACATATATTTTCGTATTTTAATGATCAATGAACCGGTGGACGCAATTTTTAGCCATAAGTTGTTTTTAATTGTTTGTCCAGTTTGTAGTTGGAAGTAAGATTTTAGAAATACATAAGCGCCCTTGAGATAATTTTAATATTTGATTTTTAAATCATCCAAATATTATTATTATTATCACATATCGATCATGGATATTTGAAATGCTGTAAAGGTTAAAAAATCCAAAAATGAATTAAATATTACATTTTCCATGTTTTTATGTTATTTAAAGAAATTTACAAAAAATGTTAAGTTTTCTGAAAGATCTATTCAATGTTATTTTATAATTAAAAAAAAACATAATTATAGGTCTACAAAAACCGGAGATACGATTTTTTGAAAAAAAACAACTTTTTTTGCTCTCCTGAACATTTTGTCCTTTAGGTACAATGTCCGATTGATATTATGTAACAACCCATCTAACCTTATAAATAAAATTTTCCTTTCTAAATCAATTTCAAAACATTATTTTCTCATTTATATTTTGTTGCAATTAGACAGAGAGCTTTGATTATTATTATTTTATGTTATTTCCTCTCAAAAGATCTTAAATTACAAACAAAAGTTCAACTAAAACAAACGGTACTATTTTAGACATAGGACCTACGATTTATATATAACCAAGATATTATTTATTTCTTTATTCATAAAATTAACGCCTTTCGGCTTTTACACAATAACATAAATAAGGTATAGCAACAACATGAAAAAAAAAAGTTGAAGTGAGCTTGTATATTTAAATATTACAATTTGCAAAAATGAAAAACTATATTTAAATATGATACATATGCAAATAACTTAACTTAAGAGGTACGTTGAAAATTAATGGTAGGTAAATAATAAGTGAAATATATTACAAGTTAGGAAACAAACCTTATTTCCAATGAAACAATAAAATTAAGAAAATCTGTGAACAAAATAATAAGAATAGCCACCATTGTAAGATAGTACCAATATTTGTAAGTTGGTAACAATGATGAAAAGAAAAAAAATATGCAGAAACGACAAAAAATATTGAATGAAAAATATTTTCTCTGGATAGAAGCTCGAATCATCTCCGCAAATCAAAACAGTCGTAGCAAAAAAGGTGAGAAAAAAGTAAAAACCCTCTACCGGTGTTATGTGTATCAGAGTGATTTCTTGCGAACCTGATAACAACAACACACAACAATAGAGCGCCGCTGTTAAAGTGTTATTTATTATGGCATTGTTATACATTACTCGGCTATACCGGAGTGCTAAGCGCAGTGTCTCTACGGTGCGCACTTACATATTGGGTCAACAAATCCTTATAATGTATCAAGTATTTAAATTGCCTACTGGAGGTGGGCGAATGCACCCACAGCGGTAGGCTGGTTAGCCAACAACTACTTACGTAGTTACAGTACTGATACTGAATACTTGATAACCGGGTTCATTATGTACTCCTGGTACTCTTAATAATATAATAATAATAATTGGAAAATTTGTAGAGCGCCGTTTTTGTGAAAAATCACCTTAAGGCGCTGTACAATTTATTATGAATTCTTAGGTTCTATCTAATATTATTTACAAATGCACACAGAAAACATACTTACCTGGCAGGTCACTTACGATAAACACACTTTAATTAGAAAGTTTATGCTTGGAGAAGATACGGCTTTGCACGCGGAGGACATTATATTTAAAACACTGGAGTAAACAAGAGATTACAGAAAATTTATAAATTTCTAGGGGCTTTCGCTAAATATGTCGGATATCCTGCCACCACAGGAACTATGTGTCCGACAAAACTTAAGCGACAGATCTCTAAGGTCAGCAGATCTTGACATTACCAATCGTTTAATCGAACTTTATGGGTCAAATCGAGCCGTTTACTGTGATCGCTCGTGTAACTGGACCGCTCATTTGGAATAAACTTCCCTCAGCTCTTACTAATATCCAGAATATGGCTGAATTTAAATGGGCTTTTAAAACAAAATTATTAAAAAAATCATACCATTCATGAAACCTAACCTCTTTTGAATTGTAACAAGCATTCTCAAGTTTTCGTTAATTGTCTGGTTTCGGTTTCCTCCTTATTGTATTTTTATGTTTAATGTCCACTCAGAATGTTTCTCATTTCTGAACGTAAACTGCCTCTTGTTTGATTTTATTTTTTGGTTTTTAAGTTCTTGTTTTGACCTGCGCTTCAATAGCATCGTTATTGTCAATTATTATTTATTGTCCTGTGCCATAACAGCAATGTTATTGTTAATTTTTGTTCTCTCGTCATTGCTTTGTATATACTGTATATTCTTTATTTCATATTATTTTGTCAATATTTTGTAATGGACTCGTAAGGAGCACTGTAGGATTATTTTTAAGTTTATTATAGTTAAGCGCACTTGAAGTGAAAAACACAAAACTGCACTATACAAATACAACATTATTATTATTATTATTAAAGTGGATCTTATATTATTAAAATATATAGTCGACACATTGGTTGGTTTTTGGAAAGGAATATGGAGATTATGAAACCAGTTTGGAAAGGTGGTGAATTATGTATTTTATATTGATTTGGATTTGCAGCTTACAGCCTTTCTGAGCACTGTAAACTGAGATGCGTGTGTAGGGGAAGTTTGCCAATAAGAACTCTTGATTATGCGGGTGAAATATATTTACAATTAACGTTATATTTTATAATAAACTTGATACAAAATTAAAATCGTAACAACTAGAGGGTGACAGAGAGGGAATGTAAAACAGCGGAATTGAGCGGACGCGGGAACCGGGTTTTCTCAGTAGACGGTGATTGTTATTGATATAGTAGGCGGCTGGCGGAGGCAAAACATTAGGAATGTATGGCGAGCGATATGCTGAAATAGGTCAAAACCAAGTGATATTTTATAGCTAAGTTTGTTGGCCCCATAAAACAAATTAGATCGGTCAAATAATGATAATTTAATTGTTTTGCCTTTAATAATTAGCGGCTCTGGAATTTTCCTTTTGCCTCCGCATTCCGCGTCCTATTGATAACTTTAACACAATTATTTTGAGTATTTGAATTCCTTGGCTTGAGCACTTTCGAAGCACTTGGTTATTTCCACTTTTATTCAAATTTTCTGCTATTTCGAAGAGTATTTCAGAAAGTCTCCAGATTAAAATTTAAATAATCTCCGCAAACTTTAGCGCGTTTCGTAATATTAACATGTTTTATCATAAATACTACAAGAGGTGGAAGGAATTCCTATTGTAAGATGGAATGGTGAAAGAATTTGCATGCACTCGAGCGTGTGTAGGTGGGTAATTTATGGTACCTACATACCTAAAGCCGGTGTGCGCAGACCAATCTAGTCTATAACATTGAAAACAAGGTGATCCAAGCGGGAAAATGGAACTTTAAAAAAAAAATTGTTTAATTTATAACTTTGTTATAGCATTGAACATAATATTAGACAAAACAAAATAGTGAAATATGTATTTGAATGAATTTCTACGCCAATTAAGAGTGCTAGCTCTTGAGCTTGGCGTAGGAGTTATTTCATTATTATAACATAATTTTACATAGTGTAAAATAAATATAAACTTAAGTACTAGGTTGTTGTGGCGTTATTTTTAATATGGCTTGAAATGAAGTTATAAAATTCTGATTGGTGATGTTATGGTTGTTATTTTTTTTTAAGATTAACTTGATCTTATTATTGAATGATACGAAATCTGTTATTTTTTTTACTTCTTCGGGAAGACTATTAAAATATTTTATGCCTTTGTAAATATAATTATTGTTGTGTTGAAAATAAAGGAATTTGGATGCTAAATTTATGCCTTAATGATGAGTTAAGTTTAAATTTTTCGATTAAATTTTCTTTGAATATTTGTAATATTGAATCTTTTTTATAGAGGTCTTCAATTTTTGGTACTTCGAAAATTTTGAACAAATTTTTGTACCACTTTTACAGGACTTACAAATTTTTCATATGCACCTCCCCTTCCAATGATTCCATACTGAATTAATGATTGGGCAAGTGCGTAATAGACTTTTTTTAGGTTGTTTAACTTGAGAATATTTCTAACTGTTAAATAATGTCACCTAAGATAAGTACCTTATCACCTCTCGATGGGTTAACTAACAGTTAACAGTTACAGTCTCAGTATCGCCCCGGTGAAAGACGACCATTAAGAATAGAAACGTTGCTTGTGATGGATCTGTGTTTAGTGACCAGATCTGAAATGCCAGTTACTTCCCAACCTTCCTCTTACTCTTTTCCTCCCCCTCCCCACCCTGCCTCACAACATACCCAAATTGGGGAAGCGATAGTTCCACCGGATCAGAGCAGTTGTGACTTATGTGCGATATTATTTTTTATTATTTATGTACTTTTATTATTTTTTTGTTCTTTTCATACAATCTTTTCTCATCCAAACTCTATCAATAAAATATATACTTATTTTATTATATTTTTTCTTTTCTATTTGTAGTAATAAACAGATATAATTGTTTGTTTATACCCTAATACTAACTAGCTCTTATACATTACACTTTGTTTTATTTCAGGTCTTATTATTAACAATATGTATAAATATTTTAAGCTGAATTGTATTAGTTTTTTTTGTAAGTACCATTCGTACTATTTCCTTTCTTTTAATTTATGTTATAACTAGCTTTTCCCCGCGGCTTCGCTCGCATGGTATTACGGGAAATTACTATAGCGGTTGAACTTATCAATTATCCCCACCCCCACCCCCTCCCGCATTCCATACATTCATTCCCTTACATTCAGTTTTCAAACATCTCGCCTGCCACCTAAATTTCATAAAGCTATAGCTCAAAGAAAAAAAGAATCATCCAATTTTGTTCATTCGTTCGGAATTTATGCGCTAACAAACATTTCGGATGTTTATTTTTAATTAAATATTTGGAAGTTTGTTAACATAATAAAAAAATACACTATTTATTATTCAGTCTTTATAATCGTTACGAATTATATTTTTAATGTAGGAACTCTTATCTGACATTTATTCCTTGCTTGTCCAAAAAAAAACAAAACATATTCTAATATTTGAATTTTCTGGAGCAGTAGCTGACCAGGGGCTGAGTACCTACCAGCTTAGAGCCGACAAATATATCAACATCGTTTCCATGGAAACGATTTTTTTCTGACGTTAGAAATAACTCGCTTTTGTTAGCGACAGAAAACGTACAAAAAATATAATATATTAATATTTATAATTTCATAACACCAGAGCTTGCCATCATATACAGATTGTAGTCGTCGCATATAATTTAGCTTTCTATTGGTGAATGAATTTTCAAAGTCTTTTTATTGGTTAATTAATGCGTGAAAGCGTCATAAACGAACTCTAGCAGTTTCGCATTTATAATATTAAGTATAAAGTATATAAGTATAAGTATGGATATTCTATACCTAACGAGTTGTTTGCATTCTTATTTATTCTGTTTTCTTGATTATGTAACTCATGTAATTAATATTGTGTATATAAATTTACGTCTATTCATGTAAAAGTCCATTAGGGCGTTAATAAATATAAATAAATAAATATTCACACTAAAAGAAGTCGTCTAATGGAAAAAATTTACATTATCTCCACGCAGGACATCCTGAGGGAAAAAAATCCCTCAGAGCCTACGTCTTCTTTGGGGATGCTGTGTGAAAGATCTTCTTAGGGAAAGGGAGGAGAGAAAGTTCTGGGAAGGCAAAAGATATGAGGGGTGGATAGGAATCTGGGGGTCAACATGTTCAGGGTGACGAACTTATAAATCCATCCGTACTGCGGTGCAAGGCGATGGGTCGAGGGAGTCTGGCTGGAGAGGTCAAAAGGTCTTTTTCAACCAGTCTCTCCCGATCCGGCCCGCCACGCAGTGGACGGGAAAAGCTTCCGCCGCCAAGATCTAGACAAACTTCACTCCACTAATCCGCGCAACTCTGCTAGGTCACTAAATGTAGTGAACCTTTTGGGGTGACCTATGGCAGGGATGTTGGTTATCCAATAAATGTACCTATACCCATACCCGCCTACTAAATTGTTCTAAAATATGGAACATAATTTAATCAGGTTATGTCATCATAAGCACATTAATAGAAAATTAGGTAATAATTATGAATGTAGGTACAGTGTTATATTTTATTTATTTTATTTTATTTTATTTATTCATACACGCCTTGAAGGCTTTTACAGAATCACATTATTCAATCATGTTATTCAGGAGTATAATTGTAAGCATGAAGTATATAACATTATAAACTGTACTTTAAGGATACAAACAGGTTTAATGTGTACATAGGTATGTAGTTTCGTTATCATTAAAATTGTACAAAGGAGTTAAAAAGTTTACATAGTGTAATAATGGTAAAACAGAAGAGTGCTTAAGATACTTAAAAGCAGTTATTGAGGAACGTGTAGGTATTTTCTATGTTGATTTTATTATTAACTTGATCATGAATAAATTGTTCGAAAGCAAGTTTTTCAAGAATTCAGCAAAATTAACGCAGCGATAAATAGTACCTACACATAGAAGAAAATAAATAAAAAATACATGAGTTGTAATATCTTGAAAAGTTATACAGATGAGTTCAACAAGTGTATAGTGTGATATTAAAAAAGTAAAAAAATAGTACAAATTATGGTACAAAAAGTACAAGATAATATTAATACAAAAGAGAGAGGATAAAAAGGTAAGTACTAAGGTAATCTTTGTATACATAAGTATTAAATTTTGTTTTTATTGTGAACATGAAGAGACCATCGATTTTAATTTAATCATTAATATATTATTATTGCTAGGGCACCAAGATTTAAATAGAAATTTAAGTCAATGTGAGTAAGTTATTATATTTATAACAATAAATACGAGAGGATTGTTGTTAATTGTGTTCTTATTTGGCTACCTTTATTATTCACATATTTCATGTTTTGCGATAATTAATAATTTGATAAAGGTGCAATTGATTGATATTTATGGCTTTATTTTAAATATTCTAATATACTGAGTTTGAATTTAGACACAGATTGGTGACGATAAATGTCGATTGAGTTGTATTTATTTCCGAGTAAATGGAGTCTTTGGATGGGAGAGTTTATAAAATAATTATTAGCGGAATTGGTAACAGAATACAATGCATTCGACCGAGTTTCGCGAGTAGGTACTCGCAAATTAATAAAATTTGTCAAATCGAGGGCGTCCAGTCTGCCATTCGAAATTTTGAAAAGACAAACTAAATCACTTTTTATGCGCCTTGATGTCAAATCGGTTATGTTAAGTAATTCCATTAGGTATATATAATTAAGTTCTTCAATCGGTATACCCAGTTTGTAGTTAATAAATCTTAAAAACTTATGCTGAACTCTTTCAATTTTTTGTTGGTGGGTTTTATATAATGGAGCCCAGATAGTAGAATTATATTCTAAGTTGCTTCTCACCAACCCAGTGTACAACAATTTAAAGGAATTAATTGATTGAAATTCTTTAACTGTTCTCAGAATAAACCCCAGACATTTCATGGCCTTATTGGTTATTTCATTTATATGAGGAACAAACGTTAATTTATTGTCAAAAATAATACCGAGGTCTTTAATTTGTTCTACTCTTTTAAGAAAAATGTTGTTGATGCTATAATTAAATTGAATGGGATTTTTTATTCGGGCAAAAGTAATTGTTTGACATTTTTCAATATTGAGAAACAGTTCATTTAGGGTGCACCACTCTTGTAGCCTCACAAGATTTGATTGTAATATACAACAGTCATTCGGATTAGTTATTGTTTTATAAATTTTAAGGTCATCTGCAAATAATAGAATCATAACTCCATCGAATATGGTGGTTATGTCGTTGATAAATAATGAAAACAACACTGGACCCAGATGTGACCCCTGTGGAACACCGGTGTATACTTCAAACTGGTGTGAAAAGTGCGAATTGAGTTACATATAGTCCCAATGAAAATATAAAATTATAATATTCAATATGTTTTTCTACAACGAAGAACAAAAAATATCCAATAATAATTAGTGTAATGATATTATAATAGGAGCATTTCAATCAGGTATATTTCAAAAATATTAAACCTTTCATCGAACGTAGGTAGGTACCTAAACATCAAATTTCCCCAATTCTTCAATAAAGGAATATGATTTATTCGAACAGAAAGGTTATCCTTCTCCCTTCCGTTCGAATTAAAACAATGATTCTAATATACTCCCGCGCTGAGGCCGTTCACCTCAAACCGAACCTAGCCAGCAACTTGGTAAGTTAGGTACCTACCCAATAAACTTCTCCGGTAAACGGGTAGGTACCTAACCGATAAATACGATGGTATTTTTTATACACTATGCCTCGTTATCTTGTTACAGGTAGAGACCAAAACAGTATTAAAGGGTGATAGATTAACGATTTACGGCGTCCGGCTTTTAACCTAAAAACAAAACAATGCGGCATAAATGGGGCAATTATCTAAAAGAATTTATAGTCTTAGAACAAAAAAAATTATGCAAGAATCTTTCTTCTGTGTATGTATAAATCTATATATGTATATAAAAATCAAAATATGCTTGCTTGGGGATGTATATATGAGATGTCTATGTATTGCTGTATTAAGCGGTGACCGGACAACTCGGAATGAAACCAACTCAGAACCATCTCAGGTAAGTAATTTAGAGTGATAAAATAAAAACATTAAAATTTGGTTAAACAGGTTACGTTAGGTTAGGGTTATCGGCTAATTTAAAATTATTTTTTTCATAGCTTTTAACGATTTTTCAAGGAGGTGTTGAGTTGACTTTATTCTCAGTTGGCATGGAACAGTTTTAAGCATAGGAAATGTTTGAAACTTTCAAAATACCTTCTATAAACCCCCTCGAAGGTTTCTGGATTATTACAACCACATACATCTGGAAAGTTTTATCATTACAAAAACTCTTGCAAAACCGTCAAAAATGTGAAAATTTGAGAATGACATTTTGCTAAACAATGACTGTTAAATCAAAATTCAATTTTCTCTTTCAATTAATGCATTTATTTGAAGTACTCGCCTGATACTTTGAATCGAATCAAGACATAGATATTTTAAGTAGGTGTAGGTATATGTTAGGAACCAAATTTGATTTATTTTTCTTATAATATACAAAAATGAATATTTGTAATATATGAAAAATGAAAACTTGAATAAAAGACTGAATATACGGAACGCTGAAGGGGGTTTGGTGGAGCGGGAGAGGGGAGAGAAAAGGCGGGGAAGGTGGAGGTGAACACGGGAGAGTAAGGGGACGCGGGAGGGGAACGGGGACACACGGGAAAGGGCATGCAGGGAGAAACAATTTATTTCTTTGAATATGGCATTGCAACACATGCCGGGAACCAGCTAGTGTATCATATTTTCTATCTGTTGAAATAAACCTACATAGACGGAAATAAGGTTAGGTAAGTTTGCATTATTTTATTATGCATTTTGGATAATAATCTTAGTGTAACCAATAACTATTAATTTTTATTTATTTTTATCAAGTTTGTACAACTTAATTTTAATTTTAAGTTATTCTTTAACATATACCTATTTTCAATAATATTATTAATCAATTTATTAAAAAAAAACATTACTGATAAATAAGTTCTGCTGTGTAATTATTATTACGCTTTACAGCTGTTTCGATTTCTGAAGGCATTATCAAACTGTTTGATAATGTTTTCAGAAGGCGAAACAGCTCGGCCATTGGGACCTAATTATTAAATTACGTCAAATTTAGAATTAAAAATAGTATCTTCAACTAATTTTCTGATATTTTTGGCGGATATATTTTTTTTATGATTTATGACAATAAAAAGATATGATCTAATTGGTTACGGTGTTGTATCGGGAAGATAAAAATCCTGGGTTCGATTCCAAGTTGCGACCGCTTTTATTTTTCTGTGTCATGTTCTGTTTCATGTTCCGTTTAGATTTATTAGTATTATCTAATTCTTCAAAGAAAAACTATTAATTTGTTATGATGCATACACATTACGAGAACAATACGAGTATATATATTTTCAGATGTTCCTCATCGCTATAAATTATAACCTTTTTTGATGAATCAGTCTTCTCATTTCCTCGCTGTCTTACTGAGGTCTTGTTAGTCCAGTATCCAGTAAGTTTATCAATGACCCTCCTCTACATATCGTCGAAGAAATCTAATTTTCCAATGACCAAGAGTTTCTCGATTTGATTTTTGATGTGTCTCAACTGTGTCAGAATAGAAGGCAAACAGATGTCAGATATCATTCCAGCTAGCCTTCAAAAAATATCAAACTGACAAACTTCAATCCGTGTTTAATGCAGCTGCAAGGCTCATAATCGGGGTCTCTAAATATTAGCACATTTCAGAACACCTTTATAACCTTTATTGGTTCAAGTGCCCTGAAAGAATCCATTACAAATTGTGCTGGATGGTGTTTAAATCAATCAATGAAATGGCCCCATCTCTGAAGTATGCGTCCCGTAATACTGCTCCGAGGCAGTCAACCCTTAGATCAGCAACATTATCGGCTATAGGCAGATTAATAGAACCTAAACGAAAGCAAAATACTAAGTTTGGAGATTGCGCTTTCTGAGTATCTGGGCCTAAGGCCTGGAATAGACTCCCTCCGGAACTAAGATGCATAACAATTGTACATATATTTTCGTATCAGTGATCGATGAACCGGTGGATGCAATTTTTAGCCACACGTTGTTTTTAATTGTTTGTTTGGTTTGTAGTTGGAAGTAAGGTTTTAGAAATATAATAAAGTTTGTAAAGCGCCCTTGAATTGATTTTTCACAAAAACGGAGCTATACAAATCATCCAAATATTATTATTATATTGTTTTAAATGCCTAACTCTCCCAAAATATTGGCATATCTTATTGTCCGTAGTATCCAAAGCATATTTGGCGAACATGTGAGAAGCAGGTAGAAGAATTCGGGGACTCCCGAGGAAGACATGGCAGTGAATCAGATACTTGAATCGTGCCATGTCAAGAGTCAGAATAATAGAAGAGTACGTATGAGACGATGTATGAATGAGAATGAGGTAGAGTGCGTGCCAAGGCCGAGTTGTTTGGCGGTCCGTCCTCTCTGCGTACCCCGCGGGAAACGGCGTGATGATTAGTTTAGTTATAAGAAGCAACCGGTACAGATGCCATGACAAGAGCGTTCAAATCATAAAATCCAAAGTTCATTGCATTGGCCATATATAAAAGACTGATATTTATAAAGAAACGCAACTGGCCGCAGCAAAACGTCTTTATTCCAGGATGCAGGGTCAAAGAGCTCAGGTTTCGATAGCGTTGGTCAATCGCCGATAGGATCGGAATTTGGAATACAAAAAACAAGATATTATAATATGTAACTTATATCCTGTACGAACTGTGACGACCTCTCGTGTTGCGAGGGTTAGTTTTATATAATTTTGACTTCTTGCTACCTCTAAGTTCCGGTCCTCTGCTGCACCACACCGATCTCTATCGACCTCTAAAACGCCGCTCCTTAAAACATTAGCATAATACCACGTGTATAAGTGTTTACCTCCACCACAAAGAGGTAAGTACTGTTACGTGGTCATGTATGCACCCATAATAAAGCTGGCCTATATAGTAGATACTTTGCATTGCAATGATGGTGATAATTTAGACAAGTATCACACCGACGCTAATGCAGTCAGTCACGTCTCTCGCGAGAGGAAATCTTTCCGAGCTGAGTACTTCCAGTTCCTACTGACTTCAGCACTTCAGCGGCCTATGCGGGGATTGCGGGGTAACTACCAGCATACAAATGGCCGTACAAAATACTACAAAATGCTGACGGGCACGTGACGGGAAGCGGGGCTCATTGTCTCCAGTGTTGCCATGCCCACGCTGATTGATCATAATGACAAGTGACAAGCATCTATGGAAATTTTGAAATTCTAACAGACAATGTCAAGTTCCAACCTCATCTATTCTATGATCTATTTCATAGAACGAAAGTTGAAGTCGATTCTACTTCTATTTCTATCGCGCATTCATTCTATCGCGTAGAAAACATGTTCTCATTGACTGATTTCAAAGATTTTATGAAATAGATCATAGAACAGATGAGGTGGGAGCCCAGCTTAACTATTGGGTAGAGCTTTTAACCAGACAAGCGAACGTTGGGATTTACATGAATAAATATGCAATAGTCAAGGTGGGAGTACAAATAAATTGATGCCGAGATATATTGTTTCATCTGCACTTCCTTACGGGAATTAGGGCGTTTTTTTTATTATTTTCAATAATTACATAGTCAAATGATACGTAATAATTTCCAAATAAATAAACAGACATATTTAGGGTGGCCTCACACTTCACCTCATTTGAGGTGGGACACCTTATATGTGAATACCGTACAAGAGTCGCAACTGCTCCCAATGCCTGGAGCCAGTGAGACCATGTGATATGTTGTGTGGCTGAAGGTAAGTGGGAGAAGAAGCAGATGGGGGAGGGGAAGTACCTGGCTATTCATATCTGGTCACCAAACACGGCCAAAGCCATTTCAAGCAACGTTTCAATTCTGAATGGAAGCCTTACACCAGGGCGATACTGAGTGTTCTTCCACCCAAACGTACCGCAAATATATCTTATATTAATTCTTCAAACTTTGCAAATTCACTTTGTGGCGTCATCATTATTAATAAATGAAAACAAATAACTTTGTGTACACCACTATTTAATCAACAATATCGACATGTTTCAAAAACTATGTTTTCTGTGTTTTGTTAAAATAATTTTTATATTTTATTTTATATAATTGTTTTTTATGATACTTTAAGTAATTAATCACTTCTCCTTTCTAATATTTTGTCTATGTTCTCATTTGTCTATACTTGTTTGTCTTTTGTTATTTTTTATTAACTTATTATCCTGACGAAGAAAACTCTTCTTATTGAAACTAAATTTGTAAATATTAACCCAAAATTACACTCACAAAATTACACTCGTAAAATCATTCACTTGACACTGGCCAGAACACTGCCGGGGGTGAAAAGCCATGAAAAAAAAACATAATTTTTGAAACATGTCGATATTGTTGATTAAATAGTGGTGTACACAAAGTTATTTGATTTCATTTATTAATATCTTATATTACTTACAATTAAATAACACCTAACTTACAACTTATTGTTTTCTACTTTCGCAATGTAATTTACTTATAATATAGCATGTATAATATATGTATGTAACCTTAGTATTATTAATAACTATTAAATATCCATAATAAAATAAAGTACACTACACTTCCAGCCACAAGCTAATGCTTCCATGGAAGAGTAGTATTAAAATATTTGAACGTACTTAAATAAATTTAAAAAAATAAATAATAAAAAATATATTAAATCGTGAAAACCTTATTTTTCTTCGTGTGCCCTATCAGGTCCCCCCGACGTTGGCGATCACTCTGGAAAATGTCTCTATCTTGTGCTGCCCGGAATAGCTCCTCCGCACATCTAATGCCGGTCCACTCTCGTATATTTCGCAGCCAAGACATTTGTCTCCTACCAGGCCCTCGGCGGCCTTCTATTTTTCCTTTCAATATTAATTGGAACAAGTGATACTTTTCCCCTCGAAGTATGTGACCCATATATGAAATTTTCCTGACTTTTATTAATGTAGCAGTTCTCTTTCTGCTCTAGTCCGCCTGAGAATTTCTATGCTGGTGATCATGTCGGTCCATGGAACCTTGAGCATTCTCCGGTGAAGCCACATTACCTGTTCATGGTATTTACTTTCAAGGTCCATGTCTCACATCCATACAGCAAGACTGACCACACATAACACTTTAACATTCTCTGCCTTAGTTTTAAATTGAGGTTGTCATTGCAGAAGAGGGATTTCATTTTACTGAATGCAGTTCTTGCTGCCTCAATTCTGCACTTAAACAATGTGAAAACCAATGAAATAAAATTTACCTGCGCACGCCGGGGTTTGAACCCGCGACCTCCGGATCGCTAGTCGAGAGCCTTGCCCCTCGGCCTCAACACATCATTTCAGTACTTTAGTACCTCACACAAACTCGTCCTGAAATCGTATCCTACCCAACACTATCTTATTTCTTACATGTAAACCGACCTTGCATTGTTTTTAATGTCATAAGCTACGAGTTTTACCACACGTACGCCCAAGAGATCTCATTTCTACAGTATTTTTATTCTCAATTTCGCATTTGATTTTATTTGAATGCGTTCATTTTTACGACTTTGGCTATGAAGCAAAAGTCTATCCAGTCAACTCTAAATTGCACGCAAGTACATATTATTTTATTACGAAAAATATCATGTTATATTACATACGTATATCAAAATTTCACCCGGGGGATCTCGTTAGGTTGGAAAACGTCTCATATAAATGTCATGTCATGATTTAATGTTATTGCTACATTTGGTCAGATTCTGATGGCCGATGTTGGATAATTGACGTCATCGGAAACTGAGGAAAATGCTGTCATCAAAAGTTGAAAAGGTGGGCGACACCGTAGGAACAAAATAAATAAATAAAGTACTGTGTATCTAATTAAGATGTGTCCTCCTAGTTGAAAGCCCGCCTACGCAGAAAAATTAGAATTTTATTTAGCAAGTTTGGAATCCTAAAAGACGTTATTTTAGCAAATTTTCAAGAACATCGGATTGACGTTGCCTGTCAGGAGCTAGTGGAACTATGGCATCCCCAATTTGGGATTTTTTCATGCTGTTCTACAGTTTTTTTTTTATATGAATACAGCACATGAGTCCCAACTGCTCCCGTCTGGAGCCAATGAGACTATGGCAACCGCAATTGGGTATGTTGTGAGGCTTAAGGTAGTGGGGAGGGGAAGGAGATAGGGAAGAGGAAGGTGGGGAAGTACCTGGCTATTCAGATTTGGTCACCAAACACGGCTAAAACTATTTCAAGCAACGTTTCAATTCTGAATGGTGGTCTTATCCCAGGGCGATACTGAGAGTATCTTACACTCTGGGACGTACCGCAAATATATTATACATTATTTTATATTAATTAATTGTGAAATAACACAAATTAATCACATCAAATTTATTTGCCACGCCGGGATTCGATCCCGCGACCTTCGGAATGCGAGTCAAAAGCCTTACCGCTGGACTACGCCGGCAGTCAATCTATCTACCACTCTTCCATTCTTCCAGCAAATCTTAAATCCAGTCAAGTGAAAAAGTAGGTATAATATACATTATTACATGTTTTGGCCAAGTCCAGAATATGGCATAATTTAAGGCCTTCCTGAAAAATAAGGTCAAAACTCGGAAAGTCTGAAGGCGTATTAGATGCTTTAGGTTTTATGTATATTCAAACATCAAGCGCAAAAGAGCTTTGAAAGGAATCTGGCAAATCAATAAACCCTACCATATTGGTCAAACACATCGGAAGACTCTGTAGTAATTTATTATTCGTGCATTCCCGGCCATTTCCCGGCCGGCTGTCACCGGTCACCGAACGTTATGTTCGCCGGCCATCGGCAGTTGTGGAAGTTTCCCGCGCGGCCGGTTTTAAATTTAGAACGCGCGGCGTCGATCAACCAAACGCGGCCGGAGACCACGTCGGCGTCGTTTATTATTATTTTGTTCTCCCGCAGATTGTTTTTTTAAATCGTTCCATTTTAATTTGATTTTTCTATGGAATCAATTGAACGTGCCAGTTTTTTCAAATATTGTTCGATTTGGCATCGAATGTAGGTATGATTCGTAATTCGCGCATTCGGATTTTCCTGGTCAACATGTGGTGCACACCACTACTCCCAATTCCTAACAATAATAGTGGAAAGAGAACCAGAGAAAGAAGCCACACCAATGATTTCGAAACTTTCGTGATTGGTGGCAGGAGTTGTTCAAGGCTGCAGCCTGCAGTGAAGATTGCATTGATGTTAGCCAACATCCGATAGGTGACATCCAACAGATGAAAATAAGAAGTCCAGCAACGTTCTGTGCGTTAAACTCTTACTTTTGTACGTTATCATTTTCAACTAATGTTGGTAATTAAGCTTTTTACAATCTCGAACGAAACCATTCTAAAAAATTAGAAAAACAGTGTTGAAAATGTGTTTTAACATACATTTGAATGTGAATGCAAACACATAATAATGTAATTCCGTTCGTTCATACCCAAAGCCGAAATTCTGTAAGTACTTTGAAAACATCAAATGTTTTAAACATTGATATTATATAATACAACATGACCTTAGAAAGGGGTACCCCATTTAGGACACATTCTTTCCTAAAATATTGTAAAAATAAATAAATAAAATAATATGATGTTAAAATTCCAAAAACAGAAATAAAGCTATTTTTATCACGTACGAGAAACACTAGCACCCTTGGAATTGAACATAGCTGAGGGAAGCTAGAATAATGACAAAAGCGAGGTCTGTTTGTTTTATGCCCTTCTGGAATTAGTACTGGAATCTTTTTTATAGCAAATGACAGTCACTAAAAATAAAGCTAGACTCCCGGGTTGTTTTTTTTATTATTATGTCTGAATGCGGTGTTACTGTGTCACCAGAAAATGATGTCAAAAGCAGTCGGTTTATGCTCTGTTCACAGATTGGTAGCAAAAGATCACCGGAGACTTTTTTTATTCACCGAACTTTTATTCAAACAATTTAAGGTCAGAAAATTAAATGCATTGTTCTACCACGCAACATTACAAATTTATAAAGATAATATTCAAAATAAAGTTGCACCCTTTAAAATAACAGAAATATTAGACAAACGTCAATACTTCCTAATACAAATGGTAAAAAAACAATAGGACAGTTAAATCATAAATATCTCGTAGTTAAATTTTTTAATTCATTACAAAAAAAATTAACATGAATACTAATATAAAAGAATTTAAAACTCATTTTAAAAATTATACTGAAAACTTGAACTGAATCATGTCTAGGAGGCGGAATGCGGAGGCAAAAAGATTGGGAATGTATGGCGAGCGATATGCTGAAATAAGTGAAACCCAAATGATCTTTTATACCTAAGTCTGTTGGACCCATAAAACAAATTAGACCGGTCAAATAACGATAGTTTAATTGTTTTGCCTTTAATAATTAGCGGCTCTGGAATTTTCGTTTTGCCTCCGCATTCCGCCTCTTAATCATGTCAAATAAAACCAATATTATAACACCCCCATAACACACAAGCCCTGCTTATCAATGGGAGTACATCAAATACATCTATTATGTAATTAATTATTGTATAAAATTTGTTTGTAATATATATATATCTTTTTATGACGATACGATACGATTGTACCACCCCAGCCAGGAGCACTCCTGTCCCGGTGAGACCGGTACACCAGGGGCACTGATTTGTTAGGATTAGGAACACGTGCTCTGAGGATAGGAAGGAGGTTGGAGTTTAATCGACCGGTATACATGGCAACCTAATAAGTCAATATTGGAATTTAAATAACGGTAATAACCGGTCAAATAACGATAGTTTAATTGTTTTGCCTTTAATAATTAGCGGCTCTGGAATTTTCGTTTTGCCTCCGCATTCCGCCTCTTAATCATGTCAAATAAAACCAATATTATAACACCCCCATAACACACAAGCCCTGCTTATCAATGGGAGTACATCAAATACATCTATTATGTAATTAATTATTGTATAAAATTTGTTTGTAATATATATATCTTTTTATGACGATACGATACGATTGTACCACCCCAGCCAGGAGCACTCCTGTCCCGGTGAGACCGGTACACAGGGGGCACTGATTTGTTAGGATTAGGAACACGTGCTCTGAGGATAGGAAGGAGGTTGGAGTTTAATCGACCGGTATACATGGCAACCTAATAAGTCAATATTGGAATTTAGGAAGGGCAGGAATAAAGGAATGGATTGAGCGTTATATGTATTATTTTTTTTTTCTTTTTCTTCTTTCTTCTTCTCGGTTCTTCTAAGATCTTCTTGTTTCTTCTTGCATCTTCTCAGATCTTCTTGACTGTTATTGGCTCTGCTTGGCTCTTCTTGGCATTCCTCGTCTCTTCTTGCTTTTTCTTATTTCTTCTTGTCTCTTTTAGGATCTCCTCGTCTCTGCTCGGATTGTCTCTTATATATGTATCTTTTTATGACTATATTTAAACAGATACTAAAAACTACGCAATGAAAAAGACTCCTGACTCTTTAAGTTAAGAGTAAGTTTGTTACTTGAAAGTGTGTCGGGTTTGGGTTGCCAGTGTGTCGTAAAGAACCTATAATAAGCCAACTATAACTTGACCCAGTGAGGCAACACGGCGGTTTGCAAATTGGCAATTTGCATAAAACGACGGCGATGACGTCACAGGAAAAGGGCGATCCGACGGAAAACGCGATTCTCGTTTCCGCTGAGATTTTTTAGATGAATACGCCAGAAGGTGGATAGGGTTACCAATATATTTTATCCTTTTTCTACTTACTTGAACATCTAACTTACAAAATGAAAACGAAAACATCATAGTAACGTTCGTAAATGATTAATTACAATGTGCCCAAACTTCAACATTAATAATTTTAACATGCCGATAACTTTATCTGCCAAATACATTATCTTATCCTTAGATGAATGAAAAGGGGTTAATTATCGGGATAATTTATTGTCTGAGTATATCATAACTGTCAGATAAGCGGTTAAACAATGGAGATGATTGGTTTAATCTAATTCTGAGGATGTATTTCACCATTCTATTGATAACTTATCCACACGATAACATATATTTTCGAAATAAAACCATAACTTTGTTTGTAACCACGATTTTTTTAATACCGACCGGTTTCGCTTAACACAAGAATCTTCAGGTTATAAAATTAAACAGTTTAATTATATATCCTGAAGACGCTTGTGTTAAGCGAAACCGGTCGGTTTAAAAAAAAAAGTGGTTAGAAATAAAATCCGAGTTTACTATTCGGTACTTGAACTTATAAATAGTAACTATACATCGGATAAGTTGGTACTGCGCGTTTTAATCCTGCGAAAAAATATCCTACGGACAAAACATCCTCTAACAAAATTCCTACTAAAACCTAACCTTATTTTACTATTTTTGAATAATAATTTATTGTCTTTATAGAATGTCTGTATTATTTTTGTCCTAATTTTTTAGGTTAGGTTAGGTTTTAGTAAATATTTTCTTTGGGGATGTTTTGTCCGTAGGATATTTTGTCGCGGGTTGAACCGGATAAGTTAGCCTAGTTTTTCCACCTATTGCGAGTAAGTATTTATTTATTATTTATTAATATACATTATCCTACGGATAAGCCATCAAGAGGATGGTGAAATACCCCTGAGAATTAAACATTTTCTTCCACCCACTGCAACGATACATTTCTGTAATGTAAGCATAATAAAATTAGTAATTAAATACCGACATTTACGAATGGCAGACGTAAACAAGAGTTTTTCACATTGCGCGAACGCTTCCGTCTATCTACTATTTTTGTTGTTGTTAAATTATGAACTGGATCTGAAATGATTTTAAGTATGCAACAAAACATTACGCAGCTGCTATCCGTAATAACGGAAAGCACTTGTTTCTTTTTTAACCCGAAAGGTAGCAACCAGCTGTCAGTGATCAGATAATTTGTTCATAATGCATGTTAGGAACTTTCTTTATAGGTGGGAAAATAGGAATGGCGTAAAATCTCACTGTAGTTAATGTAGCGGACTGGGTTGATGTCCACATAGGAATTCACATAAACTGTACAGATTGTATGATCACCATAAGTTATTTGAAGTATTTGCATACACAGTAATTTGCACTTTGAAAATATGAACATATTAATACAATGCCTGCTGTTCGAAAAAGACACAAAAAAAACAAACACGTACATCTATAGAATTTAGCCTGCGAAAGAATGAGATAGTATAATCGGTCTCCCCTTTGTACGATGCATCGTAGCCTTCCCACTCTTGTCTACTTTAGTTTTCAGAAAGTTTCACTTCTACCGCGTGTGAATTGCACACTCTGATTTTTTTCCTTTTGTCGGGCCGACGGAATAATACGGTTGGGGGATCTGCACGCAGTCCTGCAAGCAGTGCTATAAATCGGATGGTGTGTAAGGCGTTTTAGTTTTTCAAATTCACAAGAGAAACTAAATCTTTTTATCGTCACTTGATCCCTGGATCCTTTTGAGAAAAAATATTGATATAAAACTAAACAGAAATTGGCCCTGTAAATTCGTCGCGCTCACTTATATGAATACATAATATATGATGGTGGAAAGGAAGAATGGCTAACAAGCCATACAACTGGAAAAAAGTGGCTCGTTAGCCATTCTTCCTTTGCAACGTCGATATACAGACATGATCTGTCTCAGAATTAGCATCGCATATCAGCATGTTTTTCATTAATTATTCTATTTATATAAATGCACTCCACTGCAGTAGGCACACAATATAAATTGAATGACTGAAAACATTTTTAGATGCACAATCGACCTTCTCAAAAAACAGCCTGAACAACAACTGTCCACACAGTCTGCCGCATCCGTTAGGAACGACCAACAATGTCTGCCTTCAGCGTCTGGCAGATTGTGTGAACATGGCCCGTCGTTGATAAAGATAACTTTGTTTACAAAAGCAAATACAATAAATATACACAACATCATATTACAAAACAGTACGCTGTCAAATGTGTGAGCGTTGGGGAGAACTTAAGGGATTCTAGTCTAGAAGCATGAATTGTAGGTATTTTTTCAGGTGCAATAAAAAAAAATATTTTTACAAGCCATTATTTTACCAAATATTGATTAAACATTAAAAAAGTCAAACGAAAAAATTCAATTTTTTTTAAATTTATTTTTTTAATTTATTTATTTTATAAATCAACAATTAAGTCCCGCTAAGCCAATTGCAATTGGCTTGACAGCAGGTGCTTATAATTCGCTTACAAATATATTTAAAGTTATAATTTACATCTTTTATCTACAGTTTAAACATTTTTTCATAAATATCAAAATAAATATTCTTTTTCCAATAACCAATTTTTCACCATAAATTCATAGAATTATGTTGCTTTATAGTGTCAGGTAATAAATTAAATATCTTCGGTACGTTGTATTCAAACGTTCTCTGTCCGTACTTATTATTAAATTTTGGAACCAATAACCCGTAGTTGCGCGTGAATCTAGTGCTATATTTATGTTCTAGTTTCTCTTTATGCTGCGGGGTAAATATATGCTGAATTATAATTTTGTACCATAGTATTGCCTTAACAGGTAAAATTTTTGCACTCTGAAAAAGTTACAGGTGTTGAAGTGGGGGGTCTAAAAAATTACGCGCCCTGGTTGACACGATTGCAACCCTCGTAGTAATCTAAAAAAAAAACAAATTATTCTTAATCCAAACAAATGCGGCTATAGCCCGAACTAAGGAAAAGTAAAAAAATATATGTTTCGCAAAATGGCGGCTGTCTGAAATAGAAAAGACATTTTTTAACCAGTTTTTTGACTTTCCCAATTTTTTTAAAATAGTAAAAATTGAAATTTTGTAACAGTTTTAGTTCCCGCCATAGAGTATACTCTCTCAGGAACAAATTTCAAGCAAATTGGTTCTGTAGAACTTGAGATATCGTGTCAACCGTCTCGAAAAAAGTGATTTTGAGAAAAATACGTTTAAAATTTTGTTCTATTCAGATTCTGGTTATATTCCGTCTAAACCGCGACATTAAAATGGTTATAACTTTTATAATAATGCGAATTCCGAAAAATCCTGTCAGGGAGATATTTTTGAATATTTAAACTTTGAAAATATGAAGAAAAATTTTTTTTTTTCTAGACTAGAATACTGCCTTAAAGAAATGCACGGATGGAATATGGACATAATTCACAGTTCAGTATTCATATTGAATCGAAAAAATCCAAGACGTTTTTTTCTTACCAGCGGCAACAATGAGACCGTTATATTTTTTAACGCTATCATTGACTTTAAAAAGACGCTGGAGGTTTTTTTACTCCGGATACGAACGAGCATAAAACTACATTTTTACATATAGAGAACCATTTTCATTGTTATAAATAAAGCGATAGACGTCCGTGAGAATATTTTCTATGTCAGCGTTTCAATTCTCGTTTGTTTCTCTCAACGCGTGCAACCCTCAATATAATAAAAGAAAATAGTGTTATAGCTAATATTTTTATATTACTTGCGTGGCAACTTTCCCTTATCCCTCTCCTCCCCTTACCCTTCCCAACCCAAATCTCTATTTTGCAGTCTATTTCAGTTATAATCACACTTATTTTAATGTTGTGTATTAGTTTACCATTTGTTGAATTCACATTTGTACTCTTATTATTTTTTAAAATATTCTAGTTTATATTCAGTTAGTCTTGTTTCTAAATACCTATCTGTGAACATTAATAATTGGTCTGTTTTTTTATCATCCTCTTATGTTTATTGTATTACTAAGACTGTTAATGTTCCTTAAATAAATAAATAAATAAATAAATAAATAAATAAATAGCTGAGTGGTTGTATAAATAAATAACAATCGGCCGTCAATAGTAAACCCATATATATTTTTTATATTAGCTCCACACAAGAAGCTCAGAGAAAAAAATCCTCAGGGCCTGCGTCATCTTTGGGAATGCTGTGTGGAGGGTCTTTTTAGAGAAAGGAAGGAGAGGATGTTTTGGAAAGAAAAAAGTTTGAGAGATGGATAGTAATCTGGGGGTTAAATGTGTCTAGGAATAATGAACGTATTCATACTGCGGTGCAAGACGATGGGCCGAGAGTCCGGCTGGAGAGGTCTAGGTTAGGTCTACCTCAACCAGTCCCTCCTGATCCGGCCCTCTCCGCAGTAGGTGAACAAGTGCATTCGCTACAAGGCAACACCAAAACAAACCTCATCCCATAAACCCGGGCACCCCTGCTGGCACATAGTCCAGCGACGGCCGGCGTAGTCCAGCGGTAAGGCTCTTGACTCGCATTCCGAAGGTCACGGGATCGAATCCCGGCGTGGCAAATAAATTTAATTTGATTAATTTGTGTTATTTCACAATTTATTCATTTAAAATAATATAAATTATATTTGCGGCACGTTCCAGAGTGGAAAATACTCTCAGTATCGCCCTGGTGTAAGACCACACTTCAGAATTGAAACGTTGCTTGAAATGGCTTAAGCCGTATTTGGTAACCAGATCTGAATAGCCAAGTACTTCCCACCTTCCTCTTCCCCATCTCCTTCCCCTCCCCACTAACTTCAGCCTCACAACATACCCCAATTGGGGATACCTTAGTCTTACTGGCTTCAGACGGGAGCAGTTGGGACTCTTGTGCGGTATTCATATATATTTTTTTTAATAACCCACCACAGCGAACCACTTGTGGTGACCTATGGTAGAATTGTTGGCTATCCAATAAATGGTTCCCGGCAGTACCCATACCCGCCTCCCAAATATTGTTATGGGAGATAAAAGCTTTTAGAGTATTTTCCTAGTCAACTTCTAGATAATCTTTTCCTGAGAAGACTGATGATTGTTATTATTGCATCAGCAGTGGAAAGCCAGAAAATGACCGGGATTTTTCGCCCCTCCAGACTGGCCAGTTCGTGGTAAATTATGCTCCAGTAAAAGCCATCTTCGTGTAACGTAATTCTAAATAGACGTTATCCACTATTTTGGAGTTGTAGGTACATTTTGAACTTCCGTTCTCGTATATAGCCTTGTTTATATTATTTGCGCAGCTGAATGAAAGTGCATAGTGTTTACTGTTTATCTTGAACCGTCGTGTTCCCAGTTCCCGATTCCACGCAAGCAGCATAAAAATAAACACTAAAAAGTGTAAAATAGTATTTTTATATTTCAAACAGAACGCACGTGCGGCTAAAATGAGGAGTGGAGGTTTCCTGGTGAATGGCAAAAAGCCGCCAAAAAAACGAGGAAAAACATGGCAGTCATTAAAAGTTAAAAGAGATTTGTTGGCTGATTTTAAGTCAAATATAGTTACACAGTTAATATTTTTAAAGATATTTTTTAAAAGAAAAGTTTAGTTTTCACCAAATGTGTTTGAAGCGTTTCAAAAATGATCATTTTCTTTAGTTATTCTTATTTTGATTTCGCAGGTAGGTAAACAAAGATTTAACGATAACATTTGTAATAAAGTTGATTTGTTTGAAGTGGAAGATACTCATTATCAACCTGGTGAAAAACTACCATTCAGAATTGAAACATTGCTTGAAATGACTTTAGACTTGTTTGGTGACCAGATCTGAATAACCAGGTATTTCCCAACCTCCCCCCTCTTCATTATCTTCAGCCTTGAAACACACACCTAATCGGGGATGCCACAGTCTCACTGGCTACAGACGATTGGGAACAGTTAGGACTCGTGTGAGGTAGATATTCACATAAAAATTTAATTAAAATAAAATGTACCTACAGAAAAATCTATGGGCTTGGTTTGTCCCGAAAGTTTCTTTTGACTATTACAAAAACCGTATTATCACAGAAGAACTCAATTAAGTTCACGGTGAGTTTTACATCAAAAATGACCTTGTGCAAAAACCCCAATTGGGGATGTCAAAGTCTCACTGGCTCCAGAAGGGAGCAGTTGGGACTCTTGTGAGGTATTCAAATTAAAATCCTTGCAGAACAAAAAAAATCAGAGTGAGCAATTCACACGCGGTAGAAGTGAAATATTCAGAAAACTAAAGTAGAAAAGAGTAGGGAGACTGTAAAAGCACCGCACAAAGAGGAGACCGATTATATTATCTCATTCTCTCGCAGGCTAAATCCTATAGATGTATATGTTTGACTCTCTTTTTAGTGTCGCTATTTTTCGTTTCATCGAATTTCAAATCACAACGGTGCTAAAGAAGTTTTCACTTAAAAATGTTTCAAGCATCACATCGGCATAAATACATTATACAGAAATTGAATATGTGGGTAGAATGTATTCATTAGATGTGTTCCACAGGAAACTGGTTCTATGAACACGTCACTTCTCTCTCACCCCTTATGTCAAAAAATGTTACATTATTAATGGTGCGAAGTTACTGAGACATGCTTCATTGAAAACATCATTCTTCGATACGACCCCCCCCCCCCCCCCAACACCTTACAAAACCTGTGAGTATTATATTATTGGCCTCAATCTTCCAACCCGAGTAAAAATGTTACACAATTTTTACTTTTTTACCATCGACCACGGAGAGTTAGTGAAAATCACAAAAGAACATTTTTATGACTTATCGTGATTTATTTTAGGGGTATTATGCCGTGTTGCGCTACCTCCTACTTTAGCCAACGTTTCGGACAGCATTAGTGTTCAACATCAGGGCAGATGTGTAATAGAAGATTGTTGTGAAGTCTATGATGTATGTAAATATTGTAAATGCCACACCACGTTGCCAGCTCCAGTCCTCTACGATCTCGTATTACAAGTACAATTTAAAATGGTTTTCAGCGTTTACTTTTGGTGTAGCCGTCAATTACCGAATACCAAGAACAATTGAGCTTGGCCTCGTCGTCTCTATCAATATTAATTGGGATTTTTGTGAATTTCAATTGCTTCCGTAATTAGGCGTGCTCTCTGCGTTTTGGGTCTTTCCAGGACTTCGGGAACAAATCCTTCTTATGGCTGGTGAAAATATTTTAAACAAGAAAATAATACAAGGAGAATCACACACATTTTTTTTTAATCTAACCCTAGAAAAGGGTCATAATATAGAATATAATGTACATATAGCCATCACCTGAAGTGTGCTTTCCAAACTAAGAAGTCACAGATCGGACGACCAACTTCAAATCTTCGACGCTCGAACATCAAAAACGAAAAAGATACTAGATTACTAGAGCAATGACTTAACCTTAAAATTAACGACTTTATCGCTATCACCCGAGAGAACTTGAATCAAGGTTAAGGCTAAGGAATTGAGCGCTTTTATTATTATTATTATTACCGTGACGATTCACGGTTACGGCACCGTGACGGTATAAAAAAGGCAATAAACACACAATAATGCTGCAGCTCTTTTAAAAGATGAGATACACAATGTACATAGGACTGTTTCCCTCAAAGGAAAAAGTGACCATTTTCTTGCATCTCTCTCACACACCGCACCGTGACGTCTCCGTAAACCCCTACAATACTACTTGCCGTGACGATAATTTTGAAAGTATGGAATATAGTTATAAGGATAATATTGAAGTGTGATTGAATTCCAAAAATTCAAAAACGTCAACTGTCAATGCGCCGATGGTTTTCCTTTTGTTCTTAAATATATAATGCTGCAGCTCTTCAAACGGTGAACGCATATCTGCACCCCCCCAAAAGGAAACATACAATCATTATCATACATCACCCTCACCCTCACACATAAAGAAAATGAAACGCAATTCCCGTCGCCACGGCTGAGCCGTAATAAGATATTATATCTGTTTCCTCCAAAGGAAAAAAGTAGTACTTTGGAGGAAACAGACACACGTATTTTGTGTGTCCCATCTTTTGTCTCGTGTATAAGAAAGAGCTGCAGTATTATAGCGCTAAGGAACGTATGTTTATTGCCTTTACCGTTAACGAGGATTGTCGCGGTAATGATAAAAGCGCACCTTGTCAGATGAACAAAGGTATTTTATATTGCGTTAGGTATGTTATATTTTTTGTAAATATCTGCTTTTTAAGAAACTTACAAATTTTATTAATATAAACGTCTTAGACCAACTCGTTCTCCTTAGACCAACTTTAATTCAACAGTATTTTCACGCCCATCTGAATTCTGAAAATGACATAAGTAACATTTGGAAATGACGTGAGCAGCATAAAATAGCGAGTTGCCAGTGTTGCCACGTCACCGAGAAGAAATGTGGATATTTCATACAAACTATAATACTACCCCTCAGAGAAGTAACATATTATACATGTACTTGAAGAAAGTAATATTCAAAGAATTTCACAATATTTTTTTCATCCAACAAAGTTAGTCTGTGTCTCTCTCCCTATGAAAATAATGTAATGGCTTCCGTTGCCATGGTAGACGGCATGCCCGATATTCGACGATATTTACGCCTAACTAACGAGGAAGGAAAAAATAAATAAAAAATCAAAACACAAAATAATGTTATCCATTTCATCATTCGTATAATCCACATCGGTATGAGAGTTACTACATAATGTTTGCATTTGTGTCAAAAGGGATACACGTTCTCGTATTTATCTCAGTTTCAGTAATAGATTTGTTTGAACCCTTTTTACATCCTGTGTCTTGCAAGACACTAGTTTATTCATAGAATTAATGAAGAAAACGTGGCGGGAATCTTTATAAGCCCAGTGGACTTTTGATGCGTGTTAAGAAAAAGTGAAATTGGAAATGTAAAATGACAATTTCAGTGGATAAATCTATAAAAAATGGAATACAGATGAAAATTTGATTATTACGTGGAGAAATTAGATTTAGGTTGTTTCACAGAATTTGAACAGTTGATCGAATTTCAAAGTTAATGTTCAAGTTCTGTGGAACTCTTGGCCAACGATGATGTAATAACAGAACATGAATAGAACTTTAACAAAACTTGAATTTTAACTTTGATATTGATAAAATTCTGTGAAATAACCCGTCCATAGAAAAGGATGGTTTGGACATGAAGAGAAGATCTATGGAGTTGGGATTGATGCGCAAGTTTATGGATGCCGAAAACGTCTTAAGTCTCGATTACATTGAGCGAGGTTACAAGCTACTAGCCGGCGCTATCTGCTAGTAAACTCGCTCAGTGTAATCATATTCTAGCTAACTAGCAGATTTTACACTGAACAAGTTTACTAGAAGATAATGAATTCGCCGGCTACTAGCTTGTAAATTCGCTCAATGTAATCGAGGCTTTAGGAAGATATAGCACGATCTAAAAGTGAATCGAAAACTTGAATCGGGTCAAATCAAGAGTCGGAATAAAAGATGAATATGACGTAAAGTTCACAATTTTCTGTGGCTAAAGCACTTAATGCGTTAGAGCAGGGTTTCCCAACCTTTATTTCGCCGAGCCTCCCCGAACCAAAAAATATATTTTCATGCCCCCTTAATTTTCAACAAAAACTAAATTATTTATTTGAATTTCAAATAGTTTCAATACAAATACAATATATTCATTTATTATGGATCTTTAAGGGGGGCGATACATGTAACCGCCTGAATTTTGACCATTTTTCAGAGGCTTATTCAAAAGGGAAGGAATAAATTAATCGTTTTTAAATTCAGTATTTTTATTCATTATATATTAAGATACAAGAATCAGATTTTTATTTTTTTCAAAATGGCCGCCGTAGTAACTAATCTCCCGAGACCCTCGTGGCGAAAGGCATCAATTGGCGTGATTTTTAGCTTTTTTTACAGCTATCTGAAATCTAAAATTGGGGTTTGAGCGTGTTCATAAAACATGTATCTTCTAATTAAACAAAAAAAAAAAAAAAAAAGTAAAAAAATCGTAAATTGGCACACCTCAGAATAAAAAAAAATCGACTTTTCACCCTTTTTTTAAGGTTTGTGGGTAAAAAATGATAATTTTTGTATTTTTTTAGCATGTTTGAGGTTTAACTAGAAGCTAATACTATAGAGAAGACGTATTCTAAATTTCATAAGAATCAGTTGAGAAATTTTTGAGTTATCTTTCCCGCCAATTAAAAAAATGAGTCTGGGAGAGAAACACGTGTAAAGTTTTTACACAAACTATGAGTAAAACGACTTATTAACTAGTCAGCGATTCCAGTGCTATACAGAAGTCCTTCGGCGCGTTCGTAGTACTCGTTTTTTTTTCTTAAGTCCTTCTTGACATGCCTGACAAGCTTTTTTGGTCGTCAAAGAGCTGTTGCTGTGGCGATTTTCCCGACTCATCCTTTGGTCGTCGATTTTCTCTTTCGAGTTGAGGCGTAGCATTTACATGAGTTTTTAACCGATAAATAATGCGAATTTCATTTTAAAAATGTACAGGCATATTTTTGAGATGTTATTTTAACAATTTATGCAAAAGAAAAAAATCGATGTTTTTTTATTACATGTATCGCCCCCCTTGATAGAAGAGTAGGTACACTTATAATCATTTATTACTTTTACATTTACATTTCTTAGTTATCTTTTAATTATACATATTATTGTTTTTTTTATTTATTTCAATTATATTTTTATAATTAGATAATGTCTAACAACTTTCAAAGTAATTTTAGAACAAATAAAAACTTTTAAAGTACTAATGTAAGTCTTAGATGTAAGTCACTAGTTATAATTTTAAATCTTAGTTGTAAGTCTATCGTATTAATTTTATTTTATTATATGTTTATATGTACAGCGCCCTTGAGATGATTTTTCATGAAAATGGCGCTTTATAAATAAGCCAAATATTATTATTATTAATGAGATACTTGAGCTTGCATGCTCTGTACCAGTTGGTCGATTCTGGATTCAGTCTTTGCTAGAGCTATGGTTAATTAAGGTTAGTCATGTCGGTCGGGAGAGCAATTTTGCTGTTAAACAGAATTATTTCGGATATCTACATATTTAGCGTTAGTGAAGTTGCCTTTAAAAGGCAAGCTCTATTAATGCTTGTATAGTTTGTATCTACAACTGTTATAAATGTATTTTAAAAACGAATTAAAATGTAAAATTTTGTAAAGTTTTTAAAATAATAAAAATGAATTGAATTGAATTAAATCGCTATGGACGGCAAGGCGATTTTGCTGTTTAGTTTTTATTAAAACTAGAGCTGAAAAACCTCTCTCGCATAAATAAGTGAACGAAAATGGAATAAGTATTTTCAAAGCAAGAGAAGCAACTTTCGGATTAACAAGGAATCGTTTGATCCAAAATTTCTCTAATGTCAAGAGATGAAAGTCGTCTTTCATGGTCGAGTCAGCCTTCATTTCTAAAAATTCTTCCTCAACTTCTTCAGGTAATTGTTGTACAAGCTTGTAGAGAATGCGAAATTAAAACCTTTTTTTGGGGAAATCTGCAAGAAAACTATTACTTTACTTAATCTCGTTGATGCAATAAAAAAATAATAACAATTCCCTAACTAGTCCAAAATTTGAAATTTTGGATTCATTGCTTATGCAATATAAAACCTTGATTTCTTGGATTTATATATACCTACACTTGCATAAGGCATTATATGTTATTAAAAAACCTCTGTTATTAAAAAAAACCTCACTTCAATGAAAATCTTATTAAATTCTCGCAATAACAGTCAATTAAAAAATAATATGTCAGAAATAAACTTTTTCAACTCGGGAATCTCAGTCTGCCAAAATGCAACGTTGCCAGCTCTTTCGCAGTACAGTTAGATATTTTTTATTAGTAAGGATTCAAAACAGCCTTTATTCAATGTGCAATTAAAACACCGTTTAACGGTTGGGAAGTGTTTTTTTTTATTAGAAAGTCTGAATATATTTCACCATGTTGCTAATTAATATCAACCAGGCAAACATAATGGTAGCTTCAATATACATATTTAAATTTATTTAAAAAAAATATATAATGCAGAAAAAATTATGTGCACCAATTAAAGTCCACTGGGCTCAATTGTAGGGAATCTTTCGATCGATAATACCGGGTTGATGAAGGACGCCCGCTGCATCTCTTTCCCTCCCGTTGAAATATCGGGATAGCCTCTCCCGCATCTCCCTCTCTCCCGGCGTCAAGGCGCCGTGTAAACAAGATGTCGCCGTCTCGTTCCAGCGCACAGGAATAATAGGGGCCATCTATGCGGGAATAGGCGGGATTCCCTGTTGCCGGCTCGCTCGCACGCTTCAATGTCACCCCGGTTCCTATCAAATGAGGGAAATTCGTGACGCGGGGAAAAAAGGATCGGGTCATGATTGAAACACGAATTGGAAGCAATAATAATCATTATTATTATTATTATTATTCCGATTGGGCCATAATTTACTCCAAATTTAATCTACTCCAAAAGGACTGAAACACATCACACGATAATCGGATTTTTTTTTAAATCATTATCGATAGATTTATAAAAAAGATTTCAAAACCCTACCCACGCATAAGTCGAACTTGATTTGTGGCCTTCAAATGACAAAGTTACGTTTAGTTGGATTGATCTACTCTACAAACGGCAATGTGTAACAAAACATTATTTATAAATTTGCTCAAACTCACTCAAAGCAATAACGACAGAAGAAACACGCGTGCATGTTATTTTAGCAAAGACTCACGGTCTTGAACCTCAGCTTAACTAACAAACTAAAATAAACTTCAGTACGATGAAAATAATATTTACTTCAGTTGTGTGGTCTAAAGCACATTTTTTTTTTTTAATCTATTTAATTATCAACAGGTCACCCAAGTGGTTCGCTACGTTTGGTGACTTGACAGAGGTTCCCGGGTTCATGGGGATATAATTCGGGAGACGGGTACCGCCGTCCCGTGAATCATTAATATTGGATAAACAACACCTCTGAAATAGGTCACCCCAAGTGATTCGATACGTTTGGCGACTTAGTCGGGGTGCCCGGATTCATGGGGTGAGGATTGTCTTGGTGTTGGCGGCGGATGCGTCACACCTACTGTGTGACGGGCTGAATTTGTAGAGACTGGTTGAGGGATACCTTTTTACCTCTCCAAGAGGGCTCTATCGACTCATCGCCCTGCACCGTAGTGAAAGGAAAGAATTCAAACGTCCGCCACTCCTGGACACACTGACCTCCAGATTCCTACCCACCTTTCACACCTTTTCCCTTCCCAGATCTAACTCGCCTTTCTTTCCTTAAAAAAGACCTCCACCAGCATCCCCAAAGATGACATAGGCCCTGAGGGAAATTATTTTCCTCAGGGCCTCCCGTACGGTACTAAAATTATAACAAATCAGAACTTTTTCACACCCCCCGATATTTGTAAGTAACAGAATATTTTATACTTATTTTGGCAGCCTTTCTTACGGTGTCTAACAAAATCTTGCAGTTAAGAACAACTCTCGTTTTAACCATGTAAATAGAGAAAATAATATAAATATATATTTTTAGTCAAAGTTTTAAGGTATTTAAATGGTAATGGTACACTCAAGTAAACCAAACATTATCATTATTAACTAACTCCCCATCCCCTAGGGTTGCCCTAAAATCCCTGGATTTGGGATTTGAGAGATTTTTGTAGACATACGAATCTAGGTATATAAAATAATATACAATGTTGAGAAACAGTGTTGCACATGTGTCGGGGGACTGAAGCTATTCCCGTCCACGTGTGTATAATAATACAGTAAACGTGTTTCGGATGCACACGTTGCCATGGCAACGCGACCAAACGTTCTGGAACATGCCGCCCTCCGGTATAAGGCCAATTCACAAGTCACTAAACATCAAAACTGGGGGCAATAATAATAATATAAATTTACCCGAAATTTAACGAATATAAATTAAAATATAGTCATGTCAACCCTATCCCCAACAATTTTAGAAGGGATCGGCATCCTTAAAAGTCATTGCACCGTGGCCGGAGTCAGTTGGAGACAGTTTGCCTGTTTCCGTCTGTTCCGATAAAGTCTGAGGCTCTCTTTGAATCTCTTTTTCCGAGCAAAAGTCCAAATCATCACAGAGCATTCCATTTTGGTCAGTATTCCAATTGGAACGGAAGTCAGTTACGACACCGATCCTTAAACCCACATAATCGTGGATGTGAACATCATTTTCAGAAATTACGCGAGGTTCTAGTTGGATGAAGGATTTGGGCAATACAGGAAGACTTTTAGGATCTGGGTTCTCCTTTAGGTTGATATTAGATGCCTCGTCGAGATCAATCAATTCGAAATTGAGGAATTCAACTCCTCTCCTCGAACGAGTGGGCTTTTTTCTTCCTTCTTCCGTTTCGACTTCATCATTGAGGTTGCTAAAATATGAAAAATTAAAAAGTGAATACAAAGACGTCCGCTGAACTGAGAATGATATTGCATACAAAATACACAGCACACTGCACCTTTCATGCTAATCATGACCCCATTTTTATAATAAAGGGTGGCCCATCGATTAATTTAATAGTAATATTAATAGTACGATTTAATTTTAAAATGAAACAGTATATTTTTATCTAATCGGACAATTATTTTTTAATTATAAAGCAGTTATTTGGAGATAAATTACGAAATATGTGCTTGCTCAACATGGCTATAAACATACAAATTTCAGCTCTAAATAAAACAACGTCGGCATTTTAAAGCCATGGATTTATATAAAATAATGAAACGCACCCATCGGGTATCGGTATATCTTCGTCCATTGAAAATATTGTGCGTTATATGACAAAATGCTGGAACGACGGCCAAATTCGCGGCGGCCATTTAATTTTTGTTTGAAACACCGCTTCGTTCGCTTTGATTCTGACAGCAGCTATGGAACCGCCTACCGTAAGGCGGAACAAAAATCTGGGGAGGTACCTATTTTTCTTTTAAAATATGTCTAATTAAAGTATTTTACAGAAGATTCAATCTTAAAATCAGAAATTGGGAAATAGATTATTAGAAATCGTCTTCGCAAACTTTGACACCTCATATCTCAGAACAAGGTAAAGTGAAGTTAGAACCGTATCCAAATGAGGTGTCGTAATGACAAAACTGAAAGTGGATATCTACCTACAACACAGAACGGCGGAAAGGTGAAATTATTTTGATTGCATCGACAATGTTCATTGACTGTATATAGGTAGGTACCTACTGCAAAACCGAGGCTGCTGTAGAGTTATCAAGAAAATGGTGTATCTTTATCTCATTTTTAATGGCGCCTTAATTGAGAAATAATTAACGGGGCCTAAATTTATCTAATTGACTGCTTTTTAATTGCTTTAATTAATAACAATTACAGGTTTACATTGGGTAATATTTTTTTATGACCGCAGATCTTTAGGGCCCAACAAACGGATATTATTTAATTAATTTATTTTTCATGGCTTTAAACATTTCTCCACTCCGAAGACATCGAGCTGCCACTGGGATCTCATTTCTACAGCATTCAGTCATTTATTCTTCCTCGATCAGTGCATGCCTCACTGCCAGTTAGTGTTGCCATGTCCCAAAAAGAAAAACCATGTTTCAGGGATGAAAAACCACGTTATGAAGGAAAAAATACCATGTAAAAAAACATGTTTTTCGTAAGCGTTTATTGAGAATATAAATAAGAAAGTAATGGTAGGTAGGTACATAAGTAAAGAATCTACAACGCTTTGTTAAAAACAACCATTACATAATTTTCCTTTGGATAATAGGAAAAAAATAATGTTTTTGAAAAAAAAAAACGTATAAATATTTTTTTTAATTTTATGAAAGGGTTTTTACTTTAAAAAAGTTTTTTTACTGTTATCAAGTTTAATTTATAGTACGAATTGGACTATAAATAACCTTAAAAATTTAAATTAATTTTCAGATCGATGAGATGGGGGAAAAATAAATCCCCAAAATTCCGATAATATTTTGTATTCTACATTTTACAATAGCTAATCTTGGTACATAATTAAAGTTACCTGCGTTATATGTATATTCATTTTTACTAATATATGTATATTAATATTACTTATTGACAAAGTTAAATTAGATTAAGAGACATAGGTAGTTCAGGATGAAATGACCAAAAAAAACTATGAAAACGTGGTAAAAATCAAGCAAATGGCAACACTGCTGCCAGTAGCTTGCAGTCCATAAAGGCTGAAAAGTTGTGCCTGGCCTAAAAAAATAAACTACAAAAAGAAAAAAAAGAATTACGACAATTTTCTGAAAAAAAAACGATTTTTTTCCGTAAACTTTTTGATTTTTATTTATTCAATTGGCCACAACAATCAGCGGAGGACAAAAATAAAACTGCCCGGCATCAGCAATCAACACCTCATTTTGATAAACGTATTACTAAACTACCTAATAATAATAATAATAATTTTATTCGGCAATATAAATTCAATTAATTTCAGCTAATCCATCCCAACGGCTAAAAAGAAAAATGGGAATTTTATTTATGAGTAAGAACTTACACATGCCAGAAAAAACACGAACGCCAAGGAGGAACGGGAGCTCAACGGCGCGCGTAGCAATTATTTAATTATTGCTAATAAAAATCCCACACTATGCTCCCCATATACAGATGTTGACAAAACTCAACATAATAGATTATAGAATTTAGACGATACAACAAAAAAACAAGAAAAGCTCAAAGCTTTTTTTAAAGTTTATTCGCAACCATAATTTAGGTACCTACCTACCTGGTTCCCTTTCATAACTACCTAAATTGAATTCAACAGCCCTGTAAAAAAGTACAATATTTAAAAATGGAAGACGGATGAAATAGCAATCCTTCTTTGGAAAATTTTAGAAGAGAGAATAGGTAGGTAGGTAGGTACCGGTTTGGTAAATTGTAAATTTGTTTGTTTTATAGTATTGTTATACAGATAATGAAATGATTTGTTGAGAATAATAATAATTTATGCGATTGTCTATTGAAATGCAGATGATATTTCTTGTACAGGCAGCAAAAATCTAGCGATTCAGTCGAATCGTCCCTAGATGATTTCATCATAGTACTCACACACATACGCATAATTTACGTACAGCGTGTTTTGCTTAGACATCAAAAATAAAAACAATTATATAATGATTATTTCAAAATTTAGAGTTTGAAGCCAAAGTTATATAGAATGTTTTTTGATATGGCGAATATCGATTCGTAATATTGTTATTAAAATAGTTTATACATTATGAATCTGATCATCTCCAGGACTGAAATTGATTCATATTATGTTCATACATTATCAGCAACAGCCATTGTCATACCTAGGTATATCCTACATTTATTAATAGTGTATGTAGTCCAATGAATAAACGAGATGAAGTAAAAAAAAAATTGTAGAAGGAAAACTGACACAAATAAATCTAAATAACGTTGCGAACAACTAAGATTATTTCACTGGCGATAATCATGCACCGATATGAGTAGAATAAGCTGTAAGCTTCTTAATAATATTATTTTACGAGCATCGTATAACACTTGTTGTTCCTCTTCCGCTAGTGACAATAAGTAGGGTTAAACAAAACGAAGGGCTGTTCTTCGCCGGTGGAAGCATATACCATTGCACAAATAGACAAATACATTCAATGCTGTTACCTTCAACTCCCGCTGCGTTACCTATACCTACCCATATCCTGTTACATTTATTTTAAATAATGTAACAAGTTTGATGTATGATAAGACAGTGAACAGGCATTCCCGTGTTTTCCCAACCTTTTAATTTTCATAATCCATCACAACACAGTGTTACGGATCAAGATCAAATATAGTCACAAATGATATGCACGTTTAACATGTGTATAATGTTATCAATGAAGCTGCAAGAGATAGATATTGGGAATCGAGGAAATCGTAAACAATTCAGTAGAATAATACAGAAAAACAATACCTACCTATATTTCATCTTACGAGGCCAATGTAGAGATGAAACAGATCATAGGATAATAATAATACTGTATTGTTTCTGGAGTATAAATTAGCGCAAATTAACTTACCCAGAATATTAGATTGACAAGTACATGCAAGTACTTTATCACGTTATAACACCCAGACAGAACCATCGTGGATATTGCACTTCACAAGCTTATAATAACAAATCAAATACACAAATTTCAAACGTCACAACACGAACTTGCACAAGTTTTATACTTAGTAACACAAAACTATAAATTTGTCTATTGAAAGCTCCTAATAAAATGCCACAGTATCAGAGACGTCTGATTTTATATATGTAGTTATATTTTCATCGATATAATCTCAAAATTTGGGAGGAGTCCAAATTATTTCGTAAAAATTGTCGGAATTTCCAGCCAAGCAAACCGCAGCACAACAGACCGCCGTACCGTACTGACGTGAACTACAAATAAACTAAACTGAACTCGCGATGAAAATCAATTCCACCAACCTGCGGCATACAAATTATTGCCAGTACTAAGAAAATAAATTTCCCGTGAAAGAAAATAGGTACCTATCCAGATTTTTGTTCCGCCTTACGGTAGGCGGTTCCATAGCTGCTGTCAGAATCAAAGCGAACGAAGCGGTGTTTCAAACAAAAATTAAATGGCCGCCGCGAATTTGGCCGTCGTTCCAGCATTTTGTCATATAACGCACAATATTTTCAATGGACGAAGATATACCGATACCCGATGGGTGCGTTTCATTATTTTATATAAATCCATGGCTTTAAAATGCCGACGTTGTTTTATTTAGAGCTGAAAATTGTATGTTTATAGCCATGTTGACATTTTACATTGAAAAATGATTCTCTAGCATTGTTTTGACATTTGTTTTTAGGTACAGTGTTTGTATGAGAAAAACACGCCAGGGTAGTGAGTGCTCGATGTCGTCCCAACGCTTGGAGGCGATTGTCTCGGCTCTTATGAAGCCTATGAAAGACATGAAACAGAATTTCGACATGGACCTCAATTCAGTATGTTTTTTCACTTTCAAAACAAGTTTTGCACAAACCAAACATGAAAACAGTTCCCTAACAACATGGTTTATTCTAGCTCCTGGAGGACTATCTAACGGAGGCAGGTCTCCGCCAGTTAAATGGCCATACCAACGATGATAACATGCCCAATTTTGCTGAAGTAGCTATCTTACTTCAACAATCCGCTAACATCTACAGCCGAAAGGTTGATTATTTATGGCAGCAAGTGGGTGAGATAGTGAGATCATTCGGCTGTGCAGAAAGGTGGCTATATATTTCAATAAACATAACCTGCTACACTTCAAATATCATTTTTCATCATAAGTTAACCTACTTATTGTAAAGACGATGCATCGAGCATCATGATCTGTTATTTGCACAAATGTTATTGCCGCATTACATTCCAAATTTATAGTTTTTGTCATCTTTGAGTATGTCTTTTGAATTTTCACAAGTAATTGTGTTAAAATTGTTAATGGTTGAGGTATAGCAGCACTATTTCACAAGTCCAATTTGTGAAATTGTCTGTATGAATATGGTAATTTATTGGTAAAGGGTGACCCATCATACGCAGGATAAAAAACAGTAAATTATTATTTAATTGGGCAATTACTATTAAATTTTGAAGTATTCATTTGAGATTAATTATGAAATATGATGTCGGCCAAACTGCTTTTTTAAAGATTTAAAAAAAAAAAATCTTTAAAAGATTTTATCCAAGCTAAAAAGCTTGGATAAAATCTTCGATAAAGGGTCAGGGTATGCCAGCATAGCAAGCACATATTTCGTAATTTATTTCAAAATGACTGTTTTATAATTCAAAATATTTGTCCGATTAGATAATAATATACTGTGTTTCATTTTTAAAAATCGTGCTATCCAGATGGGCCACCCTTTATTACAAAAATGGGGTCATGATTTGCATGAAAGGTGCAGTGTACTATGTTTTGTGGACGCAATATCATTCTCAGGTCAGCGGATGTCTTTGTATTCATTTATTAATTTTTCATATTTTAGCAACCTCAATGATGAAGTCGAAACGGAAGAAGGAAGAAAAAAGCCCACTCGTTCGAGGAGAGGAGTTGAATTCCTCAACTTCGATTTGATTGATCTCGATGAGGCATCTAATATCAATCTAAAGGAGAACCCAGATCCTAAAAGTCTTCCTGTATTGCCCAAATCTTTCATCCAACTAGAACCTCGCGTAATTTCTGAAAATGATGTTCACATCCACGATTATGTGGGTTTAAGGATCGGTGTCGTAACTGACTTCCGTTCCAATTGGAACACGGACCAAAATGGAATGCTCTGTGATGATTTGGACTTTTGCTCGGAAAAAGAGACTCAAAGAGAGCCTCAGACTTTATCGGAACAGACGGAAACAGGCAAACTGTCTCCAACTGACTCCGGCCACGGTTCAGACTATGCATCCGACGGTCAGTTCCTCAATACAGATCTATCCAACAACAATTTAGAAAATGACTGCTTCTCTGGCAATGAAATGATGAGTCCGTACACAGAAAGAGAGTATCCCATTACCAACCCAGATGAAACCCTCGCAACTCCATTAGACGTCACTCTAGAAGTAGTGACGGAACCTGAGAAAATTAGTAAAAAGCGTAAACTTGGAGATGGTACTGCGCCGACCAAAGCTAAAAATTCTAAGTATGACATGTCTACAAAGCTGACTGGAACTGCATCGTTATTAAGTTTTGCCGGTGAATATTTTTCTCTGCCTACAATCTTAATTGAAAAGGTTGTCGAACGTAGAAAAAAACAGCTGCGGAAACTGAGACGGCGCATGAACAAAATTGAATTGGATGTAATAAAATTCGATTCAGGATATCTATTGGATACTTTTGTGCTGAAGCGGGAAACAATAGCTCAGAAACGGTGGTACGAGAGAGAGGTGCACAGAGGCCTGAGAATATTGGCTGCAGAGTGGGAAGAAGGTATGCATCTTTTTTTAAATTTCACTCATATGCGTTCAATCGACATTCCGTGTGTGTATTTGTCTCAAAGATAAATGCCTTCAATTAACATTCTATATATTTGTCTCAAAGATAAAAGCCTTCAATTGACATTCTACTTATTGTCTCAAAGATAAAATTTTATTTCGTCAACTGTGCATTTTATGTGCTAATCAAGGGATAATGACTGCTTTAAGTGTCTATAAATCTAACCTACTTTTAGCAATCATTTGAGGGTCCGATAGAGCTATGGAAAGTGGTGATATTATGCAATATTAATTTATCAGAGGAAAATATTACTAAATTGTAAAACTTATTAGACAGAGTTACAGCTCTTTAGTCTAATATTTTTTCGGAATATTGTGTAAACCTCACAGATAGTCAAATGTCCATTACATCATAATAATTTGAACCAGATGACCCCAGTGAACAAAATGCATTTGTATTGAGCGCTTGAATGATTGTATTTAAATCATTATTGTATAAATATATCTCTACAATGTACAGTGACAACCTCCATGACAAAGTTGAACTTTGGCTTAAGGTCCCAACTAAGCAAAATGCACTAAAAATTTCTTATCCTTCTTTTTTTTTCGTGTACTTAAATCATAAAATGTTGGTTTCCTCTTCATTCATATAATATACAAAAATGAATTTTTGTATTATATGAAAAATGAAAATTTGTAAAAAAAAATGCAATAGGTGGCATGCGAGCTGTTTGAAAATCCAAATGTACCGGGACTGAATGTATTCACCAGGGAAAAGGGGAGGAGATTGTGGGACGGGGGAGCGGGAGAGGGGAGAGGGAAAGCGTGGAAGGTGGAAGGGAAACACGGAAGGGGAAGGGGACATAAGAGGGGAAGCGGAAGGGGAACGGAACGAATGGGAAAGTGGTAATGCAAAGCATGCTGGGAACTCGCTAGCATATAATAAAATAGTGACATCACCCATAAATTTGAATGCAGCCTAAAGGTTAATATATCAAAAATCTCAACCACCCAAGGCACCCAACCTAACGTTACCAGCAAGATATTAGAAATTATAAACATTAATATGTATTGTGTTGACTTGTCTGTGAATTTATGTTTTCTGCACATGCTGCCGTGCACTTTTGGCATATTTTTCAGATCTACAGTAATAAACAAGATAGTCCCACTGTCTCCAGGCAGCTGGCAGACTTCCGTCTTTGAAGATTACATTGAATCATTAAAATGCTTATCTTTAAAATTCACAATCCATCAACAACAATGTAACAACTTAAATGCTTATTATATTATCTCTTGTAAATCAGCACAAGGTTTATTTATTTATTCTTTTCTGGAAACAAACAAACTGTGTATTACGTTTACAATTTTGTTATTTTTATATTATTATCAAACCTGCGCGATCACAGTGTTTAGGTATTTGCTAAATATTTGATTGATTCGTTTAGCTTCATTCATTTGTTGAGTTTGTTTAGTTTCCCCTTGCCCATTTGGGTTGGGACCCATCATTTCGACGCAGCGCCTTCATGATTCAGACGTCCTTGTCCTGGGCTATGTCAGCGGCCTCCGTACATTGCAGACCCTCTGCTCGCAAGGGCTCTGAAGTTCCTTTCCTCAACTTTTGTACATTTTTCATTATTCTATTCCTAGCCATCCTGCGTACCTACCAGAGGCGGCTCTAGGGGTCCAGAAGTGGAAGGTCATTTAAAAAAAAATTGATATTATGATACAGTATCAAATTAAATACAATAATATTCGTTTACAGGTACCTCACGAGTTTGAGAATCAAATTACATTTAATACTGTAAATTATTTCATGCGACAAGCGTGCAATATGCAAAATCAATCTACGTTTATCAAACCATCTCTTTCAGACGCATAATATTCATCATGCTTTCTCCCTCACGGCAACGACCCAAACTGGCTTCAGAATCCGAAAACATTTTTTACTATGCGACATAGTGCCATCTTGTTTATTGTATGGCGCGTAAAGAGACAGAAAACATGATATCGGGACATTTGATACATTGACCTAGCCAATCATAGTGTGTGGAAAAAAAAGCTTCCATTTAAGATGTTAGATGTCACTGCTTGCCGCTGCCTGCTATCTCGCGGTGCATTTCAAATTAAAACTGTAATTAGACTTATAACTGTAATTAGAATAATACCAGTTGTTTTGATTTGCATAATATTTCATAATATGATATTATGTTTTACTATCATCTATATAATTTTGGGAGGTCTTTGACCAATTGTCCTAAGGGAAGGACCGCCACTGGTACCTACCTATCTTAAATTAACACCATTTGATTACGGTTGTGATGATGGGGTTTTGTTTATAACTTACATAATTTGCACTAGTCAGTCAGTTCACATCTAATGGTCTCCGCATCTCAGGATGTTTTGCGGTGGATGTTTTTAGGGAGAAGAAGTAGTTATCGTAGTCCTAATGAAACCCATTTTATTTCCAGATTTCCTTGGCTTCCCAGACGACCCCGTCAATCCTTTGGATATTACAGGTAAGGAACACTTATTGCAGTTATTTCTACTTAAGGCAAGACACTACAAAGTAATGCAAAATTATGTGTTTTTGGTTTGAAAATTAATGTAATGCAAAATTATGTGGTTTTGGTTTGAAAATTTGATAGCTTTGATTAACCTCAGGCTAATTTGTTCACTTTTCGGAACAACTCATCTATGTCTCATAGAAATCGTTCTCCCTTACTATCAAATAATTAATAATAATGTAATTATTAACTACTAATTAACAAAAATAAAAGTTTGCCACAAAATAACTATAATGCACACCTTTATGAAACCAAAGTTGCCGACCACAATTTGAAATTTTTTTTATCAATTATTTTTTACATGAAATGACAAAAATGTGAGTTGAATATAATTTTATAATACATTTGCCTAATAAAATATATGGTGTTTTAATTTTTTTTCATTGTCAGTAATTTTGGTTAGAAAAAACATAAGGTGAGCCATTTTAATTTTTTTTATGTTTGCATTAAAAAAATTTTATGTTTAAAAAATTATATGTTTATTTCTATTTTTTCTTTTATTTTGATTTTATTTTGATTTTATTGCAAGGTGGAAATATTTTGACCTTCCGACAAAATAGACCCGAGGCCTAAGTGGTTAAAAATATTTTAGATGCTTTAATTAAATACAGCGAGAAGAACACATGAAATGAATAATGAACTTGAAATAATCAAGCATTTTTACAAGCCCAGAAAAAATAAAAACTGCTTTAATGTTCAAAATCTCCTACTTTCAGTTGCGGTAATTGTATAATGTGCTAATTAAGTTGTTTATAAAATAATCTTAAAAACCTTAAAATATTTGTGGCCAAACTTCGGGAAAATAAAAAAAACAGACTGTGCAATTCACACGCGGTAGAAGTTTAACCTTCAGAAAACTAAAGTAGATAAGACTGGGGAGGCTACGGAGCACTGCACAAATAAAAAATAAAAAATCGAGTGCAGTTCACACGCGGTATTGCCCACATAATCTCACCCAATAGGAACCTTGAAAAGTGACCTCACAATCAATGCGGTAAGGGTTCATCCTATCCCATTCTCTCACAGGCTAAATCCTATAGATGTGTGGGTTTGTCTCTTTTTAGCGTCATTTCCGTTTCATTGAGTTTCAATAAAGAAGTTTTACTTCAATAAAATGCACTTTTTGGCGACATTTTTTCTTACGCCATCTACATAAGGAGTGTTATTTTTTGCAGTCCGATTTCAAATGTTACATGACGTGGTGCATCACCTTAAAATTGAACACAAATAAAAACTAAAAAAAAAATTGACAAGTAATGTTTTTAATGTATGTAACTACTAAATCTAATTCTCCACGTACAATTGTTGCTAATTCTTTTTAGGTATTTGTGGGTTTCGCAACCAACCCCTCAATTTAATTAATATTACGTGGTATTAAATCTGAAATTTTTACTATCTTGTGTAGTCAGCAAGTTTAATTTTTTAATTTGGCGCATCCGTAATTCAAAATATTTATTGCTTGCACAATTTAATAATTCACATATATCCCTGGAAAGATATTACTACGGCCATGATCCACATAACAATGACTTGTTTCGAACTTTGCCATTTGTTTATCTTTGTATTTCACACTTGTGAAAACAGATGCAAAATTATTTATTCAGGCTCATTTTGGGTCGTGCATTGACTTTGGAAATTAGCAAAACATTAATATGCAATCACATACATCATATAAAAAATGGCATTCTTTTTGACAATCGACTGATTATGAATAAAAATAATAATAACTGATTACGGTCAAGCTGTTATTATCACAATTTCATCAAAAGCTAAAACGGCATTTTACGGGGACCGTGTTCAAATGTAAAAAAATTCTAAATCGTGCTTAACCTCTCGGGCCTCTGCCGTATTTTGTCAAAGGGTCAAAATATTTACAAATTGAGTAGTAGTTATACCTGCCAGGGAATACTCCTCATGCATCTATTGGCATTGCTTTAATTCGCTTCTATTACAAAAGTACATTCGTGTACAAACTCCACTTATGAAAACGGTTTGTCGCAAAGTGCGGCATCACAGTTGCATTCTTAGCCGGATTCTTGAATTTCAACCGTACAGACGTAAGCGTATTAATAACGTCCGATGGTCCATCTCCCATGTTTTTATAATCAATGGTAAAAACTACTTGATTTTTTTTTTTATTAGAGATGGGTTTTTAAAATATCTAGTTTAGGTGTAGTAGTCTATTTTCTAAAATAGAATATAGAAGTCGGTAATGGTAATGCCAATATTTTTCTTCCAGGATTCCGGGGTTTCCCTCCGGAGACCTACGAGCGCAGCAAGATGCGGTACAGCCGCCAGAAGCCGCTGTACAGCGCCATCCTCGGAACTGACATCAATACCTTCAGCTTCCGGGACAGCGAGGAGGACGACCAGCACAACTACTCAGACTGCGAGGACAACTGCCAGACCTTCAGCCAGGAGCTGGAGGCGAGCTTCGTCAATCGGCTCAACGAGAAACACGTGATGGAGAAAGTGAGTTCAAACTGCTCATTGTAAAAATTAACTGCATATTTTGATATTATTGTAAAGAGACAGTCTGTTTAGTTTCTCTCTCTCTCTCTCTCTCTCTCTCCATCGATTGTGAATTACTAAATACAGTATGTTATCTCAATTTTTATGACGGATGCAGCCCTATCAACCCTCGCCACACCACGTAAGCTTAGTTCTTAACTCACGCTTGACTCCAACAATAATCCCCGAGGTGCATGTGTCCTAAAACCAAAGATATTGAAATGTAAGAGATGTGCTATCCGCAGTTTTTAGTGGGTGAGACTCTGCTTTCTAGTGTCACCGATATTGTTAACCAATTAACAAATAAACTGAATGAATTAATAATTTAAGAATAAACTAAACGAACATTAAACTAAATGAACGAATTATTTCCGTATTCAAACCTTATTGTTAACCAATACTACTGCACACCTTAAAAAAATCAACGAAATGAACAAATTCTTTTTGTATGCAAATTACTCCCATTAGGTGGTAGTCTGCCGACAGTCACTTGGACATCATAGCATATCTCTTTTGTATTTCAATATCTTCAGGTAAAACCATGTATGATCGTGTGAGAAATGTGAAGATCTGCAAAGAATGCAAGGCTGATGTAAGCATAATGAGAGTATACATGAGACGATGTATGAATGTGAGTGAAGCAAAGAGTGTGTGCCAAGACCGAGTTGTTTGGCGGTCCGTCCTCTCTGCATACCCCTGCGTTGAAACGGCGCGATGGTTAGTTAGTTAGACTCCAAAATAACACAAAGTTAACCCTCAAATCGCGTGATGTAATTATTCATCTACTCTACATCTAAACCATCTAAGAATCCCTTTCTAAATCTTCTGATCTCTTTCGTAAACCGATCTTATATGGTTTTGGCATACATACCAATGTTTCCATTGTATTCAGTCTACTTTCGCCATTTATCTATCATTTTCCTCTGCATATATCGGAGATGTTATCAGAAATCCATGGTCTGGATTCATCGATGGACTTGGAGACAGGATGGTGACACCCTGAACATTAACTCTTTTAACATATATTATATTCTAACAAATCAAGAAGTAGAGAGAGATGCGTTTTTATCATTAGTCTTTGAAATATTAAAATGTTTGTTTCTATGTAAGTCCGCTTGTAATGCATCTTATTTCTCTCTAGTAACATTTAATTCAACTATCTCGTTTCTAGTCGCAAGAACAAGTGGACACCCGTCTACGCGTGGAGGAGTGGCATGCTTCCATCCGCGCCAACCTCGCACGCGCAGAACGCCGCAAAGATTTCAACATCAAACTGTACCAGAACAACGTGCTGACAACCTTCCGAAGTGGGGTCAGCTCCCCTGTACTGAAATTCAGCGATGTGGTCAGAAAAAAACCTAAAGAAGACATTGCCAGGTTCTTTCTCTCTACACTGATGTTGGTAAGTTAAAATTAATGTATAACTATGTTATTGCACAAGAGTCTCAACATCCCAAAGTTTATGAGATTGGCATTTAAAAAATTAAATTGTATGAATATCCCACAAAAGTAACAACTGCCCTCAATTGCCCAGAGCCAGTGGGACTATGGCATCTCTGTTATGAGGTGGGTATGTTGTGAGGCTGAAAGAAGTGAGGAAGGGAAGGAGATGTGGAAGGAGGAACGTTGGGACATAATTGGTTATTCAGATCTGGTCACATAAACACGGCTGAAGACATTTCAAGCAAAATTTCAATTCTGAATAGTCTTACACCAGGGCAGTAGTAATAGTACCCAGTTTGAAGAATGGGAGGCTGAAGGTAGTGAATTAAGGAAGAGAGGAAGAGGAACTTTGAGAAATACCTGGCTTTTCAATCTGGTCACTAAATATAGTTTATGAAGATGTCTGCAGTTAAGGGGTAGGGCTCTCGACTAGCAATCTAAAGGTTGCGGGTTCAAATCCTGACGTGTAAATAAATTTTGATTAACCACTCCGACCCCCAAGCTTTTTTCACTACAATATATTAATAGCAGTCAAGTCCAATAAGCTTGTTTTCAATCTAATGCATGTGTTCCCACAGAAATCGTTATAACTCCGTTCTTGTTCTAGTGATAACCCTAAAACAAAAAGGAGAATATCTACAATAAACCAAGCTTTACATCTGTATTAAAAGTTTTCCATAGAAATAGATAAAAAATGCTTATTTTGTAGAAACAGTTTTCACCCGCCAAAACGCATATGCGCTGTTTAAAAAAGTAAGGTAATAAAATTGTTTCCTATACATTTGAATGAAAAAATAAGTGTTTTTTTTTACGTTATCTGTGATTTTAGTACTTTTTTCTCATAAAAACATCACGTGAGTCATTTTTACAATTTTCTTTGTTTGCATTCTAAATTTTAATATTTGCAAATTTTATTATTTATTTGTAATAATATAATTTGAAAGCGTATTTCATCACCTTTCAAAAAAAGTTTTTAGTATTTGGCTAGGTTTAGAAATATTTAATTTATTGAGCTAATTGCAAAACAGAAGTAACATAAATTTTTTATCGATCTGACAGTTCGTTAAGACCAAAAACATACACAAAGACAATAGACCCAAGTGGTGGTTGATTTGTGTTATTTCACAATTTATTCATTTAAAATAATATGTAATATACAGGGTTTTCCAATAAGCGCCTCCGTACATGGAGCTACTTACAAGCTATTCGAGTCTGATGCGCGTAGCACGCGCACCGCTCGTGGGTACCCGCCGTACAATTTTGCTGGTGTTCGTACACGGCGCTACGCGACGGATGTCAGGTTGAAGTCGGTAGCGCGCTAAGGACGGTGCTGGTAGCGCGCTACGCGTTGCAGCATTCGTGTCTACTACTTTCGTTTGACGTTTGACAGAAATGGCGTCTGAACATGAAAGTAATGTTAGATTTGTTCTGGAAGTGAAAAAAAATGCGTGTTTACATAACTTTACATTACCAGAATACGCAAGAAAGGATTTAGTGAAGATTAATGTTGGAAAAAAGTCATTTGACATCGTTCGACATTGTGTTAACTCCACGGCTGCACGTGAAAAATGATCAAGTTCAGTATAATGCGGGTGGCGCCGTGTACGGAAACCAGCTTTAAAAAGTATTATATCTGCAGGGTACTTGTGGTTGTGTCACAATCACGTAGTTTGTAAGTATCTCCATGAACGGAGGGCCTAAGAGGTGTTATTTTTAATAGCCCGCTATTTCGGTAGATGTCACTTTTGAAGCTGTCATTTTTTGACATTTGACAAGTAGAAACTACGCCATTAATAAAAATGGAACGATACACGCTTCAACAATGCATTGAAATTATTTGAATATCAAAATAACACCTCTTATTGGAAAACCCTGTATTTGCAGCATGTTTCAGAGTAGCAGACACTCTCAGTATCTTCAAGAATTTATGAAAAAAATTACAAATTTATAATTTTTTTTTTTAAAAGAAAGACATAATGATAAACTATATAATGATAATGATAAAGACATTACATAATGATAAAGACATTCCTGGATAATGAATAAACTGAAAATATTTGAAAATCTCCTCTCCCATCACAGTAAGCGGAAAATATTGTTTATGCTTGTGATGGTAACGCGGGAATGTTTTCTTTCTTCAAAATTTTTTTAAAACATTTTTTAACTGAGATTGTTTCTTTTCAGGCGAACACTGGAAACGTGGAGATAATTAAGACAGATCCGGAAGGCTGCAATGACTTTAAACTGCATCTCCTCTCGATGGATGTCCGTGACATTGAAGATGACGTATTCTAAATAACTATAACTATATAATTATTACGAGACTGCGGAATATGAATTCTTCAGTCCCATGACCATCCACCGTAAAGAGACGCAGGCTAAAGTCTGCAATAATGATAAGAGTAATCAAGATATTGATTTCGAAACGTTTCAAATAATTAATTACCTTATAAAACAATCGAGAGCTTAAAGTCAAAGAACGTTACCAATGAAATTGAAAAAATAATAATTAAAAGTCTTAAATTCAAATAACATCACGTGTGAAAAAATATTCCAACAAATCGAGGACTTAAATTCAAAAAACCTTATCTATAAAAAAACATAATATTAATTACTATTGGTACAGTTTGTCAGGGGGCGCCACTCTTGTTCAAATGGCATTACTAAAATATAATCGTGGTGGTAATTTAAAGCGGCGTAACCTGCATTTTCATTAAAAATTAAGAAGGCATAAAAGTGAAAAAAAAATTTTTCATTGCAATATAAATCTCAAAATCAGAATCGCATATAGGTATATTATACCTTTACAATTTTGTGTTAACATAATGAAGAATAACGATATCGTAATAAAATATAAAGCACACTTTAGAAATTGCTCACATTTATTTAATACTAGCTTTTCCCCGCGGCTTCGCTCGCATTGTATTACGGGAAATTACTGTAGCGCTTGCACTTATCAATTATCTCCCCCCCCCCACCCCACCCCCATCCCCTCCCGCATTCCATATATTCATTCCCTTACATTCAGTTTTCAAACATCGCGCCTACCACCTAGATTTCATAATGCTATAGCTCAAAGAAAAAAAAAATTACTTATCCAATTTTGTTCATTCGTTCGGAATTTATGCGCTTACAAACATTTCGGAAGTTTATTTTTAATTAAATATTTGAAAGTTTGTGAATATAATAAAAAATTACACTATTTATTCAGTTCATTTATTCAGTCTTTATAATCGTTACGAATTATATTTTTAATGTAGGAACTGACATTTATTCCAAAACAGAAGCTTGTCCAAAAAAATAAAACATATTCTAATATTTGAATTTTCTGAAGCAGTAGCAATCGTTTCCATGGAAACGATTTTTTTCTGACGTTAGCAAAAATTTGCTTTAGTTAGCGACAGAAAACGTATAACAAATATAATATATTAATATTTATAATTTCATTACGCCAGAGCTTACCATCATATACAAAATATAGTCTGCGCATATAATTTAGCTTTCTATTGGTGAATGAATTTTTAAAGTCTTTATATTGTGTTATGCGTGAAAAGGTCATAAACAAACTCGAGCAGTTTCGCATTTATAATATTAGTATGGATTAGCTTAAGTACCTAGCGTTGCCCGGGCTACCTCTAATTTTAGATCTGAATATATTTAACTCATTCAGATCTAACAGTGGTGTAACTAAACTCACCATTAATGATTCTTCCTTTCTACCTACTATAAATTCAAATTTATGTTTTGTTAAACGCAATTTAATCAATTTTGTATCATTACAACAATTTTAACAACAGTGCTTCTTCAATTTTAATTTTTTTTTAAAGAACAAAAAAATATTAATAAATGTGTATACAGTTATCCGTATTTTCAGTGTCATTGCGCTTTAAAAGAATATTTGACAGGTAAATTGGTGTTGCCAGCCTACAAATTTTGTAGTCCCATTTTAATATTTTCTATTCTTATTTGACAGACAATATGTTTGTTTGTAGGTAACGTTGTTTGGTTTTAAGCCAAGGCATATTTTTGGAAATGATTTTGTAGATAACATTGTTTGACTTTAAGCTCTCGAATTGATCGATTAATTTTTTATATTTAATATAAAGTTTCGATTATTGTAATGTTTTGATTATGTCTGTGCCGGTTAGTGTAACAATACTTGTCTCCTGTACATAAGTGATATGTATACTTAACTAATGTAAATCTCAAACTAAGCAAATCCTCTTGCTCCATCGGACTAGTCAGTGAAATCTGTTCCATGGATTTCTTGAAATCTAAAAACTTGTTACTTGTTACAAAAAAGTGAAAATATAAAAAAACTATATTTTGAATAATTTAATACTGATGGGCTGTGCCCAATAAAATAATAAAAAATGTGTTTAAACAAAACGAATGCTGCTAGTTTCCGTGTGTATGTGAAATTTAAATATGTGCGTACTGAAAAATATTCTATAAAGAACGGCATTGATTATAATAATATAAGATAATAACAAATAATGTATTCTGCAAAACATTTATTATACCTGATATTATTTGTTGAAAAACGTTGTAATTTTTACTAAAAGATATGCATTTGACACAGTTTATTCAATTTTATGTAAAACTTTTCTTATACATAATATTTTATATCTTTTCTTTGGTATTTTTAATGGTTTTGTGTGTTTATTTATAAGCTTCTTAAACAGGTTTAGGTTTTTGATATTTTAAATTTTAATTTCATTCTTAAATCACCATACTTCTGTTATCGGATAACATGATGCATATGTACATCATTAAATTCTCAAACTATGATAAAAACATGTAAATTTGTTATAGACCACTTTAATTTTATTTTATTCACACTCTACTGGTTTTGGAAGAACCCTTCCTTCGTCAGGAGAATATTAGAACTAACCTACGATATAGAATATTGATAGATATATACATAAATTTTAGATGTTTGAGTGGGAGGTGAACAAAGGGAATGGGGTTTCCGGGAAGAACAGAAGAGCTATTCTCTATCTTTTGTGAGATAGAGATAGATCTCAGGCGAGATCTCCTTTCAAATTTGTGGGATTTTCTTCAGCTGTTATTTGCTTTTTTTTTTTGGCAGATGTCAGAATTTCAGCTGCGAGCTGTCACATGTTTTAGTTTAAGTCCTTTTTGAACACAAATTCCTGCAAGTATGCATAGTTATTTATTCATTTAACAGCCGTAGAAAATCACACAAATCTGACTGGAGATCTTGCCCGATATCTATCTCGATCTCACAAAATATAGAGAATAGCTCTTCTGAGCGGTTTTTTGGAAATATGTCTAGAATAGGACTAAAAGATAAATGAATTTTCTTATTTATTATTTTAACTTTATGAGTAAAACCTCAAACTGTAATATTTAATTAAATGAAGGCATTATGAGCGAAACTCAATCGAAAATCTGGAAACAGAAAAATCAGAAAAAGATATTGGCACCTCTGGGACTCGAACCCAGGACCTCCCTACTTTCCGGGTTGGGGCTCTTATCCACTGAGCTAAGGTGTCGATATCCAATTCAGTCACTTTTAACTGTACCATACTTCGACTAAGAACCACCCATATTATCTTCATTTTTCTTAACGCATATTTTCCCGTCTTTTTCGAGTCCCAGAGGTGCCAATATCTTTTTCTGATTTTTCTGTTTCCAGATTTTCGATTGAGTTTCGCTCATAATGCCTTCATTTAATTAAATAAATGAATTTGGTTATTCAAAATACTAGAGTTATTATTTAAGGATTTTGAAACCAGTATAGTGTGAATATAATAAAATTAAAGTGGTCTACGACAAATTTACATGTTTTTATTGTAAATTATGGCGAGCCACAAAGTTAATGCTTTTTACAAATATGTATTATGAATTAGTTTAGGAGAGAATAATGATTTAATTTCATAATTTGGGCAAAATTAAACAACAATTCATGCAATTTTATGGCAGATTGACAACCATTAACTTCCATTAACATAATAACCATTAACTTCCAAAGATATTTTTTAAGAGACATGAAAAAATTTTGTTTTACCAAAGATGACTCGTCATATAAACATTTTCCATGTAAAAAATACATACCTGTAATTTGTTTTGCGTTTTGTTTTAATGATACATTTGTTTTTAGATTCTTTTGCTGCATATTTATGTTTTTTAAAATGGACATAGCTTGGTGTACTTCTGAACTTTCAAAGGGAATCCTTTGGTTCAGGTGTCTTGTCTCAATAAGAATAATATATTATATGCAATAAGTCTAATAGTTTTTTTGTGAATTCAGTGGAAAAAATGTTTGTTTGCAATACAAATACAACAATATTTCAGTTGTATCATTATGCAGCATAAATTCGATAATCCAAACCAACTTGTTCGAAGATATGGCTATACTGCCGTCGTCAGCAAAAAGGCAGATGGAATTTGCAAAAGTCACATTCTGAAGTACTTTTTATTTTAAAAAGTTGCAGATTTTAAAAAATTATTTGATTACCAACACCTCTGTCATAGGTTACCCCAAATGATTCACTATTTTTGGTGACTTAGCAGGGGCGCCTGGGTTCATGGGGTGAGATTTGTCCGGATCTTGGCGGCAGATATGTCTGCCCACCAACGCGTGGCAAGCCGGATCGGGAGAGACTGACTGAGATTTTCGACCTCTCCAGCAGACCTCTCGCGGAACATCGCGTTGCATCGCAGTAGAAGGGATGGATTCATATATCCTTCCTACCCACACCTCACATCTTTTTCCTTCCTAGAACTTCCTTTCCTAAAAATACCCTCCACACAGCATCCCCGAAGATAACGTAGGCCCTGGGTGGAAATATTTTTCTCAGGGCCTCCTGTGTGGAGCTAATTAAAAAAATCTCTTATATCAGAACGTAACTTTGCAAATTTCTAGCTGTCCTTTTGCTTATGATGGAAGTATGGCTTTATACAGAATAGAATTTATAAAAAGAAAGCATTATTTTATTTTCTGTTGGTTGTGCTTTGATTATGGGGTTTATACTGTATAATAATATGTATGGATTAGAAAAAAACCTAGATATTAGCTGTGCATCCGAATTATTATATGAAATAGTATAATTTGCACTTACAAGCTCCTGTTAAGTTGACTAAGTTCCATTATTGAATGTTTTTAATCTAATAATTGAATAATATAAATGATATGTATTAATACTTTGTATGTGGGTGGAATTATGACTTTCTTAAAAGTTTATAAGTTATTATCCGCTGTTTACGTTATTCGCGAAACGGCGATAACAGTTTCCTGGGAAACAATCTACATAAAAAACGCTGAGAATATCCATCTCTCACATACAAAGTTTTAATCTCGGGGCTTGCAACTGCCTCTAGACCACTCGATTTCATCCGTACTAGGTAAAGCAACCATATTTGTAAGCTCGGCCGTACAACCGTCCTATCCTTAACCCCTCAGGCTAATTTGTTCACATTTGGGAACAACTCAAATAGGTCTAATGGATATCATTGTGTCTCCCTTACTCTTATAGTGAGAACTACAATTTAAATGGCGCTAGAAAGAAAAAACATCACGCTTTATGTTCAAATCTAAAATTTAACCACACAATAATTAAAATGTATGCCGAAACCAAAGTTTCCGACAGCAATTTGAAAAAAATTCATAAATTTTTTATCAATTATTTTTACACAAAACAACAACAAAGTGAGGTGACGATAATGTTTATAATACATCTGTCTTATTAAATGTGTTTGTGTTTTTATTTTTTTCATTATCAGCAATTTTAGTAAGAAAAAATGTAAGTTGATACATTTTTAAAACTCTTTTATGTTTGCATTCAAAATTTTCGCAATAAAATTTGAAAGCGTATTTTATATTATCACCTCTCAAAAACAGTTCTTAGTTTTTGGATACGTTCAGAAGTATTACATTTATTTGGATTTAATTGCAAAGCGGAATTATTTTGATCTTTTGACAAAATATGCCCAAGGCCTGGGGGGTTAAGGCAAGCCCATTTATTGATCCCTTTCCATATGATTCCTTCTAATCGACTAGGTCTGTAGGCAGGTTATGCTTCTGAATCTATCTATAACTAGAAATAATGTCAATGGTTGTGATCTTACTTTAGAGATGGAAAATTTATTTTGATCATTGATAAAAAAAATATTTTTATATAGTTGTGCGTGATTAAAAACACAACATAACTTTTTTCTACTTGTTCATTTTTTGCTGAACCATTTTCACCCCATTGCTGGCATCTTCTGACTGCACATTTTTAACTTAAAATTATTTTTACTAACATCAAGGACTTGACAAAGTTAAAAAACATTGGTTCAATATAATTACAAAAAGGAAATCCAATTTCTCAAAACTTTTCTATGTTGTCATTTTTTTTTTTTTTTTCAAGAGCGGAGACGGTTTACATAAATAATGTTCCCGTGAGCACTTAGGCCGTAGGCCCATTGTGCTATCTCCCATTTTACCTCATTCCTTTGACAGTAATCCAGTCCCTTTTACAAAGTTCACCAGGATTGTCATTGGAAATCAAGCTATGTCTTCTGGTTCGACAATGTGTCTTCTCAGGTCTCATTTCTCCTCTTCACTCCTCCGCGGTTCCCTGAAGGCCCCACGAGGGAAGAGGGCTTCATCTCTCCTCTCCACTCCTTAGTTCCCTGAAGGCTCCACGATGGAGAGTTCACCTCCCTTTGGTTCCCTAAAGGCCCCACAAGAGAAGAGCCCCACTCCACCTTGGCTCCCCGAGGGCCCCAGGAGGGAAGAGGACTTATCTCTCCTCTTCACTCCTCCTTGGTTCCCTAAAGGCCCCATAAGAAAGAGTTCACGGAGATGGCTTCATTTCTCCTCTCACTCCTACATGGTTCCCTGAAGGCCCCACACGGGAAGAGGACATCATCTCTCCACTTCACTCCTCCTTGGTTCCCCAAAGGCCCCGTGCCGGAAGAGTGCCCTTCCCCTTGGTTCCGTGAAGGCCCCACAAGGGAAGGGTTCATGGAGGTGGCCTCAGCTCTCCTCTCCACGGCTTCTCCTCTTGGTTCCTCCTAAGGGCCCCCGGAAGAAAGTCCACGGAGACGGCCTCAGCACTCCTAGGTTCCCAAAAGGCCCCTAGTTTTCGAATGGTCCAATTTTTTTGTCCCACGAGTGACCAGGGAAATAGAAGGTCCACTCCAGCAGAGCCCCGAATGTTGGAGTAAGGTCTAAATACTCCGAGATGCGACCTTGTTTCTCGGAGGCACCGTTCTTGACACTGTTCCCCAGGACATTCAGCCTGAGCACGGTAGCTCACACCTTGGCTTGGGATGGCTATTGCAGGTTTGTGTTTTCACTCCCTGAGCGATGGGTTCGCCACACTCCCTACGCTACTATGTTGTCATTAAAAATTATGATTTTATGAACCGGTCATGCACCGGTCATCTGATCAGATGACCGGTTTAAAGAAATAATGAAGATATTGGGCATCTTGGCGAACTCTTGATTAGTGAAATAGCATAAGCCTCAAATCTACACATACCTTGAAATGTACACAATCAAATTAGGAAAACATCTTTTTCAGTGGTATCGTGGAAAAAAGTTACACACAATTCTGCTTACTAATAAATGTTTTTTAAATTTTACATAACTGATAAACAACCATTTATCAATGGTAAATGATTGTTAATTAAAACACGTTTGTTAGTAAGGGGGAATATGTGTAGTGTTTTTAATTGTACAATTATAAATATATCCTTAATCAAATTAATACTTTCAACAGTAAAAGAAATAACTATGACAATATTTTTAAATAAAAAAAGCATGTTACAATGCTTCAGTAATAAGTTAGTCGGTTCGGTGGGATGGTTTTCAAAATATGTAAATAATACATACCTCATGATACATTTATGTGGTAATGACATTTTTACTAGTATTGTTATTATTATCACCGCGTACGCCACTTCACCCTGTAAGCCATTCCTAAAAAACCATTTCACGATGCCAAACGGTTTCAATATCAGTAGAATCAGTAGAAATCTGATTTTTTCGATATGAGGAAATTTTCCTACTATAAAAACAGTTTCATAGCCCATCTCAATTGCCTTCCGTTTACTTAAAAAAACTGCCGGTGTTTGTCTCTCCTGTAAAGTGGCCAAATATGTTCAACATGCGTTGTATTCGCCGGTAGATCCGTTTAAAGATATTACCTCAACTCTGTAACCACCCCAACTGAACCCAATTTATAACTCAAGCATTTTAACATTAAGTTTAGAAAATTTTATATTACACAAGAAAAATTTCTTTCCGTCCTCTCTTTGTTATAAGAATAAATAATTGTATTTTGTAAATTATCTCGATTCATATCAGATGTAAATTTATTGATTACAGGAAAATGTGAAAAATAAAAAATCTATGTTGTCAATTAAGATTACATTATATTAAGATATATTATATTTTTTTAATAACCTCTAGTAATCCACGTTAGATTTACTAGTAGTTCACCGCACTATCCTCAATTTTATTATATTTTGAACCTTAAAAAATGCTTCTTTCGTACTAAAATATATTTTATTCTCTTGGCAAGGAAATAACATATCCTAAGCCTCAATTACATAGAGCGAGTTTACAAGCTACTAACTGGGAAATTCAATATCTGTTAGTAAACTCGCTCAGTGTCATCGTATTACTTGCTAACTAGCAGACTGTGGACAATCTACGAAAAAAGTTGAAAGGTGGTCAACTTTACTCGCTACTGTTTGCCTAAAGATGGCGGCCCACCAACAGCTGATTTCGTCTGTCAGAATTAGTTCGGGCGGCAGCCGTTATTCTCGCTACTGGTTAAGGCTGCAAATTCACGTTTTCTACGAAATGTCGACAGAGTTGCATGGCGCGAGAGTCGTTATTTTAGCTGCTACTGAGCGAGTAGACAGTTTTGTGTGTCATCATGACAATCTCACTCGCCGATTCACCCGCTTTTAAACTTACCGGCTAGTAGCTTGTAAACTAGCTCAATGTAATTGAGGCTTTAATAATATTCTAGCTTGTTATTTAGTAAACGCATTGCAAATTACGTGTCCAAATGTCATAATTCAGATTTTCAAAAGTCGTAGTACTGTATTTATTTACTGGAAAGCCTCGTACGATTTGTGAAGAACACTTATTTACCTGGAAAATATAATAAAAGCCAAGAATATTTTCGTATATCTTCATCATATTATATATTTTTATAACACTAGAGAGAAAAAAATATTTCTCAGAATATAAGTAGCTAATCTGGGGAAATTACATAAGATAGATGTTTACAATTTTTATAAATACATAAACACATTATCTGGTAAGGCAGAACAATTTACAAAAAAATATTTTGCGAAAAAGGTAAATTATTACAAAAATAGTGTCATAGATTAAGCAAACATTTTTTAATCCCGTTTTGAAGAAATTTATCTATGGTACAAACAAAATTATATAGAATTATATATCTGATAATTTCCATTTTAGAGTGTGATATTAGAGGTGGAACTTTATAGTTAAAGCTATAAATATGTAATTTTACATAAACGCTTTTTAATCACTACCACAATATTTCAATTTTGTAATTATTGTATTGTTAACTCACTGTGTTACATCGGGTCAGGTTCCACTGAGGCGTTGAGTTCTATTCCTTGGTTGGCTAAGTCCTCCATCACATTTTCTGCTTACTGTGATGATAGTAGGAGATTTTCAAATATTATCGGGTTATTTGTAGCCCAGGAGTTATTTGCCTAAATACATTTTTAAATTGCTTATCTTGACATAGGAATTTTCAATTGCATTGCTGGACAAAAAGACATTCCTCATTTTTAATCTTAATCCTTTCTCATCCGAATGTGTAATTGTCTATAGATCTAGAACATTTTTATGTTTAATTTTTTTTTTCATAACATGCTATAATTTTAGAGCTTTTCAACTTTTATTGGGAGCAAGGATTGACTGCAAAAACGGGCGGTCCATTTGATAGATTCTCCATCCTAATAAACAGTTTGCAATCCTGAGGACATATGTCGGGTGGGAATGCCGTCCTTGTTCTACCAGTATTTCAATGGAAGATGCTCCGAGGAACCAGCGTCATTGATCCCCTTGGCACCAATGCATAATCAAACATGCGCCCAACATATGTACATGGTTGACATTTGTCCCATGAGAATGGGTTGTTTCTACAGTGACCGGACAACTCAGAATCAAATCAACTCAACACCTCCTTTGAAAAATTATTAAAAGTGATGAAGTCATAACTTTTAATGAGATGTTGAGTTGATTCTGAGTTGTCATGGAACCATTTCTCCACTCATTCTTGAGTTCAAACAGCTCAGCTGTGGAACGATTTGCCAGCCTCTGTGTTTCCTCCCTCCTACAACATAGGTCTCTTCAAGACCCACATTCGCTCTTTCCTCTCCTCTAAAAGACCCTCCGCACAGCATTCACAAAGATGAAATTGATTTCCTCGGGGCCCCCTGTGTGGAGTTTATGTAATAAAAAAAAAAACAACTCCGACTAGTAATTCCCTGTTCATATTTAAAAAAGCTCCCAGATTCTTTTTCTATCCAATGACAACCGCTGTGACAACACTGGCTACTTGTAGGGACTCTTTTGACGCATTATTGGCTAGAAAAAGATGCTGGCTGCCATTTTACTACCAATGTGAACGGGGTATAAAAACTTATTTTTAACCGAATTATTTTCTATTGCTTTGTATATTTAAATTGTTACAAAAATAATAGAACCACTAAAAAAAATATCAATACAACCTTACGATTAAAACCGAAACTGAGAAAGAATTATCTTTAAAAACTTAATAATTATTTGCATTTTCTGTAATTGGGAGTTTGGGTGAAGTTTCTTCATATAAATTATAAATTCATTCTACCTGACATGGTTTCTATTTAATTTCTTTTATAAACAAATACTATTTCATTGACCTCTTGTTTGCTGGCATATCCTCAAGGACACTACTAATTAAATCATTTCTCTGAATACAACCAGCTTTTCTGGGGAAACTACTTTATGGTAGATTATGTACTATTTTTATACATAATATATAAAACATTATCTGGTGAGACAGTACAATTTACAAAAACATCATGACGCACGGAAAATTTAGCATCGACGATCAAGAAATTTAGTATTATGTAATTCTTTGTTTATTTTTGACAAGACTCCTTTAATAACAAAGCGTACTATGTGTACATAGTATTATTTTATATTTCAATTAATTTATTATTGGGCTTCTATCAACATTTTTTAACTCTTTTTTTTGTGTAATTTTTTTCTTCTGAAGTAGGTTTTTTTGTGTAAATTTTCATAAATTTCTTAAACTTTTTGATTCTTTTAAAAACTTGTAATTTTTATTTTTAACAATTTTGTTATTTATTTGAAGACTGCATACTTTCAAGGTGAAGTAAAAAAAAATGCTTAACGTAATGAGATAAAATTAATATAATTTTTTTTTATACATTAATTCAACTTATTTTGTCTTTCTTTTTCAGTTGGAACGACGCCGTCTTTTTTAATTATAATTGACTAATTTACCTTTGCATTTCTAGAATTATTAAAGCATTATGTAATACGTTTAGAAAAATATAATTTATTATGGCGGCATCTTGTTTTGTTATTGGTTATAGCTACAATAATTTAAATGTTTTTTGGTTTGTCTCTGGGTGCAATAAAATTTAAAGAAATGGAAAAAATTTAATCAAAATGTAATGTCAATTTTTCTAAATATTTTTAGGGGTTGAATGGGTTTTGAACTTTAGAAAAAAGCATATTTTCTTATTTTTTTTTATATGACGAATAAATTATTTATTTAAAATTTTAAGCATATAAAAGTGCAACATTTAAACATATTTTATAAAATTTTCATCCAAAATTTTGAAAAAAGAGACCTCTTAAAAAAATGTCCTTGCGGTGGTCAGGATAACTCATGATAGCTTCATCTGGAATTGAAGAATAATTTTTTTTGTATTAGTACTTAGATAAGTATAACGCGTGCTTGAACGAAGGATTTAAAAAAAAATTGAAATTTGAAATTTTACCAGGTTAGTCCCGGATCTAGGGGGGCATCTACCCCGGGCGGCAGTTTTAGGGGGCACCAAAATCGTAATTTATATTTTATTGAAACTTTGCAAATTTACAAAGCGCCTGGCATTCAGCGCGTGTTGTTCTATTGATTATTCATTTGATTTTAAAACGCCCAACTTAACACATCCTAAGTTGATTTATGAACATATCCTAAGTTGATTTTGAACACGTGCATAGTATACGTGATGTCTCTGCCAGGGGAATCCCCATCGCATCTTTTACATCAGAACTAGGGGCTACAAGAGCTGAGCCGAATAAACCTGAGCAGTTTGAGAGGGGCGCCACTTGATAGTGGGGACCCCTCTCGCCAGCATTTGAGAGGGGGCCCCACTATCAAGTTTCTGCTCCGATTTGAAAAAGTCGTAGATCCGGGGCTGCCAGGCTTTACGTTTTGCATACAACTCTGCCAAAAATCAAATTTCAATTTTTGTTTTAAATCCTTCATTCAAGCACACGAGCTAACAGAAAAAAAGTTGTTTTTCAATTTCAGATGTCATGTCATGAGTTATCCTGACCACACTTTTTTTAGGGGTACCCGGGAACAGGTCCCACCAGCAAAAAATTTCAAATTTTTGGATGAAAATTTTATAAAATACTATTTAAATGATGCACTGTTTATATGCATTAAATTTTAAATAATATAATTTATTTATTAAATAAAAAAAAATTTTGAGAAAATATGGTTTTTTTGGTGACCAGCCAAGTCGGAATGAAACCAACTCAGAACCATCTCAGATAAGGTATTTAGAGTGATAAAAAAATATATATTAAAAATTGGTTAAATAGGTTATGTTAGGTTAGGGTTATCGGCTAATTTAGAATTATTTTTTTCATAGATTTTAATGACTTTTCAAGGAGGTGTTGAGTTGACATTATTCCCAGTTGGCATGGAACCGGTTTTTTTAACGTCCGAAACCCATTAAACTCAGAAGCGATCATTTGTAAAAGAAACCATTTAAAAAAATATATGTGCAAGCAATCTGTTTTCTTTTTTAAATTTTCTGCTTATAAAAGCAGATACATAAGTATAAATGACGAAGTTTATTTTTAATTTTATTGCGCACGTATTGAGGCGGCTAATTCCCATTATTATTGTTATTTCTGAACGCCTTTATGTAACTTTTAATTTTATTTTTGCTGTGCATTATTAATATTTATGAAAATTTTACTCTATAATGTATAAGTATATCGTGTAAATAAGAGTATATTTTTCATAAAAGATAGCTTGTATAAATTGTTAGACAATACTAAATGGATGTTTATTGAAAGAATAAATATGAAAATTTAAGGCGTGTTTGTTATTTTCCCTTAGATTTTGCCTATTATTATGTCGGTTACAGTTACAGATAATAAAAACAAAGGGAGATATGACAATAAGTGTGCCGATTGCTGTCGCCAAACTGTAACCAAACTGAACGGACTATCAAAACGGAGCCATCAGCCAACTATCAAGCGGAGCCAAGGAAAGTTATGTGTGTAGATGTAACTTGCTGTAAAATGGGTAAATGATGTTGGGAACACTTTTGTGTCTGCAGTTTCATACTAATAATTATAATCAATGTTATTATTTTAATTTTTAGGAGTAAAACCTCAAATTGTAATATTTAATTAAATGAAGACTACGAGTGAAACTCAATCGAAAATCTGAAAACAGAAAAATCAGAAAAAGATATTTGCACCTCTGGGGCTCGAACCCAGGACCTCTCTACTTTCCGGGCGAGTGCTCTTGACCACTGAGCTAAGGTGTTGAATTCCAATTCGGTCACTTTTAACTGTACAATACTTCGACTAAGAACCACCCATATTATCTTCATTTTCTTAACGCATATTTTTATTGGCTGCCATCATTATTGCAAGATTCAAACCCGAACTAAATGCAATCTAGATGGTGTCTGGATAAATTTGTATCCATTTTATTTATTTTCTACCAGTTATATATGCTGTGCTGTATCTTCCATTGGTCCGTAGGTGTTAATGACCCATTCAGTGTTGATCACTCCCATGGGCGGACCGAGCCAAATTACTTTTTTCTCATACCAAAAAGGTGCCCTATATCAATCTTACTAGCGGCGAACTTATACGTTATATGTATCTATATGAACATATACATTATCTATATGAACATATTGTACACTATAGGTTCATATACATTACAATAAGCGGATTTAAAAAAAGGGAGGCAATTCCTATCTGCAGAGGGCAACAAGGTCCATGTTCAATACAAGTGGATACTTGCACTTTATATTTTATTGTACTTGCCTCAAGTATTCGGTGGATTATTTATTGAAACATATTCTTATCTAGTGTAATCTCGACTGAATGAACATAATTTTACATATATTCAAGTACTCTCTCAGTAATACGCCTCTCGATTATCCGATAACTACTATAATCAAGCTTTATAATTCGTTGGTATTCGTATAGCCAATTCAGTAGTCCGCCACGTGCCTAGCGGGGGTGGAGCTAAGACTCATCAGCAAACATAACCAAGAGGACCTTGGGGGGATAAAATGTCTATTTTGAATGCGATTTATACAAAAAATTTCAGAAAATATAAAAAAATGCACGCTAAAACTCAGAAACAAGTCCCGGTACGATCAAGGGATATGGTGTGGTAGCCCTCTAAAAATTTCTAGAACAGTCCAGAACATTCAAGAGTATTCGAGAGCAACCCACAACATTCCAGAACATCCTGGAACATTCTGAAAACTTGTGGAATGTTCGGAAATAGGGAAAATCATTGCGGAACATTCCAGAACACTCTCGAATGTTGTGGAATGTTCTGGAACATTGTGAACCATTCGAAGCTTTTTTTGTATGGGTGGGGTTGCCCATTGGTAGGGGTATATAAAGCAAGATCTGTTGTGGGTTCGAATGTCAGTTCAATCCCATATCAACTCCCTGAGTGAAGCCGGGTACCCAGTTAGTAAAATAATAAAATGGGCCCACTTGGGGACACATTTTGAAAGCCATAAACTCACCGGAAAACAATAAACTTCTTAAGTTTCTTTAATTTTATTGAAGGAGTTCAAGCAAGGCGGGGTATGATACCTAATCGTCAATTGGAGGTATGAGCCTTTGTTAAAAATTTAATATATTTTGCATTTGAAAAGGTCAAATAAATAATAAACATGTTTTTTATACTTTTAGCTAATTACCTACAGAGATATAGAAAAAGATTTATAAAATTGCGAATACTACATGATAGCCCCTGTTCCTCAATAATCTCGGAGTCTGTGGAACTATTGCATTCCCTGCTGGAAAAGGTAAGTAACAAGAGCGAAGGGAATGGAAAATTTGTTATAACTTTCACAAAGACACAGAAAAGCGCAGCAGGTGAATTTCTTTCTCGGTTTTGTTTTTCAGAAAGTCAGTATTAGATATTTAGATGGAAATCTTTCAGTATTTTCTTTAATGGAAATCTTTTAGTTTTTTTTAAACTTATCAGCTTAACTGGCGAGTAGCCGAGTGGACAATTGCATCGGATTCCCACCCAGGCATCACGAGTACAATCTAGCTAGCTAAGTCCTCCATCATTGCACAAGCAACATTTTCCACTTAAATGAAAATTTGATGATCACTGCACTGTTTTCTTGACAAAATCATCTCGAGGGCATTTTAAATATTAGGTAAGTAGGTACTGCGAATGCTCAAACCCAGACCCGATGATTTATACCTCCTGAATCCCCTCTCGGCGGACCTGACAATGGCATTAGTTCCGGGACACCCAATTTAGTAACTGTCACAATGTATTTCTGTTCATTTAATAGATTAATTAATAGAATTGCCAAGGCGCTTCCACTTCGCTCTTGAGATTATTTTTCATAAAAACTGTGCTGCACAAAAACACAAATTATCCAAATATTATTGATTACGCTGATGTGTGTTACCTAGGTGTCTACTGGCTCGTCTTAGGCTTGGCTCAGATTTTTCTGTTTCCAGATTTTCGATTGAGTTTCTTTATTGTTGAAAATAAAGATTGTAGAGCCTAGGAGAATCATTGACAATAAAATGTAAAAGTAAAAGTACAAACAAAACATAGCGTATATAAATTTTAAAAATTTTATTTCACACAAACTTATGTTTTCCATCAGCACTGAAATTAATACTAGTCTCAAGAGGGTACAAATACAAACAAATCATTTGAATGTATTAGTACACGTCAAAAATGGTTCAAATTAGTTTGGAAAACCCGCTCGCAGTCCCCTCTTATCTCGCAGAAGTCCTACGATGCAGAACACCACTTCACAGTAAGAATCTCTTTAGTGTCTCTACTGTGTACATGCTAGGTTATCATTTTCGACTACTTGAGGTGATTTTTCACAAAAATGGCGCTTTACAAATTGTCCAATTATTATTATTATTATTATTGAGGGGTCATATTTTTGTGGTGAAGTGATTGAAACAATGATGCAACAGGTTGATATTTCTTTTATTAAATCCCATAAAATGCAATTCTTTTTTCATGGTAAGTACAATGATTGGAAAACATTCACTGAAATCAGATCTTAAAGCTAAGTCATTTTATAATAATTCAAATAAAGTTTATTTTTACTTATAATTAAGTGGACAATCTTCCCAAACAAAATCTGCTCCTTAGCAAAGAAGGTTAGAATAAATCGACGGTCCCGAAAACAATGTCGGATGTACTACCGAGTTTTTAAAATTGGATTTTCTCATATGAGTGAGAACATCTGTAAAAACCCAGTATAAATAAATATACGATTTTGTAGTTTTACAGTACAGATATTTAAAGTTTCATTTCTTCTGTTCTTGAGATCAAGAAATATAGCATTGCTTTGATAATTTGCATTTCATTCTAATTCAGAAAACAGACTTTTAAATCATCAAAAGGAAATTAAAATACGCAAACAAAATGATTTTCAATTTTTAGCAGATCCCGACATTGTTCTTTGGGACCGTCGAAATGTACCTCATTTTTAGTTGTATGAACGTTCCTTTAGGTTTAGTGTGCAAATATTTATTTTAATATGAAGACGCAATATAGGTAACTGTATCCATTCAATAAAACTTTAGGTAATTGTAACAGGAAACAATATTTTAAAACTGTTCTCGGTAAACTTAAATCACTGGACACACTTTAAATGAATATTTTTAGGAAAAAACCTCTTGATTCACCTTAATTACTGTAAAAGACAATTTTTGGCATTCGGGACAATGGAAAATACTGCATTCAAAATTTCAATTATCAGTATGAGATCACATCATTCGCGGCCACGATCTCTAATCTCAGTTTTTTTCTAAAAAATATTTGTATTGCATGTCCAGTGATTTCTAATGTTTATCCTATTCTCTTAATAAATCCCCCCAATAGCTGACTATCCTAGGTATAAAATATGTACATAAAAATAATAATTCTTAAACATATGGATTCCAGTTGCTTCCATCTTCTGGATGAAGACTATTTGTGATGAGTAAAACCACATCGACTACCCACCAGATGCCCAGACCTCCCAGAGTGAGCAACTTTCCCACAGCCGTTCCAGTCTGCCCCAAACAAAACCTGTCCATTCCTAAGAAACCAAGAAGGATACTGTAAATCAACGTAGTTGTGAAATACTGATCAGAATATTTGATACACGGGAAGCCATCTTTCAAGAACGTTCTAGGTCCAAAGCACTCTATGTCTGGTAACACTGTACATTGTACTTTAGTTTTTTCAACGTCTTCGTATTTGGCGCCACCGAATTTGATGCAGCCGTGGCCCGCTTCTTCCTTCGCCGTCTTGTTGCCCTTATGGTCGACCGGCAAGTCGCACTGGATGAACTGCATCGGCAGGAAGTTGCACTTAACGAGGGGGCCCGAGGGTACGTATTCGCCCTGCGGAGTCTCGGCCAGCAACGTTGCATGGTTGACGGCCAAATGGAAGATAACTAACAGCGCTAAATGAGCAACACGCATTTTGTTATTTTCTTGAAATCATTTCATGAATGTTTGTTTGTCTCCGAAAACGACAACTTACTTTTGAATTAAATGACATGGAATTGACGTACGAGTCAAGAAGTCTGTATTATTTTGACATTTTGACGTTTTTTGTCGACTTTTATCTATGCTTCGAGTGGGCAGTGGTGGAAGCGGAATTTGGTTACAAGTTAAAGTTTTGAAGTAGCGATGGGCATAATTGATGAAACATCTACGTTTCATCGATCTTTTTACCATCGATGTATTTCGATACATTTTGGTACTGACACACTTGCTCATTGACAAGCCGGCTTATGAGCATGCTCATTAATGAGTATGCTCATGTCAAATAGTCAACTGTACATATTTGCTCATTAATGAGCAGGCTTGGTTTGAGCTTTCTCGTGAATGAGCGTGCTCAAAGCCAACATTTGAACACACATACTCTTTAATGAGCATGCTCATGTCAAATAATAAATGTCATAAATGTATAGTGTCAGTTCCGTTCGCCCTTAACTAAACAAAGTAATCTTATTGCTTGCTTCAACGCAATTATTAATTATTTAAGAATCTTTAGACGAAAGAAACAAAACGGTTGATTTGGGTCCAAGATGTCAACGGTTATACAGTTACAAGGACATAATAGAGTCAGTTCCGTCCGCACAGAAGTCAATAAAGTAATTGTATTGCTTGCAATTCATTTACTGAAGAAACTTTTGGCGAAAGAAAAAAAAAATAAAAAGTTCGATTTGGGTTCACAATTGGATCACCAGAAGAACAAACCTTGGAGCAAGTAATCATTTAGTAGAAATGCGAGAAGAAGATATCAACGGATATAAAAATCATTTATGAATGCTTCCGCAGAAATTTGACGAGCTACTCTCTAAAATTGAAAGCGTGATATAAAAACGAGATACTCATACGCGGAATGTTATTCCGCATATGAGTTCCTATATTCTAAAGGTTGATTTTCGTCAAAGACGTCAACAAATTCGACTATGTCTAAATTATAAAAAATAAATACTAATTTCAATAGAATGTGGTTTCATTTTAGAGGTAAAGGAACTTTTGGGGAATTTTATTGTGGATATTGTGGTGACATTGTAATAATAACAGTCCAAACACATTCGTGATTCCCATAATAAATCACGAAAAGAAAGGTTTTTTCGTCCCTCTAGCGATCTATTTTGACATTTTTGCAAAGAACGCGCAGGCTCTAACCAGGGATGATATGTCTAGGGAAATTTCCCTAGATCTAGGGGAGAAAATCATTTTTTATGGAAAAGGGAAATCAGCAGTAGCTTTGCAGGTATAATGTAAACATGAAAAAAATCTATTTTCTGTAATAAAAAAAAAAAAGCACAAAATCTAGGGAAATTTCGAACTCAAATACTTTTTACAATTTTTTTTTACTTATGACAATATTACTGGTAATGCTAGACGCTAATTATTATTTAATTTCCATGAATCTTATAATATAAGATATCAACAGTATAATATACTGTATACTGTTATATTATACTGTTGATATACTTACATAAATCAAGCAATGTTGTTTTTAACACCGACAACTCAAAATGATATTAAATTTAGGTTTCAAGTTGCGTTTTTATCTAAATATGTTTATTACAAGATATTTTCTTCAGTTTCGGTGATTGCGGTTGATTTTTATTTTGCAAAGTGATTTTTTTAATAGAAATTTCGTTTTTAATACAGTCGTAAGTGTATACATATTTTGAAATTATTATTTCATTTGCCAAAAAGTGTTTTATTTGAAAAAGTACAGCAAGAAATGGGACGTTTGTATAATTATGATCTCACTAGTAGTTAAGAATCCGCTCCACAGGTTTTTGATGCTAGGCTCTGCGGGCGGCTTTTGTTTCGGCTTCGCCCAGTTTGAGTGATGGTGACCATTTTATAAATCCGATAGGAACTGGTTCCAAAAATAGCCAGTTCCTCGAATCGGTATTTATTTCCCTAATAGGGACACGCTCAATATGCACTTTTTATTACAAAAACACTTAACATTAGTTAGATAATAATGGGAAGTAAGTATTTCAGTTTCCGGAATTGAAAAATAATGAATTTTAATAGTTATTTCGTTAAAATTAAAAACGAATATTCGCTCGGCGACCATTGTCATTGATGTCAAAGTTTTGAGGTAAGTTTTTTTTCTTCTCTTTTTTAATCCAAAATATTAATATATGACCCTAAAATAGGTTCTTAGGTTCTTAGTTTGGGTTTAATTAAAAAAGAAAAAAAAAACTAGCCTAAAAAGCTATTTTAATATTATTATATCAAAACATGGCGTGAAGAAAAGATGTGTAATTGTCTGTTTTTTAATTAAATATCTACTAAAATGCATTATTTTCCAATTTCGGAAAGTGAAATACTTACTTTTAGTTATTATAAGTGTTTCTGAAATAAAAAGTGAATATTAAGCGTGTCCCTATTAGGGAAATATTTACCCTCGAATCCACTGTGATCCAGTGACAGCTAGTCGCCGAGACAAAGTAACCGTGACAAAGTAACCGAGACACGCAATGGAAAGAAACGACACGGCTGCTGACGGAAGTAGCTTCATATTTTGACAGATTCTTGAATTAAAACCGAATTACAACGGTAGGTTTGCTTGAAATTTCATATAGATGTTATTTGAGGCGCGGCGCGTAAGTCGTGGCGTCAGATTTGCAATCGAAGTCAGGTTCTGAAATTCAACCACGAAGATGCAAAGAGTATTAATACTGTGTGATGATTATTATTCTGTCTGTATACATTTGACACTGTGACAGAGCTGTATCAGATTAGTTGTTCCAGTGTTGCCATTGAGAATCGAGAATTTCCATTAGCAAAATTAAAAATTGCCATGTGAGAAAGATAATAAAGACGGTGACTACGAACTTGAGTAAAGTGATTATTTTAACAAAATCTAAGGAAATTTTGCCTCAACATCTAGGGAAATAAATTTTTTGGGCATACCATCCCTGGCGCGAACTGAGATGGAATGACATGAGCATGCTCATAAGCCAGCCTGTTCACATATGCTTAGAGGCTTCCCCTTCCACCCGATAATCCAATGAGCATGCTCATAAATCAAACGGCTATTGATTCGTGAGCTATCTCATTTGGCTTCAAATGAGCATGCTCATTACTAGCAATGTCACGGACACACATGCTACTAGGTAGCATGCTCTTTTGCTTCAAATGAGCAAGTGTGCCCGTACCATAGCCCGTACCATTATCATAGATAAATCGATTCTTGGAAATCGATTATCAAACAATCGGTTCTGTCTAATCGATGTCAATATTCATTCGAATACACGGTCCGAGACAATTGTTTTGAAATGTCATCGAAAGTTGAATCGATATAATCGTTGTGAAATGTCAGAATTCATTCGAAAACGCAAATCGATTCTCAGATCCGAATATACGAATTAATAATTTTAGGTTACGATTTACGTTTCCAGTAGTTTATGTGTAAAAGATTGCCATGGTGATTGTTTTTCACATTTTGACCTGCGTTCATGATAATAATAGTCAAGACGTACTGAAGTTTCAAAGTGTATATTTGACATATTATCATACTTAAACAGCTTAAAGGTAGTTGAGTAATAAGTTTAGGGTTTTTTACTTCAAATAAAACGAAAATAATTCTTAAAAATAAATTGTAATTAAAAAATAATAAAATGCTGCTAACCTCTGACAAATCAACTACAAACTGTTGAGTCTTTTTTTAAATGAAAAATAATGTTTAATATTATGTCTAAATCGTATTTTTTGTATGCCATAAAATTATAAATGCTAATCAGTCGTTATAGTTAAAAAATAATAATTTTAAAAAAATTGTTGCTAAATCACATTCATGGGAACAAGTCCGAAAGTTACACAAAAGATAATCATACGTCTTTCGAATGTATGGTGTATGTATTTCTTCATAATGATTGTACGTATCTCGCTTAGGTCGCAAAGACATAGATCATCTTTCTAGGGTTCATAAGGTTAATACATATGTTATTTCGAAGTTATGTATCATCTATTTGGGTGTTGTATATTTAATTTACAGTAAAACAATAACTTAGTAAATATCACTTTCATTTTTACAGTTTATATCACACAGGTTTCGCCATAATCGTGGCTTCTTCGGGCAGTACAATACTCTACTTGACTCTGCTAAATCTACAAGTAACATGATGTGTTAGAAAAATATTTGTCACATAACAAAATATCTGCTTCATATGAAAAAAATATATTTATTATATTCGAAATGAGCATGAATGAAATTAACATCGGTGTCACTTAGTTTGTAATTAAAATTAAATAATTTCTGTAGTAAGATAACTTTATTCAATAATAATTTGTTAATTGCATACGAATTACAGGTAATACAATTAACAATTAAGTTTTTTTAGGTTTCTAATAGGTACATACAACCTACATGTCATGTAGGTTGTTGTCATGATATTATTTTTACATACAGCGGACCTTGAGGTGATTTTCACGAAAACGGCATATGCAAATCGTCCAATTATTATAAATTATAGAAGTACATTTATCAAATAAGAGTAGAAAACATAGGAGGGTGCCACTGTTGTTCAAATGGCAAAACCAAAAATATAACTCATGGTGATAATGTAAAGCTGGGTAACCTACATTTTTATAAAAAAATAAAAAGGCATGAAAGTGAAAAAAGAATTTTTCATTGCAATTTGGATACCCACTGATCTAAAAATTAGAATTGCAAATAGGTATACTTCACCTTTGCAACTTTGTGCATAATGAAGAATAACGATATTGTAATAAAATATAAAGCCCAGTTTAGAAATTGCTCCCATTTATTTAATACTAGGTTAAGTACCTAGCGTTGCCCGGGATTTAGATCATGTCTTTAATTTTTGATCTGAATATATTTAACTCATTCAGATCTAAAAGTAATGTAACTAAACTCACCATTAGTGATTTTTTTCTTTCTACCTACTGTTAAATTCTAAATTGTGTTAAATTAAATGAAAGCCAATCACTTTGCTAAACACCATTTAATCAAATTTATGTCATAAGTAGGGACCTTAACAACAGTGCATTTCAATTTTAATATTTTTTCTTTAAGAACAAAAAAATGTGATTTACAGTGTTCTGTATTTTCAGTGTTATTGCGCTTTAAAATAATATTTTACAGTTAAATTGGTGTTGCCAGCCAGGTAGGTTACACAGCTTTACATTTCTACCATGAGTTATATTTTTAATATTGCCATTTGAACAACAGTGGCGCCCTCCTATGTTTTCTACGCTTATTTTTGACAAACTGTACATGAAAATATTTTGGTGTCTCATCATTCTCGTCAAAACAATCTCAATGCGAATGAGGCATTTATCTATGGTTAATCTGTCAAATCATGTCAAAAATTCGTAATAATAATATGGATTGCAAATAAATATTTTTTGTTCAATACTCTGAAAAACAATACGTAGAAATGGATCTCGCAACATTATTTATTGTTGTCGCTATAATTTATGGAATTTTGTTCTTCTTTGATTCATTTTTCAAGGTGCGTATTTGAGATAATATGAATGATTGTAACCTATCAATAGCCGCATCGATGTTATTGAATGTTTATTGTTTCAGAGCTGCATGCACTACCCTTACCTCGCTCTGTTGGAAGGAACTGGGTTGAAGTTTGGATTCCTACACATGTCATGGTACACTGCGGCGTTTAACAGGACTGTGTACAAATGGGGATCGAATTCTCCCAGGTTCTTACAGCAGTGGTTCAGCTTGGGTTGTTACACGACCCTCTTTCTGCTGCCGGTCGCTGTCGGCATCGTCCTGAAGTCAGGCGCCGATTACCTCACACCGGATGATGGGAAGTATGTGAGGAAAGGACCCATCCTTGAGTCGGCCATTCCCGGAGTCAATTTACCAGCAGAGGATCTTGGCTACTATCTCTTCTCACTTGTGTTAAGTAGTGTCATCCATGAATTGGGACACGCTCTAGCCGCAGTAAGAGAAGACGTCCCTTTGATAAACTTTGGCTTCCATGTTGTATTCATCATTCCGATTGCTTTTGTGGTGATGAGCACGGAGCAGTTGCACTCTTTAAGCCCTTGGAGGAAGTTGAGGGTCTACTCTGCCGGAATATGGCACAACACAGTGTTGGCGGTGTTGGCCTACGTCTTATTCCTTGGAATTCCTGTTTTCTTTGGGTATACCTATCGAATTAACGAAGGTGTTCAGGTTATTGAAATATCATCCAAATCCCCGTTGTTTGGCCCGAAGGGAGTGAATTACCTTGATACAATTACCCACATTAACGAGTGTCCTGTGAACAATAAGCTGGATTGGGAAGATTGCCTGATTGGGGTCCTTTCCCAACAGTGGGGAGTCTGTGTCTCTCCTGACTTTGTACACAAATACGACGAGTCAGTTCAGATCAAACACTCCAACAGCGGTTTGCTGGAATGCTGCGAGAAGAGTGACGGGCAGAACCTGTGCTTCGAATACTTGGAACCTGCTCACGGCATAGTGGAGTTGCCGCAGCACATGTGTTTGCCCGTGAGACGGATAATTGAGAGTGAATTTGAAAAGTGTTATTTGACGGAAGGATTCAACTGTCCCATGGAGTACCACTGCGTGAAGCCGATACTTCAGAACACTACAAGTCTCATGGTCATCAAACGGATGAATAAACCTCATGTTCTGTACATCGGTCATCCATTCGATGTTCACCATACGGTCATCGTATCGCAGTACATTCCTAAATCCAAACTATTTCCGTCAAGTATTCCGGAAGGGTTTGAGAAAGCCATGAAGTACATAATAATGTTCTCAATTGGTCTTGCCGTTGTGAATGTGTTTCCTTGCTTTGTATTTGACGGGCAGTTCATAATCCAGACATTTATTCATCTGATCTTCATATCCAAAATGAAACCAAATAGTGTAAGAAATATGAGTTTTTGTATCACGCTGATCGGTACTATCATTTTAGTAATAGTGTTTTCAGCGATGTTGTGGAAGCAGTTAGTATAATCCTCGCTTTCAAAGGAACTAATCCTTTCAAAACTTTGTAGCGTAACAAGCAACGAGCATTGACGCTGGTTTAGGTTAACTTTGTGTGAGTTTGAATAACAAGTTATGTACTAGTTTTACATTCATTTATATAATTTGACTGATGATGATTTGCATAAATTGACTTAAGTCACAACATTACTACTAATGTAGATAATATCTGTGATAGTAGGTCTACATTTCAATATGACAAACTTACTAACATACAATTATCTAACAGCTAAAATACTAACAGATTAATCCTTTTTAATTATTCCTCTGCCACATTTTTAGTAGAAAGATTTCTATGGTAATAACTTGTATTTCTTTTATATCGACGCTGGAAAGGATAAATGGCTAAAGCGCCATTAGCTTTAGCCAATTATCCTTTCAAGCGTCGATATGTTTATCTGAAATTCTAATTAATTTGTTGTGCAAAGTCAATACAGTAATTGTATAAGATTTTTTGCAACAATAGTTTCATTAGCTATTTAAGACAGTGCAATAATATTGCATCTCGCTGTGTTCATGTGAAGTTTTGTTACCTGGCTGGGCGGAGAGTTGGAATGGTGGAAAATGAAGTGGTAATCTGAGATTCCTGAATAGACGACTGGCTTTATTCCACCATTAATTAAATATATATAATTTGGTTTTGTTCACGCTACGATGAAGCCGGGCTAAAACATTTATTTTAAATAAATGTAATTCACAGATGGATCGTCTTAAACCATAATGAACTAACTGACTTTGCAATTTTTGAGTTAGAGCTTGAAATGAGTGCCTGAAAGAAGAACCGATCAGATAAAAACTGTCTATGATTGGATGAAGATATTATTTCTCTGTTTGGTTCTCTCTGGCAGAGCTAGATTACGATTTGGAGCGCTCATTTCAAGCTCTAACTCATAAAATGCAAAAAGTGATTTTGTTCACTGTGGTTTAAGACGATCCAGATGTGAAAGGCTAAAAATTCAGTAAATTCCTAGTAACGGAAAGATTGGAAAAATTTTGGCAGTGTAACTATGGGCTCCAGTTTCTGGATGTCCAGACTATCAGCCAGCCTTTCCCAAATATGAGAGAAAATATTTATTTGTACCAATGAATTCAAATTATTTAATTAAAAGTGTTTGCATTTATGTATTTAAGTGTTTAGTCATGAAATGATAATTTTAGTTGTACTATGTATAAAACAATAAATTTGTTTCCCTTTTATAAAATACATTGTAATCTTTCAGGTCATATAAAATTTTTGATAACAACTATCGTGCCCAATAAAGATTGGGATATGTTGTGAGCGTAAGTTTAGTATTAATTTTAGATCTCAAGTCAAACAAGGTTAGCTTCTTAGCCAAACTGAGAGCATTCGTCCCTTCACCACACAAACCTAATTTAATGATGTAATAAAATACTGCTTAGAATATTGATATACAGTGAAACTTCTATCTATCGTTTTTGATTCTACCTTTTGAAATAAACTATGGATGCGGGAAACAATGATTGCGGGAATATAGAAAAAAAAAAACACATTAATATTAAAAGTAAATATGTACCTATGTACATACATATTCTAAAAAAGATGCATGTTTAACCATTCTTTCTTTCGCCCTCTCGCTCTCTAAAGTTATTATATTATTAATTTAATTACAAAATTTGCTGCATAATTTAAACGATTAATGTGGTAAAGAGAAACGATTAATGCAATCTACTTTTGCGTGTTTTCTCCCTCTCTCTCCTATGGCGCTACAGCCCATATCGAGCCTTGGCCTCCAGCAACTTTCGCCTCCAACTCCTCCTGTCCTCAGCGGCTGACTTCCAGTTTGTTATTTGGAGAAGCTGTGCTGCATCCTGTCTCACCTCGTCCTCCCTCCTCAGTCTGGGTCTTCCCACTTTTCTCTTTCCCCCTGGGTGTCCAGTCAAAATTCTCTTGGGGACGCGTTTATCCGGCATTCTCTGTACATGTCCAGCCCATCTCAACCTGAGGAGTCTCTTGTGGGCTGAGATGTTATATCATACAGTTCTTTGTGCGTGTTTTACATGAAATTAATTCGGGACTACAAAAAATAACGACACATGCGGGAAAACGATTATTCGAGGAACGATGGATAGAGGTTTCACTGTAACAATAATAATAATGGATAACTGTGTGATAGTAATTCGTGAACTAATTTAAACCCTTGTATTTGATATTGTACAGAAGAAATTATTTTGTAGTATAAGGAATAAAGAAACAATTTCTAACATGACAGATTGCACAGCAATTTTGAGCACTGCACTGGCCCACATTATTTCAATTCCCAGATATTATAGAATAGAACATACTTTCAGAATCGTCCCGGAGAAATGCCACCATTTAGATTTGAAACTACAGTACTCTCTCCGTAATCCGCCGCATGATTATCTGACAACTACAATAATTAACCGTTATTTTTACTAGTTGAAAGCGCAAAATCAAACTCTGTAATTCGCTGGTATTCATATTTCAAGATCAGTAGTCCGCTGCGTACCTAGACTCAAGCGCCAAGCTTTGTACACCGACGATTTGAATTATCTTACTCTTGCTATACCGCCATCTAGCTTTGTTCTAAAATGGTCACTTATTATTGTTGTTTTAGGGCAATTTAGACATACGAGACATACATAAGGCTGAAAGTAATGCACACTTGCTTGCAGAATACAAACAAAAACAATTACCAAGATCGGGCAAAAGGTGCATTAAAGAACAATTCTTTAAAATCATATATTTATTTTTCAAAATAGTCACCGTTAAGTCTAACATATTTCTCCCAACGTGTAACATGTTTTTTCATTCCTTCACTAAGAAATTTTTCCGATTTTTCCCGAATCCAGGACTTGACAGCTGCCTTCACCTCATCATCCGAGGTGTAATGATTACCCTTGAGGTCTTTCTTGAGTAGAGGAAAAAAATAAAAATCGCAAGGCACAAGATCGGGGGAGTAGGGAGGGTGTGGAATCAGTTCAAACTTCAGGTTTCGCAGACCCTCCGCAGCGATGCTATTTGTTCTCGTCTGTGAGACGACGTGGTACCCTCGTGCACAGATTTTATGTGATTCCAATTGTTCAATAATGAAGCAGATATGTTCCTGGATATTACAATATGGTTTGTGATAAGCTTTTGAGTGATTCGCCAGCCATTACCACAAAAAAACATCCTTTAAACGATGATGAATCTCAGCAGAAGTCACTTTTCAGCAGTTAAAAATTCGATAACAGCATGCCGTTTAACACACGTTGACATAGCATTTCATACTTTCACTTCTCAAAATACACTGGACGAATTTAAAGACCTCAAACCTACCCATGCTTTTAGAGGGGGAATGTCACTTCCAAGTTCCACCTGGCGCGGTTCTGAAGGTCATTTTGTTTGTGCTGTACAAGCATGTGTGCATTACTTTTCAGTCTACCCTCGTAATTAAGTAACATAAAAGTAAGCTTATAAATATAAGACAATAAGTAATGGGAACCCACTAACACTAAGGCACTGCCTGTTTGTGGGTAATATGCATAACCAAAAATATTAAAATATATCATCTGTTCTAGCAACTGTTTTTCTTTAGAATGGTGTTCCTATTCATTTGGTTTGGTCTTAGAGCAGTAGGGTATTTCACTGTTTTTGTTTAGAATGGTGTTCCTATTCATTTGGTTTGGTCTTAGAGCAGTAGGGTATTTCACTGTTTTTGTTTAGAATGGTGTTCCTATTCATTTGGTTTGGTCTTAGAGCAGTAGGGTATTTCACTGTTTTTGTTTAGAATGGTGTTCCTATTCATTTGGTTTGGTCTTAGAGCAGTAGGGTATTTCACTGTTTTTGTTTAGAATGGTGTTCCTATTCATTTGGTTTGGTCTTAGAGCAGTAGGGTATTTCACTGTTTTTGTTTAGAATGGTGTTCCTATTCATTTGGTTTGGTCTTAGAGCAGTAGGGTATTTCACTGTTTTTTTTATTCTCAAAAAAAATAAGATAATGAAGGTATTTTTATATTGACGAATAAATATGCTATTTTCGATTTGCCGCCAAATCGACGTGTTCATTTTATTTGTGAATTCGGCGGCGTTGACGTCACACCGAGCAACGTCGATGACAGTCGTCTTACCAACCAGTGGCTTTTTCTATGTCATAATGATGTTGTAGCCAGTTGGAACCGTTTTGGAATGTGCAGTGTTTTAAATGAATGAAAATATTAAAATTACACGTTTTCAGTTCAATGATCAGAATCAGAAAAATAAACTTTAAATCTTCCACACATTTTTAACGGTATTCGCAGTTTGCGAAAACTCTTCATTGTTACTCTACGTTTTTTATTTGAACAAGTTTATAAAATGGAGTCTTCTCTTAAGGCCCTCCGTTCATAGAGATACTTACAAACTATGCGATTGTGACACAACCACAAGTACCCTGCAGATATACTACTTTTTAAAGCTGGTGTCCGTACACGGCGCTACCTGAATTATACTGAACTTGATCATTTTTCACGTGCAGCCGTGGAGTTAACACGATGTCAAACGATGTCAAATGACTTTTTCTCCAACATTAATCTATGCCTTCTCCACTAAATCCATTCTTGCGTATTCTGGTAATGTAAAGTTATATAAACACGCACTTTTTTCCACTTCCAGAACAAATCTAACATTACTTTCATGTTCAGACGCCATTTCTGTCAAACGTCAAACGAAAGTAGTAGACACGAATGCTGCAACGCGTAGCGCGCTACCAGCACCGTCGGTAGCGCGCTACCGACTTCAACCCGACATCCGTCGCGTACCGCCGTGTACGAACACCAGCAAAATTGTATGGCGGGTACCCACGAGCGGTGCGCGTGCTACGCGCATCAGGCTCTAATAGCTTGTCAGTAGCTCCATGTACGGTGGCGCTAAGTGTAAACACGATACCTTAAGTTTAAATAAAAAAATGGAAATTTTGCTAAAGATTGATAGAGGTGTTATACATATTAATGTATGTGCATATTGATTTTTAGCATATTTTCTATGAATGTACTATAAGCCATCGCTTTCACTAATTGAACACTTGCTTGGTTTTTGGGGTGGCGGATCAGTGAGAGTACTGAATACTTAAAATGGCTATAGCTATATATGTGGTGTCCAGGATAGCCAGGTTTTCACAACCTTACACTATTCCTTCATACCTTTCGCCTCACAAAATTCCCAAATATTAGGGATATCAGTCCCATAGTTGGAATTCTTGTATAGTCATCACATATAAAATCTATTTTGGCACTCAGTTTTTGTCTAAATACGTAAAAAAAAATACACACTAGTCAATCAATATTAATTTTCACAATTATTTATTTCCTAGATTATGACAACTGAATCCTTGCTAGCATAAAATTAAGTTTTTTTTTTTAAATTTGGTTTTATGCCCAGCTGGGCTTTTATATAGTTTATAAAGAACAGAATGCATGTAATGAGCTATTGAAAATTAAAAAAAAGTTTTTAAGCGTGCAGTAATGTAAACCGATAAACTAAATATGTTAATTTGATTAGTAGGTTAGAGAGTTTAAACATTGGATTCAAATTCTATACCGAAAGACATCTTACCAAGTATCAATGTCCATTATGACATACCCGACGTATGAAGTTATTTATGATAGGCGTTTCAAACATTCTCATTGGGATTATTAGAATTAGAGAATGTGCAATTTACCGTCCTTGACGTAAGCGGCATATCTTTGCTTCGTATAGTATTTGACTAAAGCAATAATGCGGTTTGGTTGTATTTTGTTCTGTAGTATACGAGTACATATTCATTTCTTTTGTGAATTAACTTAAGCTAAGTATGTACTGTTTATTTTAAATGAATGGAAATAATAATTATTATATTGTTAAGCTTTTATAATGGCTTTGCTTAAGTTAGTAACTATAAAAACTATTTTATTTTTGAAGGAATGTTAGGATGGTTTGTTTCACAGAATTTAAACAATTCATCAAATTTCAACGTTAATATTCAAGTTCTATTCAATTTATTATGTCATCATGGGCTGATTGTTTCACAATTTTTGGATAATATCAGAACTTGATTAGGACTTTACAGAATTTAAATATGTATTAACTTTGAAATTTGATGAATTGTTCGATTTCTGCGAAACGACATCAAGGAACCTTGAGACTATAGTATAGCTCTCAGCGCCAGAATTGGACCCTGGTTGACAGGTTTTAACAGGGTTTACCTCCAACTCAGTCATGCTTTTTCTTTATTATTGTTTAAGATTATTTCTAAAATTTAACATAATTTATTTTTCTATTACAATGTTTTTAGCATTTCTAAACTGTTTGAGACCAAGAAAACATTGTTTTATTGACAAATGGATGTATTTTCCAAATTAATTTTTCTTTGGTTACGTGATGTGGCTCAATGGTCATATAATTAGTTACTTTTATTGATTTATGTATTTTCTTTCCAATTTTCCGATCTCATTGTGATATTTATTCACTTTCTAAATCTCCACTTCTTTTATATTATAATGTTATTATAAGTAGCATGTTCAACCCATTGTTTTTTAACAACTGAAGAGCTATTCTCTATCTTTTGTGAGAACGAGATCGTTCTCCCGCGAGATGTCCTGTCAGATTTGTGTGATTTTCTACAGCTGTTAAATGAATAAATAATCATGCATACTTGCAGGAATTCGTGTTTAAAACGACCCAAACTAAAAATGTGACAGCTCACAGCTGAAATATTGACATCGGCCGATAGAAAAAGCAAATAACAGCCTTAGAAAATCGCACAAATCTGACAGGACTTCTCGCAGGAGAACGATCTCGTTCTCACAAAAGATAGAGAATAGCTCTTCTAATACCACAAATCGAGGGATTAATATCAAACAATGTTATCTACAAAAAACATACAAAGAATTTTATGGCTGAATGTAAAAACTATACCAATAATTCGAGAGCTTAAAAACAAACAACATTATCGACAAGAAGGCATACCAATTATTATTATTGGTGTGTTTGACTTTGAGCCCTCAAATTATTTACAAGTTTTTTGTTGTTGTAGAAAGTTGTTTGACTGCCCTACAATTCCTAGTATAGTTTTTGTAAACAAAGTTTTTTAATATTACGAGGAAACCCGGTCATCGAGGAATATGAACAACAGGTATTTCATTGCTGTCACTGTTGCTTTTACTCTCCCGGATACTGAGCGAAAGGGACAACTGCACCTCGGACTGATAACCTAAATAAAATCATCAAAACCGATTTGTATTTCCCATTTTTCTTCTCCAAAACTCAACCGATTTATAATATTTTTTTTACAAACTGGAATAGAAGAAAATACTCTATGTCTGAACATTTTGTTTTTTTTTTAAATACGTTGTCCAGTTTGTATACTTAACGTCTGTTGATGACGTTCAAACCAGGCAATTTTAACAATTTTTGGAGGGTCCTAACTGAAAAAGAAAAACGTACCAACTCGCAAGTGGTCGATAACTACATCACATTAAAAAATAATTGCAATGGTGTCAAAATCCGGAAAGGAAATTGGGGAATACATTTGTAACGACAAAACGCCACCCGGTTCCCTCTTAAGTCTTCGAAATCTGACATCAACCAACTTTGTTTACAATCACAAGTGTTCAAACTCAAATTTACTGCCCCATTTAAAGAAAGATTTTTATCTGACGATTCTTAAAAAAAATGTTGCTTTCTCATTTCTTATTTCATCTACTAATCATTTTGAAAAACCTTATAAAAAATAATATTTTTCAAAAATATCCGGCATTCTAAGAATATGCATGTAGAATAGAATAGAATAGAATGGCATCTCAATTAGACCCCAAACATATATGATGATTAACATCTAAAATACAATAGGTATATTTTTATTATTCCTTGAACATAAACCAACATTCTAGCATTTGTTTCCCTAGAGAAAAAATAACATAGATGTTACAAAGAAATCTTCTCAATTCTGGAAGAAAGCAAGCACATCCTTGAGCCTCAATGACATTGAGCGAGTTTACAAGCTACTATCTGGGAAATTCGCTATCTGTTAGTAAACTCGCTCAGTGTAATCGTATTACTTGCTAACTAGCAGATTACGAAAAAGTGAAAGGTGGTCAACTTTACTCGCTACTCGCTCAAGATGGCGGCCTACCAACAGTTGATTTCGTAACTGTCAGAATTAGTTCGCGCAGGAGCCGTAGTTTTCGCTACTGGCTAGCGTGTGGCGCTAGCTACGAGCTCAATGTCGACCGAAGTGGTTCGCGCGAGAGTCGTTATTTTAGCTACTACTGTCACTACTGAGCGAGTAGACAGTTTTGTGTGTCATCATGACAATCTCACTCGCCGATTCTCCCGCTTTTAAACTTTCCGGCTAGTAGCTTGTAAACTCGCTGAATGTAATCGAGGCTGTAGGAATTGTTGAAGATTATTATAGGATATTTCAAAGCTGCAAATAAAATACATGAAGGTTTCTCACCTGTATTAGTTAATTGTTCACAAATAGAGAAGAGTAGAAATAATATTGTTTATTGCCATTAAATAAGTTAAATCTTAGCATATTCATGATACTTAAGAGAATATGTATTGATAATAATATTGTTAGTTAAAATTAAATCACAATGATGTTTGTATACCTATTTAATTTTAATGTTTTTTGTACAATTTTAATAAATAATTATTTACACATATCTAGGCTAGTTTTTAATTTGTTCATTGCTTGCTGGCCGTGTTTCATCATCATTTTGATGACCAGTTCGTCCGTGTGGTGTTTGTTCATTTGAAAGTCTGTCCTGGCCCAAAGTCGGAGTTCCGCTCGGCTTTTCTCATCCGGCACTTCTCGGATTGTTCTTAGAATTTGTCGGTAAAGCTTTTTGACTTCAGCTCTTAGCAAAAACTGAAAAGAAGTGATCAAATATTAAAGAATAATAAGGGCCAGTGGTTTAAACAGAATTTGAACAATTCAAGTTCTGTTAACATTCCATTATGGGTCAGTTGTTTCACATACATGAAATAATAACAGAACTTGAAATTTGATGAATTGTTTAAATTCTGTGAAAAAACTGGTCCAAGTCTACTAACATTCAGTTGTTTCACAGACATGAAATAATAACAAAACTTGAAATTTGATGAATTGTTCAAATTCTGTAAAAAAACTGGTCCAAGTCTAATAACATTCCATTGCGGGTCAGTTGTTTCACAGACATGAAATAATAACAGAATTTGAAATTTGATGAATTGTTCAAATTCTAAAACTGGTCAAGTCTACTACTGCCTTATTTCATTCAGGCAAAAGTCATAATCATTGTTTGAAAATAATATATTTTGAAAGTTTTCAGATAAAGGATGAATCAGATTGAAATATTAAATTTCTGTTCAATAATAAATAATGTTCTAAACTCTCGGTGAGACTACCCTAGGGGGCAGGTCACCAGAATACGAGATTGTAGAAAACAATGCTTCTGTCACAACAATGGTATTCGGTCCCTGTCAGTTTTGGATACGAGACTCGACGCCGGGGGCAGCCACCATAACCAATAAAAATGTAAGCAACAAATGTGCAATACGAGATTGAAGCACTTGGGAGAAGTCAACATGATTTTTTTTTTTTACATTAACTCCACACAGGAGGCCTTGAGGAAAATAATTTCCCTCAGGGCCTACGTCATCTGAGATGCTGTGTGGAGGGTCTTTTTGAGGAGAGGAAGGAGTGAGCATTGGTCTTGAAGAGACCCGTGTTGTAGGAAGGAGGAAACACAGAGGCCGGCAAATCGTTCCAGGAGGCCCTGAGAAAAATAATTTAATGTCATCTGAGATGCGGTGTGGAGGGTTTTTTTGAGGAGAGGAAGGAATGAACATTGGTCTTGAAGAGACCCATGTTGTAGGGAGGAGGAAACACAGATGCCAGCAAATCGTTCCACAGCCGAGCTGTTGAACTCAAGCATGAGTCGAAAAAGTGACCCATTCTCATGAGACAAATGTCACCCATGTACATATGTTGGGCATGTTTCCATGTTTGTTCGTTTGGCATGTTTCCCGGCTAAGCACCAGTACCGAGGGGATCTATCTAGTCTTCGGAGCATCTTCCATTAAAATACCGGTAGAACAAGGATAGTATTCCCACCTTACCCCTGTGCTCTAAGATTGCAATCTGTTTAACAGATGGGAGAATCTATCAAACGGACCGCCCGTTTCTGCACAGAGTCGAGGGGTTTTTCAGGTACTTTGGAGCTCCAGACCAGAGTTGGCTGCCAAATTCAACCACTTGCGGTTGAATTTGTAAGTGGGGCGCACTTGCTATTTGCACAGGGTTAGCAGTTTGTACTTTTAAAGTATCTGCGGGCCCTGTACAGTACCCCCAGTTTTTGGGGGGCTAATTTAACTCTGGCTTCGATGGAGTCCCCATACCTGAGCTGGTCACTTATAGTTACACTAGGCATATTAATGGAGGACCTGTTAGGAAGATTGCTTACTTGAATTGAATTTATTCCTGATTTTTCATTGATTTTATTTTTATTAGTTTTATATCTCAATAGGTAGGTCTGAACAAATATGTCTGTTGGTTTTTCTATAAACAAAGCCTTGAACGAGGGAACTGCGTGAATAATTGTGATTGATAATAATATACGATTTGCAGACAATCTATGTACAATCAATTATATATGTATGATAATTAGTATATCTACTAAGCTTAAGAGCCTCAAATCACGCAAACCCATTGAAAAATTGTTGCCGGATTTAAGAGAGACGTTGCTAAAAACAACAACAGTCAGGGAAGAAAATAATGTAATATTGAATTTCAAACCTGTTTCAGGTTCAATGCAGTTCCTGGTAATTTATTCATGTTTCCTATGGGCTTAGATTAACCTGCAGGGTAGATGTAATTCAAACTCAAGCCGTGTAAATTTGTTTTCGTTTAATATCTTCACAAAAACCAAACAAAACATTACTGCGCAAGTTAGGTTATGTAATGTGTCAACGGAACTGTCAGAAAACAAAACAAATCATGGTAAAAAGTTGACAACACGTCTCAATAGATGTCACTAATACAGTGTTGCCAACAACTCTGAATTTCCGTATATGTACTTTGTTATACATAAATAACGTAGGTACATACATATACATAGAAGATTAGAAAAGGTAGGTTTTTATTTTATTTTTTTAATATCTGATGTATTTATTTATTTACTTTATTTCTGATTCTGCCAAAAAATGGTATATTTTTGCCCTTTTTTAATTGTATAATCTGCGTGTTTTGAGGAGGTCAGTTTTCAGTCAATAATTACACCAAGATACTTAATTTGTTCCACTTTTTTTTTCTGATTTCATCATTATTATAAGGCCATTTGCTCATGGAGAAACGGAAAAATCCAGTTGGCGACGCAATTGCAATGAACCTCCTGAACAAAATCGATATTTTTCTGATCTGACATATCATAGATTACTCGAAAACTTGACACGTCGTCAGACGCTACCATGGCAACCTGTCAACAAGGCAACTGAAACGCGACTGCCGCAGCGACCAGCAGGCAGATGGCCAAGCCTTTTGATTCTCTGGATGAATGGATTATTTTTCTAACTGTATTTATGTATTTTATCGTATTAACATTTAGTTTTAATTTGTTTAGCTTTTTTAAGTCATTTTGTTATATTATTCAAGTCACTACATATTTATCTTTTCGATTGCTTTCCTTTCGTATCTTCGTTCGTTACTACTAAAAATTAAAACGTTTAAGAAAAGTCAAATATCTGTACTTATTTGTCAATTTCTTATATGTACATAGACATTCAAAGTGATAGACGAGCCAATCAGGAAAAAGAACATAAACCAAGGTACGCGGAGCGGGTAGGGTTCGTGACCGTTTACCTTTCTGTGATTTATTAAAAAGTAAATTAATCCAATAAATTAATCTGACAGTATAAAGGCAACTCGCATTGTCATCAGCTCTGTGACGTCAGATGTAAAAATCTAAATGATTAAAACGCAATTTTTTTTTAGATATAAAATTGTAAGATATGTGATGTCACACTAGGGGGAGGGGGTCTCACAAATGTGACGATGTGTGACAGGGACGGGGGAGAGGGGGGTCAAAAAATCATGAATTTCGTGTGATGTAATTTATGGATGGCCCCTTAGGGCAAGTCTACCTATGAACTTTTGGTACCTAAACCTTATATCCTGAGGAAGAATTAATTGGTTTTGAAACATGTTGATAATTTTTATTAATCAAAGTTATTTAATTTTTTTTTTGCATTAGCTCCACGCTGGAAACCCTGTAAAAAACCGAACTATGGTCCGGTTTTAATTTAATTTTCTTTAAAAATATATTAAATTTAACCGTAAACACGCCGCTTAGGTATAAAATGAAAATATAACGTGTTAACGACTTTCAAATTAAATTATCGGATGTTGGAAGTAGTTTTCTTTTTAATTTGAAATACGAAGCGTTCTTAACATCCGCTGGACGCCATTTTACTGCAACTTCAGAAGTTTAGAGGAAACATGGGCGCCGAGAAATTTGGGTAATAGGTATTTTATAAAATTGTTGCTTTCTCTTGCTCCCTTGTTTACTCCTCCGATTTCTGAAAAGCGAAATGGACAACTGCACTTTAGGCTGATTACAAATAAAAAAAAAACCAAATAAAATCGACAAAATTTATTTTGTTTTCCCCTGTTTCATCCTTTAAAACTGGACTGACTTTTAAAATATTTCTCGCCAACTGTATTAGAAGAAAATATTCTATGCCTCTAATTAAAAAAAAAAATCAGAGTATTTAAGGCGGCACTTATCGAATTTCTACCGATTTCTTGCATATCTCCCTTGAACATTTGAAGTTTTTAAACTCTTAAAAAAAATGTTTTTTTGAAGATAATATCTATACGACCCCCACGCCGAAACGCTAATTATATGAAATTCCCTCAATAGAAAAAAATCGCGAAGTATGCTCCGAAAATTTTTATTTTCAAGCCTGTCTCTATTATTTAACAAGTTATATGTATGAAAAAACTCACAGTGTTTCTTTGAACGTTGTTTTAGACAACTCCACGAGATTTTTGCTCTATTCTAAACGAGTCGTGTTTTATTAAATATTTTCACAATTTTCGCTTCACTTTTATCGTTTGAAATATTAGCGCGCTCTCTCCATCATTCGTAATTAAAGAAGATGGAGAGATATGTAATTACTAATTACATATCTCTCCATCTTCTTCTTTTCGTGCTCGGGTACGGGGCCTTAATTCATACGCGGTAGAAGTAAAAACTTCAGAAAACTAACGCAGACAAGAGTGGGGACTACGAAGCATTTTTTTTTATCAATGTGAGGGATGATTTTTTCCTTATTTGTGTCGTCGAATTCCAGTGCACCTTTTCCTATACATTTGGTCATTTTATTAGTATTTCTGTTTTATTCTTCGGAGTCGCTAGATGACACTTTCTTTTATGTTATATTTTGCCTTTTCATTTTGGAGTGGTTTGAAGATTGGATATTGATTTTTCCAAAATAAGAATATACCTATATATTTTTTGGATTTCATAGGTTCTCTGAATGTCTAGCTACCAAAAGAGACTTGCGTGGGACTGTGGATTTATCGTATTATATTGGGACCGAGTACTTGTGAATTAAATAAATATTTTATTGCTGTCCCGCATACTAAATCCTAAAGATGTATATGTTTGTCTCTTTTTAGTTTCGCTCGTTTCCGTTTCATCGAGTTTCAAATCATAACGGTGCTAAGTTTTCACTCTTTTAGCACTGAACGTCTATTATTTTTTGGAGGGAACTAACTCCCATAAGAAATAACTTATCAAAAAAAGCAAAACGTAGGGACCTGACAGTGGGTGACTTCGATATACTATAAAAATTATTTGCACTAGAGCCAAAATCCAGAGAGGAAATAGGGGAATACTTTTGTACGGACAAAAATTCTCCCTTCTTTCCTCTTGCTAGACACACTATCAAGCATCGAAGAAATTATAAATAAGTATGCAAAAAAAGCAACTTTAATAAATTCTTATAATCACCAACTGGTCAGTGACTGAGTTAGCATCGCGCTGGGTCCCATTCAGGCGTAGTGAGTTCAATTCCTCGGTTGGCTAAGTCCTCCATCACGACACAAGCAACATTTTCCGCTTACTGTAATGATTTTCAAATATTGTCAGGTTATCCGTAACCTGTAAATGTTTGTCTTTATTTAAAATAAAAAAAAAAATAAATAAACAAATATGTAATAATAATATTACAAATTTCTAAATAATTTTTTTTCTTTACATTTAGTCCTTTTTATTATTTTATCAAGTCTTTTAATGTGTCGTCATTTTTAATCTCGTCTTTATTTATCAAAAAAGAGTCGATAAAAGTTATTGTTATTTATTTTTGGGGTGTTATGCCGTGTTGCGCTGCCTTCTTCTTTAGCCAACGTTGCGGACAGCCTTACAGTGTTCATCATCAGGGCAGATGTGATGGACACTGCAAGGCTGTCCGAAACGTTGGCTAAAGAAGGAGGTGGCGCAACACGGCACAACACCCCAAAAATAAATAACGATACTGCTTTTCGTCGTGAAAATCTAAAATCATACTTGATTAGAGTTAATTTAGGTTAAGTAAATAAATAATTGCAAGGTTTTGACTTCATTTTAAACTTTCATTAAAAACGAGAATTTATAATATTTGGTAACGATGTACAGGTTTAATTATATTATATTAAGTTACCTGAAAATTTTTCAATAAACTATGAAAATCGACTGTGATTGTGTGATTTAATGAGGGAATAAAAATCGAATATTGAGTGAAAAGGTTTGGTTCTAGCAATAACACCTGTTGAAAAAAACTTACAACTTTTATGAGGTGTCTTTATTTTGTTATAGTCGTTTTTCCAGTCGCTTAGCTTGTTCGGAATCCCTCCAGGAGTTTTGCAAATAACCAAATAAATTCAGTCTGGTAAAAAGCCCTTTGCGAGGAGGACGTGCGCTCCGCGGAGACCGAATTGGTATAACATTTCACGGCGTTCAACTTACGAAACATGACACACGTATTGAAATATATAAACTTTTCCCAAAGCACCCGGAATAGATCGGAAAATGCGTCTATTTTCGATCGCCGTGCGGTTTCTGTGAAGTGAGTGTTGGCCAGATAGGTCTTTTGTTTTCTGTATATTTTTCTGATTATTTCGTTTGGTGATGCATCTCATGATGTCCAGCAAGAGTCCTGCATCCTCGTCCGCCAGCCCCCCACTTCTGGATGCAAGACACGTGAAGAAGGAAGCGCCAGATGATGAGATCAAGGTAGGAACTCGGAATTTTTCCATACTAATTTATAGGCGCCTTTTTTATTTGTCAAAAATTTGAATTTCAAACTGAAAAAAGAACACAAATTTTAATATTCTCATGTCTTATTGAATTAAGTACCTACCTAAACGTACCCATAAAGTTCTAAATTAGATTTTTAATTTTCTTCCAATTAGTTTATGAATTACAAGTTGAAAAACTACTATTATATGTAAAAAAAACTAAACGTAAATTATTATGTGTTAACATTTGTGCTGTAAAACGGTCTATCCTGATTTCTAATTTGAGTTCACGTACTTGATTCTAGTGAAAAACAAAATATGTATAGGTACACGATCAATGTTCATATATACATTGATGTACAAGCGAGTTTATTGACTGAAAAACTTCTATCTTATAACTTATAGAGTTAAAATTGCTTAAATCTGCTTATCTAATATTAATAGTGTTCTCTTTTAAAAACGCCTTGACATTTTAATTTTGTAATGTTATTAAAATGAATAAATTCAATTGAATTGAATATCGTTCCTTTTCGGGATACTGTGAATGTATGGAGGGTCTTTTTAGGAAAATGAAGGAGAGGAAGTTCTGGGAAGGAAAAAGGTATGAGGGGAGGGTAGGAATCTGGGGGTCGATGTGTCCAGGAGTGACGGACGTATGGATCAATTCCTCCCACTGCAGTGAAAGGCGATGGGTCAAGGGAGTCCGGCTGGAGAAATCAAAGGTCTCCCTCAATCAGTCTCATCCGATCCGGCCCGCCACGTAGTAGGTGGGCAAACGCATCCGCCGCCAAAACCTAAACAAACCTCACCCCATGAACCCTGGCACCCCTACTAAGTCACAAAAGGTAGCGAACCACTTGGGGTAACCTATGGCAGGAGAGTTGATTGTCCAATAAACGGTTCCGCGATACCCATACTGAGCTGTTTAATGTATTTTAAAAAGGAAAATGCTTTGGGTCATCTACGTGATGTTGACTCACCAGATTCAGATATTTGTAGGTACGTAGAGTTTCCGGACACCGTGTACACCTTTATATATTTCTTTGTTTCAATGTGAAATAAGATAAAGAACATAATTAAATAAAATGTCCGCGTTAAAATAAGATGTAAACTTTCAAAATCACCGTTTTAGAAAAAATCTTTTGATTCACCAGTGACTATAAAAGACATTTATTTGCAGTCGGGGCGATGGAAAATACTGCATTCAAAATTTGCTTTCGCAAATCGAAAATCGCGGCCGCGATCGTAAATAGTTGTCTTATACAGTAATTAAGGTGAATCAAAAAGTTTTTCCTAAAAAATATTCGTATTAAGCACGTCCAGTGATTTCGAAAGTACCAAATACCTTCGTATTAGTAGTCGAGTCTATAATCTAACAGGATTATTTGACTTAAAATCAAGATTAACGTACCTACGTGGAATTCCATCTGAAAATAGTTATGTAAAAAAACATAACATAATAAAAAGGAAGCTCTTTCTGTAAACTTGTTGATAGAAACCCATGACGTAAGACGAAAACGCTGATGTATCGAATTATAAACACAGTTTTGGATTCCGGCCATAGAAGTGATCTACGGGAGATATTATGTGCCTGTACTCTGGACTCAGGGCCGCATTTAGGAATTACGCCCCAGGATGTCGAGGACACCCACCATTTTCCCGAACCGTTTCCTCTGCATAGAACGCTTAAAGCCTGGTATATCAACCAGTCCTTATCATCGCTTTGTACGACATTCCTCGCTTAAATTTAAGCGGACAAAATCTATCACTCAAGCCTTGATAAGCCGGAGAATAGTTTATTTTTTAGACGCCAAGGCGCTAGCCGTCACGTGTCAAATCTGATATCTACGAAAATAATATTGGATATTTGCTTTTCACCGAAATTTTCATAAATTGGCTATTTTCATAAATATGGACTATTATATTCTTCGGGCGATGAGGAGTTATATCGATGATGTTGATTGATAAAATCAATCTAATTGTCTGAAAAAGGAATCTAAATTTTTCAACTTCAGGACGGTTTATTTTCAGCGGTTGATTTCATGAATAGTGCAAACAAATATTATTTAAAACTAGCTGGTATCCGGTATGCGTTGCAATGCAAAGGAATACATTGTTTCTCCCTGCATTTCCTTTCCCATGCGTCCCAGTTCCCCTCCCGCGTCTCCTTCCCCCGCGTTCCCCTTTCACCTTCCACGCCTTCCCCTCTCTCGTCATCCCTCCCGCTAACCCCACCTCCTTCATTACCCTTCCCCTCACTTCCCTGTCGCTAAAATATATTTTTAACTCATTTTCATTTATACAAATTTTATAACGCCAGAGCTTACCATTATATATAGCTTATAATCTTCGTGGGCGTGTGTACAACACATCACCAAAGTTTCATCGCAATCGGATGAATGGTATGGCAGCGCATAACATACGAACAAACAAACAAACAAGCAAAAATTGATTTTTATATATAAGATTAATATCCTCGCATATGGAACCATGCTGATTGAAGTGGGGAATTTTATCAAAACTCGTAAAAAATCAACTCAACACCTCTTTGAAAAGGCATTAAAAGTTATGAAAAAAAAATTTAAAATTGCCCATAACCCTAACCTAACGTAACCTTTTTAACCAATTTTTTATTATTTTTTGTCATCACTTTTAATATCTTTTCTATGGTGGTTCTGGGTTGGTTTCATTTTGAGTGGTCCGGTCACCAAAAAAACAACCCACCTAATAGCGGCTTCAGAAGATTCAATTTTAGTTGATCAACTTTTATTGAACGACAAAAATTTATTCAACTTCGTTGTAAGAAGGTTCATACTCGTCAATATACATTTTCAAGTGTCTACTAAAATTCAAACGTCTGAACCCGCTATTCATAAAATAATCTGCCGTCAACATTTTCAATGGTCGCTATCTCCCGGTGACAGTAGAAAGCTAAGATATCGCACTCACGTAGACTGTAACGCTGTCCAAAACGTTGGCTAAAGAAGGAGGTAGCGCAACAAGGCATAACACCCCAAAAACAAATAACGAAAGTAGTTTGGTTTTTCAAAAAAACAGAAATAAAATTAAAATAAAATCATAAACAATTCGCTTAGTACTGGTGATATCTGGGCTTGCGACCTGTACACGGATTAAGTTTCAAGCCGCGCTAAGCTCGACATTCCAACCAAGCCGAGTTTAAAATCGACGGATATGACGGGACTATGAGTTGATTCTAAACGCTCGCGACTGTCCCTATACAGCACAATTTTAGTTTATAACAGGTAACAAAAAAGAGTGCTCCGACCAATGAACATACAGGAGTAACAGCACGTACCGAAAGGATTTTAACTAACGGTTCCTGAACATATTTGGAGTTAAAACGTAAATGTCTTTTTGTTGTCCGATGTTATTTTTTTTTCAATTAAAAACAACAACAAAAAGTTTCTTTCACACGTCACCATCGATCACACTGCTACGCGCGGCGATGGAATCACGTGATGTACGCTCTTTCTCCTCTGTTACCGTGCTGCTAGAACGAGAAGGAATGCGCATCACGTGACCCGTAATGGCTGAACCCAACTACTCAGTTGCGGCGTGTGATGGCAAAAAATATTTGGAATAACATTTTTTTAATAAAATTAAAATTTAATTTTTGAAATTTAAATAAATGGAAACTATAATATAGTCTTCAGAATAAACCCCCTAAAAGAATATAGGCCCTGTCTGTACTTTATAGGTAAAGCTATATATATTGGCTATAAAGTACAGACAGGGCCTACATTCAGCTATAGCTATATTTTATATACCCTGGCTGTGTGTAATCTGTTTAGGTACTGTGTGTGTAGTTTGTATGAATGTAATTGTGGAAGAAAAGCTAGCGGGGTTGAGGGGACTAATGACAGAAGCATGTGACAATTAGTGTCAGCGATGCGTGACAAATTAATACAGTCTTGGCTTTGAGTGGCATCAATGCACTACTCCTTGTCAAACATTTCACAATGAAGGTAACGTAGGTACTGAATTATTTTCAGATATTCGAGGATGGTTTTTTGATTTATAAACAGATTATGTTTGAATATTAAATTTTTATTAGAACAACTCTCTTTTTACAAATTTTGAAGGTTATTCAATGTTTATTTTATTATGTTTTTTATCATTATTTCATCAATTCTTCTTCGATAAAATTTTATATAAAAATAAATTGGAATTTAAAGAAAGCCTTTCGGATGTGAAAATATTATTAATCATAACTTTTAATCTCAAAAATCGTAAAAAAAATATCACAGCGTGTTGTCGGGGCCGATAGCTTAATCTAATATCATTTTATATTCATTACATGTTTATAGATATTTCGTTACCAGATAAAATAATCTGACAAAAATGTTTCGCCAATTTAAAAAAAAATCGATACGGAGGAGTAAAAATGAAAACAGTGTAACAGTACAATTCGGAATTTCGTCTATAAATTTGTTTATACGCTCCGGTTCAAGATGGTGGCTGTGTTGGATACTGGGTTGTTCTTCTTTTTAACCCATAAAAAGTTGTCTCCACCAGTTAGTGGAGAAAAATTTAACAGAATAACTAATATTATTATTTTATGATTACTTAAAATCTACTGTACTAAGGACGTAACGACTGGGTGCATTTAAAAAAAGAAGTGTTTTTATTTTTGTAGAAAAAATTGCGTTACAGAGTTGTAACTCCTCTTGATAGAAGTGTATTTCATACAAATCACAGTTGTCTCCTGCCACCTCGACTTGCGTGTATTCTATAATGTTACAAAAAATGATATGACGACATAAAATATAAAACTATTTTTAAACTCCAAAAGGTATATATATAACCTATAAGTAACAGCGATTATTATTTTTATACACGCAGCTCGTGTTTGTCACCCCAGATAAGCATTTTAGGCCTCCTTCCCCCCTTGCTAAAATTTCCCCTATGAGTTACAGAGAGAATTCATTTATAGTAAAAAAAAATTCCTCACTTAAGGTGGAAATGTAGCAGAGTGGTAAAAGTTATGAAGGTTAAAAATAAGAACATCCCTACTGCCCTTTTATCCTGATATTTCTAGAAGCTGTCGAATCGGAATAATTATGTTACCTACCTTGAAAGTTTGAAAACAAAGTTTCATTGAGATAGTGGCGTTTCTTTGGATAAGTTGCATAATTCCTCATTTAAAATTTAAAATAAAATTACCTAAATTTTGTTAAAATATTTTAGTACCTACTTACAAACCTTAATTTCAGAGGAAATTTTATTTTTTGAACGCGAAGTCTGTTGTTCACAGAAGTAGTATATTTTCAAATAAAAGTTTTCAATCCCTCTTTTTGTGAACAGTTTCAAGCTTCAGTTCTTTCGGCAGACCTCTCCGTTATTTATTTTATCATCTTTTCGATCGCTCCTTTGCCCTCTGCGTGGTCTCTCCTAATAATATTCAGGGTAGGTTTAGGCAAAGATCATAAGGGCCCTGGTCCCAGGGCGCGAAGTTAAAGGGGGCTTCAAACACAAATCCGAAATAATCTTTATAAGGCAAATCTATCTATCTATACATCTGAATAGACAAACCGATAGAAGTGTCCGTGTTCTTGGAAATTGATCAAACATTTTGAATTAGATATCGAATTTCTTACTTGAATACATTTCTTTGACCTATCAGGGGCAGGGGTCTAGGAGTCGAAAGAGGTGATAGCTGTTTTCGTTGAAACCGGTGTAGATCACACTTCTAGGGATCAAATGTTCATTGATTAAAATCCGAACCGTCGAAAACTATAGTGAATGGAAATAACTGAACTTATCATGGAAGAATTTGAATCAGAAATCGAGTTTGTTCTACCGGTGTTCTAAAGAACTAGCGTCATTGATCCCTTCGGCATCGGTGCACAGCCCGGACACGCGCCAAACGCGTGCCCAACAATTTGTACTCGGTTGACAGCCACACGACAACAGGTCGTTTTTACGTCCAACAACTCGGCTGTGGCATGATTTGCCGGCTTATGTGCTTTCTCCCTCCTAAAACACGAGTCTCCTCAAGATCCAGATGAAGTCCTTCCTTTCCTCAAAAGATTATCCAAATAATAATAATAATAATAATTGGATGATTTATATAGCGCCGTTTTTGTGAAAAATCACCTCAAGGGCGCTGCACAAACTTACAATACATTTCTAAAATCTAGAAAAACTACACACTAGACAAACAATTAAAACAACTAATGGCTAAAAATTGCATCCACAGGTTCATAAGAAAATATATGTACAATGTCTCGACCAATGAACGCGATGCTTCTTAAAAATGTATACAGGTCCATACTTACCTGGGAGGTCGCTTGAAATTAACACTTATTGTCTATTAAGAAATTTAGATATAGTTCGCACGCAGAGGACATTATTGTGTACACTTGTTATATGTGTTTAATCCTGAAATATATTTTAATATTAGTATAAAATACATTCTTTGATGAGTGTATTTTGGAAATCAAAAGCAACATTTTATAGTGGGCGGTACAGTAGTACAAGGATTTGATCTTCCTAAATGTGATTCGTAACGAGACAGATTGATGTGCAAAGATTCAAGTAATTAGAAAATTAATTAGAAAAGTGTAATTAAGACATATCATAGAAAATAAAAGTATGATACTCTCAGATAGGTTTATTTAAATTAAGGATATGAGAGCCCAAAAAGGTAGGTTTTTAATTTGGACCTAAATTCTGTTGGGCTTGTTATGCATCTTAGTTCCGGAGGGAGTTTATTCCAAGCCTTAGGCCCAGATACTCCAAAAGCGCGATCTCCAAACTTTGTATTTGGCTTGCGTTTAGGTTCCATTAGTCTGCCTATAGCTGATGATGTTGCTGATCTAAGGGTTGACTGCCTCGGACCAGTATTTTCCGGGACACATAGTTCAGAGATATAAGGTGGGGCCATTTCATTGATTGATTTAAACACCATCCAGCACAATTTGTACTGGATTCTTTCAGGGCACTTGAGCCAATGAAGGTTACGAAGGTGTTCTGAAATGTGTGAATATTTAGAGACTCCGGTTATGAGCCGTGCCGCTGCGTTAAAAACGGATTGAAGTTTGTCAGTTTGATATTTTGGAAGGCTAGCATAGATACCGTTACAATAATCGAGTCGCGAGACTACGTAAGAGTTGATTAGTAGTTTTGTCGCCTCTGTAGGAAGATTTCTTCGGACGGACTTGAGTTGTCTTAAGTGAAAAAAACCGGTGCTTACAGTCCTATTTATTTGACTTTTAAACGAAAAGTCTGAATCTAGATTAACGCCAAGAAGTTTGACGGTTGTCTTGGGAATAATATCGCTGCCGGAAATGGAAATAGGCGAATCGTCTATGAAATGTTGGCGTTTGTTTGTGGCCGCCCAGAGAAACTCAGTCTTAGAAGGGTTCAGCTTTAGCTTGTTTGAAGACATCCAACGAGTTATTGCTTCTAAGCATTCAGCTACACGAATTTTGAGACTGCTGACTTCGTTTGGAGTGCAGTAAAAATAAACTTGCTGATCGTCAGCGTAGCAGTGTGACAAGAGACCAAATGACTCGATTATTTCGGCGACATCATTTGTAAAAAGGATGAAAAGAAGTGGACCTAAAACGGAACCCTGGGGCACTCCTGAAGAAAGTCTTGCGAAGTTTGAGAGTTTATTTCCAATCTTCACGGCTTGCAAGCGATTGGATAAATATGACGCCAGCCAATTTTTGATATCGGAACTCAAACCAAATGTTTCCTCTAATCTCTTAATGAGGAAGTCGTGATCAATCGTGTCAAACGCTGCACTCATGTCTAAGAGTGAGATAAGTGCTAACTTACCTGATTCTATGGCTAGAGTTATATCTGACAGCATACGAAGAAGTCCGGTTTCTGTTGAGTGAAACCTTCTATATGCGGATTGTCGATTTGTTAATAATTTGTTTGAATTCAAGTGACTGGTTATTTGAGTAGCAGCAATTTTCTCCAGGATTTTTGACACGAAAGGTAGATTTGAGACGGGTCGATAATTACCTAAGTTATCAGGGTCTAGTTGTGACTTTTTTAATATTGGTGTAACTACAGCTGATTTTAGTGATTCAGGGAAATCACCTGTACTGAGAGATTTATTGAAAACATGAACTAGGAATGGAGCTAAGACATTGACACATTTTTTTAATAACCAAGTTGGTATAGGATCAAGACTACACTGCTTATTTGGCGAACATGAAATTATCTTTTTTACTTCTTCAAGCGTTGTAAGTTTGAAGGAAGACAAATTTCCTTTAGAATTGATAGTGAATATTGGCAGAGGGGCGTGAGATGTGGAGGCACGAATGGTTTCAATTTTTTCCCGAAAAAACTTTGAGAAGGCATCCGGGGTAATATCTATTTTAGTTGGAACTGTGACTTCGGCAATAACAGTCTTTATTGAGTTCCAGAGACGCCGTGGATTGGCTCGCTCAGAGTCAACCTTTTCATTCCAGTATTCTGATCTTTTGGAATTTATTTTGCTCATGTACTGTTTTTGAGCAAGGATCCACTCATCTCTCGAAGTTACTGCAGAGTTTTTCCTGTATGACCTCTCTAATTTCCGCATAAGTCTTTTCTGGTTTCGGCATTCGTCATCAAACCAGCCGTCAGACTTTCGAACTTTACGTGTTTTTGACGTTGTCGGAGCATATTTGTTTAATAACAACAAAAGCGTTCTATTGTACGTCTCGACAAGTTCTGTTGGCGTCTTTGTTTCCCAAAAATTGGGTGTACATAATAGAGAGGTCTGAAGTTCTTCCAGAAAATCACAAAAACTAAATTGACGCCATTCCCTCGATATAATTGTTCTATACGGTATTTTAGGCGGATTAAAATCAATATGAGTGCAGACTAGCCGGTGGTCCGATAGTCCTATATCGCGAATATCTGCTAAGAGCGGCGAACCACTGTTCTTTGAAATAAGTACATCCAGTGTACCACCAGCGTCGTGAGTTGGGACGTCGACCCATTGGCAGCATCCGAAGCTGGCTAATAAATCTAAGAATTTAACGGTGTTTGGTGATGTAACGCGCTCGAGGCGAATATTAATGTCACCTGTAATAATGAGTGTATCAGAGAGTCCCACTAAGAGTTCCAAAAAGCGTGAAAACTCATTATAAAATTCTACAGAGATTGGTTTCGATCCGGGCCTGTACAGAGTACAGAGCATAAATGACGTTCCTGAAGAAGAAACCCTGCATCCAATATACTCAAACGTGCTAAAACTACCTAGAGCTACTTTAGTTAGCCGCAATCCTTGTTGGGCTATTATCGCGACACCGCCGTGGTTCACGTGCGAGATGTTATTTGATGGTTCCTCCGCACTTGGTCGGGCTTCCTCAAGCACCACATACCCCAAAGATTGGAGTCTCTTAATTGAGTACGAATCGCTGTTCTCATGCCAAGTTTCTGTAATGGTGAGGATATGAAAGTATCCCCGAAGACGACACAGATCCCCGCGTGGTGTTAACATGAAAACAATATACATTTACGCATATGGGGCCATCCACAAATTACGTCAACGAATTTCATGATTTTTTGACCCCCCCCCCCCCCCGACCCTGTCACACATCGTCTCATTTGTGAGACCCCCTCCCCCCTAGTGTGACGTCACATATTTTGCAATTTTACATTTTTCGTTTACATTTAAGTTTTGCGTTTTAATAATATAGATTTTTACATGTGACGTCACAGAGCTGATGACCCCCCATACCCCTTGTCACACAATGTCACACTTCTCTATACCCCTCCCCCCCTTAAGGTGTGACGTAATTTATGGATGGCCCCTATATTGGAAAGGAATGGTTTGTCAGGAAAAAGTTTAGGATTTTGCAAAATCTAGATTTTTCATTTTTTAATATTTTTTTATATGAATACCTCACAAGAGTCCCAGCTGCTCCCATCTGGAGTCATGGCATCCTCAATTGGGGTATTTTGTGAGGCTTCAGCTTCAATAGTGGGGAAGGGAAGGAGACAGGGAAGAGGAAGTTGGGGGAGTACCTGGCTATTCAGATCTGTTCACCAAACACGACTAGAGCCATTTCAACTAACGTTTCGATTATGAATTGTGGTCTTACATACATCAGGGTGGTGCCGAGATCTTCGGATTGCGAGTCAAGAGCCTTAAACCTCGACCATTTATTTATTTCTAAAACATTAAAGTTTGGTTTTTTATTCTTTCCAATATGTGTGTGTAATTATAATTGTTTTCTGTAATGTATGATATGAACCATAAAATTTAATACATTATTATTATTATCATTTGCCATTTCAAAATTTAATTATGTTTGTTGAGTAAATTGCCTCCATTTATTATTCATTTATTTTGTCCATAAATTTGCTGTAATTTTAGTCTCAGCTTCTTCCGAGTCTTCGTGGAATTATTTACATAAAATTGTAGTCAAATATCCGATTTCAAGCCGTCTCGCGTTACAAACGTGTGTAATTTGATTATTTGTCAGAGGTACGTCCCTGTTAAACAAGTATTAAAACCATTTAAAGACACTAAAGCGAGGGGATCGGCAACCATTTACAAGAAACGAAAACCGCACGATACTGTAAACTACAAAACATTCAAAATCTATGAGCTTTATTATAGGCTTTTGAAATATTTTGCAAAGATTTTGAAATATAAGAAAATGTGCTATCCCCAGTTTTTACTGGGTGGAACTGTATTTCCTGGCGTCGCCGATATTGTTAACCGATACTACTGCATACCTTCAAAAAATCAACTAAATAAACGAATTCTTTCAATTCTCTTCATATTATGCCCATTAGGTAGGAGTTCGCCGACGGTCGGGCGGCCATCGTAGCGTATCTCTTGTATTATTTCTATAGCTTTATACGGGCCTATCTTGCAGTAAAATCCAAATAAACATCCGAAAACTTAAAAATGTTTTTGAAAGGCAATAAAATACGCTTTCAAATTTAATATTTTGAAATAACTATATAATTTTTGAAATACAAAAATTTTGAATGCAAACTTAAAAAGTTTTAAAAATGGCTCACCTTACATTTTTTCTAATTAAAATTACTGATAAAGAAAAAAATAAAAACACATTTTATTAGACAAAAATTATAAGCGTTATAGTTAACTCCCTTTTTGTCGTTTCACGCAAAAATAATGAATAAAAAATTCCCGAAATTTCATAAATTTTTTTTCAAATTGCGGTCGGAAACTTTAGTTTCATAAAGATTTCATTTTGATTATTTTGTGGTTAACTTTTAGATATATAAAGCGTGGTATTTTCTCTTTCTTACACCGTTTAGATCATATTTCTCACCCTGATAGTAAGGGAGACACGACGATTTATACGAGTTGTTCCGAAAAGCGAAGAAATTAACCTGAAGGGTTATAGGGGGCGAAGATTTTTCCCTCCTCCCTCCCCCCCTATGTAACGCACCGTAACATTTTTCTGTACCCCCCCTCCCCCTTCGTAAACGTTACATAACACCCAAATTACTATTTTTAATAATTTGATTTGATTTTGACAACGAAAATAAAATAAAAATGACATATAATACAGTCGAGGGATTCCCCGTAAAACATAAACGAAAACGGTTGCCAACTCGAAATATTTTAATTCCCTAGTTTTTTATTTAAAAAAAAAAGTTCCGTAAAGAGTTGTTCGAACCCCCCTCCCGCCCCGGTAACGCACAGTAACCTCTTGCAAGACCCCCCTTCCCCCCAAATTGCGTTACGTAATACTTGAACGGCCCCATATAACTAAGCTTTTTGTGCTCTGGCACAGTGAAATTCACACATTTGATCAGTGCTACTTTTTCAGCTTGATACGTCAGTTGAGACGCAGCCTTGTGTATTTATTGCAATCTTTAAGTAACTGAAATTTGTCTATCTCAGAAACTGAAAAATTTCTGTCTCAGAAGAAAGATGGTTGAGAGTAGTCTTTCTCTCTAAAGGCATTATCATTGGTAGGTTGGTCCTTCCTCTTGGAAAAATTAGCTCTGGTGAAGCTATCGGGAACAGAAAGTAGAAAACAGAAAGTAATACGTTCCAGAACATCAGGATTGCAAATGTGCCCGTTGTGCAGCTAGTACATAACATTATTTCCGTCATGAGCAATGGTGTTTATAAGATTCATTTAATTACTTATTTGTCAAAAGTTGAGACGAAAGTCCATTTTGTTTGATCCATATTTTTCGATTTTGGGCAAATACAGGTACCTACATTGTTGGAATTTTAAAATCAGTATGTTAATACGTGAAGCAAAAATTTTGTACCCCTTTTTACGAAAATTGCGCGGACGGAGGAGTATGAAATTTCGCACACTTATAGTTTATATAGAGAAGGAGTGCAGAATGCTAATATTTAAAGTATGCGTAAAAATACATTAAATCAATAAAAAAAAAAACATTACAAATATGGTCGAATTTCGACCATTGGACAACCACTAGTATTGTTCAGAAATCAGAGAAAATAAATTTGTATTATGGTTTATGGAATACACGATACACCTACCACCAGTTGCGTGAAATCGCTGTGTGATTTAACGAGTTAGTAGCTGAGTGGACAAATGCACCGAGTTTTCACCCAGGCGTCCGTCGTAGGTTCAATGCTGCTAGCCATATCGTACCTTATTTATTGCACAAACATATATCCGCTTATAATGATGGTAGTAGGACAAATTAAAATATTGTCAGGTTATTCGTAAACCGGGAATGTTTGTCTCTCTGTCTAAAAAAATAAGTTGATGTCTCACCATAGGCCAATTTATGTATTTAAGACGCAATCAAATGAAAGTTAAATATTTGGCCGCGTGGCTGTGGCGTGAGATTTGGCGCTCGGCCATTCACACGAGAGTCGGGTGCTTTTTCCTACAAGCCCACTCATCAGTTTGACGTTTACGTTTTGAGTACCTGTACATTTTAACATTGAATTTCCCAGAAGGCGAAGGGGCGGTGTGCCAAGATGACAAATACATATTTGTTTCCTTTCAAACGTAATGTGATGGCCAAAATGGCCTGAATACAACTCCTGTCAAATTTTGTACATAATCAGATTGCACAAAATGAAATAAAAAACTGTACAAACATCGGAATTAGCGATGTGTGGGTTCAGCTGGAGTAGGCTCTTGAACTCGGGTTCTTTGCGGGAAGCTAATCCTACTCCTTTTTCAAACGGACTACTCCTAGAGAACCCGGTCCAGTACCCGCACCCAAATCCTAATTTGCTTATTGGCGTAACCGCCGCCTCGTCGTTCATGATGACTTTCGAAACAAAATGGTCCTCTTCGTTGTTGAAATTGAGGATGGCAATTAATCCACAATTATTCCACGCTCTTGCGGAGTATAGCGCTCCATTGCTTGTCTGTTTGTATACTGCAGCTGTCTAGTTCACAAATATCAAATATGATTGACGTACGACGCCATCTGCTAAAATTATAACGTCTTCCGATAGGGTGATTAATTTTGCGCCTCCTTGTATATATAACATGGTCTAATTTTGAATGATATGCATAATATAGACCTAATATTATGTGCATAGAATAAAGAAGAAACTTGAAGTGCCTTGTGGGCGTGTTTCGTGATCCAAATATTTGCCTAATCGATGCTTAAATTTCCAACACCAAACTGTGTTTACGAAATTCCAATGGTGTGGAGATCTAAGATTTCAGGCGCTGAATGGAACATGTGTTTGAAAATTTGTCTGGAAGACACTTCTTATTCTATGATTGTGTGGTAGATACACTCGATATCGCTCTGGTAAAAGACTGCTTTTCTGAAACGAAACCTTGCTTGAAAGGGCTTTAATCGTTTGGTGACCAGTTCTCAATAGCCACGCCTTGTTTATTCAATAAAATAAAATGTTAATAATTGATTCGCCTTTCAAAGGTTGCAAACTTCTGTAGTAAGATATATCCCCAATACGATTATACCTAATTATTTTCTTATAATATTTAACGAGCGGTCTAACCTTACCGGATTAATAATATGACCGGTAGCAGCATGAGCATTCCGTATTACCATTATACAATAATGATTGAATATTAATTCTCAAATACTAGTAGTTTTCCATAAAAATTCTCCGCGGATGTCACTAATGATATTAACAAACATTATTAACGCATTTAATAAATATCTTGCTTGGCTTTTTGTAGAAAGGGTGAATTCTCCATTTACTTGTATCAATTTCACTTCGTGAGTTGTTTCTTAAGGATTTATAAATGATTGCAAGTCTAGACTTGTTTATTGCCGCCGAATGTCAGTGAAATAAATAATACATATAATGTTGCGTATCCCCTGTTGAGGTTTGGTCGGCCCCTTCTCACCATCCGATTTGAAGCACTGCTTGTATGACTGCACGCAGATTCTCTGCAAATCGGATCGTCAGTAGGCACAACCGCCAGTCGAATTATTATTTTTCCCTTTGTCGGCTGTCGGAATAATAATAAAACGGCTGGGGGTTCTGTATGCAGTCCTGCAAGTAGTGCTTTAAATCAGATGGTGAGTAGAGCATTTTATTTTGCGATTGACACACTTTAAAAAAAAAATCAAAGTGCAATCCACACGCGAAAGAAATGAAACCTTCAGAAAACTAAAATAGACAAGATTGAGGAGACTAAGAAACACTTTTTTAATCAATGTGAAGGATGATTTTTTCCATATTTTTTTCCGTGTTTTCTTCTTCGTAGTCGCTAAATGTCGTTTTCTTTTGTATTTTATTTAGCCTGTTTATTATGGAGTGTTTTGAAGATTGGATATTGATTTTACAAAAATAAGAATGTTTATTTTTTTGGACCCTTGGTCCGCTAAATGTCTGAAGAGGTTCGGCAGGCGCTTTATACCAACTACACCAAAGGAGACCTGCGTGGGACTGTGGATTTAAAATAAATATTTTATTGCTACCTCTCTCGCAGGCTAAATCCTATAGATTTATGTGTTTGTCTCTTTTTATTGTCTGTTAGTGTTTTTTCCAATATTGTAGTCTTTTTTTATCAATTATCATAGATTTAATGCATCTTGTGTTAGAGTGGCAGCGCCCGTATCATCAAAAAAAGCCATTTCACCCTGTAGACTTAGACTTGTGTTGGGGAGGAGTGAACTCGCAACGCCTGTCGTTAAAATCTGACCTTTGGGACTTTGAACGACCCGGAAAATAACAGGCCGTTAAATGAGGTGGATGCTGTTAGCTGTTACCTACCAAATAAATCAATTGTAATAAATACGTAAAGATGAAAGGAGATTAAAAAAACAGTTCCCTTTTGACGCCTAGGGGAATAGCTCAAAGCTTCTTTTTGTAGCCATTGACAAACTCATAAAAGTGACTGCTATTAATAATTTTTGCCACTGTTGGGAGCTTTCGTTTCTTGTGTTGAAGTTTACAAATTGAGACTTGATAACTGCCTGGAACCAGTGGGACTCTGGAATTCACAATTCGGGTATGTTGTGAGGCTAGAGGTAGTGGGAGAGGAATGAGATGGGTAATAGGAATGTTGGAAAATATCTGATTATTGAGATTTGCTGACTAAACAGAATAAAGCCATTTCAAGCAACGTATCTCTTCTGAACGGAAGTCTCTCAGCAAGACGGACACTGTTGCGAGCGGAATCTTAAGTTATTCAGAGGAATTTAATGTTTACAAGTCTGAAAAAGAGTAGACATATATGTTTTACAGTTTAACCATTTTACATGAGTATATACGAGTATGAATTGGAATAACTAGTGATGCCATGTCTGAAAAAAGAAAAACCTTGTTTCAGGGATGAAAAAAATGTTTTGAAGGATAAAAAAACCATGCTTTTTGTAAGATTTTTATTGAGAATATAAAAAAGAAAATAATGATACCTAAATAAGGAATCTAAAATGTTTTGTTAAAAATAATAATTTTCCTTTGAATATAGCAAAAAAATAATGTTTAAAAAAAATACCTTACAAACAAAAATGTTTTTATTGAAGTGAAACTTCTTTAGCCTCGCCGTGGTTTGAAATTCGAATGAAACTGAAATGACGCATTGCGTTACCTATGAAGCGTACATTGATTATGATCTCACTTTTCAAGGCTCCTATGGGGCCATCCATAAATTAAGTCACATGAATTTCATGATTTTTTGACCCCCTCCCCCGTCCCTGTCACATATCGTCACATTTGTGAGACCCCCTCCCCCCTAGTGTGACGTCACATATTTTGCAATTTTATATCCAAAATTTTTTGCGTTTTAATAATTTTGACTTTTACATGTGACATCACAGAGCTTATGATCCCCCCATACCCCTTGTCACGTAATTTAAGGTGTGACGTAATTTATGGATGGGCCCTATTGGTTGAGATATGAAACGGAAATGACGCATTACAGTACCTATGAAGTGTCAAACTGCGCTCATTGGCCGCATTGATTATGACCCCACTTCTCAAGGCTCCTATTGGTTGAGAATGTGTGGGTAAAGGTTTCAACCGCGTGTAAACTGCACTCATTTTTAACTTAATGAGTAAAACCTCAAATTGGAATCGAGCGCCTTTGAGGTGATTTTTTACAAAACACGGCGTTATACAAACCATCCAAATATTATTATTATTAATATTTAATTAATGAAGACAATATTAGCGAAACTCAATCGAAAATCTGAAAGGAAAAATCAGAAAAGGGTACGGTCACATCTAGAACTGGAACCCAGGACCTATGACTTGCCCGGTCAGTGCTCTACCAACTTTCTTTTACTAAAGCGAGGATTTCTAATTAAATCTCCATAACTCTCTACAAGTATAAGCAGTAAAATACCACAGTACAGTAATTATTACCGTGTACCTACATCATTACTCCATTACCTACAATACCTACACAGATCGCAAGATTATTAGTAGACTATTGAATTTCCTTGTAATTTGAACTAAACTCCGTTAAATGTGCATTTACTATAAATTCCTAGTGGGTGTTCTATTCTATAATCACGAAGAACAAGTTTGGCAGACAGCAATAAATTATTTTATTATAGATTTTTTACTATATAAGATACGGTTCCATGCCAACTGAGAATAAAGTCAACTCAACACCTCCTTGAAAAGTCATTAAAAACTATTAAAAAAATCATTTTAAATTAGCCGATAACCCTAACCTAACGAAACCTATTTAACCAATTTTTCATATATTTTAATCACTCTAAATGATTTACCTGAGATGGTTCTGAGTTGGTTTCATTCCGAGTTGTCCGGTCACCGAAAGTTCAAAAAATAAACACCACGTTTACACATTTGAAAATTTAATCTTCACTGAATCATTAAAACGGTCATCGTCTTGAAATGGAAACGGAACGTACAAACAAATTTACAGATAGATGAATTGCAAACGGTCGAGTTAAAACTGGACTTCACTACGTTCAGTCAACTGAGCACGAATTGAAGATTCTCTGTTGACACTTTTTATAACTTTGCTTTGCTCATTCGAATTTAATTCACGTGTCCGGCTTCCTTAGATTAAGCGATTCTTAAAGCCTCGATTACATTAAGCAAGTTTACAAGCTACTAGCCGGCGTGTTCACTGTCTGCTAGTAAATTCCTTCAGTGTAAAATCTGCTAGTTAGCTAGTAATATTTATGATTAAACTGAGCGAGTTCACTAGCAGATAGTGAATACGCCGGCTAGTAGCTTGTAAACTCGCTCAATGTAATCGAGGCTTAAGCGATGCTCGTGTGTTGGAAAGAGCGTAGTTGTGCATTTGAGCAGTGTTGAGCCTTAGTTTCGGCTTCGCGGTTGATTGAGAAGAAGTAAGGGATAATTGATCATACTTCGGGCATATAGACACATTTCTATCGATGTAACTCTTCAATGACTACCCAACGAAAGATACAAGTCAACCAAGAAATTTAACCTAAAGATATGAATTTGTAATTCTACTATATTTCTTTTACTTTTCACCAAACGTGTTACATGAAAATATTTCATAACCGTACGTTTTCCTTTTTTAAAAGTACATTGTCAAATTTATATGCTGAACGTCTGTTGATGTCGTTCAAACAAGGCAAATTTAAGAATTATTGGGGGTCTAATTCCTATGAGAAGTAACCTATCCAAAAAAGCCAGACAGGGTCATACCCTAATATATTTGAGAGGAGATAGGGGAATACGTTTGTGTGGTCAAAACCCAACCCGCGTTTCCTGTTAAGACAGTTGTCGCGAGTTTTCATGATCTGTCAATGGGATATAAAAGTCAATGACTTCAAGTAAAAGGTGTAGATATCAATAAAGATCATGAAAAATAGTTTGATTGTGTACTTTATACACATTCAAAATTGTGCATTGTATACACGATCAAATTGTACACACTCAAAATTTATTTTATATTGTACATCGTCAAATTGCACAGTCATATTGCACACAGTCAAATTGCCCAAACCAAATTTGTACACAGTTCGCGATCAAAATTCGTAAACTGAATTAAGCTCCCTCGTTCCGCGTGTGTTTTGAACACTTTCAGTTTTTAAGTTCTTAAAAAATATAACGTTTTTTTTTTAAATAATATCTGTACATTTGTAGAGCTGAAACGTTAATTATATGAAATTCGCTCTACAAAAAAAGTATGCTCCGAAATTTTTTAAAAACAGATTTTGTTCTGTTATTTAACGTTAAAACTATGAAAAATTCACAATGTATCTTTATATGTATCTTAAAAGCATTTGTCGAGAGATTTTTGCTCTATTTTATACGAGTCGCGTTTTATTAAGTATTTTCACTATTTATAATCGTTTTTTTTAATATTAGCGCGTTCCCGCCCTCTTACATTTGTATTTACATATCTCCCTTTCTTCTTCCTTTTGAAGGTTTACTACCGGGCTTTAAGAATAACAACTTCAATATATGATTCTGGATTTTGCCGCTAATTTGATGAAGTTTAATTATTAGATAATTACTTTACCACCACAACACGGGCATGTGCCTAGCATGGTGGTCGAAAAATTCTAAAATTTATGTAACCAACATTTCAATGAATAAAGAAAACTTATAACTTATATATAACTTTACCTTTTATTTAATGCCGGCAAAAGTATTTTTTAATTTATCGTATTATATTATTTCTGAACTTGGTTGATCAATAAAATTTCAAAATCAGATTTTCTGCTTTAACTAACCTAATGGCCATGTCATAAATATCAAGATATTTAATTTTATTATATCCCCCCCCCCTATGCCAACAATAACTCTCTGTATAATATATAATATCAATATAAGAATCGTGACGGTATAGGTAGGTATTCTTATGGAATAGTGCTGTTGAGTTGTTCACTGTTTAGTCATTTAGTGTTCACAGAGTTCGATCCTCTGTGCGTTTCTCAGTTCTCTCGTTCTCTGGCATGAAGCCGATATACAGCGATGGCTGAAACCCGACACCGCCTCGCCGGGATCGTATTTTTAAGTTTGTTTGATATACACGGGCGTGCTTTTCAAAAATATCCCCTTGCACGTAGACTCGCACACATCCACACCCAACGCACACCACACCTAGTTCAAATGCGTGCCATATTATCCACGATTCATGACTATTTATAGTAAGTATAATAAATTATTGCCAGTGTACAATATGCCCGAACGCCGAGCAGGACATTCAACATTGGACATCGCGGTAATACGATAGACCGTGTTATTCTATATTTTTGAAAGGGGATATTATTTTTCCATTCGGTACTTGCCTACGCACATCTGAGTGTAGCCATCGCTCGGCATCGCTGTTATAATTGTCAGGGTTGCCATTACGAACGAAATGTCAGATAAAATAAACACGTTGTGTAATTTCCCACGCGAATAAGTAGGCCCCCGCTAAGTTTAATATCCTGCAAACACTCGATCATCGTGTTAATTAAATACATAAAGCAATAATGTTAGAATCAAAGATAAAATATTTATACACTTCGTTTTGTAAGCCAGGCTTATTAAAATTAATTTCCTGGAATACGATATTCGCTGAGGTGTCAGTTTTGGCTCTCAATCTAACAGGGTCTATTTGCTTCTATGAGCTTTGACGTTTTATGTCAACAAAATAATAATAGTTGGTTAATTTGAAAGAGCCATTTTTGTTAAAAATCATCTCAAGGGCGCTGTACAATTTATTATGAATTCTTAGGCTCTATCTAATTTTATTATTTACAAATAGATAGGTACAGAAAACATACTTACCTGGTAGGTCACTTCCGATCAGCACACTTTAATTAGAAAGTTTATGCTTGGGGAAAATACGGCTTTGCACGCGGAGGACGTTAGCAAATGATGATGCTACATTGTTAGTATTATATTTTGAGAAGTGAGAAGATTAGTGACAAAGTTAGAGTTGATATTTATTTTGAAAGACTGGAAAATTTAGGACTGGTGACTTTAGGGCTGAGAATTTTTATGAAACGCTTTACAAAAGCTAACAAATAAGAATTTTTTAACATTCTACACAATTAGTTCTTTACGACTTATTTTAGGTATATATTGATTTGATATTTTCTACATAATTGTGTAAACGTGTGCCAGGTGAAAATTTCTTCCAATCAACCCAGATCGTACATTTCTTATAAAATGTGTCGTTTTTCGAATCTCGTCAACCCTTCGGCATCGGCATCGGCTCGGTCAGAAGGTAACAACTTCAATACATGAATCTGGATTACACCGAAAAAAATTTGCAGCAAATTTCCGCTTTGCAATAAAATCCAAATAAATGTAATATTTCTGAATGTATCCGAAAACGAAAAACTTTTTTTGAAAGGTGATGAATTAAGCTTTCAAATGTTATTATTATAAATAAACATATAATTTCAGAAATTTCTTTCTCACTAAAATGACTGATAACGAAGAAAAATAAAAAAAAACACATATTTATTAGGCAAATGTATTATAAACGTTATAGTTACCTCACTTTTTAGTAGTTACATAAAAAAATTACTAATAAAAAATTCACGAACTTTCATTATTTTGTCTTAAGGGGTTATACGCTGTTAAATTTTTCGAAAAATCGATTTTTCTTTTTTGTATTTCCGGAATGTATATTTAACTGATAATATTCCCTACAAAATTTCAAATTCATCCAATAAGTATTTTCCGAGATATATTTGTATTTGTAAAGGCATCTCAGACAGTTAGAGAGCAGTAGTAGCTGCTCTTTTCTTTCTTTGTATTCCTAGGTATAAATGACCTTATGAAAGGTTCATTTTATATCTGAAGACTAAATCGAGTTATTTTTTGTATGAAATAAGTGAACATCATTTCAAATAGTAATGTGTAAATTTCTTCCGAAACTTTAAACGCGTTTTTCTGAAAACTATGTTTTCTAAGTCGGTGACCAAGATTTCTAAAAAACGGCTCAACCGATCGCTTTAAAATTTTAACACAACCTTTTCAGATATATTCCTCAGGTATTAATCGAAGGATGAAGATTTCCAGTGATTATTTCTATTTTTTTTTGTAAATTTTACGTGGCAGTTTTGGTCAAAAATTCGATTTTTTTTACAAAGCCGCCATTTTGTCAAAAATCGAAATTTCGATTATTCCTTCTGTCAATACCTAGTTTTATCTATCCACTAAAAGAATATTTTAGATTTTTTGGTTTCAAATGAACTATACCGGAGAAATCGTGGTCACCGCCGAACACCTTTTTTAGCCTTCAGGAGATCATCTGCAGGAGCACACCAGATCAACATTTTTACAAATCATTAGTGCCAAAATAAACTTAGATGTTGCCACTAAATGTATCAATACTTTTGGTTTTTGCAAAATAAAATACCTTTTCACAAAAAGTTTATAAAAAACGCCTTCTAACTGCGTATAACCCCAATTGCTGTCGGAGACTTTGGTTTCATAGATATGCACATTTTAATTTTTTAAGATTCTAAGGCGTAATGTTTTCTCTTTCAAAACCATTAACACAATTCACCATTAACAGAAAGGAAGATACAACGATTTCTATGAAACCTGTGTGAGCTGTTCCCGAAAGCGAACAAATTAGCCTGACCCCTATATTGACAATATTATTGTCAATAAAGAACCGTTAATGTTATTACCTAATTACTCACTTACAGGTGAGTGATTTAAAAGATTTATGGATATTTTTATCAATACCCTAAATAACCCGCGCCTGTCACTGCAAATCAAACTCGCGTTAAAATGCGGCACGTGACCGCCCGCACACGTTCAATTATATTTCAGTACTCAATGGTTGTAGATAATATTACTATACTATAACTGCATCAAAATTGTTGACATTATTTTACCGGTCATTGCTGAGTTGGCATCACGTGTGAGTCCCACTCAGGCGTCGTGAGTTCAATTCCTCGACTGGCGAAGTCCTCCTTCACGACTTGACAACATTTTCTGCTTACTATGCTGGTAGTGAAAGATTTTCAAATTTTGTCAGGTTATTCGTAATCTGGAAAATTGTCTTTTTTTATAGAAAAAAAAAGTTCCTATGTTTTATTTTTTATTCGGTCTTGATTTATTATCTCCCGTTTGTTTTCGTCTTGTAGGTTGGGATCCTCGTGAATCGTGGGAATCAAAGTTTTTATACTGTTTCTTCAAAAGCTAGCACATGTCATGGCGAGGACTGTTTGTTTTTTTTTTGCTTTTTGCCGCTGTACGTCATTTGCAAGTTCGCAAAACACGATGTTTGTTTTTTATATCAGGGTCTCCTCCGACCGAAAACATGAACATTTACTTCAAAATTACTATAAACTATTCGTATCTATTGTTGTAATAATAACAACAAAATTACTTTAACAAATTATACTTTGATTAATATTTTAATTTGGTTATAATAAGATGCTCTGTTATAATATATTATCAAACTCATATTTGTCTTTTCCATGATAGTGTACCTAACTATCTGACATTACTTGTTTAATCCTGAAATGTTCCATGGTAACAGTATAAATTATTTTGTTCTCCGAAATTGAATTCTGTGCAGAAGTTCTGACGACATGATAATTTGGTCAAAATTGAATCGCTTTGAATATTAATTTTTGTGCTGTGCACGTCGGTAGTGTGTATTTTTGTTTTAAATCAACTTCGCTATATATTCAGCACATACAAATTATACCCACACATTATTATTGTTTGTTATATACGTATTGCAACTGCAGTTCAAAATCTTATTATTTCAATCTCTCTTATTGTATAACGTTATACTTTTTACCTATCATCTTTACTTCTATGTACCATGTGTAAAACCTATTTATGTTATCTTTGTCATTTAAACACACTTGTATGCAATAATTCATAAAAAATGTAACTATGTATGTAAAAGCCCATAAGGGCATTAATGATTAATAAAATAAATAAATAAAATAAATAATTGCCAATTGGGACGTGGCCTTGCACATTTTTGTATACGTCTGCAGTAAGATCACGCCATTATTTAATAATAATAGAAAACTAATTATTATTTTTAAAGATATGAACATAATAATCTGTGCAAATCTTCGACTACGTCAATGGTGAGAATCAATGAATATCTTTAGCGAGGGTCTCCTCCGACCGAAAACGTGAAAATTTGCTTACACATTACTAAAAACATTGGCAACGGTGGCGTGATCTTGCTGCAGACGTATACAAAAATGTGCAAGGCCACGTCCCAATTGGCAATTATTTATTTTATTTATTTATTTTATTAATCATTAACGCCCTTATGGGCTTTTACATACATAGTTACATTTTTTATAATACATCATCAAATTTTGATGATGTATTCTTTAGAAACTAAATGTTTCGCTGTACAATACGACTACTATCTAACGTGACCCTTTATTTATTCCCCCAAACCGAGACACCAAAGAGGGTAGGTTCTTAATAATAACAATAAATTTGGACAAATTATATAGCGCTGTTTTCGCGAAAAACGCCTCAAGAGCGTTGTTGTTGTACAAAAGAAGATAGATTATAATTCATCTTGCAGTTACCAATCGCATGGACGATTGGAATTCTAGGCCCTTGTTCAAAATTTGAAGAGATTTTTTTTACTAATAAGCGAAATATAGCAGTATGTTACAGTAAAAATGTTTTTGACTAAAATTAGCATGGATTTTACGAGTGAATTTACTTTTACTATGTTTAGAGGCTAGATCACAATTCGTCTTGCAGCCACCAAGCGCACGAATTATTGGAATAGAGAACTCAAGTCCAATTTTTTTTATTTATTTTTATGAATAATGACATTCTAACTTAAATAACTGCATATTTATTTGTATTTTTATAGTTAGTTTTAATAGTTAAAATAAATGTCAAAGTTTTAATTTTTCAAGATCCCCCGAAAACCACCGAATCTAGTGTGACGTCATCATGACCAACCGAAGTATGAATTTAGTAGGCAACTGGAAACAGCTGATCGTCGCCCGCCATTTTGAATTTCAGCATTGGAGCGTTTTACTGGGCATTATGATCGTTTTTTTGTACAGTTAGAGTTTTTGAATATTTTAAATAATATAGATAAACTAATAGATACTTTATTTTTGATACTGAATTATTTAGGCCTAAATAATGTTTCAATAAAAACAAAAACTATTATACGTCCAAATCTCTATAAACCAATAACACGGAATGTCGAACGGCTTGCGCCTTACTTTTATTGATTTCTATACAACTTTGACCCAGGTGATGCGGCGCGGTGACGTCACGCCGCCAAAATCCAGCAATACCAACTTGACAGGGTGTTTTAATGACACGTTTTAAAATGGACTTTTTAATAATTTTTTAAAAACTCTACGTTAAATATCCATATCCATACTAATATTATAAATGCGAAACTGCTCGAATTTGTTTATGACGCTTTCACGCATTAGCCAATAAAAAGACTTTAAAAATTCATTCACCAATAGAAAGCTAAATTATATGCGAAGACTATATTCTGTATGTGATGGCATACTCTGCCGTTATGAAATTATAAATATTAATATATTATATTTGTTATACGTTTTCTGTCGCTAACAAAAGCGAGTTTTTGCTAACGTCAGAAAAAAATCGTTTCCATGGAAACGATGTTGATATATTTGTGGGCTCTAAGCTGGTATATACTCAGCCCCCTGGTCAGCTACTGCTCCAGAAAATTCAAATATTAGAAAACGTTTTGTTTCTTTAGGACAAGCTTCTGTTTTGGTATAAATGTCAGATAAGAGTTCCTACATAAAACAAAAACTATTATACGTCCAAATCTCTATAAACCAATAACACGGAATGTCGAACGGCTTGCGCCTTACTTTTATTGATTTCTATACAACTTTGACCCAGGTGATGCGGCGCGGTGACGTCACGCCGCCAAAATCCAGCAATACCAACTTGACAGGGTGTTTTAATGACACGTTTTAAAATGGACTTTTTAATAATTTTTTAAAAACTCTACGTTAAATATCCATATCCATACTAATATTATAAATGCGAAACTGCTCGAATTTGTTTATGACGCTTTCACGCATTAGCCAATAAAAAGACTTTAAAAATTCATTCACCAATAGAAAGCTAAATTATATGCGAAGACTATATTCTGTATGTGATGGCATACTCTGCCGTTATGAAATTATAAATATTAATATATTATATTTGTTATACGTTTTCTGTCGCTAACAAAAGCGAGTTTTTGCTAACGTCAGAAAAAAATCGTTTCCATGGAAACGATGTTGATATATTTGTGGGCTCTAAGCTGGTATATACTCAGCCCCCTGGTCAGCTACTGCTCCAGAAAATTCAAATATTAGAATACGTTTTGTTTCTTTAGGACAAGCTTCTGTTTTGGTATAAATGTCAGATAAGAGTTCCTACATTAAAAATATAATTTGTAACGATTATAAAGACTGAATAGTAAATAGTGTAATTTTTTTATCATATTAACAAACTTCCAAATATTTAATTAAAAATAAACATCCGAAATGTTTGTAAGCGCATAAATTCCGAACGAATGAACAAAATTGGATAATTCTTTTTTTCTTTGAGCTATAGCTTTATGAAATTTAGGTGGCAGGCGAGATGTTTGAAAACTGAATGTAAGGGAATGAATGTATGGAATGCGGGAAGGGGTGGGGGTGGGGAGGAGGGGGGATAATTGATAAGTTCAACCGCTACAGTAATTTCCCGTAATACCATGCGAGCGAAGCCGCGGGGAAAAGCTAGTTATGTAATAAAACTTAAATATTCAGAATCAGCGTATATTGGTCTATATGAACATATTTTTTTAAAGCCATAATATTTTTCACTGGAGTTCCTTATTCTAGCCCTTAAATAAATTAAATAAAATATCGTATAAACTTGTTCGTTTTAGGAGCCTCACACTTTGCACAATACAATTGACAAGATAGTAATGTTTTTTTATTACATATTAGAGTTAGGTATTTTATATATTTATAAATTCAAGATTACCGGTATGTTTATGTAGGCGCATAATTTTCTTTTCGAAAACGGGACATTTTGGCGTCCCGAGGCTGTGTTCGGGGACACCGGGACACGCTGGCTGAAAACGGGACTATTCCGGTGAAAACGGGACGTCTGGTAACATAACTAATTTTCACTCCCATTGTATGTATTTTTTTATACAATTATACAATAAAGAAAAAAAAAGATAAATTTTTTTTCAAGGCTTTTCATTTTTGGTCCAGGGGCGTGCTATGTCGTTTAACGTCAAAAACTTCATTAAATGAGGTTTGTCTTAGTCTTGTTTGTTTGCCCATCTCGTGCGTGGCCGGCCGGATCGTGAGAAACTGGTTGAGGGTTACCTTTTTACCTATCCAGCCGGACTCTCTCGAACCATCGCCTTGTGCCGCAGCGGGAGGTATAGATTCATACGTCCGTCACTCCTGGACACACTGACCGCCAGATTCCTACCCACCCCTCTTTGCTTTGTTCCACCCACCTTTTGCTTCCCAGAACTTCCTCTCCTTCCTTTCAGTAAAAAGGTCCTTCACACAGCATCCTCAAAGATGGCATAGGCCCTGGGAGGAATTATTTTACTGAGGGCTTCCCGTATTGAGCTAATGTAAAAAAAATTCAAACATCTTTAGTTAAAATATTAAGTTTATATTAATTGATTTTCTGCGAACCGGAATCGATTCTTCTTACGTGTAATTTTAAATTTTATTTATGTATTTACTACTAACAAAAAAAAATTACATCATAATATTAAGGTGTCTACGTAACGCCCATTTAATTATACGTGGCCAGCAATGGGTCGCAATTAGCAGCTTAGTAGAAATAGAAGAAGAGGAGGGTTTCCGGTTGCAAGGGCAACACGAGTTCCGCTTATCCATCGTGGAAGAAAATGCATAACCAAACTGCTAGTTACGTCAACTTATGTTTTTAACGTAAATTAAATAAGTTATATATGCAGATTTACAGACTATTATTTGATATTCTGCTGCATTACAAGATAACCGGTGTTACGGATAATTACAATTTAAAGAAAGAAAGTTCTGAGTAACTAGCATTACACCTTAGGTGGATAGTCAGATTCAAATAACTTAAAAAAATATATTAATCTCTAAATTAGTTTCGCTATCTCCACAGAATCATTAATGTATTGATTTTTTATGGTTAATATTCAATAAATCTACATAGCAAACATGTTAACTTTATGGAAATTGGATTTGAAAAAATACTGTTTTATAATTTGTGTTATATTTTATCGCTACGCCATGTTGCATTTCCGAGAAAAGTGTCCGGTGCGGTAGTCTAAGTTTCTTTGCCTAGTCACTTATGTGACGGCTTCCCGCATTTCTACTGATTTATTACATATTTTCCTAAATATTGTAAGTTTTAAAGCTCTAAAAAAATATATGCTATTTTTGAAGATAATATCTATACATTCCCCACGGCAATTATATGATATTCCCTCGATAGAAAAAAAATCACAAAGCATGCTCCGAAAATTATAATAAACACATTTTTTCAGTTAGTTTACAAGTTATATGTATGAAAAAATTCAGTGCTTCTTGGAATGCTATTTTAGACATTCCCCAAGAGATTTTTTTTATCTATTTTATAAACGAGTCGTGTTTTCATAATTATCGCTTAAGCCGCCGCTACCCGAATTTTTATCGATTTCTTGCATATCTCCTTAGAACATTTGAAGTTTTTAAGCCCTTAAAAATATATATGTTATTTTTTAAGATAATATCTATACAATTCTCACGCCGAAACGCAACATTATATGAAATTTCCTCAATAGAAAAAAATCGCAAAGTATGCTCCGAAAATTTTTATTTTCAAGCCTGTCTCTATTATTTAACAAGTTATATGTATGACAAAATTCACAGTGTTTCTTTGAACGTTGTTTTAGACAACCCCCACGAGATTTTTGCTCTATTCTAAACGAGCCGTGTATTAAACATTTTCATAATTTTCGCTTTAATTATATCGTTTTTAATATTAGCGCACTCTCTCTAACATTGTTATTTACATATCTCTCCATCTTCTTCTTTTTGAGTGGGTACACCGCGCCTTATATTGAAATGTCTAAATATACATTTTAATCAATTACTTTCTTCGCTTACTAACTTATAATATTGCTCTCCTCAACACCTCTTTGAAAGTCATTAAAAGCTATGAAAAAAAATCCCATAACCCTAACCTAACGTAACCTATTTAACCATTTTTTTAAACATATTTTTTCATCACTCTTAATGACTTTTCTGAGGTGGTTCTGAGTTGGTTTCATTTTGAGTTGTCCGGTCACCCCCCAAGGATGGGGGCGATATCGCCCACTTTTGGAATTTTTGGTGGATTATCGATAAATAATTAACAAGGCTTTGTCTATGTCGACACCTTCCCTTCCTTTAGCTGTGTAGGGTAACACTCTTGTCCCTTGCAGGTAGGTACTAATAATAATTACAAGCCCTTCGTGATTCAGTCAGAACAGTGGTTAGAACCGGCGCCAATTTGCAAAACGGATGTGTTATTCATAGCACACTGGACTTCCGGTAATGCACGTTTCATTCCGTTATTAATCACGGGGGAATGGCCAACCGACCCCCCAACTACTGGAGGGGCTCGCATTTTCACTAACACTATTCTAATTGAAAACAAATAGCCTACGGAAATTACGAACCGATTATATAATGCAAGTTGAAAATCTGTGAGTTTTCCAAGGAATAACCCGCTCACCCTAAAAACTGATTTAGCATGTGAAGAGAATTATTCAAATTACGAAAAACACTTTTTACAACCTAGACAAGCTATAGCGATATTTGAACCATAACCACGATTTTTTTTATTATTAATACCGACCGGCTTCGCTTAACTCAAGCATTATCAGGGTGAGTCTAGTTTTTGACAGAGAAAGAAACACATCTGTCACTTTCTTTCTGTTACCTGTTCCTTTATCTTATTTTTGTTTCTTTCTGTGTATATTTTATAAAAGCTCAGAATGTATACCAGCGCAGAAAGAGACAAAATAAGATAAAGGAACAGGTTGTAGAGAGAAAGAGACACATCTGTCTCTTTCTCTCTATAATCTTTATCTTATTTTTGTCTTTTTCTGCGCTTATATATATGCTGAGCCTATATTACCTGTTCTGTTCTGCTTTCTCTCTATTACCTGTTCTTTTATCTTATTTTTGTCTATTTCTGGATGTATTTATAAGCTCACACAGAGAAAGAGACACATATGCCACTTTCTCTCTAATACCCTTTCCTTTATTTTATTTTTATCTCTTTCTGTATGTACATGTAAGCTCACACAATGTACTTTTTGATCAGTTTAATATATACTCTGATGATGTTTGTGTTAAGCAAAACCGGTCGGTATTAATGAAAAAATAAAATTATTGCTTTACTTCATTAAATATGTTACACGACAAGGTGACTGCTTTCTACCAAAACACAAATAAATACTGAATATTATTCACGTTCTAATTTTATCAGAAAATTTCGATGGTGAAAATAAATTAGGTACGTAACTACTTATTTTGGAAGATAAATATTTCAAATTTTGAAACAAGATTTTTTTAGTTTGACCAGATCTTTGACACGAACAATTTGTAACATTCTATTGACGAGCTGGCTTTTTTGCTGCTGACGGAGCTTATTTTTTACGAGATCTTCGACATGAACAATTCGTAATATTCTATTGAAAAGCTTTCATCAGTAATAAGATGATTTTATTTGTCCAGACATTCAGAGGAAAAACAAATTTTTTACAGCAAATCACAAGTATCCAAGACATTCAAAAATAATGAACGCAATTAAGCCCGCAGGAGGGGCCAGACATTTATCGCCGGTGTCTGCAGATGGCGTGTTATGATTTTAATTATTAGGTACTTACAATCAGAAAACCCCTTCCTAAGAGGTTTGGTGGTAGTACACATTAGACACTACCCACTTTCAACACCTCGTAGACCAGGATTTCAAAAAGAGGGGTGTAAATTAAAAATTGTAAGTCAATGGTATATTATTAAGTTGTCTCTTTTCTGAACTCATTTTCGTAAAAAAAAATAATTTTAGATTTAAGACAAAAATGCCTAACCAAACTAAAAATATTTTTTTAATAATTTGGTATAGTAAATATATCTAGTACGCTTGTGAGCCATTTAATTTGTTTGTGTTTTAAATCATAAAATATGGGCCCTTAAAGAATTCGATTTTAAAGGCATCATAATTTGTTTGTGATTTTAGCTTTTATTAATGCAATTCAAATCATAGACAATAGTATGTTTGATAATTAACTAATGCAGACCAGACTAACCCATCCACTCAGCTACTACGTTATGTAAATTTTATACAAACCAACCGTGTATGTAAAAACCGAAGTATTAAACTGAAATTGTCTAAACATGGAAAATCATAATTATAATAAAATTAATTTAATTTAATTAATAATAAAATTAAAACAGCCATAGAAAATTATACACATTGCTTATACAGCGGGAGAGGGTAATTTATTGTTCATTGAATTTCGGGATATTTCCAAGGCATTTTAGATGTGCTATATATTTCTTATTGTTGAAAATGTAAAAACGAATACAATTTTTAAAACTAGGAAAAATTATCTTCCATATTTTTGTGAATCAAATATCCATACTCCATACTTAATATTATAAATGCGGAACTGCTCGAGTTTGTTTATGACCTTTTCAGGCATTAACCAATAAAAAGACTTTAAAAATTCATTCACCAATAGAAAGCTAAATTATATGCGCTGACTATATGTTGTATATGATGGTAAGCTCTGGCGTTATGAAATTATAAATATTAATATATTTTATTTGTTATACGTTTTCTGTCGCTAACAAAAGCGAGTTTTTGCTAACGTCAGAAAAAAATCGTTTCCATGGAAACCATGTTGATATATTTGTGGGCTCTAAGCTGGTAGGTACTGAGCCCCCTGGTCAGCTACTGCTCCAGGAAATTCAAATATTAGTATATGTTTTGTTTTTTTTTGGACAAGCTTCTGTTTTGGAATAAATGTCAGTTCCTACATTAAAAATATAATTCGTAACGATTATAAAGACTGGATAAATGAACTGAATAAATACTGTAATTTTTTATTATATTCACAAACTTTCAAATATTTAATTAAAAATAAACATCCGAAATGTTTGTAAGCGCATAAATTCCGAACGAATGAACAAAATTGGATAACTATTTTTTTCTTTGAGCTATAGCTTAATGAAATTTAGGTGGTAGGTGAGATGTTTGAAAACTAAATGTAAGGGAATGAATGTATGGAATGCTGGAGGGGTGGGGGTGGGGAGGAGGGGGGATAATTGATAAGTTCAACCGCTACAGTAATTTCCCGTAATACCAAGCGAGCGAAGCCGCGGGGGAAAGCTAGTACTTTATAAATTGGAATATTTTAATTTCAGACATGAATAAAGTTGAAAAAAAAAATCACAAATATTTTTAATATTAATATGCCAGATATAACCTAACTTTTCGCGACGGGTACCACCAAAGCCTTCTGGATACTCGTACCGCGCATATCCCTCTGCCAAAACGCGATGTTGCCAGCTTTTTCGCACCCAGTTAAAAACACTTTTTATTAGTCAGAGTTCGAAAAATAAATTGTTCAGTCTTTATTCAATGTGCCACTTAATCGCGGTTTAAAGTTTCGGAAATGTAACTGTAACTATTTTGAAAACTATACGAACAAAATGTAATACATACTTCTTATTTGTATCGAAGTCCTTTGTGTCAATTTTGACAGGCATTGTTTTATCAATATCATTGCATTATAATATCAATAAAATGTATGCAGAATATGTAGGACATTCACTTCTATAAAAAAACGCAGATATTTGCATTTTTTTAAAGTCAAATAATAGCGATTTTCTGAGAAAACCAATCGATTTTGTGAATTCCTTTACAGTTCGTTGTAGGTTCATGACCTCTTACACGCTTAAATCACATCAATAATATGTTACTCAATCATACTTAGCAATTTAGCGAATTCCTGCAATTTCATGAATTCGATGCGTTTAGGAAAGACATTGCAATAAAGCATAAATGATAAACTGTACGTAATGCATTTAATAAACCGTTTTCAGAATTGAATGGAAAATTGCAACGTTTTGGCGTTTTAATGAATGCCTTCCACATCAATTTCCAAAACAGGGTATTTTCAATTTTGCATGTTGGCCTATTTCATTTCGTGTTTTCAGCAGCAGGTAATTCAATTTGAATTGCCATATTATTTCAATACGATTAGAATGTAAAATAGGTTACATGATCATGAGGTTCGTCTATAATTGATTGAACATCCAAAGCGAACTCCTGTTTCAACTAGATAGTTTTGAATTTCGTCTGTCTGTAATTTTTTTTGTACGTACAAAATCTTCCAAAAGAACGAGTAGAAAATTCATCTTTTTTACAGGCGCCTTGCAACACTTAGGGTCGGTCACAACTAAGGTCTTATGGCACCGAACCCATTGAAATTTTGGATTCTTTGTAAGAACTAAGGTCTGTATATGAATCAATCAAAAAATCTTCCGAAAAAACAATTGTTAGAAAATTCATCAATTTTGCGGGTGCTTTGAACACTCAGTTTCGGTCACAACTCTGGCCCTATGACACCGAACTGACTGAAATTTTGGATTCTTACTTAGAACCATGGTCAAACTGACTAAAATTTTGGATTCTTACTTAAAACCATGGTCTGTACACGAATCAATCAAAATATCTTCCTAAACAACAATTGTTAAAAAATTCATCATTTTACGGGCTCTTTGTTACACTTGGGGCCGTTTTAATGGTTTAGTAAAAAGGTAATATTTTTTAAAATTAAATGAAGACAATATTAGCGAAACTCAATCGAAAATCTGAAAATAGAAAAATATACGGTCACATCTGGGACTCGAACCCAGGATCTTCTATCCTTTTCTGATTTTTCTGTTTTCAGATTTTCGATTGAGTTTCGCTAATATTGTCTTCGTTTAATTAAATCTTACAATTTGATTTTTTACTGATTAAATATTCATCCTATACTTGCAGAAAAGTCAAAAGATATCGCATATTAAAAATAAAAATTAATAAAATATTATCCAAGACACTATCTCGATAGCATTTAGTTCGGGTTTTAATCTTGCAATCACACATAAGTATAGCAGCCAATAAAAATTAAGAAAATGAAGATAATGTTGGTGGTTCTTTGTTGTATGATACAGTTAAAATATGACCTAATCGGATAGGGACATATTAGCTCAGTTGGTAGAGTTGCGCCCCGGAGAGGCGAAGGCTTTGGGTTCGAGTCCCAGATGTGACCGTATCTTGTTCTAATTTTTCTGTTTTCAGATTTTCGATTGAGTTTCGCTAATATTGTCTTCATTTAATTAAATATTACAATTTGAGGTTTTACTCAAGTTAAAAATAATTTTTTTTAATGTGAAATCGTCGTATTTATTTTGACTTTCTTATTTGCTTTCAGTAGAAAGATTGAAAAATATTTGTCTTTGAGATAGTGACGCTTGTTTGGACAAATTGCGTGATTCGTTATCTGAAATTTGAAAATGAGGAAATTTTGATTTCGATTTATTAAATAAACGAAAATTATTTTGTCTACTGTTTACAGAATACTAGTTAAAGAATAATTGAGTAAAATCATACATTATGTGTTCTAACAAATATAAATTTCTTTAAAATGTTAAAAAAACCAATACCAACACCAACCTATAAATTCGTATATTTAGATAATGCTTCGTTGATTGACATAAAATGATTAAGTTACAATAAATAACACAAAAAACACAGTGATTATTGATAGTTTACAAATACAAAAAGGTAATTGACTGAGGCAGCACCGGTTGACATTGTTATTACGAGTTGACTGCATGTGTCGCTTGTCAAATTGGTCCCGAACCTGCTAACATTACGTCACCTTCGTTGGACACGGTTTTAACTTCAGTTTACCTTGTTATGAGATATGAGGTGTCAAATTTTGCAAAGACGATTTCTCATAAACATTTGAGGACAAATCTTGTGAAAGTGTTTTAGTTTTAAAGGAAAATATTTAAAGTTGACGTGTACTTACCATTTTAGAACGTATCTAAACATGCAGATAGAATCATATGCAACCAGCTAGGGCATAATAATTCATTGCATAAGGTTCTAACTGCATGGCCCCATTACAAGTTATGGTAACGTTCTAATTAAATATTTTCCTTTAAAACAATTTAAACTAAAATACTTTACACAAGATTGAACCTCAAAATCAGAAATTGTTAAATATATTATAAGAATTCATTTTTGACGTGAAAACGTCTTATAAATCGATAAACGCCAGCTGCACTCACGAAAAAGCATGACTCATTGTCATGTTCCGCCTGAGCCGAGCGTGCAAGCGAGAGCGCGGAACAAGCGTTCGGCTTGTGACGCATTTATCTCTCTTTCACTCCATCGTTATTATATGACGTTATCACGTAAAACTATCGTCCGTAAACCGACCTTACAGACAAACATTTTTTATTTTGCAAATTTTGACACCTCAGAACATTGTAAGACGAAGTTAGAACCCTATCAAACTAATGTGATGAACTGCACAGCGCCTCGTAAAAAATATCAACTGACGATTACAAAGAAAAAAATAATGTATGCACTGCATATTACACATGTATTTTTTTGGACACTGCACTTCACACGCGGTAGACGTGAAACCTTCAGAAAACTAAAGTAGACAAGAGTGGGGAGGATACGAAACACCGCACACAGAGGAGACCGATTATTCTATCTCATTCTCTCGCAGGCTAAATCCTACAGATGTATCTTTTTAGGGCGACCGATTCCGATTCCGAGTGGAATCGGAACCGGTCACCGAATGGAATGAAATCAACTCAGAAACATCTCAGATAAGTCATTTAGAGTGATAAAAATATATATATACAAAATTAGTTAGGTTACGTAAGGTTAGGGTTATCGGCTAATTTAAAATTATTTTTTTCATAGCTTTTAATGACTTTTCAAGGAGGTGCTGAGTTGATTTTATTCTCAGTTGGCATGGAACCCTTTTTTAGTGTCGCTTTTTCGTTTCATCGAGTTCCAAATCATAACGCTAATCATAATCATAAGCCAAGAAGTTTTCACCTCAAAATAGTAATTGCACAAAATTTAAAGTGATGTTTAGAATCTTGTAAAATAATGTTAGCTTTAAAAACTTGATGTTAGAACTTCGTCATATAGTATCCACGGAAATACAAAACAGATGGCTTTAAAAGTTATTTTGGTTACAGGAATGAGCAAAAAAAACGGTTTTGCATTGAAAGGTAATTTTTTTAAATATATCGGTTAGAACCTTGTCCAACTGAGGTGACGATTACTAACTAATATCTGTCATTAATGTCGGCAATGTTCCGCTCGGTTCCGTCCATCGATTTCCTTCTATAAAACGTTTTTCCACCAATGACAAGCTTCAGTAAACTGCACCGAGTATAGCTACTCGTATATACCTAGCCCAGAGATTGGCTGATATCAAATTACTTAAATTACTGTGATATTAAGACTGAAACATTGGCATTATTGTTATACAACGCGATTACGTATCACAACCATTTCATTATTTATTTATTAAATATTCCTTAAGACAACATAATCGAAAAGCCATTTTGTAAAGTAGGCACTTTCAGATTAAATGAGCGTTTAATAGGAAACCGGGCGGCGTTTTGTCCATACAAATGTATTCCCCAATTCTTCTCTGGATTTTGATACCAATGCAAACATTTTTTGATATGATATTCGACCACTGGAGTGTCTGTACGTTTTGCCTTTTTTGATAAGTTAGTTATTGTAGGTGACGACCCTCCAAAATCGTTAAAATTGCCTGGTTTGAACGCAATCAACATACTTTTAATATACAATCTAGATGTATTAAAAAAAACGCCAAACGTACAGACAGAGTATTTTCTTCTAATGCAGTTAGCAAAAAAATCTTAAAAATCGGTCCATTTTTGGAGGAGAAAAATGAAGACTACAAAATTTTAATGATTTTATTTAGGTACCTAGCTGATTCCGGGATGCGTTGCAATGCTCTGTTCAAAAAAATAAATTGTTTCTCTCTGCATGTCCTTTCCCGTGCGTCCCGTTCCCCTCCCGCGTCCCCTTCCACCTTCCCCGCCTTCCCTCTCCCCTCTCCCGCGCCCCCGTCCCGCCAACCCCCCTCCCGCTTTCCATATATTCAGTCTCAGTACATTCAGTTTTCAAACAGCTCGCGTGCCACCTATTACAATTTTTTTAATTCAATTTTTCATTTTTCATGCATTACAAATATTCATTTTTGTATATTATATAAGAACAATCAATCATAGTACCTAACATGGGTACCTATTTAAAATATCTATATCTAATTCTTGATTCGATTCAAATTATCATGTAAGTACTTCAAATTAATTTATTAAGTAAAAGAGTTTTGAGAATTGAATTATGATTTGACAATCATTGTTTTGCAAAATGTCATTCTCAAATTTTTTACAGTTTCGTAAGAATTTTTGTTATGATTGAAAAACTTTTCAGATGTGTTGTCATGTGGTTGAAATAATTCAAAAACCTTCGCGGTGTTTTTAAGAAAGTATTTTGAAAGTTTCAAACATTTACAATGCTTAATATAGCAATACACTAATCGCTAATCCCCAAACACATTTAGATTATCAGCCTGAGGTGCAGTTTTCCCTTTCACTCAGTATTCGGGGGAGAAAGAGCGATTTCCTCTTAACAATGACGCGGACTGTAAAAAGTTCCATACTGAGCAGATTTGCGCCTATTGCATAAAATAATAATATATTCTATAGCTAACCGGCTAGCTCAGTTAATAAATAATGTAAATTATGTTTTAGGGCCCGATATTCCGTAGCAAGCTCACTTAACTGTGTTTAGGCACATTATTATTTTCATTGAAATATGTTCCATGTTCTTGGATACTTATCGAGATTTATGTAGGATTTTTTATGACGCTTTTAAAATAAAACATCCGTGTTTTCTATCTTTTAAAACCCCATTCGAAAATGTAGATAACTACCGAATTAAAAGTATTAAAAATATCTATTTAATAACTCCTCCATTACCGTGATCGTTTACATTCCAACTTCGCGTCATCATTTATTATGGATATAATAAATTTCATAAAATGCTAATGAGTCTGTATCGGATTCGCGACATTTGCCAATGATAATAATATTGTATATTATTAAACTAGTCACACCACCTGTCGCTATATCGCTGCATACATTAACTCAACACAGGAGGCGCTGAGGAAAATATTTTCCCTCAGGAAGGAGTGAACATGCTTCTTAACGAGACCCTTGTTTTAGGTGGGAGGAAACAACAGGCCGGCAAATCGTTCCACAAGCGAGCTTGAATTGAAATCGAATTAGAACGGGTCGTAGAAACGACCCATGTGACAAATTTCAACCGTGTACACATGATCAAAGACATTAGTTCCTATTGTAATACCGGTACAACAAGGATATCATTCCTACCTGACGCCTATACTCTAAATATTGCAATCCGTTTATGATAGGCTCCATCAAACGGATGTATCTGCACAGAGTCAAGTTATTTTCTTGATTTGATGCATAAGCTATAAAAGGTACCAAAATTATTCAGTCAAAAATAGTTCTGTAGGTATTTGAAATGTTTATTTCTTTTGTTTACATTTTTGATTTATGTCGTAATATTTCATGTTTAGGTAGGTACTAACGGTGTTCACTCGAAAAGCAAATTTCTGGTGGTCTTTTGAAAGGAAATGATCCTGATGCAAATATTTTTTTCATAAATGCTTTCACTTCAAAAATCCTACAATATACCGTGATTTTTCACGGGTCTGTATTATTGTAGAGTTGTGAGAAAGACGGTCGCCGTGGCGAAGCGAATCAAATAACAAATATTATATTTGCGGCACATTCCGAAGTGGAAGATACTCTGTATAGCCCTGTTGTGAGTCCACAATTCAGAATTGAATCGTAGCTTGAAATGACTGTAGCCGTGTTTGAATCGTAGCTTGAAATGACTGTAGCCGTGTTTGAATCAAATAACAAATATTATATTTGCGGCACATTCCGAAGTGGAAGATACTCTGTATAGCCCTGTTGTGAGTCCACAATTCAGAATTGAATCGTAGCTTGAAATGACTGTAGCCGTGTTTGAATCGTAGCTTGAAATGACTGTAGCCGTGTTTGAATCAAATAACAAATATTATATTTGCGGCACATTCCGAAGTGGAAGATACTCTGTATAGCCCTGTTGTGAGTCCACAATTCAGAATTGAATCGTAGCTTGAAATGACTGTAGCCGTGTTTGGTGACCAGATATGAATAGCCAAGTACTACCACCCCATCTTTCTTCTTCCCCCACTACCTCCAGCCTCACAACATACACTAATTGCGGATGCCATAGTCTCACTGACTACACATAACAAAAAAGAGTTGACTCAAACGCTGTACTCACACAGATGCATTGCTTGCATACGGCATCTTTCAATCGTGGTATTCGACTTCTGAAAAGAAAATGCCAGTGAAAAGTTTGCCCATCTATTACTTTAAAACAGAAAACTGATTATATGAAGCAGCGAATTCCCTTGAATTTTGAGCTCTAGTGTAATGTATACGAGAAGTTGGAGATTTTGGACTTTCCAAAACTAAACTTACATGCACACAAAACAGTGTATTTTATTAAGGACAAAACTTATTAATAACCCAACTTTCTTAAGATGAAACACGATCGCCAAGAAATTGAATAAAAGGTGTTTTACCAAACTGTTGCTGTCACATTCGCTGTTACCCCCCCCTCCTGAATACTGTGCCAAAGAGACAACTGCATCTCAGGCTGATAATACCTACATTACATTAAAAAACATTTGCACTATTGTCAAAATCCATCTTTTTTATGTCCCAACTGCTCCAAACTCACTCAAACTCACAATCTCCAATAGCGGTATGCTGTGAGGCTGAAGGTAGTGGGGAGAGGAAGGAGATGCGGAAGATGTACCTGGCTATTCAGATCTAGTCACCAAACTCGAGAGTATCTTCCACTCTAAAAACGTGCCGCAAATATACAGTTACATTACTTTAAAAAAATAATTTGTGAAAATACAAATCAATCAATTAAATTTTACTTGCGCATGCTGGTACTTAAACCCACGACCTCCGGATCGCTAGTCGAGAGTCTTGCCCCTCGACCACGAAGGCCGTCAAAACATATCTAAATAAATGCACAAACAAACAAGTACGAAATTTAAATAGATTTTAAAACTGAAATTCTAGCTCAGCAATTTTCTTCATTTTGGAACACTAAAATATTGATTTAAGTAAGTACCTAGGTAACTATAAAAAATGAGACGTTTAATTTTTAAAGTGCGAGAATAAAGTCTACTTTTTACCATTTTACCACCAGACTGACACCATTTTCTAATTAATGATTGTCATTTTTCCAATAAAAAATAAAAACTTAAAATACAAACAGAGATTTACTCAGGCAAAAACGTTTTACATATAAACAAAGTTTGATCTCGAGTAACGCCGGGCACAACAATCATTAATAAATGTAAATAAAAATCGCTGTTTGTTCTGCCCCCTCTGTCTACCCTTGAGGTAACCCGATCGCGGTAACCCGATACAGCGGTGTCCTATCATCCTTCCAACAGAAAGATCTTGCACCAACCAGGGTTTACACAACGTATATTTTCCGAACACTATTTTTTTTGATAAATTTATGTATTTTCATGTTTCCAAATCAATTTAAAAATTTGTGAGAATCAAAATTGAATCTCACTTTATAAAGTTTTTCTCTGTATACACCCATAACAAAAATAAACTACTAACTCCACACAAACAAAAAACAATCAGAACTGTATACTCAAGTTACATGTTTAAGGTCCGGCTTCCCGCATTTCTACCGATTTATCACATACTGTCCTTAAAATCTTTAAGTTTTAAAGCTCTTAAAAAAAATGTCATTCTTGAAGATGGATAAATTCTGTACATTCCTTACGCCAAAAAGGCAATTATAAGAAATTCCCTTGAAAGAAAAAAATTCTAAGTATGCTCCGAAAATTATCTCTTCTTCTTCTTTTTAAGCGGGTACTACCAGCCTTAATATCCTCAATGTATACTACTTTTGGACAAAGGACACAGCGCTACTAGGGACCAAAATTGTGTACGTAATGGTATTCCGGTCGTAAATAAACAATATAACTTTCGAAAACAAATAAAAAGTTGTATCAAATCAACAATCTCATGCAAACATTTCACACCAGTATAAGCATGGGCGTGGCCTATATGTGCCGTGATTTGTTAGCCGGGTGGCTTTCCTTTTCCGTGTTCAATAGGAGGCAACCATGCCTCGAAACCAACACGGGTTTGTAACGCTTTACCTTCCAAACCCGTATTCAATAGAAGGCAAGCGGCATTCAATCGTGCACGGGTTTGTAACGCTAATTCTCTTTCCAAACCCGTGTTCAGTACGAGGCACGCGTCCTCGGCGATGCATGGAACATAGCCATGAATTTCGCACGCTTACTTCACACTGCATGCGTTTTGTCCGTTTTTATTCCAATACCTAGAACAAAAACAAGTAAAAGAACGCGCACGCGTTTTTCTTTTAAACAAGATATACATCCCAGGTTTCGAAAGGTTTGTACGGCAAGCAGGGTTTGTCTAACGGGCCTATGTAATTTTTCTAATACCTAGAACAAAAATAAATAAATGAACGCGCACGCTTTTTATAATAATTACACATACCCGTTAAACAAACCCTGCTTGCCATACAAACCATTCAAAAACTGGGATGTAAATCTTATTTAAAAGAAAAACGCATGCGCGTTCTTTTATTTTTTCGATCTGGGTATTAGAATAATTATACAAACCCGTTAGACAAACCCTGCTTGCCAAACAAACCATTCAAAACCTGGGATGTGTATCTTGTTTAAAAAAAAGCGCGTGGGCGTTCTTTTATTTGTTTTCGTTCTAAGTATTAAAATAATTTACACAAAATCCGTATGATAATAATAGCATGCAGCTTGAACTTCATACTAGTAGTAATTATAAACCCTTCCATAATTGGAGGACGTGTGCCTCCTACTGAACACCGGTTTGGAAAGAGAATTAGCGTAACAAATCCGTGCAAACTGGAGGACGCGTGCCTCGTATTGAACACGGGTTTGGAAGAGAAATAGCGTTACAAACCCGTGTTGGTTTCGAGGCATGCTTGCCTCGTATTGAACACGGAGTAGGAAATACGCAGCCGGGTGATATTTGAAAATGATGCGGTCCCGAATGATCATTCGGTCATCCCGAATCATCACGGGTCAAATCATTCTTGGTCGAAGGATCAGATCAATTAGGGAGCTGCCGTAGTCACTATTATTTTTTCACGTTGACACATAACCCCCTTATTAAAAAATACAACATTTTATACGCCTATCCAATACTCAACGCACGATGAGTTTGATATTTTGTAAATGGATTGATGATCTTACTTTTACTTTGCTTTTATTAGTAACTAGCTGATCCCCGGAATGCCATTCAAAGAAACAAATTGATTTTCCCTGCATTTCCTTTCCCGTGCGTCTCCGTTCCCTTCCACTTTCCCCGCCTTCCCCTCCCTCGTCTCTTCCCTCTCCCCCCCACCTCCCCCGTTCCCCTTCCTCCTGCCTTTCCTCCCTGCCGCTAAAATATATGATATACGCACATTTTCATTTATACAAATTTCATATTGCCAGAACTTACCTTTATATAAAGCCTATATGTTATTCTTATGTATGAGCTATATATTATTGTAAAGTTTCATTAAAATCCATTCAGTAGTTTTTGCGTGAAAGAGTAACAAACACATATATATCCATACAAACTTTCGCGTTCATAATATTAAGTAAGATGTACATACCTTTTGTTCCCAATACATCCATACTTTATACTTTAATATTATAAATGCGAAACTGCTCGAGTTTGTTTATGACCTTTTCACGCATATCACAATATAAAGACTTTAAAAATTCATTCACCAATAGAAAGCTAAATTATATGCGCAGACTATATTTTGTATATGATGGTAAGCTCTGGCGTAATGAAATTATAAATATTAATATATTATATTTGTTATACGTTTTCTGTCGCTAACTAAAGCAAATTTTTGCTAACGTCAGAAAAAAATCGTTTCCATGGAAACGATTGCTACTGCTTCAGAAAATTCAAATATTAGAATATGTTTTATTTTTTTGTACAAGCTTCTGTTTTGGAATAAATGTCAGTTCCTACATTAAAAATATAATTCGTAACGATTATAAAGACTGAATAAAAGAACTGAATAAATACTGTATTTTTTTATTATATTCACAAACTTTCAAATATTTAATTAAAAATAAACATCCGAAATGTTTGTAAGCGCATAAATTCCGAACGAATGAACAAAATTGGATAATTCTTTTTTTCTTTGAGCTATAGCTTTATGAAATTTAGGTGGCAGGCGAGATGTTTGAAAACTGAATGTAAGGGAATGAATGTATGGAATTCGGGAGGGGGTGGAGGTGGGGAGGAGGGGGTATAATTGATAAGTTCAACCGCTACAGTAATTTCCCGTAATACCATGCGAGCGAAGCCGCGGGGAAAAGCTAGTACTAAATAAATAATCTTGAAGGAGAAGTTAATACTAACAAATCTAAACGAAACATGAAACAAAACAAGACACAGAAATTAAACAGGTAACTTTCGCTACTGGGAAACGAATCCAGGATCTAAATAATTATTTATTTGAATCAACCCTGTCGATGCGAGGTGGGGAGGAATTTGGTTTCCACTTTCACAAGACAGGGTGTCATGTTGGGCGATACCGCGGCTATGGGGCTATACGCGCCTGTACGGTGTTCGGTGTACGTGGCTATAGTTACGTGTACGGGACTGTACGGTGTGCGAGGCACATCGGTAACCCGACTCACTGGCCTCAAAATTCAAAGGTCTTGGGGCAACTTTAAATCATAATTACAGGACTACATTCAAAGCTCGAGTCTGATTCGAGCACGGGGGGATTGCTGTCACCTTCTTTTGCGGTTAAGGTAGCCATCACTAAATAATAAATCAGTTTTGACTTAAGGGACAGCCTTACTAATAAAAAAACACTTCTTAACCGTTAAACGGTGTTTTAGTTAAACATTGAATAAAGACTACAATTTTCGTTCTGAAGTCTTACTAATAAAAATATATATTTAACTAGCTTTAGAGCTGGCAACATTGAAAGTGTTATTTCTGGAATATTTTTTTTAATTTACCGTTACTCCGTGAATTTCACAAGAATTCCATGAAAGTGATGTTTTTTAATAACAAAAATTCCTAATGCATGTGTTAGATAGACATAAATCCGAGAAGTCAATGTTTAAAATGTGCAAACAAAGAATCCAAATTACCTTTTTTTGTTATTATCTCTAGGTATTCTTATTTTTAGTTTTTTGTTTTGTTTATAGTATGCACGAGATAAAAAAGTAAGGTTACAGTTTTCTTGCAATAAAAGGAATGTGTTTTCAAAATTTCGTAATCTCTAAATCTCTACAATTTTTCGATGTTTGGAGTAGAAATGTATGTGGTTTTGTTTTATAACTCTTTAATAAAACATAGGTATTTTAAATACAAAAATCTCAAAGAAAGCCTTATTTAGTTTCTAAAAATGGTATTTGTTTTCATTCAACTTCAAAAGAAGGAATATATAGCAAATGTGAAATGCCTTAAAAATATTCCGAAATTCAATAAGAAATTCGAAGTTTAAACGACAAATAAACTATCTTTTTCCGCTTATTAAAAATGGGTAATCAGCAAAAATTATTTTACAATGTACTTTGAAGACTATTCTATATGAAACCACTGAAAAATAACATTACCAAAAACTGTTGTTTGAAGTGTTTTACCAATTTGCAGTCGAAATCTATGATATGATGCAGAGGCGGACTAAGCTCGTCAGGGGCCGGGGCGGCAAATGAGGCCCCCCTAGTTTAAGACTTTGATATAATTTTACAACCTTTAGTTCACACGGGCCTCTTATCCTGGGGGGGCCTCTGGTCCTGGGCCAAACGCCACCATGTTCTCTCGATCAAATCCTAAACAAGTCTTTAAGGCGCCAGGACACTGTAAAAATTTTTTGAAAGATGCATTTGTTAATAATGCTCTTACCAAATGTTTTAAGGGAATTCATAAAATTGACGGAGATACAGCATTTTATTTGAAACCGTTTTAAACAGCTTGCATGTCAATTTATCCTTCAGCAAAACTTTGAACGCGTTTTTCTCACTACGTTTTTTAAACTGGTTGATAACATTTTATAAAAAATATACATCCGATTTGCATTCAACAAGTTTTAAACTTTTTGAAAATCCGGTCTCTAAGTCACCACTATTTTTTGTTTTTTGAACGATGAAAATTTTCCATAAAAAATCGAAAATAAAATTCGCTGGTTCACCATTTTTTCTTTTTTTAGATATCGAAATTCCCCTACGTAGTGCCATAGACACTGGACTTTTGAACAGTTTAAGACTTGGTGCATGCAAATCGGATGTATATATTTTTTAAATGTTGTCAACCAGGTTGAAAAACGTGTTAAAAAGTTTCAAGGAAAACGCATTGAAAGTTTTGCTGAAGGATAATTCAACATACAAACTGTTTCAAACGGTTTCATTTAATATGTTGTATCTCCGTCAATTTTTCGAATTTCTTTTAAACATTTGGTGAGAGCATTCTTAACAAATGCATCTTTCAGAAAATGAAATAAAAAAATTAAAATATTTCTTTACAGTGCCTTGGTGCCTTAAAGCCTTTTTTAGGATTTGATCAATGGAACATGGAGGCGTTTGGAGAACCCCCAGGACCAGAAGCCCGGGCGGGCCGCCCCTTCCGCCCTCGTTAGTCCGCCACAAATATAATGTAGTATGAAAGGTATAATCAAGGAATGTCAGAGAAATGTAATGAAGCCGTCTTCAGACTGGTACAATTAATCATTTCTTCAGTGTTGCCGTGTTTGCATTTTTTAATATTTCTTTTTTTGATACTGACAACTCTTGGTGGAATTCCATTATAATAATATATTAAAACAAATTAAAAATAATATGTAAAAACCGGTCACGTTCAGAAATAAATTAAGTGGAAAAAAGTTTAAATTTTGTTTTAATATGTTATTATGTCAATAAAGCCAATAATGATTTATGAGGTGTTTTTCCTCTCTGCCTACAATTTCAGAGAAACGCAAGATGTTTAGTTAATTTGATGCCTGTACGTTATTAACGAGCTTTTTCGTTGAACGATTTATTAGACTTTTTTATTATTGCAATTACATATTGATTATACCAATAATTAAATTTATAATATTACGCTTCTCTTTTACGCAAAAGACAGAAGAAATTATAAATCTGTCGTAGGCAAAGCATTTTAGTGAAAGAAAACCATTATTTAACCCCGACCCCTCAAATAGAATTGTAAAGGGTAATAAAATGAATATGTTCAAAAATAATTTATTTGCACCATTATTTGCCTAACAGCCTAGGTATGTTCAAATTCCCGCAAAGGGATGTTCTTCCAATAAAGGAATTATGTTTTATTAGAAATGTTTAAAAATAAATTACGTCCTCGACTTGATAAATTGTGATAAAACAACAAAGGAAATTGAAGGGAACAATGAGAAGCCGAAATCCAAATAGCCGAATCCTTAAGCTTTATGTTTAAACACGAGTACTGGCTTTCCACCTAGAAATTCCATATCATTTAGCCGTATTAAATTCCAAATTAATGGGAGACGGTGTGTATTTCTATCAAAACAATATACCAGCCAGAAACATAGGAATATTCAATATGGACCTTCCATTATCGGAAAATAATATTATCCGATTTGGAGCCCCAGAAGTATTGAGTTACAAAATCCAATCGCCTATCGGCCCGTTTCCATTACTGGTCAACTATATTTGAAAGCAAGTGAAAACAAAAGGATAACACGATATGTTTAATAAATAAAACATTATGATCTTCATTTCCAAATCGGTGAAATGATTATTGTAATACGATGTCGATAATTTCCAGGCTTCGAACCTTACAGAGATCTCTTGTTTGTTAATCAAAACTTTTTCTTCGTGATCATCCTATCATTCATCTTTGCCTTGGACGTAGGCCACTCTCAAATTTCTCGTTCTATTAGTTTTCGAATTTATGCAGCTTTCGTCCATTCGAGACCAATAGTTCTTTTAGTAAGGCCGTCTCATCTGTAGGCGACCTGTGCTTTTGTACCCTTAGCAAGGACGCAAAACAATGACATTGTTTAATTCTGAAGGTCATCCGTAGGTCCTTGCAACGTGCTCAGCGTAGTTTCATTGTATCTTCTACTGATGGATTTTTTGTTTTTGTTTTGGTCATATAGATATTAAGTGTAAAACCGTCTGTAAAGTTGTTAAGTATTCAACATTGTTCGCTGGAGCCGGTGGTAGATTTTCAGCGCGGAGAGATGAGGAAAAATCTACGCCGGGAATTCCGAATGGATATAAAAAATCCGCTCTAAATAGAACGCGGAATCTGTACGGTGTAACTAAACCAGACTGAATTGGAATAGAGAGAAAGGCAAGCCGAAGAAGAAATATCATAACTTGGTTACCTGTTTCAGGCTTGAACGAATCTTGCGGGTTCGATTCCCACGCAAAAAAAAACTGTATTTACATCTATTATTCAATATATAAGGGTCATGAGATTTTCAATAAATTTTATCTTACCAGATAACGGTACGACGGCGATGCCTGTTTTGCGGTCGTAAGATCCTAAAATGTGAAACCAAATTTGATGTTGTATAAAGTGAAGAAAGATAGGTGATCATTAAAGATCATTAAAAGGTCAATTATTCAGCTAATCCAATTTGAAGGAGAAAGCTTTCTTCTGCAAATGAAAATCATTTGTTTGTTGTCGTAAAGATTTTTCAAATCGGTCGAATGGGACGAATCGAATGGGTTGAATGGGACAAATCGGACGAATCGTTAATGATAAAGTCATATTTTCGTTTGATCTTGCTCTTGGTCTTCTAGATTCAAGGGAATGTGTCTTATTTTATCCATGGTATCCAGTTTCCAGCTCTCACACTGCCACAAACCACTGGCAATTATTTCTTCTAAAATAGCCACACTTCTGTTTGATTTTCCATTGCTTTCCTCTTGCGTCTCGGACCATTGATCTCACTTTAGCTACTCTATTCGGTAGCTGATATGGCAACACAACGGTGTAGCAAAGAAAAGTGAAACGAGCTTATAGATAAAAAATAACTAATTAGCGCAATGAACCAACGATTGTTCGAAGACAGGGAAATGGCTGCGTGGAAGCCGCATGATCACGCCATGCTCAAAAAGAAAAAGATGGAGAGATATGTAAATACGAATGTTAAATAGAGAGAGCGCGCTAATATTAAAAACGATAATATTTGAGTGAAAATTGTGAAAAAGTTTAATAAAACAAGAATCGTTAAAATAGAGCAATCTCGTGGAGGTTTCTCTAAAATTGCATTTAATGAAACACTGTGAATACATATTTTTCATACATATAACTTTTACGAAAAATATTTTTCGTATATTATAAGAGCTTTAAAACTTGCGTTTAAGGAAAATATGTAATAAGTCGGTAGAAATGCTGGAAGCCGGGCCTTAAACAGAAAGATAATAAAATTCAATTTTTATTGGAACCACTCTCTTTTTATAACTTTTAAAGGGTATTGCTACCAATGTAATATATCATTGAAGAAGAATAAAACACTAATAATCTAAACGAAAATATGAAAGAGAGCAAGGCGGTAGCCGAATTGGTAAGGCGTAACCGTAACCGTAACCGGTAAGACGAGATGTTCCGGGTTCGAGTTCAGTTGCGACCGTTATCTTTTTATTTTTTGTATCTTGTTCTCTTTCACATTTTAGTTTAGATTATTAGTGTTATCTTCTTCTTCAATGATATAATATTACACTAGAAAGATAATAAATTGGATGACATCTATTTTCCACACAGATTTTAGAGCAAAAATATTATCGTGATTAATTTTTGGATTATTACGCCGTATTGGGCTTCCCCCCTTTTTAGCCAATACTTGGACACACCACTTGAACACTGTAACGCTGTTCCAAACTTTGGCCAAAGAAGGAAGAGGCGCAACACGGCAAAATAACCCAAAAATTAATCGCGATGAATGACAACTATTAGTAATTGACTTGAAATATGATCTACGCAGAAATGAATGGAATTTTGTGAAGATAACTGCTTGGAAACCAAATTATCTCATACATACACAATACACAGATAATTAGCTGCGAAAGAGCCAAAATAATAAAAGAAAGTGAACACTGGGGATTAACTGCGTAGAAGCCATTTTGATCTAAAACAGAAAGAAAGTGAATTGGGCGTCAAGAATGAGCTTCAGAGAAGTGGTGCGATCAAAAGTAATGAAATTCTTGAAAATCGCTCGGTTGAAGATAGGTTTTGGTAATTGACTGCGTAGACGCCTTCAACTTTAAAACGGGAAGAATGGTAATGGGTGACAATTGTAGAAGCCAGTTGAAGAAGATGGAAGCACATGTCTTCTACAATTTGAAAAGACAATTGTAGAAGCCATGTGCTTTATAATAGAAACGTATAAATGGTTTTTGAAGGTAATGAATTTGCGACGTAGACGTCTTGCGACCAAAACCATTAGAAAATAAATTTGTGAAGTCAGGGAAATGGTTCACGACAACTTAACAAAGTGGCATTTAAACACCCTTTTGAAAAGCACTTCAAAATTATTATTTTTTTTTTTTCAAAAATAGGTTGACGTAACCTATCTAACTTAACGTAGCCTATTAAAAAAAATTAATGACTTTTCAAAGGCCTTGTTGATTTTGAGTTGTCTGGTCACTCAGGGAAATAGCTGAGGTCAAAATCTCAAGGTCTATTATAACAAAAATGGGATTTTGTTGAAGACAGCGTTAGGAGCAATATTATGATGATATGATCAACAAAAGAAGTAGAGGGAATTAGGTAAAATATGGAATGAGCTGCGTAGAAACCATATGATCGAAAACATCAACATTATAAACATGATTCCTTGATACCCCATTCCTCACGCTCCCGCAAGCTCCTTACCTATTTCACTTTGGATTGAATCCAAAAGTCGGGGAAACTTCGGAATCCGCGTGTATAGTGCTGCTGATATTATGAAATGTTATTAAAATAGACCGGTAACACGAGACAAAGGCATTGAACAGCTGATACGAATGAAATTCGCGAGAAACATCACTTACCAAGCCAATGCTAAGTGGCTCAAAGCTCCCGCGATTCAACTAAACGAGATTTGTAATCTCTTTTGGTACCGCTTTTACAAATCAGTTAAATTATGAAAGTTCTGGTTTCAGAATTTCCTAGACAGACTGTTATGGTAATATAAGTGCCAGCACCAACATAATAATATTGAACTGGTGCTTTCGAAACGTCAGCTTTCTAGCCACCCTAGTGCAGGCTTTCCTGTTGGAATTGTAACAAACCTGTATGCATTGATTAATGAAAGGTATGTTCATGTTATGAAAGGTAGGATGTAGTAATTTAGAAAAAATGTCATCGGACGCTCCGATGTTTTTTTACTGCTAGGCCCTGCGGGCAGCTTTTGGTTCCACCTCGTCCAGTTCGTCTTGGTGACCATTTTATAAATCCAATAGGAACTGGTTTCAAAATTAACTCGTTCCTCGTATCCACTGTCAACCAGTGATGGCTAGTCACCGGGACAAAGTAACCGGGGCGGAGAATGACGTCATGTGTAATATACTGCCGCTTGATACAACTGAGTATTTACGTCAATTTTTCCATATCTGGCGAGATACTCCAGATTCACAAATTCGTAGAACTTATACCTAGGGGTACACGTCCCTATGCGTCCTGCCGACGGACGTGGCGACATCTTGTGACGAATTCTTTAATTCAAAACCTAATTACAACGGTAGCTTTGTTTGAAATTCCACGTACACAGATGTTATTTGTGGCGCGGCGCGTATGGCGTGGTGTCAGACAAGCACTCGAAGCTGGGTTTATAATAATATACTATTCGATTCGATGCACCCGATATAAAAATGTATTAATACTTGCATGAAAGAGTTGCATTTTTGATTTGTTCGCGATTTATGGCTTAGATCTTCGGTGTGGATGTGTGGAACTGGAGGGGCGCTACGAGAGATATCGCGTGTTGGTTTGAATTATAATCCAAATCCAGACAATCCGAATACATTTGTATCACAATGGTAGATTGCGGAGTATGCATTGGTAGATTGGTGCATCGACTGACTGGAGACTGCACTGTGGAACTGTGCAGGGTACAGTCAGTACAATATACAACAACGTTCAGTACACTACACTCACTACAGTTGTACAACACTCGACCCGAAGCGCGCGGGGTCGGGTTTCATCCCAACTATCCGATATCCACAACGGGTATAATGGCAATATTCACCGAAAGTCCCAACATCCACCGCAGTGTAAATATCACCGGACGAATTCGGCCCAGGAGAAACCAGAGCCGGGCTTGTAACTGTATACAATGACGTCTTGCTCCGTGTAATGGATGGGGAATTATTATATTTCAGGAATCCTGCTTTGGCATACAACAAAGAGGTGGCTCACTTCGTCGGCACGGAATATACATTTCTGTAAGTTTTAACTCGGCTTCGGCTATCTGCTTTCTCGGACTTCGTGCGGATACTGATATCCCGCCAAACTATAAATATAATATATTATTTTTGTTGATTTCTGACTTCATCTGGCTAAACAAGGGGTTTGCCTCTAGGGTCGAACAGAGATAACAAAATTTTGAATGGGTAACCGACCTGTCTTCGGTGCTTCCACCATAGAGCGACGTTGATGGAAATTTGATAGGAAAAACCACATTATAGAAAGATGGAAGAATTATTGCTTCAGAACACTAATTAATTTTAATCCGTACAGAAATAATAACGAAGCAGGAGGAAACTGATCACAAAAAAAATTGTGGCTTTGTTACTCCAAATTTAGTGAATGTGGTGTCATTCCAAACCATCTACCATTTACGTCACAAACCGATCAAATTAAAGACTTTTATTTCTTCAAAATAGGCATATTTATGTATAGGCATATATATTTTAGGTAATTAATCACTTCTCCTATCTAATATTTTGTCTATGTTCTAATTAGTCTATACTTGTTTGTCTTTTGTTATTTTTTATTGACTTATTATCCTGACGAAGAAAACATAGTTTTCGAAACATGTTGATATTGTTAATAAAATAGTGGTGTTACACAAAGGTATTTGTTTTTCATTAAATTAAAGACTTTTAATTTAAGAGCGGAGTTAAAATATGAAGTTTTAACTACATTGCCATTTCCTATACCCGATGAAGGGTGATTCTGTATCTTTTGCGTTAAGACAGCGTTACGAGACAAAAAGACAAAATCTGTCGGATATCTACAGGTTTCCGTTGTTGGATTAACTAAGTACTTAAAAACACGAATTACTATTTATAAAAAATATTAAAATACAAGCCTAATAGGTGTTCATAAATCGCTACCCATTTGTCGTAGTATTTTGATGTTTGTACGCGACAAGTTTGTTGTTTGTTTGTGGCAAATTTTCCCGCGGCTGACACCTCTTAAACGAGGATTAAGCGTCAAAACGCGTTGTCATCTCGGAATACTTCATCCACTCCGACCCCTAGGCTTGTTTACACGACAATATAACAATAGCAGTCAAGTACAATAAGCTTGTTTTCAAGCTAACGCGTGTGTTCCAACAGAAATCGTTATAACTCCGTCTTTGTTCTAGTAATAACCTTAAAACAAAAATAATAATATCTATAATAAAACACACTACACATCCCTATTCAACATTGTCCATAAAGGTAGAAAATACTTATTTTGTAGAAACAGTTTTCACCCGCCGAATCGCATACGCGTTTTCATTAAATATTTTTGTATGAATGGTAAAAAATTGAGATAACAAAATTGTTTTTTATACATTTGTTCGATAAAATAAGTATTTTTTTACATAATCCCTGATTTTAGTACCTACCGTTTTCACATAAAACATCACGTAAGTCATTTTTACGATTTTTTTATGTTTGCATTCTAAATTTTAATATTTACAAATGTTAATATTTATTTGTAATAATATAATATGAAAGCCCATTTCAAAATCAGTTTTTAGTATTCGGCTACGTTCAGAAATATTTAATTTATTGAGCTTTGATTGCGAAGCGGAAATAACACAATTTTTTTATAAATCTGACAGTTCGTTTAAGACAAAAAACTTGCACAAAGGCGATCGACCAGAGTGGGAAAACTGTCAAAATATGTCGTATACGGCCGATTTAATACGCGTTACGCTGTCGCCAAAATATTCAGAATCACCCTTCTGAACGACAACGTACTACGGACGCCTTCGGATATCCGATGGATTTTGCCTTTTTGTCTTCAACTATCTCGTTACGCTGTCGATACAGAATCACCCCTCTGGATTGGGTATTTTTAATTTCACAGTTTTGGCTAGTTTTGAATCTCTTCTCAGTCCTAAATGCGAGCAATATCCTAAATAGCCAGCATATTTAGCCGGCGATCTAGAATGTTTAGTTTCCCAGCAAGGTGGTATTTCCGTTGGGCCTACTGTAGTGCGGAGCTTCCCCAGTCCTGGTCGGGATAATTTGGAGTTTAGGTAACGTGAGACCTGCCCGCAACGTTTGTAATATAAGATGCCACCTCCACCAGAGATCTTTCTGTGATGTTAATGGAGGAATATCGTATGTACTAATGTACGCTCATATTTATTATCAGCGACTACCCGATGTTGGTATTGTGATATTTATTATTATTACGAGTACCAAGCTACCAGGGGCGGATTAGAAATTAGTGGGTTCTTAAAAAAAAGATTATTGAAATTAAAAGTTAGGCAATAAAGTAAACCTATAGTAAACCTGCAATATAGTATTTTTACAAATAATTATTTTTATGTGGCGTTTTCAATCTTGGAATTATAATATCCCGTGATTTTTAAGGGTCCACTATTCGAATTTCGACCGATTTCTTACATATCTCTCTTAAACATTTGAACTTTTTAAGCTCTTAAAAAAATATATGTTATTTTTGAAGATAATATCTAGATACGTTCCACGCCGAAACGCAAATTATTTGAAATTCCCTCGATACAAAAAAAATTGCAAAGTATGCTCCGAAAATTATTTAAAACGAGTCTATTTCTATTATTTTACAAGTTATATTTGTGAAAAATTCACAATGTTTCTTTAAATGATACTTAAGATACGTTCCATGAGATTTTTGCTCTATTTTAAATGAGTCATGTTTTATTAAGCTTTTTCGCAATTTTCGCTACAATTTTATCACTTAAAATATTGGCGCGCTCTGTCCAACATTCGTAATAACATATCTCTCCATCTTTCAGCCGGGAAGCGCCGCCTTAAGGCGCCGTATCCCCGCTCAAAAAGAAGAATATGTAATTACGAATGTTGGAGAGAGCGCGCTAATGTTTAAAATGATAAAAATTAAAGCGAAAATTATGAAAATTTTTAATAAAACACGATTCGTTTAAAATAGAGCAAAAATCTCGTAGGCAATGTCTAAAATAGCATGAAAGACTGAATATTTTCATACACATAACTTCTAAAATAAGTGAAATGAACGTGTTTATAATAATTTTCGGAGCATACTTTGCGATTTTTTTCTATCGAGGGAATTTCATATAATTTGCGTTTCGGCGTGGAGAATGTACAGATATTAGCTTAAAAAATAACATATATTTTTATAAGAGCTTAAAAACTTCAAATGTTTAAGGTACATATCTAAGAAATCGGTAGAAAATCAGGTAGCGACGGCTTAAACATTGTTAAAATGGTTTCGCAGAAAATATAATAAAACTTCTCTAGATCTAGGCAATTTTTTTTCTTGAATGTGGGTTTTTCAACATCTTAGGGTCTTTAAAATCTGTTGTTTTGCAAGATTTTAATTTTCATACTAACGAAAACTTACAGGGTTTAATTTTTAACAAAAACATAATCTTTTCAAAAACGTATTTTAAGGACAAATTGACGCGTAAAAGAAAAAAACAAACACATTATTATTCTACTATTCTTAGATATCGTCTAGTGAAATGTATTACATACATGTTTATTATGTATAAAATTAAAATTCAATAAACTCCAAACGGTTGCTGGCCGGCGAGGTTTAGGGGTAAGGCTCTTGACTCGCAATCCGAAAGTCGCGGGATCGAATCCCGGCGTTTGTAAATAAATCTTATTTTATTATTTCACATTTAATTCATTTTAAAATAACATATTTGAAGTGTACTTGCGGCATGTTCTAGAGTGGAAGATACTCTCAGCATCGCCCTGCTGTAAGACTACCATTCAAAATTGAAATGGCTATAGCCGTGTAGTCTCACTGGCTCCAGACGGGAGCAGCTGAGACTCGTGATGTTTTCACATTAAAAAAGGCATGTACTAAGTAATACCGATATAAATATTTTGTTAATAAATTGAACCTACAACCTTTGGACCAGAATATTAGAAGATGACCATCTATCTTAAGTTCTCACCGATACTTTTGTTTGCCTCGAACACAGATAGTCTCCGATAGGGTTATCGAAATACATCTAAATAGTATAATGATATCATTTCTTGTAGCTGATCTAAGTGCGCCCCCACGGGCTGTGGGTTTTCAGTGTTGCCTCATAAAATAAATGATCGTGTACCCGTAGTGCCTAAGCAAGCAGTACCTACCTCCTTACGAATGTGAGATTAATCGCGAACTACGCTTCTGTCATGCTTAGTGAAGGTAAAACTACTCGGTGTCGGGTTGCCAGTGAAATGAATAGCTACTGACTTTAATTTTACTGTAATTTTAGATTTCAATGTTGATGTAGATCTTTCGAGGTGTTAGATGGTATCATCGGAGATCTATGGGCTTCCATTCGGTAAAGGGGTGGTCTTACGCGTATGGTTTGTGGGAAAAATATTAATTTACCGGCTTTTACGCGCATGGGAAATTCACGGAATAACTTATTTAATTTGACTGTTGGTTTTCGGAAATTTTATGCAGGTACGTAAGTATGCACTGCAGGTAAACCACCAACATTGGGTACTTTTTTTATATATTTTGTAGTGACCAACCGAAGGTTCGGTTTCGGCAAGTTTCGGCATCAGTTTCGGTTTCGGCAGAAAGTCTGCCGAACCTTCGGCCGCACCGAAACTCTGCGTTCATGAATTATCGCGCTTCGTTCGGCTGATAAGGGTAAAAAATAAGCCAAATTTTAGTAAACAATAGATTTTTAACATGTCTAAAAAAGTTTCGGTTTCGGTTTCGGCCGAAACTGAGATAGATACCGAAGACCCAGTTTCGGTAGAAAGTTCTGTTTCGGTCGGATTCGAATATTTTGTTTAAAACCCACACAAGACTCAAATGATGGATTTTCATCTGAACTATTCTATGAGAATCTATGGTCTATTTACAGAATGGAAGTCGAAGTCGATTCAACTTTGGGTTTCTATTCCAAAGAAAAGCCTGTTCTCAGTGATATATTTCAAAGATTCTATGAAATAGATCATAGGATATATCAGGCGGGATCTTAACTTAAATGACGCTGAACTATGACACTCAATTAGGGTTGGGGACTACGTCTACCACGTTTTTTATCGATATGGTAGAAGGGAAGAAGAAAGGAACATTTGGAGAAGTAGACTGAGAGGTAATTTTAGAGATTGAAGGAGGGGAGTTTTGGGGAAACATAACTTTGAATATTTTTTTTGCGTTTCTATTAGTTTTGTTTTATATCTGATAGCTTCAACAAGAAATCAAATAATTTTACATAATGTACATCAAATTTCGACTACGTACCGTAATAAGGGCATTTTCCTATAGCCTGAGAGTCAATAATCACGTAAAATGTTTTGTACTAAAATATTTATATGAATAAAGAAAAAAAGTAGTAATTATTACTGACATTTTTATTTGCACTTGGTCGAGTATTGAACCTCTCGAAATCTTGGCCCAGAGCCAGTCAAGATTTCGCGATATTTCTTAAATTATTTAGACATAGTTTTTTTAACATATGGAGTACTATGAAGGTTTTTTCTTTAGGTATTCATCATAAATTTTCCTGAGAATTTGAATTCTCAATCTTCTGACTATTTTTGACTGAATTTTTGATCACAAACTCTCATTTTAATATCCTATCACATTCTCTTACTGCACAGAAAATCCCCATATGTAGGTATGATATATTGTGATTTATTCCAATTTGACAGAAAACTGCTGTCGCCATTTTACAAAAGACCAAGGTTCGTAGAAAAAGCGTTTAATGAGGCTAGCTCATACCGGCATTTTTTGAAAAAAAATCTCGTCGGGCCGCTTTTGAAATTTCGGACGCTTGACGTAGCTTGAAGTAAAACACTGTCATTTGTATTGCAGTTAATTCAAATCTTCCATTGGAGCATGGACTTCAAACTACGTCACGAATTTTTAGCCAATTACCGCTCTGCCCCCTCGATGAGCTTATTAAACGCTTTTTCTATAATCTTGCAGATAGTCAATGAAATTGATATGTTATAGTCAATCCTCGAAGCTCCGGCGTTCCTGGGTTTGAGTAGTCAATCCTCTGTTCTGACTTGAAGTCTTAGTCAAAGTCTTAGTCAAAGCTCCTAGGATTGACTAGTCAAACCTAAGAGCGCCGGAGCTTCGAGGATTGACTATAACAGATACATTCCAAGAAAAAATTCTATGTTATTTGATTAAGTCCCATCAACTTTACTCGAAGTAATGGAAATTTGATGTCACTTCAAGCACACCAGACACGCCCACTACACACTTCTAAAGTTTTATCTGTTCGTTGTATTCTCTAATACAAAATTAGACACCTTTGGCTCAATAAAATATCGGCTACAGCCAAGGGATATTTCTATAACATTGATTCATAATAATAAATTGCAATTTGCAATGTCATTTATATTTTTAAACATCGATATTATAATCTGTTATCATAATACGATTGGTATCACAAATGCAGCGAGCCATATAAGTACGATCGCGTTATTCAAATAATAATGGTGTCTCGTATTACAAATATTAGTAATGTATTACTTCTGTATCTGTTTCACGTTTGAGTTCAATAACATATCGTATTGTATTGAGAACAGTGACTGTCTCTGGTCGTGATAACAAAATAATAATGTTACTACGAACATAATTATTTATGCTTCTGCATAATATGTTTTATTTATTAATTCGGCAAAACTTCAACATCGATTGTGCAGTTAGTTTAATCATTGTGATTTCCATTGTCTGGGCATTAGAAATATTGTCCCAGATGTGAATGCAAGCCATAAGATAAAGACCATCGATTATATTCGAATTTAGAGTTTGTAATCGATTAATTAATATATCATTGAATATGAAGATAATACTAATAAATCTAAACAAAACATGAAACAAAACAAGGCTCAAAAAATAAAAGGTAACAATCGCAACTGGGACAAGAACCCAGAATTAGCCAGAAAAGATTATTCTCGATAAAATATTATGAAAACCAAAGTGTATTATTTTTAAGAAGTTTTGTATCTCGTTGAAGTAGTCCAAAATGATGAGATTGTTCTATACTAATTGAGTAGAACGCAATACTTTTAAAAATTGACCTATCTTTTTCTGATTTTTCTGTTCTCAGGTTTTCGATTAAGTTTCGCTAATATTGTCTTCGTTTAATTAAATATTACAATAAATTCTCTAAATAACTTTGTAAACTCTCTCTGGTCGCCTTTATACGATATATGTTGTATATACATTCACATAAAATTGAAAGAGTCATAGATTTTTAAGGCACATAAATTATAAATTACACATTCCAATAGAAAATTTAAATTATAATTATTTAATGCAATTACTTAAACTACCTGAATTATCACAGCGAAGAAAAATCTGTGGTTTTATTTTTTATTTTTTAAAATCGGATATTTGGATAGCCCAGAACTAGTGAATATGATAAATTATCAGTACCCGATAATTACAACATTAGACTCCATGCTCCATTTAATATAGTTGCTTTTCGCACTAATTTAATGTTCAACTTTTGTTGTCTTCTGAGATTATATCGTGTGGGGAATGAAACTTGCTCTGTTGACATATTTTTTTTTATAAAAATATCGCTTCCTTTAAAAAACTTATATGTATGCAGATATTACGCGCCAATCCTTGAATATCAAATTGTTAACATTAACAAATTCACTAAACACTGCTCTGTAACTACTTTGTAATTGTTGTGTACCTTTTATTTTTTGCTGTATGTTGTGATGCTCCTGTATAACTAACCAATGTTACATGTAAAAGCCATCAAGGCGTAAATAAATAAAAATTTAAAACGATAACTGCAAAATAGATAACTGTCAAAAATATGGGGAAAATTAGTTGAGGATAATATTGTTAATTCTGAATTTGAAATATTATGAGATCGACAAAAATAATAACAAATATATGTCCCAATGGCCAGTTGGTTAAGGCGCTGGGTCCCAGTAAGGCAAGAGATCTTGGGTTCGTGTTCCAGTTTCTACCGTTACATTTAGTTTCATGTTTCATTTAGATTTACTAGCATTTTCTTCTCTTTCAATGATATACCTAATACATCGATTGGCAGGTATATAAACATAAAAGTTATTTCAATAATTTTTTTATAAATTAATAGTCTTTTAAAAATTATCTAACTTGGCACAAAAGATGTCATGTTTTTTTACTGTAACGGCTGTCACAATATTTTCAGTTGATTTGCTTCACATTTACGATCTTTCGATTCCAGTATCAGGATGAACTGCTTCCAGTTAGTGTTATCCTTTTGTTTTTTTTTTTTAATTTCTTGGAATTCGTTGGTAAAAGCTGGTTTCCACTTTTCACGCGTTGAAATATTATGTAGGAATTAGTTTTTTAAAACGCGAAGAATAATCCTCGATATCTGGGTTCAGATATCGAGGTCACTTTTACCAGCCATAAAACATAGTAAAATACATTATAGAACTGCCTCAACAAAGGAAAATAAGTTTTATTTTTTATTTAATTTTACATTTGATTACAGTAATGATGTATTGCCCATCTCACTTGGTGTGAAACGCCTGTGTTGAGATGGCAATTTACAGAGTGGTTGTTAGCAAGGTTTTTGTTTACATAATATTATGAAAATGACAGTTAAAAATAGTAAAGGAACACTTGGGAAAAAAATCAAATAATAGAGGCTGAAATAATACCAATGAGAACTAATAAGAAGAACAAATGCTTTGGACTTGGACACAGGCGGGGCAGAGACGATCTAGTCCCGGAAGTCTGGAACTTTTATCGGGACAAGAAAGCAGGAAACGAGAAGCAGCGGGAAACGTAAAGTTATAAGCTGTGTGAAGCTGAAAACGCTATGCGGGAAGCAGATAGCAAGAAGCAGGAAGTAAGAAGTAACTTGAAGCGGGAAGCAAAAAACCAAGAACCAGTAAGCGGGAAGCAGGAAAAGGGAAGCGGCGGAAGCGGAAAGCGTGAAGCAACGTGAAGCTCTAACGAGAAGCAAGAAGCAAAGGAAAGTAACAGAAAATTATACGCGGGAAGCAAGAAACTGGAAGTGAGAAGAAACGGAAAGCAAAAAGCGAAAACCAAAGTTCAATCAATTCCTTCATTGCTGCCCATCGTACATTCCAATGTTGGTTTATTAGGCTGACATGCATACCGGTCGATTAAACTCCAACCTCCTGCCCATCCTCAGAGCACGTGTTCCAAGTTCTGACAAATCACCGCTGGGGATATCGGCCGCACCGCGACAGGAATTCTCCCGGCTGGGGTTGTACAATAGTATCGAAGGAATAGGTAAAAATCAAAATTAATTGATAGATACCTATTATTGCTCTACATGCACCTCTGCGCTACTTACCTGTATAGAATAAAATAAAACCCCAGGATGGGTAAAGCACCCAGCGAGGCCCAAATTATTAAAAGATGTTAAAAAAGGAAGTTGTTTTGTACAAAAAAATATTATTTATAATAAAAAAATATTATTAATAATAATAATAATTAGGAATGATAATATTATTTTGCACTTCAGCTGTAACAAAAGTGGTCCTAAAAATATATCATAATATTATATTAAATAACTAGCTAACCCGGCCACGCGTTGCTATGACGTGAAATTGAAACACAACGCCATCTACTGGATAGTTACCCAACCTAGATAACCAAGTGTTGTTGTCGATAAATTAACTCACATCGCCATCTGTCAGAAACCTGTTGAACTTACAAATAATTGCAAAGCATTGGCATTTATTTGGCAATAATAAATATTGAGGTCAAATAATCGAGACAAAAACTATCCTATCTTTTAAGTTGGACCGAATTACACATATTAGTCCAAATTTCAGCAAAAATCGGTTGAGTAGTTTCGGAGTTAATAATACATACGTTTTTATAATACAAACGTTTTTATAATACATACGTTTTTATAATACATTTTTATATTGTATATCATGGCTGTAACCGATTTCGTAAACTCCGGAGTGGAAGTACGCAAATACTTTTCTAGTTTCGAATTCATCCGGTTACGTCATTCTAGGTAATTCTACCTGTAAATGTATAATACAAATAATTATATTTTTTATGTTGCGATAGGCAGGTCCCGACTAATTTATGAGTGGGGTTCTGGCAACGATACGCCATGCTGGGTTTATTTGGGAACTTGCGTATTTTGAATTTCGAACGCCTGCCTGTTGGTTTGTCAAGAGCGGCAAACTGTGGCGACTCGATATTTCGCATGCGCGCAAAGAAATATGATACCCTTATCAGCTTTTGTGAGGCAATCCTTCGGCTCGTGTTATTAAAGCCGTTTTTCGCTTGTCACGGGCGAGCGAGAACTGAAATGCGATATTCGCTGCATTTTAACCCTTTTGACAGCAGATTTATGTTGGAATATGACCTGAATTTATTTTATTGCAATGCCGAATGAACTTTGACGTTTCGATAAACAAAGATGGCGACGTGTGTTCGGCTTCTATAATTAATGCTGCGAGGGTGAAACTGTCCGTATTCGCATTGAGTTCTTACGCCAGCGTTCTGTTTTATTTGTACCTACGTAGGTACAAATTCAGTAACTTGATATCCGTTCGCGAATTACTCACTTTTCTTAAGAAAAGTGGTTTCAAAGTCATGAAAAATTTCACCTTAATTTCTATTGGAAACAACTATTTAAGGCGCCGTATCCTCGGCCGATAAAGAAAAAGATGGAGAGACATGTATTTACGAATGTTGGAAAGAATTTAAAACGATAAAATGGAAGCGAAAATTGTGAAAATGTTTAATAAAACACGACTTGTTTAGAATAGAGCAAAAATCTCGTGGGGATTGTCTAAAACAACATTAAAAAAACACTGAGAATTTTTTCATACATATAACTTGTTAAATAATAGAGACAGACGTGAAAATAAAATTTTTCGGAGCATACTTTGTGATTTTTTTCTATCCAGGGAATTTCATATAATTTCCGTTTCGGCATGGGGAATGTATAGATATTATCTTCAAAAACAGCACACATTTTTTTAAGAGCTTAAAAACTTCAAATGTTCAAGGGAGATATGCAAGAAATTGGTAGAAATTCGGGTAGCAGCGGCTTTAGTCGGGGAGATAGAAAACGGTTCCATGCCAACTCGGAATGAAACCAACTCAGAACCATCTCAGATAAGTCATTTAGAGTGATAAAAAAATAATTTTAAATTAGCCGATAACCCTAACCTAACTTAACCTATTTAACCATTTTTTTATTTATATTTTTTTATCACTCTAAATGACTTATCTGAGATGGTTCTGAGTTGGTTTCATTCCGAGTTGGCCGGTCACCGTAGAAAACATGCACACAATAGGTTGTTAGTTTGTTAATTTATGCTCATTTCCTAACTTAAAAACATAACTCAGATAATACAAACAAGAAAACATGGCCATCGAACAGTCAAAACACGCGAAATTCTGAACATTGATTTCTTCCGATATAAATAGACGTCTCTCGTGGTAATGATACTGAAACCAAGTGTTATTTTTTTTTTAATTCACAATAAGCCTGCAGCGGAATTCGGCAGCTTTACCGATTTATTACTTCCTTCGTTTTAAGGGGTTATATACAATTAGAATTTTCTAGAAATCGATTTTTTATTATTCCATTTTCGTAATGTACATGTATAGTATGCACAAAAAAATTTCAAGTCAATCCAGCGATTATTTTCGAAGTTACAGGCATATTTGTAATGACGTGTCAGAGCATTTGAAAGTAGGAGGCAAACTTTAAACGCATTTTTCTCAAAACTGTGTTTTTAAAGTCGGTGACCAAGATTACTCGGAAACGGCTGAACCGATCAGTCTCAAATTTAACAAGCTTTTTAATTATATTGTACAGTTATTAATCGAAGGCCTATTCTCACCGATAAATACATATTTTTTTATAAACAATATAAGGCCAAAATTTTGGTAAAAAGTCGATTTTTTTTGAGAAGCCGCCATTTTGTCAAAAAAATTTCATTTTGCTCTGTCCTTCGAACAATTAGAGGAAAATTTATTATTATAACGAAATCCATTTGTTTTTTTAAATTTTAAATGGTCCAGTCCAGAGATAAGATGGTCACCGCAAGATGCCTTTTTTGAGAGGAGCAGCTGGAGATCAGCTGGAGCAGCTTTCAAAATTATTATTTTTACAAATAAAAATTCTTAAAATACAGTTAAAAGTTACCATAATATGTGGACAAATTTTTACTTTAATAAATTTAAAAGTCTTCTCAGGAAAAATTCTTGAAAAATCCCTTTTTTGAGCCTCCTGACTGTATATAACCCCCTAAATGTTTAAAAACGTACCTATCTATCTTTGGATGTCGCATTGTTTGGAACGGGTTACAGATCTACAAACTATTTTGTGTGAAGGTGACCAAACAAGAAACTAAGAACTTATTTTAAACGGGTAACCGCCATTTTTACAGTAACGACTAACGCGATGTACCACTCATTAACGAAGGGCTGGACGTATACACTAAACGCTGACTGGACTAACGACTGTCCAAATTAACCTTGATATCTTTATAAGTTTGTGTAAAAAAAATAATACATTTACCTATTTGCATTAAAAAAGTAGGTCTGTAAGTACTTTAATTACGTTTTCCGTTAAATGCATTAAAAATCACGTAAAAAGCATTCAAGTACTAATGTGCTTCCCTTACAAACAACTCTCGCCTACTTTTTCCACATAATAATGGAATAAAAATAATGAAATCCGATAACCCTTTATCGGGCACTCACTCCTCATTCCTCCACAGTATTTTTTTCCACGGAACGCATTAAAAGTTGGAACTTGCTTGTTGTATATTGCACGCGACACCCGATCCGCGCACAGTTTAGTATTACGCGGGCTCGGGTCACAAACGCAAACGGTGCGAGCTTTTATTATTATTCCATTGGTATCCTTGTTGGACGGTCAACGTAAAAAAGCAAATCGAATTCGAAATATGCAAACTATGCAATTATATTTTAGATGCTAGATAGGTACCTACTTATATGCAGCATTTTATTATCAGGAAAATAGTGTTTTAGACTGAGAAACGTACATTTTCATGAAAATGTTAATCTCTTTGGCTGACGATGTTTTTAAAATTCGTAATTTACTGTTATGCAGGAGAAAAACTCATAATTATGTACGTTATGCTGGCTTGTAATTATTATGTAGAGAGACAAGCTTTCTTATTTAATGCAAAACATTCATATTATTTTATTTACCCCCCAAAAAACACTCTGGTAGGTAGGTACGGACATTAAATTGAACAAATTATGTACATTAATCGTTAATAAACTACCGTTGAATTAAATGCTGTAAAACATAATATTTTCATTTACTGCCATATTCAAATAATATAAAACAATATATTATTATTATTGTAATTGATACTGGGATATACCATTATACAACCACGTAACCCAGCCCGAGACCCGGTAAACAAAACGACTAATTCGATATATCGTTAATTTTATGGCACAAAGCAGCCATGGTGTTATTCGATACCGACTCGTGAGAGGTACCCATTCGCGTAGGTACCGAGAACTGATACATCACTACGATGGCTGCGTCTCTCACCATCAAAGGGCTGCTTATTTGGGATTAATATTTTAGGAGTTCTCCGATTTTTTAAAAGGAAAAGTATCTCATTTCGCTAGTGATGGAAATTATTGGTATTATTTACGTGAAATGGTATCAATCTACAAATTTAAAAGAGATCTTTTTGATCTTGGGTCGTCAACGTAAAACTATTGATCATATTATTGTGCTAAATATTTGTTAAAAAATTGAATTTACTAAAGTTTTGGGAGTTTGTGAGTTCGCAATGTCTCCCACTTTTTTTTTGAATTTCTTGTCGCGATTGATTTAAGTTTGTGATAATCTAATAAACGCAATTAGCATTCACCAAATGTTATTATTCCTGAGAATCCCGCGACTTTTATAGAGTAATGTGGTTAAGGTAAGTAGCCCATCTACCTTCTGTACAGATTTTAAAATGAACAATAGATACCTGCAATCTTTGGAGGCAATTTTTTCAGCCGTAACTAGTCACATTTTTTGAAAAAAAAAATCTTTTCTATTTTTTTGTAATGGGGTATTTTCATAAGCGACGATATTTTTCTGATTATGATCATTGTAGGTACTAAAAATGAGTAATTTTAATATTCATAAATATTGATTTGAAACACCGCACGTTCCAACTGGCTTTAACGTCATTATGACATAGAAAACCCCACTGACAGGTAAAACTGCCGTCACCAACGTTACCCGACGTGACGTCAACACCGCCGAATTCACGAATAAAAGCGATCATGTCATTTTATAGCAAATTGACATTTTACAAAAAATGTGTTCGTTAACATTAAAAATACCTTCATTTTCATAATTTTTTCCGAAAAAAAAAACTGAAAAGTTATAAATTGTAAAATATCGAAGAAGTCCTAACAGAAAGGAAACTTAACCTGCAAATAGCTTTTTGATACAATCAGTGAACTCTAATATATACCAAAGAGTGTATGAAAGTAAATAGAAGTCATTATAAAATTACCAATCAAAACCCTTTTCAGGAAAATTGAGACACTTAAAAAAATCGCTGCACGCAATAAATAGTTATTTTAATTTAATGAATCTGCGACTGCACGTCCTTACTAATACCAATTATCAGAATTCACCCGGATTCTCAGATCTAATATTTTCTTAATTTTATAACGTAAAAATAAAACATATATATTTATCATTGATATATATTATATATATTGATCATCCTAGTTGGACAGTCAAAACATTTCATAAATAATGTACATAATGTGTAAATATTTATACACAATACTATTACAATACATACCCCAATATACAGGTGTCACAGCACGCACCGAAGGATTTTAATCAGCGATTTCCGAGCATATTTACAATAAAAAATGTAGTTATATATTCTTTTCAATTAAAAACATTAACTCGCAACTGAGTAGTCAGGGGATACAGGTGTTTCAATTAAAAACATTAACTCGCAACTGAGTAGTCAGGGGATACAGGTGTGACGCGGTCAACAATGAAAAATTATTTACTTTTAAAATTGCCTATTCTTCAAAATAAGTATAGATATTATTATAACAAAATAATTTTCAAGGGTCCCCCAGCGCCTGGTGCCGACTGGTGACAACTGCGTATTATGCTTCGTATACCCACACGACCAGACCGAAAGGATGAGCCACAGAACAGAGAATAATGTCCCTTCGACGCGCCGCCATCGAATAAAATAACAAAGTACATAATTTTGAAGGCGAAAAAATAGCCCATATATAAGGATACGAAAATTATGGAGAAATTGAAGAAAATCTCTAGGCACCCCACCCCGCCAGGTTGGATTTAATATCTATATTATTTAGCTTTTGATGTGCCGCGGAATTCTAGGAAGAACTTTTATGTGTCGTAGGTGAGAAAAGGTTGCGGGGCACTGGCCTAGCGGATCACTTGATAAGCACTGGGTCTCGTTCCAGCAGCACGGTAACACACGAAACAGCGCGCGTATCGCAAGATCTCTTCACGACGTACAGTAGTGGGATAAATAGCGGCGTGTGATTGAAAAATATTTTTTTGTTGTTTTTAGTAGAAAAAAATGTCATCGGACAGCAAAATGACATCTACTTTTTTTACTCCAAAAATGCTCGGGAATCGCTAGTTAAAATCCTTCGTTTACGTGCTATTACGCCCTATATACAGCAGATCTTTAAAAAAAAATCTTTGGGATTGCATACAAAGGAAATCTTAGTGGCAGGAACAGGGGTACCTGCCCTGATACGCTGCCCCGGGAACTATTTATTGGTTAACCAACACCCCTGCCGTAGGTCACCCCAAATGGTTGGGTTATAGCTACGTTTGGTGACCGGGCAGCGGTGCCCGGGTTCTTGGGGTGAGGTTTGTCTAGATCTTGGCGGTAAATGCGTTTGCCCACCTACTGCATGGCGGGCCGGTTCGGGAGATAGGTTGAGGGATATCTAACCTAGACCTCTCCAACCGGACTCTCTCGACCCATCCGGAGGGATGGATTCATACGTCCGTCACCCCCAGATTCTTCAAACCCTCATACCTTTTTCCTTCCCAGAACTTAATTTCCAGAACTTATAAAGACCCTCCAGCACAGGCCTCAAATGACATAGGCCAGGACGAGAGCTTCCTTTGTGGAGCTAATGTAAAAAAAAAAATATGTTTTGTGGAGGAAAGATTCAGAATTTCTGGATTTTTGATACATGACCCCAGTTTAGTTTTAATGCTAATTACAGCAACGCGATACTTGATCGTGACTGCACTGCTATTGTTTTATGTATGTTTAACGTGTGTACAGAGTACAGGGTGTCGCGGCAGCAGGTCTAGCAGCTAGCAGCCATCAGCCAGCAGCCAGCGGGTCCCGTGGGCCACCCGATACCTTGGGCCGGATCAATCCATTAGTATTGTTTGTCGGTTTATTAGGGCCGGGCGCTCGGCTCCTCTTACTGCGCAGCCCAAACTAACTACTCCCTACACCCTGTCCCAGTACAAACGAGACACCTCGTGCAATCGTTGTTCATTGTTAACTTAAGGTGATGCACTACTAAGCAATGCAAAATCACGCGATTTTGCATTGATTGAAAATTAGATCGCTTAGAAATATTTAATATGCCTTAATTAAATACCGCGAGTAAAAAACATATTTGTCTATGAAATAATCGAGTATTTTTTTTGATTAGTCTGTTTATAAGCCCAGAAAAAATAAAGATCAGGCCTATAAAAACTGCTTTAAAGTTCCAAATCTCCTGCTTACGAATCCCTTTTCGGCTTTGGTTTTATTGTATAATGTGGAAAATTAAATTGTTTGTAAAATGATCGAAAAACATTAAAACATTTATGCCTGAGCTAGGCAAAATAAAATAAAACTCGCTTTTGGGCGATTTTTTCGTCAATAAATCAAAGAGGCGGCTGGTGTTAAACGTGAATTTAAACCTTTTCGCCATCTACATAAAGAGTATTATTGTTAGCGGCCTGCTCCCAAATTTTGCACGACGTGGTGCATAACCTTAATCAAGGCACACACTACATCACAAAAATATTTCGATAATTCATACTGAACAACTAAAAAGACTAAAACAGCAACAGATCTGAACGCTCCGACTTGATTTTTACGTCATCTGAATCCCAGCGAGATGGCATCTCTGGTAACGACATCTGATACATATTCCTTGGGCGGTAGAAGGTAGAAGCCCATAACATTAAATGTTTTTTTAAAGAATAAAACAATTTAAATAAAAAAAAAAAACTGTTAAAATGAAATGATCTGACCCTTTAATATTTCAAGTAATTGCCCAAATTGCCCCTAAATCGCGAAACATTAAAATCTTGAATGGCCTGTATCTAATAATTTAAAGCAAAAATAAAAGTAACTTACAAACGTACTAGACATTTAATACATCTTTCGATTACAAAAATAATTCTTCAATTTGGTTGGGTATTTTGATCTCAAATCCAAAATTAAGATTTGTATGAAGCGGGCAGAAACGAGCCGCGCGAACGTTCCACCACCCTGTATATTATCTCTCATATCTGCAGTTTATTTTTGATAAATGTTTTCTTGAACCAATATGCGTGGTTCAGAAGTTAACTTTTATGTTCACACGCCCTATCTAGATATTTGGTGGATTGGTACCTGTGATTAATTGTTAGCATTGTTTTCCTGCCACCCTCTATCGAATATACGTGACGTCACTCAAATCAAACCCGATAATGGTCTCTTAAAAGGCTACCACTGAGAAATTTAAACCGCCTCAGTTTAGTTTAATGTGGGAGGAAGTGTAAACTGTCATTTGAAAAGTGTAAACTGTCAGAATAACGTCATAATCATGTGCAATCATGCCAACGTAAATATTATGTACCTACCTACATATTATAATGTGCTTCCAGTTTATATGAGATATAAAATAAACCACTTGATACGTCATGCTTAACATTTATAAGCGCATTATCAAGATTGTAATTTTTATTAATTTAATTTTTATTCGATGAAATTTAATGGTACCTAAATAATTTATTTCAAAAATTCACTCAACAATCTTCCTTTATAAACACGGTAACATTCCATAAATAGAAAAATCGGATTTTCAATTAACGCTTTGTAGCATTAATATCTGCACCAAGGTTTTTTAATTTTTTTTATTAGAAACAATAAACTTTACAATTTTAAAACATTATTTAAAAATTTGGGTCTCACTGGGTGGGTGGTATACGCGTGCTGAGGCCCCCATTTTACAATTTAATAAAATATGAAATATTGAGTTTTAATATATTCAAATAAAATTAAGATGGAATCAATAAAATTCATAAAGGCGTACTTCACGTCAATCTTCCTTCTCAGATGTCTTTCATGAAAACGAAAAAGACAGAAAATACTAAAACGATGCAGTCACACGACCTCTCTCTAGGACTTCAATAACTTATATTTCTGTTCACGTGTCGTTTAGGAAGAAGATGCATGACTCGTTGCATAGTATCCCAGATGACACAGGCCCTGAGGGAAATCATTTTCCTCAGAGCCTCCTGTTTGGAGTTAATGTAAAAAAATAGTAGCAAATTTCATATTTTATTATATTCATATTTTTAGATGCATAAATGTTTGGGAGGCGGGTACGGGTATCGCCGCCTGGGAACTATTTATTGGATAACCTACACCCCTGCCATAGTTCGCCTCAAGTTCGTTGAGTTTGGCGAATTAACAGGGGTATCCGGATTCATGTTGTGAGGTTTTTCTAGGTCTTGGTTGCGAATGTGTTTGCCTGCCCTTTTGCCTGCGTGGCGGGCCGGATCGGGAGAAACTGGTTGAAGGAAACCTGACCTAGACCTCTCTCGACCCATCGCCTTGCAGTGGGAGGAATGGATTAATACGTCCGGCACTGCTAGACACACTGACCCCCAAATTCCTGACCACCCCTCATACCATTTCATTCTTTCCCTCAAAAGATCCTCCAGCATACCCAAAGATGACAAGGCCCTGGGGGAATTTTTTTCCGCAAGGCCTCCTGTGTGGAACTAATGTAAAAAAAATGTACTTACTAAACTACGTTGAAATGTAATTTATACTATTTTAGCTAATCTTTATAAATTATAAAAACATTTATTTTTATTTTTAACTTTATGGGTAAAACCTCAAATTGTAATATTTAATTAAATAAGGACAATATTAGTGAAAATCAATCGAAAATCTGAAAACTGAAAAATCAGAAAAAGATACGGTCACATCTGGGACTCGATCCCAGGACCTCCGCCTTGCCGGGGCGCAGCTCTACCAACTGAGCTAATAATGTATTGTAGATTCCTTGAATCTTGCAAACGTACATAAAGATAGCTGCCGATAAAAATATGCGTTAAGAAATTGAAGATAATTTTGGTAGTTCTTAGTCGAAGTATATGATACAGTTAAATATGACCGAATAGGATCGGGACACATTAGCTCACTTGGTACAGCTTCGCCCCGGCAAGGCAGAGGTCCTAAGTTCGAGTTCTATATGTGATCGCATTTTTGTCTGATTTTTCTGTTTATGGATTTTCGATTGGGTTTCGCCAATATTGTCTTCATTTAATCTTTTTTTATAAAAAATAGATTCCGTATATTTGTGCCCGCAAATCTCGGAAATTAATCGATGGATTGACTCAATTTTTTTTACAGAACATTGCATTTTAGCAGAAGAATGATTCTATGTATAATGGTAAGCTTTAGCATTATAAAATTTGTATAAAAAAATTACTACAGGTGGAATGCGAGTGGTTTGAAAATGTGTGTATTTCATATATATATATATATATTTTAGCTGCAGGGAGGGAAGGCAGGAGGGGAGAATAACGAAGGAGGTGGGGTTCGCGGGAAGAGTGAAGAGGGAGTGGGAAGGTGGGGAAGATAGAAGGGGAACGCAGGAGGGGAAGGGGACGCGGGAGGGGAACGCATGGGAATGGACATGCAGGGAGAAACCATTTATTTCTTTGTATGGCATAGCAACGCATGCCTGGTTAAATTACAAAATATTATCATTACCATGTAGTCGCTCTCGCTGTTTGTACGCTTAGATCTTTTAAACTACGCAAAGGATTTTCATGCGGGTTTCACCGAAAGATAGAGTGATTCAAGGGGAAGGTTTATATGTAAAATACATGCATGTTATAGTAGAGAAAAGCCGATAAAGTCAAAGTTTCAATTCAGGCAGCGGGCTGGCTAGCGGTCGGTGTGGCTTTGATATGTATGCAAATTGGCAGATGGCGCTGGTTATAAAGGTTGTGTAATGGCGTTGTGTTTCGTTAGCCACAGCAACGTGTGACCGGGTCTGCTAGTTAACTATAATTCATGCACCGATGACATACGTATACATACACAGTGCAGTTCTGCTTCTAATAATAATAATTGGATGATTTATATAGCGCCGTTTTTGTGAAAAATCACCTCAAGGGCGCTGCACAAACTTACAATACATTTCTAAAATCTAGAAAAACTACAAACTAGACAAACAATTAAAACAACTAATGGCTAAAAATTGCATCCACAGGTTCATTATCGATAAAACCCTTACCTGTATATAGCCTGACGAACTGACCGCTGAAAACAGACTATGTTCCCAAATCGGATATTTTAAAATCCCTCTTTAATACTTACCAGACAATTTTAGATCAAATAATACTGTTCATCAATTCTGGCAAAAAGAACTCTTTCGGCGAAATGAGTGTGTAATTATTTACGTAGTCAAATTCGACAGGTGTTTTACTAGTGGCGCCGCAAGCGTCCAAGCCATAGGAATAAGCGGTCTAATTAGCACGCCTAAATATTAGCAAGGGTTCGGTTCATACAAAGCAACTGATAAACCGGCCTATTGTGCTATGCTAGTGCTGCTACAGCTCTAGATTTTAAGTAATTTACGAAAAGTACTACAACTAATTTAAGTACTATTAAGATTTTTACAGAGATGTTAAAAAATAAAGAAATCGACGCGTAAATAAAGTCCAAGCTAAAAAAAATGGCTCTCTAATTAATTACGAATAAATTTTATTTTTACCAAATCAACGTTCAGCTATTTAAAATTAGTGCGGATGATACGTAAATGTAAATTCCAATGATTCAATATTATAATTATTATTAAATGATAGAACCGTAGGTATTTGTAAAGCGACCACTAGTCCTAATAATCCTTTAATTGATAATATTATATAGCGCCAGAACACCCTAGAAGGCAACACAAATAACAAATGTCATTCAACACCAAGTTATTTTACAATTAAAAGTGCGTCACGATGATAATGCATTCCATACAATAAATAGATGGGTATCTAATAATATAATTAATTAATTGCGTCAACACCGGCGTTAAATCTAATCTGCTGTTTATTTCATTTCCGATCAGGAAATGATTTTCAACTGAAGAAAATACTCGGAACTCTAAACGTAAACAAGATGACAAGGAATATTCTAAGCAAACAGCTTCGGGCAATGAACAGGGACAGCTGCTCAGTTGGATAGGGTTCTAACTGACATTTTTTCAAAAATGACCTTTGGATGCCAAAACATTTCTTTTGCTCATTTCTGTACCTAAAATAATTCTCAGAACCATCTGCGTTTTATTTTCATAGATGTATTTATTTATTAATTTACGGACAAATAGTCCATTAATAGATGAGAATGAAAGGAAAGTACATATAAATGAAGAGCATTGACAAATTATTATTCTGTGTTGTTCCTGCAGTCTGCGGTGCCAAGTATCCAAAGATATTAGCCAAACTGCGATAAGAGCAAGAATAAAAAATTTGAAAAAATGTTTCGCCGTTACAAAGTCGATTATACAGTTTTAAAATTCCTCTATGCGTTTTATTGAAGCTTTTATGGGCTTTTCAGGGAATTCATCTCGTCGTCAAAACAATTCTGGGTAGTCATAACTGTAACAAGCCTCTAATCGACTTTCATTGAGATAAGATTATTTAGTTTAACAGTCCATTCAAAACATTGGCTGAGTTTTCGCAATTCATTACTAGCAGTTACTACCCGATATCGTTGAAACATTTATTTGAAAAAATTAATAATTTGCAAACGTTGAGGAAAGAATAGGTGTGGCTTCTTTAAATATTTTTTACGGATATAGTAATTTATCAAAGCTCCACAGCTCATTATGGAATTTATGTTTTGATCTAAAATGAGTCATGTTGGACCGGAAAATCCAACTGTGCACATGTTATGACGCTAGAGTTCAAAGTTCGGTACTTTTTCTTGTTTTTGAAGTGAAAACTTTTTAGTACCATTGTGATTTGAAACTCGATGAAACGGAAACGAGCGACACTAAAAGGAGACAAACACATACATCTAAGGGATTTAGCCTGCGAGAGAATGAGATAGACTTATCGGTTTCTTCTTTGTGCGGTGCTTCATAGAATAGAATGTAAAATAATTTTAAAAATTGGTAACTATATTGTAATAAATAAACCCTATAATTTTCCTACTCCTGATATTCTGCATTCGTCTCATTCTCTCAAGTTTAGTTTTATGAAAGTTTCACTTCTACCGCTCATGAATTGCACACGTGATTTTTTTACAGTGGATTTACTCAGGAGGCCCTTAGAAAAATATTTGCCCTCAGAGCCTGCATCATCTTTGGGGATGCTGTGTGGAGGGTCCTTTGAGAAAGGAAGTAAACTTTTGTCGGAATGTGTGGGTCAGCGTCTCCAGGAGTAACGGCCGCATGAATCCATCCCTCCCACTCCATTGCTAGGCGCTGGAAAGGTCAAAAAGTCTCCCTCAACCAGTCTCTCCCGATCTGGCCTGCAGTGAGCAGATGCATCCACCACCAAGACTCGGACAAACCTTACCAAAGAATCCTTGTTATTTATAATAAACATTCCATTGCTGTATGAGTAACAGACGGTTTTTCAGTAGGTACCTATACTCATTATTGGGATTCCTACACGAGAGCAACTTGAAAAACGAAATTATCCATTAAGCTGAGCTTACAAAGCAACAGAAAAATCGGGCGTAAGTTGCAAGTCATGATTTTCATAACAGTCATAAGTCATTACAATATATAGACTTATTTGATACCAAGGACAAGAATCTCCTACAAAATTTTCAGAATACAATGTCTCCAATCCAAAAGCACAGTAGTTCAAACCAGTCAGTGGCGTAGCGACTTTAGAGCCGCGTCCAAGCCTATTTGCTGCACCTAACGCCAAATCAGAAAGCAAATAATGGGCATGTGAATTTGGTTTTTAAATTCTTCATAAATGTGGATGCAAGGTAATAACGGTGATCAATTTGGTTTCAAATTCTCAGAAATCATCGCCTAGCAAATAAAACAAGTTTTTAATAGATAGGAGGAATTCGCTTGCTAATAAGTTAATAAAACTATACATCTGGATACTAATTATCACAGTTTGAATTAAACAGGGAGAAGATTTGGAGGTGTAAGTGAATCATTTCACAGAATATTTTTTTTTAAATATTGGGCTTCCATCTCAATACTTCCTACGTATTACCTACACTTTCTATTATCGTGATGGTGATTTGTTTTTTAAGTATATTGAAATTTTGATGGAATCATTTTTGAGCCTCCGTGGTCGAGAGGTAAGGCTCTCGACTAGCAAACCTAAGGTCGCAGGCTTGAGTCCCGGCATGCACAAGTAAATTTTATTTGATTGATTTGTTGTATTACACAATTTGTTCTTTAAAAAAATGTTGTATATTTGCGACACATTCCAGAGCGGAAGATAGTCTCAGTATCGCCCTGGTGTAAGACTCAGAAATCAGAATTAAGATTCAGAATTGAAACCCTGCTTGAAATGGCTTTAGCAGTGTTTGGTGATCAGATCTGAATAGCCAGAGCCAGGTAATTCCCCACCTCCCCCTTCCCATCTCTTTCCCGTCCCCACTATTCAGCCTCACAACACACCCGAATTGAGGATGCCATAGTCTCACTGATTCCAGGCGGGAGCAGATGGAACTCTTGTGCTGTATTCATATTTAATAAAGGTACGTTATTGTTTTCATATAATGACGTCCCCGTGGAAATTCCGTTTTATTTTTTCCTTTCATTCGAAATCATTGATCTAGCTACGCAATAGAGCGCTCTGTAATTAAATGTATATATAATATTATATAAATGTAAATGTACTATGATCAGTCAAAAAGTAATGCCTCCTTTTTTTTCTCCTTTTTGTCAAGAAATAAAAATGCAATTACCTGGGTTGAAAATCTCACATGGCGATTTTTTTCAATATAATCTCCGTCCTTTGGTTATCTTTTAACAAGGGCATGAATCACAATGTTGTAAAAAGCACGGTCAAATCCAGAACACCATCGCCATAACTTTCCCTGACGATCACACAGTTCTGAATGTTTTTGTCCTCGGTGAGTTTGTGCGATGCCATCCCATTGACGGCTTCTTTGATTCGGGTTCAAAAAAATGAGCCCATATTTCGTCTCCGGTCACATTTTTTTCCAGAAACTAAGCGCTGCAAGTGTTGTGAGGCTATTGTTTTTCTTGTTTCTTTATTCTGGCTGGTTAACTTTTTTGGTACCCTCCTTACACAAACTTTTGTTGAATAAGCGTCATCACACTGCCTTTACTGAGGGAGAGAATGCGGGTCGGGAATTATCTGGGGTCACCACAAATTTTTTTTTATTTTTTATTTTTTTTTTATTTATTAAGTTAAAAGAAATATAATATTTCGCTTTCTTAACTTAAATACAGAGCATATTATGTAGTAGTTTTTAATTTTGTTCCAAAATCTTAAGTTTAAATAGTTTTTTTTAAAGGTTTTTATATTCTCTTCCGTTTTTAGATTATCTGGAAGGAGATTATAAATGTGAACTCCCTCGTGGCCAATACTTCTCTTGCCACTTTCAGTCTTGACTGTATTTGTGTACAATTTATTGTGTTGTCTTGTATAATGTTCGTTTACTTGTGATGTTTTTATAAATGTTGTGTTTGTGTGTATAAGTCCATTTTGTATTTTGTAGATTAAAAGACATATGTTATATTCGTACAATGTTCTTATTTTCAAAAGGTTCATTTCCTGGTATAGTTTTTTTGTGGGAGTGTCTGGGTTATAGTTGAAGGGTTTCTTAATAACTTTGTTCTGTATTATTTGTAAGTCGTTTAAGTACGTAATGTATGTGTTTCCCCATATTTCTATTAAATAATTTAGGTGGGACTGGATTAAGCTAAAGTATAAGCCCCTCTTTACCTCTGTTGGTAGAAGATGAGCAATTCAAATGATGTCATCAACTCACTCAATGTTGCGTGCAGTCACTGCAATCAACGATCTGCCGCTCCGCTTTTTTCGTCAGCCAGCAGTGTTTGTCCTTTCACTTCGTTACAGCTGTTATTCGTCTAGCAGTCCTGACATCCACTGTTGCATCATGGTACACATTTTCAGTCTCTCATGATTGCGAATGGGCGTTTCACCTTCTAAAGTTGAAAATCAATCACAGAACGCTGTCTAATACGAACTTCGATGTCGGCCATTTTGTAAGTGACCGCAGTGCTGCCACCTGCAGCAGATTGTAGAAGAAGGTTTGAGAAATAGCACCAAATTCTAAAATTTTATTTAAGTAGAAAAATATAGGAGACATAACTTTTTGACTGACCCTCATATATATAAAATTAGATCTGGGTCCCAAATTCGAATGGTCGTTACGCCACTGGAAAATCCATTCTTTGATTCCGAAGAATGTCTTGATGATTTTTTTAAAGTTCTCATTGCTCTCAAAATGAACATAGATTGTACGAAAAGTTTCTGAAAACTGTAAAATATTTTAATAAGGGTTAACATTTTGTGAGAATCACTTATAAGCATAAAGATGTAACATGTAAAATACGTTATACACGGTGTCCTTGTTAAAATAATAATGTAATACATGGCTAAATGTGTGGTGGGCATTGTGATATCGTGTGTTCCAAAAGACAGTGTGGGTACAGGGTGTCCAGCGACTAACGAGCACCGCACGAGTGTCCGGTGACAAAGGGGAGGTACTTTCTGTACAGGGTATTATAAAATGCTGCGACTTCTTTGTCTTTTCATCCTTCGTGGAACCTTTTCGGTGAAGATACTACAAGGGGCTGCAAAAATAATATTAGTACCAGTAATTACAAGTAATTTCATTATCAAAAATGTAGAAATGCGAATTTTTTATGGAATTTTTAAGTTATGTGTCATGTGATCCATTAGAATTGGTCAATAAGAATTTAAAAGGAATCAAAAATTATTTACCTATAATCTTAATGTATCCAAAGATTAGCTCCACTAAGGAGGCCCTGAGGAAAATAGTTTCCATTCAAGGCCTTTGTCATCTTTGAGGATGCTGTGTGAAGAGACTTTTTAGGAAAGGGAGGAGATGAAGTTCTGGGAAATAATTGGTTGATTTGGAGAGCGCCGTTTTTGTTAGAAATCACCTCAAGGACTCAATTTATTATGAATTCTTAGGCTCTATCTAATGACCTTAGACTTCGCACGTGGATGATACTATATTTAAAACACTGGACATTGCATGACTTTACATTTGCTACCCCCATCCCTGTAAGAAGATTAGTACCAAAAAATGAGAAGATATTTTTATTTATTTATAAATATATTATTACAGTAATATACCTTACAAAAGTTTGTAAGTCCGACTGGGAAGGTTTCCCGTTTCGGGACAGCCAAATTGCACAATTAGTTCATAATATTCTTAACAAAGGAATGGTTACGTTCAAGATATCATAAGAATGAGATTCTATCAAGACAACTTTTGAGAGCATTAATAATTTCATTTGGAACGAAGGAATTTCTTTATGTCCTTGAAAGTATCGCAAGGAGGTGACTCTTTCAAGGTCATTTTGGAGAACAGTGTATTCAGAAGCGAAGCTAGCCGTCCATAATGGAGTGCTGGTACCTACCCTGATGTATGGCAGTGAGGCATGGAACTGGCAGAAAAAGGATGAAAGTAGACTGAATGCCGTAGAAATGAGATCCGTGAGACGTATGTGTGGTAAAACCAAGTACGATCGTGTGCGAAATGTGGAGATCCGCAAAGAACGCAAGACTGATGTAAGCGTAATGAGTAAGATTAAGAAAGGGACGCTCAGATGGTTTGGGCATGTAGAGCGAATGAATTAGGAAAGGAGTGTAAGTAGAATATGTGACGCAAATGTGAATGGTAGACAAAATCGGGGACGCCCGAGGAAGACATGGCACGACCAAGTGAATCAGATACTTGAGTCGGGCGATGTCAAGAGTCAGAATAATAGAATAGCATGTATGAGACGATGTAAGAATGTGAACGAGGCAAGATCGAGTTGTTTGGCGGTCCGTCCTAGTTAGTTAGTTTTGTATTCAGAACAAAGGAATGGTTTCTTTCGAGAGATCGCAAGGATCAGATACTTTCTAGGTCATTTTGGAGAACATTAATAATTGCATAATTAAAATTATTAACTACTAGCTTTTCCCCGCGGCTTCGCTCGCATGGTATTACGGTAAATTACTGTAGCGCTTGCACTTATCAATTATCTTCCCCCCCCCACCCCACCCCCATCCCCTCCCGCATTCCATATATTCATTCCCTTTCATTCAGTTTTCAAACATCTCGCCTAATACCTAAATTTCATAATGCTATAATAGCTCAAAGAAAAAAAGAATTACTTATCCAATTTCGTTCATTCGTTCGGAATTTATGCGCTTACAAACATTTCGAATGTTTATTTTTATTTGAATATTTGGAAGTTCGTTAATATAATGAAAAAATACTCTATTTATCACAGTCTTTATAATCGTTACGAATTATATTTTTAATATAGGAAATCTCATCTGACATTTATTCCAAGCTTGTCCAAAAAAAAAAAACGAATTCTAATATTTGCATTTTCTGCAGTAGTAGCTGACCAGTAGACTGAGTACCTACCAGCATAGAGCCCAAAAATATATCAACATTGTTTCCGTGGAAAAGATTTTTTCTGACGTTAGCAAAAACTCACTTTAGTTAGCGACAGAAAACGTATAACAAATATAATGTATTAATATTTATAATTTCATAACGCCAGAGCTTACCATCATATACAACCTGTAGTCTGCGCATATAATTTAGCTTTATATTGGTGAAAGAATTATTAAAGTCTTTATATTGTGTTATGCGTAAAAAGGTCATAAACAAACTCGAGCAGTTTCGCATTTATAATATTAGTATGGATAATTCTTAAACATCTACTAAGTGCTAGAAATTACACATTTATAAACCAAAATATACGACATATGACATATGAATTCGCAATTATGAAATTGATATGTATTTATGACTATTTAACTAGACTTGCTTTATAGGCAAATTTGAAAAGGCAACATTGAAAACTCAGATTTTGAAAGGGCTAGTCATTTTTACATGAATCAAAAAACAGAGCAAAAGATTCTTAAATTTTTATTTAAATATTAACAAAAAGGAAGATAAGTTTTTAGATTTTCACGGCCAAAAGTATTTTCGTTATTTGTTTTTGGGGTGTTATGGCGTGTTGCGCTACTTCCTTCAAACGTCGGCTAAAGAAAGAAGTAGCGAACACGGCATAACACCCCAAAAACAAATAACCAAAAAAACAAAAAGGGAGATCAAGTTATTGAGAACATAAAAGATCATTTTTAATTAAATAAAAGTAACTTTCTGATCTTTATTTCTCTTATGTATAAAATTAGCTTGGATAAATATTTAAGTTAGGAGGTACATATTATTATTTCCTCGTGTAATTTATTTTGAAAGGCTGGATAATTTAGGACTGGAGAATTTTTATGAAATGATTTTACAAAAGCTTACAAATAAAAATTTGCTTACATTTTTACACAATGACTAACCTCAGATAATAGAAACTACTTTCATACTTAAGCACTTCTGTTTTACTTTTATTATACTCAAACTTATTGAACTCCTTTGTAAAACTTTACATGTTAATGAAACTACATACCTACATTGTACCTGTTTATATCCTGAATGTTCAGTTTATTATGTATAATAATGTATACATGTAAAAGCCTCCAAGGTGTGAATCAATCTAATATATAAAATTCTCATATCACGGTGTTTGTTATCATACTCCTCCGAAACGGCTGGGCCGATTTTGATGAAATTTTGTGTGCTTATCGGGTAGGTCTGAGAATCGGCCAACATCTATTTTTCATACCCCTAAAAGTTAAGGGTGGTCCACCCCGAATTTTAATTTTTTTATTTTTGGACAATTTTTTTTATTTTTATTTATGGTGAGGCATTAAAAATACATACAGCCCCAAATTTTCACCCTTCTACCATTAACCCCTATTTTTAAATAGCGATATTAGTAATTCAATCAAAATTAAAAAAAGTAATTCAGGCAAAACGTTTGCCGGGTCAGCTAGTATATATATAAAAATGAAAATATGTTTGTGTCTGTCTATGTATGTATGTATGGTATGCGTTGCTAAATCATTCATCCGATTACGATGAAACTTTGGGGATTTGATGTGCGCATTCCCGTGATTCTTACTATATACAATAGTGAGTTTTGGCATCATGAAATTATGCGTTGCTAACAGTTCATCTGATAGCGACGAAACTTTGGGGATTTGATGTGTATGTCCATGATTTGTAGTATCAAAATACCTTCTTTAAGTCCTCGCAAAGTTTCTGATTACAACCACATGACAAAACATCTGAAAAGTTTTTTTAATCATTACAAAAAATGAAAATCTGAATGTACTCGGGACTGGGACTGAATATATATTGAAAGCGGGAGAGGGGAGGGGATCGCGGGAGGGGGGTTGGCGGGAGAAGAGAGGGGGAAGGCGGAGAAGTTGGAGTGGGAACGCGTGAGGGGGAGGGGACGCGGGATTTTAAAAGGGGAGGTGGAAGGGGAACGGGATGAATAGGAAAGGACACGCAGGGAGAAACAATTTCGTTCTTAAGTGGCATAGCAACGCACGCCGGGAACTCGCTAGTAAATAAATAAATAATTCTATTATCTGTATAGCTGTTCGAAACATAAAATATCAACAACGGTACCTGCTTCGATTTACCAATAACCACAGAGGAAGGAGGAAACACAGAGGCTGGCGAATCGTTCCACAGCCGAGCTGTTGAACTCAAGAACGAGTCGAAGAAGCGACCCGTTTTCATGTGATAAATGTCAACAATGTACATATGTTGGGTGCGCGTTTGGCATGTTTCCCGACTGATTACGCTAGTTCCTCGGAGCATCTTCCATGAAATACCGGTAGAACAAGGACAGCATTCCCACCCGATACCTGTGCTCTAAAGATTGCAATCCGTTTGTTAAGATTGAGATTATAATATTTAAAATTGCTTTCATTGTGGTAAATTTAAGACTCAAAGAGATTATGTTAGTTTAAATGCGTATCGCGTTAATAAATTTGTTCGAAAGTTGATAAGCACAATAAAACATTTTAATTTCTGACTACACACCATAAACTTGACGCATTGTATTCTTTTATTGTTACCCTATATCAGTTCAATATTCAGTAGTATTTTTTGATTTTCACCCTTTTAATAGATTGGTTGATTTGTAAGCATAATTCAGTTCGACGCATTCATCCCTTAGATCATTCAGATCCGAGAATCATCCCTTATCCATATCCTTATCCATGGGTTCCTTGCAGTAGGAATCGTTAGACTTACTAATAAGAAGATATTTTATTTATACTTTCATAATGTTTCCATTCCACAGCGAATCGGCAGTTTAAAAAATATGAGTAGGTAGGTACTAAAACAACACTATTTGGACAGTAATTTGTTTCCATAAATTTATTTCTCTTTATTAACGACGCACTTAATTTTGATGCTCTCCTGGTCACCCTATAGTAATTGTCACTTACCGTGTTTAATATTTGCGTAAAACGATAACCGAGCAATAAGGCAGGTATGCTGATTAATTAGTGATAGTTTTAATACTTTATGTGTGTCTGCGAAACGTGAGAACCTTACTCCACGTCACCACCGGCTAGAGCGGGCAACACCTGCACGTAGCTACCGACACCTCCCTGAGAATATATTATACGGGGGAGTAGGGGCATGTTGCGGCGTAAAGCCGGTCACGGGGTGAAGGGGCTAAATTAAATATGTTGACAATCCACAGCGATTTTCCTTTCCAAATTTTCTTTGATACTAAAATATTCTTTCAGAAACTTAATATTTTGAGAAAGGTGCTTGCTGCACCAAGTGTACTGTGTATTTTCCTTGGTTTATAATTCATCTTCTGTTTATAGAGAATAATATTTTGTTTGAAGTAGATGATTAAGCGAATAAAATTAATGGACCTCTTACTAAAATTAAGGCGCCGTATTCCCGCTCAAAAAGAAGAAGATGGAGAGGATGAAATGTAGGAGAGAGCGCGCTAATATTTAAAACGATAACATTGAAGCGAGAATTGTGAAAATGTTTAATAAAACACGACCTTTTAAAATGAGCAAAACTCTCGTGGGGAACATCTAAAATAGCTTTTAAAGAAATATGGTGAATGTTTTCATACATATAACTTCTGAAATAAGTGAAATGAACGTGTTTATAATAATTTTCGGAGCATTCTTTGCGATTTTTATCAATCGAGGGAATTTCATATAATTTGCGTTTCGCCGTGGAACACGTCTAGATATTATCTTCAAAAGTAATATATACTCTTTTAGCGGCTTAAAAACTTCAAATGTTTAAGGGAGATATGTAAGAAATCGGTAGAAATTCGGGTAGCGGCGGCTTAATAAAATCGCGATATTTTTTTTTTCCATTAACTCCTCGTAGGTGACCCTGGGAAAAATAATTTCCTTCAGGGCCTATGTCATCTGAGATGCTGTGTTTAGGGTCGTTTTGAGGGGAGGAAGGAGTGAACACTGGTCTTGAAGAGACCCGTGTTGTAGGAAGGAGAAAACACAGAGGCCGGCGAATCGCTCCACAGACGAGCTGTTGAGCTCAAGTCGAAGAAGCGACCCGTTTTCATGTGATAAATGTCAACAATGTACATATGTTGGGTGCGCGTTTGGCATGTTTCCCGACTGATTACGCAGTTCCTCGGAGCATCTTCCATGAAATACCGGTAGAACGAGGACAGCATACCCATCCGACGCCTGTGCTCTAAAGATTGCAATCCGTTTGTTAAGATTAAGATTACAATATTTAACGTTGATTTCATTATGGTAAATGTAAGACTCAAAGAGATTATGTTGGTTTAAATACGTATCGCGTTAAGAAATTTGTTCGGAAGTTGATGAGCACAATTTAACATTTTAATTTCTGACTACACAGGATAAACTGGACGCATTGTATTCTTTTAAAGTTATCTTATACAAGTTCAATATTCAGTAATTATTTTTGATTTTCACTTTAGCTACCTAATCTACAAATGATCTATTTGGATATTATACATCTTACGTTTATTGTTTGGAACTATTTCAGTTTTTATTGATAATACTCCATATTGTTTGTACCATATTTTCAACTATTCAATAAACTTAGTATTTATGTTCATAAGGTTTTTTTGGCTAGTCACTATGAATGATGAATGTGTTTATTTTTAGTCTAATCTCTACCAAAATAATCAATGTTCCCCTAATAAGATCTGCGTCACAATCCCGCGAACACGAAACATAAAGGAATTTATTTTCGAATACGTTTTTGACAGAGTGAGTGGCATCCCTATTGAGGAGATTCGTTAGATTTTGTAAACGGAACGGTTCGGCGTTACCCGAGCCTCTCCTTTTGATAATTCGACACCGGCTTGCCCCGCCGCGCCAGGGTGTCCGCTAGCCCCGCTCGCCTCACACGCGCCACCAACCGACACGTATACAGATTACAGATTCTGCCCGGTACCCAACTACCCAGTACCCACCCAGTGGGTGACCGGTAGCCGGGTAGGTACCTTATTGAATAAAGATTTAATATTTTTATCACCTTTGTGAATAGGTACCGGGAACCTGGAGTAGTGATGGGGATAATTGATATAATATTCGTTTCGAATTCACCAATCTTTTTGAGAATCGATGCTGTAAAATAAAATGTGGTGTTACAATGTAATAATAAACGATGTTTCTGCGACTTTTCCTCCTGCGGCAAAATATCCTACGGACAAAACATACCTCAACATAGCTAACCTAACAACTAATGGGACAAAAATAATACAGACCCTATAAAGACAATAAATTATTGTTCAAAAATAGTAAAGTGGGACAAAAATAATATCGACATCCTGTAAAGACAATAAATTATTCTTCTAAAATAGTAAAATAAGGTTAGGTTAGGTTTTAGTAGATATTTTGTTGGAGGATGTTTTTTATTTTATTTTTTGTTTTTTATTTTTTATTAACAATTTTTTTGGTACAATAGGTATAAATTTATAATACAAACTTTTTATAAAAACAGTTCACAAAATTTTTTTTTATAAAAAGTTAACAAAAGACGTGTTCATAAAGATTAACAAAAATTTGTTAAGCAGGTCAGATGTTACAGCAAGTAAATGTTTGTAACAATGGTTTTTATCCAAGACTTTAATACATTTTCATACTTGCTGTAGGAGGATATATGTTTACAATCAATTTCGGTAGCCTTATAGAGAGCATTATATATTTTAATGTAATAAAATATGCATGTCTTTGCGCAAGCCTAGTATTACACAGTTGAACTTCAAATACATTATTTAACCTATTAATAAAACGCTTTTCATTTTTTGTAAAAATAATATTTCATGTAAATATATATTTTAAACATCGTATACAGTAAATTTTTCTTATGTTTTGTTCGTAGGATATTTTGTCGGGGATATTTTGTCGGGGATATTTTGTCGGGGATATTTTGTCGGGGATATTTTGCCGCGAGATGAGGACGCGCATTATCTTAAATAATGGGTAATTAAAACCTTACTTATACAGTTGGGTTCATCTGTAGTATAGGTCTCAATTAGAAAGTTTTGGCGTTATGAAAAACCATAGCTTTTCCGTTTTTTTGGTAAATTTGTTTTCATCTGTTGTCAGCTAACAACGATTTCTTTCATCGCATTTAAAAAAAATAGATAACATAGTATTGAAAACTGGTGCAACGGCAGTAGTAAAGAAACTAATATTTCTTATTGAGATAGTGCTTATAAATTTTCACCAAAGCGCAATTATAATAATAATAATATATGGATAATTGTACAGCGCCGTTTTTGTGAAAAATCACCTCAAGAGCGCTGTACAATTTATTATATATGATTGCCCGAAGATTTTTCCAATGCAGTAACCATGTAAAAAAAACATTGTTCAATGCATTTTGCACTAATCTATATACATGCGAAACTTGGTGTAACTACCGAACCACCTCGATGGAACGACTCCGGATCCAATATAATGATGCATGTAGAATTATATTTGGATTCAGAAGATATAGCAGTGCATCGACAATGTTCACTGAACTAGGACTGCACGGATTCGCCGGTCTAAAGAGACATCGGGTCACTGGAGCCAGGATGCGGCTAATGGCTTCCGACAATGCAGTGGTGACCGCAGCGTTCCAGCACCAAACCCCACTCCTGAGTGAGCGCTGGGCCCGAGCTTGAAGAATAGAATTGATTACTTGTTTATTTTTTTATATTTAATTTTTATATATATATATATATATTTTTTTTTATTTTGCTTTTTTTCCTATTCTATGTTAAAAAAAAAAAAAAATCTGTTGTTTTTTAAAATATGTTATAAAATATATTATATAAATATGTACAATCATATGGGACGTGTGGGATTGCACTATCCTCCCCACATCCTGGAATAAAACTTATTATTATTATTATGAATTCTTAGGCTCTATCTAATTATATTATTTACAAATAGATTCATAATACTTACCTGGCAGGTCACTTCCGATCAACAAACTTTAATAGTAAAATTGATGCTTGGAGAAGACTCGGTTTTGCATGCGGTCCTTGATATTTAAAACACTGGACATTGCATTATTTTACATGTGCTACCCCCATCTATGTTATTATTATATTTATGAGAAGAATAGTGGCAAAAGTAGAGTTGATATTTATTGAAAGACTAGAGAATGTAGGACTCTTTAGGGCTGGAGAATGTTCATGAAATGGCCTTTACAAAAGCTTACAAATAAGAATTTTTAACACTTTCATCCCCTTATCCTATTCAGGTCTGGTCCTTATCCTTGCATCGACAAGGCTCCTCCAAACGTCCTTGTCTTGTGCTGACGGCTCGGCCTCCGTCCATGGCAGTCCCATCCTCTCCTCACACAGTTTCTGGAGTTGCCTCGACCAGCTGTGTCTGGGGCGACCCACTGGACGTCCACTCTCTGGAATCGCACTTAGTATCTTCCTCGGAATTCGGTCATCAGGCATTCTTAGTACATGCCCAAGCCACCTCTGTTACGATTTTTTTATGAAGAGTAGCAGTGGTTCAATGTTTAGATCGTCTCGGATCGTAGAAAATTTTTATACAAATATTTATTTACAATGTCGCGGGTAATTTAGGTGAGGGTGAAAGGTTTTTGACTTTATGGATACGACTACCTGAAAAGGTGAGTTACAAGTTCAGCTCTAAATTCCGTGGAGTCTGTTATCCTCACATCTCACTGAAAATTACATATTTTTGGAGACCGGTAAAAAACAAGGCTTTTCGGAAAAACCATGAAGGTATAAATGACCTAAAAAACCACGTAAACGAGGTAAAAAAAACCGTGCATTTTGCAACACTGACTCCGAAATAATAACGTAGCCTGCAAATCATCATCATCAGTATATTAATTCGTGAAGCAAAAACTTTGTACCCCTTTTTACGAAAATTGCGCGGACGGAAGAGTATGAAATTACGCACACTTATAGTTTATACAGAGAAGGAGTGCAGAATGCTAATATTTTTTTTTAATTATGCATAAAAAATACATTAAATCAATAAAAAAAAAATATTACAATTATGGTCGAATTTCGACCATTGGGCGACCAGTAGTTAATTTAAATCTGTAAATTAACCTATTGTTTTGTATTCGTCGGCGATATAATCGGTGTCAAACAAGATTAGTAATATAGATATCCTATTTTTGTATGGCTCATTGCTTAGAAAATTAAGAAGAACACGCAAAAGTGACTCACAGCAATGAAGTAACAATAGCGTGTACGTGTATTGTGTGGTGAAAACGTAAACCATTACACGTTTATGACACATTGTTCTCAATTCACAACCCAGTTAATATTAACGCAAACAATTGATAACTTTTTTTTACGTGAATACCGCACTAGACATCCAAATGCTCGCAACCATCCGGAGGCATTCACATCATGGGGAGGGGGAAGTGTTGGGGTGGAGGAAGATGGAGAAGTACCTGGCTATTCAGATCTGGCCACAAAACATGGTTAAAGCCATTTAAAGCAACGTACGTAAGTAAAGCTCTGAATTGTGATCTTACACCAGGGCAAATCTAAGAGCAAGTTCCATACAGGAGGCCATGAAGAAAATAATTTCCCTCAGGCCTGTTTCATTTTTGGGGTTGCTATGTGGAGTGTCTTTTTAAGGAACGGAAGGGGAGGAAGTTCAGGGAATGAAAAAGATAAGAGGAGTGGGTAGGTATCTGGGGTCATGTATACTCCGACAAAATATCCCTCGACATAATATATCCCAAGGACAAAATATCCTTCGGGCAAAACATCCTCCTACTAAAACCTAACCTAATCTAACTTAATCTTATTTTACATTTTACTGTTTTTGAACAATAATTTATTGTCTTTACAGGATGTATGTATTATTTTCATCCCATTTTTTGTTAGGTTAGGTTTTAGTAGATATTTTGTTGGTGGATGTTTTGTCCGTAGGATATTTTGTCGGAGGGTATTTTGTCGCGGGATGAAAAGTCGCGTAACCTTTGCCTGCGGACCTGCAGAAGATTTATGCAAATAAATCTTTTGATTCAATTAATTTCATCTCGCAGCGTCTGAAACCACAAAATACCCAATAATTTACATGTATTTATGAACCCATAACCCGAGTGATAACTGAAGTCAAGATTTCCGTCTCGGAAACCTAAAAATTTTCTTTCGATTGAAAATTGTAAAACTTTCGAAGAACCATTTGAGTGATTTAAGAATCGCCGTTGACGAATGCACTTTCACCTTTAATAGTTTTTAAAAAATAAAGAAAATTAATAATAATTTAGTAAATACCTGAATAATTGATTTTAATTTGTTTGTATTTTCCCCAGGACTTTGCGGAGACGGCCATGAACGAGCTGCTGGGTTGGTACGGCTACGACTCTCGTGGGGGGCGCGCGCTGCTAGGCAAGAGGGGGCCCAGTCCTGCCGCGCCGCCCACCGACCACACCAAGAGCCCCAAGAGCCCCGATGAAAACGGTAAATATTGACCAAATTCAATAAATACTTAGTTTTAAGCTATTTACCTAGTAGTCCTGCCACTGAGAGCTCCGCTATAAACTCTCCCATAAATGAAGCATGTAACAGAAAGAGAGGTTACGACGGAGCGGATTTTAAGGATCAGTGATATTCATAACTCTCGATCGGATTCGGCAAAAGCCTTCCTTTGTCAGAACATAAAAAGATAAACCGAGCCCTGTTGACTGGGACTTCGGCGGCCTTAAGAAAAAATGATTCGCAGAAAAATCATGGACAATCTTTTTCAAGGCCTTTCAGAGAGGTGCAGTGTGATTATTTATTAATTTGAATTAATGAAAATATTATTACGCAATTCGATAAACATAATGTTTTTAACGGACTTTTAAAAAAATATTCTTTTAAAATTTACACGGGCTTCGCATTTATCAAAATCAAACCTGAAGTACGACCCTTTTCTGACCGTACTTCCATATGTTTCACAAAACATTTTTAAATATTGAATATCATTAAAAAAATAATTAAAACCAGCATACGCCAAGCTCACGAAAATGACGTCGTTGAAATACCTAATATATTTATTTTTACTGACATCTTTCGGATTCGAACAAAACTTTTTGAATTTAAAGTAGTCTCAAAATGTCTACCAAAATTCATCATGTCCGATTGCTTTGATGTAGTTTTAGGTGGAAATTATACCTATTATCATTCTCAGTCTTGGCTCTACAACCCCTGGTGGATCTTGGCCTCCCCAAGAGTCTTCCTCCACTCATCTCGGTTTTGTGCCAACTCTCCAGTTTAGAAGCTCCAAGGTAGATATGTCTTTGAGGACGTTGTCGCTCCATCTTAATCTTGGCCTTCCCAGGCTCCTTCGCCCTACCGGTCTTGAATTCAGCAGGGACTTTGGTGCTTGATGCTCGGTCATTCAATCCATTCGACCATTCCATACCTACTATTATACTTGCACTTAAATAAAAAAATAGTTTTTAACCTGATATTTAGCGCAAGCGATTCTGACTTTGTTCTTCATACAGCTCCTTATTCATAAGGGTTAAAATCGTATAAAAACGTGGATCTTAGTAAGGATACCGGTGTCCCAAAAACAGTTTTATACAAAATAATCAAACATACCAGAATTTTATCCTTTTGTTCGGTTGGTGAGTTAGTGAAATGTGAAATATTTCAGCGCAAAATTATTCACATTCAATGAAATCAAATTTGCTTTGAAATTAAAAGTTAATTATTCACTCAGGCGATAAAGTAAGCACCTACCTATAATATAATATTTTTACAGATAATTATTTTAATGTGGCGTTTTCAATCTTAGAATTATAATATTCCGTGAATTTTCACGGGTCTGCCCTAGTTCATAATCATTAATGTATAAATACAATAGTAGGTAATCATTTATTTTCTCCCTACTCTCTATTGATGATAATGCATTTACTCTGTAGCGGAAATAGCGCTGTCAGCGATAATTAAATAACACATACCTAATACAATTTCTGGGAAACACTGCTGTGATAAAAAGAGGGGTAAACTGTGAACTAATCCAATGAGTTAGAATGGCGTAGACACGTAGACAGGCGGCGATTTCTCGGAATCATTTATTCCGTGATAAATGGTGCATTGAATTTAATTCTTTGTTTGTCTATGTTTTAGGTATTTTCCAATAATTGAATAATTTAAATAAAATTCGTGTGAACGAGAATAATTCCAATCACCTGCAGGACTTGTTTGCCCAAGCTAAAATAATAGTCATTATTGGCATTAGCAAGAATTTAATCTTCTTCTACCGGTGTCCTCTCGTATTAAGGCAAGCAATCAGCAGGGGTGAACAAGCTGATTGAAGCCCGGAAAAACTCTACACGATTGCACTTGTATGTACCAGCCACTATGTCAGAAGCCACCTGGAGTATGCTTCAACAGTTTGGAACCCTCATTGTTCCACATATAAAGCAAATCTAGAAAGAGTTCAGAAAAAGTTTATGAAATATGTCTCTTATTGCGTGCGAAATGATGAACACTATGTCCCCATAAATCTTAAATCTCGATCAACGCTGAGATATCAGAGACCTATTAACCGCCCTACCTTTGGGTTATTTTTCAAAAAGTAGGTAAAAAAACATCGGTTTTTTTAAACGGTTATATAAACATGGGGATTAACGTACAGTAAAAGCCAAACTCGAAAGACACTCCACCATTATTAAAATTTATATTTTTCATTTATTATTATTTATTTGATCCTCGAAAATTCCTAAGGCTAGTCTAATAGTAAAACTCGAGTATGTAAAGCGGTGGAATCAGGAACGACAGGCTAGAAATTAAAAATTAATAATTATGAATTAAAAAAAAAAAAAAATTTAAATTTCCAGTGGCTCTTGAGCCTGGACTTACGAGTAAGTACCTACTCACTAAACGGTGATGGCAGAAGTTGTAGGTAAGCACCTATACAATGAATGCTGTCCGTCATTGTTCCACAAATTGAATAGATCCTCCCTCCGATTCAGAGGTTCCCAGAATAGTGACTGTAACTCGCGACCCTCTGAATATAAACTCAATCTACTTAAAATCACTAAAACTTCGTATCTTTTCTAACAGGCAACTTCACATTCTGTCGATTTCAATCAGCAAAAAGTGAAAACGAAAACATGAAAGAGAACAAACACTATTCCATTTTTCCTTTTACTCTTATTTATTTATTACACGCCCTAAATGAGCTTTTATATTCTAGTTCATAAGTTGAGTATCACAGTTATTTTAATTAAATTAAAAGTAAAACAACAAAGAAAATATAACACAATGATAAAACGTAATAACAAAAGCAAATAATAAAATAAAATACATTGGTAAAAATGATAAAAAGTCTCACATAAATAGATATTCAATATAAACAAAAATTTCAGAAATTATAAATATTATATTTGTGTCTAGATATATAAAAGAATTGGAATAAAAAATGTTTATACTAGTTATTTTAAGATGAAATATATCTCCCAGATCAGAATATTTATTTCCGAGACCGTGAAGTCTCGGAATCGGGGAATTTTGGTAAGACAGTGTCTTGGTGATGTAAAAGTTAAAGGGTGGTAAAAATTGTCGGCAAGATCTTTAGGGAATATGGATTTTGTAAAGCAGTATTTTATGTAATAGTATTAAATCTGTGTTTATTCTTCTTTCTGAAAATTTTAATAGGGATATTTTATCCAGTAGGTAATTATAATCAATGTTTTGTACAGGAAAATGCCATTTATAGTTTACCTTAGGAATTTATGTTGAATCTTTTCAATGTTATCGAAATGAATATTGTAAAAGGGAGACATAACATATAGTTTACACCTTTACTGTCAGACAAAGTTTTAGCAGCGTACGCCTCAGGGATATCATTTTTACAGCATTCAGTCATCTTTCATCCTTCCTCTGCAAGTTTATGATTTAATATATATATGTATAATTATTGACAACTTTCCGAGAATAAGGCCGAAGGGCGCACCCAGAAAAAAATTCACAATATAAAATGTATGTTATATCCATACCCTAATCTGTGTACAATTTTTTTTAGATAGTTACGTCTACATTGCACCACGCAGCGCGAACTTGATTTTACTATGAAGAAGCCACGAACTAAAATTACGTAAATCAGCCATTAATTTAAAATTACGTTCTCGTACATCAGCCGTTAAGATCGTCCCAACGTAAAAAAATTAAATAACTGGAATCATGAAAACTCGTTAGCCTACCGTTTTTCTTGATTTACTCGAAAGTAAGAAAAACCATCAGGGAGGGTTTTGGAAAGATTCATATTAAACAGAGAAAATAGTGCTAATATGGAAGACTGCCCCCTTAACATTAAAAAAATACCTCTTCACAAAATTTAGTACCTACATTATCGGAAAAACTTGATTATTTGATCCGCCGTTAAAAAATGGTCGATGTTCATCAGAATTTAATTATAAGTAATTTTAAGTGGATAGGTATTTGATATCCGATACAAATTACAATATTAATGGCTGAAATGAGATTTTTCATAGACCTCTCATTACAAGGAATAATCTCCCTCGGATCCTCTTGAAGAACAATGTTTTTTAGTTAGGTATTGCGGAGGGTGTTTCCTTACCTAGCGACTCCGGTTACCCCCATTTCGCCGTCAGTTTTCGCAACAGGCAGGGCAGGTACATACTACCTACCAGTTTTATTTTATTTATTAGTAAGTTTCGGTAAGAACTGAACGGTGATACTTTCGCAAGCGGTTTCATACGGTGAGTAGATAATACAGTAAATGGCCAAGTAACCAGTAGAGTAGAAACTATCCCAAGCTTCACCATGAAATTAATCTGAAATAATTGTTACCCTAAATCCCGAATGTCTGCCGTACATGCTTCTCGTAGCCACCCCGAGAGGCGCTGCGACGGTACACACGCTCCACATACTAGCAACTAACAGAAGTGCTGCCATCTGTCTGATAGTAGTACTACCCCAATGGGCGCTTCTAGCATGGCAACGGCAAAAAAAGTAAAAACGTACTTTCTTTATCACAATAATGCTGCAGCTCTTTCTTACACACAATGTGATGACATAAATGTGATGTGACAAAAATGTTCGTACGTCTCCTTCCACCGAAGGAAAATTCTTGCATCTCCCTCACTTGTATTAAAGAAATGAGATGCCGCGTGCCGTTGCCCTCCCGTGCCGTTGCCCTCCCGTATCGTTGCCGCCCCGTATCGTTGCCGCGGGAATTTTAAAGCCAAGTCGTACCACTCCACATGCTGTAAAAGTGGTACCATCTATAATTTTCAAAAATAACTGTTTTAGTCCTAATTAGCAAATTGCTAATAATGGTGACCGGACAAGTCGGAATGAAACCAACTCAGAACCATCTCAGATAAGCCATTTAGAGTGATAATAAAATATATTTTAAAAAATGGTTAAATAGGTTACGTTAGGTTAGGGTTATCTAATTTGAATTTATTTTTTTCGTAGCTTTTAATCACTTTCAAGGAGGTGTTGACTTTATTCTCAGTTGGCATGGAACCTCTAATAATATACACATTGAAATAGTTAGATTGGACAAATTTGACGAAATTTAGTTACCTATTCAATTTTTTATTAGAACAACTCTCTTTTTTTAAACTATTTTTTTAAGGTTATTCCCATCAAAAAGAAGATAACAAGAATAATATAAACGAAAATATGAAAGAGAATAAGACGCAGAAAAATAAAAAAGATAACGGTCGCAACTGGGACTCACATCCAGAACCCCTCGTCTTGCCGGGACGAACGCCTTGTCCAATTAGCCACTGCCACCTCTTATTAAACCGTTATATTTGTCAATCTCAAATTTCAGAATTAACAATATTATCTTCGACTATTTTTTCCATATTATTGGCAACTACCTTTTTCATTAGAAACAATCGTACGAAGAACTGGTTTGTAACCTAATTGGATAAGCTGTTCGTCCCGGTAAGACGAGAGGTTTTGGGTTCGAGTCCCAGTTCCGACCGTTATCTTATTATTTTTCTGTGTCTTGTTCTCTTTCATATTTTCGTTTGGATGATTAATGTTAATTTCTTCTTCAATGATATAAAATTTGATTCGTCGGATTGGACAAAAAATTGTACAAATTAACAAATTTGACAAAATTTTGCACATTGGTGCAAAATGCAATGATTGGCATAATTTATTTTACCTAATCAAAAGGCTCCAAAAATGAACTGTTCAGCGTGCCATTTTGCTCAAGACCGTGACTAAGTTTGATTATCACATTAAAAATAGATAGTTTTGGTCTGATGCCGGTCCTGTCCGGGTATCAGACCGCTTCGGGTATCCCGTGTCTGCAGCTTGTAGTACAAGTACAGACTCCAGCCCCGCTCTAACTCCAGACTGACACGCCACCCGATACGGCAGATGGAACCAACTAAATGATGAGAGATATCGAATATCGCCTTAATTAATTAAGTACCCCATACCATATTATGTACGGCCGTAGACGCTCTACAGCTCTACGGTTCTACGGAGCTACGGGTTACGGTATCGATGCTCTAATTTGAGAACCTTATCATTTAAAAAATATTCACATACGTTCTTGTGACCGGTAGATCCTTCGAACTTCGTCCCCCAAAAATATTGCAAAAAAAGTTGTTTTGAAACAAAAACAGGGCTGAATATCAATTTTTGAAGAGAAAACTTCTTTAAAAATAGCGACACTAAAAAGAGACAAACACACGCATCTACAGGATTTAGCCTGCGAGAGAATGAGATGATGTAAACGGTCTCCTCTTTGTGCGGTGCATCTTTTCTCCCCACTCTTGGGAGCCATCCATAAATTACGTCATGCCTTAAGGGGGGGGGGGGGGGGAGTAGATGAGTTTGACATTATGTGACAAGGGGTATGGGGGGGACATCAGCTCTGTGACGTCACATGTAAAAATCTGAATTGTGATTATTTTTAGATGTAAAATTGCAAAATATGTGACGTCACACTAGGGGGGAGGGGGTCTCACAAATGTGACCATATGTGACAGGGACGGGGGACGGGGGGGGGGTAAAAAAATCATCAAATTCGTGTGACGTAATTTATGAAAGGCCCCTTGTCAATTTTAGTTTTTTTTAGGTTTCACTTCTACCGCGTGTGAATTGCACTCTGTTTTTTTATTGATTTGTGTACTGATGTAAGAATACCATTATGTGCATTATATAATAAATACATGCGATATGTATACATATAGATGGGATCTCTTAAAAAATCGTGGAAAAGGGGCCTGATAGCAGTTGTTTTCTGTAATGTTTTAATGTTTTTAAAAGTCGTATTTTTCTTCTATTATCTGTAGTATAAATGTCGCAACCAGAGTTGAAACGAGTAGTACCTACTCATACAGATGCAGGGCTTGCATACCGCATTTTAAAAAACGTGTTATTCGACATCAGAAAGAACGTTCTCGTAATGTGGAATAAAGTTCACTTTGAAAACTATAAAATAATACACTGTTAAACTGTAAAATCTTTTGGTAAAATGTTAAAATTCGATGATACGATTTAAAAAGTGCAAAAACTTACAGTGCAACCCAAGGTTCGTAGAAAATGTTTTAACTAGGTTAGTTCATCGAGGGGGTAGAGCGGTGATTGGCTAGAAAGTCGTGACGTAGCTTGAAGTCCATTTTCCACTGGGAGATTTGAATTTACTGCAATATAAGTGGCATCAAGCGTTTCTGAATGCATTTGCATTGATTTATTTATAATACTTTGGTAATATTACACTAATTATTAAATTAAAACTAATGTTCCGAATAGAAGGGAAAGATCCCAGAAATATTAGCAGTGTTACTTCAGAAATTTGGCGTATTTTTCAGATGGTCCAAATATTTCCGCTTTGCAATAAAATGCATATAAATAGAATATTTCTGAACGTATTCGAAAACTAAAATCTGTTTTTGAAAGGTGATGAAATACGCTATCAAATTTTATAATTCGAAGTAAACAAATAACCTTTGAAGTATAAACATTTGGTATTCAAACATAAAAAAGATTAAAAATTACTGATAATGATAAAAAGTAAAAACACATATATATTTTATTAGACAAATGTGGTAGACACTCTCAGCATCACCTTGGTGAAAGTCGTTAAGGACCATCATTCGGAATTGAAGCGTTGCTTGAAATGGCTTTAGCCGTATTTGGTGACCATTTATATGAATAATAAGGTACTTCCCCACTTTCCTCTGCCCCATTTCATTTCCTCCCCAAACCGAAATAGCCCAAACTCAACATGGATAAAGATGCAAGTATTTTTTTTAATGTCAACTCCACACAGGAGGCCCCGAGGAAAACAAATTCATCAGGGCCTAAGTCATCTTTGGGAATGCTGTGCGGAGGGTCTTATTGAGAAGATTAGGTTGAGAACATGGAACATGGGTGGGTCTTGATAAAAAGTATGTTGCAGTAGGGAGAAAATATGAAAATCCGAAAATGTTTCCACAAATCTTGTTGAACTCGAGAGTGAGTCGTAAAAACGACCCACTCTCACAAGAGAATTAATGTCGACCAAGCATAAATGTTGGGTGCGCGTTTATCACAGCATGCACCAGTGCCGAAGGGATAGTTGAGCGGCCTCGGAGCATTTTCCCTTGAAATACCAGTAGAACAAGGGCCGCATTCCCACCTGCCACCTGCGCTCCAAAGAATGCAATCCGTTTTTACAACAAGGACAGACTGCCTGTTTCTACACCCGAGTCACGGGTTTTTTTTTAAATATTTTCAGACCAGAGGTGGCTACCAAATTCACTAGTGGTTAAAATGATGATGTATTCAAAGTATGTAGTGTTGAGTACAAACCAAATTTAATATCTGACGTATACCCGGCGTTGCTCGGGTTTATGAATGTTAATTATAGTGTAACTGAAAATTGGGTTTAGTGTTAAAATGGAAGTACATAATATTATTGTTGAAAATTGATTTTTTTCTAAGTATTTGTTTCACTTGATCACGCCATTTCTTCCTCAGACGTCCTCGACGTCTTCTACCTTTCACTTCGACGTCATACATTATCTTTACACCCCTCCCTTTGTTCATTAATATAATCCTAATACCACAAATAGGTATTTGTTTCACTTCATCGCTTCACGTTTTCCTTCGGCGTCCCCGACTTTTTCTACCTTTCACTACCACTGTATACCGTATTGTTATCGACTGTTAAAAAACGACATTTTGTCGTCTTTAATTCGACTTTGCGTATCATTCCAGTGCAGAGATAATGCGTTATGGTACTGACACACATGCTGATAAATGAGCATGCTCATATTGCTCATTCCCCCTTCACCCGTAAATCAATGAGCATGCTCACAACGGCCGGTTGATTTGTCACGCCCAAATGAGCATGCTCATTTGGGCGTGACAAACGCTACTAGGTATTATTTGCTCATTAGTAGCAAGAGAGCGAGCTACTAATGAGCATGTTTATCAGTAGGTACGATTAAGCCTTCCTCGGGTGTCCCCGAGTTCTTCTACCATTCAGTACCACATTGTTACTGTTAAATAACAACATTTTATCGACTTTAATTCTACTATGTATATCATTCCAGTGCGCGAGAAAAAATGTGTTCCTCGGGTTTTCCCGACTTTTTCTACCATTCACTACTGCACTGTCATTATCACTGCATTATCACTGCATTATCACTGTTAAAAAATATATTTTATCGACTTTAATTTGACTCGAATGTAAAAACGTAAGTGCGAGGAAATCAAGTAGATTTAACTAAAAATAATATCATTTAACTAATGAAAAGTTAAATAGATTATTCCTTTCGGACTCCAAACGGACTTCAAGCTACGTCACAAGCTTGCGAGCCGCCTGATACGTTTTTTTTTCGAAAAATGCCCCAGAAAACCTTGTGAGCTAACCTTGTTGTATATTTTCTACAAACCTTGGGCGCAACCCAATAGTATTTTGGAGTTACTCGTACCATTACCTATGGCCTATACGTAGTTACTAATATGAATTTAAAATTCTCTAAATACAAACCATAATATCTGTTTCGTTGTTATATTATTTTTAGAAACAAGTATAAAACATATTGTTAACGCTTTTGTAGGTAAGTAACTAATCCAGCACTTTTTCTAAGATTTCATCTCATTAACTTCATGCAAAATTGTTTCGAAAGTTACACACAAGTTTGCGAGATTCCTCCGAATGGCGATAGTTTACGCTCGATATTGGATATATTCAGCAGAATGAAAACGTAGGAGAGCCGAAGTATGGCTGTGAAACTCGAGAAGGAAGACATCTTTTGCACGTGATATTAAAATTAACTGAAATTGGTTACGGACTGAAGTTTCTGAGGGAGAATCCATATCCATTTTAGTTACAAGTCGGGGAACCAAATACCCAGCCAGCCAATCTGCCCGTGTGGGAACTCGGGGTAGGTACTGTATTCTATAATAATGTATGTACCTGCCTTGAATTGTTGCCTACCTCCTCCGCTGCAAAACTTTGACTCATGGCAACACTGCCGAAGGATTGATTTCAAATGTTTGCAATGCATTTAGGAAGTAAAAGTGAATTTCGATACTGAGGAAATTCCTCAATTTCCCAGATATTATAGGTACCTACCTAACTAACCTACTTAAATCGATGTTAATTTATTTTTGAAGTGAAAACTTCTTTAGCACCGTTGTGATTTGAAACTCGATGAAACGAAAAAGCGACACTAAAAAGAGGCAAATACAAACATGTCTAGGATTTAGCCTGCGAGGGAAAGAGATTGAGTAATCAGTCAATACTCTTGTCTACTTTAGTTTTCTGAAGGTTTCGCTTTCACCGCGAGTGAACTGCACCCTCGTAATTTTTTTTTATCGTAGAAGTGTAGGAGGTAGATATGAATGCATGTTTTTAGATGCATATGTTTTTTAAAATAATTTATTGAAGTTTCATGTAGCTTACAATATTGAGAGGATATTTCACCATCCTCTTGATAGCTTATCCATAGGGTAACGTATATTTTCGATTAATTTATTTATAAAGTCCACAGATATAAGAAATGCTAGAGAAAGTCCGAGTTTACCATTCGGTACTCGAATCTATGAAAAGTGACTATACAACAGATAACTTAGCCGAGTTTTCTACCTAATGAGAGTATTTATTTGTTTATTAATATATATTTATGAGGTGCGTAACATCGGGTTGCCCGGCAGTTAAATATTTTTAAAAATCAATTAAATTTTCGGTCCCCATTTATTCCCTACAAACGTATATTTATTCCCTACAAACGTATATTTATTCCCTACAAACGTATATTTATTCCCTTGACTTAAACCGATACCACATATTATTAATATTGTTTTCCTTTTTCAACATTTGTTTCTAACCACCCGCCAAGTAGACCAGTGATGATCAACCCTTTAATCCGGAGGGCCAATTTAACCATTTTCAATTTGTTTGCGGACCGCAGGAAGTAGGGTACCTACAGCTTGACATTGTTAAATTTACAGTCGGTGGGGACGCAATGTTTGTTTATTTGTTTATCTTTTTTAAAATGGTATTTTTTTCAATAAAACAATTATAATATAGACATTTGTATCTCCAAGACCAAACCAATAAATGCTGTTGATTTTTTCGTTGGGGTTCCCCAACAAAATTTAGTCAAGAAAACTTTGAGATATAATAAAATTAAAAAACGGAAACATTTAAAATTCATCAACTTTCAACAAGAAAAGCGCTGCGCTGTAAAGGTGATTTTTTTCTACACTTAACGACGAACCACGAAAATTTGTCTAAGAATGCGTAAGAAATTTGTTATTATGATTCAAAACTTTGAAGAAAGGTTGAAATTTTCCGCTCAACCCTTTTTTAACCCTTCAAAATTCGGGTGTATTTTGTCAGTAAGTAAAAATACTTATCGTATCCGTGTACAAAAATGTTTTCGAAAGGTAATGAAATACGCTTTCAAATTTTATTCTTAGAAATAAATATGTGATTTTTTAAATACAAAATTTTTTAATGCAAACATTAAAAAGTTTTAAAAATGGCTTACCTTGCGTTTTTTCTAACTAAAATTACTGATAACGAAAAAAACATATATTTTATTTGATGAATAAATTATACTTAAACGTTATTGCCATTATCACTTTTTTGTTGTTTTTTCTAAAAATAATTCTTCAAAAGTTCACGAAATTTCATAATTTTTTTTCAAATTATGCTCGGAAACTTTGGTTTCATAAAGGTGCACATTTTAATTACTTTGTGGTTAACTTTTAGATTAGAATTCTTCTTCTTTCGTATGGTGGGGGTGTCAGAGAGGGACATCTAGGTCTGCGAGCCAGTCTAGGGCCTCAGGCGTTGCCCTGTGGACCTCATCAATCCCGCCGGGGAATGAATGGAGCGGGCATTCGTTGACCACATGTTCGGTGGTCTGCACCTCACCGCATTCACACAGATTGGATTTGAATATAAAGCGTACTGTTTTCTCTTTCCAATTTATTAGTTCATTCTTCCCACTATGATAGTAAGGGAGACAACGATTTCTGTGAGACCTATGTGAGCTGGGACAATTATGGTCTCCCTTGATTAAACGGGTTAAAACAACAGATAGAAACCGTTGAATATTCGTTAACGCAAATTTTTGATATTTTATTTAGCCAAGTAGAAAGTACGAAAAGACTCGCGGGCCACACGAAATGGGCTCGCGGGCCGAAGGTTGCTCATCACTGGTATAGACTGTAGATGTAGATAGATACTACATCGTGAACAACAAATTTAATTCACTCTGTGATATTTTTTTACAATTGAAATAAAATTGAATTATTACTTTTCACGACTTTATATCCCATTTCAAAAGTGTTTTTTTTTATTTTATTTTATTTTTTAATATTTTTATTTTTATTTATTTTACATATCAACAAACAAGTCCTGCTAAGCCAATTGCATTGGCTTGTCAGCAGGTGCTTATAATTCAATTACAAATACATTTCACAAGTTATAATTAACATCTTACATTCTGATTTGTTACTGTCCTGATTTATCCCGTTACCATTTTTGTACATTCATACTGAGTTATTGAAAACAGGTAGGTACTGGTAGGTAGGTAGGTAGGCAAAGTGGTGTTAAAGTGTTTTAATGAAATAAGTATCATCATCACTATTGGCTCTACAACTTCTGGTGGGTCTTGGCCTCCTCAAGAGTCTTTCTCCGCTCATCTCGGCTTTGTGCCAGCTCTCTCCGGTGTAGAAGCTCCAAGATAGATATGTCTTTGAGGGTGTTGTCACTCTATCTTAATCTTGGCCTTCCTAGGCTCCTTCGCCCTATCGGTCTTGAGTTCAGCAGGGACTTTGGTGCTTGATGCTCGGTCATTCTCTCCACATGATCCAGTCACCGAAATCTTCCCAGTTTTATAAATTTTGTGACGTTAAGCTCCTTAAACTCATTGTTGTGACGTCTGCGCCAAAATCCATTTTCTAGAACCGGTCCCAAGATACGCCTTTTCCTTTCAAAAACGTCCAGTGCTCGCTCATTCCTCTTAGTTAGTGCCCACGTCTCAGCTGCGTACGTGAGCATTGGTCTAATAAGTGTTTTGTACACTAATATCTTGGTGTTTCTGGACAGCATGGATTTTATTTGGTTTTGAGGGCGGAAACAATAGCGATTTGCGTTCACTATGCGCTTCTGGATCTCCTCTGTAGTATTATTGTCGTTTGGTTATCAGGGAGCTTAGATATGTGAATCTTGGTACCGTTTCAAAATTTTGGCTTCCACATGAGAGAGTTGGGGTTTGTTGGGTGCATCCTACGGCTGTGTATTTGGTCTTCTGTTGGTTTACTACGAGACCCATGTTTTTGACAGAACTTTCAAGATTTATGAAGGCGTCACGTAAAGCATCGGGAGTTTTCGCAATTATGTCGATATCACATATATTAGCGTAAGTCACAGAGCTGTCAAATATCGTTGCTCTTATCTCAATGCCTGAATCACGAATAACTTTTTCTAAGGCTATGTTGAATAAGGGGCAGGCCAATCCATCTCCTTGTCTCACCACTCTACACGCTACTGGGGACATTGTCAGTTTCACCAGATTGATTGAATGAAATAATTATATTATAATATTAATGCGAATTTATTGTGCTTCAATTTAAGTAGTGGTCAGTTTGATTCTGTTTTTTTTTTGCTTCGGTGTTGATAATTTTTTTTTGTTCATATGAAGCAGATACTTTGTGATGTGACATTATAATTTAAAATAAAACAATAACTTTGTAAACACCACTTTTTATTTTTTATGTACTTAATGCCGACCGGGTTTCGCTACCACCGTAGCTTCTTCAGGGCAGTACAGAACTCTACTAAAATTAAGTTACATGTGTTATAGATAATATACATATGGGTTAAAAACAAAATCGGCCGGACTACTCAAGTGGAGGAGGAAGTAGGGATAAATGTAGATGGAGCATTGGGTAAGGAAAGGGAATGTTTTTTGTCAATAGGGAACAACTTCAGTATTGGACTATTATTTAGATTTATTTTTATTTTTATTTATAAAATTTTTATTCAACAGCCTCCCTCATAATAATAATATAGCAACTAATAATAATCAACCTTATCAATGGCGTAGAATCTTGTATACTAATAATTTTTCCCAAAAAAGCGTTAAAAATCTCCCACCAGAAATAAAACCAGCATTTTACACCAATAATAGTATAGGTAAGTTTCTAATGAACGCTAAGGACAAAGAATACAGTCTAAGCCACTCGGGAATTTATTCACTCCAATGCAGTGATTGTCCCGCGTATTACATTGGCAAAACGGCACGTAACGTAGTGTCAAAGAGCATCTTAGGTGTTTACACAGCAATGGTTTCTCTGAATTTGCAAACCACCTGATAGAAACCAACCATAATTTCGATAAAAACTCAGGCGTCACCCTTATTCATAAAAACACTATAGGTATCAGATTGGATAATTTAGAAGCCCTAGAATTAAGAAAAGCCAAAAATATTAATAGCAAGGTAATTAACAATCAAATAAATCTAAATAATAGTCCAATACTGAAGTTGTTCCCTATTGACAAAAAACATTCCCTTTCCTTACCCAATGCTCCATTTACACTTATCCCTATTTCCTCCTCCACTTGAGTAGTCCGGCCGATTTTGTTTTTAACCCATATGTATATTATCTATAACACATGTAACTTAATTTTAGTAGAGTTCTGTACTGCCCTGAAGAAGCTACGGTGGTAGCGAAACCCGGTCGGCATTAAGTACATAAAAAATAAAAAGTGGTGTTTACAAAGTTATTGTTTTATTTTAAATGATAATTTTTTTGTTAATTAGGTGAGATTGACAGAAAAATCGGAATTTAAAAAACAGCATCGTTTAAAACCTTTTAAATGCCAGGAAGGAAACGACGTAAAATAACGATGTTTTGACTTTGACGTAATATTTGTGGGTTTGTTTTGTGCTATCGTATATTATATTTACTGAAACATATTCCTTGAATAATAAACTGTGCATAAAAACAACATTACTTGCGTTTATTTGATGAATGTATAAGTTTTACGAGAACGACGCTAGCCAATTTGATAGCTCAAATACCGGGAAAAATCTCAGCCGGACGCCATAGAGAATTTAATACAAATTATTCCTTGTGGCTATGTGTGTTCACGGTATTTTATGCCTCAAGAAAAAGAATGCCCAAGCGAATCTGACCTTGTTATTCATACGTTTTCTTTGTAGATAAGGGTTAAAATCGCATTCCAAAAATAGATATTTTTTTTAATTTTGGCGTGTGCGCCGGTGCACAACCGGCAAATGACCTGTGTTTTAACATTGTTAATTTCTGCAAAAAATACCTTCCCGCTAATAGGCACCCATATCGATGATAATCTACCTACTGGCAATACCATAAAATATATGTATAATGGATTCAGAGATGGAAAGAAAGCGACTAACAAGTACCAACTCCCTATCATTTTAATAGGTCGGAAGCTCCAATCGCGGGCGATCTGGTTACTGGAAATTAATAACTCCGTTTTTAACGATATAATAATTATTTATCTCGTAAAATAATAACGACCGAATAATAATAATAATAAGAAATCGAGCGTTCAATTAAGCAAACTGGGTTATTAAAAAGTGTATCGTCTTCTCTTGGCGAGTGAAGAAAAAATAATAAATGAGATAAACTGGAAAACACACTTTGTTATGTATTATTGTGTTTGGTAGGAAATTGTAGCTGTAGCATTCACATGGGGGGGGGGTTCAGTCCCGGGGGAGGCTAGGGAGAAAGGAGGGGGACATTATAATCGAATGTTGGTTGTGCGTCTCATATAAAATTTTGAGGGATGAATGTCCTCTTATGTTTGGAAGTTAAAAAATGTAAGTAAGAATTTTCTAAATTGACAAGCAAAAATACAACAAAATAAATAATAAAAAGTAGGTACAATAAAGAAAAACTGTATTTTTTTTTCTTTTTAATATGTTTATTAAAAAAAATATCATTTACAGAAAACATGCTAAAATATCATTGTAACAATTTTATTAAAACATCATTGTAATGTATGAGATGTGCCACCATAATAAAGCTAGGCTTGCGTGTTTTGGGGGTGTGTTATGATGTTCATTATTTCTTTATTTATATGTTAAAGTACTCAGTGAATATATTCAGTGTGTTTTCAAGGAGATATTTAACAATTTTAACATCTTTATGTATATATAAAAATCTCGCTTCACGATGTTTGTTCAAGATAAACTCCGAAACTACTTAACCGATTTTGATGAAATTTAGCTTATTGTGTGTATTTTGGTCCAACTTAAAATATAGGATAGTTTTTTTTATCTCGATTACTGACCTCAACATTTATTAAATGTTCATTATAAGACGATGCTTTTTAATTATTTTTAAGTTCCGTGAGTTTCTAACAGATGGCGGTGTGAGTTAATTTATCGACATAACACTTGGTTATCTAGATTGGGTAACCAAACCACCCAGTGGATGGCGTTGTGTTTCGATTCACGTCAGAGCAACGCGTGGCCGGGTCAGCTAGTTATTACGTACATAGTATATTTCTGAAATTGTCTCCTAATGTGTTAAAAAAGGTTTACTCCAAGATATTTATAATTGAATTGTACAAAAAATATATAAATAAATCTTTTATAAATCAATTATACTCAGAAATTATTTCCTTACCTTTGGCTCTTTGCTTTTAAAGCAAATACTGCTATAATTGGTTGTTGTACATTTATTTTATTTGATTAATTAATCGCGAATTCTTTATTTGCACGTTACATTAAAATTATTGTCGGTGTTGTTTTAGAGACGAAGCAAAGCGCGCTGAAAGGTAATGGGATATTCAGCAAAATAAATGGTCTGATACGTAAAAAAGTATACCTGCAGTGTTTCTGATTCGAGAAATTTTAACGAATTGTAAAAAATAATTTGATTGTTTTTAATGAGACCTCGTGTAATTGAAACCGGCCGTTCTATCATTTGATGGGTCTGCCCAGTGGAACGAGGAATACCAGGTTAACCTCCCCTTCAAGCAAAGTTACTATTTGGCGTTAGTCTGGGTACTTCCTATCTTTGTCTGAGTTTCAGCATACATAGTTAGTTAGGGTTCGATGTTTTTTTTACAAAGTATATTGAAATTTTCAGAATATTATCTTTAAATACAGGTATAATAATCTGATTTAACTTTGGAAAATTAAGCATCGTGATTAAAATGTCCAGAGACAGATTAAGGTTACAGGTTGTTTTCGATTGGCATAAAAATAATAAAGGAAGGTGTAAAAAAAACATATATATTTTTCTTTTTCTTTTGTGGTATATTTTTGTTTCGCATCAGCCCACAACACATTACATTCTTTCTGAGCTGCACTACGTTTTTTTCCCCTTTTTAAACTCTGCAAATAGGTCTTTATACAGATCTCATAGTTTAGACATTTTTCCATTGTTTTAAGGCAAAACATACGCGGCAACGGTTTACGCATGTATTCGGCGTCAAAATCACAGACTTACTGGCGACTGGTGAGCCGAGCGGTTGTCGCAACGCGCGGAAAAATCGTTGCCTGGCAATGGCGAGTCAAGGCCACGCGCCGCTGTTTGGTTAAGAAATCGTGCGGTGAACAAAAAATAAATACACGTGATATCTCATTGTATCCCCCGCCTCCTTGTGATATTTCGTGAATTTTTTCCGAACCTCTCCCCCTTTCGAGCCTCACGGGATTAATGGACGACCCCTTAGCTAGCTTCCCCTTGTCTGTAGGAATCTTCCATTTTATACGTTTTTTTAATTTGTAAAATAACTAGTACGTAATTATTACCTGACTGTGTCTGAATTTCAACGATTTTTAATTCTTTTCATGAAAAATGGCGGAACATTACAATTGTAGATTTTAGAAGCTGAATGTATTTATAAAAAAAAATTATCGCAGGATCATTGCCTTTCAAAAGACGACTAGAAATTTAAATTTCGAATGAACACCGTTAGTAAACTTTAAATTACGACACCTGTCAAAAATTTAAGCAATAGAAATACACATTTAATTTCTTTCATTTATTTAAAAGAAATAAACATTCTGGGTTACGAATAACCTGACAATATTTAGAAATCTCCTAACACGAAATGAGATGCCAACTCAGCCTATAATAACTCTGGTGACCGGACATCCCAGAATAAATTCAAGTCAACACCTCCTTTGAAAAGTTTTTAAAAGTGATGAAAAAATATATTTATTTATTTATCTTAAAAATGGTACATATTATAAATTATAATTTATAATATTACTGATCTTCCATTAAAAGCATTTGCTTGTGGATGGAAAAAGAGTTTACATTTCATATATGTAGAATTAATACAGTCACGTGTTTCACATATGTAGGTACAGTTAATACAATCACATCGCAATCAAGACCCTTTAACTAAAAGACACAAACATCCATGTATTCAGTAAGAAGAAAAACAAGTATAATTTTTAGTGTGACGTTCATGTGGAAATAGGGGAAGCAGTCTTCCCGTTGATGATTTCTCTAAAATACTTTTTTGATATAGTTAACAATTGTAATATGTCATTAATGCTTCTGATTTCTACTGGTAGGTTATTAGAGAAGTATTTTCCTTGGTGTTGGGCAAAAGAAGTATTTAGTTCGGGGCACACAAATACATGTTTAAATGTATGGAAATCGGTTAAATAGGTTCCCTTAGGTTAGGTTATGGGCTATTTTTCAATTTTATTTTTTTCATGCTTATGACTTTTCAAAGAGGTGTTGAGTTGATTTGATTCTAACACGTAACTAATTATTCTATATTACAAATATACAATTATTAATAATAAAATAATTTTGGTACGTAGTTTATAGCTTATCTGTTCCCACAATCAATTCCAATTTTGAAAATCTAAGCAAATTCCAGTTAAGGCGCCGCATCCCCGCTCAAAAAAAGAAGATGGAGAGATGTGATAACGAATGTTGGACAGAGCGCGCTAATATTTTAAATGAGAAAATTGAAGCGAAAATTGTGAAAATGTTTAATAAAACATGACTCGTTTAAAAAGAGCAAAAATCTCGTGGAAGGCGTCTTAAGTACATATCATTTAAAGAAACATTGTGAATTTTTTCACAACTATAACTTGTAAAATAATAGAAAAAGACGTGTTTTTAATAATTTTCGGAGCATACTTTGGGATTTTTTTCTATCGAGGGAATTTCACATAATTTGCGTTTCGGCGTAGAACACGTCTAGGTATCTTTAAAAATAACATATATTTTTTTAAGAGTTTAAAAACTTCAAATGTAGGATATGTAAGAAAACGGTAGAAATTCGGGTAGCGGCGGCTTAAAGAGTTTATTGAACCCGAGTCACACATAAACACAGAGTCATACCACCTAAATTATTATTTAAAATTTATTATTTAATAATAATTTATGTAATTGAATTTAATTATTAATTTAATTTAATTAATTAAATAACACACTTTGCATCAGATCATTGAGCTTTCACGAGTACATCTCTGGGATCTCTTTCAGTTTAATTAAATTTATTTCGATAAGACGCCATTTTTATGTTTGAAAAGGCGAATCTTATTTATTCTATTGCCGTGCCGAAAAAATAGGTAGGTACTTACTGGCAGTGTTATTTTTTTCGCGCGGCCACCCTCCCCCATCCGTTGTTTTACCTTTACCCATTAAACAAGGCACGTCTTAATGAAGGGAGAAAAAAAATTAATGCACTTTTCCATTTATTTATACCAGTTTCGGAAAACGCGAGGAAAAATGTTCATAATTTGAAATGAGATGAACGAGGCAGATTTGAATTACTTGTTAGGAAGGTACTTTTTTCTAGAAAATGAAATAAACTCAGTATTACCATAATAGAATATTATTTTGTCTTAGTTTAAGTAGGTAATTTAAGTAGGTACAGTTTTAAAAATAAGAGTAGAAATCATAGGAGTGCGTCACTGTTGTTCAAATTACAATACTAAGGACGGGTTGTTTCAAAAAAATTGATGGATTCATCAAATATTTGAAGTTAATTTTCACGTTTTGTGTAAGTTCTATTCAAGATCTGTGATTATTTCAGTTTTGTGAAGCAACTGTCCTATAACGATGTAATAACAGAACTTCAATAGAACTTACACAGAACGTGAAAATCAACTTCAAATATTTGATGAATCCATCAAATTTTTTGAAACAACCCATCCTTAGAATATAACTCATGGTAGAAATGTAAAGCTGTGTAATCTACATTTTTGAAAAAAAATTTAAAGGCATAAAAGTGAGAATTTTTTTTTTTCATTACAATATAGACACCCACTTATCTCAAAATAAAATTATAACATTTGCAATATTGTAATAAAATATAAAGCACAGTTTAGAAATTGCTCACATTTATTTAATACTAGCTGACGTACCTAGCGTTGTCCGGGCTTTAGATCATGTCTCTAATTTTAGATCTGAATATATTTAACTCATTTAGATCTAAAAGTAGTTTAACTATACTCACCATTAGTGATTCTTCCTTTCTACCTACTGTTAAATTGAAATTTATGTTAAATTAAATGAAAGCAAATCACTTTGTAAAACATCATTTAATCAAATTTATGTCATTAATTAGGTACCTTGACATCACTGCTTCTTCGATTTTTTTTTTTAAGAACAAAAATGTTTTTTTAAATGTGGTTTACTGTGCTCTGCATTCAGTGTCATTGTACTTTAAAATAATATTTGACAGTTAATTTGGCGTTGCCAGCCTACAAATTTTGTAGTCCCATTTTTAATATTATCTACTCTTATTTGACAGACAAAATATCTACTATTCTCCCATAAGTTATATTTGATTTAGATTATTAAATAGATACGATTTTTTTATTTTATTTTTGGATTTATTACTTTATTTATTTTATGTATTCATTTTCAAAGCCTTGATGGACTTTTTCATTCATGATATATTAAAAAAATAATCGATATCATTGACCGGTCAATGGCTGAGTTAGCATCGCGTTTGGTTCCCACCCAGGCGTCGCGTGTTCGATTCTTCATTACGACACAAGCATAATTTTCCGCTTAGTGTGGTGGTAGTAGGAGATTTTCAAATTTTGTCAGGTTATTCGTAACTCGGTAATGTTTGTCTTTCAAGTATTCATAATTCACACACAATTTTTGTACTCTCTTTTAAACATCTTACTTCTTAATACATCCGTTTTTTTTATAGAAAATAAATATATATATTTTCCCATATCTCATCGGAGGTCGAAGAATCTTCAGAGGATGTGTCATCATCGGATTCCGGTAGAGATACGCCTATTTCTGGAGGCAGCAACATCTACAACACCTCGCTTGGAAATATTTTAAATTTTCTATTGAAAAGGGAATGCTAGATATAATTGGATCTGACTATGTTAAAAGCATATAAAAAATATCTTCCACTGTCTGTTTCCTCTTAAATTTTCTAGAAAAACATTCCCAACGTATGTCCACGGGGTGACCGGACAACTCGGAATGAAACCAACTCAGAACAATCTCAGATAAGTCATTTAGAGTGATAAAAAATATATATAAAAAATTGGTTAGATAGGTTACGTTAGGTTAGGGTTATCGGCTAATTTAAAATTATTTTTTTCATAGCTTTTTATGACTTTTCAAGGAGGTGTTGAGTTGACTTTATTCTCAGTTGGCATGGAATCGTCCACGGTTGACATTTGTTACATGAGAACGGATCATTTCTACTACTCGTTCTTGAGTTTCACAGCTCGGCTGTGACGATTTGCCGGCCTCTGTTTTTCCTCCCACCCACAACACCGGTCTCTTTAAAACGCACCAGCTCTATTGCTTGTGTGGCAGTTGCTTTTCAGTTTCTTTGTTAACAGGTTGCCATGGTAGCGCTCACGAATTTCGAATTTCGACGACAAGTGGTTTCATTTCAGTTTCTCCGTGAGCGAAGGCCTTTACAACTAAGAATTATAATTAGATATAACTAGTGCCATGAATCGAAATTGAACCGATGGCGACCTAGCGTTAAATCTCTGCTGCCGCACCTTGAATGAACTTGAGCACCCCTGATATCGAATATGCATACAGGCAAGAAGATCCGGATGGGGCGATGCAGATGATTTATTCCAGATAAGCCCAAGTCGGGGCCCGCAGCCAATGCGGTCCGAGGGCGGGACCGAGTCCGCCAATGCGGTGCCCCCTGTTGACTATACATCAATAATCATTTCCGGAGCCGGCCCGGACGAGTGCGCCGGTTAAACTTTATCGCATGAAAATAAGCAAGCTACAAAGTGGATTGGATACCGCAATAAGGGTAACTTTATGCAGTTTTCCACAAATATGCCTGGCGATTTAAATAAGTAATTTATTTATTTATTGTTTGAAACATTTACAGAGTGTTAACAATTATCTATATCTGTACTAATATTATAAATGCGAAACTGCGTGTGTTTGTTTGTTACGCTTTCACGCATAAACCAATAAACCGATTTTAAAAATTCTTTCACCAATATAAAGCTACATTGTATGCGAGTAATATAGGCTGTATATGTGTAAGCTCTGGCGTTATGAAATTATAAATATTAATTATACGTTTTCTGTCGCTAACAAAAGCAAGTAATTGCTCACGTCAGAAAATGAATCGTTGCTGTGGAAACGATGTTGATATATTTGGCGTCGTAGTTAATATCTATCTATTTAAATAAAAATTAATCTCCGAAATGTTTGTACGCGCACAACTTCCGAACGCCTCGACTGCACCAAATTGGATAATTCTTTTGGTTATCAAGTTATCTCAAGTATTTTATAATCCCTCGCATAACAGGCGAGTTCGAATTTTTCAAGGACTAGGGGATCACCTTAAAAAAAATGTATGTTATTCTTGATATATCTACACTTTCCCCACGCCGAAACGGCAATTATATGAAATTCCCTCGATAGAAAAAAATCGCGAAAAACAAAGCTCCGAAAATTATTATATTCACCTTTTTTCAGTTATTTTAAAAGTTATATGTACCAAAAAATTTTGTGTTTCTTTAAATGCCCTACGAGATTTTTGCTCTATTTTAAACGAGTCCTGTTTTATTAAACATTTTCACAATTTTCCTTTAAATATTATCGTTTATAATTTTATTGCGCTCTCTCTAACATTCGTATTTAGATATCTCTCCATCTTCTTCTTTTTGAGCTTTTTTCTTCTTTTATACCGCGCTTAAGTTTTAATTTCGCCAAAACTAAAAAGATACCTTTATAATTTAATCAAAAGAAAATCGACTTAATACCTATACAAATTTAATAAAAAAATGCTCTGAAGTGCGAAATCACCTTTATAATTTTATCAAAAACTTATATTATAACAATAATTTTATATTAACTTTCCCTTATCCCTCTCCTCCCCTTACCCTTCCCAACCCAAATCCTTATTTTGCAGTTATAATCACACTTATTTTAATGTTGTGTATTAGTTTACCATTTGTTGAATTCACATTTGTACTCTTATTATTTTTTTAAATATTCTAGTTTATATTCAGTTAGTCTTGTTTCTAAATACCTATCTGTGAACATTAATAATTGGTCTGTTTTTTTATCATCCTCTTATGTTTATTGTATTACTAAGACTGTTAATGTTCCTTAAATAAATAAATAAATAAATCAAAAGAAAATCGACTTAATATACAAATTTTAAAAAAAAATGCTTTGAAGTGCGAAATCTCCTATTAAAAAACACATTTTTCGGAAATGGTTTTATTGTATAATGCCGCAAATTAACTTTCTTACAAAATAATTGGAAAACATTTTAATAGGTGAGTTGGGGTAAGACCGTGTGCTTTTTTGATGAGATGAGTTTTTTTGATCATTGGTCCACTTTGGAATGTTTTAATGAAGAATTCATGGTGATCCCGCAAAGTTTTTAATTTTATTGTATTACCTTTAGCTCTTAACTATGTGAATACATTTTTATTTATCGAGTTATCTACTGTGAAAAACCCAAAAACTGCCAATCAAAACTTCCTGTAAATTATTTTTCAATGCGGGGTTATATCGGAAATTTTTGGGGTAAGACCGGCATTCATTCTAAAATTTCAATTAAGCGTGTTAGCCATAAGATTTACTAATAACGGCACTTAATATTACCTTTTTTGTCAAAAGTTAGATATTTATGATGGGGGTAAGATCGATTATCTCACAATTTTCCGCGAAATTTCACCTGTTTAAAAAACGCGCCTCACAACCTAACACTTTAGCTTCTTAGAGCCGACCGAAGGGGGTGCGATGCATAATAAAATAGCGCTCCTCCAGAGGTATTGGCGCATATTACAGGTTGCCACAATACCGCAAAAATCGAGTTTTTCGATCTTCCCCCAAATCCGGATTTACCCCAACTCACCCTATTTGTTTCTGAAGTTCACAAAAAAAACATGAATTTTGGCAATGTTCTTTTTCAGTAAATTGAAAGAGGCGTTACCCACTTACGAATTTCACGGAACGAAAGCGTGTTGTCGCACTCAGTGCAGTGGCCACCCAGATTTCGGGCCGAATAGACGTGCCTTGCTCTTCGTGTCGCTTTGTTCTGTAAAAATGTACTTGCGAAATAACAAAACACCGTTGTTGATTGATTATGGTTTTTATTGGTTAACGCTAAAGTCGCTTACTCTGCCCAATTCCGAATGGGTCCAGGACTTGGGGATCGTCTTAAAGTATGGTTTATGAAATACATATTATAGGAACATGTCAGGACCATCTCCTGATGACGCATCATACACGTACTTATTATAGTTAGCGAGTAATTCGCCTTGGTACTACTCCAACGTTACATTACATTTTTACACAAATTTTACCACTTCAACAGTTTTCCAGAATTTTTAAACAGGGTTTCTGGAAATCCTTGAAAAACCGCTGGATTGGTGCATAAAAACAATGTCTTGTATTATTTTTAAACAGAGTTTCCGGAAATCCCTGAAAACCCACTGGTTTGGTGGATAAAAACAATGTCTTGTATTATTTTTAAACAGGGTTTCCGGAAATCCTTGAAAACCCACTGGTTAGGTGGATAAAAACAATGTCTTGTATTATTTTTAAACAGGGTTTCCGGAAATCCTTGAAAACCCACTGGTTTGGTGGATAAAAACCAATGTTTTAATTTTTTTTTTAAATAATATTAAAATGAGTTTATTTGTCTTTAATTACAGATGATTGCGCATGGTGCAACAATCCCATAACGCCGGACTCGAATCCTCTGAACCAGTCCATCGGAGACAAGTTCTGTTCTGAGCTCTGCTTCAGCCAGTCGAGGAGGGCCACCTTCAAGAGGGCCAAGACCTGCGACTGGTGCCGCCACATTCGCCACACTGTCTCCTACGTGGACTTCCAGGACGGAGCCACGCAACTCCAGTTCTGCTCCGACAAGTGCCTCAACCAGTACAAGATGCATATCTTCTGCAGGGAGACACAAGCACATCTGGACTTGAACCCTCACTTAATCAACGCTACCACGTCAAACACAAATCTCATCACCCCAGATTTGTGGCTCAAAAATTGTAGAAGTCGATCCGTATCCCCAACATCTGATCATTCTACTCCCCCCAATGTGGATAAAGATTTGCTAGACAACGTTTCTCCGCCCTCGAAAATAAACTTGAATATTTCCCCAGAAGTAACAATCACAAATACAACACAGACTAAACAAACGTCGAGCCATCCAATGATCACGGTCGCCCCACCTTCTAAGCTGATGCGGCCAAAACCTACAAACTTGGATGACAGAATGAAAGTGCAAACTACACCAGAAATGCGGCGAGAACATAGAATACTTAAAACCAACTCTAAAAGACGTAGGAACTCCAGATGTTCATCCACAGTTACATCTCTAAATGTGCAGAAACACAATACTCCACCAGCAATGGTGAAACCGCAAGATTTAACCATCAGAAGTCCATCATTAAGTCAGGAGAGTTCTCCCAATTCGTCTTCGCTTTTAAATGCTCCGCACAATATCGTGCCATCGCCTCCTATTGTGATGAATCCAAGAATACCAAATATACATCCAGGCAACTTTCCCAATCCTTTACTTAATTTCCAGCAGCCCTCGGTGTCAGAAGCGGGACCCCATTCTTTTCATAGCCCCCGAATGATAAGACCCCCATTTTTCCCGCAGCAAAATTTCTTTCCTCGACCGTATTACCAGAATGAGAACCTTCGCCCCCCCATACCGCCTTCCCTGCAGCAGATGGGCCTGGGGGCTCCTCCCCCTTTGACTGTTTTAGTCCCCTATCCCATAATTATACCCATTCCTTTACCAATCCCCATACCCATCCCAATAATGAACTTTCTAAAAGCGTATGAATCTAAAAAATGGCCGAATGAAACACAAACTCATCCGAAAGCCGATCTAGAGCAAAGTACTTCAGATGAACCATTGGACTTCACAATGAATGGACCTAGAAAGAATATGAATAATATCAACAACAACATAATACCACTCGCACCCCCTCCCCCGCCCCAAGTAGTGGAAGCACAATTATCTATTGTAGAAAAGACACAGCCAGAAGAAAGCAATTCTGCAATACAAAATATCAACATTGAATTTCCTGGTCACTTGGAAAGTGCGGATTCATCCAATCCGGAACAAACCTTACCACGCTTCAAAATAACCAGACTCGGTGCGAAAATGGCCAAGATTGTGATTCCAAAAACCAAAGAGTTATCAGAATCCACAAGGCCACTACGGAAGAGGAGAAGATTGGTGGAGCCCACAGAGGACGAATGCGCTCCGGTAGTGTCCAAAACAAGGAAACAAGTTCATGCTTAGATGCGAGACTGCTTCCGAAAAGCATGTGTAAAATATACTGTATATATATCCGATGTAGTAGATATGTAGATTCCATTGACTAAATAAAATACCCTAATGGCTTGTTCGCATTGGTAGAGTACTTTAGTCAAGTAGCGCGTAACTTGCTACTTGACTCGCCGAAAATCACTATACGTTCAAGTAGAGTTCATTAGTAAACCGTGCATTGCAAGATGACGTGCTGTCACTCAACAAAGTAAATACGCTAATTAAGCTGATTCTAATGTTTATTTTAGAAGAGGTGGAAGAATAAATTAGTGAGATGAAAATAAATAAACTATGGACACGAAAAGAGATTAATAGCAGCATAAATAAAGAATTTTAGAGTAGCATCTTCGCTCCCACGGCACTACATATCTGCACATCTAGTAATGAACTCTGCTAAAAAGACGGGTTCGCGCTTGTCGGTGCGCAGGGACGCATGGTGGGGGTCCGAAAAAATAGAATGAAATGGATTGACTCTACTAAAGAGCCGACTAACCTACTCTACTAAAATTGTGGTGTTCGGACGCGTATATTAGTTACTAATACACTCTCTACTCGACTAAAATACTTGCTGTGTGCGAACGGCTCTTTAGAGAGGACTTGGCATGCCGATAAAACATTCTGTCCGAACGGTTATACAAAAATGGCAGCCAAGATGGAACCAAAATTTATCACTCATTGTATAAACTGAATAATAACAGTGGAAACTGCCACCATTTCTGTATAACTGTAATGTTCAGTATGTATTTGGGTCGGTAAGCCAACTCCTTCTCTCAGGTATTTTGTTTAATCATCGGTAGAATAATGTTTATATATATAGTCATTATGGTTAAGCTGGCATGATTGTGCTTATTGTACTATTAGTATTAGTAAATTATTCTACCAAATATTAGTAAAATACACAAGTTTCAAAATTTCGGACTATTTCATTTTAAAACTTAAAATGCGTAGCGAAATCCTTCAATAAAATATCAAATTAATTGTTGGAGTAAAGGCTTTTGCTCACGGAGAAACTGAAATGAAACCAGGTTTGCAAATCGATTCTGTATACATGTATATAATATCAGTATACATGCACCATAAGACTCAAAAGGTAGTCAGCAAAAGGGGGGTGCAAAAAATCTTATGAATGTGATTTTTATGCAAAATATTTCATTTAAGAGGAACGACTTGCAGCCTTTTTCATACTAAAACAAATCAGCTTAACCCAAAGATATTGAAATATAAGAGATATACCATGATGGCTGCCCGACTGCCCGCTGCAGACTATGGTCTAATGGTCCTAGTTTGAATACGGAATTTAGTTGATTTTTTAAGGTGTGCAGTAGTCGGCGGCAGGAAGCACAGTCCCACCCAAATGCCGATAGCACATCTCTTATATTTAAATATCTTTGGCTTAACCCGCTAGTAGACGAGTGTACAAATGCGTCAGATTCCCACCCAAGCAAGTTCAATCCAATGCTAGCCAAGTCCTCCATCATTACACAGCAACATTTTCAGCTTATATAAAAATGTGAAATATTTTTTCCTAGTCCAGTGTCTTCAATGTGTGTTTCCTCCCGGGGCCTCCTGCTTGGAGTTGTTATTTGTTTATCTCAAGAGCACTTTAAATATTAGATATTTCGGCAGGGCTCAGGCGCTCGGTAAATGCTCGAAGTGGCTTTATAAATTTTTACCATACATGTCGGACGCTAACACGTCACTTATTAACGAGACTGCATATAAGTGATAGAAAATTTTATAAATGCTAATTTTTAATGGAAAAAGTAAATAGAAAATGTGATTCAAGTGACCTACAAAAAAACTATGATTATACCAGTAGTTTATAATGATGTGATTATTGACAAAATTCATGTCAAAAGAAGATGTTGGAGTTGTTATGTGCAAATATAATCACATTTTATTAACCTAACCCAGGGGTCGGAATTAGCGGCTCTTTACATAGGCATCTGTGCGGCTCTTCAGACATCAATTGCAATTTCACCTCTATTCAATCAAGCCTTATGCAGTAGAGCCGCCGAATGATTATTTTTTTGCATTCCGAACACAAAACTGGTTTTAATAAGGAATCTATGCGCGAGTCTGTTTATAGAAACATTTAAATAAGTATGTGCTCATGTCCATTGTCCCTTATGCCCGTAGACTGAGATGCTGAGTGTTGGATCTGTGGCGAACATTCTACAAACCGCTGTGCATTTGTTTAAGTTTCGCGCCGAGCCGGCTAAGTGCTTACCTATCTACTTACAGATCTACCCCTGCTGGGAATACCACAGAATGGATACAAGAGATCACGAGAATAACAAATACCATGTGAAAAATTCAACAATTTCTATTTGTGTGAATTCATTTGAATCAATTTCTTTAAAAAGAAACAATAGATACATTTTTACAGAAAGGTAAAGAAAATCCATCACTTTTCATAGAAATATTGCCAAAAATAATGCATGATATAATTTTTTCTTTAATATTAATTTTACTTAAAATTTACAGATAATATTAAAATGAAATCAATATTTTTTTGTGCGGCATTTGTTTCAATAAATGCATCGTACCTTGATTACCTTATTCAATAATATAAAATTATTATCATTTTATCTATACACATACACTATTATTATTTTAATAATAGTTAACCATGTTCAATTGAAATTTGCACATAATTTGAAATTTTAAAAAGTCACCTACGCCATAATAACATAAAATGAAGAAAAGAAATAATAGAATAGCAAAAGAATGCAATTTAATTATTATATGTGGTTTAGTTGGAAATGAGCCAAGTAGCATCATTTGTACAAAGTGTCAAGAGTTGCGCTGAAAGTGTAAAAATTTTGGTCATATTTTAAGGGTGTCAAGAAAGTTGACAAATTCTCTCATAAATACTCAATTTCAATAGTAACACATCATCAAGAGTTGTCTAATGTCACAGGAAGAATAACAGTATGTTGCAAGCTGGGTATTAATATTAGACTGGAGTAGGTTGGGAGAGGAGGAAGTAACAAAAAATGGCTTGCTCCATATACCTGGTGTTTATATTAAAGGTCATCACAATTATTTATTGAGTTACATGAAGAATATAACTAATACTATGACTTAGCTTACGTTTGTAATCCATCACCCTAAAAATCAACTTACACATTTTTTAAATCTAGTGAAAATACAGTCGATCCGCTTAATTGTAACCCGGGTCACCGAGACCCAAACATTTTGTCCCAAAATTTAAGGGAGGTAAAATAAAGCTTATAATATACATAATGTATACTTATTAAAACTTATATAGGATATACATTAGAGCTTGTTTATGAGATTTTTTTATAATGTACATCCTTACATTACATTTCTCAAATGTCTTTTTAAACTTAAATGAAATAAAAAAAAAAAAAACAATAATAATATTATTTTAAAAGCACACACGACTCCCAACTGCTCCCACCCACCTGGAGCCACAGTGAGACTATGGCATCCTCAATTGGGGTATATTGTGAGGCCAAAGATAGTGGGGGAGGATAGATATGGAAAGAGAAAGGTGGGGAAGTACTTGGCTTTTCAGATCTAGTCACTTCATCTAAACATGGCTAAAGCTATTTCAAGCAAAGTTTCAATTCTGAATGGTGGTCTGATACTGAGGGTATCTTCCACTTTGGAGCGTGTCGCAAATATACATTTTTTAATGATTAAATTGTGAAATAACACAAATCAATCAAATAAAATTTACTTTATTTGAACTTAAATTTACGCACACCGGGATTTGAACCTGCGCTGGATGCTCTGGATCGCTAGTCGAGAGCCTTACCCTTCGACCATGAAGGCTGTCAAAAATACCATAAGACCAAGAAAAATAATCATGTACTATGTAACAAATAGATACATATATCGCTGCTGGGCACATAGTACCTCCAATGAGAAAAAAAATCAATTTTACATTAGAAATAAAAAACACATTTTTAAGCAGGTTCATGAAGGGAGATATCCATTTATTTTTACTCGTTGTACATTAATAATCACTATTAACCTGTTGAATGTGGGATAATATTTCTAAAACCGTGCAAAAATTTCCTTGATGAGTTCTGGTCAAATATCAATATAAATTAACAGATAATATCTTATTATTCTTATATATTATGTGATAATATTGTAAGAAGTTTTCCATAATAGCTAACTAAAAAAAAAATTTAAATCGCCCATTTTGGAAATAATTGTAAAAAACAAAATATTCATTCAAATATAAACTGATTTTATTATTTCTACACAAACCTGTATATATATATACCCAACATGAAAAAACACAATTCAAAGGAGTTTTCAAAGAAATAATGACCTTCAAACTAATTTGAAAACATAAAATATCAATATTTCCACCATTGGCAGCTGCCGAAAGTCACCCGCAAATTTCATAGAAAATTCTTTTAAAATCATTCAGAGTAGCTACAATAATTGAATAGAACATACATCCCAGGTTGATATTGGCGTAAGCGATTCTGACCTTATCCTTCATACAGTTTCTTTATATATAAGGGTTAAAATCACGTTTAAAACAGCAAAGATATTTTTTGTGCCCTTTTTGAGAACCACAGGCGAAAGGTTAATGTAAATAAATATTATTTGAAAGTCAACCTTCATTTTCCTGCTTCAAAATTGATTTTTTCGCTCTTCTATAAAATATTATTTTTTTCACATTATTAATTAATTAATTAATTAATGCTGAAAAATTTGGCATCCCCTCTTCTAAGCTGCATGCATACCCGCTCTTCTACTGAGAAATGTTTTGCTTCGACTTCTGATCGGAATTTGTCACAATTTAATGGAATGGTTATCCGAAGTAAATTAGAAATTCTTTCTTTATTTGGTTTCTGTTCCCTGGGTTTTGTCCCAAATGACCAGGTGTTCTGATAAACCAATGTACCAATTAAGCGGAATTGACAATATTGCCTAAATCAATTGAAAATGCTCAAATCACATAGTTTTTTAACGGTTATATACAAACATATAGGAACATTACAAAAAAAGCGGGGTATGTATTCTTAAACAGATTTTCAAAATAAGTTTTATTTTTGCAATAAAATTTAGTTGTATCAAAAAGATGACCAAAATAATAAGATCATTTGTACATAATTTTGTAAAAAAGTTCATTTTTTATTAATGCTAGGCATTTAAAATTATTCAGAATCCACTGAAAATCTTTTTTTTTTGCTTTTATATCTACAAAAAACTGTAATAAATTATCATAAACTTAAGTCACATTTTTCTATAAAATTACTATAAATATTTCTAAGGGTATTTATTTTTTACCTTGTAATTATTAATATTATGATGTATATTGGAACTAGGGAACAACAAAACTAAACGTCAAGTTGTAGCTATAAAGTGTTATAACAATTATGAATAGACATTTACTAATAATGACATATAAAATAAGGTATATTTTTCCAAAGTCATTTAAATAAATGATTGATTACTTTAAAATCAGTTCCGCTTGTAATGTTATTTCAGCTACACAATATGAACACTTTGTAGGGTGATACATTTGGCACCCAATCATTATAAATATATTTATTTTGTTACATGGTCACCTATTTTAATAGGATAAAATCATAAGATCATTTGGTAGGAATATATAAAAGGACTATTGATACCATCAGTTGTATATATCCCATAAGGTGATGGTGCAGTCTAAGCCTCCTGCCGCCATTATGGGGGAATTCCACAGGGAGACTGGTTTTCCCGAGTGGCACACATCCTGCAGGGAAGCCTTGTGCTCCGTGAGGACGGCCAGAGGGCGGAGAGACTTCCACGAGTACACCCTCAGCCGTCCGTCCCATCCCGCACTCATAAACACCTTCTTATCTTGCCGTATCCTCAAAACATTAATCCCCGCATTCTTAACAAGCAACTCACACTTAAGCGATAAGCTCAAATCAGTCCTTGACATGCTGAAAACTTGAATGTTTTCAGATGCATTCCCGTAGATTCCGCGCCCAGTAGAGAGATCATAATCCAATGTAATAGGGCAATCTCTTAACTTTATCTTGCTGACTGGTTTGCGGGTCTTCATGTCCCACAGATACATGTCACCGCTTTCGTAAGCCGCAAGCACGTACTGACTGTGCGGCAGTTCCAGAAACTTGAAGCACATCACTTCGCCAAGTTTAATGTCTGTGTCGGGGGTCAAAGTCATGATTTCTTCGCCGGTAAGAGTGAGTATTTCTATTTTAGAATCGCGCTGAGGACGGATGAGGACATTGCTCGATTCGTTGACTTGGCAGCGGCAGAACCCACAGTAGTCGGAGACCAGGGTGTCTCGCAGAGTGTAGTCGCTCTCCGTCATGGTCCATACTTTTATTATTCCCTCCTTCTCCTGCGTAAACATGTTGTCACTTGTGTGGTGAATGCTGAGGACCGGAGTTTGTCCCACAGAGAGTTTTTTGTTGTGACGGTTGGACTGAAAAAGGTAAAAGGTTTTTCTTAATGTTTTATTTAATTTATGCCCGTGAGAAAGTCTAAGGAATCTACAAATTCAAAAAGTTTATTTCAATTCTGGAGCTCATTAAATTATTTAGCCTTTACTACTCAATATATTTTCTTTCATTCAATATTACGTATATTTAAAATCGGTAATTTGTTGACCTCAATATGATCGACACACAAAGAAAAATATTTCAAATTGTTTTATTATACTTATGTACATCTGGGCAAATAAAGCTAATATCATGAAACAAATGTTCAGAATTATTTAGAGATTCATGGATAAATAAATAAAAAGAAAATTTTAAGAATTTTGAAAGAAATTAACGATGTTCAATCGCCATTGATAACAATCGCTCTACAACCTATCTCTTTACTTTTTATTTCGGGGAAGTTTATAACGAATCATCTTATTCAACCAGAATCAAACTATTGAATGAAACTTTACCGAATATTGAATTTATAAGTTTACATTGATGTTATTTTACCTTTAGATCCCAAGAAAATACGTAGCCATCCTGTGTACCTGCAAGTAATCTCTCTGATGCACTGGAGGGACAGGAAAAGCACAAACTATGCACCGGACCCATTGTAATGTGTCTGAGGCTAAATACGGGATCAGGCGGTAAAACAGCCATGATTTTTGTATTGCAGTAATTTTCTTACATAAAATACGGTCAAAAATATTCAACTTCGAGCGATGTACGTGACAAATAAGTATAAACACAATAATTTCTGGCACCGATCACAGAAGACGTTGACAGCAGAAAACTTTCGCCATAAATATACTAATCCCACTTTCGCAAAATATTCAGATTGGCAAACTTGAAGAAAACATAATAATTTTTTTTGGTAAACTTTCAGAGTAAAGGGATACGAATATTTTATCGAAGTACCTAAACACTTCGATTCAACTTAATTTATTTATTGTATCATTTAACCCCACCGAGTTCACCTGTTAGGGTTACTTTAGGTTGCTAATTTTTACTATCGGTAATTACTATGAAAGACGTCTGGGGAGATGGAGAATACTGCATTTTAACAGTTATTTCGTTCAAAATATAGATAATTTGCCATTTGACGTCTTTAGTTCAAAACATTTTTGACATAATAATAATAATAATAGTTATTTTAGGCTAGTTTTTTTCCTATTTTAATAAGATCTAACCTTGAAACCATCACATCTAAAATAATGACCGCCAAGTGAAAAAACAAAATGTTTAATGCGACCGCCAAGTGAAAAAACAATAATTTTAATTTTAACGAAATAACTTTTAAAATGCAGTAATTTCCATCTCCCCCGACGTAAATGGTTGTCTTTTATATGAATCGAAGTTTTATTTTTCAAGAAAATATTCGTAAAGCGCGTTATTTTTTTTTTAAATATTCACAATAGTACCCTTTACGCACAGAGTTCGGAACGGGACGTGCCCCGCGCCACTTCAGGCCGCCGCGCAGAAAAGTAAAGACCGAAAGTAAGATAACGGTTTACAGCGCAGTTCACTGTGAGACTTTTCTGCGCGGCGGCCTGAAGTGGCGCGGGGCACGTCCCGCTCCGAACTCTGTGTGTAAAGGGTACTAATAGGTGCCTGAACATTTTTTTAGTTCGGAATTTGCCCAGCGGAACAAAATCATGAAATAAAAATATAATATTTTGCTTTAGAATAACAATCTATCTGGCAATACTTTTCAATATTTCATCTATGGCTTTCAACTTCAGCAAAAGTCAGAAAATTGACATTGACAAACGTCAAAATGGGCGGTAGTCATCGGTAGATGGAGTAGATGGTTCCATTGAATTTCTACACTGTACCTCGATTTATATCGGAGTATTTAGTGTACGGTAATCAAAATGACGTTTTTTATAAAAAGTAATTCCCAAAAGAGTGTTCCTATGTGGAACACCGCGTCGTACAGACACTTTTTCATTACCCTTTTCCTTGTTTTGATTGTGTCAATATTTTGTCTAGTAGCTTTCCATTTGATACCTATCAATTCTAGTACTAAAGATAACTATTCACATTTGTCGCTCAATAATGTGAGAGATTTGCCGGAGGTAGTTTTGGCTGCTGATTCCCCAAAACCGATACACAGGAATTCTAAATGCACCTATTGGGATTGCTTCAATGTTTATCGCTGTGGCCAGAAGGGTCATAATAGGATATCTGTATATGTGTATCCTCCGCAGAGGTTTGTTGACTTCCAAGGCAACACAGCATCGCCCATTATGTCCAAGGAGTTTTATTTCATGCTGAAAACTATTGTGGATAGCAAATATTACACAACAAATCCCTCGGAGGCTTGTCTGTTCGTACCCAGCATTGATATGCTGAATCAAAACAGACTTAATTTGAAGTTAGTTCAACAAGCATTGCAGAGTCTACCATTGTAAGTATAATACTGAGATCAATATATTATTATATTTTTGCACACAAACCTTTGACAGTACATTGTTTATTATTCCACAAATTATTAAGTTATTCCACAAACTGCCGCACTTTTAGGCACATATTGTGAAAATTGCACTACGTTTCAACTTAATTACTTCAAGAAACAACTAATTACATAAGTACAGGTAAAGGGATCGTTTTATATGGGAAATTTTAAACTTTGAATAAAAATGGAATTTTAATGCACCTTTTACCATCTATTTAAACGTAATTAGGGTAAGGTTGCCATAAGTGCTCTTAAGTTAAAACCATTCTCGTGTTCTGAGTGCAGTTATAAATTTCTATTTGCAGACTCAAATGTTGCACTATGGTTTGAGAACATGACGTTTGGTCATGAATTTCTCTTTTCCATTTTGTTATTCAAAGTGTTCTCGTGGGTGTGCTTTAAAAATACTCCCCGCGCGCTAACACCTATCCTTATTAGCACGCGTAAATCACAGTCAGTGTTTATCATCTGTTGTGACTAGGTTAAAGGCTCATCACAATGAGTTCCGTGGAGCGAAAGTGTTTTTCAATTGAAGAAAAAGTGCTATATTACACCATTTAAAAGCCAGTGAATCAAATGTAACCTCCGCAAAGGAGTTCGTCTTGTCTCGTGTAAAAACAAGCTTAAATTATCTGGCCGTTTTGTGCGCCATCCAGTTAGTACAAAAAAGTATCGCCAGCCCTTTGAGGATTGTTATATCCGGATTCTACTATTTATTAAAAAAATTGGTTCTCGGTAAAGGGATGTCATAATAATAATTTTTTTTGTTTGGATTCTTACCATACAATGTTACAATATTAATAATGGAATGTGAATTACAGTTGGGAAGATGGGGAGAATCACATATTGTTCAACATGTTGCCTGGAGCAGACCCTGACTACCACACAGTGATAGACATCAACACTGGCAAAGCTCTCATCGCTGGAGCTGGCTTCGACTCCTGGACGTATCGCACCAGCTTCGATGTCTCCCTTCCCCTTCTCACTCCGTATGCCATATCAACCGAGCCTTCGCCAAAAGACAAGACTCACCTTGTACTCTCCTCACAGATGAATCTATATCACGATCTCGTCACTGACTTACAGGACTTGGCTGATGCAAATGACAAACTGCTTTTACTGCAATCTTGTCATGACGAAGATGAACCTGCGAACCACACGATACGATGTCAGTACAAGACGGGAAACTTGTTTAATTATCCGGAAATTTTGAAGCACGCGCATTTCTGTGTGATTGGACGAGGTGTACGATTAGCCCAGCCTTCTTTATTGGAAGCTCTGTCCGTTGGATGCATTCCCGTGATTGTCATTGATTCTATCGTAATGCCGTTCAAGTCTGTTATAGACTGGCACAGGGTTGCCATCTTCATTCCAGAAGACAACCTGAATACCCTAGTTACAGTCTTGACGGCGGTTTCGAAGGAACGCAGAGAAGAGATGACCGCCCAAGCCAAGTGGCTATTTGATAGATATTTCTCGTCGATTGAACAGATGACTACAACTGTTTTGGATATTATGAATGATCGGGTGTTCCCGTTGATGGCAAAGAGTTACGAACACTGGAATATGCCACCTAATCCAGTAAGTTACCGTATTATTATGTATATTTAAAATATTATATATTAGGATGTTATCTTTTTTGTGTTATTGAATTATTCATACTGTATCAATTTTATAAACCTGGTTGAAAATTGTGATATCCTATATATGTATATATCAGGTGAAGTAATTAAGATGTTTAGTTCCAATTTATAATATATCTTACACAATGTTATTAACTTAACAAACGACACACTCACAACCTCTATTCTAAAAGAAGAATATATAACAAGGATTATTCATACATTTTTTATAGATATTTCTATTTTTAATGCTGACAAATGTGGTGGAATTCCATGATAATAAAACACACATAAAATTTATTTCTGCTTAATTTATTTTTTGAGTGGAAATAAGTTTTATGTGTTTTATTGTATTACTAGCTGATCTGGCCTCGCGTTACAGTGACGTGAAATCAAACCCAACGCCATCTACTGGATGGTTACCCAACCTAGATAACCAAGTGTTGTGTTGATAAATTAACTCACACCGCCATCTGTTAGAAACTTATGGAACTTACAAATAATTAAATAGCATTGTCCTATAACAAACACTTAATGAACATTTAGTGCAATAATAAATATTGAGGTCAATAATCGAGATAAGTTTTATCTATCTTTTAAGTTGGACCAAATTACACACATTAACCCAAATTTCATCAAAATCGGTTAAGTATTTTCGGAGTTATTGATCTCGAACAAACATTGTGATGCGAGATTTTTATACATATAAAGATTATTTTTTATAGAATCAATCTTAGAGTAGGCACAGCTCTTCAGTATGTAAAATTATCTTTAATAATCAATACTGGTATTTTATTTGTAATATGTGTGTTTAACTTTTAATTTGAGAATGCGGCGTCCAATCCGCTGTTCTTACCTGTGACGGCCCCCAAGGCCCCCGGCTTCACAGCTGTTATCCTGACTTACGATCGCGTGGAGAGCCTCTTCACCCTCATCAACAAGCTGGTGAAGACACCGAGTCTGCAAAAGGTTCTGGTCATCTGGAATAACCAGAAAAAGGCACCACCGCCAGGTAAATTATTATGTATTCGTTGTGATGGTTCTGGTTGTAATAAAACTCCTTCTCAACAAGCGGCTTTGACAGCCTCCGTGGTCAATAGGTAAGGCTCTTGACTCGCAATCTGAAGGTTGCGTGATCGAATCCCGGCGTGCGCTAATAAATTTTATTTGATTAATTTCTGCCAACTTACTGCGTAGGGGGCTGGATTGGGAGAGACTGGTTGAGGGAGCCTTTTTAAACTCTCCGGCCGGACTCTCTCGACCCATCACCTTGCACCGCAGTGGGAGGGATGGATTCATATCGCCAGAGCTTACCATTATATACAGCCTAAATTACTCGTATATAATGTAGCTTTCTATTGGTGACAGAATTTTTAAAATCGGTTTATTGGTTTATGGTTTACCCTCTCGACCCATCACCTTGCACCACAGTGGGAGGGATGGATTCATATCGAGAGCTTACCATTATAAACAGCCTATATTACTCGCATATAATGTAGCTTTCCATTGGTGACAGAATTTTTAAAATCGGTTTATTGGTTTATGCGTGAGAGTAACAAACACACATACATCCGTACAAACTTTCGCATTTATAATAATTAGTTAGATTTGAATCTTGCCTCAAATTTATTATTCTATTCTTAATCACTGTGTAGTATAAAATGTAACTTAATCGTTTTTTTACAGCTTCTCAGTGGCCCGCCATAACAAAACCGCTGAAAGTAATTCAGACCAAGGAAAACAAACTTTCCAATAGATTCTATCCTTACGAAGAGATTGAGACAGAATGCCTCCTGACTATTGATGATGATATCATAATGCTGACTCCGGATGAACTAGAATTTGGGTAATTCATCTGAATTCTTATCCTAATACATACATAATACAGTCGGTTCCGCTTTATTGGGACAAAAAGAACAAGATACAGAGAATAAAAATGTAACAGTCGCAACTGGGAATCGAACCCAGGATTCCTTCTCTTTCTGGGACGAACGTCTTCACCAACGCGGCCATTGAGACCTATTTATTTTTAAGTCATTTTTGTCGATCTCATATTTCAGAATTAACAATATTACCTATCTTCTATTAATTTTTCTCATATTTTGGCTGCTACCGCTTTACGTGATTGCGAAGTTACAACGAATTTATTTGTAACCTAGATAGTGCCTTGGATAAACATATCTGATTTTGTTTACATGGGACACTTATAGACTTCCCAATTCCGATCCAATTCGCAGTACATAATTCCAATACAATAATATACATAATGCTCAGTTAATGATTCTTTTTTCAACTCCCTTAAACTAAGCTTATTTGGGACAGCTGCTTATTTGGGACAGCTGCTTATTTGGGACAGCTGCTTATTTGGGACAGCCTTTTATTTGAGTCAAAATGGTTGGGTCCCGATGCGTCCCAATTAAGCGGAATCAAATGTATTGGTGATCCTGCATATTCGATAACTGTGCCAAACTATATTTTTACCTTAGGGCAAGAATCGAACCCTCGATATGCCAACCCATTTGTCTTGTATTGGCAATCCTGCATAGGATATTCGATAACTGTGCCAAACTATATTTTTACCTTGGGGCAAGAATGGAACCTTGAATATGCCAAACCATTTGTCCTGTATTGGCAATCTTGCATAGGATATTCGATAACTGTGCCAAACTGTATTTACCTTGGGGCAAGAATCGAACCTTCAATATGCCAACCCATTTGTCGTGTATTGGCAATCCTGCTTAGGATGTTCGATAACTGTGCCAAACTATATTTTTACCTTGGGGAAAGAATCTAACCTTTAAAATGGCAACCTGTTTGTCCTGCATTGGCAATCCTGCATAGGATATTCGATAACTGTCCAAAACCATATTTTTACCTTTAATCGAACCTTCATTATGCCAACCTATTTGTCCTGTATTGGCAATCCTGCATAGGAATTTCGAAAACTATATTTTTACCTTGGGGCAAGAATTGAACCTTCAATATAACAACCTATTTGTCGACCACAACCGAAAAGTCGAAAGGTATATTTATTTGAACTAATTGTTGAAAATTTGTCATTACAGCTTTGAAGTGTGGCGGGAATTCCCTGACAGGATCGTCGGCTTCCCCTCGCGAGTTCACCTCTGGGACAATGATACAGAAACATGGAAATATCACAGTGAATGGACAAACCAAATATCTATGGTAATAATTAATATAAATTAGTATGACACTCATTACATTGCTAATATTTTAAATGGTTCTTCGCAAATTCACCGACAGCAAATTCGCCGACCACAATTCACTGCATAAAAACCTTAAGTATAAACCGCCACTCCAATTAATCTAAAATTACCTGTGGGCGGTGAATTGTGGTCATTGAGCTTTTCTAGAACAATTAAATTTAGTTATGTATTTCTTAACGTTCTAACGAGTGCTATCCTGATTTATCCATGAATTGTGGTCGGTGAATTGAGGGCAGTTAAGTAAAGTAAAATAGAGTTCGGTCTTCTTTTTAATAAACCTTTTGGACTCCAGTTTTGGATATAGGGCTCCCTCAAATGTCTCCTGTTTTGATGATCATTAGCAGTTCTCCCACAACAGAAGCCGGCAGTTCTAACTAAATCAAATTTAAAAATTTTACCTTGCGGTGATTGTTGACTCTCTGATTTCCTCCAGGTATTGACCGGGGCAGCCTTCCACCACAAGCTGTGGTCCTGGTACTACACGGTTGGCATGCCTGGGGACATAAGGCAGTGGGTGGACGATAACATGAACTGTGAGGATATCGCCATGAACTTCCTAGTGGCCAACCTTACCAACAAACCCCCCATCAAGGTACATATATTTTGAAATTCGTTATAAAGCTGTAGATTTTTAATGTCACGACCGACACCTATAAACGATTCCCAAATTTTTTTCCAATATTGCAGCAACACCATAAATAGTTCATAATAATACCTATATAAAATAAGTTTTTTTTATCAGATACATCATACATGCGGTACACAAGTTCTCACTGTGCGTAAAAATATTAGGAAATAATTTTTTTTACAGCAGGAGAATTAAAAAGAGTTACAACAGTATGTTAATCAGACTCAACCCCAGTTGCAACTACATTCGTTTCGCTACGTTTGGTGATTTAGCAGGGGGTGCTCGGGTTCATGGGATGAGGTTTGTCTAGGTCTTGGAGGCAGATGACCAAGACACACTGAACCCCAGATTCCTACTCACTCCTTGAACCCCTTCCCTTCCCAGAACTCTCCTCCCCCTTCCTTTCCTTAAAAAAGCCCTTCACCCAGCATCCCCAAAGATGACATAGGCCCTGAGGGAAATTATTTCCTCATGGCCTCCTGTGTAGAGCTCATGTAAAAAAAATAAAAAAAAAACATAGTAGCACCTCTAACTAGGAATTTCGTGCCGAACTAGGAATTGTGTACCGCATGTGTTTTGTAACTAATTCCATATTATTTCATATTCCTAGGTTGCCCCACGGAAGAAGTTCAAATGCCCCGAATGCACCAACACGGAGATGCTGTCCGCCGACATTGGCCACATGACCGAAAGATCTGCCTGCGTGGACCGTCTGGCCAAGGTTTACGGCCGCATGGCTCTGAAGACCGTGGAATTCAGGGCCGACCCGGTGCTGTTCCGAGACAACTTCCCCCAGAAGCTGAAGTGGTTCAACGACATAGGGAGCTTATAGATAAAGAGATAGTAGATGAATTTTTCCCAATGGTCACTCTGAATTCTTGCAAAACGCTGATATCTCCATTGTGACTTATGACCTCTTTCTAATAAACTATACACGTAACAGAAAGAGAAGTATGAGAGCATTAGCTTATTAGCAGAAGGATCATATTGTCAGTAATATGTGCTTTTGTAAATAATATCAAGACCTTATAAACCAAATCAAGAAAATGTGAAATTTTATGTTGTGAGGAAATATTTACCTTCTTTTAGACTCACACATGCAACGGTCAAACATCTGGAGAAGCTAGTGCACGCTTGTGTAGTGGCGTATTTGTGAGCTTGAAGAGTGTTGTCAACTGCATTTTGCAAGTCGGTGCAATAAGATGGAGTTTCCAGAATAAATAACTCGCCCTTTATCTGTATTCAATAAGTATCTATACATTTGATATATTTGCTCTATTCGTACTATGATAGAAGTCAGGTTAAAGTTCATTTTTATAAATACCACCGTGAAGGTCGGGAGATATCTCGGCCGTGGCAAACGTACTTTGCCACACTGCAGCCCCGAGAAAAACTTTTTTTTCATTACATATTTCTCTCAGGGCCTTTATCATCTTTGTGGACGTTGGGTGGAGGGTCTTTTCGAGGAGAGGAAGGAGTGAACATGGGTATTGAAGGTACCCATGCTTTAGGAGGAAGGAAACACCGACCGTGAGGCAAATCACGGTCGGTCCCACAGCCGAGAAGTTGAAATGACCCACTCTTATGTGACTAATGTCATTCGTGTACGAAAAGGCAAGTTTTCTGACTACGCATCGGAACTGAAGGGATCAATGACAACAATGAAAAACCTGTAGAACAATGACAGCATTCCCACCTGACGCCTGTGCTCTAAAGATTGCAATCCGTTTGTTAAGATAGGGAAACCTATCGAACGGGCTGTCCGTTTCTGCATAGAGCCAAGGAATTAAAAGAATTAAAAAATATCAATGCTCTCTCTACGGCAGGCTGAACTTAATCGTTCCAGATGATTTTAGTGCAGAACCTTGGTTTGAACAGAAAAACAAAGCAATCTTATGTATTAAGTTGAGATTCCACCTGATCTGTTCTATGATTTATTTCTTAGAATGAATCTTTTGAAAAAGGAAAGGAATTTTTACATGGTCACACTTACTCTGTTCGGTGTAGAATAGAACGAAAGTTGATGTTGATTCAACATCAGGTTTTATTTCTATTGCGTATGGCATAGAAAAGCATGTTCTCACTGATGTATTTCATAGATTGTATGAAATAGATCATCAAATAGATGAGGTGGAAACGCACCATTAGTAACACTGGAAATTTCCAGTGCATTCCAAACACTTAAAATATCCAGCGTTTTTTTGTCTCTTCGGTTAAATTACCGAATATGATTTTAGTGGAATGAATTTGTAGTTTTTAACAATCATATTGTTACAAGGGAATTCCACCTTAAAAATAGAATAGTAACAATCTAATTCTGTGTAATCTCTTTATTTGAAGAAGAGTGCCTGTGGCGGACAACGGGCGGGCGGTTTGATTTTTATACAAACTAGAGTTTTATTCTGACGTTGATGAAATTTTGCACACTTGACCTTCAAAACAAGAGGAAGGTCACTGTGTCTACATTAGATAGAGACATCTAGTGCATAATAATTAAATGTTAGTTATTGAATTAAATGTGTATAGTGATGTTAGCATTTATTATAAATTAATAGTTTATCGAATGAAAATAGGCGTTTTCTAGTCATAGCGTGTGGAGATCCATCTCACCAAATTATTGCTGCGTATCAAATGAATTTTTACTTCTATCAGCGGTAGTTCTCTAAAAATATAATAATTGACTGAGGGTAGCGAAGTCCTGTATTAACTCGACAATTTGGCATTTCGGCATCGACATCTGTATGTAAACCTGTTTGTACGTTCCGGTTAAGATGGTTGCCATGTTGGATACTACCTTTTTATCCCGCAAGAGTTGGCATGATCGTGGTTCCTACTTTGAACCGTCTACTTGCTGTGAACTACGTATTAGTAAATATATAGTAGTTGCAGTGACGGTTCGTGAGTTTTCTGTGAGCTAGAGTGATAAGATTGATAAATTCAACATTATTGATAAAGCAGAAAATAATTTTTTTTTCAACTACAACATCAATAATGTCGTATTTTTCAATCTCTCTAGTTCACTGAAAACTCACGGACCGCCACTGACTAGTTGCAAATACTGGTGAAGCATTATTACATAGCATTTTTTTATGGAGGTAATGGATAATTTAATTATTATTTTATGTTGTAATCAAAAGTTGAAGATTTTACTTGGACGTCTCATACTTATTTACATATGTACTTGAATCTTACTTTACTTTCATCAAATTTTCCAAGTTATACTGATTTATGTCTCTATTTTATAAAATGTTATAATTATTTTATTATGATTTATTACATTTACATATTTTCCATTTTATAATGACTAGATAAAATAATAATATGGTAATAGGTACTTATTAGCAACTCAAGATGAATTCCATACTAATTTTTATGTTTGATTTGACCCTCAGGCTAATTTGTTCGCTTTTCGGAACAACTTATATAGGTCTCATATAAATCGTTGTAGGTATCTCCCTTTTTGGCATTGTGAAAAATACGATCTAAAGTTCTAAACGGTATTGTAAAGAGAAAACACCACGTATTCAAATCTAAAAGTTAACCACAAAATAATTAAAATGTATACCGAAATTTCCGACAGCAATTTGAAAACAAATTATGAAACTTTGTGAATTTTTAATAATTATTTTTATGTAAAACTATAAAATAGTGAGGTGATTGATGACAACATTTATAATACATTTGTCTAATAAAATATTTATTTAAAAAAAATTATGTGGTTATTTCTAATAATAAATTTTATTTTATTTATTTATTATAAAAGTACATTAATAATATAAGAAAGCTTTGACTGTCCATCTAGGAAGGTCTCCCGTTCTAGGACAGTCAAATTTTGTTTGAAAGCGAATTACATCACCTTCAAAAACAGTTTTTAATTTTCGGATACGCTCATAAATAATCCATTAATTTTAATGCAGTGGAAATATTCTAACCTATTGATAGAATATGGTCGAGGCCTGAATTAACTCATCCCACTCGACCATAGCAACAGAATCAAAGAAGCACTAATGACAAAAGTACAATTGTTGAACTCTATCAAAAAGTATTTTAGAGAAATTATCAAAGGGAAGACTGTTTCCCCTATTTCCACATGAACGTCACACTAAAAATTATACTTGCTTTTCTTCTTACTGAATACATGGATTTTTGTGTTAAAGGGTCTTGATTGCGATTTGATTGTATTCAAATTAAGTAATTAATAAAGTTTCATAAATTCATTTCAAAATGCTATTCATAACTTTGGTTTCATAAAGGTGTACATTTTACTGATTTTGTGGTTATTTTTTGTATTTGAATATAAAGCGTGGTGTTTGTTCTTTCTAGCACTGCTTATATCATATTTCTAACCATTACAGCAAAGGAGACGCAACGATTTATATGATACCTATATGATTTGTTCCGAAAACCGAACAAATAGACCGACTGGTTAAGGCGAACGACTGAGTGGCCTTTTTCATACAAAACTTAAATTTGGATTTGAGGCCAAAATATTTAACCGAATTGATTAATTTTTCAATTCGGTTAAGTATTTTGGCCTCAAATCCAAATTTAAGTTTTGTATGAATGAGGCCACTCATCTGTTCCTCTTTAACTACTCCGGTTCTGGTAGGAGTCAAACTAAATACTCCAGAAATGATTTATATTGTAATTAAATTAATAAATAAAATAATCTCGACAATGCGCCATATCATGAATGTTATCCAAATATGTTTTGAAAATTTTTTTAGATATTTAATAAGGATTTTTATGTAAACTTAGGTAGCATTCATAGTCCAAAGAATAAATTATGGCAGTTTCTTCAAAAACTTGCCAGTTGAATGTTATTTAACTAATTCGTAGTTACTTATTTAAAAAAATAATATTAATATTATAGTAAAAGAAACTGAATTCTTATTGTAAATAGAATACATTACAAAACTACATTTTTTTGTTAATTCCCGCTCATTTTTCCCTAATTAACCTCATTTCACAGAATTTTGTAATGAATACAAATTTATAGCAATTATTTTTTTACACATTGATCGTCCAGTTGATTTGTCAGACATTTCCGAAAAATGGAAATTTTAGATGAGTATGCATTTATATGTATGTAAAAGTGTACCCTCTATCTGGTACAATACTCAGATTACTCATAAACACCACCAAATAAATTACAATGAAAAAAAAACTTGTAGTGAATTAAACAAAATGTTAATATTTTCTGGGTCACTAGAAGGATATTTCAAAATGGCATACTAATATACTGGACCATTATGTTTCCCAGTGTTATTTTATAGCGTATTTAATATGTAAAACACAGACATGTGTAAATAATAACTGATTTATGGTGAGCATTTGAATATTGCTTTTTTCATTATCTCAAAACTTAGTATGTATTTGGAGATGTCTGCCTAACCTAACTAACTGATCTTCAAATAGTTGCCATGAAACAAAAAAACTGGAACATCAACCGAAGACTCATGCAGGCCATAAATTAATGCTATTGTGTTCATTAAACTGTCGAATGTTGGGTGGTATTTAGAAAAGCCAGCCGCAAATTTCATAAAAAATTATTTAAAAATAATTCAGAGTAGCTACAATAATCAAATAGTACCTAGGTCCTCTAGATTGATATTGACGCAAGCGATTCTGACCTTGTCCTTCATACTTTTTCTTTATACATAAGGGTTAAAATCGCATTTAAAAAAAGGCAAAGATTCTTTTTGGGCCCGCCGGCCAGCTCGCCACAGTTAACCGAACTCAGCATGTATGGTTTATTTATGCAGCAACCCAATTACCTCCGACATGTGCCGACGCTAATGTGCCAGCTGACTCTATTTTTGTAATAATGTAACTTTTTAATGTAATAACGTAAATTTTTGTAATAATGTAACTTGCTTGTTTTTTGCCAAATTATGTTAATGTAAATTGTACCGCCTTACAAGATAAAGTGTTCATGTATTTATAAAAATAGTGAACTAGACATCTCTCCGATGGCGCTACAGCCCATATCGAGCCTTGGTCTCCCACAACATTCGCCTCTAACTCTTCTTGTCCTCAGTGGCTGACTTCCAGTTTGTTATCTGTAGAAGCTGTGCTGCATCCCCTCTTACCTCGTCTTCCCACCTCAGTCTGGGTCTTCCCACTTTTCTCCTTCCAACTTGGCATTCTCTGTGTATGCCCAGCCCATCTCAACCTGAGGAGTCTCATATGGGCTGAGATGCTAGGGGCCTGTTATATATCATACAGTTCTTTGTTGTGCCGGATGGGCCACTGTGCCACTGGAGTGTATATAATCTACCATAAGTAGCTTCCCCAGAATAGCTACTTATAGTCAGAGAAATGTGTTTTCCTCTCATGTTAAAAATCTATTTGTATAAAGAAGGGTGTCTGAGGCGGGCGGCCATGTGGCAGATACCGGACGGGCGGTGGGGTTTTGATTTTGATACATACATATTTGATCTTCCAACAAGAGGAAGGTCACATCTGATTTCGAAAAATTCTACATAAAACCCGGGGACTTCAGCTAGTAAAAATACAATAAAGAAATACAAAAATATTCTTGGAGTTTTTGAAGTGAAAACTTCTTTAGCTCCGTTGAGAATTGAAACTCGATGAAATGAAAAAGCGACACTAAAAAGAGACAAACACATACATCTATAGGATTAGCCTGCGAGAGAACGAGACAGAATAATCGGTCTCCTCTTTGTGCAGTGCTTCGTAGCTTCTCCACGTCTATTTTAGTTTTCTGAAGGTTTCACTTCTACCGTGGATCTCTCCATCATGGACCGCTAGCTTCGCTTCATTGGACAATTTTTTACAAAAATAAAAGTCAGAAATTGTAAAAAAGTTTTTAATTTTATTCCTATAAAGTAAATGCCACGTTAATGAGAAATGATAAAAATATATTACACCTTAAATAACTTAGTGATTAGTGTATGATTCACAGCAAATAATAATCTCCCAATCAGCAATCTCCCGATAAGCAATCAACCGATTTAAAATCTTCCGATGAGCTATCTGACTATAACAATCCGTTGTTTAGCACGAATGCCCCAACTAGCTGACGGGCAGAGAAGCCTTGCCTTGGTACCAGTAAGCAATCAGCCAATTAACAATGTAGCTATTATCCGCCGACTAGCTGACGGGAAGCGAAGCCTTGTCCTGTATGGTGAACTCAGCCTGGTAGACCTTCCAGGTGACCAGATAGTCCCTGACCAGCTTGAAGAGAGTGTAGTAGTTGGAGAAGAGAAGAAGCGCCAAAGAGAGGACGTGGTGCCACTCGGTGGTGTTGAAGAGGAGAAACAGCTGAAGGAGGACCAGCGAGATCTGCAGGCAGAGCAGCACGCAGAGGATCGTGGAGGGGTTGTGGAATAATGACTGAAAATAAAAAATGCTCAGATTAGTTTTAGCCATTAGGAAGAGCAGCTGTTTTGTAACATAAAAACATATTTTTTACAGCCTGCAACATTTCAATATTAAATTCATGTTGCTTTTTTGAAGTGAAACTTCTTTAGCCACGTTGTGATTTGAAATTCAGATGAAACGGAAATGATGCATTACAGTACCTACGAAGCGTCAAACTGCGCTCATTGGCCCCTTTGATTATGACCTCACTTTTCAAGGCTCCTATTTTTTGAGATATGAAACAGAAATGACGCATTACTGTACTTACAAAGGGTCAAACTGCACTCATTGGCGCTTTGATTATGACCTCACTTTTCAAGGCTCCTATTGGTTGAGATATGATATGGATTGATGCATTACAGTACCTACAAACCGTATACTTCGCTCATTGGCCGCTTTGATTGTGACCTTACTTTTCAAAGCTCCTATTGGTTTAGATATGAAATGGAAAAGAAACATTACAGTATCTACAAAGTGTCAAACTGCGCTCATTGGCAGCTTTGATTATGACCTCACTTTTCAAGGCTCCTATTGGTTGAGAATGTGTGGGCAAAGGTTTCACTTCAACCGAACTGCACTCGATTTTTTTTATTTTTTATTAAAAAGAAAGACAAACATTCACGGGTATACGAATAACCCAACAGTGTTTGAAAATCTCGTACTACCACCACACTAAGCGGAAAATGTTGCTTTTGTCTTGATGGAGGACTTAGCCAGCCGAGGAACCGAACATGCGACGCCTGGGTGGGACCCAAATGCGATGTCCACTCAGCCACTGACCGGTCATAATTATAATCTTATAATTGCAGTGTAAATATTATGGGACGTAAGGTTGGAATAGTGAAAACCATCATAAGTGACTTTCGGATTGCGAGTCAAGAGCCTTACCCTTCGACACCACCAGTCGTCACAGCGTTGAAATGTAATAAGTTTTATGTAAATGACAATATTCATTTTGGTCATTATGAAATAAGAAAAATTGGGTAACAATACTGTTTTATTGTTTCGTAAATTAAAAATAGTATTTCCTACTTTTAAAAATTAAGCAATTTAATGTTAAGTTCCAATTAAATCAATGATTGATCCAGAAAGTAATTGTGAAATGTAAAGATTGAAACTATTGTTCCTCTTTAAATTAACAACTTGCAGATAGCAGTTTATGCCCAAATTTACTAAATTTATAAAGCTTAAATTAACTGTGGTTTGTTTGAAGTCATTTTGTAGCTTTGTAAAGCGCCTTAATATTTTGAGTACTTACATAGAACCTAACATGCATCTCATTTCCCGGTTCCGCAGCCGTCATGCAGCCCCTTGCCGTGAACTGCGAGCGGCCATGGCGCACGGAGGCCCCCGCAGCCCAGAGAGTGCGCTGGCACCAGGCAGGCCCCCCGCTGCCAGGCCTGTCCCCTGGGGCCCCCGGAGGCTGGATGGTTGTGGCACCTGCAGGACCACCACGTACCCACCTGGAAATGGGAAAATTTAAGATGGAAATTGTATCTATTGTATGTATCAAAGGCAATGAATGATTTTCGGGCATTAATTTATTTATTGTTTCTTTACATTGCAGGTAAAATGTTTACAATACAATTTGAAACCTCACTACAACAAGCCTGTGTTGAGGTTAACAATTCTACAAATTAACAAAATAACACAAAATTATACAGATATTGAACGAACAATATTGTTGTATTTCTTACAGATTGAGTTTATGTGTACCTACTAAACTGCTGGCGCTAGGGAGTACATTAATGTAAACATGTAGAATTTTAGGGTGACCATAGTTTTGAGAACTGATTTAAAGTAAAAAATAAAAGTTTTTTTTTTTGTTTTAATGATTAAGTTGTAAATAATAAATATATGTATATAATATAATATGCTTTACTTTTAGCATTGGAATCAAACCCTGGCTGAGAAGATGGGGAAACATTTTGTTCAGGTGAATTTTCTTCAGGTGAACAGCTTTATTTATTTATTTTTCCTTCGGATATTACCTTTATTAGGTTATTAAAGAAAAATATAAAAATGTCACTTTATCAATTACCGTATTGTCTACGTTTTGTTTTTAACAAAAAAATATGGTAAATATTTCCCTAATAGGGACACGCTTAATATTCACTTTTTATTTCAGAAACAATTAATATCAGTTAAATAATAACTAAAAGTAAGTATTTCACTTTCCGAAATTGGAAAATAATGCATTTTAGTAGATATTTCATTAAAAAACAGACAATTACACATCTTTTCTTCACGCCATGTTTTGATATAATAATATTAAAATAGCTTTTTAGGCTAGTTTTTTTTTCCTTTTATAATTAAACCCAAACTAAGAACCTATTTTAGGGTCATTTATTAATATTTTGGATTAACCTCTGGTTTGCCGATTGCGCGCCCGGGACGCGCCATAAAAAAATTAAAAAAAAAAATTTTGAGATGCGATTTTAAACCTTATGTATAAAGAAAATGTATGAAGGACAAGGTCAGAATCGCTTGGGGCATTCTTGTTCTTGACGTAACGGATATAAGGAACACACCTAGCCTCTCAAATAATCATCTTTGCACATTTCTATGACTTTCGAAATGACATATCTGCCGCGATTTGAGCTGTCAAACTTTGAGCGTCGCATGTCATGAAAAGATCGATAAAACTATCAATTTGTCAAATAAACGCAAGTAATATTGTTTGTAAGCATAGTTTATTGTTCAGGGAACGTGTTTCGGTAAATATTATACATGATAGCATAAAATAAATCCGCAAAATATTACATCAAAGTCAAAACATCGCGAAATTTTCGAGTTTCCTCCCGTGGCATTTAAGAGGTTAAAAAAGAGAAGAAAAAAACTAACCTCAAAACTTTGACATCAATGGCAATGGTCGCCGAGCGAATATTCGTTTTTAATTTTAACAAAATAACTATTAAAATTCATTATTTTTCAATTCCGGAAACTGAAATACTTACTTCCCATTATTATCTAACTGATGTTAAGTGTTTTTGTAATAAAAAGTGCATATTGAGCATGTCTCTATTAGGGAAATAAATACCAAAAATATTTTTATTTATTGAAATTTCTTGCCGTCCTCTAGGGGAAGAAAATTTTAGTTGTAAACTTTTCAACAGCGTGTGATAATTACCTCCCCAAGTGAAGCGCTGCTCTGTGGAGGTGATCGCAATACCTGGCGGAGAGGCAGTGGGTGGCGTGTTGGGTGAACAGGCCCAGCCAGACCAGGGCCAGGTGCCTTATTACCCGGTACACATCAAAATACAGGAAGGGCTGCAAAAGTTCATAATTTTTATACATAATTATTGATATTCGATGATGATTAACTGTTCATTTTCAATCAGTCGACAACTCATATATAAATTTTTTGTTAATACAGTACTCTCTTACTAATCTGCCACCCCAAAAAACCGGGAAAGTGTCTAATTAGTGAAAACAGCGGATTATAGTGCATACATCCAAATATATGTTAAAATTTAAGGGGGGGATTTTTTTTTTTTTTTTTACATGAAATACCGCACAAGAGTCCCAACTGCTCCCGTCTGGAGCCAGTGAGACTATGGCATCCCCAATTGGGGTATGTTGTGAGGCTGAAGGTAGTGGGGGGGGGGGAAGGAGATAGGGAAGAGGTAGGTGGGGAAGTACCTGGCTATTCAGATCTGGTCACTAAACACGGCTAAAGCCATTTCAAGCAACGTTTCAATTCTGAATGGTGGTCTTACACCAGGGCGATACTATTAGTATCTTCCACTCTGGAACGTGCCGCAAATATATCATATATTATTTTAAATGAATAAATTGTGAAATAACACAAATTAATCAAATAAAATTTATTTGCGCACGCCGGGTTCGAACCCGCGACCTTCGGATTGTGAGTCGAGAGTCTTGCCTCGGGACCACGGAGGCCGTCAAAGAGCCCAAAGAGTTTGAGAAAGGGGTCCTGGGCCAAAAGAGTTTGGGGACCACTGACATAGATCAACAAATGCCGATTCTGAACATACAAGTTTTATTGTATATTATTATTATATGTAGGATTTTAAAAATCGTGATTTAAAAACGAGTAAAACACTATCCCATTAAAACACACTGTTAAGTTGATGCGACTGCTGCTGTTTCCGACGTCACGAGTCTCAGACCAGTCCAAAAGTGAACATTTCATTGTGGTTTTGTATGAAAATTGAGCCGAAACTGTTTTGTTTGTATTTAAAAGACTTGGTTGTTGTTCTTTGTAAAAATTTTGACTTTTTGTGAATGGTGACGTCACACAGAGATGGTGCGATTTAAATTAAAACATTTGAAAATTATTTTAACTATTAAAACTAACTATGGACAGCAATAAAAAAATTCATAAATTGTTATTCAAGCTAGGAGATCACTATTGAATTAAAAAAAAATTAAAAAGGGACTGGAGTTCCTTATTCTTGATGATAATGCAACAAATTTCAAGAAATATTTGGCCCATATATGACATCAAATGTTTGCGCTGTAATTTCAACAAAAACAAAGCATACCTGCGCAAAGCACCAGGGAATGTAGCTGGAGTAGTACGCTCCCACCACTGAGCTGAAGATGACCTGCTTCAGACGGGTATTGAAGTCCGCTTTTAGCTCGTCAACCTCGAGGCGCACGGCCGGAGCGGCGGCAGCACAGCAGTGTGGTGCCGTAACGCCCCCCGCTCCCACCTGGAGCAGGGGGGACAAGCGGCACCCAAATAGCAGCAGGTACACGCTGGCGCTGGGGACCAAATAACTTGGTTAATGAGAACGGTTATGAAAAAGTTAACTGACTGAGGTTAAGTTATCTAGTTGATTGCGGTTAGGTTAAGTTAACTAGTTGATTGCGGATACGAGAAAGTTAATTAGTTGATTGCCGTTAGGTTAAGTTAACTAGTTGATTGCGGTTAGGTTAAGTTAACTAGTTGATTGCGGTTAGGTTAGGTTAACTAGTTGTTTGCGGTTAGGTTAAATTAACTAGTTGGTTGCGGTTAGGTTAAGTTAGATTAGGCGGCAGGGGGCAGAAATGCGCGGCCGTCACAGACACCGCACACTCACCTACAGCAGGGGGGACACGTAAACGCTTTCACTAAGTTACCCGGTTGATCATGTTTAGGAGAAAGATATCTGGTTCATTTCAAAATAAATCAAGAGTTCATCGAACTACTAGAGTTACACACATATGGAAAGACCCACAACCGATATTAGTATTTTCGATTTCTAGTCGATGGGGGCAAGAATAGAGTTACATTGAGTGAGGTGAAAATGTAGTGATGGTACTCACGGATAACACAGGTAGAAGATACTCAGTATGGGGTGGGTTTGTATCAAGTGATAGGTGCACCATCCCAAAGCACCCACTACTATTCCAAACACTATGAACCTGGAAAACATTCAATAATTCCATTAATAACAAGCAAAAGGTAAAACTATCTTTAATCCTTACTGCGCTGGGGTAAAATGCCAATCGTCCTCTGTACGCCGGCCGACACTATTTTCGTAATAACTTATTTGTTTTTCACAAAATGATGTTTTTGTCAATGGTAGTCTTACCAGATAATGTTTTTTTTAATCCTTAACCCTCAGGCCTCAACAACATTTTGTCAGGAAGTCAAAATATTTCCGCTTTTTAATAAAATCCATATAAATGGAATATTTCTGATTGTATCTGAAAATTAAAAAGTCTTTTTGACAAGTGATAAAATGCACTTTCAAATTTTATACATAGAAATAAGCATATAATTTTTGAAATAAATTTTTTTTTGCATGCAAACATAAAAAGTTAAAAAAATGGCCCACCTTACGTTTTTTTCTAAAAAATTACTTATAAAAAAAAAAAAAAATACACATACACATTTTATTAGACAAGTGTATTACAAACGATATTGTCACCTGACTTTTTTGTCAGACCTGACAGAAAATGGTCAAGACCTGAGGGGTTAAATAAAATACATTTTTATCAAAATAAAAAAATGAGCAGACAATTTCATTGCTTTGTGTTTGTTATACCTCAGTATCTGTATGATGAGAGGAAGGAATTTAGCAGGAGTGACAGCTGTGGCGCCTGCCTTGATGAGACAGAAGAGCAAGCGCCTCCCCAGTACCACCAGAATGAACAGCACCAAGTGCCGGTCTATAAGGTAGAAGTTCTGCAAACATTGAGGTTAGGGTTTTTATTAAATTATGAAAAGAAACATAATATACAATATTAACATAATACAAAGCAGGGTTGATAAAAATCAATGATTTTTTTTTTAAATCATAATTTTTGATTTAAATTGAGTTTATTTGATTTAAATTGGATTTATTTGATTTAAATAAGATTTTTAAAAATATTTTGTCTATTTTAACTCGTAAGTTGGTCTGTGTTAAAAAAAAAATCTTAAAAATGGTACAGATTATAGTATTTCTAATCTTCCATTAAAAGCATTTGCTATTGGATGGAAGAAGAGTTTACATTTTATATATATTTAATTAATAGTCACGTGTCAACTGCGTAGACAGTTATAACATTGCATGTGTGTGCACGCCATAGTTTATGCCGGGGGAAGTCCCTTGGCACTTTCGGCGGGTGATTTGGTTACAGTATAGATTTTTTTTATTTTTTTTTATTAGCGAAATTTTTTTGATACATCGGAATAGGTACATACTTAATAACATAAAATATAAAATAGTAGCAAAAAAAGATCCCAAAAAGGCGAAGCCTGTGCGTGGGTATTATATTATGTTTATATTAGACAGTGGCAGTTAAAATAGAATTTTAAAATATCTGTACATAGTAAATATAAAGATGATTTAACAGAATTTAAGATGATTTAACAGAATTACAGGATTCTACATTTTACAGGAGTTACTGAGAATTTTCTTAAAAATAAAAGTATATGTATAAACGTATGTACACACCCATATAAGTACATACACTTGTTCATATATACATGTATATATATTATCTCGTTTTAAATATAAACTAGCTTTTCCCCGCGGCTTCGCTCGCATGGTATTACGGGAAATTACTGTAGCGGTTGAACTTATCAATTATACCCCCTCCTCCCCACCCCCACCCCCTCCCGAATTCCATACATACATTCCCTTACATTCAGTTTTCAAACATCTCGCCTGCCACCTAAATTTCATAAAGCTATAGCTCAAAGAAAAAAAGAATTATCCAATTTTGTTCATTCGTTCGGAATTTATGCGCTTACAAACATTTCGGGTGTTTATTTTTAATTAAATATTTGAAAGTTTGTGAATATAATAAAAAATTGCACTATTTATTCAGTTCATTTATTCAGTCTTTATAATCGTTACGAATTATATTTTTAATGTAGGAACTGACATTTATTCCAAAACAGAAGCTTGTCCAAAAAAATAAAACATATTCTAATATTTGAATTTTCTGAAGCAGTAGCAATCGTTTCCATGGAAACGATTTTTTTCTGACGTTAGCAAAAATTTGCTTTAGATAGCGACAGAAAACGTGTAACAAATATAATATATTAATATTTATAATTTCATTACGCCAGAGCTTACCATCATATACAAAATATAGTCTGCGCATATAATTTAGCTTTCTATTGGTGAATGAATTTTTAAAGTCTTTATATTGTGTTATGCGTGAAAAGGTCATAAACAAACTCGAGCAGTTTCGCATTTATAATATTATTATTATTATTTTTAATATTTTAGTATTAGTATTAGTATGGATTTACAGGAAGACGTGGAATATTTTAGAAAATTAGAAACAGATAGTACAAATTATAGAAAAAAATTTACTCACTTCCAAATTATTTTTACCCAGCTTTTAACATTTTTCTTATGTACATTCAGATTTTGACTCTTGTTGATGGAATTGGGTAGGGAATTGAACAATTTTGGATGTTTTAAAACATTGATTTTTTTTTTAAATCACTTGATTTCAATCACGATTTTTTTGATTTTCTTTTTTAACTTGGCTTTTACAACTATGTGATATATATAATTATTTTGTGGAACAGTAATCATGAATAGAACCCATGCAGAAGAATAGTATTTTGCTAACATCGATTATTATTACATATTGAGGGATGTTATTACAGCCTTCTTATAACTACATTGTTTATTATGAAGACTTGAAACCAGTCATCTTATGAATGTTACTCTAAATAATATAAAAGACGTATGCAAGACCAAATATAACTATTATTTCCCATAAATGTAACTGAATACCAAGATATTATATTTTTTTAGTAAAGTAAAGATTATATAATATTGTTAGCATTAGTAATTTGCAAAAACAAAAAGTTCTCAAAGAAATGATTGTAAGCCATTAACAAGCTATGTACGACATGAAATAAGTCAATCTTAATATCACCCCAAGGGCACTATAAACTCTTTCAATTATTGATTTGGCAATGTGATATTGGATTGTGTTTTGCAGTAGGAAGATGTAAGAGTAAGATTGATTGAATGTATGAACTCACCATAGTCTGACTAGTGTATGAGTGTGGTAACCACCACACTGTTCTGTACAAGTTGAGGAACTGACTCCCGGCAGCCAGTGCCGTGAACACAAACATCATAGACTCAAACAGCAAGTCCCCATCATAGGGGATGTTGGGGAACGGGATGTGCCTCGGGGCGAACGGCAGTTCGTACCCCAGGGTGGACAGACTGGCCCCCGTGTTGGGGCTGAAGTTACACTTCACATACTCGCTGCTGCTAGGCACCGGGGCCGCCGGGGGCGCGGGCGGGGACACGCGGGTGCTTCGCTGCAAACGGCGGTTTCCCGGGGGCATAATAACCAATGAATCTTCCTCTGGAGCTAAATATGGCGTAGAAGTCTACAAACAAGTTAATAAATTAATGTCAAAGTCAAATAATTAAATCAACGTGACTTTGTTTATTATGGCTACCAACTGCGTCATTTGACGTTTGATTTGCAGCTGCATTCACGATACATAAAAAATAATGGATTCCAAGTTGTTTATCTTACCTTTCTTATAGCTGATTCCACCCTTTTGGAGTTGGAAGTTTGTGTCATAACTTTGGTACTGTTTAGAGTAATAGGTCGTTTGACGAGAGGGTCTTTGACGATTCGACGCCGCCTCGACACTGCGGTTGTCGATATGTGAGGCGCCTGGATATTGGCCCAACGTTTGGCCAACAGCAGAGTCAACCCGCCGAATACCGCCGGTAGAATATACTTAACAAGAGGTCCGCTTTCATTTTCCGTACAACTCATCACTCACATGTTAAAAGTTTATAATAGTCAATCCTTGGCACCTCACGAACACGTTGTTCATAACAATAGAAAACTGGAAGCAAAGCAGTAACAACAAATCTCGCACACGTCAAATGCGTCAAAGTGAGAAAAAGACGAAAATACATTTGTGCTGCCAGTATCGACGTATTTTCGCCAAAATTGTTTTTTTTTCCGGGGCATGAAGTTCAAAATTGCAACACTGTTTTCTGTGAGAAATATTTTATATCGATAACGGAAATTTGAAATTCTGTAAAGCACAGTTTATCCAAATGCGAATATTTTCCTAGAAAGAGAAAAAAAAACGGAGAAAAATTACATATTTAAGTGTGTCTTTTATTTTGAAATATTTCTAGGAAATTAAGTGTGTCTTTTACTATGTGCATTTAATTTTTTTTTTTGAAAACTTAAAAAATATTGAAATTTACAATTTTTTTAACTAGTCAATGTTATTTTATCATAAAAATTCATAATTATAGGTATACAAAAACAAAGATATGATTTAAAAAAAAAATAATAAACTTTTTTTTCGCTCTTCTGAATAATTAACATTTTGTCCAATAAAGCATTACAAATTTCCGTGACCGGTATGTACAGGTACGATTACGATATGCATTACTATTGAAATCTCGCAAAAAAATATTTCGGTGACTGTCGATTTGAAACCACAATCGGATTCGATTATCCGATTATTGAAAAGTAAAAAGTAAATGGATACTAAATATAAATGTGGAAAAACTACAGGCCGCCTCAGAACAGGAAACCCTAGTGAGAAGGACTGTGAAAAAAAATAACTTTATAATACCTTAATATAATACAATTTATAAATACATTATGAACAAATTTTGCTACAGATACTAATAAAAAAATATATATATATATTTACATACTACTCCAATAGAAATTTTAGAAGTTTCGATCACAAATTATAAAATTTCTTCACGGAGATTACCGCAATTACAATAAGGAACTCCAGTGAAAAATATTATGGCTTTAAAAAAATATGTTCATAGAGACCAATAAACGCTGATTCTGAATATGTAAGTTTTATTAAATAATATTTAACGTAGAGTTTAAAAAATATATATTAAAAAGTCAATTTTAAAACAGTTCATTAAAACACCCTGTCAAGTTGGTATTATTGAATTTGTGAGGCGTGACGTCACCGCTTCCATAAAACGCTCCAATGCTGAAATTCAAAATGGCGGCGGTCGAACAGCTGATTCCAGTTCCCTACGAAATTCATGCTTCGGTTTCCTTAATATTGATTTCGATTCGTAAAGCTAAAAAAATAATAATTTCGAACAATTTTCATACCAATCTCCCGTAATTATATTGAAAAATATAATAATATAATAAATAAATAATTACACCTAAATAACGTTTTACTTATTGAATAGTTTCATCACTTCTTCCATACAAAATGACAACATCTGTTGAAAATAACTAAAACTTTTGGCCAGATGACGTCACAGGGCCAGATGACGTCACGGTGGTTTTCGGGGATCTTGAAAAATTAAAACTTTGACAATTATTTCAACTATTAAAACAAACTATAAAAATAAAAATGCAGTTATTTAAGATAGAAGGTCATAAAAATTCATAAAAAAAATGGACTGGAGTTCTCTATTGCAATTACCGCCGCACCAAGATTATGAAAGATGCAGCGAGATTTTTATGGAAGATGAAAACTAAATATAATATTTTAGTTATTAATATTATTTACGTGGTGCAACAGCAACTTGGTGCAATAGCAACTTTTTAAGGGCTCGGAGACTATTTTGAATTTGTGAAGCGCCCTTGAGGTGATTTTCTCACAAAAATGGCGCTATAGAAATCATCTAAAAATTATTATCAAACGGCAAGCACGTAAATGGAGCTGGCAGCACGGTATCGCTTCGACACACATAAGTAAACACTCTCACCAATATCATTTACTCATCTGCCCTGATGATGGACACTGTAACGCTGTCCGAAACGTTGGCTAAAGAAGGAGGTAGCGAAACACGGCATAACACCCCAAAAACAATAACAAAAATACTTTTTGGCCGTGAAAACCTAAAAAACATACCTAATATGTGTGGTTTTGGTATATTTATGAAGCTAATACACAAAAGGAATTCAAAAATCGAATGGGATAATTTTCGATATTCTTCGGTTCGAATCGATATTATTCGACAGCCTAGGTTCCCAACTTAGGGGTTTTCCCCCCCAAGTTTAGGGGGTAAATAAGTGGGATGGGATTATTAGGGGCTTAATATGAGAATAATGTTTAGAGATTTTGTGACTTCATATTTTTTATTACACCGTAAACACAGAGCACTCACACGGGATTAGTAGATTTTTTTACATCTAAGTTCCTATGTAAAATTGTTATTTCCTCCCACCTATGAATTGTATGTTCCTCCTGTCCTAAAATGAGTTCTGTAACTCATCGGGATTGCCCGGCAAGAAATAAAAACAATAAAAAAAAAAGTATATTTATGACTCACACACTTCACAATTTTATTTGTTAACCTAGCGACTTCGGATTTGGCGACATCTAGTGCAATTATATTCCAACTACTCTGTGGTAACTAGAGGTTTGGTTTGCTGGTGTTGTGCCGTGGGTGGTTTGGTACATTTATGGATGTGCCTATGCTTACTGAAAATTCATGTGTATGTTGATTGTCGTTTACTTGAATTCGAATTTATTATTGTACTGCGGCGTCGACAGTAACTACATCGAAATGGGATCTTGCACAACATTCAATCCCTCTCCTAAAATGTTAAGTTTATTCAATGCCAGCATGTACGATTTTAAAAAATCTGATTCTTCCCAAGAAAATGAAGTAAATTTGATGTATTAAATAATTTATGAATAAAGATTATTGAAAAACATTACAGCATATCATTGATTAATTATTATTCATTATTTTTACAAAATACTTTTTTTTGGGGAATTTTCAAGTAATTGGCGGGATTTTTGATTTTAGTTTTAGGGATAAATATTTTTGAGAGTTGGTGACACTGGATTTGCCGCCTAATTTTGAAAATTCCAATGTCGGGGATTAATATATTTATGCAATGTCGGCAATACAGCCAGGCGATTTTTTAGCAATGCAGATTTGGCATCGGAGATCACAGGCGTAGATAAAAAATAATTGAAAGAATGCACATAATTTTAGTTACAATGTGAAGTGGTTACGATACTAATATTGACAATTTTAGGAAGTTTTCCCTTGATACTGCTAAGTACTTCGTTAAAATGTATCCGTGGTATTGTATCCACGGGCCAGATGTAATATCGAATGCATTGCTGCCGAGAAGAGACTCAGGAAGAGGCTCAGGAAGCTCGGAACAAAGATTTAAAAAAATATCGCGAGAACTATTCTAGAAAATGTTCTCATGGGAAATGTAATGAGGATGTTTTTAATTTAATGTTAGTTACATCTTACTCTGTCATAAATAGTTACAGGCAACTCCTAAAAAACAATAAGTCGTTTTCCTAAAGAAGTTTTCTATTTAATGATTCCTCCGGATGTTCATTCGTCAAATATCTTTAGCACCGATGATGATGATGATTGTTCATCGTCTGCATCAGAACGTTAAAAAACAAAATTAAACATTACTCGGCCTTTATTTTTGCATGGATATGATATAAATATTTTTAATTTTATTTTATTATTTAAAAATTTTTGTTAATAAAATGCAGTAAAATTTCCTAAAAGCGAATATTTTTATTTTGTTTACCCATACCAAAATTTTTTTCAAATAGATTCTTTGATTTGTAATTTGTTTACAAAGTACAAGGTACTTTTATTAAAAGAATTCCGGACTATAGATAGTCTTAGGCAGTACTCTATAATCAGACAAATTCAATAAGCCGACTACGCCCTGCAAAACATTTGTCAGATTACCGCGGGTTCACTGTATTTATGATGATTTAGTCTTAAAGACATACCGAAGTTTAAGTGTATATTTTTGACATATTGTGTATATTAAACAGATTAGGTAATTAGGGTTTCGCACTTCAAATAAAACCAAAATAATTTTTTTAAATAAATTGTAATTAAAAAAATAATTAAATGCAGTAAATTTCTTACAAATAAATCACTATCAATAATTGAGTCTTTTTTTAATGAAACATAATGTTTTATTTTATGTCTAAATCGTATTTTTTATATGCTATATAAGTTTAAATGCTAACCAGTCATCATTCAACCGTTAAAACTTTATATAACCACTTAAAATTAATAACAGTATTTATGCTAAATCCCATTTATAAGAAGTCCGAAAGTTACACAAAAGATAATCATACGTCTTTCGAACGTATGGTGTATGTACATCTCTGTAATTATTGTACTTACAGTGGTGACACATACACAAGCTCTGCTCGGCAACTAAGCTAACTGAGATAGACAGCTCGCTACTTTGTGAAATAAAAAAAAAAATACAGCAATACTTGTGTCTTGCTTACTTCAAAGACGTAGATTATCTTTCTAGGGTTAATATTACTAAACGGAATTCAATAGCGCCCTTCAGACGGAGAGTTTGGCCTGCGAGTCTCACCACACTTCGCTCCGAATCGTTGGCGGAAACGTGCGTGTGAAGGCGATCGACTCGCAGGCGAAACGCTCAGGTCACTCGCCAGTTCCCCTCCGGTTCGCATCAGCGTTTAGCCCGTTGAGCCTTTACACGTAAGGGTTGGAGCGGCCGCCGCGCGAGATGTCTCTGACTTTTTTTTATTTGTTTATGGCTTTTTGCCGACTGATTTTATTCAAGAATTAATTTATCTACCATTCAGTGTTACCAGATGTATGGTTCTTTGGATCGTTTTTAGCTCCATGGTTTTCTAAAACAAACATGTCTAACAAGGCATAGTTTTTTAACGGTCGCCAAATGATGTACTTTTGAGTGGATATGATTTTTTTGCATGGGTCGCGTGAGTGAAATCCCGAATTCACGAACGTAGTTCTTGAACTTTAGTAGGAGACTGCGTGTTCACAACGTCTTTTTTATCTAATAATTGTCTTTATCAATAAATAATATGAAAATATTAATAAAATGATATGAATATGAACACGTAAATAACTTTAATTAGGCAACTATTCTAGGTACCGTTAATTTTTTATTATTATTGTTATTTTATTTTAATATTATTTAATTGAAAATACAATTCTGTAAATTAAGTTTGATAACAGAAAAAATAAAAGTTTTATTTGTGTGGTGTTTTTTTAATAAGCATTTTCCTATTTAAATTTTCAATAAAATCTTTCAAAATATGTCTTTTATGTGTCCTCATCAAACACATAGTAAAACGTCGTTTGCTTAACTCTGAAATTTTTTTTTTTTACTTTTGGGAAATGTCGTCACATTACATACACCAATAAACAAAAAAATGGCATACATACAATCAATATGTATATTATGAAAGAGAGTGTACAATGTGCTTGCCGCTAAAATTAAAAAAACGAGTCCCTGTACGATCAAAGGAGTAATGTGGTATGGTGCCCCCTATCCCCCATCCAAGAAGAAGGTTCTCGTTTTTACCCTTACAATCTGAGTTTTTACCCGAAGGGCGTGCTTTTGAAGATATAAGGGCTGGAAGTTTCACCCTCTAGAAATTTCTAGAACAGTCCAGAACATTCGAGAGCATTCCACAACATTCCAGAACAGCCCGGAACATTCTGGAATATTGTGGAATAGTCTTTATGAATTCGGGAAAAATCTGGAACGTTCGAGAACATCCAGGAACATCCCAGATCGAACGTTCCGGTTCAAATTTCAGTTCAATCTCATATTAACTCCCTGAGCGAGGACGGGTAACCAGCTAGTTATATATAACTCCCTGAGCGAGGCCGGGTACCCAAGCTAGTTATATATAATGAGCTGGTGGAGTTCTGTGAAATAATTGTTTTTTCATCTTTTTGAAGTAACTTTACGCACGCTTGACTTGGGGAGTAAGCAGATGAATGCGTGACGAGAGCGTTACGAAAAGTGTCGGGCGAAGCGAACGGAAGTTGAGAGGGAGATATAAATTAGTGACGATAGAAAGTGAGAGAATTACGTTTTGTATATTACTATAAGGGCAAGAGAGAGAGGTGCGAGCACGTAAGTAAATAAAGTGTGCAAACAAATATACGCCCGCGGCCCGGCCTATTGGACGAACGTGCGGTCGAATTCGCCATGGCGGGCCTGGAGATTCGACCTTTCCGCCGCATTCATTTTAATTAATTCTGAAGAACGTGTTACTAATATTTAAGATGTTTCTAAATGAATACCTCCCGAAGTTATTAATTCATCGTCTAGAAAAATAAAATCTGGTGCTTACCGCTAACTTTAAAGTTTAAAAACGGGTTATAAAGTTTTAAAATAGTTGTACATAAAACATATTAATGGTAAGGTGTTGTTTTTATTAATCTTAAATATAAAAAAACTTACATCCCCAGGTGTCGTTTGAATAAAAAATTTATTATAGTTACGAATTTTCCGGAAATTATTAAAATGTGAGTTTTGAGCAAACAAAAATTATTTGGGTTGTGTACCGCCTTAAAAAATAATATTTACATAATTGTGAGAATGTTACATAATTTCGTAACAAATTTTCAAAAAAAAAATCTATTTCTAAAGTCTGAACAACAGAGAAAATCCGAAAATGATTAGATAATAATATGTAACAGATATTTTCAAAAGCACCGAAAGAACTTACAAAAAAGGATATCACTAAACATTTTCATTTCATTAAAAAATACAAGTGTGCAATTCACACGCGGTAGAAGTGAAACCTTTACAAAACTAAAATAGATAAGAGTGGCTAGGGGCCATCCATAAATTACGTCACACGAATTTCATGATTTTTTTGACCCCCCCCCCCCTTGTCACATTTGTGAGACCCCCTCCCACCTAGAATTTCATGATTTTTTGAACCCCCCATACCCCTTGTCACACTTCTCTACTCCCCCCCCCCCCCCTTAAGGTGTGACGTAATTTATGAATGGCCCCCTACGAAGCACCGCACAAAAAGGAGACCGATTATTTACGAAGCACCACTCTCGCAGGCTAAATCCTACAGATGCATGTGTTTATCTCTTTTTAGTATCGCTTTTTCGTTTTCTCGATTTTCAAATCACTGGGCTAAAGAAATTTCACTTCGAAAAGGCAGTTAGTTATTAGTTTACATTTTGTTTCCAAAATTGTGAATTTTAATAATTTATATCAAATGTTTATATTGTATAATGGTTTTGCAATCCATTTTTATGTAAAAATTTGTACAGTAAATGTAATAAATAAATAATTAAATGCCAATTTCAAGTGATTTTTGTTTCGTTTTGGTGATAAAGGAACATGCGGGGAAATTGAACTTCTAAATTGGGTATTTTAGAACACATGCATTGGCAACATTACGGCTTTCCTTCCAAATTTATTTGTCTATGTGAAACATGCATGTCAACTGTCATCACAAGGTTTTTATATCATTACTTTTTTTTTGTTAGAAAAATGTACACACTTATAAGCAAAATATAATTAAAGCGAAAATATATGATATGTCCCAGAGTATTTTATTACGTGGTTTCGAAACAACACTGGTCGTCAGAGGATATCAAATTTCAAATTTGGACAGTTCAAAAATTAAAAATATTTTTTCGACTATATCTCCCGGTAATATAATTAATAATTATCCATTACTATGTGTTTTGGCGAGAAGTTCTTCTAACGTTAACCGTAGGACAAACATTTGTCTGTATTTTATACATTTTATTTATTTTCAGATAATTGTTTGCAGAAAATGTCTCGTACATGGTGGAATATAATTAACTCTGCAGCTGATCTCTGACAACGAGTTGAAAGACGAAAATGAAGAACATTAGAAATAATTCTGAATTGCGAGACCATGACGCCGCCGACGGGGAATGGGTGGAGGATTTGTTGAAGAAAGACCTGCTGCCGATAACGGTATGCAAAATTATTAATTTTTGTACATCACTTTTAGTATGCTTAGACACATTTTTCCCAATTGATATACAGCTATACTAACTATATTTAAATACTTTGGGCGGGAAGGGTAGTTCTACCTTTTACGTCGGTTCTACTTGAATGCCTGGAAAGGCAATGGTGTCAAGTACTTTTATATGAATATGTACACCAAACTCTTTGTAAGGGTTCCAACTAGATGTATATGTACATGTGATACAAGATGGGGAAATCTTCTTATCTCCTTGTCTTTTGTGTGGAATAATATTTCATCAAAAGGAAACTTACACTTTGGCACTAGAGATGTGCAAATTGTTCATTTTTTGTAATAATTGGTACCAAAGTGAAAAGAATTTTTTTTGTAAAGTAGTAAAATACAAACATCTTTTATACATAAAAGGTCACCAAATGGCCCAACAGTGACTTCAACTTCTGTTTTTGGAGCCCTATTACAAATTAGGCTATAATTTTGGACAAAACTTGTATAGCTCATATAATGAAATCGAACAAACTCTAAACCTTGCTCCTTTAGAAGACCGTCGGGAAAAATCTGATCTCATTTGTTTCTTCAAAATCATCAACTATATTATTGACTCACCTACATTATTACAACTCATCTCATTCAATATACCCTCTCGTAGACTCAGAAATAAAGAACTGCTCTTCCTCAATCAACACTCGACTAATTATGGTTATAATTCACCACTATCCAGAATGTGTAGAATGGTCAACTCACGTCAAGACCTTGATTTTTTTGGCATAAGCCCAAATGATTTTTGTCGCTCACTAAACAATTGAAGATATTTTATATTTTATTTATAATCTATTTTTAGCAAAGTCTTGACTTGACACTTCTATTTTCTTATGTTTTATCTGTTTGTCTTTGCTTTCATATACCATCCTTTATTCTTGTAATGTACATTTCCAAAATTTCGTGTTACTTGATTGTAAATTGGAAGTTAGTCCGTTAATAAATAATAAATAAATAGCTGGGGTGTGGCGAGTATTACAGAAAAAAAAAATCATTCAAATGTAAATGTAAGCGAAGCTAGCAGTCCACAATGGAGTTCTGGTACCTACCCTGATGTGCGGCAGTGAGGCATGGAACTGGCAGAGAAAGGATGAAAGTAAACTGAATGCTGTTGAAATGAGATCCCTGAGAGGCCTATGTGTGGTAAAACCATGTATGAGAAATGTGGAGATCCACAAAGATAAGGCTGATGTAAGCATAATGAGTAAGATTAAGAAAGGGACCCTCAGATGGTTAGGGCATGTATTCAATTCAATTCAATTTATTCACTTTAAAAATGTAACAAAATTAAAATTTCAAATCATTTTTAAAATAGAGAAAAAATTAAGATTAAAGCTTATTTAAGCAATTTAAATAATTTAAACAATTTAAACAAATGAAACAATTTAAACATCAATGAACAATTTAAAAATCAATGAAGCACATTAAGTCTAACAGCAATAAAGCTTGCTGTCTAAATTGTGCTTCGTATATGCTAAACAAGTCGATATTCAAAGTGATTCTATTTAACAACAAGACTGCTCTCCCGACTGGCATAACCATTGGCAAGTTAGTTTTGCAAGCCCGGAGATAAAACAGTCTATGCTGTCGGTGACGGAGATAACCATCGGGAACATAGAAACTAATGCTCTCCATAATAGCTGAGTTTTCGAACCGTCAACGAATCAGTCTGAAGAAATGTGTTATAATGAGAACATCCCTTCTGACCCGTAGACACGTAGAGCGAATGAACGAAGAAAATAGTGTAAGAAAAATATATGACGCAAATGTGAATGGTAGAAGAAGTCGGGGACGCCCGAGGAAGACATGGCACGATCAAGTGAATCAGATACTTGAGTCGGGCCATGTTAAAAGTCAGAATAATAGAAGAGTATGTATGAGACGATGTATGAATGTGAGTGAAGCAAAGAGTGTGTGCCAGGACCGAGTTGTTTGGCGGTCGAATGGTTAGTTAGTTAATGAGAAATTGTGAAATAACACAAATTAATCAAATATAATTTATTTGCCACGCCAGAATTCGATCCTGCTACCTTCGGATTGCGAGTCAAAGGCCTTACCGCTAGACTACGCCAGCCGACTAGCGTCTATAATCTGTGTATAAGTTATTAATCAGGGATCACCCTCTATTTCAGAATGTACGAGCTGTACCAGCAAGGGGCGAAGAGTTGTCAGTAGACCCCCACTGATGAACGTTCTCATCCGTCCGCCAAGGGCCATGACGGACCAAGAATCTATATGATGGGTATTATGAAACTAGCACAGGTGCATCTCATTGGCAGGAATACTTGAATATTCCTTACATAAGCAACGTTATGTCAAAAAACAGGTTCCTCAAATCCCGAGCCAACCTGCATCAAATAATAATGCAAATGTGATACCTCATGGTGGACCTGGTCGTGCTAAAGTTTTCAACTGGTAGATGCCTTCCACTGCAATTTTGCGAAAGATCGACAACATGGATGAATTTATGATCCCTTGCAAAGGGCAAATGAAACTTAAAAGAATTCAAAAAATTTTCTTTCACAACAATAGATGGCGCTAGTTTCAATATATTTTAGGAAAAACACTTTTTGCAACATGGCCCGTTTCAATTATCTGATGCACTTGATCGTGCCGTATCTTCGTAGGGAAATAAAAACTATAGACAAAAATATTAAAGGGAGAGGTGATTAATTACTTAAAAATATCAAAAACAATAATTTTTAATATTTATATAATAACTTTTTTGTTATTTTTATCAATAATCCCTGACAAAGAAAACTTTGTTTTCGAAACATGTTTTTAATTTTGATTAAAGAGTGGTGTTTAACAAAGTGTTTTCAATTAATTAAATATTATGCCCAAAGTGTATTTGCGAAGATTGATAAAGTATTTTCGTTATTTATTTCTTGGGTATTATGCCATGTTGCGGTACTTCCTTCTTTAGCCAACGTTTCGGACAGCGTTACAGTGTTATTCATCAGCGTTACAGAGTTATTCATGTGTCACACATCTGCCCTGATAATGATATGAACGTATTAATGTTTTTGTAGCCGGAAAGTGGTTTTCCCACTTAATAGGAAATAAACGGCTGTGCAGCCTTTTTCAAACAAATTTTAAATTTGTATTCGAGGCCAAAATACTCAAACAAACTGAATATTATTTTTCTATCTAAAGGTGTATTAAATATCAAGAACAGATACTGATCGTCCAGTTGATTAAGTCAGTCATCTCCAAATACTAAGTTTTGAGATAATGAAGAAAGGAACGTTGGAATGTTCACTATAAATCAAATATTATTTACACTTGTCTGTGTTTTACATACTAATAATGATATAAAATAACACCGGGAGGCATAACGGTCCAGTAAATTAGTATGAAATTTTGAAGTATCCTACTAGTGACCCAGAAAACATCAACATTTTGTTTAATTCCAAGTTTTTCTGCAATATAATTGATTTAGTGGTGTTCATGAGTAATCTGAGTATTCTACCCTATAGGGGGTACAGTTTTATACATAATAACTGCATACTCAACTCAAATATCGATTTTTCGGAGATGTCAGACTAATCAACTGGACGATCGATATGTATTTTATATTAGGACATTATAGGCCACTAGAGAAGTAAATCTTTTCAAGATTTTAGAGGCTTTAAAATACACATTTTGTGTATTTTAAAGCCTCCCGCCATAGTAAAAGATTATAATTTTTATATGGGAGGTGTCGATCATCACAGTGTGCCAGTTGAGTTGTATGCATCATCAACATATGTTCCCGCGACCAGTCAGTGACTGAGTTGGCTTGGAGTCTTGAAGAGACCCAAGTTGTAGGAGGGAGGAAACACAGAGGCTGGCAAATCTTTCCACCGCCGAGCTGTCGTAGAAATGACCCGTTCTCATGTGACAAATGTCATGACCGGTCAGTGGCTGAGTTGGCATTGCGAAAAGAAAGACAAACATTCCCGGGTTACGAATAACCTGACAATGTTTGAAAATCTTCAACTACCACCACAGTAAGCGGAAAATGTTGCTTGTGTTGTGATGGAGGACTTAGCAGGCCGAGGAATCAAACACGCGACGCCCAGGTGGGACCCAAACGCGATACCAACTGACTGACCGGTCATGACAGTCACTTACCACATGAGAACGGTTCATTTTTACGACTCGTTCTTGAGTTCAACAGCTCAGTTGGAACGATTTGCCAGCATCTGTGTTTCCTCCCTCCTACAACTTGACAACCCATGTTCACTCCTTCCTCTCCTCAAAAAGACCCTCCACGCAGCATCTTTTAGAAATTATTTTCCTCAGGGCCTCCTGTATGGAGTCAGCATAAAAAAATTAACATATGATCCGTTTTTTCAAATCCTAGCGTAACCAAGACAACATTTAATTTTATAAGTAATAAAAGCTATATTTTAAGTGAAATTTATATTTTTTTATATCTAAGTTCCTATGTAAAATTGTTATTTCCTCCCACCTATGAATTGTATGTTCCTCCTGTCCTAAAATGAGTTCTGTAACTCATCGGGATTGCCCCAGGAAGAAATAAAAACAATAAAAATTAAAAAAAGCTATAGCTTATTTGTTCTGTTTTTTAATGTAGTATGCAAATAAAATATATTTTATAAGGTGTAATGTAAATAACTCTTTATATTAATAAACGCTCGGGTTACAGGCACCTTTAAAAAAAAAAAAAAGGTAACAAAAGTGTTTCATTTATCTTTGTACTAATAAATTACACACCTCTACCACAGTTGTTAAAACAAATCTGAATAATGCCAGTACACATATAAACTGTTAAATATTTCTTTAATTCTAAGGAAATGAATTCGGATGAGAATTGTAATTGAATTAATACAACTACTGTAAAATAAATACACACGATAAGTTCTACAATTTATTGTAAATTCACTTCGTGACATCATTCTAATTATGAAAATAATCAACTTCATCCTTTTAAAATTAAAAATAATTATAATTTGCATGTAGCATCATCGATATTTTTTATTAAAGTACTGGTTTACAATTTCATTCATATAAATCAATTGCGGCCGCCGCTTAAACTGTCAAAAGATGATGGGTGACAGCTGACAGGCATATGACAGGTATCATCGCCATGGCCAAAACTGCACCAAAACTTTTAAACCGCCCAACATGTCCCGCGGCACACCACACTTCGCTCCGAACGCTTAAAAATCACCCTACACGTCCACTTCCGCCCGAAGGCCGCTCAAGGTCGCCCATTCAACAATTCCGCCTGCCCGCGGAAGTGTGGTGACGTTTTTACCCAAATTAGTGTACCTGTTTGGCCGGCAGGCGAACCCGGCGTTTCGGCGGGCTGCTCGGCGGACACCATAGACATCCACCTTCGTGAGGGCACATTTGTATGGAGCTTCTATTATCTATGGTCAAAACTGACGCTTCGGCCTGCCCGCGGAAGTGGGGTGACTTTTTAGCGTAAGGGGTTGGCCTGCAGGCGGACACGGCGTGTCGGCGGGATGGTCGCATGCCGCTTTAGCCTGGGGGTCTAGGCACGCGGTCGGAACTGTACGTGTGGGGCTACCTAATACTTCGTTTGTGTGATGCACTATGAAACAATACGTGATTGTTCTACTTGTAGTGCAGTAAAGTTTACTATGTTACATCATAGGATAAAGAATTTATTCTGTGTGTAAAATAGATAAAATATCTTCAAATCTGTAAATTTACAAAAAATAACTTGGAAGCAGATTTTTTACATAAATTCCAGACTTATTATACCAAAAACTTTACATAAATTTATACAGTTTTGCATTTCAGAATATTATATATGTTATAGTCAATCCTCGAAGCTCCGGCGCTCCTAGGTTTGACTAGTCAAGCTCCTAGGTTTGACTAGTCAATCCTCAAGTCAGACCCGAGGATTGACTATAACATATATACAGAATAGAATATTTAATTAAATGAAGACATTATGAGCGAAACTCAATCGAAAATCTGGAAACAGAAAAATCAGAAAAAGATATTGGCACCTCTGGGACTCGAACCCAGGACCTCCTTACTTTACGGGTTGGGGCTCTTATCCACTGAGCTAAGGTGTCGATATCCAATTCGGTCACTTTTAACTGTACCATACTTCGACTAAGAACCACCCATATTATCTTCATTTTTCTTAACGCATATTTTTATTGGCTGCCATCTTTATGAATGATTGCAAGATTCAACTCGAACTAAATGCAATCTAGATGGTGTCTGGATAAATTATTATCCATTTTATTTAATGTGCGACATCTATTGACTCTTCTGCAAGTCTGGGATGAATATTATTATTTATTATTTTAACTTTATGAGTAAAACCTCAAACTGTAATATTTGATTAAATGAAGACATTATGAGCGAAACTCAATCGAAAATCTGGAAACAGAAAAATCAGAAAAAGATATTGGCACCTCTGGGACTCGAACCCAGGACCTCCTTACTTTCCGGGTTGGGAACCCGGAAAGTAAGGAGGTCCTGGGTTAGTTCGAGTTGAATCTTGCAATCATTCATAAAGATGGCAGCCAATAAAAATATGCGTTAAGAAAAATGAAGATAATATGGGTGGTTCTTAGTCGAAGTATGGTACAGTTAAAAGTGACCGAATTGGATATCGACACCTTAGCTCAGTGGATAAGAGCCCCAACCCGTAAAGTAAGGAGGTCCTGGGTTCGAGTCCCAGAGGTGCCAATATCTTTTTCTGATTTTTCTGTTTCCAGATTTTCGATTGAGTTTCGCTCATAATGTCTTCATTTAATTAAATATTACAGTTTGAGGTTTTACTCATAAAGTTAAAATAATAAATAAGAATAGAATATTATTATTAATTATCAGACTAATTTATGACATTCTTAGGTAATTAGGTTTAAAAACATTCAGTTTGCTAACAAGCAAAACAATTTCCAGATGGTGAGCATCGATGTATTATAACCATTGCAACCTTTGGGAAAATTATTCAGTGTAGATCCATGATGCTGCGTGCGAACCCCCAAGATCATTTATTTTTACATTGTAATTCTGAAGTGCATTACGAACATTGTCGCACTCCTTCAGCAAAATGACTTGTTTAGTTTCCAACGCCTGGACTCTCACCGAATGCCGGAACTTAACAAGAGTATCAATTATATCAGGAACATTGGTATTTTCCACTTGATGTTTATCCAAGTTAATTCCAAAACAACCCATTGTACTCTTAACATATTTGGCAACTAATCCTACAGGAACTGGCTTAAAATCATTGGGTACAGAATTTGGTGAAGGTTTAGCCAATAACATTTTGCTGGTTTCCGAAGCCAGGTGTATTATTTTAGTCATACATTTAGCAGTATCAAAGTCATCTTTAAGAGCGGTGCGAACTGCAAGATCAGTATTTTGAAGATCTGATAATAATTTGACTTCGTCAATGACACCAGTGCTCTCATTGTTATTCATATAAGTAGAGCATTCTTCGACAAAGTATTTTAATTTAGCGACAACTGCTTTAGAATTCTTCATCAAGCCTGCGCTGTATTCCATAGGGTTTCTGTAATGTGACAGGAGGCAGGCCATACGGAATGTAGACGCACTGTGAGATTTGAGCAAGTCATTGACGCTTATAGTATTTTTTAAAGACTTGGACATTTTAACATCTCCTTTGATGTGAAGGTGTCCGGGGTGAAGCCAGTAATTGACCCATTGCTTGCTCCCGTGATAGGCGCAGGATTGGGCTTCTTCATTTTCGTGGTGTGGGAATTGTAGATCTATTCCTCCAGCGTGGAAGTCAACTGTTTTACCAAACAACCGACTGGCCATGGCGGAGCATTCTATATGCCAGCCGGGCCTGCCATTGCCCCAGTCTGCTTCCCAATAAGGCTCTCCAGGTTTATGTGCTTTCCACAATGCAAAATCTGCTAGAGACTTTTTGTGGAATGAGTCTAGCTCCTTTTCTCCCTCCTGGGCGCCTTGTAACTTGCCATAATCCCCAAAAGCTACAGTATCAAAATAAACCGATTTATCTGGCCCTGAATATGTCAGATTTTTCCTGGCAATTTCTCCGATGAATTCTTTTATGGTGGGAATATGTTCTGTAACTCTCGTTATTATGTTTGGCGGGGAAACTCCTAAATCTGATATGTTCTTCCAGAATTCTAGTTCATATTTTTTCGCTATATCTTCTGGTGACTTTTTAGATTCCTGACTCCGCTTGATGATCTTGTCATCAATGTCCGTGACTCCCATAGATGTGACAAGGTTTAAATTAAAGTAGTCTATCAATATTCGTTGAATTATATCCAGTTTAACATAGCAGCTAGCGTGGCCAATGTGTGCTGAGTCATAAACGGTTGGACCACAGGAATACCAAGTCGCCAAGTTGTTTTTCAATATTAAAGGAACTTTTTTCTTCGCTATACAGTTATATATAGATATACCTGTGTCCGAGCCTGGAGGTTGCTGCCATTCTACGTGATTGTATGTAGATTGTAATTTAAATTGGTTGGTGAAATTTTTTGACCACGGTCTCCTCGCCGAAATCCTTAGAAATTTCATATTGGATGGTGATACTAAATTAGCACGAACTCGTCATACGAACATTATGTCTAAAAACTTTTTTGCTGTATATATTATAACAAATCAAATACCGTTAATAATCGCCAATCAAGGATTCAAATACATATTTTAAGGTTAGAAATGTCAAATGTCAAAATAATATGGAACAAATAAGAGGGTTGCCAGTTCGTTAAGAATTCCCCAAATCGCGGGGATTTTTTAAGACTTTTAAAGAATTGGGTATCTTGCGGGAAGAACCTTTTTATGGGGAAAATGCGGGAATTCTGGGTATTTATCATATCTTGCGGCGAGAAACCTTTTATGGGGAATATGCGGGGAATCTGGGTATTTATCAACCACATTGAAAAATAATCTTAACACGATTGTGAGAATAAATCCGTTTTCTTTCACAGAAAATTAAAAAACAACTTTTTTTAAAACTTGAATGAAAGAGAAAATCTGAAAACGACTAGAAAAAAAAAACTAATTTCAGTAGAAATTTGTTTCACTTTGGAGGTAAAGGAACTTCTGAGGAATTTGTGCAACAATTGGGGTATTTTAGAACATTTGCACTGGCAGCCCTGAAGATAATGGATGATGGATTGGTTTATTTATGGTTATAATTTTCTTCTATGGTTAACTTATGTCATAACAAAGTCGTGAGGTTGATCGTAATTTTTTGGTAAGTTTGTTTTATTTTAATAATAATATATTTCAAACCGGTATTCTAAACTTAACTTTCGTAAACAGTGTACCTTAATTTGGGAGGAGGGTATGGGTATCGCCGCCCTGGGAATCATTTTTGAATAACCTCTGCCACAGGTCACCCTAAGTGGTTCGCTACTTTGGTGTCCGTCACTCCTGTACACGCTGAACCTCAGATTTCTATCCATACTTCATATCTTTTTCCTTCCCAAACCAACCTTCTCCTTCCTTTCATTAAAAATACCCTCCACACTGCATCCCCTTGATGACATCTCTTTATTTCAGGATTTGAATTTGTTACAGTTAAAAGCAAGATATTATTAAAGAAAAGCTGTAAAGATGATGAAATATGGTGAAGATGGCGAGACCCTGTCTGACAAGAGTACTTGTGCTGGGGTCAGGGCAGATCTCAAGATGTGTCTGCTGGAATCAGATTGCTGCAAGTTAGTAAGTAGACAAACACTGTTAATAATGTGTATAATCACACACATTTTCTTTTATGCGTTAGTTTTTGTGTTTTGTTTCTCGGAAAATATTTCTGATGCTAAAATCTACTCACTGTCTGAATCATTGCAGCATAACAACAAAAACCTATTAATAATTCAAAAAATCATGCAGTTGATAATAACATTTTTATATTTAATTAAATGAAGACATTATGAGCGAAACTCAATCGAAAATCTGGAAACAGAAAAATCAGAAAAAGATATTTGAATAAAAGATAGTGATACAAGCGCTGTTTTGAGTGTTACCGTGCTACTAGAAAGAGACAGAGTGTTTATCATGTGACCCGCCGCTACACTATACCTGACTACTCATTTGCGACGTGTGATGGAAAAATATATTTTTTGTTTTTAATTGAAAAGAAATATCATTGAACAGCAAAATGGAATATACTTTTTTTACTGTAGATGTCATTTTGCTGGATAAAATCCTTCTGGCACGTGCTGTTACACCCTTTATACAAGGTGTCTGGGGGTAAAGTGCACTAACTCCGGGTGTGATTCCACATGATAGTACAAGTAAAAAAGATAAATATCTTTTTCCAACGTTTTATCATAGTTTTTTTTTAGCAAAAAAGAGAATATATTTTTAAGAGAATATGTCATACCTTTTTGTTTAGCAAGTTGAAAAAGCGATTCTTTTGTATTTTAACCCCTATAGTGCTGCTTACATTTAGTAAATATCTCAAAGCCAAATATAATATTGAAAATTATATTTGAAATAAAAGACAACTTCTACAATAGCAAATTTTTTTATGTTGGAAATTTCATTGACGGTAATGAAATGCATTAAAAACTTCTAAAACCTAGCTCTACACACTGCAAACCGCAGTGCACCTCAAGTTAGTCATTATTTTACTGACTGCAAATGTAGCCAGCCGCGCTGTAGGGGTCAAGTACGGGTTGAAACCTCCTTCCTTCTTTTATGTATGAGAGTGTCAATTCTTAATAATAATAATAATATATAATAAAAAATAAAATTTTTCGTATTGTCCAATTTAATGTTGATCTGAATGTAATAGAATCTTTCAGTTCAATTTTCACCCACTTGCCTAACTACCGAAATGTGTGAATATTCGCACATGTGATAAAAATTATTACTATACATACAATAACAAAAATTAACCAATATTAAAGTTTACTTTGCTTTATCAGTATGTGATTGGATTTTTTTGTCTTTTTTTAGACCATTTTTTTTTTACCTGCCCACCCCCTCACTGTGCCATGTCAACGCCCCTTAATGTTCTCTGAGTCTTCTACTGTCCCCCTGAAAGTCTCAAACGCCCACAAGGGGGCGTTATCACCCACGTTATGTCCTACACGATTGCACATTATTATAATATTTGTATTTCATGCATTACCTTTTATCCTTTACAGCAAAAAAAAACACCCCGCGAATGCCTAAAAGCAACAGATGGCTCCGTCCCGTCGCACTGCCAAAGTTTGAGGAACACCTTCTTTGAATGCAAAAGATCTATTGTAAGTTATCAATAGTATTTTTACCTAAAACATTTTTTTTTACAAAAACTTCCCATTTGTAAACGAAGGGGAAATTTAAAAAAACTTTATTTTGTAATAGAGTTGCTGGCATTCGTCTTTCATTCTATTTTTAATCCAGAACACAAAACCACTAGAGCGATAGTTACTCAAATTTAGGTAGGTGGATTTTTATGAACAGTATTATGTATTAACCTTTTACGATGATGTCGTTAAAAAATTTGCAATACCTGTGGTCGTGCGGATTTTTCGCGATTTATAAATCTCATTTTAATTGAATATAGTGTCTTGAAAATATTCAAAAACGTATTGCGTCGTGTATAGATTACGCTCGTCTTTTAGGCACGCGATCGGATGGCATGTTTACATATGCACATCTCAAATATGATAATTATGATTTATTTCACCTTTAAAAACTCGAATTATGGTGGTATATCGCATACATTTCTTTATTTTTTTATTTTCATATACACTGCACAACATGTGCCATTCTTAAAATTAACATATGAATAGTATGACAACATAAATAATGTAACAGTACAAGTATAATGTAAAAACTAAAAGGTAAAAAAATAAGTCAAAAACGAAACCTTTCTAGAAGTATGGGGTAGGAAACCATTTCGAAGGCTTTGGTTGTCCAGGAATATGGCGAGGCACGAATCATCTTTAAACCAGTATTAACCAAACTGATTAGGGGAGAGAATTGGGGGCGAGAGAGGATAAACAAGTTAGATCATTTACAGAAAACATCTCAAAATGTACTTAGTAATAATTTCACATATTGTTATATAAAACTCAGTTAATACACAAATAGGTACAAACAATTACAAAAATGTGATCAGGCAAATTATACATTTGTGAAATTTCAAGATTTACAAATGTATAATTTGTCTGATTGGATTTATGTAATTGTTTGTACTTATTTGTGTATTAACTGAGTTTTTATAACTGGATTGTTCTCATGTAAGTGAGAACATCTGTAAAAACCCAGTATAGATAAATAAAAATCCAATTCGGAGTCCCACAAGGAAGTGTTCTTGATAACAAAATGAATAGTGTAAAGCAGGCATGCCCAAACTGCGGCCCAATTGAAGATTTTTTGTGGCCCAATTGAAGAATTTTGGGGCCCAAAATGAAGTTTTCAGCTTTCTATTTTTTAATATTGGTAATCATACAAAAAAAGAAACAATCATTCTTGTAAATTTTTCACATTTTAATTATATTTTGTGAAATTAGAACTTTCTTGTTATTAGACCTAGGACTCTCGATGGGGATTTTGATTTATTGCTTGAAAAGTGCCAGGTGCATGGTCGCACTAGGAATTTATTTTTGATCAATTCCAACCACTATATTTTTTCCACACATTTCTCGGAAAATCAAATGCAACTGACCTGGTTTTAATAGGTTCACAATAATAGTATTTTTGGACACCGAATTACCGGTAAAAATGAATGGTAATATCCTGAATCAATAAATAATGAATGAATATCATTTACCTGTATCGATGGACGGATCTAACAGTCAGCATTTCAGCAAATGCTGACTGCCCCCAATTGCTATTTTTTTTGGCCCACCAAACAAATTTGGGCAGAGCACCCCTTTTGTAAAGTGTTTTTAAGTGACATACGCTAATTGTGCCCCTCAGGTATGATTTTAGGTTTTCACGGCCAAAAAGTATTTTTGTTATTGTTTTTGGGGTGTTATGCCGTGTTTCGCTACCTCCTTCTTTAGCCTACGTTTCGGACAGCGTTACAGTGTCCATCATCAGGTCAGGTCATCTGCCCTGATGATGGACACTGTAACGCTGTCCGAAACGTTGGCTAAAGAAGGAGGTAGCGAAACACGGCATAACACCCCAAAAACAATAACAAAAATAATTGTGCCCCTGTTTTCCTATTATTGTTATTATTAATTCTGATTTTTATTTTCAGTTGGATAATCGAATGCGGTTCAGGGGGCACAAAGGATACTAGCTCAAAAAATTATTATTTAAATACTCACTTCTGGTTTATCAGAATTTAATAAGTACAAGAATTGATGTATTACTAAGTAAGTTTGTTATAAGAAATTAAATAAAATATTTAGATATCTTTACCCTTGTTATTTTATGCAGCCAATTTATCAGAGTAAAATCTGATGAAATAAACAGCCTTACTGAGTTGCGTCCAAACTACAGTATGCTTGCATTTTACTAATTAAGTATATTCACTCTGGGTCAGCTGAAAGTATTCCAGTCCTGCCAGACCCGAAGATGAACAGTAAGAACCGGGAAGCAACTTACTTCCTAGAGTTAACACATGACCTTATATTCGTCATCCCAGCTGTGACATCCCATCCAAGGATCTCATCTCGTCGCCTTAGTTCTTAATTGTCCAAACGACCATTTTAGTTTTTGTTCAATCCCCACTTAAAAATTTAAAAAAAAGGTACAAAAAATGATAGTTATTCACTTAAATAAGAAATATTTAAATTAATGAGACCTTTACGAAAATAGTTTTATCTTAAACTCCTTTCATAATGTTTCATTGAAATAATGAAAGAAAACCATCTTCTCCTGTAAATTTTTCTAATGGTCGTTTGGACAATTAAGAACTAAGCCTAATTGGTTTGTAAGCCTGAGCGGCTGAGTGAAAATTAACCAATTGCATCCCTTGCTCTAATTGGTAAGAGACGAAGCGAGAATGGGAAAGTGTTCGAGATCAAAGAACTGATCAATAAACGCTCGGAAATATGCTTAACGATTAGATGATTTTTTAGAAATTCTATAATATATTATTTAATTTACAAATTCTGTTTTCACAATTTATTAATTTTAAACAATATATCATTATTGTAGTGCAAGAAGTCATTAAGTGACATTTTTGATAAAATCGAGTTAAAACCGTGTGTGGTGGCCAAATAGTCTAGTCTGTATCTTTCCGATTAAAAAACCATCAAGTTTTTGGTTTAATCTTTCCTCGCCGGTGTTGCCAACTAAGTGATATTTATTTATTTCTTCATAAAATTAACGCCATTCGACTTTATGATCTCTAATCACTAAAATATCTCTGTAAACATATTCATAAATTCATAATTTAGGTATTCCTTTGCAATACATTTATGGATTAAATATGTAATTACACTTATATATTTAGTGAAATAGACATATTTTACAACCATAATGGGATGGGTTAATTCGAGTTTGTGACTTAGCTATGACGCAGTACGGACTTTTTGAAAGACACAGATTTGGCCCCCTGATCTGAATCTGCCAGGTACTTCCCAACTTCTCTTTTCCATGGCCTTCCCCGTTTCTGGATCTGCGTGCCTCTGGCTCCATGCGGTTGGGAGCAGTTGGAACTCTTCATGGGACTGGGAATCATCACATTATCAGACAAAATATGATGAAAAGATCTCACCTGGCTCCAACCTTCCCCCATTCTTCTCAAATTTTGCATCTGAGTCGCTTCCACTGGGGCACACACTTGGTGTCATCTGGAATTATTTTTATATGGTTAATCTACTGCAGTCTTTGGGACCTACAGAATCTTACAATGGTCATTAACCTTTACGGCCTCATTGAACGAGGGATAAGCCTCTCGACTTGCAATCCGAAGGTCGCGGGTCGAATCCCGGTGTGTGCGAATAAATTTAATTTGACTAATTTGTTACATTAAATTTGTTTAATTAAAAATAATAAATGGTATATTTGCAGCATGTTCCAGAGTGGAAGATGCTCCCAATATCGCCCTGGTGTAAGACCACCATTCAGAATTGAATCCTTGCTTGAAATGGCTTTAGCTGTGTTTGGTGATAGATCTGAATAGCCAGGTACTTCCTCACCTTCCTCCCCCCCATCTCCTTCCCCTCCCCATTACCTTCAAAACATACCTTAATTGGGGATGCCGTGGTCCCACTGGCTTCAGACGGCAGCAGTTGGGACTTTCGTCGGGACTCTCGTGGTATACACATAAAAAATACTTACCTGGAGGTAAAAATCACATATCATCCGAAAGGGGGTCTCACTAGGGTCTCTAATATTTCTTTTGCCCTTTTCAATAACAATCAGATATTAGTTACTATTTTTTTTATATCTTTCATTTTAATCGGCTATCGCCAACCTTCGCCCAGCAGTCCATCATTAAGTAATGCAAAATTGTAAATCTCAAATATGTATATTGTAGCCTTTTCCCGTAAAATGAACTCTTTTCATCCGCACTCACGTTCGTTTGCGGCAATGAAAAAGTAATGGGGATCTGGGTGGGAGCGGAGAGTAATTTTGGCAGGATTGGATAAATATTACTTAATATAAAATAAAGTGATGGGATAGTTCTTTTTAAATGCAGATAGAATACCAAATGATTTTTCTAGCATTATCTATCTAAATTACGGTAACCGGACAACTCAGAATCATGCAGCTTCAACATCTCCTTTGAAAAGTCATTAAAAGTGATGGAAAAAAACATTAAAAAATTGGTTAAATAAGTAAGTTGAAAAAAAAAGGTAAAATAGGTTAGGTTATGGACTACTTTTCAATTTTTTTCATAACTTTTATTGACTTTTCAAAGGGGTGTTAAATTTCATGATTCCGAGTTGTCATGGAACCAAAATAATGTAGTTATTGCGCAAAACTCTTGTTTGGGCGATGTGTTTGACTCTCCCAAAGAAGACATAGGCCACATGTGTGAAGACTAATGTAAAAAAAATGTGTACGTAACCCCTGTGCGGTGCGACAGGGTTAAATTATATTTTTGAGTTGAGGATCAATTTTATTGGGAAGATATTAGAAGAAAGTATTTAATTTTTTTCCATTTCCATTCCTTCATTTTGGGTTAGGAACCATGTCTCACAATCGAAGAAACTACTGATGGTGTTTTGATTTTTTATTGATATAAAGCAGTTTATATCTTTTACTAAGCAAAAGGCAAGTATTTTAGACCCCAGTAGTCCCTTACTGGTATGGAAACATTTTTGCTTCCAGCCAGTAAGCGAATTTTGAGGTTTTTAGAGTTCTTGTGAATAGTATCTAAGTTTGTACCTAGGTAAGTAAGTAATTTGATAACTTGTTGATATTTCAACAATACATATTTTTTATATTTTCTCCAAATAGGAGGAAAAAAATCCTTTTGGGGATGCTGTGTGGTGCGTCTATTTAGGGAAAGGAAGGAGAGGAAGTTCTGGGAAGGAAAAGGATAGTATGAGGGGCGGGTAGTAATCTGGGGAATCAATGTGTTCAGGAGTGATGAACTCAAGAATCCATGTCTCTCACTGCGGCGCAAGGCGATGGGTCGAGAGAGTCCGGTTGGAGAGGTCAAAAGGTCTCCCTCAACCAGTCTTTCCTGATCTAGCCCACCACGCAATAGGAAGGCAAAAGCATCCGCCGCAAAGACCTTTTCAAACATCACCCCATGAACTCGTGCATCCCTGTTGAGTCACCAAAAGTAGCGAACCACTTGTGGTGACCTCTGTCAGGGGCGGAGGTTATCTAATAAATTGGTCCTGGGGCGGCGGTACCCATACCCGCCTCCCAAATTGAAGATATATATAATGAAAACGGAAGAAAAGTAATTTTCAAATCCCTTTCTTCGTTCGTCACATACGCCTAATTTTACCATACGTAAGTATTTGTTTCACCTGATCGCGCCATTTTATCCTCGGCCGTCTCCGACTTTTTCAACCATTCACTATTTTACACCACTTTTCTTGTTTTAATTGTGAAAAGTGGTCTTACACCAGGACGATACTGAGAGTACCTTCTACTCTGGAACGGGTTGCAAATATACTATATATTATTTTTCACATCAAATCAATCAAATACAATTTTATTAGGCATTACTTCGGATTGTTCGTCGAGACCAAAGATATTGAAATACAAGAGATATGCTATGATGGCCGCCCGACTGTCGGCGGACTACTACCTAATGGGTATAGTTTGAATACGGAAATAATTCGTTCATTTAGTTGATTTTTTTTAAGTGGGGGGGGGGGAGTTAGGTTAGGCGAAAAAAGGCATATTTTCATGATTTTTTTTTGATATGAATAATGTTGGTTTATTTATTTTATATAGGTATACTATGACATCTGAAGTATCTTTGAAAAAAAATTATTAAAAATATCAATAAATAAGTCCGTGAGAGCGAATCTCCGGAGGCGTCTCGAAAAAAGTTGTTATGCGGTGAACATCATAACTAGTTACCGGATAATCTGAAACAAAAACGTCGAAATGCGTTTAAAGGGTGTATTTTTTTTGCAGCATGTTGAAGTAAAAAATGAGAATTTGCTAAAATTTTCGATGAATTTATTATTATAAAATGGAAAAAAAATGGTAAAAAAAACTCTTCGTCACTACCTGTTCATTTATGAGCAAAAATAGTGTACAAAATTTTAAAAGGATCGGTCAAATAGATTTTGAGTTACGATTTTCACAATCTTCAAAAATTTGTTTGCGAGAAAATCGATTTATACTCGAAATATACTTGAATCGAGCAAGAGGATCGTTCGCTTGAAACGCTGTATCTTCGTTAGTTTTACTCCGATTTACTTGAAATTTTGACACAATACTCTAGACATGTTGTAAAAAAATGAGTTTTAAAATCTTACCCCCCCCCCCCCCCCTTAAGGTGTGCAGTAGTATTGGTTAACAATATCGGTGACACCAGGAAACACAGTCCCACCCAGTAAAAACTGCCGATAGCACATCTGAGTAGCTTAATTTCTAAATCCGCTGTATCAACTTTCCCTGATTCGGAGAAAAACGCAAAAAACTGCCACATCGCTAACGTAAATAAATAATTGCATTTTAATTTTTTATGTAATGAATTGGAGTAATTTAAATTCGAAAAGTGTTAATTTTTCAATTTATGTCTAGCAATATTTAAATAATTTCTATAAATAAAATGGATATAGCGGATTTTGATACTCCCTTCGTGATTTACTCAGGATATACCTAGAGGCTCTTGAAACTCAACTGACCTGGTGCGTGAGTTTCAACATGGTTTTTGGTCGTGATAAGGGAGGTTTTGAAACTCAATTGAACAAGATGTCATACTCAGATCAATTTGGCAAAAAATCGGATATAGCGGGTATTTAAAATAATTTTAAATAATATCTTTGGTCGAGACTCTCGACTTAGTGAGGACACAACCTATATTTAGAAGTATGTATTCGATGAATTTCGAAAAATTATTCAAATTAATCGAATTAACCTACTTTTCGAAATGTTGCAGTCTTTTTACAACTACATTAAATCTCCCGCAAATTATTTATTAGAACACGCAGGTACCTACCTACTTAATATAAGATAATAAAATTATTTTCCCACTCTGTAACAAGAAAGCCGATTTTAATCTGACCGCAGTTATACAAATTCATGCCCTAATTGCGACATTAGGAGAATCGAGCGAAATGCGTAAGGATTAGGGCACGCAGTCCGCAGTCCTTACACGAAGATTCTTAAAAAAAGATCTATTTTGTTTTGTGCGAGAAACAGCTCTGCTCAACACATAAATAAGGTGACACCGCGCGGTAAATAATGGACTAATTACACGCTTGTAAAGGGGCCCGAGGTCCGAGCATGTTTTATTCCAGAAAACGTCGCGGCCTGTTATTGTTCTCTTTGTGCCAGGGGTGCATGGCGGAGGAGGGACAATCCGACATTATTGTCCGCGTTATCTGCGAAAGAGTTACACAATCTGAGTTTTATTTTATTTACATGCGCGCGCACTGGCTGTCTGTTTAAATTCCGTATCAGCATTGTATCAGGGCAGAAGTCGGTGTAGGTGTTGTAGGCTACCGCCATATCTCTTCTGCGCCTTTGTTCCCCGGATACTTGTAACGTCTCGTTTTAACTGGGCGACTGGATCTGGACAACGGAGTCTCTTTCAGCCAGCTCTGACGCATATCAACTAATCCGGAAATTGTTTATTACACGTCCTCTTTTACTCACTAAAATTTTTATAACAATACTTTTATAACTTACCCACTACTGCACTACCTACAGCATCGTTTGGTTTATCGTCAGTATTTATCGTACAACTAATAAAATATATAATCAAACAATGCAGGCTTGGAGGATAATACACCAAATACACAGATTTCTAAATATTCCTCAGAAACTTCCAATCTGAAAGAGGCGTCCCAAAAAAAAAATAAGAACCCTGCTTTCAAGAAAATCGATCCGAATCCACTATTAAGCAATGCAAAATCTTGTTATTTTGGTTTGAAAATTAGATCACTTAGAAATATTTTACATGCTTTAATTAAGTACTGCAAATAAAACACATATTTGCCTATTTTTTTTTTTTACATCTCCACACAGGAGGCCCTGAGGAAAATAATTTCCCTCAGGGCCTATGTCATCTTTGAGGATGCTGTGTGGAGGGTGTTTTTGAGGAGAGGAAGGAGTGAACATAGGTCTTGAAGAGACCCATGTTGTAGGAGGGAGGAAGCACAGGCCGGCAAATCGTTCCACAGCCGAGCCTATGAAATAATCGAGTAATTTTTTTTATTAGTCTTTTTATAAGACCGGAAAAAAATTAAGTAAAAGGTCTGTAAAAACTGCTTTAGCAGAAAATCACCTACTTACGAACATACGAACCCCTTTTCGGTTATGGTAATATTAAACGTATAATGTGGAAAATTAAATTGTTTAAAAAATGATCGAAAAACATAAAAATATTTGTGCCTGAGCTTCGCAAAATAAAATAAAACACGTTTTTTGGCGATGTTCTTTTCTTCTAATTAGTGAAAAAAGGCGGCTGGTGTTCCACGGGAATTTAAATCTTAAGGCGTGTTATTGTTACCCGACCTGGTGCCACTTTAAACAATAATACCACTAGGAATGAATTATCGCTTTTATAATTACCGCGACGATTCACGGTAACAGTACCGTGAAGGCAATAAACAAACGTTCCTTGTCGCTATAATGCTGCAGCTCTTTCTTACACATTAAGACTTGTGTCACACATAGGTATCTATAAAAGATCATATGGCTTGGCCTATTCTCAGCATATCGCTCGCCATATATTCCCATTGGGAATGTACGGCCAGCGATATGCCGAAATATGCCAAGCCAAATGATCTTTTATCTTTTATAGCTACGTGTGACACAAGTCTAAATAATGAGACACACAAAATAGGTGTTTCCTCCAAAGTACTACTTTTCCTTGCGTTTCATTTTCGACGACGACCACAACCCATCAGTATTGCCCTAGTGTACGACCACCATTTAGAATTGAAACTTTGCTTGAAATGGCTTCAGCCGTGTTTGGTGACCCGATCTGAAAAGCCGGGTACTTCCCCACCTTCCTGTCCCCCATCACCTTCCCCTCCCCACTTACCTTTAACCTCACAATATACCCAAATAGGGGATGCCATAGACTCACTGGCTCCAGACGAGAGCAGTTGAGACTCTTCTGAGGTGTTTACATAAAAAAAAGTTATCAGGTTCTTTGTTTGGGTAAACTAAGTAATTTATAATTCATGCATATTTTGGTTGAAACGAAGTTCACGCACATAGTGTTATATAAAAAAAATAATAATCATCATCATCTTTATCCCCTTAACCTATTCGGGTCGAGGACCCATTGCATCGACAAGGCTCCTCCATACGTCCCTGACTTGTGCTGACTGTTCGGCCTCCGTCCATGGCAGTCCCATCCTCTCCACACACAGTTACTGGAGTTGCCTCGCCCAGCTGTGTCTGGGGCGGCCCACTGGACGTCTACCCTCTGGAATCGCACTTAGTATCTTCCTCGGAATTCGGTCATTAGGCATTCTTAGTACATGTCCAAGCCACCTCGGTTGCAATCGCAACATAAAAAAATAAATACAAAAATTTTAAAATGGTGCTAAAGGAGTCGTTTTATACGGGAAATAAAATATTATGTTTTTGGTAATGATGATAGTATGGCGTAATAGGCAATATTTAGGGAAAAGCATTATGTTATAGTATGGAATAAACAGTTGAGGTCAATTACTAGGAATACATACTACAGCGATGCTTCCATCTCCAGGAAGCAGAAGATTACCTACAGCTCCACTAAAAAATTAAAAAAATTGGCCAGACTTCGAAATTTCCCTAGATGTGTGTTGATTTCCCTTTTCCCTAAAAAATATTTCTCTCCTAGATCTAGGAAAATTTCCCTAGACATCACAACACTGACAAGATTGGCCTAGTGATACCATTACTAAAAAATACCGATATACCGACCCAATATTATAAGAAAAAAAAAATTACACCGTTTTCTGTATGGAGTAGGACAGTAGGTAGGACCTTTACAGATGAACGAAAAAAGTGAATTTTCATATTTTATATGAAAATTGGGTAAGAAACGGCCTTGAAAAAACAAGTCACTGCATTATCGACATCTCCATGTTTTACACTAGCCAGAACAGCATTTTATTCACTCGTGCACATTTAATCTTCAAACGCTTTTCTGCAGCGTTCGATCTATTGAACAATGCTACCGATTTGATGTTTCCGGGGAGATATAGTTTGCTGAAATGTTCGAGGCCTGGAGAGATTGACTGGTCCGAGAGAGATTGTTGAAGGGAAGAAGGATGGGCGATGCGTGACGGGTGACTAGTTTCCTTCAAAGGACATGAGACCAGATAGGCTATAATATTACTACTTGTGACTTGTAGATGAAGGTTGTTAGGCACTGCTCGCAGTGCTTGCTGTTCGCCATTATAAGTGGGTACCTACCTACTTTTGCCTTATTTTGGCATTCCATTTGTCAATTTGATTGAATTAGTGCATATTTATCTGAGTGTGACAGAATTGAGATTTTAAAGTTTGAGAAGAACAGAAAAAGTAATATGATTAATAAAAATAAATGTTCAGTTGTTAGGTAGGTACTTACCCAGAATTATTACTATAGAGCGTTATATATTATTTCTATTTAGCTCAAGGTTCTAAAAAGATGCGTTTAACAAGGTTAGCTCTTGCGGGCCTTTTTCGAAAAAAAAATTCTCCGGGCCGCTAGAGTGAAGAAAAACATTGTCACTTGTATTGCAGTTAATTCAAATTTCCCAGTGGAACGTGGACTTCAAGCTACGTCACGAATATTTAGCCAATCACCCCTCCGTGAGCTAACCTGGAATATTAATGTTGCATTGAAAATGCTGACTTAAAATCATTTTTTACGAACCTTGCATTTCTACGAACTTTGTCAAAAATAACACAAGACGCCATAAATAGTGTTTATTTTATATTTTGGAGAATGAAAAGTGTTCAAACCACCCAACGGTACCCGGGTTGTTTTTCTTTTTATCCTACATAACTTTTACCACTCTGTCACATTTCCACCACTCTGTCACATTTTGTTTTTTACTATAAATGAATTCTCTCTGGATCTCAAAGGGGAAATTGTGTCAAGGAGGGAAGGAGGCCTAAAATGCCTAATGGGGGGTGACAAACACGAGCTGCGTGTGCTATTTGGAATGACAACCCATGTGACAGAAATAACGTACGACATAAAAGTTGTAGGAGAGAATTTTTTGAGATTTTTAAAAATATTTTATTAAACATCATTAAAAATATTAATCGGTGTTACTTGATAACTTATATCTTTTGGAGTTTAAAAATGGTTTTATATTTTATGTCGTCATATCATTTTTTTCTAACATTGTAGAATATACGCATTTACGCGAGTCGAGGTGGCAGAAGACAACTGTGATATTAATGAAATACACTTCTATCACGAGGAGTTACAACTCTGTAACGTAATTTTTACTACAAAATTTGATTGTCTGTAAAGTTGGTTTACGGACGATAATTTGACGTGATAACGTCACGAACCGAACGCTTAAGCCGAACGCTTAAGCCGAACGCTTAGGCCGAACGCTTGTTCCGCGCCCTCGCTTGCACGCCCGGCTCAGGCGGAACGTGACAACGTGACAATGAGTCATGCTCGTGAATGCGACCGGCGTTCATCGATTTATAAAACATTATCACGTCAAAAATATGAACAAATATTTTTTAAAACGCACACAGTCGTTAGGTCTTAAGTACAGTAAATTTAAGGTAATTACAAAATAATAATATTGATAATTCTGTAAAATTTTTCTCCACTAACTGGTGAAGACAACTTTATGAAGGTTAAAAAGAAGAACGACCCACCTACGTATTTTGTGTTTCGCAACTAGGTACGTATTTTCTTACGTCACCTTTGAATACTTATATTGGGACAATAACACTAAATTCCAAACTAATTTGTGTAAGTACCTAATTTAATAATTTTATTTGTGCGTTAATTCATAGCTTTTCAGATGAACCTTATTTACTAAGGACGAACCATTAATCACCATTGTAATGTAACACCAGAGTGTGATGATACCTACCAAACACATCAACAAAAGTTGCCCGAGTTGGTGGTAGACAGCGCGGTTCAGGAAAACGTGCGCGTCAACCAATACCTCTTTACTCGGATTGAACTAACTCGAGTTATCACCGATAGATGGCGGGGCTGTAAGCTTTTGGGAGAAAATTTCTTCGTTTTAATATAGTTCCTCAAACCTTTCCAGAAATGTTTTCTCCACATTATTCACCAAAATAATGAAAAACTATTCATTCTAGATAGTTTTTCCTTATAGATAGATACAGCCCTTAGAATAAAGAAGAAAACAAGAGATGCTTTGATGATGTGTTTCGTGATCCAAATATTTGGCCAATACTAAACTATGTGTCACCGTGAATTTCGAAATTCACATGGGATGTTTTTGATGCGCTATTTTTTCAAGGTTTTAAATAGTAACACCAAGATGGCTCATGGAAAATTATTGTAAATTTAAAAAGCACAATGCTTCAAGTGCATATTTTTACTTTAACCAAACGGTGTTAAGAAATTAGTGGTAGGTAAGTAGGTACTTACCCAAGGTTCGTAGACAATAACACATTTTCTGCGAACCTTGATTTATACCTACCTACCTATTTCTACCTATGGATTATTTATTTAGATCATAATTTAAAAAAAAAAGTAGCTACCTGGTAAGGCCGTAAAGGCAAGGTTCCTACAAAATGCGTTTAACAAGGTAAGCTCGTCGAAGGGGTAGAGTGGTGATTGGCTAAAAAATCGTGACGTAGCTTGAAGTCCATGTTCCAGTAGAAGATTTGAATTAACTGAAATACAAGTGGCCGTGTTGTACTTCAAACGGAAAGCGGCTTAACGAGTTTTTTTTTCGAAAAAGGCCCGTTTGGGCTAACCTTGTTAAACGTATTTTCTACTAATAATAATAATAATAATAGCCTTTATTCAGACAGTAAATTAAATAACATTATTTATAATAAACTTTTCACTTATCATGCATCGACTCCCTGTCTGTATGTCACTAGTTGACAAAGGCCTCCTCCAACTGTCGCATTTCTCTCTATCATTAGCTGTTCTTGTCCATGTACCACCTGCCACGGCTTTGATGTCGTCAACCCACCGTCTAAATGGTCTACCTCGTTTTCTCTTCTTGTCACTTGTGAACCAATTCATGACTAATTTTGACCATTTTTCACTTCCTCTAATTGTGTGGCCTGACCACTTCCACTTTAGCTTTTTTATTGTTTTTATGGCATCTTTTGTTTTTGTTTGCTTCTTAATGGTTGCAATTTTTATTCTATCGGACAGTCTTTTCCCTATCATACTTCTTTCCATGAAGTTTTGACATGTTTCGAACTTCTTATTGTGAGTTTTTGTGAGTGCCCAAGTTTGGCAACCATAAGTAAGTACAGGAAGTATGCAGGTGTCAAAAAGTTTTTTTTTTTGATTTTCTACTAACCTTGCCGTAAATATATGTTATAGTTAAAGGTATACACAGGTTCATACTTACGCGTGTAAGGGTGTTGACACATTTTGAAGTTTTCAGGAGTAGGTACCTACCCAACATGTGCTTCGAAACAAGTAGGTATTTCTGAAGCATCGAGTTCAAAAGAGTTATTTTGAAATTCGTATAAGGCAAAGGGGCGGGACGGAAATAAAGTTGGCTCATACAAAGCAGGAGTCACACGCTCTGCTCAATAAAGATTTCCCTTCTGCCAGCTGAAATTTTATAATGCATGACCAAATGACTGCATTTAATTCCAGGAAAATTTTCCAGTAAATAATTTGAATGTTTGATGATTAAAAAAAATCGAGTGCGGTTCACGCGGCAGAAGCGAAACTTCACCAACACAATCTCAACCAATAGGAGCCTTGAAAAGTGAGATCATAATCAAAGCGGCCAATGAGCGCAGTTTGATGCCTTGAAGGTACTGTATTGCGTCTTTTCCGTTTCATATCTCAACCAATAGGAGCCTTGAAAAGTGAGATCATAATCGAAGCGGCCAATGAGCGCAGTTTGATGCTTCGTAGGTACTGTATTGCGTCTTTTCCGTTTCATATCTCAACCAATAGGAGCCTTGAAAAGTGAGATCATAATTAAAGCGGCCAATGAGCGCAGTTTGACGTTTCGTAGGTACTGTGATGCGTCATTTCCGTTTCCGAGTTTCAAATCACAAGGGGCTAAAGAAGTTTCACTTCAAAAAAATAACATTCTGAACATTTTTATTTGTAACTTGCTGAAATATCCAGCGTTTCCTTTAGCGTTTGTTTTGCTTCAAGGATGGGACTAGGGGATGAAGGGTAGTTTTGAGAAATTTGGTAATTTGATAAATTACCATCTTTGTATATTTTAAATACCTACATTATTCCCAATCAGTTTAATAAAACTCATTTCGGGAAAGGACAACATTACACAATTGAAAGAAAATTAATTTTACTTAAGAATTCGAATTCAAAAGGGTGTTCAATGAAGAGTAGCTATACATACATTTTAAAACAAACTAGAAAGACTAAATCTTATCTTATATATAAAAATCAATATTTGTTTATTTGTTCGTATATTATACGCTGCCATACCATTCATCCGATTGCGATGAAACTTTGGTGATATGTCGTGCGCGTGCGCACGCCCGGGAAGGATATAGGCTATATATAATGGTAATCTTTGGCGTTAGGAAATTTGTATAAATGAAAATGAGAGTATTTCATATACTTTAGCGGCAGGGAGAGAAGGCAGGAGGGGAAGGGTAATGCAGGAGATGGGGTTAGCGGGAGGGATGACGAGGGAGCGGGAAGCCGTGGAGGGTGGAAGGGAAACGCTGAGAAAGGGGACGCGGGAGGGGGACGGGGACGCGTGGGAAAGGAAATGCAGGGAATACCAATTTTTATTTTTTTATTGCAACGCATGCCGGGTACCAGCTAGTATTTCGTAAATAAATAAAGAATGTCAAGTGTTAAAATTTTCATTAAAAAATAGAAATAAAACTAAATAACATTAAATTAAAAATAAAGATTTGTTCAAAATGCCAAAACGACATCTTCAATTATAGATTGATTGATTCTTGAAGACTTTTTGAAGGGAAAACTTATTTAGCACCGTTGTGATTTGAAACTCGATCGAAACGAAGCGAAACGTAAAAGCGTAAAACTGAAAAGAGACAAACACATACATTTATAGGATTTAGCCTGCGAGAGAATGAGATAATATAATCGGTCTCCTTTTTCTCCCCACTCTTGTCTACTATAGTTTTCTGAAGGTATCACTTCTACCGCGTGTGAATTGCACACTCTGATTTTTTTCCACGTTATCACTGATTGGGATGGGTGCGTGGTGTTGGTGAAAGGAGTGGAATAAGAGTTGATAAATTCCCAAAGCCAAAACCAAAAAAATGCTTTCAATTTTTATTTTTCTGAGTCAGAATTCCAATATTATTTAGACGGAAATCCTTTAGAATTTTCTAAACGGAAATATTTTAGTAGGTACCTGTCTATTGTTTAAAATGAAAACCTTCAAAACGTACGAGTACCAGTTTAACCGGTTGGTAGCCGAGTAGATAAATGGGTCAGATTCCCACCCAGGCGTCGCGAGTTCCAAACACTGCTAGCTAAGTCCTCCATCATCGTTGCACAAGCATCATCTTCCGCCTACACAAAAAATGTGAAGTGAGTTCTGTGGCCGCAATGTTTATCATTTTGGCATCTAGCTGAGGCTCCTTCCTACGTTGAGCCCTTTGATATATAATTTTCCGAGTCCTGTGTCCTCAATGCGTACCATTTTCATCTCCGGCAACTCCCCCCCCCCGACTTTCCCTCCTGCCGACGCCCATGGGTAAGTACCTACCCCGTTTAATCACAGGAGACCAAATTTGTCCCAGCTTACATACGTCTCATATAAATCGCTCTAACTCCCTTGCTATCATAGTGAGAAATATGTTCTAAACGGTGTTAGAAAGGCAAAACACCGCGCTTTATAATCTAAATCTAAAAAAATAAACAGCGTAAAATGAAAATGAACGCTTTCATGAAAACAAAGCTAAGAATTCGCAATTTCAAAAAAAAAAAATTGAAACTTTGGGAATTTTTTATTAATTATTTTTACATGAAACAATAAGAAAAAGAGGTAACAATAATGTTTATAATACATTTGTCTGATAAAAAATGTAACAAATTTTAGTTTTTTTTGTTATCAGTAATTTTATTTAGACAAAACGTAAGGTGAGCTATTTTTAAAACTTTTTTATGTTTGAATGCAAAAATTTTGTATTTAAAAATTATAAGTTTGTTTTAAATTATTAAATTTAATAACGTATTGTAACTTTCAAAATCAGTTTTTATTTTTCGGATATGTTCTAAAATATTCAATTTATTTGCATTTTATTATAAAGCAGAAATATTTAGACTATCTTAAAAATACGCCAAATTTCTGAAGGGCTATTGGTTTTTAGTGCCTATCTACCCACAAATTTTTTACGTGTAGGTACCTAATATCAAGCGATATAGGTACCTTATACGTTTTCAGGTAGTTACCTACTCAAGGAGTCAGTCACGAGCTTCCGCTTTGCGATTTCCGGAATAAATTTGACACTTCTGACAAGGATGGCAAAGCAGGTACCCTTTTCACCGACAACGCGTGATAAGTGAATGGATCCGTTAGCAGAAAACGATATAAAAAACATATTTTATTGTTCATAGAAAGCATCAGATATTATTATTTTTCATTGTGTTGAGAAACGTGCTGGAGTGATGGGAAATAAATAAATTAAATGCGGGTATGTAGGTACCTATTTAAACTTATAAATAATTAGCTACTTAATTTGTTTTACGTAGGAAGAGTTATAAAAATATTTTGTTAATTAGTTTAGATTAGAATAAAGATTTGAATAATATAGAAAGAAAATGCATATAATTAGTTTTGTCAGTGTGAAAAACCACAATTCTGAATCGAAGCGTTGCTTGAAATGGTTTATACCATGTTTAGTGTTCAGAATTGAACACCCAACCTTTTTCTTCTTCATCTTTTTCCCTTTCTTAATTCCTTTATCCTCATGACACTTACTTAACCTAACCTAATCTAATCCTAATTGGGGTTGTCTTAGCCTCTCTGCCTCCGGGCGGCTGGGACTTTTGTACGTTATTCATATGAAATAGGTATTAAAAATTAACTGGCGTACACAATGCGACATTTTTTACTACATTTTGCATATGTTACAATACCAAATTATTTTTTGGAATAAATATGTGAATGTAGTTTGTTTTGAGCTAATAAAATAATCCTACGTTTTTTTCTATACATTAGTTTCATAAAGGAAGCTCTGAACAAAATTTCCCTCGGGGCCCGTGTGATCTTTGGGGTTGCTGTGTGGAGGGTCTTTTTAGGGAAAGAAAGAAGAGGAGGTTCTGGGAAGGAAAAAGATATGAGCGGTGGGTAGTGCGGAATCTGGGGGTTAATGGATCCAGGAGTGACGGGCGTATGAATCCATCCCTTCCACTTGAATTGAAGTGAGTATATTATGCTAATAATTTAATTCATACATACGAGCCTTACTAATAAACGTGTTTTTACATGTTACGCAACTGATAAGTACCTAACCATTTATGTATGGTGAATGGTTGTTTATAGTTGTGTAAAATTTAAAACACGTTTATGAGTAGGGGGGCTAAAATGCAGCTAAAACATGAGTAGTGCAAAAGATTACAACATTAGCATCAAACATATTCATTTCCGTTTTAGGTCTGTCAATCTGTGAGTGATCGTAACTCTGGTTCAATGAACTCGGATATTGTTGAAATTAAAGTGGCACTTTCAAAAATGGAACTTAGGCAAGCGTAAAAGTACCTACCACAAACCACTACTTTTATATTTTGTAGGTATTTTTTGAGATTTTCACCAAAAAGTTTTTAGGTAAGATAACATGAGGTACGAACAACGGTTTTGTATTTTTATGTGTACTTTGTACTAGTTTTATAAATTAGTTATAGTTATTTTTTATTATGTAAAATATCTTCCATGAGGGGGTGATTTTATTTACCTACATCACTTTTGTATTCTCTTATTAACTCATTGGACTTTTGTATTCTCTTATTATCTCATTGGATACCGCATATCATATTGATGCAATGTAATCCCAAAAAAATTTTAAGCACCCCTAATATTAGTCATTTTATTTTTTTATTTATTTTTTATTTATTTTTTTTTGTTATAAAAATACAAAAAACAGTACAAGGAAGCTTTTGACTGTCGTTAGGACTCCCGTTCTAGGACAGTCAAATTGATAGGTTTCGAATGCATTAGGTACATGATGATTAATATATTAATTAAAATATATAAATATATTAATTAATTAAAATTGAAAAATTATATTTACCTAATTATAATATATGTTACAGTTTTATAATTAGTTAAGTCATCATTGCAAAATTCACTGTAAGATGCAAAATCGCCCCGGTTTACGATATCTACAATATAATATTTGATTTTAACCGAATTTTAATTTGTTCATTTTCAAAATTAGAACAAATGATGTGTGAAGAATTCTATAAAGCGATAAAGTACCTACCTGTAATGTAATACTTTTTTACAAAGCATTATTTTAATTCCATATTTGAAATGCGTAGTTAGATTTCGTGATTTTTTTAAGGGCCCGCGCTTTTTAGGGGTCCACTATTCGAATTTCGACCGATTTCTTACATATCTCCCTTAAACATTTGAAGTTTTTAAGCTCTTAAAAAATATGTGTAATTTTTGAAGATAATATCTAGATACGTTCCACGCCGAAACGCAAATTATATGAAATTCCCTCGATAGAAAAAAATCGCAAAGTATGCTCCGAAAATTATTTAAAACAAGCCTATTTCTTTTATTTTACAAGTTATATCTGTGAAAAAATTCACAATGTTTCTTTAAATGATACTTAAGATACGTTCCACAAGATTTTTGCTCTATTTTAAACGAGTCATGTTTTATTAAGCTTTTTCGCCATTTTCGCTGCGATTTCATCACTTAAAATATATGCGCGCTCTTTCCAACATTCGTAATTACACATCTCTTCATCTTCTTCCTTTTCAGCCGAATAGTGCCGCCTTAAACTTTTCAAGAATGTGTTGAGTTGACTTTATTCTCAGTTGGAATGGAACCGTTTTAACCATGTTTAGATAATTAATTTTGCAATGGAAGCGTGCATGTGATATTGCCAACTCACTTTTCACAGGCGCAGCAAATTGATCATCGGCAGTTATTATCATTATTAAAGTTATAATAATTTATCTGTAAATAAATGGACACGAAGGTAAATGTTTTTTACTGATGACATTATGCCAAAATAACATCGTGTTAACGATAAAATGTATTGGAACATAGCAGATATAAAGATTATTGTCTCATTATCACTATTATCAGATAGCTCCATGATAAACGTTAAAATATGCAATGAAATAGGTAAATATTGCATTTTTATTTTCAGTGACCATAAATAACATTTATTAATATATACATACTTATAACATATTTTCAATTTAAGAGGTGGGTTTGGGTACCGCCGCCCCCGGAACCATTTTCTGGATAACTAACACCTCTGCCACAGGTCACCCCAAGAGGTTCGCTACGTTTGGTGGTTTAGCAGGGGTGCCCGGGATCATGGGGTGAGGTTTGTCTAGGTCTTGGCGGCGGATGCGTTTACCCACCTGCTGGGTGGCGGGCCGGATCGGGTGAGACTGGTTGAAGGAGACCCACCCAATTTACCCACCCAGAGCCGCAGTGGCTGAAATGAAGTCATACGTCCGTCACTCTTGAAAACACTGACCCCCAGATCCCTACACACCCTTCATACCATTTTCCTTCCTAAAACTTCCTCTCCTTCCTTTCCTTAAATGGACCCTCCACACAGCATCCCCTAAGATGACATAGGTCCTGATGGAAATTATTTTCCTCAGGGCATCTTGTTTGAAGCTAATGTAAAAAATGTAGGTACTTTCTCATGCTATGTATAGCTAGATACCTACGTAATCTCGCAGATAATAAATTGAATGAGAGTAGTCTTGTTTTGACTCGACACTTTGCATTTCCTCTGTCTGTATTTTTATTTATGTTCCGTGTAAGGTTAATCCTGTAAAGATGGTAGTCGTGTTTGATGGTACCTTTTAATTTCGCTATAATACATGAGCGTTGCGACTGTTACGAGCTGTCGAGTCAATAAATTAATATTGCTATCGCTATGTGTAAATAGTTAATTTTAAATCTTGTTTACCCGAAATGGCTGGGTAGAGCCAACTAATACATTTCTACCACTTTATTTAGAAAAAAACCACTTTAAATTACCATTTAGTTACATAGTTAATAGCTTTTTTCAAAATTTCCCCTCTGAAACATTTAAGTTTGGTTTTAAAACAATATTTTCTTTTAAAAATAACACACTACCTACCCGGCTCAAAACATTTTAGTTTCGAAAATCTTGATGACACGGATGATATATGTGTGTTATGTACCCTATACATTATTTACCTATTATTGATATTGGTCGATAACTCCTACTGACGTTCTGAAATATCCCTATTATTATGAGGTGTAAAAACAATGTTAATAAGTTTGTATGAATATGGAGCAGGTGTACCAATTCTGTTGTCGAAGTTGCAGACACAGGGAAAATGAACACTAAACATACTTACATTTTAATCAAACAACTTGGTAGGTACGCAAATTTGCTAAGGTTGTTAGCAAGTTAGTTTGAACTGTGATGTACCTAGTACCTAGTTAGTTGCAGAGTGGTAGGTAGGTACTGGGCACACACGCGTAGGCCGCTATAACGCCACACAGGTAAAATGTAAATTAGAGGATACTTAGCAAATACGCTCAATAAGAGATCTATAGTCTATAGCAGCACGGTACTAATCGAAGAAGGAGGGATTTTACCGCGCCTTATTAGGGCAAGATTTCCATATTTGGCATCGGGAGATTCTAAATATGGCATTGGGGCCGGCCTACCACCGCTAACTGCAAGCGCGCATAAACACGAATATTTACGTTACTCCTCTAATAAAAGACAACAGTCCTCCTACCTTTGACAAGGAGTAGAAAGAAAAAAACTTCTCGCGAACGTCCTGCCAGTTTTCCGTGAAAATCAACGAAGGAATAAAGTTTGAAGCTTCAGGACTATTTTCTCGCGGATTATAAACGAAGTATACTTGTGTCAGGTTACGTGAATTTTCATAACAATCGACCCAATGTTTTCGCTAGTCGACTCGCTCTGTTTCGTGACTGGAGGGGAGCGGGCAGAGCGAGACGGCGAGACGGGCGGGCAGAGTGTCTGCAGCCGGCCTGCTGCGCCGATTGCGAAGTGAAGTTAGTCGCGCTCGAAACCTCGCGGAGACAGTGTCGCTCTCAGTGCCCAGTGCTCAGTGCTCAGTGTCGCCGCGCTTGCTCAAAGTACTCGCGGAACGTAAACATTTCGCGTGTTTTCTGTTTGTGATTTGATTTACTGTGGCGTACTGTGAAGTGATAATGGACGGTCCCGGAGGAGCGCGGGACTCCAGGTTTAACCTGGGCTACAACATGAGCCTCCTCAGCGGAGAGTCTCCCCCGGAGATCTACGGGAACCCCAACGTCACCTTGGGCAGACCTCCCAGCGCCCTGGCGCAGCAGATGAGCCGCGGGGGCCTCCTGCAGGGCGGCTGCGGCCTGCCTCGCGGCCTCAAGAGACCTGGCAGCGAGCAGTGCTACGACGACCGGGCCATGAGCTCGCAGGGCATGGGCCTCGAGCAGTGCGTCGTGCCGGACATCGGTGATGACAGCTACACCTCTCTCCAACCCAAGAAATCTCCCCCGTCCAACGGGAAAAAGACTAAAGGCAGAGTGAAAATCAAAATGGAATACATAGACAACAAACTTAGGCGCTACACAACGTTCTCCAAGCGGAAGACTGGAATTATGAAGAAGGTAACCTAAAACCCAAGTCAGCTGTCAAACTGTAGCCGGTCGGGCGTCTCGCTCTCGTGCCTGGTCTCGCAGCGAGCGGGAGCGTGACGGCGCGCGTCTGCGGATTCACGGATGTTTGCATCTGTGTTTTGTTGGTCGTGCGTTCCGATTGTTTTGGCATTATTCCATATTTACTGACCGATTTATAGTGCGTGGATGCGTGAAGTGTGTGCCCGAGGGGCCCTGTCTCGGTCCGCCTGCCCCCCCGGGCCCGAGCCGTGTTCCCGCAGTTTGACAGTTCTCTTGCCCCCTTCCCCATCCCCTCCCCCCGCAGGCCATGCGCTCGCCTTTTTTGACAACAAATGGTGGAAAATTCTTAAAATAACAACCCAGCTTCTGCTAATCGGCGCTTTTCGTGAGGCCATTTTCTAGTTTGTCGGGAAATGCTGTGAAAGTTTTATTTGGCTAATCTGAATAGAGGATTCCCTAAAAGGAAAACGGAAGAAATTTGCCATGTGGATGGGCCATACTTTTTCGGCTGGTGTTTTGCATTGTCTGACTTTCTTTCACGTTTCTGATCTGTGCAATCACCGACTATAAGTATCTACCTATGTAACGAGTTCATTTCTTTAAATTTGAAGCTGATGATAAATGACCACCAATTCTTGATCCATCATCATGAATTCTAACGGACCGTCGCCAAACTGTGATTTTTTTACCTTTAGAGTGAAATAAATTAATTTTCAGTAGGTAGGTACCTAGGTACCTAATTAGTTTGCATGTTTATCTCATCACACAACACTAGACATTTCATAAATAAGTTTCATTGATAGGTATTTTTATTAAATTTCTGCAGTACCTACCTAGGTACCTACCATCTAAAACAAACATTTTAAATAATAATATCCAGGTAAGAACGTCGGAGTAACAATCTACGATGTTACTCTTTTTTTAAATTTCTTATCGATATTAAAAGTAGTGATGTGTAATTTTGAAATTTAACAAAAGACCTTTAAACTTTTTATGTCTTATGAATGTTTGTTCGATCCAACATTATTATCATACCAATTTTTTATAGCATCCAAGATTGTAATTGGAGTGCTATTATATTTAAAGAACACAATAGCTAGGTACTAAGTTTAATAAAAAAAATAGTAACTTTTTCTGTTCATTGCGATTTTTTACGTGCATAAAAGTATTGCATTTTTCCGTTTATGTGAACAATAGAATCCTACCTATCTATGTACCTGCCTCTCTATGCATATTATTAAGAAGAAATCAGCATTAACAGGTTCCAATCGTAATAATTATAATAATATGGGGAATTCTTCAAGTTCCATTTCCTTACGTGCCTACTATTTTACGTTAACCCAGAGACTATTTGACACAAATAGTGGTCAACTCATATATAGGTACCTAGGCCTCATAGAAATGGTTGTATCTCCCTTACTATCAAAATGAGAAGTATGGTATAGACGGTGTCGGAAAGAGAAAAGACCACACTTTATATTCAAATACACAAACTAACCACAAAATAAGTAAAATGTACCCCTTTATGAAAGTTTCGGATCGCATTTTTAAATAAATTTATGAAACTTTGGAATTTTTTTATAAATTATTTTTACATGGAACAACAAAAAAGTGAGGTGATACTTTTGACTAATGTTTAAAACATTTGTCTAATAAAATACGTACGCGTTTTTATTTTTTTTTCGTTATTAGTAATTTTAGTCAGGAAAAACGCAAGGTGAGCCATTTTTGAAACTTTTTTGTGTATGCGTGCAAAATTTTTATATTTCAAAAATGGTGTTTATTTCGATCTATAAAAGCGTAGTTTTTATTACCTTTCTATAACAGTTTTTAGTTTCCGGATACGTTCAGAAATATTCCATTTATTTGGATTTTATAGAAAAGCTAAATTATTTTGACCCCCTGAAATAATACGGTCGTGGCCTTAGGGATCATATATTTTTATTATAATTCCAAAAAAATCATTTATTTATATCTATCAATGGTTATTAGTTATTATTTACTGGTCTGAAATTTACAATGTTTATGTATCGAATAATACGGTATATTTTTTTACGAAAAGATTTGTTCATTTCTTCTTAATAATTTAAACAAAAAAATCTTCCTTATTTTTTTTGTGACTGCGTCAAATATACGTACTCTAGGTACCTACCTATCTAGACCCTTACCACTAGACTCCGGATTTCGACCAATATAATTTTACATAACAGCACAAGCGAATAATATGAATTCATAATATTTTTATTCATATTTTCACAACATGCTTTTTACAGAGATGCGAAAAATATTGACTTGTCAGTTATGAAAATAATATGCTTAGACAATGCATTTTTTGAATTTGCCCTTTCAACGATACTAATATATCAATTTGTCGCATTCATAACAATCATAACACATAAATTGATTTAAATCATCCATCAAAAATGAATACGGCTTACCCCTTTCGTAGGTAATATTGATTAATTTATTTCAACATTCCTGTTGGGCAGATGGTAGAGTAAGAATTGACTTGCATTGGCAAACATTGCGACCTAAAGGTCACACCATCCCTACAAGTTATCTTGGCCAACAGAATGTCGATTCGATTGGTATCATCCCTAAAAAAACGTTCGTTATTCAAAATGCATTTCTGATAAAAACAGCTCATGAATTAATAGGCAATATTTGAAAATACGAACACTGTGGCAAGCTTTGGCTCGGAAGTTTCTATTAAAAAATTCAGTTGCAATAATTATTGAATTTTTTCATTGGTTATGTACTTAATAGAAAAAGTTTATTATTATTTGTGTATTTGAATTTCATTCTAGATTGGAAGTATCGCCGTGATCAAAACGTTGCTTAAAATAATGCAAATACGGCTTTCGTGTTTCCTACTCCTTTCAATCATTTTAATAAACGATTTTTAAACTAACGTAAAACAGCAACACGTTGCTTGAAATGGCACTTGCCGTAGTAAGCGACGAGATCTGAATAGCTTGGAATCTCCAACCAACTTAACCTTTTCCCATCTTCGCTTTAAACAATTGTGGATGGTTGAAACCACGGCAGTTAAACGGTAATACAAATATTTGGAATTTAACAATGTTTATAGTGCAAGATATTTTGGAAAAACATTTTCAAAGGATTTATTACAAACTTTTATTCAATCTCATTTTCTGAAGAACACAGTCTATGCATAATAAATGCTTTTATAGTTATTATGTCACGCTTTCTTTTTCATAGAAGTTATCACGAATTTATTGCGGTTTGAAAACATGCTTTATCTAAACAATTTATTATAGGTAGAGCTACTTACTAGCTACTAGATTAATGACGTGTAGTTGTGACAAATATGATTTTAAGAATAAGCTTTACACGTTACAACCGCAAACATTAATACGAATTAAATTTTTAATATAAAATGATGATCAGTCTGGGCAAAATCATTGCCACGCGACTATTTGAAACAATGTGAAAATCATTTTCCGGCGGAAATATATATTTTTAGGAATTGTTGATGATTTCATGTCTATTTTTAATTGGATTATTTTATTAGAAATATAAATTACTATTAATAAATAAGTACATCAGTCATTATTATTATACAATTATTGTAATAAAATTGTAAAACACAAAACATTCAATAACACATTTAAAATAAAGAAGGAAGATAATAATGTCAGATTTCAACATCTATTGTTTATCTAATATTTTGCTAAATATTTTTATTGAATAGACTTGCAATTAAATGCCATTTCTATTAAAAACTATCTATATAAAAAAATATATAAGTTGGCACCAGTGACTAAATAAAATACCCTTTATTCAAAGGTTGGTGCGTATTTTTTTCCACAGGGTTAATATTAATGCGTTAAAAAGAAAAATCCCTTAAATATTTGTCAGATTTTTTTTCTTAATTATGATGCCACCTTTTGTAGATGAAAAACCAAAAAAAAAACTTAAATATAAATATTTTTACAATAAACTACAAAAACTAAATATCTGATATCTTGCATTAAAAAAAATTTCTAAGCACGTATGACGGAAATAGTTTATTTTATTTAATAATAATAAAAAAATATTAATCATTTTTTTTTTTTAATTTTATACATTTGATCTAGTTATCATTGATTCTACTGAGAAAAAGGTCACAAGGTATACATACAATCAGGATTTTTCCTGGAACGCAGCTGGTTTTCATCAGTGCCTTATCCCAACTATCTAATAATAAAATTATTGTTATCCTGTTACAAGTCCTGTACCTGCCTAAAACGTTCAATTCAATTAATAAAAAAAAAACATTGCAAAATTAATAGTTCAATTATTTTTAAAGTTACTCATGGAAAACAATAAGTGCCTTACTGATAAATGCGCTCCGAACCCTACACAACTGACAAGCAACCATCAATCCCCCATCAAAAAGGGGCAAATACGTAAAAGCAGATATATAGCAGCAACAAAGCTTGCCGTCTAAATTCTGCTTCGTTGATGTTAAACATCTTGATGTCCAGAGTGGTTCTAATAATCAACTCTACAAGGTAGCTCTCCCCACCGGCACGACCATCGGCAAGTTAGTCCTGCATGCCGGGAGATTAAACAGTCTATGCTAACGGTGACGGAGATAACTATTGGGAACATAGAAACTAATGCTTTCGATGATAATCGAGTTTTCGAACCATCGATGATCGTCTGAAGAGTTGTGATACAATATGCACAGCCCTTTTGACCCGTAGATTGTTAATTCCGAGCTTTTTTTATACGAATACCGCACAAGAGTCCCAACCGCTCCCGTCTGGAGCCAGTGAAACTATGCCATCCCCGATTGGGGTATGTTGTGAGGCTGAAGGTAGTGGGGAGGGGTAGGAGTTGGAAAAGAGGAAGGTGGGAATGTACCTGGCTATTCAGATCACCAAACACGGCTAAAGCCATTTCAAGCAACGTTTCAATTCTGAATGGTGGTCTTACACCGGGGCGACACTTCTCTGGAACGTGCCGCAAATATACTATATATTATTTTAAATTAATTGATTGTGAAATAACACAAATTAATCAAATAAAATTTATTTGCCACGCCGGGATTCGATCCCGCGACCTTCGGATTGCGAGTCAATAGCTTTACCGCTAGACCACGCCGGCTGTCAGAAAATCGGTATGATAGCGCCACGGGTAGTAGCCTCCCTCACATAGAGAAAAATCTTAGAAATTTCTTCTGAACCTTCTCCAATGAGGGATTACTTCACCTGGTGCTGGCTCCAAACCACCGACCCACTCTCAAGCCTACTCCTAACCTATAAAATGTATAGTACGAGCGATTTTTCACAAAACGGCGCTATACAAATCGTCCTCATATTATTATTGTAGTACTGTGAAAACCCATTATTATTTCGTATGTTGAGATTTAAATTTACGTAAAATTCTGAGCCTTGAGAAAATCGAATACGTTTTCCGAACACAAAATCTCCGAACTGGTTAGAAGCGGATTTTAATTCGGCGGATATAATCAGGCTACTTGCCGGTAAGATGTTTTTTCTCTGTCCAAGTAGATTCGGATTCATGCCGACACATCTTTATTACTTTCCCAGAGCAAGTCTGCGAAATTTATGAGTTTTTCCGCAGATATTTCGCCATTCTGAACACATTTTGGCAGCCACACGCGCGGGAAAAAAATGCCATTTAACCTTTTCCTATCATCGCGACTTTGTACAAATAGACGCATTCCTTTGACAGAATACATTATGGTACATTTCTGGCAATTTTTGACAGCTACAAACATTGTAAATCCATACCTACTTACTGACATCTTCATTTTTACCTCTCTCCTTTCTCATAAACGACGATTGTAAGGGGTCGTCCATTAATCACGTGATGTTTTTTAGCAAATTTTTAACCCCCTCCACCCCCTGGTGACATGAAGCGACGTTTTAGACTACCCCCCATACCCAAAAACACGTGTATTTTTTTAGTACATTGTACAACGTATATTGAAATTTTCAAAATACTGTTTTAAGGCAAAACATAAGCGGCAACGATTTACGCATGTATTCGGCGTCAAAATCACAGGCTTATTGGCGACTGGTGAGCCGAGCGGTTGTCGCAACGCGCGGGGAAATCGTTGCCTGGCAACGGTGAGTCAAGGCACGCGCCGCTGTTTGGTTTAGAAATCGTGAGTTCAACGAAAAATAAATACACGTGATATATCATTATATCCCCCCCCTCCTTGTGATATTTCGTGATTTTTCCCGAACCCCCCCCTTTCGAGCCTCACGTGATTAATGGACGACTCTTAACAGAAACAGAGCCGTAGTTTCTTTCAGCAAAAAAATACAGTTTTGGACGTGTTTTATAAATTGAATTACTTACTAGGTTTCCAGCTTAGGTCATAATCATTGTGACAGTTATTTACACAAATTATTTGTATAGTATGAATGATCGATTGCCATGCCTTTTTTATAATGCCGATGTTTCACGGTTCACTTCTCCATTTCAATTTGGATGAAGCAACCGAATTGAATCATGTAAATATAAAAGTGAATGATTCAATGTCATTGAATTTCGTTCAATCGCATTGAAAATATTGAATTCAATGTTCAACTTTCAGCGTAGTTGAACGAGAAATGAATGTGTTAACACAAGTATTGAATGATTCACTCGATCTTTTTTCGTGCGCGCGCAGCCAGGCAAAAATTACGTATGTCTCTGTTTTTGGAATATTTTAAGAAGCACCCTAGCCTGTGAAATATTAAAGCGGAGTGTTTCATTCAATTAATTCGTTATTTAAATGATCACAAATTAACGTAATTCACAAGAGACGACCTGATTCCTCAGCAATGTGGATCAAATAGTTCACTTCTTTAGGATACGTGTTTCGCTTGAGTAGAATTAAAACAAAATTGTTAATTACGTTATAAAAAAATAAGCCTTTTTTTCATTAGAAATCTATGAAAGTATATGCGAAACAACTTTTAAAGTATACAATTTTATAGCTAAGATTATCCGTGATAGTTTCCGTTGATTAAATTCTTTGCTCTCTTATAAAATTATTCACAAAATAAATATAAACCACTACTGCGCTATAATTGACCGTTTCTAGACTCCGTTGGTCAAGCGATTTTTATGCCTATTACATACATTCGTGATGATATAAGGCAAACAAAATAAAAACATTTTTGGCTTTTCTCTTAAGGTGATCCACTAGTCCTGGAGAAATTCGACATCGGAATCCACGCCTCTTTTTAGGAGGGTTAAAAATACTCGAGAAGAAGTTTTTGGAAAGATTGGAGAAAGTATTTGAGTTAGTTTTCATAGGTTGATGTAAAGGCATGTAAAAACATTAACTCCTTTTTACGCATTGTTTATTATAATAACAAGGAAATTTAAAAATTGTACGGAACCAAGCGAAGTGAAGTCAAGAGACGTCCACACACCCCCGTGTCGGGGCGGTAACCAATACAGAATATACATGTAGTCTTTATGCGGACGGCGTAAGGTTTAATTCTCAAATCCAAATTATTTGAACTCCCTCCATTTCGATTCATGCCGAAAACAACAGTGCCAAATTGCATTGTTTTGTTTTATTTTGTGAAATTGAGGCACAAATATTAAAATGTTTTCCGATTATTTTGTAAAGGACTTAATTTGCACATTATGCAATGAAACTTTATCCGAAAATGGATTCATCGGTAAAGAGATTTTGGCACTTGAAAGTATCTTTTATAGGCCTGATACTTTATTTTTTTCCAGACTTACAAAAGGTCTTATTAAAAAAATTACTCGATTATTTCCAAGGCCAAGATGTGTTCTACTTGCAGTATTTAATTGATGCATCTATAATATTTCTAAGCGATCAAAATTTCAAATCAAAATCACACGATTTTCTATGATTTTGCATTATTTCGTATGGCTTAATTTTTTTGCGTTGCGCCAGGTCTGGCAATCTTTTAACCCGAGTTAATTTAATACTCCATTATGACCGTTAAAGTAGCTGTTCGATAACCGTTAAACTTTTTACGAATTTTTTTTTGAACCAGTTCCCAAGATTCTAAGTTTTCAATATGACATCTTGTAGTTAGAATGTAGGTAAGAATAATAATGCAATATTCAATGCGTCTTTTGCAATTTATCCTTATAATATCTGGAGGCATTCAAAATCGAGTTATTTATAATTAATCTTTACATTCGCTCCCCTATCGTCTGTATTAATATTTTTTTCTTATTTTTGTTCCTGAAGTGGTATACAAAAGAAATGTGCAGACTCCAGACTGGGACTATATTATTAGGTTTCTGATTCAGCCTATAAAATCCGGTTGGATTTATTACAACCCCAGAATTGTGTAGTTTTTTTACAAAGAAGTTTGAAATGTTATTTTAAGATATTCGACGGTTGCTCTGGTTGAGTTATCACAAGCCTTGGCTGCGAATCCGGAAGTCGCGGGTTCAAAAGCCGGCGTGCGCAAGCAAATTTCACTTAATGAATCTGTTATTTTCATAAATTATTTATTATTACAATGTATTTGTCGCACGTTCCAGAGCATGTTCCTAAAAGGCCCTGGACAGAGTTAGCTATTCGTGAAAAATTTGAAGCCGCGGGGTGATGGGGAAGATGTATGAAAAAAACCTTTTCCTACTTAAATTTTTAAAGGACATTAACATATAAAGGACATTAACATATAAAGGACATTTCATCCCCCGTCTCATCAAATGCCCAAAAAATTCATAAGCCGCCAAAATGCATTAATAATATAAACATAAATTTAAAATAGTTAATTTTATACTACTTTGCATACAAATCTTTTCAAAAGTTTGTCATACAAGATGGCTGCCATGCAATTTCGCCTCACTCTATTTTTTTGTACGTACGTACAAAATCATACTAATGCTCTGTCCAGGCTTTTTAGGTTCATATTTCAATATCGCCCTGCTAAAGGATCACAATTTAGAATCGAAGCGTTGCCTGAAATGGTTTTAGCGGCGTTTGATGGCCAGATCTGAATAGCCAGGTACTCGCCACGTTATTCTTTATCCTTCCTTTCCTCACTACTTTCAGCCTCCCAATATACCCCAGTCGGTGATGCCACAGTCTCCCTGGCTCCAGATGGTTGGGTAGATTTATTTATTAATGATGTTACTGAAGTAGGTAATTAAACACTATTATATGCTAGTTTGTCTATGCTTCCCAAATAACGTCCTAAAATCAAACGCCTCATTTTTTAGTTTTTAATCTGTAAGTGTAAATGAAAAGGATTACTTATTAAAAAAATAAAAGTTATTTTATTGTATGCTTTTTAAAAATTTATATACATGTTTCTTAACTTTCTGTTACTACTACATTTTCAGCAATTTTATTAGTAAAATTATCGTTAAATTCTTTTTTCAGAGATTCAAAATCAATATGTCAGAAAAAATTAAAAATCAAAATAATATGCGTAACAAAATATTTTGAAGGATACCTACTTGGAAAATATACATTTTGGACAATTTTCTATGTACCTATGTGTATAATAATAAAAGTGTCTGTTTCGGACGTTTTATTCGGAGATTGATGATATTTTGCACACTACACCTTCATATTGTCATATCGAATCCGTACAACACCGCTTCATACGAGGAATTGCTTGGAGTTTAGGACTTGAAAGAGGCGAGTACTCGTATGATGAAATTGTAAAATCGGATGTGTGCGCCCAGCCTTAAAGCCTTTTAATTCCGTCTTCAAGCTTCTAGTAGTTATCTTTTATATGTAGGTACTTTTATATTATATATTGTCAATGCTCTTCATTTATATTTATATTCTCCTTTCATTGTCATTTTATTTTTATTTTTATTCGTGTTATTGTTATATTGTTAATGGAATATTTGTCCGTAAATAAATAAAATAAAATAAAATATAGGAAAATGCGTGTCTGCATTTGATTTTGAAATACTCAGCGCAAAGCCTGGGCAACGCCGGGAACTTCAGCTAGTATTAAATATTTTGTAGTGTTGTAAATTTTTCCTTCATTTTATGTGTTATCTGAGGGCTTTACAAGGTAAGCTATATTACCAGTTCAGTTTGTTCGGTTTTTACAATATTGGCTTAACTTTTTTTTTATACTTTTCCGAGAAAATGTGTACGTGCGCAAAATTTTTGAAAAGACATAATATTCGCTATCAATATAACTGATTATTATATTTCTCAGTATAGATAACATTCAAACGTTATTTTCCACTAATTTCCAGTAATTACATTAAGTACTCGGGTACTTATCCACATCCACACCTTTAAAGATTTTCACACGAATTATTTTTCCCAAAAACTCACGGCTACTGGAACACGAAAGGTGGTTCTGAGGTTCGTTTGTTTGTTTGCATTTTGGAATGTTTACACAGCGTAATAGATCCAGTGGGTGACTTCCTAGTCTTTCAAGTCCGTCCTCAACTCTACCAGATTCTTAGTCAGTTGTCAGGACTCCGAGTTAAAATGTCAGATTTCCACTATAAATATTAGATGAGCAATAATGCATTTTCGAAAGCTACGACAAATTGCGGAAAACTGGATGAATTTACGAAATAATATTAATATGAAAATTTCTTTTAAACGTGGAAAGAACCCTTTTGAAAAAAAAGTAATTTTGTATTTTATTCCTTTATAATAAACTAGCCTGTACCCGGCATGCGTTGCTATGCCATTTAATAAAGAAATTGTTCCTCTCTGCGTGTCCTTTCCCATTCGTCCCTTTCCCCTTCCGCCTCCCCTTCCTCTCCCGCGTCCCTTTCCCCTTTCGTGTCCTCCTTCCCATTCCTTCTCCCCACTATACTCCCCCCCCCGTTCCCCCGTCCCGCGAACCATCCTCCCGAGTTCCCCTCCCCCTATATTAACTACGACGCCTGATAATATCAACATAGTTACCAAGACAACTATTTGTTTAGCTTTTCGTCTGACGTTATCAATAACTCGCTTTTGTAAGGGACAATAAACGTATACTAAATATAATATATTAATATTTATAATTTCATAACGCCAGAGCTTACCATTATATACAGCCTATATTACTCGCATATAATGTAGCTTTCTATTGGTGAAAGAATTTTTAAAATCGGTTTAGTGGTTTAGGCGTGAAAGCGTAACAAACAAACACATGCACTTCGCATTTATAATATTAAGTATAGGTGATAAATGTAGACAGTTTCACCCCTTTTTGTGCACAATTTAAGGTACAAAATAGATAATAAAATATATATTTATTTGACTGATGTGTATTGTTCCTCAGAACTGCTCCCGTTTTTGCTTAACATACGTTATAATCTACGCATTATCAGATATATAATCTACGCATTCCCAATTTAATTATTTTACGTTAAAACACTTTTTGCAAGTTTTGAAAATATTAAGATGAATGAATTATTTGCCCCCGTACATATTCCGTATGAATATGAATAAATAGTTTTGTCTACAAAAAAATCCAAATCTTTCGAAAAAGACTGACAAATCCAATTTTGTATCGTTATTAGATTATTCAATCCAATATTGTATTTGTTAGCCTTTCTTGAAAGATTTCAGTTTGTTTACTGACAAAACTATTTATTCATATTCATATTGTATATCTACGGGCGCAAACAATTAATTCGACTTAATATTTTAAAGCATAACTTGCAAAAAGTCTTTTAACCTAAATTAATTAAATTGGGGCTATCTGTGAGTGCGTCGATTTTAACGGGTCCATGCCAACTCTAAATCAACTCAAGTCAACACCTCTTTGAAAAGTCAGTAAAAGCTATGAAAAAAAAATTTAAAATAGCCCATAACGTAACCTATTTAATCAATTTTTTTATCACTTTTAATGACTTCAAAGTAGGTTCTGAGTTGATATCATTCTGAGTTATCCGGTCACCGATTATAACGTACGTTCTGTTTAACCTTTAAGCATTTTTACCTGTATCGCACAAGAATTTACTGTAAAAAAATGAGAAATGAGGTTATGTCCATTTTGTAATTGAATTTCCGATTAACCTTAAAAGCATTTTTACCTATATCGCACAAGAAGTTACTGCAAAAAAGTGAGAAAGAGAATATGTTCATTTTGTAATTGAATTTATTCGCACTACGACGAAAGACCACTTAGAAAGGGCCGAAAATCAGGAGATCTGTCGGTCGTAGAAAGGTTAATTTGAGTGACTAAAAGGAATCCTGTCTCTGTATATTCAGATTGTGCATAAGAAAGAACAACATTGATTTCTTCTTAGGAGTAATGGTGGAGGATAGTCAGCGGACGATAATGTGACATTATTAAATTTAGCCATTCGATAGTATTGTGAGTTGCCTTAGTCAGCACAGATGTTTCTCCGTGAAACTGGCGGAGTTTTTGAAGTGAAACTTATTCAGCATCGTTGTGATTTGAAACTCGATGAAACGGAAACGCGTGACACTAAAAAGAGACAAACACGCACATCTTTAGGATTTAGCTTGCGAGAGAATGAGATAGAATGAAATCTTATCTACGTACAGTACCTACGAAACGTCGCGCTGTCAAGCTGCGCGCATTGGTTCGTGGACGGTTCGAAAACTCGGCTATTGTGGAGAGCATTAGTTTCTATGTTCCCGATGGTTATCTCCGTCACCGACAGCATAGACTGGTTTATCTCCCGGCTTGCAGAACTAACTTGCCAATGGTTATGCCAGTCGGGAGAGCAATCTTGTTGTTAAATAGAATCACTTTGAATATCGACGTGTTTAGCATCAATGAAGCACAATTTAGACAGCAAGTTTTATTGCTGTTAGTCTGATTGTGCTTCATTGATTTTCAAATTGTTTATTGATGTTTAAATTGTTTAATTTGTTTAAATTGTTTGTACTATTTAAATTGCTTAAAAAAGCTTTAACCTCAATATTTTCTCTATTTTAGAAACGATTTGAAATTTTAATTTTGTTATGTTTTTAAAGTGAATAAATTGAATTGAGTTGGCCGCGTTGATTATAAGCTCACTTTTCAAAGCTCATTTTGGTTGAGAATGTGTGGGTGAAGGTTTCACTTCTATCGCGTGTAAACTGCAATTTAAAAAAAAATAGTTATACTAGTATATTTCAATAATTATCTACACTACATATTATGTAGATTGTAGTTTTTTTTATTCTGGAGTCTTTGTCAAATCAATGGATTTCTTTATTAACGCCGTGACTTTAACTGTAATCGTTGTTCTGGTTAAGATGAGACCTATCTGTTTGGTTTCATCGAATGTTTGCCGAGTCCACACAAATCAAGTTCCAGTGATGCCCACACTATATCGGAAGGCGTGGGAAAAACTGACCTACGTAGGTCTTGGGCGAGAAGGTACCTGAGCTAAATGATTTCACAACTAACCAGGCACCAGATAGTAGGCAACACTGGTTATAATCTGTACAATGTGGGATATTATATCATTTACGCTTGTTGTCTTCGAGGCCGACAGCTGGCTACATACTTTGATGAGAGTATTAATTTTAATTCAGGTTGGGTTTGGTTTTCATTATTTTTAGGTCTTGCTAGGTTGGTAGCGCCTCTCGAGCAAGTTAGCTCAGAATTTGTCCATAATATGGAAGTTGCAGCTATTGATTCTCTAGATTTCTGATTTAGTTGAGTTTCAGAAGCACACTTTTTCAGTGTTTTTTGATATCCAGATATTGGGTTCGTAGTTTTTTAATGTGTTTCCACAAGAGTTTCAGAGATATTGGAATTATGGAAACCACATTTTGAGAATGTTGTGAGGTGAAGGATGTTGAAAAGAGGAAATAGGAGAGGAAGGTTGGGAAGTAACTAGCTTTTCAGATCTAGTCACTAAATTCGGTTTCGATTCTGAGGAATGGTCAGTATGGTCACTTACTAGGGCGATACGGAGAAATAACATTTTCCGCTTTCGAAAACGAAACGAAATACAAATCAAACTTTAATTTCGATTGTCTGTGCGTGCGTATTTTTCATTTCACGTTCAATGAACTCAAATTTGCCATGAATTTAAGTTTCAATTTTCAAAATTGGAACTGATTGTGCGAAGAATAATTCAGACAAGTGGTAATGTAGTTATGTACTTAGTAAGTAAGTACTTAGTTGATAAACTACTACTTACGTGTAATCAGAAAATTATTTTATTTTGATAATGAATTATTAATTCTATTTTTGAAATGTGTATTTCTTTTGTTTAAATGTTTGACAGATTTCGCAATTTTTAACGTTTTCTAACGGCGTTCATTCGAAAGCTAAATTTCTGATCGCCTCTCTAATTTAAAAAATAAAATATTTATATATATTAAAAGAAAATTGACAATATTTGTTTTTGAAATGCAATGAGACGGAGAAAATATTTTATAATATGTAGTAAATGTATTTTATAAAATATTTTAATTTCACTTATCGTGACCTCTGGACCTCGCGACCTCCGGTTTCTGCGGTCATGACACTTGGCGATCTACCACAGCTTTCCGTTAGCTCTCCTCTGAAATCAGTATTTTTCCTTTATCTCGAAATTTCTTTGCTTTTTTTTTGGTAGAAATATTTTGACACGTTTTAATTTAATTTTAAAATATAAACAAAACAGGATAAACGAAAATTTCTAGTCGCCATGCGTCTCGTCACCTTGGCCTGAGAGTGTCGCCAAGCGGTTCACCTAGCATTGTAGTCTACACGCTCTCATAAAACAATAATTATCTTATGAATAATTAAACCTTATAACTTATAACCAATGACGTTACGATACACATAGACTTGCTATAGTCTCACAAACTCGAAATCAAATGTGACAAGTAAGAAAAGTTCTTGGGTCCAGTATTGGACCATATATATCCAATTCTTAATTCAAACGTTGTTCATGTATGACAAAGATAGGCATCAAGGCCGACGAGAATAGGAGGCCTGGGCGATTTTGAGGTGTCAAGTGATTCAGCTGCAATAAAGCAACGGGAGTTTGCAAATGGCAGCAATTGTTATTGTACTTGTGGTTACTGCTGATTGTTTGTTGTTTTACCACAAGAATATAGATAAACAGAGTGATTAGACTAATTTAAACAGTAAAATTTACTTTGACAGACCGCACTGACTTCGTAATTTGGCTGTTGTGCGCCCAGACCTTCTACTCTAGTAGGTCTTGCATTCTCTAAAAACACATAAAATCTTCGTGCGGAAAACAATTGTATTATTTATGATAATCTATAATGATAAGAGTAATTTACGTGTATTTATTAATTAATAAATTTTTGGCTTTTACTAATGTTTGCCGAGTAGTAAAAACATTTTCCCACACACATGGGGACATTTTGGCACTTTTTAAAGCAATTTATTTAAAGGTAGCACAACAACGAAATTAGTTGTGAGTCCACAACCTTACGCGACGTGTGGCAGTTTACTACGGAATCGTAAACGCTACAATTGGCTTGTTTTTGGCTTGCCACTTTGAGATTTCTTCAGCGCGCCTAAATATATTGTAACTTCATTATTTAACACATTTAGTAAACAAATTGCCGACATTATCCGCAAGTCTAGCCGCGACGATAATTTGCCTTGTTGGTCGTTTTGCATGAAGGTAATCGGTAATAATTATTGTAGTTAAAGTGTTGAGACCCTTTGGCATAATGCTTTCAGTGCCTTGTTAGAGCAATGAATGAAAACAGATAATAATTAATTATTGAAGGTAACAAGGTGTTGACATTGTTAGTCGTTACCACAGCACGTGTTACAATCCAATTTACCAATTGATGGACTTTAGAGAGCAGCTATCTACCGGTCTGTTTTTCATACGTTTTTAATTGCTTCCATTTTTCTTCTAGTCTTGCATATCACAGTTTCTCATATTACTGCCTCACCGCCCACTTTCCAATACACATAATATAATAATTATATTTTTATTCAACGCTCTTCCCCCCACCCCCGCCCCCATTAATAATAGTATGACAGCGTATTATCCGGTAAAAGCGAATAAAATTTTAAGCAAAACTACATGTTTTGAAATGTCATTACCAATCGATTGGTATGTTAGTATGATAGTTTTGGTATGTTAGTTTGGTATGTTAGATTTGTATGTTAGTATGGTAGTTTTGCGGGGGAGTCACCAATCCTGGGGTCGCGGGTTCTATCTTTACTAGTTTAGTCCTTCATCATTGCACAAGCCACATTTTACACTTATAATGATGGAAATAATGGATTTTCAACATTCAGAGATTAGATACGTTTTTAGATTTTCATAAAAGTAAAAAAAAAATTGCCAAAAGTATTTTCGTTATTTGTTTTTGGAGTGTTATGCCGTGTTGCGCTACATCCTTCTTTAGCCAATGTTTCGGACAGCGTTATAGTGTCCGAAACGTTTCCTAAAAAAGGAGGTAGCGCAACACGGCATAACACCCCAAAAACAAATAACGAAAATTCAGAGATTATTTGTAACCCGGAAACGTTTCTTTCTGAATAAAAAAAAATCAGAGTGTGTAATTCACGCGGCAGAAGTGAAACCTTTAAAAAACTAAAGTAGACAAGAGTGGGGAGACTACGAAGCACCGCACTAAGAGGAGACCGATAGGCTGCAAGGTACCGCACAAAGAAGAGAGATCTCGCAGGCTAAATCTTATAGTTGTATGTGTTTGTCTCCGTTTATTGTCGCTATTTTTCATTTCGTCAAAAGTTTCAAATCACAACGGCGCTAAAGAAGTTTTCACTTCAAAAAAAGTAATTTTATTAAGTTAATATTAAAAACAATATTATCGAAATTACACAACAACTAACCAGAAGATATAAATAATAACTAATAATAACCAATTGAACAGTTCAAATGCAAGATTCTTGCAACGGCGCACATGCGACTTCTTTGAATTCATTAAGATTTTTTTTATTTTTTATATTCCTCTGCCACCTTTTCAGCCCTTCATAGCCCCCTTGTAGGCTTTCACCGACCCCTATTAGCTCTCGAGACCGCCACCGCCCCTGGATCTTGTTTTTGTGTGTGCCCCACAAATTCAAAACTACTCGATCGATTTCGCTAAAAATTTCAAAGTTTTTTCTTATTAATAATGTTTATCTTATCAGCTTATCAGGAATGTTTAGAGAGTGGTTTGAAGAGTAGCAGAAACCGGGGACGCTTTGAGAATTCGAAAAACTTAGCAAGAACTTTATAATGTTCTTATTATTGAAATGGTTGTAGCCAGTTATAAGAACTCATTTTTATCTTTGCGGCATATATTATATAATTTTCTCAATTTGGGATGCCTGTATGAGTACCGCCGCCCCGGGAACCATTTATTGGATTATCAACACCCTTGATATAGGTCGCCCCAAGAGTTTCGGTATTGGCATAATATTTGGTGACATATCCGAGGTGCCATGGTATAAAGGACGAGATTTGTTTAGATCTTGGCGGCGGATGCTTTTGTCCGCGACCGTGGCAGCAGGATCGGAAGAGACTGGTTGAGGGAGACATTTTGACCTCTCCAGCCGGACTCTCCAGACATTTTGACCTCTCCAGCGTCTACATATTACATATGACGTCATTGCCTATCCCGGTGACTAGCTTTCACTGGATGACAGTGGATCCGAGTAACGGGCTATTTTTGGAACCAGTTCCTATTGGATTTATAAAATGGTTACCAGCACTAACTGGGCGAAGCCGAACCAAAAGCCGCCCGGAGGGCCTAGCAGTTAAAAACTGCGGAGATGGTTTTTAACTGCTAGTTTGGATTATTATGCCATGATGTGCTTCCTCCTTCTTTCGACAACGTTTCGGAAAGCAGCGCATCTGCCCTGGTGATGGAAACTTGAACGCTGTCCGAAACGATGGCTAAAGGAGATATCGTTAAACGGCTTAATAATTCACAAATTAATCTCTTTGGCCGTGAAAATCTTAAATCAAATCTGTTTGCACGTGATAAACTACGCCTAAAAGAATAAGTTAATATTTTTATAATTATTTTAGTCTTATATGTATTAAATTGTCCTTCACCAAGGATCGTATCACTCGCATGAAGCTATTTCACCGTTTCCACTCGCCGACAAACCGCGTCTTCCGATGCGTCACAGCTAACCGAGCGCGAATAGTAAACGGCAAATGGACAGCCGGGTTTATAAATAAACTCCAGACCGTTCGGCCACTCACTAGTAGCTTTGTCCAGACCCTGAGAGGCGTGCGAAGCACGAGCCACTAGTGCGAACAAGTATCAAGCAATAGTTGAACATTAACAAATACAAAAATTACAAATTTTATTGTAAAAAGTGTTGTAAACCAAGTTGGTCATTTTTTTGTAATTTAAAATAATGCCACGTAGTAATTTTGTAATAATTATTGAAGAAAAAATTAATAGAAATGCCCGAACATATTGCTGTATAGGGCTCGCCGATAATGGTACACAACTGCTAACCCTGTTCAAATCACAAGTGCACCGCACGGTTGAATTTGGCAGCCACCTCTGGTCTGGAGCTCCAAAAAACCTGAAAAAAACCCTCGACTGCAGAAACGGTTTGATAGATCCTCCCATCTTAAAGAAAACGGATTTTAATCTTTAGAACACAGGCGTTGTTTGGGAATGTTATCTTTGTTCTACCGGTATTTCAGTGGAAGATGCTCCGAGGAATTACCGTCATTGATCCCCTCGGCACCGGTGCATAGTCAGGAAACGGGCCAAACGCGTGCCCAACATATGTACACCGAAAATTATTATAAACACGTTTTTTTCAGTTATTTTACAAGTTATACGTACTTATGAAAAAATTTACAGCGTTTCTTTAAATGCTCTTTTAGGCATTCCCCATGAGATTTTTGCTCTATTTTAAACGAGTCATGTTTTATTAAACATTTTCACAATTTTTGCTTAAATATTATCGTTTTTAATATTAGCGAGCTCGCTCTAACATTCGTATTTACACATCTCTCCTTATTTTTCTTTTTGAGCTTGTACTACCGGGCCTTAATTATTTATTGCTAGTTGGAATTATGTGTTGTCCGGTGACCGGCCAACTCGGAATGAAACCAACTCAGAAACATCTCAGATAAGTCATTTAGAGTGATAAAAAAATATATTTAAAAATTTTGTTAAATAGGTTACGTTAGGTTAGGGTGATCGGCTAATTTAAAATAAAATTTTTCATAGCCTTTAATGACTTTTCAAGGAGGTGTTGAGTTGACTTTATTCTCAGTTGGCATGGAACCGTGTTGTCCATTGTGCGGGCTGTCTGGACGAAGCTAGTTAGTAGTTAGTGTCAGGCCTTCAGCTCTGGGGTGGAAAAAGCCGTTGGATCGGATACATTCTGGGGAGGACTGCCTACATAGGAATTTCAAAGGCTCGCAGATAGTTCAATAAATAGTTGCAGAATGTTATTTGGAATTTTGCGTAAGATCCTGTGAAAGGCGCAGCATTAAGTTGCGTACATGGGGTAATAAATATGGGTTTTTTGTTGTGGTGGTGTGTCCAAAAGAGGAAATTTGTTACGCCTTAAGATGAAGTTATACGTGAAATCTTATTTAGATTCATCTTTACAGTATGAACATCATAAAATATGCTACGGATAATTTGAAGCTTTTACTAGCTTTTCTATGTTTTGGAATTACAATAAAATTATTATTTACATAACAAAAAATATAAGCGTAAACCACTAAAAAATAATGTTTTTTCATGACTTAACTATGAAGTAATATAAGAATCAATTTTTAAAAAATACCCCTTTATGGCTTAGACTATTTTTGAGGTTTTGTATGTTCTAACTCTTTTTCATTCTTATAAAATTATGCACAAAATAAATAAAAACCTTGCGCGGTTTTAAATTTTATAGGCATGAGAATCGAAATAATTCTAGCTTATATTCCTCTTAAGGAAATGGGAAAGGAGAGAGGAAGAGTGCGATGCATTTTGTAAGTTATATCTGTTTTCTAAAAATTAGAAGAATTCTTCAGAGTTCAGCAGAATGTTGAGTAGCTAAAAGAAGTGGGAGGGGAAGAGGATGGTTGGAAAGTATCTGGCTATTCAGATTGGATCACTAAACATAGCTAAAACCTTTTTATTGCCAAACTAGCCGCTCAACCACTGATAATGCTGATATTTTACCATGGTGATCTTCCATCCATGGGGGGTTAAGGGGGATCACCCACCCCTCTCAGCATTGCATAGGAAACAAGAGAATAACAACTCAACAATGCACAACTTCATCACTCCTTTGAAAAGTCATTAAAAGTGATAAAAAGAAGAAAAAAATTGGTTGGTTAGGTCAGGCTATTTTTTGTCATCACTTTTAATGACATTTAAAAGGGGTGTTGAAACGCCACTTCGTTGAGTTGCCGTGGAACCATTATTCGCACCATTTCTTTTATCATGGTCTTGTAAATAATAAGTTTTGTTAAGTAGAGGTCCTAAAAAACTTTCTAAAAAAATTTTGCCCCCCCCTTTCTCCCTTGCACCCCCCTCCCCCAGGATCAAACCCCCCCACCCCTTTAGAAACCATCCTGTGTGAATGCTATAGCTACGCCTTTGGGTTAGGTTAGGTCATATTAGGTTGGGTGAGGTAAGGTTAGGTTACTTTAGGTTAGGTTATTTTGGGTTAGCTTAAGCCTCGATTACAATGAGCGAGTTTACAAGCTACTAGCCGTCAAATTCACAATCTGCTAGTTAACTTGTTCAGTGTAAAATCTGCAAATTAGCTAGTTAATATGATTACACTGAGCGAGTTTACTAACAGATAGTGAATTTGCCGGCTAGTAGCTTGTAAACTCGCTCAATGTAACCGAGGCTTTAGGCTAGGTTTGTTTGTTGTAGTTCTCTTTCAATACACCAAACAATAGGTATCATCGTTTTATCTCGCCTCCCGTATCCTTGCAACAACAACTGGTCTAGTCGTGCCCGTGTCGGGACTGCGGACTGCGGGGTGGCTGCGGGCGACCCGGGGTAGCGGGGGCGCGCCGTGCCCCCCGCGCCTGATTAACTCTGCTGCCAGGTTAGACCCCGTGACCCCGACCCCTAACCAACTTCCCGGCCATATGGCGCTTAGCTTTTCCCATCGCGATGCAAGCGGCAAGCAGCTCGAGCGGCTAGGCGCACGAGGGTCCGGCATACATTGTTTTATAAGAAAACAAAGCTTGTATTTCTTTATTTTTCTTACACCTTCTTATTGTATTTTATTTGGCAAAAATACAACTCTTCTCTATGTAATTGAATAATTAGCTACGAAACAACTATTTACTAAGAAGTCGACTAAAATTATTTATCTATTGGATAACAAATGTATATATATATATATACCTGCCATACCTCCCATATCTCCCAGATGCCTGGCATAACTTGCCATAGATCACCTCAAGTGGTTTGCTGCGTTTGGTGACTTAGCAGGGGTGCCGGGTTCATGGGGTGAATTTTCCTAGTTCTTGGCGGTGGATCGGGAGAGACTGGTTGAGAGAGACCTTTTGAACTCTCCAGCCGGACTCTCTCGACCGGATGCAACGCAGTGGGATGGATTCATACATCCGTCACTCTTGTACATATTGACCCCCAGTTCCTACTCACCCCTGATACCATTTCCTTTCCCAGAACTTCCTTCGTTTCCTTAAAAATACCCTCCATACAGAAAGACCGTCTCCAAAGATAACATAGGCCCTGAGGGAATCTTTTTCCTCGGGGCCTCCTGCGTGATATAAATGACCAGCTTTTACCCACGGCTTTGCTCGCGTGGTATTAGGTCACTCACTCACTCAAAGTTTCATCGCATTCGGATGAACGGTTAGCAAAGCATAATTTCATGATGCCAGAACTCACTGTTGTATATAGGAACCTTCGCGGGCATGCACAAATCAAATTTCCAAAGTTTCATCGCAATCGGATGAATGGTTTAGCAACGCATAGCATATATAAAAACCCAAAAAAAACATATTTTGATTTTTATATAAATAGACTACCGACCAAATAATGGGCGTCTTTATATTTTTCCGACATCTTTTCCTAAATATCAATTGTATTTTTTTTGTAAAGCCCTATTTTAAACATTTACAAAAATTATTGTTGTTTTTAGGTAGCTATAGGTATATAATAAGAGAGAACAGAACAAAACGTTTTTTTTTCCAAAATTATACTCTTATGACTTTAATTTATACGTAGGTACAGGTATTAAAATGGGTTCCATGCCGAAAGAGAATAAAGTCAACTCAACACCTCTTTGAAAAGTCATAAAAAAAAATTGCCCGTAACCCTAAACTAACGTTATCTATTAAACTAATTTTTTATATATTTTTTTATCACTCTAAATGACTAATCTGAGATGGTTCTGAGTTGGTTTAATTCCGAGTTGTCCGGTCACCGTTAAAATGTACATTGCTTATTTCTGTTTTTTTCTGTTTCGTAAGAAGTTCACAACAGATTTCTTTACAATGTACCTACCTGTACGTAAATTTTGTTTATGATTGTATTTGTTCCTTTATCTGAATTATTGCTCATCTACATATTGAACTCAAATTTATTTTAATTATTTGTTATTTTATGGGTTAAATAAGACGATTTTTTTCGATATTTATTATACATTTTTGTCACTCTCCTATTTAGTTACCCTAAAAATGCTGTAACTTTTTTTTCGTTTGGGATTAGTCCTGGTTTACGTGTAGCCCCTCGTTTTGCACAATGGGACGCCTAGAAATATATTTTCCTCGTGCAGCCGAATTTACGAACTAAACTCACGCCTGAACTCAGCGCCCCGGAGCTGATTCTGTATGCAAAAAATGCCACAAGTTAAGTGCACGGTCGTGAGAGCGAATATGTAATACGGCCCATTGTTAGGAAATCGTGATATTATATATAATGTATTTTACAATGCCTTTTCATTAAAAAAAAATAGAATAAATGGTGCTAGGTAGTCTATACCTTTCTTATCGCAATAAAAGATTATGAATAACTGTCGTAAATCCGTGAAAAATCACGGATAGTCTGAATTCTCGACAAATCAGTTCCGATTTTGAAAGTGGGAAAATTGTTAAAAATACTATATTATAGGTAGATATTTGTCTGAAATCTCCAAAACAAACACTTCCAATTTTGAAAATGACACGTAAATTCAAAACAAAAGTTCATTGAACCGGAGTTTCAGACATACACAGACAACCGAAATATGCATTTAAAAAAAAATATATTAGCACCACACAGGAGGCCCTGAGGGAAATTATTTTCCTCAGGGTCTATGTCATCTTAGGGGATGCTGTGTGGTGGGTCTTTTTAAGAAAGGGAAGGGTAGGAAGTTCTGGGAAGGGAAAAGGTATTAGGGTAGGAATCTGAGGGCCAGTGTGTCCAGGAGTGACGGACGTATGAATCTATCCCTCCAACTGCGGTGCAAGGCGATGGGTTAAGAGAGTCCGGCTGGAAAGGTCAAAAGGCCTCCCTCAACCAGTCAATTCGATCCGGTCCGCCAAGTCCTGGACAAACTTCACCCAAATGAACCCGGGCACCCCTTCTTAGTCACCAGACGTAGCGAATCACATGGGGTGACCCATGACAGAGGTGTTGGTTATCCAATAAATGATTCCCGGGGCGGCGGTTCCCATACCCGCCTCCCAAATTGGCAATAACTGTATACTACATAAAAATAATGTTATTACAGTGACACTGGTCTTTCATCAGATATTAGAGATATCTTATGACCTCCTTGCGTTACAAAGAGTGTTGATCCTTAGCTCTGGGCCCAGAGCGGTGAAGTGCTTATGGAACGTTAAAGACATTTGGTTTGAATGATTGAATATGATTGGATTTAAATATTGAAACAGTGAACTTATTCCGTTGGACGCACGAGATAAAATGGCTTTAATTTGAGAACTCAAAGTTAGTCCAAAACCATCCTCCAACCCAGCCATTCCACCAGCGGGCGATGTAAGTAGTTTGTGAGCGATCAAAAGTTAAAAGTTCTTTGGGGGGCAGTTTTATTTGATTTGGTGGGCGATGCATACTTGTCCTCTAACTTTATTAATACTGCAGATAATTCAGCCATCTTTTTGTAGAAATACACGTTACAGCGTCCGATCTACAATGACTCTGAAGTGATATTTTATTAAAAACTGGGCTAAACAAATTATCCAACTATTTTTATGTTTATATTATTATTTTATTATCTTTAGAACATGACTTACCGGTTTAGTAAAATTGGTGAAATCAGCCGAAACAAGATAGGAAAACTCCGCTCCAAACACTGAGCCATCGAGACAATCAGTGTCTTTGTCCTAAAACGCTATGACATGTGCTTAACATATATTTTTAGTTAAATTAAAGAATTAAGTGCATTTTAGCTATATTTCGCCAAAAGCATGATTTAGTTTTAATTGGTAAGTACTTACTCTTGGAGCGAGGGTTCAATGTCCTTTTTAATTTTGGACACATAACCAACCCCTCAGGCTGATTTGTTCGCTTTTGGGAAGAGGCCACGTAGATCTCATAGAAATCGTTGTATCTCCTTTATTGTAATGGTGAGAAATATGATCTATACGGTGCTAGAAGAGAAAACACCACCCATTATGTTCGAATCTAGAAGTTAATCACAGACAAATTAGAATGTATACCTCTAAGAAATTAAAGTTTCCGATCGCAATTTCCGAAAAAGATGTGAAACTTCGTGAATTTTTTATTTAATATTTTTTTATGAAATGACAAAAAATTGAGGTGACAATAACGTTTTTAATAATACATAGGTCTAAAAAATATATGCGCATTTTTCTTTTTTTCGTTATCAGTAATTTTATTTAGTAAAACGTAAGAACAGCCAATTTTAAAACTTTTCTATGTATGCATGTAAAATTTAAAATATTTAAAAAATAAATGTTTATACCTAATAATAACCTTCGAAAGCGTTTTTCATTACCTTTCAAAAACGGTTTTTAGTTTTCGGGTGCATTCAGAAATATTCCATGTATTTGAATTTTATAGCAAAGTGGAAATTTTCTAACGCTCTGAAAAAATATGCCCGAGGTTTAAGATGTCAAAAATGATCTCGTAACGTTTTAGGACGTGTTAACACTTCCGTAGTCTGCATTTATTTACGCACATCTCTAAACTTATTACAATATGTTATCGCAATGCGCCAATACCTAAAGCTTAATAATTTTTAACGTAACCAGCAGGCATATCAAATTATTTCTCACCAGTTAAAAGCCCGGTTGACAAATGCGACGACAGTAAGATAATTAATTTTTTAAACTGTAAAAAAATATCTACTTAGATATTTTTAAAAATATCTACTAATATATTTTTAAAAATATCTACTAATATTTTTTTAGCCAATGTAGGTATTTTTTATTATTACCTAACTCTGGAGATCGATTACTAAATGATATTGTTTGGACTGTGTTCAATTCGATCGATATTTTTTAGTTATACCTCTCCCGGTACAAGCGTGATGTTTTTTCTATTGTCCCAATAGACATTCATAAATCATCAATAAAATGTTTGGATCAAAACTTTGGATGCCAACCTTTGGTGATACCCGATGTAAATATGCCAGGAATTTTATCGAAGGACCCGAATTACACAACGAGAATACGAGCATCGAAAATTTACTTACATTTTTTTTTGTTAATTCACTGATTGCAAAAACTTTTGAACAGCTTGAATCTCATCTCTTTCTCATAAATTATTTTGCTCACTCTTTGTAAGAATTTCGTTTATCGGTATTCGTTGTGGGATTCGAACTTAACCACTAATACACTACACTGGCGAGTATATCATATTCACAAACGGTTCAATTCACAACGAAATGGAAATAAACATTTTTTTGTTTACACGGTGAATTTTTTTCCTGTAAAAAGGTACCTACCCACTTATGTTTAATGATGGTCATAATCGAATTTTGAATTTAAAAGTGTTCGATTATTTTACGAATTTATTTCGATTGGGAATTTTTCGAAGTCTCTAAAAATGGTAGTGAAGGAGATAGGACTTTATTTCAGAAAATTTAACTATTTGGGAATATCAGACGAAAACCAAATATTTATCTACCTAATCCTTTTTTTGCAATGTAACAATGTGGATTATTCTTTGTTTTTCTGCTTTATAAGAATATTTTAAAAGAAAATTTCTTATCGTCGGTATTATACATTTTTATTATTTTTTGTATTTAAAAAAAAATGATAAAATGCTTCCCTATAGAACTAAACAATATCTTAAATATTTAAAAAGGAATGTTTCTTTGTTTGTCCCTTATGCGTTCCTAAACCACTCTTCCGATTGCGATGAAACTTTGGTGATTTGTTGTGCGCATGTCCGCGAAGTTTCTATGTATAATGGTGAGCTCTGGCGTTATGAAATTATTTCCCATACCAGTCATCCGATTGCGATGAAACTTTGGTGATTTGTTATGCGCACGCCCGCGGAATTTTCTATATATAATAGTGAACTCTGGCATAATGAAAATTGTATTCAAAATTTACTATAGGTGGCGCGCGAGTTGTTTGAAAAACGTGTGTATTTCATATAGTTTAGCGGTAGGGAGGGAGGGCGGGAGGGTGAATTCTTTCCTTCTTTAAGTAGCATTGCAACGCACGCCGGGCACTCGCTAGTGTATTATAAAAATTAATTTAATTTTTGATTTGATTGCTATATATTATTAATAAAGTTTGTATCGTTGTGTAATTCTCGCCGCGTCTTTGGCGGTAGAGCCTTAAATTCTTATAGTAAGCATTAGTTAGATTTCGAGCATAGTTCGTTAACTTCTGCATTTCGATGCTATCGTAATTTGCAACAGCCTTACGAACAGGCATTTATTTTGCATTTCACGTCACACACAAATACATAATTGCATATTTATTAAAATTTCAGCATGTCTATGCAGTTCAGTTCAGTGCCGATAAATCGATAAATTTTATTGAAATATAATTTTTACAGTTTCTTAAAAAATATATATATTTATAGGTTCATGATTAATTTTGTATATAATTTAATAATAATAATAATAATAATAAGTTTGTTTATTTCAGCCGAACAGAGCTGTGAGTTCAATACTCTTGTCAGCCATATAAAAGTTTACATTTATATAATTACATAAAATAGAATAAAATAGTAGAACATATTTATTATACATAGTAATTATATTTTATCGTATGCTTCACTAAGGTATGTGACAGGAATATACGGTAAAAAATATATTTTTTACATTAGCTCCACACAGGAGGCCCTGAGGAATAAATAATTCCTCTCAGGACCTACGTCATCTTTTGGGAGGGTAGTTTTAGGAAAGGAAACGAGTAGGAGGGGTGGATGGGAATCTGGGCGTCAGTGTGTTCAGGAGTGACGGACGTATGAATCTATCCCTCCCACGGTGCAAGGCGATGTTCCGAGTGAGTACGGCTGGAGAAGTCGAAGGAATCCCTCAACTATTCTCTCCCGATCCGGCCTGCCACAAAACTGGTGGGCAGACGTATCTCCCACCAACACCCGGACAAATCTCACCCCATGAAGCCGGACAAATCTCACCCCATTTTTGCTACATCACCAAACGTAGCGCATCACTAGAGGTGACCTACGCAGAGGTGAAGGTTATCCAATAAATGGTTCCTGGGGCGGCGATACCCATACCCGCCTCCCAAATTCAATGGCAATGTTATTGACAGATAAGATTTAGATATAGATTTAAATATAGATTTAGATATAGATTTTCATAAAGATTTAGATATAGATTTAAATATAGATTTAGATATAGATTTACATAAAGATTTAGATATATATTTAGATATAGATTTAAATATAGATTAAGATATAGATTTAGGTATAGATTTAGATATAGATTTAGATGTAGATTTAGATATAGATTAGATTTAGATTAATTTTAGATATTTTATTTTGTTTTATTTTGAAGACAACAATTTACATTAAAACAAAGCTTAATAGAATCTAAGTTACATTAATTGATACCGTATCTTTTTCTGATTTTTCTCTTACAGATTTTAGATCGAGTTTCGCTAATATTGTCTTCATTAATTAAATATCACAATTTGAGGTTTTACCCATTAATTTAAAAAAAAAAAATATATATATTTATATATTAGTTGGCAGGTTGTTGTGTGTGAGGGGCTAGTAAGAAATTAACGTTTCTTTTTTCTCTTCTTGGTTCCATGATTCTAAATTTTCAGTTAAATGGCATTTGCCATGTCTAAGCGCCCTTGAGGTGACTTTCTCACAAAAATGGCGCTATAGAAATCATCCAAAAATTATTATTAATGTTCAGATCTAAATAATCAGATACTTCATAAACTACCTCTTCTCTCTTTAGCCTTACCACATTGACGGCCGGCGTAGTCCAGCGGTAAGGCTCTTGACTCGCGTTCCGAAGGTCGCGCGATCAAATCCCGGCGTGGCAAATATCTTTTATTCAATTAATTTGTGTTATTTCACAATTTATGAATAAAAAATAATATATAGTATATTTGCGGCACGTGAAAGATACTCTCAGTATCGCCCTGGTGTAAGACCACCGTTCACAATTGAAACGTTGCTTGAAATGGCTTTAGCCGTGTTTGGTGACCAGATCTGAATAGCCAGGTACTTCCCACCTTCCTCTTCCCTATCTCCTTCCCCTCCCCACTAGCTATAGCCTCACAACATACCCCAATTGGGGGTGCCATAGTCTCACTGGCTCCAGACGGGTGTAGTTGGGACTTTTGTGCGGTATTCATATAAAAAAAAACATTTTCCAAATTGGGAATGACATGGTCCCAAAGAGCTCCTTTGGGTAGTTGAGATTCTTACGCGGTAACGACAAAAAAAGTTAATCGAGAAAATGTTAAGATAAAAAGATGTTAAGTTTAGTTCAAAAGATAAAAAAATTAAGTTCCCATACATAACCTCTCGCGTCGAAGTCAAAATTGCAGTCCAATAAACTGCAAAAAATTCCTTCATATTTATTTTCTATCGAAGTCATTACGTGTACCAACGATACAAATTTCTATCGGATTCAACTATTTATTTGTAAAAAGACAATAGCTACGCATTTAAGTTTATATTTTACAAATTATCAGACATTCTCAGCTTTAATTGGACATAACTCAGCCAGTATATCTTGTAATGCGGTAAGACAATAATCTAAGACACAGGTTCTCAACCTTGTTTTGACCACCGCCCACTCTGAAAACATTTTTTTTTCTAGAGCCCTACTTGGGGGCTCAACTGTTACGGAATCAATAATTCGACAAAAATATATATTAAATTATTTGTTTTGAAGTTAAAAAAGAAATTCTTTTGTATTTTAAGTACCGGGTCGCTACCTCCTTCCTTCTTGTTTTCATAATATAGTGTCAATTATAAATAATAATAATACACATACGATGATAATATTATATAATAAAAACACACATATCATTCAATTTAATGTAGATCTGAATGAAATAGAATCTTTCAGTTCAATTTTCATCCATTTTCCTAACTACCGAAATATGTGAATTTTCGGACACGTGATAAAAATGATTACAATACATACAATAACAAAAATTAACCAATTTTAAAGTTTACTTTGCTTTATTAGTTCGTGATCAGCGTTTTTTTTTTTGTCTTTTTTAGACCATATTTTTTTACCTGCCCACGCCCCCACTGTGCTTGCTCAACGCCTCCTAATTTTCTCTGGGTCTTCTACTGCCCCCCTGAAAATCTCAACGTTGAGAACCTATGCTCCAAGACATTCAGTGCGCATATAAAACAGTAATGTGCGATTTTCCACGTCTCCGTTCACGGCGCATCGCGGAGTCCCTCTGACGCACAGTGGGATATTTCGTAAATTTAGCGGAACTTTATTATTGCATCAAAAGTACACCAATTTTCTTTGGTTTTGTTGTGTTTGGTTAAGTTAACCCCTCAGGCCTCGCCCATTATTTGCCAGAGGGTCAAAATATTTCCGCTTTGCAATAAAATCTAATTGAATGGAATATTTCTGAACGTATCGGAAAACTTAAAACTGTCTGAAAGGTAATAAAATACGCTTTAAATATTAAAAAAAATTGCTTGCAAAAATAAAAAGTTTTGAAAATCTTTCACCTTACGTTTTTTGAATAAAATTAAATACTGAAAAAAAAACACATACAATTTTTTTTAGACGAATGTATTATAATACTCTAATACTCTGGTTTTTCATTTAATATCGAAATATTATTGCATTAAAATTTCTAGTCTCGTTATTATGTACATTTTAAGAAAAAAATATTAATTTGCAGCGTATATATATGAGTATGTTTTTAGGTATGAGAAGTGTTTTTTTTTCATTAGTGCACACAGGAGGCCCTGAGAAAAATAATTCCCCTCAGGGCCTGTGTCATCTTTGGGGATGCTGTGTCTTTTTAGGAAAGCAAGGAGAGGAAGTTCTGGGAAAGAAAAGGGTATTAGGGGTGGGTAGGAGGCATCGGGGGTTCGTATGATTCCATCTCTCCCACTGCAGTGCAAGGCGATGTTCCGAAAGAGTACGACTGGAAAGTTAAAGGGACCCCCTCAACCATTCTCTCCCGATCCGGCCTGCCATGCAGCTGGTGGGCAGACGCATCCGCCGCAAAGACCCGGACAAACCTTACCCCATGAACCCGGGAATACTGGCTAAGTCCAAACGTAGCAAACCAGTTGGGGTGACCTATTTGACAGAGGTGTTGGTTATCCAATAAATGGTTCCCGGGGCGGCGGTACCCATACCCACCTCCCAAATTGAAAAATTGAAGTGTTGGTCTATAAAGGGATATGTAAGCGCATTGAAAAGTTTATATCATTGACATGATGCTCCTTTTACATGAGACTCCGCGTAAATGAGGGCTGTGAATCCAAAAAATTATGTAATAATTATTTCCTACTGAAACTGGGAAATATATAGTGCATTTGCGACTGTGCACCTACAATGGTCGTGTTCGCAATGCCTTGAGACGCCTTCAGAACCCGGTTCGTCTCGGGATGCTGTGTAAAAAGTTTTAATTGACAAGCTGTGATGTGCTCGAACGGCGTGACTCGAAAATTAATTTAATGAGTAGTAATAACCAATGTTATTGTGGCTCCACAATATATATAATATTGGAAAGGAAGCTCCGAATAAATCCGACAACTGTTATTCCCACCACAAATATTGAGCACAAATTATTACGCACAAAAATTTGGAACACAGATGTTTCGCACATAGTTTATTCCGGACACAGATTAGTGTTCGGAATTTTCAACGTGCGGAATCATCATGTGCGGAATCATCATGTGCGGAATCATCATGTGCGGAATCATCATGTGTGGAATCATCATGTGCGGAATCATCACGTGCGGAATAATCTGTGCAATATTCGTGATCCGAATAGGTTATCACTGAACCCATGTCAAAGATGTTCGAAAATCACTCTGGATTTTGAAGATTTGTAATCAGCACTATGGCACTCTCTGACGTTATTAATAATTCATTATTAGTAGCTGTTTTAATAGATTTAAGATTAATCGACCTTGTCGGGTCACGTAATAATAATATCTTGTTTTATAAAGCAGGACTTGCAGAACCCAAAACGTCTGCTTACGAATAAGGAATTCTGAAATTCGGACTTTTCCATTTCCCGATGCACAAAACATACGACACAAGGACACAAGGATACGACAGAATATCCTGGATTTTATAAGGTTAATTTAATGTTTTGTAGGAAGGTATCTACAAAAAAAAAGTACATTTATAAAGTATTTTTATAATTTTTTTATGTGAATATTGCACAAGAGTCCTAACTGCTCCTAACCGTCTGGAGCAAGCGAGACTACGGCATCCCCAATTGTGGCATGTTGTAAAGCTTAAGGCAGTTGGTAGGGAAATGAGATGGGAATGTTTGGAAAGTGTTTGGCTATTCAGATCTGGTCAGCAAACACGACTAAAGCCATTTCAAGCAACGTTTCAATTCTGAATGGTGGTCTTACACCAGGGCGATACTGAAAGTATCTTCCACTCTGGAAAGTGCCGCAAATAAACTTTGTATTATTTTAAATTACTAAGTTGTGAAATAAAAAAAATTAATGAAATGAAATTATCTTGCGCACGCTGTGATCTGAACCCGCGATCCCCGGATTCCTAGTCGAGAGCCTCGCCCCTCGACCACGGAAGATTTCCATATAGTATATAGTATAACATTGAATTTGCGTAACCTTTTGTATTACATCAAGTTTTATAGAAATTTCATGACATTTAGAGAAGTTTCGACACAGAATCTCTAATCCAAACCCAACGCATTGGACCATATGCCGCCAACTGGCCTATCTATCTAATCTAACAAATCGTTTATTGATTAGAATCCGATTGGTAACAGAGTAGAATGACCCTCAGTTCATTTGCCAGCTAAATGTCCACAAAGGATCTTCGAACATTGACGGTCCATACAATAACATCATTGGACTATTCCCTACGATTCAGTTCCCACGGCAGTTACCTCGGCTAGCCCATAATAATGATTCATCTCACGTCTGTGTTACATTTTGTATGACACGCTGCGACTCATTGTATCTGAGATCGTACAAGATACATTGCCATCTGCGTGCGTTTTCTTTGTGTTTTCATCCGTCATGTTTTTGTTTCGTTACATTTTTATTTTGTTGTTTTTTCTGACCCCGTGTTTGTGTGGACGTGTTTCGGTGCCTTGAGGAACACCGAAATTATGACTTATTGCTTGCCTATCGAAAGTGTTACGGGACTCGGTTCTGCTCTTGTATATTATATGCGGCATTCTTCTCGCGGCGCGACGAGTGACATGAATACGTTATCGGGATTTTCGTATTTGAATGGTGATAGCCGTAACGTTGACTTTTTTGTGAAATTTCTACGGAAACTTTCTCGGAATTTTCCATGGGAACCTAAAACGTTAAATTTTTACAGTTATTTCCTCTTATATGTCTAAGTATTCTTTTTTTCCTTCGTGTTTACCCACTAAAAAAAGCGACATTTAAAAAAAAATACTTACTCGCCTAATATCTCCGTATGTTTTTTACTCCATTGATACACATTATATCTTTTTATCAACACATCTTTAATTGATATATACTAAATTGTTGCTCTCATTGCGAATCAAAACCCATTTATAAAACCCGTTGTAAAAGTCTTAGATAAAAAATAGACAACACTTTTGGCATAAATCTGAGTTGCCATTACTGAGCCCAAATTTCGCGTTAAAATGATTCAATTTATACTAAAGGTGTCCTTTGGGTTTTTGTTTATGATCAATTTGCGAATTCTCACGTTTAATACAAAATAATTAATATTTTAAATAATGTGATTGCTGAAAAAGACGCAGTGAAAGACTCTATAAGTACTTAACTCTTCTTCTTCTTCCCCTTATCCTATTCGGGTCGGGGACCCATTTTATCGAGGGTTCTCGATAGGTTATCGAAGGCTCCTCCATACGTCCCTGTCTTGTGCTGATTGTTCGGCCTCCGTCCATGGCGGTCCCATCCTCTCCTCACACAGTTTCTGGAGGTGCCTCGCCCAGCTGCGTCTGGGGCGGCCCACTGGACATTTACCCTCTGGAATCGCACTTAGTATATTCCTCGGAATTCGGTCATCAGAAATTCTTAGTACGTGTCCAAGCCACCTCAGTTGTGATTTCTCTATGAAGAGTAACAGTGGTTCAATATTCAGATCGTCTCGGATCGTCGTGTTCCTTATGTGATCCCATTTACTAACCCCTGCCACTCCTCTCAAGTACCTCATTTCGGCTCTAGAATGCAAGCTGCCGAAAAGTACTTGACTCAAAGACAATATTATCAACTACTACATTATGTGTATATATATATCGAGATGACTGTATTAGCGTCCATAGATAATTCTATCTTCCTGCCTCTAGGACCAACCAGCCAATGGTTCTCCCACGAGGAAAAGTGTATTGCTTCTGAACCAAAAAAGGAAAATCCCATTGATTCTTGAAAGAGTCTCTCCTCATTGAAGCGGTCTTCACCATTGTCTGATTTTTTTTAGATTCTTTTTGTAATGTGTAAGAAATTTAATAAAAAATATATTATTATTATTCTCAATGTGTATTATAATTCTATGAGACCTATTAATTCAATTTGTAATTTAAATATACCCGACGAAAAAAAGTCCATACATTTTATTGACAGATGATTCATAGATATATTGAAAATTTGATGAATGTAATGAATAATGGAGTTCGTTACTAGTGTCCGATGAAATAGAAAAAAGTATAGAAGTCTTCAATTAGGTACCCACTTGTGGTTTGGCTTGTTTTATTTCCTACACAAAAAGTGTTTCATATATTATGCAAAGCTCATGTTGTGTAGTTAGCTTTGTTGACATGTCAACCACACTAGATTGTGCTTACGTATTGTTTGGACATTCTTAACATCTTGTGCAATAAGCTTTGTGACTTTCTTGTAAAACGATTTATTTTCTACACTCGATCATGCATATAATATTTTCCATCCAGGATCATCCAGTCCTTTGACCACACGTTTTAAGACATCGTAACAGTTCTTTTGGAATTTTGTACTGATTTGATTTTGGTGCTTAAAGATAGGAAGGATACTCAATTTACTTACAAGTAACCAACTCAGGCAGGGGCTTTGTTAAAACCAAAGCTAAGACCGCTTTTAGAATCTAGGCATTCTAGCAACCATCCAACCAAACCAGGCCATGTCAATGGTTGGAATTATAGACGAGTATGTTTCAGAAAATGAATCGATATGGATGAACCAAGGATTTTTAATTTGTTGGAATAACTTTTGAAGGTTGTAATGTATAATTATCCCAATCCTTTTTCCAGCCCCAGTTCTATCGTTACCTTTCTATTTTCTTGTTTCATTTAGATATGTTAGTATTATCTTCTTCAATGAAGCAAGGCTTGTTTGTTGGTTACTTCAGTAGCACATATTAATTCTGTTTTCTTTTCCCAGGCATACGAGCTCTCAACGCTGACCGGAACCCAAGTGATGCTGCTGGTGGCGTCCGAGACGGGCCACGTGTACACGTTTGCCACCCGCAAGCTGCAGCCCATGATCACCTCCGACTCGGGCAAGCGGCTCATCCAGACCTGCCTGAACTCGCCCGACCCGCCACAGGGCGCCGCGCCCGGCCACGGCGGGGACCAGCGCATGTCCGCCACCGGCTTCGAGGAGACGGAGCTCACCTACAACATCGCCGACGAGGAGTCTAAAGTAAGGCAGTTGGTTTACGGGGGCTCGCCCATGGGCGGGCCGCCTCAGGGCTACCAGCACATGGACCATCACGGGATGGGCGTGTCGCCTCAGGGCTACCACCAGCACGGGCCTTGCGCCTCCCCGCTGCCGCTGCCGCCCTCGCTGGCTCAGCAGTACGGTCACCCGCACATGTCACACCACACGCAGCGGTAGTGCAGTGGCAACCCTGGAGCGCTGGCAGTCGAATAGAGCGAGACCAAATTAGAACTGAAGCTTTCTCCAGTCTTTGGGCAAGAAGCAAATTAGGAAATATAAAAGCCAGCACTGAAACAACTGTTGGATTCGATTACCAACTTAGTTTTGCTGGTGTCCTCAAACCAAAACTTGAACTTGAAGGTCTAAAAATCATCATAGACGCATTTTATTGCAACGACCACGAAGTTTTTTTACCAGTCATGCTTTCGTCCCAAACTGTTCATCTGTGAACCAAATGGTGCATTGACTATTCTGTAGCTATCGTGGTTGGTTCCCTGCTCGACTGCCAGACGACGCGCCCAATCCCAGCACGTGTGCACGTGTAGTTTGATTGCACGCCCTCAGCTGGTACCTAGTTTAGTCGTTTCAGTGGGGTTTTCGTTTTGTGTTGTGCTTTTGCCTGGCAAATGTTGAAGTGAACTGCATTATTATTTTGCTGCTCTGTGTGAATATATCGATATTTTGTCAGTTTCTCATTGCACTACACCCCTATTCTTCTGCCAGATCGATTGTTTTTTATGGAGTTTTATTTTCTTTTAAATATCAATTACATTTTTTGTTAGTTTTTCTTTCCTCATTAATAACGATAGATCTGAATAGAAGCATACAGGTGTTCAAAGGTTCTCATATTTATGTATAAATTCCCAATGTTTTATTTAGTCATATTATATTGTATAATTTTATAATAGTCGTCTAGCGTAAACCCATTTTATCCTAATAAGGAGAAGTGGTGTAACGGCGTTGTACTTCAAGTCTTTGTCGGTAAGATTTTTTATTATTTAATTCGTATCTATATAAATAATTATTTAACTTAAATTTAACATTTCAATAATATGTACCTATGTAACAATGTAAAGAGACAGGACCCAGTTACAAAATGAAATTTTGAGTACAGTCAAGCCCAATTTTTTATAGCTTTCAAAAAAATTATTAGTAAAAAACATTAATTTAATAAAAAATACCGTTTGGAACCATGGATCCAGACATAGGCGCAATCTGGTATATTCTTCACCGCTCACCGATTGCTATTTTCAAAGGTTTGTATAATTATATTAAATTTGTATTTATTTATCAGTATAATCTATTTTTCTCCAAATACAACATTCAAACATGTTTCAAAACATTTTGTCGTTTAGATTGTAGATATATCATGTAATTAAAGTATTAAAAAGCACCATTTTTTCATACAATATTTGAAAAAATAATATGTGTGATATTTTTCACCATTTTTGAAATCTTATTTGACTTATATTTTTAATTCTCAACTTTATTACTGAAGATGTAATGATAATATTATGAAACTATTAAAATGTCTGTCAGATAGATTTCAAATAAAGCTCGTCAAATATTTTTATAAATTTTTTTCGATCTAAATATATTTTTTAATACATATATGTGCATGGTGTGGTATTGTATACAAGTGTTTTAAGTATTTTTTTTATTTATAAATATTAATTTCTTATATTTTATATTGATTTACTAAACAACTGATATTATCCATAATGTGGAATGTTTTTAGAGTACTGGCTACCGTGTAGCCATTATTATGGTTTTATTTTTTATAAATGCTATGAATAAGATAATAAAATATATTTTAATATGTAATTCAGTAGTGTTTACATGATTCTTCGATAACTGAACTCCGTCCATGTTTAGATCGTAATTTACTAGTAATTCCGGCCATATTTGAATATAATATATATATTATAATGTAGTTACAAATCGTATGTGCCTTATTTCTTGATAATTATATATAAGCTTCAAGTGATTTTACATGACCAACAAAAATTACTTTTTAGTTATGTGTGATCGAAAGTTAATAATGTACGAATTAGGTGGAATATTATCAACTAGGAAAGTAGTATTTTTTAAAACCTTTTGAAGATTTTTCAATGTGTTATTACAATAAAAAATGTTAAAAGTACTTAAAACTATTTAAGCGCCCAATAAAAACGAATCAAAGATTTTTTCTGCAAGAACCACCGGATATATAAGACCTTCGAATAATGAATAGTAACTTTGGTAGACAGTCCCCCACGATGTAATGTTGATTGTTGTCTTAAAAATCTCATGGTTAATAATAGTAGTGCTTATGTTTAATTTTAGCCTTACGAGTTAGGTATCAGAAAATACTCTTAAACTTCCTTAAATTTTAATTAGAGATGCCACGAATAGTGATTTTGCCGAACACCGAATATTCGGCGAAGCTCTCGGTCGAAGCGCCGAATACTCGGAGGCCGAATATTCGGCGACATTTAATACATTTCGTGGGTGACAGGTTCCGACCTGCATCGTTAAGTGTGTGCGGCATCTAAGCCTTGAGCGTATTTGTTTAATTTGCGAGTAGGTCGTGTCACAACACACATTATTTGTTGATTGTTACATCAAATTGTGTTACTTATAGTGTGTTTATCTTTAAAAAATCCACTGTTTATTCGCAAAAAGCTTTACAAATATCACAATTTAATAAAAAATCATCCATTTGGGAATATTATGAAGTATGCATGCGTTTTTTTCTTCATGATTTGGTATTCGAACGGTTCTCAATATTCGGCCAAATACCGAATAGTAAAAAAAGTAGCCGAATAGGCCGAATACCGAATAGTAGCCGAATATTCGTGGCATCTCTAATTTTAATGCTATAAAGCCTAGGCCAGTCACTCAAGACGAATTAAATTCTGGCCTGCATAATGCGAATATCAAAATAATGTTATATCTATTTCTACAACGATAATTCTACAAACATTCGTATTTTTTTAACAAATCACATTTTTGAAATATTGCTACTACTTGCAAGATGAAAAGCACCCACACACTAAAATAAATTCATAATAATGGTGTATCCGTTAATTTGTCCAGCGACTGTAAACTGCGTAGATGTTGGTACCATTATATTTTGATCGGAGCACTTTAACTGGTGTCCAATCCTCGGTACGTCATGTTTTCCAATCACTCCTGACATGTCTATTCCGCGGATGATCCCCTTATCTCGCCCCATCTTCGTGTCTGGTCTATTGATGTCCCGCGGGCCCCATCGGCCGCCAATCAAACGGCGACATTTAAATGCCTATCTTATTATTTAAATTTTTAAATACCTTCAGATACGTCGGCCACTTTGGACGGAGCGTTCACTAATTTTACAGCCCCTTACAAAAGCTATGTTCTGTTTTCATACATTATTTGTTTATGCACTACTCATAAAACTGATATAATAGACTGTACGTATTTAAAAAATCTGAAAATAAAGGTTCCGTTCTGTTTCGTGAGTGTATTTATGCATCAAACCTTCTCATAATTATTTAATCTATACTAATATTATAAATGCGAAACTGCGTGTGTTTGTTTGTTATGCTTTCAAGCATAAAACAATTTCTAAAATTCTTTCCACCAATAGAAAGCTAAATAGAAAAGTCATAAATTCATGAATAATCCAAGCACAAAATAAAATAGGGAATTCCTGCAATTAAGTTCAGTGTTGCTAATCGCTACAATGAGCAGGATTTAATTATTATACATTCATTTAAAGAAACGGGATTCCCCAGTTTCGTCAAAGAATAAATAATGAAAAATTCCGTGCTCATTTCAATCGGTCCGAATCGTAGGTGCGACAAAAATATGATATGAGATGGTTCGAATTTTTACAAGAATATTATACCTATGTTGCAAAAGAACGCGACTGTTAGTATTTCCGCAATTCCTGGGATATTCTAGACTTCTAGCCATATGGCTTGGTCAAATACCGCCTAGTACACTTTAAACACGCATTATTTACTAAACATCTTTAAATTCGGATATTAGAAAGCGATGGTAAAAGATCTGGCCGTTTATTATCCAAACAAGATGGATCTCTGTAATTAAAATATTATTGATACGGGGTCCATTGTGCGTACTTCGAACCATTAGACCAACGGAGATGTTGCCGAGTAACGGTTGTGTCGAAATAATCAATAAAAAAGTAATAAGAGATAGGTGTATAGATTTTTTGCGCCACTCGTTTAGGTTGTTAAGGGAGCTTAATTTGAGTGCCAAAAGTACAATCAGGTTTACAGATTAATGTCTTTATTGAAACGGCCAAGTGACTCAAAAATGTGTTGATCATCATCTATACAGAATACATTTCAAATCACATTTTTATCATTAAATGAGTGCTCATATGTAGTGTGATGCGGATGTGTTCCGTTATCAACATGAAATTGCGCGTTCAAGTATCGCCAACACCCCTGTAAATCGCATCTGCACACAGCATTGCCTCACCTTTGTTTCCATCTACACATAAAATGCAGTTGGTCATGGTCCGCGTGCTTCCATGCCATATCACTTTCTTATTGCCAGTAAGACTAAGGCATCCCTGATTGAGGTATTGTGAGGCTGAAGTTAGTGGGGAGGAGAAAGAAGAACGTGGGGAATCACCTGCTGTTCAGATCTAGTCACAAACACGGCTAAAGCCATTTCAAGCAGCGTTTCAATTCTGAATGGTGGTCTTACACGATGCAGAGAGTATCTTCCGCTCTGAAACAATAACTTTGTATTCACCACTACATAATTCACACTATCGACATGTTTCAAAAACTATGTCTTATTTGTCAGGATAATAAATTAATTTAAAAATAACAAAAACATAAAAGTATAGACAAATAAGAACATAGATTAAATATTAGAAAGGAGAGGTGATTAATTACTTAAAATATTTAAAAAAAAACCATTATATAAAAAAATATAAAAATTATTTTAGGATGTGTAAAAATTGCATTTACATAAAAAATCTTTTAAAAACCAAATATAAATTTATTATCCTGACGAAGAAAACGTAGTTTTTGAAACATGTCGATAATGTTAATTATACTCGTATTATAGTGGTGGATACAACGTTATTTGTTTTCATTAAATTAATAATGACGCCACAAAGTGTATTTGCGAAGTTTGAAATAATAAAATTTACTTGTACACGCCGGGATTTGAGGCCATCAATATCACTTCTATTATCTATGTTAAATAGAGATTGGTTCATACCGTTAAGCCATTTTAATTGAATTTCCACAAAAACAACGACCTGTTTTTCATTTTTATTCCGAACTATTCCGACAATAAATTCAAAGCCCAAAAATTAAATAATATTTCAACTCCGTAGTAACAACACTTTTCAATTTGTTTAATAAAATTTCATATTTTTGCAAGCATTTAGTTCTACCTTTTTACAATTGTTTCATTATCCATTTGATATCTAAAAATACTCTTAATCAATTTTTTTGATTTCAGCTTATTGGGATGAAGGGTTCGTTTTTTGTAGAACCTTTCTATGATCTGTGATCAGTCTTAAACACCTATCAGGCATTCTTTCGCCAGGCTTAATATTAATTGAAAACGAATGCACAAGTGTAATAACGTACCTCGCTTCAATCAATCGCCTGCTCGCTGAGATAACTGTCGGATTTGGGCGTGTCACGTGGGCTTTTCCATTTTGGTAATTAAGTAGGAAACTACCTTACCGACCTGCCTACTATAATATACATTTGACTGCTTCAATGTGTGCGCGTGTTTAATTCCATTGAATGTATTGGGATATCGGTCGCGATCGGCGGTCCTCGTTTGGGCATATTCTGACCGATTCGGCCCTTATCAGAAGCGCTCGGGTGACTTCGGCCCGCCTTCGTGTTTTGGTAAACGCAGTGGACTTGTTACTATTATAGAAAAAAAAACATATTGCTTACTTATTTCTGGCCATCGTGGTTAAAGGCGAATGGTGTTATATTTATGGATTCACTCATTATATCGTTATTTCCGAATCATGACGTCTCTCACCTATGTTAAGCCGTCAGTTTTATTTAAATATTGAGGCAATATTAATCATGAAAATATGCAAATTGGAACATCACCCCAATAGTTTATTGGCGAAACCGTTTATTGACATTCTACTAATAGGCAATTGCGCCAAGCTCTAAGCTATCGGGACAACAAGTAGAACTGCCGTGAATAGTAAAAATCCATATTTTATTAGTAGGTAATATTGTTTATTGTTATCAAGTTTAATGTGTACAACTTTAAAATTTATTTTAAATTTTCAATTTATAAGAACAGTTAATTTATAAACAAGTTCTGATTTGTAATTATTATCACGCGTGACAGCCGTTTCAGAAGGCGAAATAGTGATAATTACAGAGTAGAACTTATTTATAAATAAACTGTTTTTATAAATTGAATGATAAAATTACTGAATATAAAAAAGAAAAAAAAAATAGTAACATTGTTTCAATGTAGTTCTCTTTAAGATATTGGCCCATCGTGAGGTGTTCATACTTAGGCCCAGTTGTTTCGCAGAAATTCAAATGTAACAAATTTAACTGTCGTTAAATGGCCATCCAGCGCCATTTTTTTGTCATTTGAAAGGTCGCGTTAAATGCCGTTTCGCCGATTGTAATAAATTGACAAGCTTAACAACAATATAGTTGTCCTCTTTTGCAGACCACAAATTATTCAAAAACTGTAACGGACTTTAACGCGAACCTTTCAACTGTCAAAAAAAAAATGGTGCTGAATGGCCTTTGACGACTTTGTCACACGACTTTTTGCGAAACATCTGGACCTTAGAACATTCCTATAATATTTCAGTTCAGTACTCTGATAATTGCATATTTAAAGTTTTATAAAAAAATCATTTTCCTTCGATTACACTTTACTAAAGCAGCGTTTTAAAATCAACTATATTCGGGAGATGTTTTTTTTCGTCGAATTATTTCAAAGTTCCCCAAATCCACTGTGCCCAAATCGGCGCGTGTATCCAATGTAACCAACGTACCCAAACGTATCCATTGATAATCGTCGATGTTTTTATGTTATTTTTTAATCGTCCCGATGTCCCGCGTGGGCCGCGGCTCCCCGACCGGGACATACAAGGCAAACGCCGAGATACATCTGTTAACACGAGTGGCCGTACAGCCTTACAGCCTAACTATACAGCCTCCAAATATACAAACAAGAGATACAAAAAAAATTGGTGAAATTTCTCGAAGTTTTCCTTTTTTCTGACTTTTCCTGTTTCAGCAAAAACTGAGGAGTCATTGTTGCTAAAAGTGTCTGTCAGTTTTTGGCAATATGATTAAGAACCAGGAAGTTCTCTAAAACGTTCCTTATTTGAATACAATGAATAGCTATGATAGGTGCTCTAGATTAATGAAATTGTGACATATCTATTGTAGAAGTAAAAATTTTCTTTCAGCGTTTTTACGCTCAGAAATCGATAAACAATCTACGTTCCTGGACCTCCAGCACGGTCGATCGATAAGGACTGTATCGATAACTTTCGGTAACTTCTCACCGTTCCATAGCATGACTGCAGATCGCCAACGAAAAAGTTACAGTTCATAATGACTAAAGCCTGATGACATTAAGCGAGTTTACAAGATACTAGCCATAGAATTCACGATTTGCTAGTAAACTCGCTCAGTGTGATCGTATTACTAGCTAACTAGCAGATTGTGAACAATCTACGAAAAAAGTTGAAAGGGGGTCAACTTTGCTCGTTACTCGCCAGCGTGTACGGCGGATGGCAAGATGGCGGCCCGCGAACAGCTGATTTCCTAACTGTCAAACTCCTGCTTGATCTGAATTATTCGTTGTACAATCTGCCGGCAAATAGCTACTAGCGGTGAGCTAGCTGCGAATATCTCAGTTTTCTACAAAATGTTGATAGAATTAGTTCGCGCGGGAGTCGTTATTTTAGCTCAGCTTTTCGCTAGCTAGTTCGCTACTGAGCGAGTAGAACGTTTTGTGTCATCATCGTCACAATCGCACTCGTCGATTTGCCCGCTTTTAAATTTGCCGGCTAGTAGCTTGTAAGCTCGCTCAATGTAATCGAGGCTTAAGTGTTCTTAATATATTCGACGTCAATTGTTGTTTGTACGTCAGCGATGTGCAGTTATCCTAGGGAACGATGAAATGTTACCGAAAGTTATCGATTCAATCCTTTTCGATCGACCATCCTGGAGTCCTGAACGATCCACAAAATTGACACAGGCTATTCTAGTATTAATATTAAGGAATATGTCTGCTTTGATCTATCTTGCAGATCGCCAAGTTATATATTTATTCGTTATTTTACTTCTTAAATTTCGTAAAAATTTAACGTTTTCTTTCCACAGAGGAGCAATTTTGAATGAAGACAGGGCGAAGTTCGGTTATAAATTGTAGCTTTTAAATACTATGTCCACGTGTTTGTTTTATCGCTATGGAACGTGTTTCCATAACTTGGCCATCTTAATTCTGGATTTTAAATACACACATCAGAATAAGTCCGCACGTGTTAGGTACTTTAAAATTTTTATATTTGTTTTTATGTATTTGAGGATTTTGACCAGTTCACATAATAACCAAGTGGTTCGCTACGTTTGGTGACTCAGCAGGGGTGTCCGGGTTCATGAGGAGTGTTTTCCGGGTCTTGGCGGCGGATACGTCTTCCCTGCTCAGCTGCATGGCAGGCCGGATCGGTAGAGAATGGTTGATGGAGTCCCTTTGCTTCTCTGAAGAATTTGTTTTGTTAACAAACGGATTGCAATCTTTAGAGCACGGGTGGGAATTCTTGTTCTACCGGTATTATAATGGCAGACGCTCCGTGGAAATAGGGTCATTGTTTCCTACGGTACCGGTGCACAGTCGGGAAAATTGCCGAACGCGCGCCACATCATTTGTACACAATTTCTCACAAAAGATTTACCGATCTCTGTTTCCTCAATCCTACATGGGTCACTTGAAGACCCAGGTTCATTCCCGGAATGAACCTGGGAGAGTCGCCTTGCACAGCAGTGTAGTCCGTCACTCCTGGACACACTGACCCCCAGATTCCTACCCACCCCTCATTTCTTTCTCAAAAAGACCCTCCACAAGCATCCCCAAAGATGACACGGGCCCTGAGGGAAATCATTTTCCTCAGGGTCTCCTGCGTGGAGCCGTTCATTAATGTCCACATGAATTGTATACGTTTCAATATCTTGGTCGATGATATTATAAAACGGTCGATCAATCATGATTTCATACCGCGTGTCGGATGTGCCCGCGTCGCTTTCCTGTTTTCCCGCGGCGCACGGGCCCGTTGTTTCCCGCTCGCCGCTCTCGGCACGCGCCTCGCGCCGCGCCGGCCCGGTACCGAAATAGTGTGGCCAAATGAGAAGTAGTTAGGCGCGCGTGCGAGCGGGACAAAGCGAGGAAACCACGAGAGAGAGGGTTACAGAGTACGGAACGAGTTGAATTGGGCCCAAACAGAACGCGCACCTAGCAGCTAGCCGTAGTTCGAAAATAGAACGAAAACGGCGTCTCGGACTCCCGGATTGGACGAATTTAGTAAGGACTTATGCGTCAATGAGTTTTTTTTTAAATTATTTATTTTGGTCATTTTGTCGCGAGTTTCCGTTATCGTCCGTAAATAGGATCCACGCCGTTACCCGAGAGGATGATTTAAAATTGTAAACTTACTAGCTGGTTCCCGGCATGCGTTGCAATGCCATATTCAAAGAAATAAATTGTTTATCCCTGAATGTCCTTTTCCGTGCATCTCCTCTCCCTCTCCCACTCCACCGTCCCGCCAACCCCCTCCCGCATTCCATGTATTCAGTCCCAGTACACTCAGTTTTCAAACAGCTCGCGTGCCACCTATTAAATTTTTAAAATTCAAATTCTCACTTTTCATATACTAAAAATGTTCATTTTTGTATATTATAAGAAAAATCAATCAAATTTGGTACCTAACATAGGTACCTACTTAAAATATCTATATTTTTTGATTCGATTCAAAGTACGTACGATTCAAAAAAGACAATAAATTCATTAAGAGTTTCGAAAATTGAATTTCATTGTTTTGCAAAATGTCATTCTCAAAATTTTGACAGTTTTGCAAGAGTTTTTATAATGATTAAAAAACTTCTCAGATGTATTGTCATGTGGTTGTAATAATCCAGAAATCTTCACGGGGGTTTTAAGAATGTGTTTTGAAAGTTTCAAACATTTCCTATGCTTATATAGCAATTCATAGCCAACTCATAACTCGTGTACATATATATCCCCAAGCAAGCATATATTTTTTTTTATATAAATAGATAATGATGAGAAATAACTCTACTTACATAAGTGACTTATTCAGACTTTCATAAATTATTTTACGTGACATTTCCGTTTACATGAATTTGGTTAAAAATAAATTATTAACTATCATCCATCGTTTATTCTCATAGCGAATAATAATATCATAGCGTTTTGTGTACTTTTCAAAGTTTTCTTTGAAACTTTGTTGTTGTTGTTTTTTTTTTTTTTTATTACCGAGCTTCTGTGTTCCCCTTTAACAACTGACCAATATATTTTTCCTCTGTTGTTATAATAATGGAATCTTTGAAACCGATCCTACTGCATCATTTTACGGTTCTCACTTTTTATTGCAACTCCTTACTTGAATACGCCCTTTATTCCCACAGTATCGCTTTATTTACGTCGGATAATCTCGGTGGGGTTCCGGCGCATTGTGCCCACGACGACTATAATACCCTGAAAATAATTTTTAGATATTTGACTTAATCTATGTTCATTGATCCCATCATCGACACAGACTTCACAATGATCTAGATACGTTAAAGGAGTAGAAGCTGACCAGCTTTGTGATTGAGCCCAATTTCAAAATTTCACATAGCCATGAGTGATATCATTTCAGATGTGTTTGATTCACGTTAAAATCATAGGCATGATGACTCTGATTCTTGTGGTTTTTGGTGCCCTCCAACATCGGAGGATGGCTATCATGAGGGCAACCTCAAATTGTAATATTTAATCAATGAAGACAATATTAGCGATATTCAATCGAAAATCTGAAACAGAAAAATCAGCACCAACACCTCGCCATAGGTCACCCCAAGTGGTTCGCTACGTTTGGTGACTTTGCAGGGGTGCTCGGGTTCATGGGATGAGATTTGTCCGGGTCTTGGCGGCGGATGCGTCTGCCCATCAGCTGCATGGCAGGCCGGGAGAGAATGGTTGAGGGAGTTCCTTTGCCTTCCCTCTTGAAACATCGCCTTGCACCACAGTGGAAGGGATAGACTCACACGTCCGTCACTCTTGGACACATTGACCCCCAGATTCCTACCCACCCCTAATACCCTTTTCCTTCCCAGAACTTCCTCTCCTTTCTTTCCTAAAAATATCCTCCACACAGCATCCCCAAAGACGACATACGCCCTGAGCGGAATTATTTTCTCGGAGCCTCCTGTGTGGAGCTAATGTAAAAAAAAGAAAAAGATACGGTCACATCTAGGAAACGAACCCAGGTCCTTAGACTTGCCTGGGCGGAGCTTAACCACTGACTGATGTGACCCTATCCGATTCGGTCATATTTACCTGTATCACCCTTCGACTAAGAACTACCAACATTATCTTCATTTTCTTAACACATATTTTTATTGGCTGCTATCTTTATGAACTAAATTCTACCTAGACATTGTCTTGGATAAGTTTATCCATTTTTATTTAATATGCGACATCTATTGAATTTCTGCAAGTCGAGGATGAATATTTATTTACGTTTTTAACTTAACGAGTTAAGCCTCAAATTGTGATATTTAATCAAAGAAGACGATGTGATGATATCCGATTTTCTTTTGAGTGTTGCTATATTGCATTTATTAATTACATTTATTTTTCACTTAGGAATGGTGCCACCCCAAAAGCAAGGGACTTTATTATCACTATTGGTTATGTAGATATCGTATTATTTTACTGCTATTCGAAAGACAACTTTTGTTGCTGCAATAACAACGTATTTAGTGAGTGTCTATTTGTTGACCGAATGCAATAAATTGTAGTTTGCGCCTAGATCCGAACGCAGCTTGTGTGTCATTCGCAAAGTTTTGTACAAGTTGCCAATTAAGTTAATCCGTGCTCCGAAATATTCATACATTCATCTTTCACTCTCAACAATAACATTTATTATTCTCACTTAGTTTACTGAACACTTGCTCTAAGACGGACGCTCATTACTGGTCGTTATTACTGGTTATTCGATATCGTTAAATCAGCACGTAATTAAATAATACTTGATTTCATCTCGTCATCTGTCTATGTGTTTCCTCTCCCTACTTTCCTCTCACAACACAGGGTTCTTCAAGACCCATGTTTAATCCTTCCTCTCCTCAAAAAGACCCCCCATACGCCCCCAAACATGTCCTGGGGGGCCTGTCATCCTTGGGTAATTATTTATTGCAATTGGGACAATTATATACCTCAGAACCTCTTGCGTTGAATTGAAGCATTTTTTTTGTAATATATGTATATTTTTTTTTGATAAAATAATATTATTTGGTAATTTGGGCCTCACTGGAATTACCGTGCTGATGCCCACATTTTACGATTTTATAAAATAAAAATAATGTGTAATGTACAATGAAATAAAATTGAAATTTAAAAATTAATCATTCGAACCCCCATGCATTTACAATCACAATAATTAAATCGTTCAAAAAATTTAGTTTTTATCCTAAAATCATCAGATCGAACATTATTCAGCTACGTTCGGTTTTTCTGTGTTTCTTTCCACCCACAACATGGGTCTCTTCAAGATCCTGGGTAACTTCATCCTTTCTTCGAAAAGACCCTCCACATCCACAAAGATGACGTAGTCCCCGATTTCACAAGGACCTCATGTGAAGTTAATATAAAAATAAT